>OX493405.1:16257500-17507500 GCA_950371165.1 Lacanobia oleracea | reverse complement strand
GTTAAGATGGTCATCCATCTACGATAAATAACGCTGAAACTCGTCAAAGATTCGCTATTCCACCAATTCGCACTAAGCATTTCCAAGCGTCTTTTATAATGCGCACAGCAAAGGAGTGGAACTCTCTACCTGCGTCTGTGTATTCAAAAGCTTACAACCCTAATCTCTTCAAAGTTAGAGTGAATAGGCTCCTTCTGGGCAGGCTCGCTCTATCGTAGACTTTGTCACTGTCATCTCTGACATAGACTAGAGTCAAGAGCAAACCCACAACAAATAAAAAAAGAACACTTCATTATCACTGCTAAAACCACAGCATAATTATCACTTCAAACAAAGACATTATACAAAGTAAACTAAACCCGAGAACTCAATTTGATCGCGGCGGGGTACCTACTCAAGTCTCTAGTGACCGCGGGGTGCCCGCAGCCACCGCAGACAAACTTTGTTTTAAGTCCGGGCCTCCTTAGAACAGAAATGGTGAACCTATAACACGCCGGTAGTTGCGTGCCAGAAGACGTTTGCTGCAAAATAATTAAAGTGATTACGTAATTTACTACACAATTTTTACTAACATAATGAGGTTTGAATTCAAATTATTGGAAGCGATTTTAAGGATTGTGAAGAATTTATAGTTAGGTATATTCGTTTTTTAAATATTTTCTTTATGTTCAATTAGGTACTATGGATCAATTTTGTATGTGAATTAATTGAATTAACAACAAACTGTAAACATTACGACCGCTGTACGATTTTTTTTGCAAATAAAGAGTTTACTACTCTGTCAAGAAAGTACCGGGAAAAGATCAATAATACACAAAATGTCTGTTATTCATCCAAATTTATTTTATCACCTTCAAAGTATGCTCCTTTAGAAACGATACACTTGCGCCAACGAATAATCCATTCATCAAAACATTTTTTAAACGCTGCTTCCGGAATTGAGTTCAGTTCTCGCCGCGAATTCTCCTTTATGTCTTCTATCGATTGAAAACGGGTGCCACGAAGTGGTAATTTGAGTTTAGGAAAAAGAAAAAAGTCAGCAGGTGCCATATCTGGTGAATATGGTGGTTGCTGGATGGTATTTGTTGAGTGTTTGGTTAAAAATTCGTTCACAATGATAGCCTTGTGCGAAGGCGCATTGTCGTGGTGCAAAATCCAAGAATTTTCTTTCCACAAATCTGGCCTTTTTCGTCGAATTTGCTCTCTTAAACGCCGCATAACGCTCAAATAATATTCTTTATTTACCGTTAGACCTTCCGGTAAGAATTCAGAGTGCACAACACCGCGATAGTCAAAGAAAACAGTCAACATGACTTTTGATCGACTTTGGCGTGGTTTTTTCGGTTTCGGTTCAGTTGGAAGGCGCCACTCCGAAGCTTGTTGACTAGTTTGCATGTCAAACTCGTAAACCCACGTCTCGTCACCAGTAACAATGCGTTTCATGAATGTTGGGTCAGAACTGACTCGTTCTAGCATGTCCTCAGCGACTTTCATGCGATTGAGTTTTTGGAGAAAATTCAGATCTTTTGGGACTAGCCGAGCAGCAACATGTTTCATACCCAAATGATTAGTTAAAATGGTACGGATCGACTCGTGAGATACAGAAAGTTCGGCGGCTATCTCTCTCAGAGTTGAATGGGGATTTTCAGTCACTATTTCCTTCACTTTTGCGATGTTAACTTCAGTTGCAGACGTTGACGGCCTACCAGAGCGAGGCAAATGTTCCATCACATCTCGACCGCTTTTGAACGCTTTGAACCACTCATAAGCACGAGTTTTTGATAAAGTCGATTCACCGTAAGCCTTCTGTAACATTTTCAGTGACTCCGAACACGAAATTCCATTGGCGATGCAAAATTTAAGACAAACTCTTTGTTCGATATTTTTGTCCATTATGAAATTCGCAATACACACTATATATGATATTACTAAAACCAGCACTGTATTTAATATAAATTACAGATGCAACTCAAACTCCGCGCCAAAATGGAAAACAGTTGTGCCAATCTAACAACTACAAAAAAAACAAAAATTTGAATTTGGAACCATAAACAAATCATCCATTCCCGATACTTTTTTGACTGAATGTAAGTGTAAATAGCATCTAGTTTTGTTTTTATTTATTAAACCACCAGATCTGGATTCCAAGGCGCCACATCACTACCACATTTTTAAAACTATTAACTTGTATAACGTTCTCCAATAAAGGTTCGCCATCCTGCGTAGTAGTAGACTCCGCAAATTACCGGAACTCCGTACATCCGGCGTGAAAGCCAAACGTCGCCGGAGCGTAACATCCGAAACTATTTAATGAGACAATTTAACTTTGTGTAAAAAGTTAAGGGTTTGTTTATAATGCGTGTGGGCCGTATGAGTTCACACCCAATTAAAAGTCGGGAGTTTTCGCTCTGAATGATGAATAATTAAAAACTTTTTGTTATTGTATCGAGCGTCCTATACAGGTTGTGTACATAACTTGACAATATGTACTGAACAGTTGTCTTTTTATTTGCGATTTCATGGTTGAACCATTGTAAAAGTTGTTCATTATGACAATGATCCCTTTCCATGTTCTATGTTTACATCTATACTAATATATAAAGCTAAAGAGTTTTTTGTTTGTTTGCTTGAACGCGCTAATCTCAGGAACTACTGGTTCGATTTGAAAAATACATATCAAAATAACTAGGTTACATAATAAAACATACCTAAAAAATATGGTGGAATATTTTTGTATCCAAAAACCTAGTTTTCTCTCAAAATCACCTAAGTGTGGGTGCACATTTCGCATCATTACGCAAGATATTCTACTGGGACAAAAACTAAGTACATAACTAAACTATTAAGTACTATAGCAAAAAAGCTAAGAAAAAGCAACATAATTTATCGATCTTGTCTACTCGAGCTTGAAGAAATCTTGACCCTCGGAAGTTCAGTGTCTGAAACACCCTTGAAGATGTGCTCGGCCCTCCGTAGTACGGCTTAAGTGTGAAGAAAATGTTATCGTCATTATGATCACCACTCTTGCTTTCTTACTTTTATCTTTTTAGGGTTCCGTACCAAAGGGGTAACCAACGGAACCCTATTACTATCCGCTGTCCGTCCGTCCGTCCGTTCGTCTGCTGTCAGCGGGGTGTATCTCAAGAACCGTAATAGATAGAGTTAAAATTTTCACAAATTGTGTATTTACTATTGTCGCTATAACCACAAATAATAAAAAATAAGGTTTATGGTAGAATACCCTATTATAGCTTCTTGTGCGAGTCCGACTCCAACTTGGCCGGTTTTTTTAACTAATATTACTTGAGCTGGGGTATTTTTTTGTTTGTTTCAGTTTCATATCTCTGAAAGTCCTTATCCGATTACGTATCTCACTATCACTGAACTCACTATATTTAACCCGACAAAATGCACGGTTTCTGTTGACACGAGAAGGAAATCAAGCGAAAAAGCTAGCTAAGTAGTCCCATTGGACTTATAGCTCAGATTTCGTACAAATCTTTAGAATTTAGTAAGGTTCTCATTTTTATTTAGGTAGATATGTTGTTTGAGAACTTAATAAAACATTTGGACCCTGTTAAGCGGAAAAGATCCAACCAAGATTTTTTGTAAAATCGAGTTATCTACGTTAATAATTAATAATTTATATGTTTATGTTAATAATTTATATGTTATGGCCTATTACACTACTAACTTTCAAATAGATACTTTATCATACGATTTTTTATTCTCTGTCTAACGCTAAATTGCATTTACTCAAAAGTAATGAAACGTTGGTTGGATCTTTTCTGCATGGAAATGGACATTTATCTGAGATCATGATCATTCACTTAATACTTAGTCAATCGACACGAAAAGAAGAAGAAGCATCAAAATAGGGTTGAAACCAAATATCCTTGAGATATGTAACAAAATCTCATTAAATAATCCTCTAACAGAAAGCTATTCAAAGAATATCCTCTCCTCTCTCAATTCCAATATTCCGTTCTCATTATCTCGTCGCGTATAATCATCTCACAGATAATGCGGCTCTCGCTGTGATCCTTCCAACGGTAATGAGAAACGATGGACATACCCAGGATTTTTCCTAGAAAAGAGGGGGATTATATACGTAATATGTATACTTAACTACGTAGCTTTGAATGTACGGGTAAAGAGGACTGCTGTGATTGTGGGCAACAGAGGTTTTAATAGGGCTGTAATTCCAAATATGGTTAGCAACATGTGGTTATTTTGGTTGCTAACCGCGTTGAAAATAATTTTGGTTTGAGTTTTGCGACATACGCTATGGGTGTTGGATTATTTGAGGAGCTTTCAGTTGTGTATACAGAGGACTGTGGGTTTTTTGGGCAAAGTGATGAAACGAAAATGAAACATGAGTATAATTTTCGATGTTCTCGCGGGCAAAGACGCTGAAAGTTGCTAGTCAGGTACAGGCGCCAGCACATCAAGCTACAACAATCTGTCAAATTTCTTCATTAGATTTTCAACTTTATGCCTAAAGCGTTAGGTTAAAAGTTGATTGGGAAAATTTGACAGTTTCGAGTACCTTGATGTGCTGGCGTCTGTACATAAAAATGTGTTATGTGTTGTACATACGATCTAGGCGTTCAGTCGTAAGCTGCATATAGCATATCCTTCATTTACACGTGTTACAGCTTACGTCCAAGGTCAGCCAGTGGCCGTGGAGCAGACTGGCAGGAGTGCATGTCTAGCCGAAGACCTTGGACGCATAGCGGTTTCCGCTGGCATTTCATTCGTTCATATCACACGCCAAATCTGTGTTACCTAAGTGCATTAGAATTGCTTTGCAAAACATATCTTGGTAAATTGAAACACACGGTTGCATGAAAGGAAATAGTTTTAGGTATTGTTCTAGGGATTGCGTTAAGGATTCAAATTTTCATATAGGTACTAATTTCTAATACGTAACATAATTAACTTAATACTAAAAATGGGTCATAATACTCTCTACAACTTTTTCTATGGGACCATCCTCGAAATCACGAAATAAACAGCTGTTCAGTACATTTTGGCAATGGGGCAGTCGATTTTTTGGGTTTCATACCAAAAGGTTAACCAACGCCCAACTAGCACCAAAGCGAAAAAAAAACCTGTATAAGACTCGTATATCAGTTCCATTTGAGTATAAAAGTGTTAACGCATACCCGTACAACTGAGTTAGAGCATGCTCTAACTCACTTATAACCACGAAAGAGGCCCACAGTTTTACAGGTAAGAGATATAGAAAGCCTACAGTACGGTGTCACAAATATATTAAAGCTGCACAAGAGCGCTTATTCATACTCAGTTACTACACTACAGGTGGTATAAATCCTATAGTACGGTGTTAAAAAGATATTAAAGCTGCACAAGAGCGTTTGTTCATCGTCAGCTACTACTTGAACCGGTATTACCGTTGTAATACCGCGTTGGTGAGCACACGTGGTAGAAAAGCGCACGTCATGATTGAAAAAGCCTGTAACCTGCGGAACCTTATTACTAAGCGTCTGTCTGCCAGCGGGCTGTATCTCAAGAACCGTAATGTAGACAGCTGAAATTGTCACAGATTGTGTGTTTCTATTGCCGAATAATAAAAATTAAGGTTTCTGGTACGGAATCCTTCGTGTGAGAGTCCGACTCGCACTTGGCCGGTTATTTTCGTAGTGTTGGTCCCTAGTTTCCTCCGTGCCTCGGAAAGCACGTTAAGCCGTTGGTCCCGGCTGTCATTTGTAGATCTTTGGCAGTCGTTACGGAAGTCAGAAGCCCGTTAATCTGACTCCAGTCTTGCCATGAATTACCGTGTTACCCAGTTACTGGGTTGTGGAGGTCTGGTAGACAGCCGCTCCGCGTAAAATACTGGTATTCAGCTAAATCCGGTTTGACTGGAAGCCGACCCCAATATAGTTGGGAAAAGGCTAGGCAAATGATGTGTGTTTCTATTGCCGAATAATAAAAATTAAGGTTTCTGGTACGGAATCCTTCGTGTGAGAGTCCGACTCGCACTTGGCCGGTTATTTTCGTAGTGTTGGTCCCTTAGTAAAAGTTGTTCATAATGTTATTTTTTTACTAATAAAAAGCATACGTTTGACCACAATCTCACCTGATGGTAAACGATGATGTGGTCGAAGATGGAGCACGCTTGCCTAGAAGTAACCTATTTTCGGTTGTAGCTATCAGGAAACACAGACTGGCAGGTAATTCCACTGCTTATCTGGACGCACAATGAGGAGCTCGTGGCTAAAGAATAACAGCCGCACAGATCGATCTTCAAGGTTAAGCAACGCTTGCCAAGGTTGGTCTGTGGATGGGTGACCATCTTAACATACCGAGTTTCCTCCGTGCCTCGGAAAGCATGTTAAGCTGTTGGTCCCGGCTGTCATTTATAGAACTTTGGCAGTCGTTACGGATTGTCAGAAGCCAGTAAATCAGTGAGTCTTGCCTAGAAATACCGTGTTACCCATTTAATGGGTTGTGGAGGTCTGGTAGGCAGCCGCTTCACGTAAAATACTTGGTATTCAGCTGAATCCGGTTTGACTGGAAGCCGACCCCAATATAGTTGGGAAAAGGCTAGGCAGATGTTGATCTGAACGCACTATGAATGTGTTCCCAACGTAACGTTTTGTGCGTTAGCGCGGGTGTGATGAGTACAACGACCCCTTTTTTTGTATATCGTTTATTCTGTTACTCGTTGTCTAAGAAAACATGAATCCTTAACAATTCCTGCCATTTACAGTTACCATTATATTTCTGAAGGTCACATCCAGCTTCAGAAGCCGGTTCTACACTAAACAAACGTACACAGTACAATTTATCGGAAACAAAGACTTGGCACTACAAAGGCACACTTCAGGGGCAGTCGTTACGACAAAGCGAACACAAAACAAATCCTGTGTCGTGCGGGCTCGTGCGAACTCGTGCGGCTTCGTGCGTTGTCGTACGGAGTAATTGTGGGCGACGAGGTAGGAAGGTTATTGATTCGTAAGGTGAGTATACTCTAGAGCATTTTCATCTATTGTAATAATCCTGCAAATCCTCGCCACGTTATTCAAGAAGGCTCTTTCTTGTCTGTGATATAAACATCTTTCTGTCAGTTGAACTTCCGATGTAGACCTTAACCAATCTACATCCACGACCTTGACGACCAGACGAGGTTATAGGACCTGCGTAGTGCAGCTGGTGAGAGTCTGCTCACTGGAAGATTACCCATGGTAATCACGTCGCAACGGCTATTCGGAATTGTACCAAACTAGCTTTTGCTGGCGACTTCAAGTGAACTGTCATTCCGCCTTGGTTGGATGGATTGACAGGTCACTTCAACTTGGTTTTAACGGCCAGATTTTTACAGAATAGCACAAGGTACTGCAGTGTGATTCTGTAGACATCTCACCGTGAAGGCTCAAGGGTACAGTGATCACGACGTTAGCTGTCAATCCATGTAATCAAAATGGAATAACAGTTCACTTCGCGCTCACTCCATCTGAGTTATTTCACGGCGTTTATAGAATCGATCGGCTGTAAATATTACTTAAACATTACATTCTATTTTGCGTTTACTCTTCTTTGAAATTTTGTTTTGCCCGCGCTCGAGTTTTCTCAAAGAAATTGAACGTGAAAACAAATTCAGTTGTTGTAACAAAGTGCCGAACTCCGTGCTCATTTTTAGGGTTCCATACCCTGCTACCAACGGGACCCTATTACTAAGCCTCTGCTGTCCGTTCGCCTGTCTGTCAGCGGGCTTTATCTCAAGAACCGTAATAGGTAGACAGTTGAAATTTTCACAGATTGTGTATTTCTATTGTGGCTATAACAAAAAACGTTAAAAATTATAGTTTATAGTTTATGGTACGAAACCCTTCGTGTGCGAGTCCGACTCATTACAGCGATTCAATGTATTGATACTAGTAAACGCTCTAGTCTATACTTACCTTTAGGCTTCCCCATTTCACAGAGTTCGGTGACGTGTCGATAATGAGGGAATATCGACTTTGTAATGCATGATGGGTTGTGAGTACTGGGCTATTGTGAGTGTTGTGACAGCCTGTCGACATAAAATGCTAAGTGAAATTGTGCGCTGATGTTATCGGTCCGTGAGTCGGGGTTCGTGACTCATAAACAAGGAAGCAATGAATTTCCAGCAAATTTCCATGTTTGTGTGTATTTATGTGTTATAGAAAGATAAGATATTATTTATCTCTATTATTTTCATCCTAAACGTATAATAGTGTGGTCATTGAAACTCTGTTTATTTACCTTTACTCAATAATGATAATAGCCTAATTACAATTTAATTTAGTACTTATATGTACTGCCGAAGCAAGTACAATTACAATTTAATTTAACTGACATTATTCGCAAGCATCAAGAAGCTGCGAATAGATATGACTTAATACAAGTTAATCCAATCTTGCGATCTTCCAAGAACACTTTATTAAGTTGAATTCCAATATAAATGCAAATGAGAATAAATAACAAAGTGTTTTTCTTCGTAGAAGCAGAAATAGAACAAAAGCAAAACACTGCTTCAGAAAAAATATATGACTCAACAATAATTGCACTACTCCACGGCACTTTTATTCTTTGTACGTAGCCATTAAGTATGGCGGAAACATTACTTGGCGCCTAGGGCCGACCGTGGAGTAATTAATTAAGAAATCACTTTAATAATTGCGTTGACCCCTAGTTAGTCTCGACGAGGTATCAGGTTGCTGCTAATTTTGTCACTAATCTTATTAAACGTGTGGGTAGGCGACCAAATTACGAAAGATATTTATACCGAACCTAAACTTGTGATTTTAGGTAAGACCGTTTTCGCCAGTTGGCAACATGTTGCCAGGTTGACAACAACGGTTCGAATGTTCTAGAAAAGGGACTGTATCTAAAAATAATATAGGTACGTTGGCTGAAAATAATGCGAACAAAGTATATAGACTGAAATAAAGTAGATAAACATTATGAATAATCCCATTACGAACAAGATTGACGAATTAAATTAAAACTTTCATTCACATTTACACGAAGAATTATTAACACAAACGAAAACTAAATAAGAGCCTACTTGAATGAAACGAAAAATCTCTGTACCTACATTTTGACGTATCATGCAAATTCCCAGCGGGCACCCCGACAAATTGAATATTCATTTAATATTTCACGACGAGCAAACAGAATCCAGCTCCCGACATTAAAAAAAAAAATGTCTGAAACTCCGTACCCATCAAATTTCTGCTTTTGATAAATTGCGAAGTTATTAGATCAGGAGGGATGGATGAATAGAGCACTTATTGACATTGGACTATCAGATTGATCGGGTTTAACCGGATTATGGTGGGGTTTGCGACGACTTGCTACGTATATAGGTGTACACTATAAAACCGCTGGGAATTCAATCGACTCGGTCTATTTACTTTGAGTTAGCAATGTTCAAAGACGAAGATCCTGTTTAAACTGGCACGTGTAAACGTTTACATTACAATTTCCTATGGTACATACAATTCGATTAAATGATGAAAAGCGTGTAGTGTAGAGCGTAAAATTAAAATTTTCTATTGAAAGAGCTGCCTTATCCGTGCACTATGCACATATTTACAAGCTTTATATAGGACTTTCTTTCGTATGTGTGTCCAGTTAGATTTTAGGAATTAATTTTTCAAGCACTTCCTGACATCCGATTAAAGGGAAAATACTGTTGTAGCTTTCGGCCTGAAAATTTTAGCATCTATCCGAAATACCGCAACCCTTTTAGAGTTCCGTACCTTCACTGGTTGTCAGTTGGCTGTATCACATCTACCGCAATAGGTGGACAATTATATTCATTACTTACGTCTTTTTACCGTTTATGGTACGAAGCCCTTCGCGCGCGAGTTCGACTCGTACTTGGCCAGTTTTTTTGTACACCTTGAGCAGCATACTTTTAAAACTTCTAACAGCTCTTTTTTTTTGGTCGGGGGTTAAAAATCACTTACCGCAGCTTGAAGTGCAGATCCCCCAGTCGTCCGTCATTGTTCTCCGGCTCAGCGGTCTTGGTCTTCTCGGTGGCGTTAGCATCGGCGAGCTCCTTGCTGAGCGGCGCGGGCTCGGTGGGCGCGGTCGGCGAGTGCGGGCTGTTGCCGCCGGTCGGCTGCACCAGGAGATCAGAACATAAGAGGTAGAATATAAAAGAAAACGATAACTCGACATGACACAATAGAACTGCAACAAACACATAGTTAAAGAGACGAATACTATTTCTTCATACTTTAAATATATCTTTATATTAGTAGTATTCGTGTCATGTGTATGTTTGGATGGATGGATGTTTGTAACTCAATAACGCCAGAACGGATATGGAATCTGGATGAAAGACATAGAGATAGATTATAATCTGGATTGGAGTCTTTTATCCCGGGAGTATGAGATGATCTCTTGGGATAGTTTCCGTTATTCTCGTGGAACTTCTCTGATAGCCCGGAGTTTGAAAGATGGAGGTGTGACGCCCCCGTGTTTCGGAAAGCACGTTAAGCCTTGCGCCAGATCTCTCTTCGGTCATGTTGGACTGCCCATCCCCCTTGATGTCCTATCGAATTATGAAACTTATGGAAGAAATGCACCTGTGTTTGTGCATGCACTTCTGGCTAGTATCCATTGAGATTGGCCGCCATGGCTGAAATCGGCGAGGAGGATTATTATTTCATACTAACGTGTCATTAGATATGGCTTATCACTTACAAATTAAGGGCTATCATGGGAATATCGACACCTGGCGGTACGAATCCATCAAGCATAATTAGGGCAGACATCGTTATCGTGTCGCCACGACACAATTTGGATGGAAGTATAGAACTGGATGTCTTGAGTTTCAAACTTAACAACAATCACTGTCCGTCGAATCGGGAACATTTGTAGGGAATACTTGCTTATAATTTCGATATCAGGAGGAGCTCGTGGCTAAAGAATAACAGCTGCACAGGTCGATCTTCAAGGTTAAGCAACGCTTGCCAAGGTTGGTCTGTGGATGGGTGGTGACCATCTCAACATACCGAGTTTCCTCCGTGCCTCGGAAAGCACGTTAAGCCGTTGGTACCGGCTGTCATTTGTAGATCTTTGGCAGTCGTTACGGATAGTCAGAAGCCAGTAAATCTGACTCCAGTCTTGCCAAGAAGTACCGTTACCCAGTTAATGGGTTGTGGGGGTCTGGTAGGCAGCCGCTCCACGTAAAACACTGGTATTCAGCTGAATCCGGTTTGACTGGAAGCCGACCCCACTATAGTTGGGAAAAGGCTAGGCAGATGATGAATTTCGATATCAGAAATAGTTCCATCGTAAAACTTGGTCATATTCATGAGAACTGATTATTCAAACAACATTTTAGTCTTGGTTAAGAGAATAGTTGTTGAAACTTTGGGCAGACCCATGCTACGTATGTATATCAGTAGGTACATACGACTCAAGTTAAAGATTATCCTCAACGAGATTAGCCAATAACGCAGGAGTTATTATAGTGCACAAACGTTTGCTCAAACACAGGTGCACTCTCTGTTTTCCTTTACTTTGTTAGTCGACAGGACAGCAATCCGACAGGAGAGATCAGTCCACGACCGACGGCCAATACTTTCCGTTGTGCATGGCTGTCACACCACCAAATTCTAAACTCCGGGCTCCGGGACAATGATACCGAATTATTATACGTCATTTGGCCGACAGAATTACAAGAAACTGAAGTTTAAAAATCATGTAATATGTATGCTCCTTTACTTTATAACTGAACATACAACGTTGATACGACAGAGGGGCTTTCCTTTAAACTGCCTATACTAGGTACCATTTTCAAGCTCTGTACCAAAAATAAATTAATTAGGAGCAGTAGTTTAGTCGCAAATGATTTTTAAAGTTTTTGCACGGTTTGAACACGATGTATCTTCTCTAACAGCTGATTATCGTCTAAGCATAGGTCATGCACCTTACAGCGATAAATCTACGATGCGTTGTTGCCGCTCTGACGCATGTCGAAGGACATTCACTAAAAATTGGCAATGCAAACAAGGAAGCAATCAATACACACACACTTGCACTTTCACTACTTACTTTTACTGTGTGTATTGATTGCTTCCTTGTTTGCATTGCCAATTTTTAGTGAATGTCCTTCGACATGCGTCAGAGCGGCAACAACGCATCGTAGATTTATCGCTGTAAGGTGCATGACCTATGCTTAGACGATAATCAGCTGTTAGAAAAGATACATCGTGTTCAAACCGTGCAAAAACTTTCGCGAGCGAAAGAAATAGAGATAGGTCAGTTTGTTGCATCCTTGTTTTTTGCGATCGGTAAGTCCCTCAGTGCGCCGACGCTTGTTTTTCGGAACGTACGGTTTGTGAAATTCGCGCGCAAACAATTGTAATTTTATTTTGTTCTTGTGAGAGGACACGTAACTTGGGATTATTATTATTTAGTATTAGTATCTCCGGACCTCACTCCCATGGATTTCTTTTTGTGGGGTTACATTAAGGGTGAAGTGTATGCCTCAGAGGTAAATACAATTGATGAGTTAAAAAATAGGATTATTTTAGCATTTCACAAATTAAAGTGCTTAGCGACGGACAGTGATCTAATTAGAAAAATAAATAACAATATTCTCCGTCGGTATAATTTGTGCATCAATGTAAATGGAGGACACATCAAAAATTTAAAAATTTAGTGTGTTTGTTTTTGTGCGCGTACTTCGAAACGTTACCTAACATAAAAGCCAGTGCGAGCGGAGGCCTAAGTCGCCGGCCGCCACCCCGGCCCGGCCCCCGCCGAGCACACGAGATACCGCACACCGGCACACCGCGCTCCAAGGCGCGCGCGACGTTGCCGCTTTGTTACCTAGCGGTATCTAAGGTCAGTGTCATTTTTTTACAAAGGGTGGTTGCGTTTTATTCGGATTTGCAAGCTATTTAGTTTGTTTGAAAAAAATATTTTCTCATTTATGGCGCTTTTTGTTTTTGTACCGTATCGAATTAATACTGAACACGTATAGTATACGTAGTTTAATTTAATGCCCCTCTGTCGTATCAACTCTGTATGTGCTGAGCTAGCACTATAGGTAACTCATAAGCGCATATTTTATATTATCCATTTTAGTAATTAAAAGATGTGGTTATTTCCTTGAAACACCAACATTTCATGGCGACCCTGCCTCGGGACCATGCCAAAGGAATTGCTGGTAGTAATTTTTAGCATACCCACCTAAATACTATATGTCGGTCAACTGTGGGAAAGGAAGAGATTTCCTAAGCCAAAACGCGGCTGGAGGCAACAACGACGTCACATTGAAAGAAATCAGAGGCCACTTGGACCGAAAATTTCCCATAATGTTTCTTGTTCTTACCGTGGTAGCAGCGTTGATGACGGGAGGCTGCGGCGCGGGCTGCGGAGGGGAGGTGGCGGCGGGCGGCGCGGGCGCAGTGGGCGAGGGCGACTTGCGCAGGTAGTGCGTGGCCGAGCCGGGCGAGCGCACGGCCGTGGCGCGCCGCGGCGGCTGGAACACCAGCGCCTTGTCCGGACCGCGCTTGCCGCCTGGGTAGAGGGAGACTTATGAACTAAGGTATTGATAAGTGGTGACGATTTGATGAACATATGGCCACTGTGAGAGCAATTTGTATAACTCATAGACCTCGTCTTAATACAAAGCAATAATCGAGCGAATTAGGGTTCGTTGCAGCTGTCCTGACCTTGATGACTGTCTAATATCAAGTAAGAAGTAAGATTTTAGCAGTGATTGTACAGTTTGTAAGAAAATTCCAGCTGCTGCTAGCAACTCTGTAGCTTACCTAGTTTTTTTTTTCTGGGAGGCAGCAGGTAACTTTTGCCTGTCGTGTCTTTTACCTAGTTTGTGCGCCAGAGAGTTCCTGCGCCGTGTGATCCAGAAAGCGAGCGCGCCGAGCGCGGCAGCCACCAGCGCCGCAGCGCTGCACACCACCAGCTGCTGCCTGTAGCTGCATGCTGTGTGCAGTCAGTAAGTACCCAGTTTGTGCGCCAGAGAGTTCCTGCGCCTGCAATCCAGCAGGCGAGCGCGCTGAGCGCGGCAGTTACCAGCACTGCAGCACCGCACACCACCAGCTGCTGCCTGTGGCTGCATGCTGTGTGCAGTCAGTATGTACCTAGTTTGTGCGCCAGCGAGTTCCTGCGCCGAACGATCCAGCAGGCGAGCGCGCCGAGCGCGGCAGCCACCAGCGCCGCAGCGCCGCACACCACCAGCTGCTGCCTGTAGCTGCATGCTGTGTGCAGTCAGTACGTACCCAGTTTGTGCGCCAGAGAGTTCCTGCGCATGCGATCCAGCAGGCGAGCGCGCTGAGCGTGGCAGTCACCAGCGCTGCAGCACCGCACACCACCAGCTGCTGCCTGTGGCTGCATGCTGTGTGCAGTCAGTACGTACCTAGTTTGTGCGCCAGCGAGTTCCTGCGCCGAGCGATCCAGCAGGCGAGCGCGCCGAGCGCGGCAGCCACCAGCGCCGCAGCGCCGCACACCACCAGCCACAACGTGGCGCCATGCAGCTCGCCAGCTACAACAACAAGAAAAACTGTTCATTGAGATTACCAAAACGGTTGCGACACGTATCGAATCCATGAACATACCATAAGTTCAAACTGAAGGCATCTACGCAAAAACTATTAAACCACACGGTTATATATATTCTGTATGCATCGACGTATCTACGTTTACCCATGTTCGACTTCCAGTCTAACCTAGCGATTGCCTGTCAGTGGGTCTAAAAAGGCAACTTTAGGAGAATCATAATATTAATCACGCAACAATCTGTCAAATTTCATTTTCATCTTTATCGCTAACGAAGTAGGTTCAAAGTTGATTGGGAAAATTTGACAATGACGGGTAGCGTGATTTGCTTTCTGATTCTGCTAAAGTGGCTTTTAGACCCGCTGAACTCCAGAACCCAGTGACTGGGTAACACAGTACCCCTTGGCGAGACTGGTGTCATAATTCTCGGCTGACCGTAACGCTCAAGAGTGTACCGTTTAGGAAGAAAAAAAGCCGTTGTCTATCATCCTGATTCATAAAATTGTTTTTGGTAGGTTGGTACTGTCAAATGAACACCAGTACTTAAACAAGCGCCACTAAAATAGCTGCAACATTGCTACGGCACTGTTAACATCAAGTTCTAGCGCCACGAAAATAGCTGCAACATTGCTACGGCACTGTTAATATCAAGTTCTAGTATTACTGCTGAACTGTTGACTGTACCTAAGTTTACTGTATGTAAGCATAAGTTTAGAACGCTCTTTGTAACATGGCTCATCCGGGGAAGTTCCGGCTTGAGCAGTAACTTCAACGTAGCTCTGTCTGAGTCTGAGGCTAATAATAAGCGAAATCTCTTGCTGAGGCTTGAGCGACGGTAGCACCTTCCACGAGGAATTTTAGTACCTGGTACCTACTCGTTGTCATGCCTGCACCCGTCCGCTCATACATATTAACACTGTAAGTACCTAACTCGAAAATATTGTAAAAGCAAATCATTTTTGACTATCGTATATTACCGTGGATTTTCTTGATGGTTCTTCTTCAAATGAATCGATTAATTTGGCCTAGCTTCTGACATTTCTTATGTGCCCTTTCATTTGTAGGTTTTTTGTAATAAAATAACTTTAATACTTTGATAAACTAGCTGTCCCTAAAGTTAACAGCTACTATTTAATATCGATTAAAGATCAGCTTCAAAATAAAAATATCTGAACTGAACTTAGCTATTTAGAAACCTATACGTACACAGAGTAAAAATACCTATAGGGAACGTGCAGAAACTATAAGTGACAGCACAGAAGTGTCATTGTCAAGTATATTACACCAGTTATTTTTGAAATTCCAACGCTAGATGGCAGTCTGCGTGCACGTTCCCCTAAACGGATTAGATTAGATTAGATTTTTATTTTTGTAAAATATTGGTTTAGTTACAGATAGTAAATTGTCAAATATATAATGTGCACTATGTTTTGCCAATATTTGGCGTACAAAATTAATACAAACAAGGAAATACAATTAAGGTGACATGTCAAAGCCTGTAGGAAGTAGGTGGCAGCACAGAAGCATTAATGTCAAGTATTCTTAACATTAAAGTTTCGTATATGTAACACTAGATGTCATGTAGTCAGCATGGGCACGTTGCCTATAGATATAGGTAGATTATGAAAACATTACCAGACTTTTCATTCACTCTATTAACACATGATCACGTTCTCGTTCATCGATCCATTCAATAAACTCATTCATATGTAGATAGCCTATTACCGTGATTTGATGAGCCCTTCGTATACAAGATGAGAACAACTATCCAATAACCGATCAAGGCTCGTTGTAATATTCACGTTATGGGTTATTGTGGATAGGGATATTGTCGAAGTTTGTCTGTAATAGTGGCAATATCATTATATGACACAGTTAGTACCTACCTACTCAATATTTGAAATAATAGGTTATTGTATTACAATATTAAAAGTTATGTAAATACAGACTACGTTGTACGCGATACAAGAATGATGAAAATCGTTACTGAATCTTTTTCCGAAGGAACGTTTGCAATATTGTACCTAATGCGATTTCGTCGTTAATCTTGCTAAGGCCCTATTTACGTAAGTACATGTATTTATTTCATTCCACAACTAGAGTATCAATAGAATAGAATACTCTTTATTATGTACACCATATAAGTTACAGAAAAGATAGATGAAGAAAACATTAAGGGTGAAACAATGGGCGGCCTTATCGCTAAAAGAAATCTTTTCAAAACAACCTTTGAATGGATTTTAAAGAGAAAGGAAATGTAGTACCTACTGTAAGTAGTCTTATCAATCTGCCTAGCCTCTTCCCAACTATGTTGGAGTCGGCTTTCAGTCGCATCTTCTTCTTCTTCTTCTACCTGGCGTTAATCCCGGCTATTGCCGGCTTTCAGTCGCATCGTATGCAGCTAAATACCAGTATTTTAGTTACGACTGCCTATCTGAGGGCCAATTCTACTGATTTTTAAGAAACGTTCGCTTTCGTATCTTAGTCGCAATATGTCAGAAAGGCCTCAATTTCCATATATTATTTAAATATTAGAAGAATTGGCCCTCTGGAATTGGGTAACACGATAGTCAGTGACGATACTATAACAGATTTCCTGGCTTCTGAGTTTATACCTAACGAATTTCAGCAATGAATGCCAGCTAAAACCAACAGCCCATACCGAGACTACTCCGAGTCTCGCTTTGTCGTCACCCATCCACGGCCCGACCTCAGGACACGTCGTTTGATCTATGAAAACATTCTACGGTAGATAAAACACTCCTAAAACTTTTACTATTAATTTGTATTATAGCGCTGAGTACAGAAACAAACTTCTCGGCTTAAAAATTGTAAAAGAGGAAAAACTTCAACCTTTTAAAGTTTTATCCATTAGAGCCGCAGTTTTAAAGCATGACTCAGCGCTTGGACGTGAAAAACACAAACATTTCAATAAATTCATGTCGTTGTCAAAGTGGTACGAGCGTGATAGTCTATCATACTATGTAATTATACGATTTTCCTATGTTCTATACTTAATTTGATCGTGTATGTAAAGATCTATACAGTTAAAACATTTATAGTCTGACACATGTACCTATGTACTGTCGCCAGCATTTAACTTACACATACATTATCATCTGCTTAGCCTTTTTTCCAACTATATTGGGGTCGGCTTCCTGTCAAGCCGGATTTTAGCTGAATACCAGTATTTTACATGGAGTGGCTGCCTACTAGACCTCCACAACCCATTAACTGGGTAACACGGTACTTCATAGCAAGACTGGTGTCAGATTTACTGGCTTCTGATAATCAGTAACGACTGGCAAAGATCTACAAATGATAGCCGGGACCAAAGGCTTAACACTTAACGTGGTTTCCGAGGCATGGAGGAAACTCGGTATGTTAAGATGGTCACCCATCCACAGACCAACCTTGGCAAGCGTTGCTTAACCTTGAAGATCGACCCGTGCGGCTCTTATAATCTAGCCACGAGCTCCATTTAACTTACACATACACAATACACAAATTCAAAACTTTATTTGTTTTCGAAAATACTGCGTTTGAAACTTTGAAAACCACTTATCAATAATTTGGAAGAAAATTGCCTTCGAATGTCACTGTACATATTTATGTTGCTGACTGTACTAACGTGTTCACTAATTGTTTGCTTACACATAACATTAGGAAAGTGGTCTCGGAAGGAACTAATTTGTTGACAAGAACCTTACGAGTAGGTGGTAACTCTGTCTTGTTTCATTAACAGTTAAGTAGTCACTTTATTTTCTTAAGTAAATGTTTTTTGGTGGCTTACCGACTTTGACCGAGCTAATTGGTAATTTTTGTATAATTTGGTCAGCAATTTTGTTACTTATCTCGGCATTCCCCAAAATTGTACAGCTATTTTAGGTTATATATTATTACTCCGAACTACTTCGTATCAGATACTCTTTTGACTCTTTTCCATTCATCTTACTTAACCTCAAAAGATATAAAAAGAACCACGACGACATAAATAAATAAACTACATTGGGTCTCTACATAGAGTCCGCAGTGCTTTCACAAAAAGAAATAGTTTTATAGAGAAAAACCGAGAGGCGTCTGCGCTCTACTTCTGAAACTATACATTTTTTATACGACCTCTATGTAGAGACAGGATCTATGTAGAGTCGGGTTATAAAATGTTCTTTGGCATCCGGTGAGGGGTAGCTCTATGTCAATTTAGGTTAAATAAACAAAAAGCTTGAAGTCTTAAACTAGAATCTAGTGAAGGTAGAGAGATCTTAATAGCTCTTGCTGCCTGGTTGTTTATTTTAATAGATCTTCGTCTGAAGGTTTCGAGTTCTATTTAGCTTGAAATTCAAAGTGAACGGCGTGCCAATTCCCAAGTTCAAGTTTAAAGTAGGTCTTTAAAATTGAGTTAAGAACTTTTGAACTTTTAGTCTGGTGAGGTGTCGACTGACGCAATACCAGAGAGAATATTTTTATAACATTAAAACAGGAAATGCCAACTCGTTTTTAAAATAACCATGCAATATATTTTAATCAAAGCAATTTATCAGCAGTATGAAATATAACTTGCTGCTCTCAAAATATGCTTTTAACAAGAATTTATTATTGTGACTACGTATTTTTATAGCGAAGCGCTATCTGCAGGCCACCCCATTTTCATATAGAAATAAATACACCATTATTTACTTTGGTAATGCTAATGACACACTACATCCACTAATACATATAATAAGTACTTTTGTTTGTTTATAATATAAAGGTTAAGTATCTATAAATATTTGTAATGTAGGTACCAAATAATAAATTGAAATAAATACAGTTTAATGATACACCTATTGCAAATTTTTATAATCTTAGTTACACATTGCTATGTCGCGACCAAACCAAAAACATATCCTCTTCAAGTCCCAAAATAGACATTGCAAGTGGAATTTTCATCACCCACGTAAAAGCGGGCGATTTTTCACTGAGAACATCACTTTCAAACTATTCATGGAGCTATAGGACAGATGCTATCCGTCTTCGTTTGTTCCCTGCCCACTTGATCTGTATACAATCGATCTACCGGTCGAGCGGTCTATAAAAAGATCTAGGCCATATTTCGCGGTATCTGTAGTCTGGACCAGACGTTAATATCGATTGGGAAATACATACTACGATAGTTATACTAGTATTCAGAAGAAACTTTGTAGATATAACATATCTTCTATACTAATATATAAAGCTGAAGAGTTTGTTTGTTTGTTTGTTTACTTGAACGCGCTAATCTCAGGAACTACTGGTCCGATTTGAAAAATTCGTTCAGTGTTAGATAGTCCATTTATCGAGGAAGACTATAGGCTATACATTAAGTCAAAAAAGTATCGGGAATGGATGATTTGTTTATGGTTCCAAATTCAAATTTTTGTTTTTTGTAGTTGTTAGATTGGCACAACTGTTTTCCATTTTGGCGCGGAGTTTGAGTTGCATCTGTTATTTATATTAAATACAGTGCTGGTTTTAGTAATATCATATATAGTGTGTATTGCGAATTTCATAATGGACAAAAATATCGAACAAAGAGTTTGTCTTAAATTTTGCATCGCCAATGGAATTTCGTGTTCGGAGTCACTGAAAATGTTACAGAAGGCTTACGGTGAATCTACTTTATCAAAAACTCGTGCTTATGAGTGGTTCAAAGCGTTCAAAAGCGGTCGAGATGTGATGGAAGATTTGCCTCGCTCTGGTAGGCCGTCAACGTCTGCAACTGAAGTTAACATCGCAAAAGTGAAGGAAATAGTGACTGAAAATCCCCATTCAACTCTGAGAGAGATAGCCGCCGAACTTTCTGTATCTCACGAGTCGATCCGTACCATTTTAACTAATCATTTGGGTATGAAACATGTTGCTGCTCGGCTAGTCCCAAAAGATCTGAATTTTCTCCAAAAACTCAATCGCATGAAAGTCGCTGAGGACATGCTAGAACGAGTCAGTTCGGACCCAACATTCATGAAACGCATTGTTACTGGTGACGAGACGTGGGTTTACGAGTTTGACATGCAAACTAGTCAACAAGCTTCGGAGTGGCGCCTTCCAACTGAACCGAAACCGAAAAAACCACGCCAAAGTCGATCAAAAGTCAAAGTCATGTTGACTGTTTTCTTTGACTATCGCGGTGTTGTGCACTCTGAATTCTTACCGGAAGGTCTAACGGTAAATAAAGAATATTATTTGAGCGTTATGCGGCGTTTAAGAGAGCAAATTCGACGAAAAAGGCCAGATTTGTGGAAAGAAAATTCTTGGATTTTGCACCACGACAATGCGCCTTCGCACAAGGCTATCATTGTGAACGAATTTTTAACCAAACACTCAACAAATACCATCCAGCAACCACCATATTCACCAGATATGGCTCCTGCTGACTTTTTTCTTTTTCCTAAACTCAAATTACCACTTCGTGGCACCCGTTTTCAATCGATAGAAGACATAAAGGAGAATTCGCGGCGAGAACTGAACTCAATTCCGGAAGCAGCGTTTAAAAAATGTTTTGATGAATGGATTATTCGTTGGCGCAAGTGTATCGTTTCTAAAGGAGCATACTTTGAAGGTGATAAAATAAATTTGGATGAATAACAGACATTTTGTGTATTATTGATCTTTTCCCGGTACTTTCTTGACAGAGTAGTATATCATCACGCTAAGACAGACCAATAAGAGCGGAGCAGTAATGAAAATTGTGACGCAGACGAAGTTGCGCGTGTCAACTAGTGTAAAATATTGGTAAGTACTTACGTTACCCATGAAGTCTGACTTTACGAAGTCAACGCAGCCAATTGGCTACTGGCCGCAAAGTAGGTAGTTTACACGTTGTTTAAGGAGCAAACTTACTTTTAAGTAGGCTATGGTCGAATTCAGCAGAGGGATGTAAATTACTGCTGCTCAGTGAGACTAGACTCTATTAAAACAGCCAGGTAAACATCAAGGTAGTTAAGGCAATTTCGACGAATTAGAAGTGGCTGTCCGTCCGCTAAATTAGTTTAGAGCGAAGCCCGAAGGCGACGAAATTAAAAAAATAACTTAATTATAATTCAAATCACGTAGATCTGCGGAGTGATACTAAGTATTAGAAGTGATAATATTAAAGATCTTGGACCATCTTGACTGGAAGAAAGAGACAAGAGGGTCAGGTCAGAGGGCCAATTCTACTTATTTTTAAACTTCATTTTATATAGAGACCGTGCACGGCGTTGATTATGACATCTAGCCTCGCATATTCTAAGTTTTAAGGGTCAGGATACTTGACATTGACGCTTCTGTGCTGCCACCTGTGGTTCCTGCACGCTCAGTTTAGGAGAACGTGCCCGAAGAAGACTGCGCCATCTAGCGTAGCTATTTCGATTTTTTTTACTTGAAACATACTTGACAGTGACATTTCTGTGCTGCCACCTATAGTTTCTGCACGCTTCCTATACATTTTTGACAAATTGTGACTGTTAGAAATGTAGAATGTTAAAAATCGGTGCACATACATAAAAAAACATAGGTACAGTCGAACTTAGAAATATA
Source organism: Lacanobia oleracea (assembly GCA_950371165.1). Taxonomy (NCBI): domain Eukaryota; kingdom Metazoa; phylum Arthropoda; class Insecta; order Lepidoptera; family Noctuidae; genus Lacanobia; species Lacanobia oleracea. The sequence goes on along the minus strand of OX493405.1, from coordinate 17,485,429 downwards.
GAACCTCCTTTTTTGAAGTTGGTTAATTAGTAGAATTAGCTCTCAGATGTTAAAGCAACAACGTGACAGGAGTTTATCCATACGTCTCAATTACTCGTCTGCAACCTGGGAGTCAAGAGTGAATAGGTTAATTCTAGGCAAGCGTGCTCCATCTTCGACCACATCCTCGCTTACCATCAGGTGAGATAGTGGACCAACGCGTGCCTATCAATAGTAAAAAAAAAACTTATTTAACTTATTTTAACGACTGAAATGACGACTTGGCACAAGACATGAAACTACCTTTGCGAATGGACAATGACTAAAATCACTTATTATTTTTTTAATAAAAGAATTAAACAATGACTTCGTCCTGAAGACGAATGTCTACACATTATGTTAAACACAGTCCATAATATTATATTGAATCGCTATCGACAATCTAACTATCAAATAAGCAATAAAATAAAAGCGACAATGAATTCAACCACAATTATTAGCATAGAGATTACGGTCAGATACCTACGTTACCGACTTCGAGTTAATTCAAGGATCAAATTGCATTACCGGTGACGCACGCAACGGCCATAATTCCCCTACCTCCCCTCGACCGTGGAGCGATGAGATTTCCAATAAGCCCCGTTCCACCCTTTCCGTAAACATTGTCTGTGACGGCCCAAATACCCTGTTTTACTGGCAGACGGGTTAACTAGAGGAGAGAGGGGAAAACGTGACATGGTTACGTTTGGTTTATAGGTAGATTGTGGCTGGATAAAGTTTGATAGTGTAAGGTCTGCTTCTTAGTAACCCTATAAAAAAACTAACAGGATTTTACAAACTTTCTTCCATAAATTCTCGAAGGTTAGAAGGTACTAGAAGTTTAACAGACCGTCAGTCATTAATGAATAATCAAAATTCCAATTAACTGGTTAAATTCTCATTAATTTATCTGGAAAAGAATTTCATGAACAAACAGTCTATCTGTTATATTTATCTTTTGGATGACTCAGCTTTTCAGCATTATTCATTAATTTGGAGTATAAGCATCATAGGTAGGAAAAATCGATCTTTAGACACTAATTCTAATTTAATGAAAAATACAATCAGTCAAATAATTAATTACATTACACCTAACATCATCTACTCATGCACACACACACACACACACACGCTATACGAGGGTAGTTAGCCCGTCATGACGTCACGCTCCCAACGTCATCTTTCACAAAGCTTTAGCGGCACATTTCCACAGGAAATCGTTATTATGTTGTCGGGAAAGACGTGCGGCACCACGGGAAAGAGCCGCGCTGTTTCTTTTACACGAAAGTGGCTGTTTTGTTTACAATCACCTTTGAGAGTTTCATTTAGGGGAAAAATGGGGGTGAAAACGTAGGGCATGATAACGTTGTGTGGGAAAATTTTAACGTATACCTATTTCATTTGAAGTCAAAACTAATATTACACAGCTTAAGAGTTTGTTTTGTTGAACGAGCTTATGTCAGGAAGTACTGGTTCGAATTGAAAAATTCTTATAGTGTTAGTCCATTTTGGGCCGTTCTCGTGGGAGTTTCGGGAAATCCTTAGTGCTCTCCTACACTCCCCATGGAACCTAGAAATTTCAGCTTTCTACGACCAGTAGTTTCGGCTGTCCGTTGTCTGTCAGTCACTCAATCAGTCAGTAACTGAAGAATTATATATATTGATGATGATATGGAGTATGGAGAAAAGATAGACGGATTGTGTGAGGAGCGATATGAAAGTCATCATCATCTGCCTAGCCTTTTCCCAACTATATTGGGGTCGGCTTCCAGTCAAACCGGATTCAGCTGAATACCAGTGTTTTACGTGAAGCGGCTGCCTACTAGACCTCCACAACCCATTAAATGGGTAACACGGTATTTCTTGGGCAAGACTGGAGTCAGATTTACTGGCTTCTGACAATCCGTAACGACTGCCAAAGTTCTACAAATGACAGCCTGGACCAACAGCTTAGCGTGCTTTCCGAGGCACGGAGGAAACTCGGTATATTAAGATGGTCACCCATCCACAGACCAACCTTGGCAAGTTGCTTAACCTTGAAGATCGACCTGTGCGGCTGTTATTCTTTAGCCACGAGCACCTCGGAGGAGCGATATGAAAGTAAAGGGAGTTAATGATAGCGTGACGGCTGATAGGAAGGAATGGAAGAAATAAACGTGTTGCGCCGACCCCAAGTAACATGGGATAAGGGCAGGAAGATTGTGATGGTGATATATGGAGTATGGATTACGTTTTATTACGTCATCATATCTTTTTTCCAACTACGATCAGGTCGGTTTCCAGTCTAACCGAATGCCGCCAAACACTAAAATTTCACAAGAAGTGAGTGTTTATGTAAATATACCCGATAACGTTTCACTACGTAGAATTTAAACATAGCTTACAATGAGGGCGTAGTTACTATTTACCTCTTTACCTCTTTACCTCGGAGAAACACGCAGGCAAAATGTTATCTCAAGTTATACTATTATAATAAACTTCCTTTTCATTGGAAAACCGAGACGGTTCTATTATACAATATCAGTAAAAGTTTAGACACTTTCCTTCTAAAGGTAATCTTCTAAAAACAAGGAGAAAGGATCATATAAAGTAAGATAAAAGTTTTGGTCCTAAAGTTTTAGAAGTCTATAAAGTAGCTAAGTATAGGGCGTGATCACTAGATAGGGGAGAATCTAAAAAGGAATAGTGATTGTAAAGCGAACATTGTAAAGTAATAAAGTCTAAAATGTGTTCAAACAATAGGTATTATGCATGAAAAACATATTTATCTTATATTTTTTAACATTTTTAGATAAACTGTATAGATATACAGTTTATCTAAAAATGTTAAAAAATATAATACTAACAGTGAAAAAAATAGAATCAAAATTACTCGAAAAACGAAGGAGATATAATTATTTTAAACAAATATCTGTCCCTCTCGCGAAACGCTGTTTTCTAAGGCAGTTGTATAGGCGTCATAGACGATGACGTCAAAGTTTACATCGGACTTCTCTTTCTAATTGTAATCTTTAAAGCCTTATAACTTCATCGCTGATGAAGGTATTTAAAAAATAATTTCATGATCGTTTACTAGAACTAATACAATTTTTTTTTTGTAAATAAAAAAATCGCATGCATATTCCGTATTGAAAAGAACCTTTTTATTCAATAAAAAATAAAATTATGTTTAAACCATTTTTCATTAGTTTTTTTTTCAATTAATTGAACAGGTTTTAGACTTATATTTAGACCCTTTTTATAAAACCCAGGTAGATGTGAAAAAAAAAACTAAAATAAAAGTTTAAAAGTTGTTTATTTCTATGGTTGTAATAGTCAAATATCATTGGATAACAATCTTTCGGAATTATTAAAAGTTTAAAAATAATGGAATAGAAATAAATATTTTTAGACATTTTTTACAAATCAAGCAATAAGCAAAAAAAAAATAGACCAGCATTTTTTTATTTCTTATTTATTTAAACTTATGCACTGCTATTTGGTATACAGGCAAAAATATTTATTTTTCCACTGGACTTGCCAATCTTTATTTCTAATGTGTGCATTATAACTTTTTAAGCGTATGACATACTCTATGAGTCTGTTGTACAATCATTGTCTATTCAGCACACTCACAACATTGTTTAAAAGTAGTTGCAAGTTAGCTGCCTGCATACCCAATAGCTTTGTTGATTGTACAATAGTGGTACATGGCGGACTTAATGCGATAAGGCATTTTCTACCTCATACCTTTCTGTTGAATTAATTAAACATACTACACTGTGGTAGTACATGTCCTGTGGCAGCACGGATTCAAACACCATCCGAATAGGTTCGGACCTGATCAGAAAGTCCGATACGTTCAGGTACCTTGGATCCGTGCTGCACGAGTCTGGCAACGTGGACGACGATGTCCAAGCACGTATAGGCGCGGCTTGGGCGAAGTAGCGCGAGGTAACGGGTATGCGACCGCAAAATGTATCCGAAGATCAAGGGGCAGATATATAAATGCATCATACGGCCTGTCCTCCTGTATGGCGGCGAGTGTTGGCCAGCACTAAGCAGACACACCCAGGAGCTTCGCATCACGGAGATGAAGATGCAGGGGTGGATGAGCTGCGTAACGCGATCCGATCGCATACGCAACTCTTTCATCCGAGGTAGTCTTGGTGTCCGTGACGTGGGGGAAAAACTGCAAGAGTGTCGTCTGCAGACCCTGACAATGGCCGGGATTAACGCCAGGTGGAAGAAGAAGACTACACTGTGGTAGATTATTATTGATAGGCTTCCGTTTGACGCACCGTTTGACTGAATCTCACCTGATAGCAAGCAATGACGTGATCAACCATGGAGCACGCTTGCCTAGAAGTACCCTATTCAGTCATGACTTAAAGAGCCCAGCAGTGCGATTCTGTAACATCTCACCGTGTCAGCGTAGGTGAACTGACTATGAAGTGAGCTGTCAATCCGTACAAATAACATGGAATGATAGTTCACTTCACGTTCAGCATAGAACAGCCGGTTCTCAAAGCCTAAAATCACAGAAGGTTCTTTAATGTTCAGTAAAGAAGAGTAGTGACGTGACAGACAGCTTGGAGCGATAAATCTCGGGGAACACTTACTTAAGTGCGTCCTTGCCCTTCTCAAGTGCGCCCGCCCCCGCACTTCACTCTCAACCTGATGAAGACTTATAATCAAAGTGAAAAACCTACTGATTTTTTACTGAAGTGCTTTTATAATTTTAATTTGTTGAAAGTCGTTGGGGGAATATTTTACACGCCAGGAATTGAAGATATTTTAATAAAAACTTAAAGTAATATTATAAAGCTGAAGAGTTTGTTTGTTTGGTTGAACGCGCTAATCTCAGGAACTACTGATTCGAATTCAAAAAATATTGAAGCGTTTGATAGCCCATTTATCGAGGAAGGCTATAGGCTATATACTCGTAACATCACGCTACGCTGCATTAATGAAAAACGTGACGCAGACGAAATTGCACGGGTCACCTAGTATAATAAAATGTTTGAAAACAGAATGTGTCATTTCTATATTTAGAATTTTATTTAGCATTTTGCTGATCTATCGCAGTCATGCGAGAAACAATGTTATTGTTTAAAAACTAACTCCTCATTGTTTTTCCTACATTGTGTATGTATATCTGTATGTGCCAAATAAACTTGTTCTCTTTCTATCTATGTGGTTGTGACACAAAGATTTTCCTATAAAAAATAGTTTATTTATTACAAATAGAAAATGGAAAGGTTACGTATATAAATGATTTCACGAATATTACATTCCCGGAATTCATTAAAGCAGTAAATATTTCCTTAACAACATTTCTCCGTACTAAGAATGTCAACAGGAAAATTTCGTCTCTCAGTAATATTATCCAAACATGATGAATAAATTCTTAGGAACGTTTCCTTCATACACCTGGACATATTATATTCGCAAACGAGATAATGAAACTGAAGCAAAATTCAGCGAAACGACAAAATTAATTCCATCGATTGAAAGCACTTGGTCTGACGTCAGTTTCTATGTATTACGTAAAGGGGTCCAATAATTCCCGTTTCACTCATTTTAAATGTCATTTCAAACATGCGAAAAATACTGTTTTCTCCGCATCATTAAGCTTGTGTCGTTAATGAACAGAGAGCCTAGCACGAATATTTTTGATATATAGTAACGTAGCGTAAGATTTTACCATAGCTACTCGTACAATACTCGTTTCGCATATAATATTTATTTGAATTAGATACTATAATTAGAAGTATAATACTGGTATTCGCTGAATCCGGTTTGATTGGAAGCCGACCTCAATATAGTTGGGAAAAAAAACTTTATACAAAAAAATAAAACCGACTTCCAAAACAAAACACTACAAAGTAAAAAATAACTTTAATTTCGGAAGTCGGTGTCAAAAAACCAAAAAAATACCAGTATTTTATTTTTCACTTTTTAGTGGTACGCAGGTACCACTAAAAAGTACAAACACAAAGACAGCGTACCGGCGTGATGTTATTTTATGAACTGGTGTAAACAATCAACAGACATGCGATTTCAGAAATTCCGATACATTTGCTATCAAAGATTGAAGAGTTTCTGTTGCCGACCTCCGAAGTTCTTCATCAGATCTTCACCAAATTAAAATGATGGTCCCATTTTAATTTGGTGAAGAAATTTCATGAAAAACATTGTATAAGCCTATAAAATTTGAGGGTTTCCCTCGATTTTCATGAGATCCCATCATCAGATTCTGACTTGGTGACAATGGAACCACCTCAGGAGTATAGGCTTTCGAACAAAAAAATAATTTTTATAATCGGTCCACAAATGGCGGAGAAATCGGTGAACAAACATAAAAAAAAATAATAATACATACAGCCGAACATAGAACCTCCACCTTTTTGAAGAAGTCGGTTAAAAAGATGATGATTTATATTTTTGAATGGTATTAATTGTGTATGTCCCATTAAATTAAACCAAAATACTATGGGGTTGCAGTTTTTCACATTCAAAATTCACGTTACTATACGTCAAAATATTCGTGCTAGGCCCCAGCTATAAAGGAATTTTCGATTTTGAGTCTGCTTGATTTAAGCCCGGTTTCTGTAGTTTTTATCAGTCGAATACCTATCTGTTAACACAATTGGTTGGTTAGTGGTTAATGGACCAATAAAGTAGTAAGAAACGGGCATTAGACTAGGTAATCATCATCTGCCTAGCCCTAGCTTTTCCCAAGTATTTTGGGGTCGGCTTCCAGTCAAACCGGATTCAGCTGAATACCAGTGTTTTACGTGAAGCGGCTGCCTACCAGACCTCCACAACCCATTAACTGGGTAACACGGTACTTCATAGCAAGACTGGAGTCAGATTTACTGGCTTCTGACTATCCGTAACGACTGCCAAAAATCTACACAATAGACTAGGTAATATTGGTTTTTAATTACAAGCAGCGTTTTAATATCTAGTCAAGTATTTAAAAATGCTTAGTTGATGAATTCACTAGAAAGCTTTGATGGTTTTTCTGTCAAAGAAATTAATTAACTATTTGATGAAACCTGTTTTTAATTAAGTAGTCGAGATATTGCTTCGTGTTTTTAATTAATTCAGCATGTGTTTGGGGAATAGGGATGACGGATATTTAATTTACATTAGGTAAGCATTGTTCACTTGTGAACTCTTGGGAGCAGAACTCAAGCTATACAGCTGCTAATATGGTATTGGTTGGTTTGCCAAAGATCCTATGTCAGTCCCTATGTGTCAAATTATGTCATGATCACTATATCACGGAAATAATGTCTTTCGTAATTGTACTATTTTTTAAACAGATGTGAAAGTCAATCAATCATAAACTTGACTCACGACTAAAGCCTGTATTAGGGGACATTTAAGTTATTTTTTGGTCAGATAATTTACGATTTTCATGTGGGTTTTCCAAATAACGCAATAGAGTTTGTACATATCACTATCCAACTATTACTATCACTAAATTTCCAACTTATTACGTAATCCGGAAATGACCTAAATTACATAGATACCAATCAACAGAGCACATGTGTGTAATTATAATCTAATGGACACGGAAACACGGGAATCAATAGCAGTTCATACGTCATAGAGTAATGGCGCACTATACGATGACGTCACTAGTTTAAAATGGCCGCCAATTAATCATTGGTTCTCGGTATTGATGGTTCTTTCCAGAACATTCTCCTTTGTAACAAAGAACTTTTCCGAGAACTGTAGATAACAGTTCCTTTCCTTGGAATTTTTCTATAGACCCTTATTTTCTTAGTTATTGAGTTGACAATCAATTTTATATTGTAAGGTAATACTTTTATTTTATTTTGTTATAGGTATCCAATTGCCGTCGTTGAGGGATTTTTTGCCGTAACTACCGTTCTTGGCTATGGAAATAGTATCCACCGAAGTCTATACTAATATTATAAAGCTGAAGAGCATTGTTTGTTTGGTTGAACGCGCTAATCTCAGGAACTACTGGTTCGAAATGAACGGCTGTAGATATATAGCAACACACTACGACCAATAGGAGCGGAGCATTAATGTTAAATGTGCCGAAGACGAAGACAAAAGTATCCTGTCTGTCTTTTACAACCGTTTTATGTCTTTTTCTACTTCAACGTTGACACTGATAAATTAAGGGATGAAGATGTAAACTAGGCCGTTACTAGAGTACATCTATTTTTAGAAGTCTTTCTCTTTCTCGGTATCTTTTCAATATTCGCTATGCCATATTAAACACCCATTTACTATAAGTACTATGTATTAACACCCGGGGGACTACAACAGATAAATTTCTACTATCTTAACAGACTGCTTAAAATCCAGTCCATGTAATCGAAAGAGTCTGGCACTTGTGAATATCTCTTCACAAATATCTTTGTGCGATGTTAATGTTCGGGTACTACCTATATGGAACAACACCCAAGGGACACACAGCCCAAAAACTAACAGCAAGAATTTTCAACTATCTACTTTCAACTTCACAACAGAGAAATTTCTACTATCCTAACAGATTGCGATAAAATCCAGTCCATATAATGTATCTATACTAATATATAAAGCTGAAGAGTTGGTTTGTTTGTTTGTTTGCTTGAATGCGCAATCTCAGGAACTACTGGTCCGATTTGAAAAAATATTTCAGTGTTAGATAGCCCATTTATCGAGGAAGGCTATATATCATCACGCTAAGACCAATAGGAGCGGAGCAGCAATGAAAATTGTGACGCAGACGAAGTTGCGCGGGTCAACTAGTTTGAAAGATAAAAGTTCACAGACAGAGAACTTCACACACAGACACAGACACACACACACACACACAGTTCACAGAGTTCTTTGTGCGATGTTAATACTCAGTTACTACCTATTTGGAACAACACCCAAGGGATGACAATATCGCCCAAAAAATAAGAACAAGAATTATCAACTACCTACTTTCAGTCTGTAACTGAAACTCCAGCGAAAATCTCTGAAATACACTCCCACACTCAATAAAGAAAGATATTCAAGAAACAATTTTCGAGGGCGAGAGGAGTTCAGATTTGTTATTCATAGTTTTACCTACTTGTATCCTTTGTTAGAACGTATAGAACCCTTTGCAGCGGCCCTTCGTGTATATTTGATGGACCTCATTTACGATTCACAGCATCTTTGTGCCGCTCGCGTGGATATAATTTATATAAACTGACCTTAGGAATAACGTATTTGGCACAAGTTATATTATATTGTAGAGAAGTATTAAAGAAAACGAGTGGCACTTGTTTAATTTTTCAATCCACCATTTCAATGAAAAAAGATTTTCTCATGCATAACTCCAACACTTGTTAAGAAAAATATTAATCGAAAACATTCATTAACTGCAAAAGTTGGTTGTACCCAACTTTTCATTATAACATCAGATTATAAGAAGAGCTAGTTCTAAGATACATTCACCCCAAGAACTTTATATCAAAATAACAACGTTAACATTCTCTAACAAGATAATCCCTATCCTAAAAATATCTAGTTTAAACAGCCGACATTTGCGCACAAGGGTCGTTTGAGCCAGAAATAATATTAGTATCACACTTACTGAAAACGTGTTTAACATTCCCACAGCCTTTAGGCCTTCACTAAACAGCCTTTTGCGGAGGAGTCCCCTTGAAGCTTTGAAATGGGATTATCAACAGACCTAAAAGGTCAACTGTTCAGTGTGTATTGTTACGAGTATTTTTTTTTTAATATATTGTAAGAAACTTAATAAATAAATTGTAAAGACCACAAGAAAAACTAACGAACCGACATTTGTACGGCAACAAAAAATTAACTAAGTCTAACGAAATCGTGCATCTTGGTTTCAGACTCGGCGGTTTCCGTGCGATTTGAATTTATACAACAGTCCGAATATTAACTGTCGGGAAGTTGCCCACCAGACACGATCGTCCCTTTTTGATGGAGGTTTGCGGTACTTTACACCCTGTTCCGCATACCTCTATAAAATAAGCTTATTTTTCCCCACTGCTGGACAAAGGCCTCAACCCATATTTATCCAGCTAACTTTTTATCCTGGCTTTCTCAGCCAATGTGTTAGGAATTATTCTGAATTTTCTTCCTAGCATTTTCTACGCCTGCTTCGGTTACGACGTCCGTTCAGGCACCCTCCGCGTTTTGCGTAGTTATTGTTAGAAAATTCCCTCTAGAATACTGTATTTCATTCATCTCTACGGCTCTGCCTTTGACTGTTGAAAAGGTTAAGATATAATAGAGATGGACTATCTTAGCGGGGAGATCTCGGATGCAAAGTAACTGCCCTGAAAGTTTCAGCGGGCGATTAATTCTGAATGATAGACGGCACCCTCAATTAGAGTGACATGATAAAGTCGGCTGAAGAGATAATGAGGTTTGTGACAATTTTGAAATGGCATCATTCGAGGAAGACGATTTTAGAAACCAATGTAACTTGGTGTTCAGAAATACTAATTTTTAACTTCTTCTTCTTCTTCTCTTTAATCGCTGACCCGATTTCCAAATCAGATGGGACCCTGGAGACGGTTTAAAGTCAAAGAAACGAAAAAGAAAGAAAGAAATAAGCCGGCGAAGTGCGAGTCGGACTCGCACACGAAGGGTTCTCTTAACCTTAATTTTTGTTGTTATAGCGACAATAGAAATACACAATCTATGAAAATTACAACTGTCTATCTATTACGGTTCTTGAGATACAGCCCGCTGACAGACAGACGGACGGACGGACGGACGGACAGCGGAGGCTTAGTGGTAGGGTTCCGTTGGTTACCCTTTGGTTACGGAACCCCAAAAAAGAGTTTGTTTGCGCCAAGCATGACATATAAAATAAAAAAAAACGGTAGTTTATAAATTGATTGATCGATTAATACTTTCTTTTGCGAAAATCTATATTAACACGAGTAAAGCCGCTGGCAAAACTTAGTATATTAATAAAACTCCTGAACCATACGAGAAAGTCAACCTGAAATAATAGGACACGTACACAATATCATTATGCTAACCACACCTGAAGTTACAGAGCTCAAAGCTCCCCAAACATTATCTCAAAAAATAACAGTGAAAATGATCTCATTTAAAAACAGCTGTGTTTACAAAGGGGAGTTTTGTGGTCGCAGGTCAGGTCGTGGTCACGTCTGGTCTCGACCACAGAGTAATAAAATTAGATCCGTTCGAATCGCGTGGGATCTCCGCTGTTGAGTTGGCAACAGACGGACTTGTGTTCGTAACATGCTCAATTATGAAAATTTATGAATGTCTTCTCAAGGGTAAGAAGACATAAGGTTAGATTTTTTCTTGAGTCTGTATTTTTTTAGCAAAAATACTTGGAAAGTTTTCTAAAGAGAGTAATTTAGGACAAGTTAGAGTTCTCATTTTCATCTAAAATTCTAAGTATCTTGCCCATAATTTCATTCATTACAAATGACTTTTTATTTCATTGACATCGGCTTAAACGGAATAAAATATTATTATTCTGCTGTATACTTAAGTATGTCGTTATAAAAACCTCTTTGCTCTGTAAATTCAAAGGGAGGGCTTTCAAATACGTGTAGCCGTTGGAAGCCGTGTGGTTTGTCCCTCGCTGTGTGTAGGTATATAGGTATGTTGATTATGTTACAAAAATATACTCTTTTGTAGAAGTTGATACGCTAAAGTATGCGCATACCTATATGAGTAGATCATCATCTGCCTAGCCTTTTCCCAATTATATTGGTGTCAGCTTCCAGTCAAGCCGGATTCACCTATATGAGTAGATACTTAAAAAAAAAATAAAACCGACTTCCAAAAAAATTCTACAAAGTATAAAATAACCTTTATTTCAGAAGTCGGTGTTTTTTGGTTTCGTATTTTCATTTTTGAACACCGTCTTTTAATTTTGCTAGGCCTGACGGGTTACGTGGTGATACTTGACCGACGTCTTGGTCAACGCAGAAATTGAAATAAGAAAAAATGCTCATATAATAAAAAAAAACTACTGAGCAAAACTGAATTAGTTTTTTATGGGACCAAATGGTAAGTACCACATCGAACTAAAAAATAATCACATAAATCAGATCAGAAACCTCAGAGTAATCGGTGTAAAGACTCGTACATAAAACAAACAAAAAACAAATACCCGCCGAATTAAGAACCTCCTCCTTTTTTGGAAGTCGTTTAAAAACATAATACATTTTAAATTAAGTATTCTGCCTAAAAATAGGCTGTAACTAGCAGGTTTCGTTATCTAGTCTCAGAGACTCTTAGCTTACAGAATACAATGATATAATGTCTTAGCAGTTAGCGGCATGTGTTTGTCCCTCTCCGGTACAGTCAGCGTAATAGAATAATGTCCGCTCCAGTGAGCAATGTTGGACATCTGGACGTGTTCGTAAGTGCTTTAGTTTGCAGACTGCCGAGATTCAATAGGTTTTGCGTCACTGGGAAATGGGCTGATGTGAAGCTATGAAGGCAGAGATTACTTGATAAAAATCTTTTATAACATACTTTTGATTTAATATATTAGTTTCTGTTAGCTTGCGTTAGTCTAGATTTTCGTAAAAAGTAGTACTCCGTGTACTAAACACCTCTACTTACCATTTTGGGTAATACAAGCGTAATGTTTTAATATCATGATGCAATTCCGTCGCTAAATAACCAGATGATGGTGAACCTTTGACACAAATGGCAAACGTACTACACAACATAATAAATGAGAGCTGACTACGACGCGTAGCCCGTAGCGCTACGCCGTAGCACCGCTACGAAAAACGATGTAGGCAAGCTATTAATGTATGAATGTATAATAGCAGCTAGCTATGTTTATTTATGGCCTATAATAAATATCGTGTTTTTAGTAAGTATATAAAAAGCAATACATCGTAGTAGAAATAATTTGTCATAATTATTATTATCATTGGAGAATTTTTATCTACACTTCTCGCAAAGTATTATGATAATTTCGAGTAAAGGTATGTTTGTAAAATAAAGCAAAGATAAGTTCAATTATATGTTATCTATTAAACTTGATAATGACAGTATTTTGTTTTGACTAGTGATCACGATGTGAACATTGAACACGGTTAATTAAAGGGAAAAATACCAAATAACTATATTTTTAGGAATGGTAAAACAGTTCGTAGTTAATAGCAAAACAAAACATGGTTTTGATTGGGTTCTATTCTTTAGGTAACTTTTGTATTTATTTATACGTCATGCTTGACGCAAATAAACTCATTTTATTGTTTCTTTATTAATTTTAGAAAACATTTGATAATAAAAAACCGGCCAAGTGCGAGTCGGACTCGCTCACGAAGGGTTCTGTATCATAAACCTTAATTTTTATTATTTGTTGTTTTAGCGGCAATAGAAATACAAATTCTGTGAAAGTTTCAACTGTCTACCTTATGGTTCTTAAGATACAGCCCGCTAACAGACAGACGGACTGACGGAAGAACGGACGGACGATGGAAAGCGGAGGCTTAGTAATAGGGTTTCGTTGGTTAGCCTTTGGGTAAGGAACCCTAAAAAATACGCCAACCTTTTACACAAAAGCCTACATAATATCGATTTGTACAAACGTTTCAACTCCAGCTAATATCTTTTGGCAGCCAGTCAGAAACTCAGAATGTACGTACTTACAGGCACGGGCAACATGATATTATTCTGATTTTACGGGATTTCGTTTAGTGTAATGCGTTCAGGTCGTTCACCAATCAATACTCGGCCCATATCATTACTGTGAGGTTGGATTAAATCTAGGTAACTGTTGGTATCATGGTTTTCCTTGTGACTTACTCGTACTAATAAGGATAAAACATTGAATGGTAGATACCTGGATATTTAACTAATACCTATTACCGTTTTGTAATTGAACTGATATGTTACTGCCACAGATTATAAATGGGTTACTGCAGTTTCTTTAACGAAAATACCCACAAAATTATTGTGACAAACTTTCAAACGTACGATATCTTACTGTAATTGGTTGAATACGTGTTCAACACCCAAACGCATCACTTAACTCGTGTTCAGTTTGTGATGGGTCGCTATTTTTTCCAGAACCGATGCGTGAGTATTACAAACATAAAAAGATGAGCCAGCGGGGTAATTGTGTAAATAGTAACTTATTTCATAAATTTTTGTGACTTTTACAGAAGACTTCAAACTACATAGCTGACACTAGATAGTGTATATTAATCTTCAATTAACAATTAAGATAACAATTCATTACCTTTGATAAAACAGCAATTACATGAAGTTCTGAAACCCTGAAGGAAGGCTTCCTACATGCTAATGCTTTGGCGGATTAGTCGCTTGAATATATTTCAGTTCATATATTTCATGGTGGTCACACCATTGTTAATCACAGTACCATTGATTTAAAACATGAAAATGATCAATGTGAAACTCTGGATGTTTGGTTGTTATTCAAGAATGCCTCAATTATTGAACAGGTTTGGATGTTTGGACCAAGAAGACATGTCCTAGATTGCCACGGATGAAATAGGATACTTTTATGTCCGTCCAGTGGGATAACTCAAGAGGAGATCGTGGCTAAATAATAACAGCAGCACGGGTCGATCTTCAAGGTTAAGCAACGCTTGCCAAGGTTGGTCTGTGGATGTGTGACCATCTTAATATACCGAGTTTCCTCCGTGCCTCGGAAAGCACGTTAAGCCCTTGGTCCCGGTTGCCATTTGTAGATCTTTCCAAACCATCAAAGCTTTCTAGTGAATTCATCAACTTAGCATTTTTAAATACTTTACTAGATATTAAAACGCTGCTTGTAATTAAAAACCAATATTACCTAGTCTATTGTGTAGATTTTTGGCAGTCGTTACGGATTGTCAGAAGCCAGTAAATCTGACTCCAGTCTTGCCAAGAAATACCGTGTTACCCTATTAATGGGTTGCGGAGGTCTGATAGGCAGCCGCTCCACGTAAAACACTGGTATTCTACTAAATCCGGTTTGACTGGAAGCCGTCCCCAATATAGTTGGGAAAAGGCGAGGCAGATGAGATGAGTGGGATAACTCAAGCAATCCGCTGGCAAAAGCTTAAATGCCTAAAAGTAAGTCGTTCCCCAAGTTAACATTATCATTTCATCTTTAAACAATCTTTTTATAACAAAAATAAACATCTTCAGTGACGTGTTTATGTCTTATGATAAACAAGAGTTAATGAAATCATAAATATGTAAAAACTTTTTGTTGTAACGCGTGAAAAGCAACACGAAGGTACAAA
Organism: Lacanobia oleracea; assembly: GCA_950371165.1. Classification (NCBI taxonomy): domain Eukaryota; kingdom Metazoa; phylum Arthropoda; class Insecta; order Lepidoptera; family Noctuidae; genus Lacanobia; species Lacanobia oleracea. The sequence goes on along the minus strand of OX493405.1, from coordinate 17,470,184 downwards.
AAGATATGTTAATATTCCTGTAGGTACATCTGTTGCGTGTATTAAGCTTGATTTATTACATGTTTCTTCAAAGGATATTCTATTGGGATCCAGTGTTTCTACATTTACTTGACTGATATTTTATTTCTCGTGTTCTAAATTCAGTATCAAACAATTTTTATTTCTATTCCATTTTCTTTAGGCCTGAACATTTATTTTTGACGTATTTTTAAGAAACTTTCGCAGTCGCAAAATGTCAAAAAAATTAAAACTAATAATTAATATTGTAAAGGGGATAAGTTTGTGAGGTTGTAGGGGGAAATCTCTGGATATACTGAACCGATTTTGAAAATTCTTAACAATAGAAAGCCACGTTATTTGTGAAAAACCCGAAAAATACCGACCAATGAAGTGGGCACGGGTCAGCTGAAATAAAAATGATTCGCCGAAATATATGTCTGCGCATATGACTTAATTCATAACGACTGACCCAAATTGGAGTATTATTTTCTTGAGTTCCAAATTGTCAGGCGAGTTTATATGTAGTAAAGACAATTTTGAAATGAAATACGTCCGGGCGAAGCCGGAGCGGACCGGTAATTAATAAATTTAGACAAGTTTTTAACATAGGTACATTGTCGCTGTGATCAGTTAGAAAGCACATTAAGCCGTTTATTCTTCGCCTGATTCTCCCCGGTCGTGTCGGGTCGTCGTCCCATGGGATTATGAGAGCGAAAGGACAGAGAGTGCACCTGTGTTTGCCCACAGACTTGTGTACTATCTTCCGCGTAGGTACCTCCGTAATCTCGGATACATGTCGGGATCGGGGTCTGTGTTACTTGAAATTGGACGTTTTTTATGGATGACAACTGGCCTTGCTAGAGCCCTATCTTAGGCTTAGTGGTTTACTTACATAAGGTCGTTTACCGACTAGTGTATACGGGTTTTCGGTTAGCCGTATTCGACCACAGGCCGTGTTCCGAATCCGGTAAACCGACAGCTTGAACGAATGTGGTAGCGGTATTCAGTGACCGACTTAAAGTAAACGCGTCATAAAAGTAAAAATCATCTGAAACATATTCTCAACCTTTTTTAAAGTACCTAATGATGAGCTAGCAAAAGGTCGAACCACCAACCCACATTCGATGTAAAACAGGTACAAACTAAATTGTAACAAAGTCATCACGTCTAACCTTTATTCAGCAGTCATCATCATCATATGCCTAGCCTTTTCCCAACTATATTGGGGTCAGCTTCCAGTCAAACTGGATTTAACTGAATACCAGTATTTTACGCGGAGCGGCTGCCTACCAGACCTCCACAACCCAGTAACTGGGTAACACGGTACTCCATGGCAAGACTGGAGTCAGATTAACTGGCTTCTGACTATCCGTAACGACTGCCAAAGCCAGCCGGGACCAACGGCTTCACGTGCTTTCCAAAGCACGGAGGAAACTCGGGTATGTTAAGATGGTCACCCATCCAAAGACCAACCTTGGCAAGCGTCGCTTAACCTTAGAGATCGACCCGTGCGGCTGTTATCTAGCCACGAGCTCCTCTAACCTCTATTCAGCAGTATTCTCCAATAAATAGAGTTGATTGAATGTAATTAATGACGTATGAACTAAATCAGATTACATCGGACGCACTCTCTGCCTCAAGGTGAGACTGACACAATCAAGCCGGTTCTAGACGAAATGATCGCATTACGTTGTTAGACTGAAGGACGTCGTGTCGTCTGTCTCATTTTTGTCTACCGAGATTCGTTGATTGTATCAAAGACTAGCGATATAATCCTTTACAGTTTTCTTCGCTACAACAACATCATCTCATCAACATCTTCCTGCCCTTATACCAACGCAACACGTTATTTCTTCCTTTCTGTCCTATCAGCCGTCACGCTATCACTAACTCCCTTTTCTTTCATATCGCTTCTCACACAATCCATCCATCTTTTCTTTGGCCTTCCTCTACCTCTCTATCCATCCTCATTTATGTTCATAACTCTTATAGTATACATTCGTTTCATCCCTTTTCTTCACATGACCGTAGCAAGACAAACGGTTCCATTTTAACTTTTTTATTTCTTCCTTTCTGTCCTATCAGCCGTCACTCTATCACTAACTCCCTTTTCTTTCATATCGCTTCTCACACACAATCCAGCCATCTTTTCTTTGGCCTTCCTCTACCTCTCTATCCATCCACATTTATATTCATAACTCTTACAGTATACATTCGTTTCATCCCTCCTCTTCACATGACCGTAGCAAGACAAACGGTTCCATTTTAACTTTTTCTTTACCTAAATTTTTTTAGTTCTTTACTTGGGATGGCTTTGCTCTTGATCAGAGGTCTAGGTCAGAGGTGACAGAGACAAAGTCGACGTCCTTTTTTTCTGCAGAGCGAGAGCGCTTCTTTCTTTCTGTCGCAACAGGCCGTATTTCACCCACACAGTTGCTAGACGACAGTACGACACATGCATTATAATTATAAAAAGGTGTGTTTGTTTTAGTTTTCACTTTAAAATGGCCACTGGCCGTGGTTCTGGCTTGCATGTCAGCTTAATCACTGGGTCTATATTACCCTGACTCTTGACCTTCAAGCAGTGGTGTCGAACTAGACCGCATTACGTCAAGTGCGTGCCATAACTAGTGGGCTATCCGTGCAGCCGTGCGAACAAATGTTTATCTATTGGTACTTAATATTATTAGGTCTCATGCTTATACTCACCTCCGATTCCGCTGTCGAGACACGAAAATTTTGTTGTAGAATAGCACTACTGGTTCGAATATAAAAAATATTTTGTTTTAGGGTTGGATAGCCCATTTATCAAGGAAGGCTATAGCTAGATAACATCACGCTACGAAAAATAGAAGCGGAGCATTAATGAAAATTGTGACGCAGACGAAATTGCGCGGGTCAGCTAGTAAGTAAATATCTCCGACTATACTCACAAAATCGTTTCCATAAAATATCAATAATAGATACACAATAACAAACAGGTAGTAGCCTGTTGTACGAGTACAACGGAAGTAGGGACTGCCAACTGGAGGAAATGTGGTTTCCGGCAGAAGTGGCGATGAGCGCGCTACGCGTTATCTCTTCGCGCTTTTATTGTATTCAATAAACAGAATATTCGTTGTATTGAATAGATTTTATGTTTACGGTCCAACTGTTACTGGATTTTCGAGATAGAAATTAAAAAGTACGTACTTAACTATTGCTTGCTGGCTACTTAACAGCCACACCCGCACAAACGTTTTTGGAAATACTTTAATTTTGCGTACAGCTAAGGAGTGGAATTCCTTGCCAGAGTCTGTGTTTCCTGAGGTGACTGCAATCTGGAGGTTTTTAGTTCAAGAGAAATAAATATGTACTTCTAAATACTTCTAGGCAAGCGTGCTTTATTGTCGACCACATCACCCCTTTCCATCTTAGGTCCGATTGTGTGGTAAAATAAAATAGTGTAATACTATCTTTCTTGTAATAATAATTTCTTTCTTCCTGTTTCTTTTTATTTCTTTCGTTATTCATATATAGCCTGTCTAGCCTTGCAAAATGGACGCACCTTAATATCTGACCTCCATATAACCCAGTAAATGGGTACGATACCCCTTTTTAAGGTTCCGAACATCCGTAAAAAACGGACCCCTTATAGGATGACTCGGGTGTCTGTCTGTCTGTCGGTCTGTCACAGCCACTTTTCTCCGGATTTACTAGACTGACTCTGTTGAAATTTGGAATGCATATGAACTTTTGTAACCCAAACACGGACACTACGAAAATACATATTATGTTTTTAGTACGGAGGTCACTTTTGGGGGTCAAACTAGATTTAATAAAAAATATCGTGTGACCTACTAGTATTATTCTCTGCATCACCCAAAGGTTGACTGGTAGAAAATGCCTCAGGCATTAAGTCCGCCTCTGTACATCTGTGTGCGTAAAGTGTTAAATAAATAAATAAAGGGCTTACGGTGACGGTTATAATTATATTATTTTGATTATTTTTAAACAAATAGTTTTTAAGTTATTTCAAAAATTAGACCAAAAATTAGCAGTACCCCGCTTTATCTCCAAAACTACGGAGCCTAAAATTTCTATACCTAAAGATTATAGGAAAACCTATACCTAAGAAGTCTGTCGTGTTAAAATAACATGCTAAAAAAATAAATTGGTTCGAAACCCTATGCACGCGAGTGCGACTCGCACTTGGCCAGTTTTTTTAAGGTTGGGTAATCATCAAATGACCTCCCGCTCTTGAGCAAAGGGAGGAGGAGTCTTGAGTTTACTTTCGGTGTATCAATGAAATCTTTAGAATCTTATTTACAATACTTCTTTTTTAGGGTTTCGTACCTCAAAAGGAAAAACGGAATTCTTATAGGATCCCTTTGTTGTCCGTTCGTCTTTCTGTCATGACCCTTTATCTCGGAAATGCGTGGAGGTATCGAGTTGAAATTAAAACCATATACTCAAGAACCTTGATTTTTTCACAGCTTCAAGGGAACGGTCCCTTGAAGCTGTGAAAAAATCAAGGTTCTATGTTAACGAAACAAAAGATGCGGCCGTTTATGCTTCAAAAAAACGTATATTTCGCCACTCTCAAGGGAATCAAAATGTATAGGCTATTTCCCCGTTGATCTAGAACTATGAAATTTTGCCAAGTAATACTGTCTTACACTACAGGTATAGGGAAAATCTGAAAACTATACATTTGGAATTAAATCATAAAAATAGTGTAGTCTTCATTTAAAATGTCATTTTTTCCTACAAATTCGTACAGACCCCTCGGTGGGCGAGTCTGACTCGCACTTAGCTGTTTTTTTTTAATACAAACGCTCTAAACATGACTCATCTCCTTACTCAGCCGAGCCGACATTACGATCAACCTAACCAGACACATAAAACCCTATTCGTCAATACTTTTATACCTGTAATAAATACAAGTATACCTGTACCTCCCTCTACTCGACCTCCTCGAGGACAAATGAGGTTTAATTGTATTAGCAACGTGTCGCCATCTGGCGGCGGCTCACGTAACTAAATTAGTTAATTTGTGACCGAGCTACGCATTACAGAGTATTATATCTTTTTGCTGATTCTATTAAGACTGTAATTAGTATACTGCAAGATGTGGTTCTTTTTTTGTGGCTAATTAGGGTTATATTTATTGTTATTGTGAGAAAACGAAAAGAAAACAAGATAAAATCTTTCGTTTACACTCAAGAGTGATATTTTTGTTGTAGTTTGTATTTGTTTGTACTTTGAAACAAACCATATTGATTGATTAAAAAAAAAACTTGCGAAGTGCGAGTCGGACTCGCACACGACTATACTCGCACCATACTATAAACCTTAATTTTTATTATTTGCTGTTTAGCGGAAATAGAAATACACAATCATTGAAAATATCAACTGTCTACCTGTAACGGTTCTTAAGAAACAGCCCGCTGACAGACAGAAGGACGGACGAACGGACGGAAAGCGAAGGCCGTTGGTTCCGTTGGTTACCCTTTGGGTACGGAACCCTAAAAACTAAAGACTCAAGTCAAGACTACAAGTGGATCAATAAATAAATAAATAAATATGTATGTAGTTAGAACTAGCGCGTAGAATGTATTATCCTCTCAAGTGCACAAAAGATTAAAGAAAGAAAATCATACTGTTATCTTATTACTTAATGAAGCGGAAAAAGTATTATAATGCAAAAAAGATTAGAATTAGTGTGGAGGGCTTAGGAAATAGAAAAAGATTTCCAACGCCCCTTCAGACTGTTAATAATAATAATAAAATAGTTCCGGAAAAGAACTCACAAACGTGACTACCAACACGTGCTGAAAGGAATATTGTTACGGGTTAATGACAAGGCAGCGGTTATTGCGTGACGGTTTCAATTATCTAGGTATCGGTGACTTGTTGAAATGCTAAATATGTATAGAAAAAGCTTCATAAGTGTCTGTGTTTTAAAAATAGGTTTTCGATTGAAGGTTTGTGCTTTAAACTTCATGTTTACAGGTTGCATCCAGCAATATTTGAGTGGGAAGTCCGTAATAAGAGCTGTCGTAATGTATGGATCAGAATGTTAGGCTGCGAAAAAGACGGATGAAAATAGATTGCATGTAGCGGAGATGAGAATGTTTGAGATGGTTGTGTGAAGTATCGAGAACGGATTAAGTGAGAAATGGATACATTAGAGGTAGTTTAAAAGTGGCGCCAGTGACGGAAAAAAAATTAAAAAGGAATCGCTTGTCTTGGTATGGTCATGTGAAGATGAAGATTGAAACGCATGTAACTAGAAGAGTTATGAACATAAATGTGGATGGATGGAGAGGAAGGCCAAAAAAAAGATGGATGGATTGTGTGAGGAACAATATGAAAGAAAAAGGAGTTAGAGATAGAGTGACGACTGATAGAACAGAATGGAAGAAAAAAAACGAGTTGCGCCAACCCCAAATAACATGGGATAAGGGCAGGAAGATGATGAAGAGGTAGACAGTATTGAGGTATTTCTACATATTTTTAAGTTTACGAACTAATATGGTAAAAACGGAATCCTTGGTTGGACTTGACTGTCTGATTCTTAATAAATTATTTAAAACAAGGTTGGCCCAGTGGTTGAGCGATTGGCGGCCGCACTGCGTGCCGCGAGTTCGATTCCCGCACGAAAAAATATTTGTTTGACCTACAGATAGTGTTTTCCGATCCGGCTGTTTTTTGTATATGTGTTTGTATGTCCGTTAACGCACCCACGATACAGGAAAAATTCCTAGTGTGGGCAAAGTAAAAAAAAAACCTATTATTTTTTTTTTAATGAGTTTGTCTCGGTACCTATGTAATGGATGGTTAGGTAACCATATCAACCAACCAACCTCTACTTCTCTTCGCTAATACCTTCTACTACTTTCTAACTAACGATGGACCAAAGTGTACTCATCATTTATCATTATTACAACCCTCTATGGACATATGGACTGGTTCTGAAATTAAATGATTTATTATGATTTTATTATTTATAGTTTCCTTACTTAACATCACTTCTTTCCCTTTCAGTGGGCGGCCCGACAAGGGATTATATGAGGTCTCCGCAAACGTTTGTCAGCTAATAGGATAACATGAGTAATCCGCCCGACGTGCATAGACAACTACACACGAATCGGTCTTGAATGGAGTATAGCTCTTGAGTGTTAGTCAGTGACGTCTTAAGATCAAGAGATCATGCAAGAAAGTACCAAATATCAAAAACATGTAAAAGTTTATACGCGACTATCGTTTAGGGTTACCACCTATCATAAGTTCGAAAAACATTTGACCGAATTTCATTTCACCTAAAACTTTTCAACTATTATCGTTTTGGTATTCGATCAAAACAATTTCGGAAATGTGATCGGTTCCCATCGTTTAGATTTAAATAGAAAGGAAACTGATTTTATGATGTCTCATCACGCCTGTTTTCACTGAAAGTTAAAGTAGAGGTGTACTCTGCCAGACTACGGGATTGTTCGAATAAATGGGTTACCGCGGCCCTGGAACGCATAGCGCATTTGGCAAGTTAGTAAGAGTTTGAAACCCCTTTCCACTCCAACCAGAGCGGGAGGAATCTTTTGATTATTTCCCATCATCATAATATGCAAAGGTGCACAATTTTTTTTTTTAAGGACGGGAAATCATCAAATGACTCCTCCTGCTTTGGGTAAAGCAGAAGGGAGTGTCAGACTCTAACTGACTAAAACCCATCCGTGTTCCTCCTAGTGCTCTTTGCGTTCCAGGGTACGGTGCCTCTTTCGAACGAAGTCCTGGAACGCATAGCGCATTTGGCAAGTCAGTAAGAGTTTTAAACCCCTTCCCACTCCACCCAGAGCGGGAGGAATCTTTTGATTACTTCCCATCATCATAAAATGCAAAGGTGCACAATTTTTTTTTTTTAAGGACGGGAAATCATCAGATGACTCCTCCTGCTTTGGGTAAAGCAGAAGGGAGTGTCAGACTCTAACTGACTAAAACCCATCCTTGTTCCTCCTAGTGCTCTTTGCGTTCCAGGGTACGGTGCCTCTTTCGAACGAAGTCCGCAGCCCCAGCAGGCACTGACCCTAGCGGGCCACAAAGGTGTACTACCTACTACTACTTTCAGATGAAAAAGTAAACAATACAATGCACAGCCCGGGAATCGGAGAATCACTTCGGACTCAACGACCAAGACCATCATTGCTTGGTCATAGAATATCACATAAAACATTTTCTAAGAATATTCCTATCAAAAGAAATTCCACCGATATTATGATACACTAAAAACAGTTCTTACTACTAAATAATTTCAGGGTAATATCCATTTCTATCTAGGGAGACATCCACCCAAAAAAATATTTATATTGTATCTCAAAATCAATTTAGTTGAAAATTTAATCCAAACTCCAGAGCATGGTGATGATCCAGAAATAAATCCCAATTTTCCACACTATTTTATCCGACAGAGCTATCTGCTATCTGTATGAAATTGGTTTGACATTTCAAAAGCGAGGATGTCAGATGAAACCATTTGCAATCATGATTGAATTCAATTAACCGAAGAGGAGTGCATTCAGCATACTAAATGAGTTTCCAATAATAGCACAGTTGTCTAGATACCGGGTCAGTATGTACGAGTAGGTCATCACTTCAGTGCTCGCAAATGTCGAAAAAGATAACAGAAGAAAGATTTTATAAAGAATCTTCTGTGTTGAATAAGAGTCTTTATAGAATTCAATTCAATTCAAATACTTTATTTCGGATAACAAACCCATAGCATAACATAGCTTTTTGTTTCCTTTTTAGGGTTCCGTACCAACGGAACCCTATTAATAAGCCTCCGCTGTCCGGCCCTCCGTCCGTCCGACAGATTAAATTTTCAGTGTGTATTTCTATTGCCACTATAACAACAAATAATAATAATAATAAAAAAACAAAAAACGTGTTTTTATAGGTTTATGGATCATGTGAGAGTCCCAACTCGCACTTGGCCAGTTTTTACCTAACGTAGTGGAACTTGCTAGACCACATATCCATCGAATAAAAGAGAAATCACGTAAATCGGATTAGTTGGTTCTCGAGTTCTAAGCGCACTATCCGTTACACAAACAGAGAGACATTCTGTTATATATTTTGTTTTCATTTCTATACACAAACCTTCTTATAAAGGAAACTATACCAAGACTAGCGTCCCGACAGATGTTGCCTTGCCTGAACATTGGCTTTTCATAAAAAACAGCAGCGCCACTACCGAATCCAATTTGTAAATTTAAACTATACCTACACATAAAAATTTGCATAAAAATCGGTCCTAGCACGTATGTCATTAAGATTGAAGCGCCTTTTTCATGAAATAACCATTCTATAGGGCTTCATGAACTTAGAGGGCTATATTGATGATTAAAATGGTTATAACTCTTTAGATGAATACGCGTTACGGCCGCGAATCGTATTTTGTCAATTGAGAAACGAGCCAAGAGGATCATTGGCAATGAGAGGCTCGTCGCGACGAAGCTCCAAAGTCTTGAGCATCGACGACGAGTTGCTGGCTTATCGGTTTTCTACCGGTTGCATTTTGGGGAATGTGCGACGGAATTGCATAATTTAATTCCGCCAAGCCCGTTCCACCATCGTACCACAAGACGAACAGCGATGCGCCACCGGTACATGGTGGACATCCCACCCATACGCACAAAACGTTTTGGGAACACATTCATAATGCGTACAGCTAAGGAGTGGAATTCCCTGCCGGAGTCTGTGTTACCCGAAAGCTACAACCTGGGAGTCTTTAAGTCAAGAGTGAATAGGTTACTTCTAGGCAAGCGTGCTACATTTTAGACCACATCATCGCTTACCATCAGGTGAGATGGTGGTCAAGCGCGTGCCTATCAATAGTAAAAAAAAAAAAAACACAGCTTCACACTGACCGGCAAATTGCTAAAAAAACTTAAAAAAAAAAATAATTTCGCGTGCTACCCTGGCGTTTCCACCTTAAGGTATAGATATAAAATCATCAAGCTAGCACTCACACTTCCTAGCAAAGATAAAATGACAACGGAAAAACACCGTGAAGCCTACAGCAATAACTTACATTTAACCAGTCGACTGAGAGCATACATAAACTCACACCTATTTCCCATGGGGCAGAGACTATAGAGCCACGTGTTCCCTACATAGATACTCTTTTTGCTCCGTCTTCGTCGATACATCACTAACACTACCGTCACACGCGTGCCGGTGATACGCCTGACCTTATCAATCATGAGAACTTGTCGCAATCAATTACATTAGCGCCTGGAATGGGCACGTGTGGTGTTCAACTGGGGAACTGGGGTTGTAGTTGAGCAATACTATATGTATGGAGGTTTAGCGACGTCCATTTTCTTAAGTGATCAAGGAAATGTTCAAGGCATTTATCTATATATTTATACTAATATATAAAGCTGAAGAGTTTGTTTTTTTGTTTGCTAGAACGCGCTAATCTCAGGAACTACGGGTCCAATTTGAAAAATTCTTTCAGTGTCAGATAGCCCATTTATCGAGGAAGGCTATAGGCTATATATATCTTCACGCTAAGACCAATAGGAGCGGAGCAGTAATGAAAATTGTGTAAGTATATAAAGGGCCGGTTTTTTGTCCATGGGAAACCGTTAAATGACTGTCAGAGTGTCAGACTCTTACCTACTAAAACCAACCCGTATTTCTTCTTTCCTTTGCGTCCGTAGTTTCGGGCTTAGTTGCGGGAGTTTTCTGCTCCGTATCACCTACGAACTTACGATTAGTGCCGAAACAGAACTAAGAATGAATGACAACACGATTTCACAGTAACTGTCAAATCGTGTCGTCATTCATTCTCAGTGGTTAGGTGATACGCAGTAGAATACACCCGCAACTAAGCCCAAAACTACGGGCTTAGAGAGCAGCCCCCCAGGGCCGCAGAAACTGCTTCAACACGGAACTACCTATAGCTAAATTCCTGTAAACTCCCTTGGCAGAAAAGTCTGCCAAGACATTCTGTATTATTCTTGAATTTAATAAGTAAGTGGTCGCTACAAAAGAAATCGTGAAACCAAGCCCTAAGCTGAATCTAGCTAACTAGAGACGTATCCTTGTTGCAGAGGGTGCGTTCCAGTACCAACAGCCTCCTGAGTATCATTGCCAATGATCTGGATTGTTCTTTTATCCAGCTACATGCCCCTGTAACTGTTAATGTCTACTAACGTAGTTGTCAAGTTTTTATGTTACTAACATCTTTGTATTTGTGTACTAACATAGTAAGTTGTAATGATACTAACATATTTATTTTAAACTAGTTGACCCGCGCAACTTCGTCTGCGTCACAAATTTTATTACTGCTCCGCTCCTATTGATCTTAGCGTGATGATAGCCTATAGCCTTCCTCGATATATGGGCTATCTAACACTGAAATAATTTTTCAAATCGGACCAGCAATTCCTGAGATTAGCTCGTTTAGGTAAACAAACAAACAAACTCTTCAGCTTTATTTATTTGCAGTACACCTATCACAGTGTGTTTCTTTTTAACCCAAAGGTTGACTGGTAGAGAATGCCTCGTTGCATTAAATCCGCCTATGTACCTACTACTATTGTACATGAAGTTTAAATAAATAAATACATATTTTTATAGCTATATAGAATCTATTTCTAAAATAGGTATATAGTTTTTTTTTTGATAAGGTGGATAGAAATGTTGGAATGTAAATCAGGCGAAATAATTGCCATTGCTATAGGTACTTTAGAAAACCTATTAATGGCCCTCCAAGCTTTTCTAATTAAACAGTAAATCTTATAGACTGAGTCTTAATTAGGGTATAAGGTTTTAGAGAACCTAAATCTGTTTTAGGTTTTATTCCATTCCGTTAAATAGAAATAACTACTTATAACTTTGTAGGTACCAGCTTGGATTCTATGAATTTATTTTCCCGGTCATAACAAAAGGTTTGCCCTATTTCATGGAATCTAAATATTTACCTAACCGGCAAAATATAGGTGTAGAGTCATTTTAGTTATCCTTTCGACGAATGTAAACGTGACGTTATTCTCAAATTTATTCTGATCGTCCTAACAAAGTATATGTATAAATGTCAAATTGATTTTTTTTGCTACACTTTTACGCCCAAATTGCTGTACCAATTTTGATGGTACAGTGATAGATGGACCCTAGAGTCGTTTAAACTGCCGCCAAAAAAACAACGTATGTACACAAAACGAAGTAATCGATTTCCGACCTTAAGTTTTTTCGTTTAATGTCGGAAACGGTTACTTCGTTTTGCGAAAATAAAACATGAACGCGAGCGCGCAAAAGCAGGAAAAGCTAGTTTTACAATAAGCTATTCTTGTTCAAATTTTCAGCTGTAAAAATATAATTTAAATATAAACTTACACAGGTACTTAGTATTAACCCCAGTTTGTTTTGACAGCGAATTACATGAGCTAGGATTTTTAACGCATCGTTATTTAATTTATCTTGTTCTTCTTCATACAAAAACACCAGCCTATTATTATCCCACTGTTAGACAAATAAAAGTAATCTTCTCAAAAACAAAGGCATGGATAGCATCTCAAACTCGATAAAAAATCTCATTACAAATTAGTTTATAAAAACAAAATATTTTAGTTATGCCCGATTCCAGTGGTTTTTATCGATCGTTTATCTGACCGTTAACGCTTTTTTAACCGACTTCAAAAAAAAGACGAGGTTCTCAATTCGGTTGTATTTTTTTTATGTTTGTTACCTCATAACTCCGTAATTTATGTACCGATTTGAAAAAATCTTGTTTTATCTGAAAGGGTATACTTCTCGATTGGTCCCATTGTCACCCAGTCAAAATCTGATGATGGGATCCTATGATCATTAACTTTCTAACGCAATTCAGATATTTGTGGCTGGTAATCATCATCTCATGTTGCTGAGCTGATGATGGAAGGTATAAATTAGGATCTGATGATGAGATCCCATGAAATATGTTTGTTCAGCGATATTTTCGCCAATTGTCAGCCAATTTGGATGATTCTTTTTTTGTTTACAAGAGTATTTTCAATTTGGTGAAGATCTGACGAAGACCGAGGTAGGCAACGGACGGAACTCTTCAATAAATGATAGCAAATGGATCAGGATTGCTGAAATTGCATGTTTTTTTAGTGTTTACACCAGTTCTTAACATAATGTCATAACGCCATTGGTTGATTAATGGTTAACGGACAGATAAACGACCGATAAAGTACTTTAGAAACCAGGCATGATGAGGGATGACCGATAGGTCCGGTTGACTAAAGATTTTACGTTTCGTGCTAATTGACTAATGAATTGTAAAACTGTGGAATATTTATAGATTAGGGACTCGATTGTTTTTGGTGCAATGATGAGGAAATTAAATGTACTTGCTTCTGCCTGCGGCTTCACCCGTGTGAAAGTCAAATATCGTCCCAAGGGAATATACTCCCGGGATATAAGTAAGCTGTGTCCTATTCCAATCATGGTCAGTCCGTATGTGTGTGTGTGTGTGTCGTATGTGTGTCGTGTGTTGTGTGTGTGCTCGTGGCTAAATAATAACAGCCGCACAGGTCGATCTTCAAGGTTAAGCAACGCTTGCCAAGGTTGGTCTGTGGATGGGTGACCATCTTAATATACCGAGTTTCCTCCGTGCCTCGGAAAGCACGTTAAGCCGTTGGTCCCGGCTGTCATTTGTAGATATTTGGCAGTCGTTATATAGGATAGTCAGAATCCAGTAAATCTGACTCCAGTCTTGCCATGAAGTACCGTGTTACCCAGTCAATAGGTTGTGGAGGTAGGCAGCCGCTCCTCGTAAAATACTGGTATTCAGTTAAATCCGGCTTGACTGGAAGCCGACCCCAATATTGTTGGGAAAAGGCTAGGCAGATGATGATGAGAAAATGTAAAATACTAGTCTGCCTGCGGCTTCACCCGTTTGAAAGTCAAATATCGTCCCAAGGGAATATACTCCCGGGATATAAGTAACCTGTGTCCTATTCCAGGACATGGTCAGCCCGTATGTTAAAACGACATATCAAATAATTATGTAGAAAATATTTTGCTGACCTGGCGTTTGTTTAGCATGAAAAACACAAACTAAACTCATAAATGTGTTCTCTGCTCGTCTGGCTGTCTATTTGTTACCTCTTTACGTTTAACTATCTGAACAAGTTAGGATCTCGAGTTATATAACCTGGATAGGTGTGTTGTGTCTATTTGTTAACATAGAATACTTTTCATTCCGAGACTGCGTTCCCTTGGGATAACTTGCTTTTTCGATGCATTTTCAAGCCCGCGGCAGAAATTAACTAGTATTTAAATCAAAACAGCTTGAATTTGGATGCTTGCCTTAACTACTCATATTTAAAAACTAGCTGATGCCCGCGGCTCCGCCTGCGTGGATGTCGGTTATCGTTATTGCGACCAAAAGTAATCAGCTCCCAGACGCCATATTTTTTTCTGACACCTCCAACAGATATCATTATATTTTAGCCAATGTATACAAAAACTTGACGAATGAAATAAAATACTAAAACCTTCCTCGAGAACCACTCTATCCATTGGCGTAAACAACATGAAAATTGGTGCAGGAGTTTTTGAGTTTATCGCGAACAGACAGACAGACAGACGCGGCGGAGGACTTTGTTTTTAAAATATATACTGATGTACTCGTAGTTATGTACTATCACTTCCTGTAATCATGAAAAACCGCTTCAAATATTACAATTTCCAAAAATCAACCTCATAATGTAGATAGATAAAGGCAGTTCATGTTAACAAGGCGATAGAGGAACATAACATTCTCATTAGCGTTATTGTGATAGCCGACCAGACCGGTGTTCAAGCCTACCAATTCGTTTATTATCTTAACCAATCTATACCAATATTATAAAGCTGAAGATTTTGTTTGTTTGTTTTTTTCTCTCTAACTCTGCTATAGTATTAGCGCCTGCACCACAGAGCCGGGGAAAAGAGATTCTTTTTTTATATCAGATGGGTTTGCTCTTGACTCTAGTCTAGCTCAGAGATGACAGAGACAAAGTCTACGATGGAGCGAGTTTACCCAGAAGGAGCTTCACTCTGACTTTAATGAGATGAGGTTTGTAAGCGTTCGGAAACACAGACACAGGCAGAGAGTTCCACTCCTTTGCTGTGCGCATTATAAAAGACGTTTGGAAACGCTTATTAGTGGAATAGCCACAAGGTAGGTTTGGTAAGATGCAGTACGTCTGGATGTCCGATGGTAAAAAGGCGGCCGGTGGGATGAGGTCGTGGAGAGATTTTTTTATTTAATTACATTAAATTAACAAGAACAAACAAATAGTACCACCATAAGGCTGCGTTTCAACTAGAGGGGTGCGAGGATGTGTAGCGAGGGATGTGTTTGTTAAGAACCAATAGTATCGCTTCATTTACCTAGCCTCGCTCAGCGCAAGCGATTCTATTGGTTCATAACGACCACATCCCTCGCTACGCTACTTTCTTGTGGAAAAGCAGCCTAACTGGCAGATCAGGGCACAATAAAAACCTCAAAAATCGATAGCCATGGTCTCGTCAACTCAGATTCTTTTATACTCTGTAAATATTGACTATTGAACCGTAAAGTTAACAAAAAAGGACGTAAAAGCTTATTTTATTTTTATTTCCAAAACAAATGACTCGCCCATAAATCGTGACTATCAGATTCTTTTAAAATGAACTCAAATAAAGCTACATTTTTCTTGTATGTACAAAAATTGCATATAATTATGTACCGAGAGTCAGATAAGAGTACACAGCAACATGATGTAGGCAAGGATTATTTAGCAGGTGACATATTGCAGTTTCTGCTTATCGTCTCTGGTAAATAGTGTGAGTATATTTTAATACAAGCATATAATCGATACAAAACATCGCCATTTATAAATAACTAGCTTTTTTTTACTATTAATAGGCACGCTTCTGCCCGCGACTTCGTACGCGCATATCCCGTTCTGTCCCGTTTCCGTAAGAATTTCGGGAAATCCTCTTTTCGTGCTCCCCTACTATCCCCAAGGAACCTACATGTCAAATTTCAGCTTGAGGTGGAGTGAGCGTGATGTGAGCTGTCCCACCCACACGCACAAAACGTTTTGGGAACACATTCATAGTTTGTACAGCTAAGGAGTAGAATTCCCTGCCAGAGTCTGTGTTTCCTGATAGCTACAACCTGGGAGTCTTTAAGTCAAGAGTGAATAGGTTACTTCTAGAAAAGCGTGCTCCATCATCGCTTATCATAAGGTGAGATAGTGGTCAAACGCGTGCCTAACAAAAGAGAAAAAAGCATCTAGTTTGTTGTTCTATACCTTGTATATACCGGTGGTTGTATTAAGTTAGAACTATTTTTATGAATACAGGCGTGATGTTAAGTTTTTGTGAAACATATTTCTAGAAACGACAACATTGAGACAATAAGAGGTTCTTTAGATTATCACCAGTGAGACATTTATCACTATCATTAACATAAGGAAATTGGACAGGAGCCACAGTAATCCTAACACTTCCGACATGATTTTATCGAAACTATTAACACCACTAATATTACATTTTCCGAGAACAAACAAATATTACCAGCTTATTTATCAGATAAGGGGGCATCCTCGTTAGCCGAAAGCCGTCGGGTCTCGTCCATTTCGGCTTTTATATTCTGTGAAAATTGTCTAATGAATCGAAAAGTTCACCAAATGGCTGAGCTGATAGCTTTAAAGCATTGTTTATTTATTTTAAGAAGCATCCGATAGAGTCGTGTCCTGAAATCAACAACTAGATAACAGAATAGGTAGTTATATTTACCAAAACACAAATGATAAAGTACTATTCTCATAATTAGGGTTCCATATCCAAAGGGTAACCAACGGAACCCGCTAAGCCTCCGCTGTCCGTCCGTCCGTCCGCCCGTCTGTCTGTCAGCGGGCTGTATCTCAAGAACTATAATAGGTAGAGAGTTGAAATTTTCACATTGTGTATTTCTATTGCCATTATAACAACAAATAATAAAAATTAAGGTTTATGGTACGGAACCCTTCGTGTGCGATTGTGACTCGCACTTGGCCGGTTTTTTTATAGCCTTAGGTATTTGAAAGAAATAATTATAATTTAGTTTCAACAATTATTATATAAAATAATTAATTTAACGATTTTGATTCTTACTTTTAAAATATTATCATCTGTTTCTATTGATAATAATCTATTAGAAGTGTCCCCAACTATCCTCATTGAAACATCTATCCTCTTATAATTCTCATATCTATCAGATAAGGCAAAGGATCCTCGTTAGACGACAGCCGTCGGGTCGCGTCCACTTGGTTTTTATATTCCATTAATTGACTAATGACTTGTGAAGTCGATGAAGGCAAGTTGCTAGAACACTTTTTATTTTTTTTCTGCAGTTTTTACAATCACAGTAATCATTTTTTGTTCCGCTATCATTATTGAGTTCTAATGCTTCGAATTCTAATGGTTTTTTTTTTTTCGTATTCATACTCATTAATTTGCGTTCCAAAAGGTAAAAGACGATGTTAACAAAAGGCTTAGTTCTAAGAGCCTTTTTGGACCCCGTCAAGGAACAGTAAAGTTACTGTTTTATACATAGCTATTACTTAAATTAAAAAAAAACAGGTGGCACTCCGGGAGTGCCGGCAGAAGTGAAAACTTGAATACGTGCTTCTCTCCCTCCGTCTTACGAATTTTCGATCAGGTCACGTGTCCTGACGCGAGTTTAACATTTTTACCCATCACAAAAAAGTGCACAACGCCGCTAAAGAAGTTTTCACTTCAAAATTTAAATTGTCTTCTTTTCCTTATCGTGTGGGCAGTAAGGTCTAACGACCCCACACACCCTTGTGTCAGAGTTTCTAAACCGCCTCAAGGGCCTCTGATGTAAATCGTAGAAACTAAAATTAAAATAAAATTACCCATGAAAAATACTCAACAATTTATTGCTCAAACCGGAAAAAAACGCCTCGTACATTGGTGAGCTTCAACAATTTGCGTCGCAGCAGGTGTACACGGTAACAAACCATTTTCTTTTTAATTTATGCAAGGTTTATGAATAGGCAATCGCTTGAACGAATTTTAATTTTCGTAATCCTTACTAATATTATAAGTGCGAAAGTAACTCTATCTGTCCGTCGCGCTTTCACGCCAAAACCACTGAACCAATTTAAATGAAATTTGTTACTCAGATAGTCTAGAACCTGGTAAAGGACATAGACAACTTTTTATCCCGAGAGTATGTTCCATAGGAACCACGCGGGCGAAGCCGTTGGCAGAAGCTAGTTTTAAAATAGGTTCAGTCTTTGTGTTGTCGGCAAACAAAATTAGTCTTATAGCATTATATTGTGTTTAGTTAATACTCCACTATCAAACTTTAAGGTCTACAAAACGGACGAGGGTTCACATAGTGCAAGTCATCACCACAAAATTCATCAAGTCGACGTTTCCTTACATGTTATTGTTTGCTTAGAAGCTTGACCTGCAAGTTTATTCAATATCCTGAATGACTGTGTTAAAATGTGTAGTTGTGATGCTAAACCAAACTGTGTTGCGATCGCCATCATCATCTGCCTAGCCTTTTTCCGACTACATTGGGGTCGGCTTTCATTCAAAGCGGATTCACATGAATATCGGGTTCCCTACGTGTATTCGAAAGTTTTAAATTCGATTTTTATTATATCGAACACGATATGTCGATAATTCAGTTGTACGATGTTTTATTACATCGATGCTTTATTAGTGCGATGTAACGTTTGTGCGAAACACCCTACAGCGATTGCTCATTAGTTCGACAGTATGTCGGTTCGAAACGCCTACTATTTTCCGTGACATTTTATTAATAATCTTATTTTGCATTACGTAAAGCCAAAACCGTCATTACGGTTTTGGCTTTTGAGGGTATCAGGCGATTGGCTAGCAACCTGTCACTGATATTGTCTACGTTATCTTTGGCCCATGCCACAGCTAAACGTGTTGAATTAGTTACCTGTCTTCCTCATTTTAGGAAAAAAGACGTGAAGATATGTATGGTATTTATAATGTATTTCCTTTACGTCTATAATGCAAAATAGCATCGATGTAATAAAACATCGTACAACTGAGTTATCGATATACCGTGTTCGATATAATAAAAATCGAATTAACAACTTTCGAATACACGTAGGGAACCCTGAATATCAGTATTTTTCGTGGAGTGACTTCCTGTCTGACCTCCATGACCCAGTAACTTCATAACACGGTACCTACTTCTTGACAAAACTAGTGTCTATTTTTCTGGCTTCTGTCAATTCTTAACGACTGTTAAAGTACTACAAACGAAACGGCTTAACATGCTTTCCGAACCACGACTGGTTACTAAAACTGTAATTAATAAGCTTTCATCATCATCGTCATTATATCAGCCAAAAGACGTCCACTGCTGGAGATAGGCCTCCCCCAAGATGGGGGGTTTACCGCAATCGCCACGCTTGGCAGGTGGGTTGGCGATCGCAGTGCATGGTGTTGAGTTTTATAGAGAACGCTGCTGGTCCTTTAGTCGCCTCTTACGACACCCACGGAAAGTGATATGATCGTATTATTCTTTTACGGCACCGGCAGGTAAATTTTAATCAGCATTATCCAAAGAGGGTCTTTCATAATGCTCACGGCGAATACCCACAATACCTCGAAATGACAGCTCTAAGCAGTACTCTTGTGTGGGTAGATTATAATAGGACCTATCTGGTCTGTATCAGCTTCCGAGTGGGCAGGCACTGGCAGCCCCTAATGATGCCTTGTTCAGCGGACAATTAAAAATAACAAAGCTATGTTAGAGAAAAGCGCCTCAAGCGTTTATAATTATTTTGATCTTAAACGAGACGCCATTTTTATCCCCTTATATACCAGTTTATTTCTGTAATTACACGGGGTAAACAAAGGTTTTGACATTTAGAAAGAAACAACATGTTTAGAGAAAAATACACGTGTGTCCAGCCAGCCTACATGATTTTTTATTTTTCTTACATAACGTCCCGCTTATCTCCTGAAGGGGAAAGCAGAGGTTTCAGTACGCTCACATTTCTCCAGGTATGTTTTGTACCATGTTATCGGGGCTTATTGCCATTAACTGCCATCAATATGTTATTCTGTGTTTTCTGATAGCAATAACCTAGGGGTTTTAAGATTAAGGAATACATAGGTTTCCCATAGATATCTATCAGCTGAAATTGTGGTCGAACGGAGTCCTGACAATAATAAAGAAACTCCTGCGTTTTAGGGACCATAAGAATGCATATTTGCTGTGACACCATGTAATACAAAAGCGATCATTAGTTACCTGTATTAAATGGTTATTATTTAGTTTCAATCATAATAATAAAACAAAAAGTTTTCATAATTTTCCTTCCTTCTCAAAAATAGATAATAGGAAAAGATAATTAGGAAAAAAAAGGACTATCCTGTTATGATAATTTGTGTTTATTAGAGATTAAATCAGCATTGTTAATTATTTTGTCTTGGTCATCATTTGAAATAGACATAACCAATTTAGGCACATTTAACTAAATAAATGTATTTAGTTGAATCACCAAAACGTAAATGGAATTTAGTGAGTCATAGAGAAAGAGAGTACTTATTTCACTTTTTTTTTTGTTGTAAGGCTTACACTTGTATCTCACTGCTGGGCGAAGGCCTTTCCTTTTCTCCTTTCAAATATCTCTGTCTTGGGCGATCTCTGGCCAAGTTTGCCCCAAAAACATCATCGTCATGCTCGACGCAATTAATCTCTTTTTCTTTCTTCTTCAAACATGACACCATTTTGCATAAAAGAAAATCATAAGTTATGAGAAAATAAAACCAAAGTCGGAACTTTACATCTCACTGGCTGGAAGAATAATGACCCTATATAATCTTCTATGGCGCACAATAATATTATGAAACATAAATGTTTTATATTTGCTATAAACTTTGACATAACATTATTATTCTTTGATACTAATGCTTATTTTAATGCTATCCAAACAGTATGAGGTCGTAATAAACGGACGAAGAGGTAACATCTAGACCATGTCAATGAAAACACCGTACCTATCGATTTAATAAATAATTAGTACATTATATTTATATCTCAAATATGCCAGAAAATACTGCTCTATTTAGAAAAGAAGTTGCGTAAGTATTCTGCGTAGTTCTTGGCATAAAGGATGAAAACATACATCCATTCTGAGCCCATCGTATCATCTCAAACTGATCAATTTCGTCACATTCGCAATTACTAGGAAGTTATAATTTTTACAAGAGGTTCAAAAAGCTTTTAATATTTAGAGAGTGACTAGTCATTACATATTTATTTATAGGGTGTCGACACAACAAAGCCCTTTTTCTATATGTTATGTATTGCGCATTAAGTATTTAGCCCTTAAAATTACTTCGTGATAACCCCTAACGGCTAGGTAGTTCAAATGTTGTGGCATCGAAGACTATGTACTTAATATGCAATGATAATGAGATATTAATGACTGTTTTCCACTGACCTGAGTCGACTGGCGCTATATCGGGGCCGTCGTGGGGCGCTAGCATCTTCATAGTGATGGCTCCAGGTAGCACGCTACTTGACACCGACACCGTGGCGAATTACTTCACTATTTCACCGAAAAACGACGATTAATCGGGAAAATAAGGGAAAATAACTGGAGCCCAACAGGCTGTTTCTACACTGCACTATCGATTGGGTTCTGAGGGTAGTCACGCATGCGTGTGGCGGCCGGCCGCGCGCATGCGCCCCGCGCCGCCGCCGTCATGAGCCGGAAAGACGTCATGTGACAGTTGACAGTTTTAAGGCGCGTTTCCGCTGTTAATAATTGACGTGCAATCTAATTTTCCGATGACTAATGTGTTTATCCGGCTTTCAGTTAGGAAAATGGATTGTTATAATGTACATCGTTGTTTTGTAATAGAATATGATTTTTATGCAAATGAGAGGTTACCTTATACAGAGAGTTGCCTGGATAGGAGTTTAATGTTTTGACATTGTTATTAAGAAAAATAAAATGCTTCAGCTACTTGTTTTAAACAATTAGCGTCTCGGATAAATGATTTATTAACATCACTCTAATTTTACTATTTTATAGTTACTGTTTCCACTTCTTTGACTACTCAACCAAACTTAGTATTACCTACTCTGCTTTTGAACTTGCAAACTTTCTTTCAGCCTTACGTTTCAAATCTGATCAATCTTAGTTATGTCAAAACTTGGTAGGTCCAGGTTTTTTAAACTAACAATCTTTCATCAACTTCAACTTGAATGTTTCTCTGATCTGTTTATTTGGGTACCTATATATCGTTTTCTTGAACCCCAACTAGTAGAATGAGGTCTTCTACCAAGTAATAAAACCTGAGTTTGAAGAAAAATTGGCCAGCACATGTACTCATAGGCAAAAACAACAAAAAAGCCCAAACTAACTTGTTATAAATTAATTTTATTGAAAATCGTAAATAAATTTACATAAAATATTAATAAATATTACATCACGTGTACAAACGTAGTGTTTGTTGTGTTGTGTGTGTGGCGTGGCAGCAGGCTGCGTGTGTGTACGTGTGTGTATGAATGTGTGGAAGGAGTGGTGTCTAGTATCCGGCCAGCTCGGCGAAGGTCGAGTCCATCTCGTCAGCCAAGCTCTTGTATCTGTCCTTGTTGATTCCGAGCTCATCTGTTAACAGATCATCATGTTAGAATTCAAGTTTTACTTGGATAAGAGGCTATGCCATCAACCTTCAAGCTTTCTGAAGTTCCGTCACAGAAATGATCGAAGTGCACGGGCACAGCTCAAGAACTAGAATAGGAACTTAATGGTAATAAAAGTTCTTGGCAAGCCTCTTGGTACATTCAACTACTGCTAACTAGAAGAGGAAAGGTACTGTCCTGAAACTGAAATATCTGTATTCCTACAAATTGAGGTAACCTAAGTAGAAAAATAATGTTGAAGAAAATGTGTCAATAGAATTAGAAATGTTACTTTTTAACAATTGTCAATTATATTCTTAGTTGAGTTCTTTAATACATATTTATGGCGAAGCGGATAGCTTTATATGTAGATCATTTTATATAGAGAAAAATTAAGAGATTAAGAAAGAACCAACATTACCTTGGAAGCATTGGTCCGCGACGGTAGCAGCAAAGCGATAGACATGTTAACCACAAACAAAAAAAGCAGGGCTCAACACAAGATGTCTCAAGGGTTGTCACAAATGCTCAGTAAGTATAATATACATCTACGTTATTATGTACCGAGACAACCCTTCAAACATCCAGCAAGAGGTTAGGCGTTAGAAGAAACATTTTAGAACTCTGAAAAAAATGGAGCTCGTTCTCGACAGCTAATCTACAGTCGGGCTAAACGATGAACTTGTAAAGGATCGAAGGCAATGCAAGGTGACGTATCAAAATGGACTTTAGGATGAAGTGATTCGGACGGTTTTGACTTAAACTATGTGCTGTAAGGGCTGGTTAGTATCCTGTCAGCTCCGCGAACGTGCCGTCCAAGTCATCGCATATCGCCTTGTATTTCTCCTTCTCGCTGAATAATGCGTCTGTAAAATTTAGTGATTTGATAACAACTTACGAAACGAACCAACTTTATCCCGGCCTCTGGACTTAAAGGATAAGTAAGAAAAATGAGTTTTTATTAGAAAAGTTTTGATTAAAAAGCTTTTGCAATTGAGAGAAGCCATAGTATTCTCGTTTTGTTAGAATAGTTATCAAGTTATCATTATAGAAGATTTCGTTACTTGATATTTAGATTTGTTTTAGTTGAATCTTTAAAATAAATCAAAAAATCTTTCTTAGTTTTGTTTCATTTAAGTTGATCTTATGTTACTTGATTAGGGAGGACGTCAGTTAGAGTCGTACCTTCGAGCCTGTCGACTTCCTTCTGTAGTTTCTTAACGGTCTTCTCTGCGAACTCGGCGCGGGCCTCGGCCTCCTTGAGTTTACCGGTGAGGGTCTTCAGCTGCTTCTTGAACTCCTCGACACGCTGGTTGGCCTTCTCTTCCGATACTTCCAGAGATTTGAGGGAGTTACCTACGACCTGAATGCCAAGACTCATAAATTACTACCAATTTGGTAAGTGGATCCAATTTAACTACCGAATTACTACCGGTGTAGAAATTATGTTGACTTACAGACTAAATACTTATAAACACATAACCAGGCTCATTATTTTAGACTATTTGTTATAAATTACCTTTAATTCTTCCTCAAGTTCTGAGATCTTGGCGTCTCCAGACTTGACACGGTCCTCAGCGACTTCGAGCTCGTCTTCAACGAAGGCCAGCTTGCGGGATACCTGGTCATCACACGTAATCATTATCAGTATCTGTTTTGGTGTTCTGATAAGTATAGAGTAAAATTCTGTGTGTGCTCTGATTCCCCATGAATAGAGCCATCGAATTCGAGATGTACTATCATGATGAGGTTTTATTCACAGATTGTAAGGATAGACAAACTGAGGTGAAAATAAACTGGAGAGAAAAAGCAGCTTCAAAAACTAAAAAATAATTGCATAGGTAGGTATGGAAATCATAAGACTTAATACGACAGTAGCCGGGTATTTAATACGGCAGTGGTAGTAGATGAAGACGTATATAAGGATGTACTCATATTTTATGTCAGTACTTGAGTACCACATAATTATTATAACGGAAGAACGGATTAAAGGATTTGATATATTAAAGCGATTGGTTTAAATGAAATATCAAAAAATTTGGAGTGAGCTAGAAATGAACTGTCATTTCACATTTATTATATGAAGTAACCATTCACATCGTGTACACACAGACTTACAGCCGGTCGATTCTGTAAACATGTCGAAGTGAAGGTTTGGATGAAGTGATCTCGAAGTGAGCTGTCAAGTAATCAAGATTGAATGACAGCTTACTTCGTGGTCAATTCATCCAATTTTCATTTCGATATGTTTTCAGAATCGATGCCGTGAATAGCACTACTGTCATTCACTAGTGACGATGCACGATGCACGGTTTGACACCTCACTTCATGTTCACTTCACCTTATTATTCAGCAATGCGATTCCTTCATTTCGATATGTTTGTAGAATCGACCAGCTAGTTGACAAGTTTACAGAATAGCACTGCTATTATAGAAGACTTGGATGATGCTTACCTCGTCGGACTTGCCGTCGGCGTCCTCAGCGAGCAGACGGGCCTCCTTCAGCTGGTTGGTGAGCTGGTCCATGCGTTCCTCGTCTTGCTGTGCCCTGTTCTCCAACACTTTGCACATACTGGAAGAAACGATACGGCATTTGTTATATTGTGTCTACTGAAATAGAGGTCTAGATATACTAGGGACACCTTTTTCGGAGTTATAAGTTGGTACTAGGGCTACCCTGACACCAGTCTTACCAAGGAATACAGGGTGTGTATGTGTGTGTGTGGGGTGGGGTGTTATGTAGGGTGTCGTTAATGGGTTGTGGAGGTCTGGTAGGCAGCCGCTCCACGTAATAAACTGGTATTTATCTGAATCCGGGTTGACTGAAACCCGACCCAAATATATTTGCAAAAGCTATGCAGATGATGACTTTGACCCACTAATGTATTGAACTGCACCTTTCAGAATTGATGTTTTTCAGATAAGGTTGGTCTAGACAACTACATCCAGGAGCAATCGATATTCCATAAAAATAAGTTTGCCAATTCTTAAACGTATTTCTGAGTTAGAGATACCATTTTTTAAGGATGGGAAATCATCAAATGAGCAGAAGTGAGTGTCAGGTTTTTACTGACTAAAACAAACCCATCCCTGTTCCTCCTAAAGCCCTAGTGCCCCTTGCGTTCCAGGGCCGTGGTGACTCCCTCGAACAAATTTCGCAACCCTGGGAGTTAGACATACCTACGTTTGTTATGTAGGTCGATGTTTGAATATAAATAGACATCAGTAGTTGCTGGGATTCCAAGAATATAATTCTAGTAAAAAAATTAGATTTAAATAATTGCATATCATATGAACTCAAATAGAATTATGTAAACGAAAATGTTTCTTGTTATATCACGTAATTATAACATTTCACGAGCTAATCTCAATAATAATTCACAGCATGTTTCTAATTATAGTGGCGCACGTAATCCAACTGTTGCTCTCCTAATAAATCTAATGCGGCCGGAAAAAACGTCTCATTCCTGAATTACAAAAATATTTTCGGTCTCAAAATAGTATCAATAACTTTCTACAACGTTACTTGAAGAGGATTGGTACTAAATTACCTACTATGTCCTTTTCACTGTGAAACACGAGAAAGTAACAAATAAATACAGTTAAAATGGGTGTAGAGATTTACATGGATGTAGTTAATTTTCCCTGTAATAGGTAACCCTAATATCTCTGTCCGATGACAGAGATGTCAGGATGATATCCTGACATCATACTCTATGTTCGATGCAGAGTAAATGTATTCCATTGAAAATTAAAGTAATCTAGAAGAATATATTGATGGGAAGCAGTGACAGCAAGACGGTTGACAAGACAGAATGGAGACAAAAACGTGTTGCCGACCACAAGTAATATGGGATATGGGATATGGGTACTATGGGTAGTAAGTTTAGCGAGTATATCTTACCGGTTGTTCTCGTCAGCAGACTGCTGAGCTTCGAGCAGCTTCTGCTGGGCGGTGCCTGACCTCTCCTCGGACTTCTCGAGGTCCTCCTCAATCTGCTGCACCTTCCTGTTCAGGGAGGCGACGTCGGCCTCGGTGGCGGTGAGGTTCTTCTCCTTCTCTTCCAAGTCCTTGTTGGCCTGTTCCAACTTGTTCTTGTTGACGATCAGGTCCTCCTCCACCTGGGCGAGCTTCTTCTGGAGCTCACGGACTTCCTCGTTGACCTGGAATAGGGAACAGATTTTAGAATTAAAATCAGGAGTATCGGGCTCAGATTAGTCCCTTGGGGGACCCTGAGTTGGGTGACAAAACTTTCCTGCAGAGTGCGGACATACGCAGAAGCAGCATAATTACGGTTCGAGACAAATTCCGTTGGGAAATACCGTCCGACCCTTACTGAGCTCCATGAAAACAATAAATATGATAATGCCAATCCATTTCAATGAAACTTATTCCAAAGAATTGAGAATTATTTCTTTTCTTTCGCATAACTAAAACTAAAAATACATTAAGCGTGGGTAAAAATGGGACAAGTCTCTTAGGACTGGAATAGATTTATCAATTGTGTTTATAGAGGCCTAGACAAACGTATATTTAACTTGAAACATTTGGAATATGGGTCGTCCTTACGCTTCTCGAGTGACTTCATCAAACGTGACCCTCTGACCTCGATCATCCCAAAGAGATCTGCGGACTTATCTAAATAACAATTTAGAAAAGGCGATTACAGAATGTTGGTTTTGTCTTCATAATATTTAATGTCAGGGCTTAGTTATCACGATTTATAACGGAATAAAGGATTTGATATATAACATTGATTTAAATTTTGACTTCAATGTTAAAATGAATGATATTTCCGTGTTTTTGCTGTTAATACAAATTAAGTAAGATCTATAGAGACTAGTTGCAGTGGCAGGCACTGGATCTTTTTTAAGGATGGGAAATCATCAAATGACTCCTCCCGCTTTGGGTGAAGCAGAAGGGAGTGTCAGACTCTGGCTAAAACCCATCCGTGTTCCTCCTAGTGCCCTTTGCGTTCCAGGGCCGCGGTGACTCTTTCGAACAAATTCCACAACCCTGACAGGCACTGGCCCTAGCGGACCCCTTCTTCTAAGCTGACATCTCTTTGAGGCGCGCGTGGAACACAACGCACCGTCGACCCGGGCCTGGTTTTGATCGGACAGCGAGCCACCCAATGTTCGCCGTCCGCAGGCCCGCGCATACGGTGGCCGGGAATCTCCCTGCAACTCCCGATGCAGGCACTGGCCCTACCACAACTATGCTGACATCTCTAGCCTGTTGGGATGTGGTTCTTTTAGTGACGATGAAACTTTTGTGCATTATTCTAGGAAATCTTTTACCCAGCTACTTGTATTTAGCGATAAGACTGACCATAGTTCTACCCTTTCCATTTTAAGATACTAATCTATTTTTTGTAAAGTGAAGAGTATTTCTATCCTCATCTACCTAGCCTTTTCCCAACTATATTGGGCTCGGCTCCCAGTCAAGCCGGATTTAGCTGAATACCACTTTTTTTTCGAGGAACTGCTACCTGCCTGACCTCCACATCCCATTAACTGGGTAACACGGTACTTCATGGCAAGATTGGAATCAGATTTACTGGCTTCTGACTATCTGTAACGACCGCTAAAGATCTACAAATGACAGCCGGGACCTTACCTTCTCGGCGCGGAGGTTGGCGTCCCTGGCCTGCTGCTCGCAGGTGTCGGCCTTGTCCATGGCGTTGTCCTTCTCCAGCTTCATCGCTTGCATCTTCTTCTTGATCGCGTCCATGGTGGCGGCTGTGTGTCTTCTACGGTCCGGTCAAAAAATACGCCAGTTACGGCCTGAAAGAAATTAGCGATTTTGCGTTAGATATTTTTGCGTGAGTTAAAAGTTTGATGACTTTGAATAGGTATGCTGATTGGCTCGGTATGGCATGTGTTCTGTATCACACAACACTGATTTAATAACGAAATAAAAGGCTAGAGTAAGTATTTGGAGTTTTCTTTGTTTTTTTTTTAGAGTATGTTTGGAATCATACCTACCTACTTTTATGCCCAAGTTTGATAAGCTTTCAGGCTAAAGTAGAGTTTGACAAATAAGTACTTAATTTCAAATTCATACATACATTCCTGTGGCCCCAGAAAAAAGCTAGTAACGATAGTACAGGTACCTACGAACTTTAAAGTTCTTAAAATTCTAGACATAAAGACATCGACATTTCAGCAAGTATTTTTCCTAATCCTTACCTTTGCCTTTGCACAAACATGTTTTGTAGGTACCATAACAAAAAATGAACTGGATCAATTTCAGTGAGCCGTATTCTGTGAACGACATAACCTACAGAGCAGCAGGGTCTGATAAAGCCACTGTTCCGGTACTAGGTGCACATATAGGTACGGAGTTGATTGAAATCGTGACAATGCACTAAACCGTTTGGCGCTCCGCTACGCTTGAAGAGGAAAACTCATAATAGGGGTTTACTTCTTGAAACTATATTGCTTGATACTTCAAGTCTGTGGATAGACAGAATATATGAAATGTTTTCGTGGTTTTTTTTTAAAGTGAAAACTTCTTTAACGGCGTTGTGCACTTTTTTTGTGATGTTTAAAAAATGTTAAACTCGCGTCAAGACACGTGACCCTGATCGAAAATTCGTAAGACGGAGAGAGAGAAGCACGTACTCAAGTTTTCACTTCTGCCGGCACTCCCGGAGTGCAACCCGTTGTTTTTTTTTACTATGAATAGGCATACGTTTGACCACTATCTCACCTGATGGTAAGCGATGATGCGGTCGAAGATGGAGCACGATATGTGAAGATGGAGCATGATATGATAGGTGGATAAATAAATAAAGTAAATAAGTACATTTTTGCTCCACAAACCCTCATCTTTGCTGATCTATTTTAGTTGTACGATTCATTTCTAGAATAGTAGTTAAGTATGTATTTCTTTAAAATTACTTAACCAATAGTTGGTTCGCGTTTGGCATACTAAAGCTAATAAGTTGGTATATTTATTTATTAAACTGCACAATTAAGGTACATGCGGACTTAATGCAACAAAGCATTCCACCAACCAACCAGTATATTATACGGTATCCATTATTTTTCTTTGTTCCTAACCCCTATGCTATACAATCCACGACATCATCCGTCGGATAAAAGCAACACATTCCTATAAAGTTTAAAAATACGATCTATTCCTATTTGAAAAGTTAAACTCTGCCATTCGATATGGCAGCCTGCCAGCTTGCCAGATGTGGCAGTGCATAATTATTGGGTCTACGTTCCTGATACTAAATTATATTCCAACCTAATTACGGAGGGACATGGCACACTTAGCTCGCTGAAATATTAGTGCTAAACACACCCCTGTGCAGGGAGAGGGTTCGTAACCCTTCCGAGAACACAATCTCTAAAGTATGTGTGTTATGAAACCTGCTTGATTGTATTATTCTTGGTTATTGTGTCCTACATAAAGATAGATTTATTTATTTATTTAAAGACACCTATAATAGCTATGTAGTTGAACAAAAGGTGAAAATAATAACTGACTAGCTGACCCGCGCCCACTTCGTTGGGCGATATTTTTCGGGTTTCCATTGGTAAAAGAATTTTCAAAATCGGTTCAGTAGATCCAGAGACTACCCCCTACAACCGCACAAACTCACAACATCACAAACTTTACCTCTTTATAATATTAGTATATATGTTATAAATGCGAAAGATAGTTCATTTGTTTGTCATCTCTTCTCGTAGTAACGGCTGAACGGAGTCGGATGAAACCTGGCACACGGCTAGACCATGTTCTGGAATAGGTCAAGATACTTTATCCCGGGAGTATGCTCTTTTGGGATAATTTTCGAAATTCGAGCGAGCGAAGCCGCCAGTAGAAGCTAGAAATACTTCTAAAGATGCAGTTACTATTGCTCTCTTTCTTAACTATTCCAGTGGCATCCTTTATAGCTATTTAAAATCATTTTCTGTATCGATTCCAAATAAATGTCAACTTCGTTTCTAACTCAATAACAATACGCTAAACTCCCTCCTAAAAACAAACTTCGTGTCAAAAGACAAATGACGATAAAGTTGTAATTTTATTTGCTAACCTAATTTGATATTGGCCACATAATTCAACCCTTTGTTTGCGACTTGTGGTACAATGTTTAACCCTTCACTGCGATGTAATTCAATATACAGAGTTTTGGGTCGAAATTGTATTACAGGGTTATAGATAGGTACTTGTAGTTTGTTTTTCTCTTGCTTGGCTTGAGTAATTATATCTTTCACAGTATTGGCAGGGTTAAAAATATTAGCGGCTATGTCTATGGTGGGTGTAGAGTGGGTGCGAAACTATGGTGTGACGTCAGCAATGGCGTCTGTGTTTACACATTTTCTGTGAGAATGTATTGGGTTGGGAAATCTTTTAAAATAGACTACATCGTTGGCGTCGTCGTCGTACATAGAAACTCGTAAATCGTATCTTTTTCTTACTTTTATTCGTTTCGTAGGATATAATGTATATCAGTTTCCAAGTTTAGTATTTATGTGGGAAGATTTGAACTATCATACACCCACTATTGGTTTTCCAATGATGGAATTCACTCCCATCTGACTTCCAGCAAACAATTAATGTGGTAATAGAAACTCTAACCAATCCAACTTGTATTTTCTCAAAGACTTTATTTACCATCTCAATATTTTCATCACAAGTCATGTTGATCAGACTCTTCCGAAAATCGATAGAAACATAGAGAAAACAAACACTGAGATTTTCATAATCTCATGTAGTGTGTTTAGAAAAGCATGAATTATGATTACTTTTCCTTAGAACGGCCATGGCCGATATTTTCCTAGCTGCACCATATTTGTATTGACCGGTTTATGTGATGAGAGCATCGACAGCACAATTTGTTTATAATTTGTAAAGAAATGTAGCTCGGGGAATGTGTGCACTGAAATAACGTGCTGGAGAAGTTTTGAAGGGCATTTTATTCGCAAATGTTACGTAAATGATGAAATGTGAGCTTTTTGCATGTGTTTTCAGTTTTTAGAGTGAACATATTTTTGTCTTGTTTTGGTTTTATTTACTGCTTTGTGTGTAGGTATGGTGTGTAGGTAGATCTTCATATATGATTTACTTATTGTGTTCTTCGTAATGATTGCATGTATTTTAATGTATCGCAATCCCTGAAAGCTTACAAACCCCGGATCATTTTAAAATACCCAGCAACAGATTTAACGACCAAACATCAATATTTTACAACCATTGCTCGCCGCTATAAAACTCGAGTTAAACGAAACGGAACAAACCCCGCCCGCGATGGCAAACTGGCGGAGTTGCGAAAATAACGCGGTGACGCGGCGCTGGCGGACTGACAGCGCCACCGACATATTGTTCACGAAAATAACCGTGTTTTCACATCACTACAGCTGTTGCAGGCGGAGACTAAATATAAGTGCGGAATTTTAGAACGAACGCTAATTTATGTATCGTTTACACTTTTTCCTAACTTGGTTGGCAATGTTTTTCAGAGGAACCGTGAAATTGCTTACATGTGCTTTTTTCTGATTGAAGATAGACCGTAAAAAACCTCAGAGAGAATTTGGTTTTTTTTTTAAATTTAAAACGTATAAACTGTGTCTATGGTTTTGCTTACTCGTACCTTCCCCCTGATTGAAATTAAAAAAAAGATAGACCACGAGATAGGAGAGTTTGAGCGTGGGTTTTCATCTACAATATTAGATTCCCTGGTGAAAGAAATTAGAAGGTTTTATATATAACCTAGATACTTTCCAATCTTCTTTTTCTGTTTGGTCAATTTAAATCGGCAAGAAATAAAGGTAGGTTTTCAGTTAGTTTCAGTTGAACTGTTGTAGGTATCGTTTTCAGTGCCTTTCCCCCAGATTAAAATAAAAAAGATAGACCACGAGAAAACTATAAGATAGGAAAGGACAAGCGTGGGATTTCTACAATATTAGATTCCATTCAGGTAGATGATAGTTCACGGTTTTCTAGGTATTACTTTTCAAGCTAAGTAGTATTTTTTTATTTCTGTTTATTATATTTGAACCTTTTCGAACGAAAGCTTTCGAAGAATAAGAAAAGGTCATTTGTTACTATAAATTGATTGACATCAGAAAGTAGGATGGTATAGAGTAGAACGCATCTCTGCCAACATTCCAGTACCGAGGCAGACTACTAGCACCAGAAAAAATTAAATCAGTAGGTGTCTACACAAGTCTAATATTCTACTAACTTTAACATACCCATAGAGTCCCATTATAACCCATCCTTCCATTTCTAACTTTACTAGCTATTTTCAAAATATTCATCAGCACTTAGGTATAGGTAGGTAACTGAAACCCATTAGCAAAAATTCAACAAACAAAATCGATTGTTGCTTCGTTACGCAGCATTGCGTATTATCCCCAAAAGCTTTCAAGCAAATCTGTTCTATTTTAACTAACTTTGCAATAGACTTTAATTCATCAGAAATTCAAATGAAAGAAGTCAATGTTAGAACTTTGAATACATCAAACAAATCTTTTTGAATTCAGAAGTTTTCATAGTTTAGTTAGTATCAGAAAAATGTTTAATTCTTAATTTCTCATCAAAGAATGATTTGAATAAGTATTGAGATTAGTATCTATCCTTTGAATTTGAAGTGGTCAAAGAATTTGACGATATAATATAATTGAATTAGGTTCAAAGTGTCAATACCAACCCTTCATTCAAGGGCAGGGTAAACAATGCGTCACTGTCGACGTCGCCCGATTCATCTATCTCATCGACTTGTCTTCAATGAACTTGAGACTAAACTAACTAATCTATAAATCTCCGGTCAAATTGTTCAGATGAACGCTTCCAACGAATCGGTTGTTGATCCTGAAGCCGAAAGTAACTAACTTTATAATAAGTTTAAGAGTTCCTCAATATTTGGACAAACATATTATTCACATTTGAATAAACAAAGTTTCTTCAAGTTGCTCCAAGTGTATTCAAAACTGCTCGAAGGGAAATCGTATTTATGATTATTGTATTTGAAAACTTCAAGTTTCAAGAAGTCTTCGTATCAAACAAAAGTTGGCAAGCTCTTGATGTAAACAATAACTTGGAAGTTGAATTGTATTTGAAACATAAATTCTATGTAAATACTGAAACTGACGCAACGTAACATAATTTAGGCATAGAAGATGCAAAAGATGACATTACAGAAACTAAGAAGGTCCAAACTAATGTATGATCAAAATTATGTAGTAAAATTGAACCATCGAAAGATATAATAGAAGGAACTGTTGGGAAAGATGGAACTCGAGAAGTGTAGAAGAAACATAAGTTTGAGGTAGTCAAAGTAACGGATTAAGGTAATTAATGGCGGTCAGTTGAGAGGGTTGTTGACCAGGTATAACATGACATGACAAATGACGTGAGTTCCTTAGAGCAATTAATTATTGTGTAAGGGACGATAAACACGCAGTCAAGTGAAATAATGCTCAGGATGTATGTAACATCAAGGGAGAAGGAATGTTGGAGGCATTTCTGAATTAGATACTGATTCGCCGATTGATAAAGTTCGTAACGAGAGAGAAAAATATCCAAGTTAAAACATTATTTGCACAATAGGATTTATGTTAATTAACAAGTGCCAATGCCAAGTTTTCATTAAAAATGTTGGCACAAATAAAAGAAACGGTGTCACAAAGTATAAAACAGTTAATATGAAAGCTATAAGTGTAACTATCTCCCGAATTTCAGGGATAGTTCAGCTTGTGTGTAATAGTAGGCGCTTTGAAGAGGTGCCAACACTCGGAGTTCCAGGCGCGCCGGCCATCATGACGTGTTTAAGTGACAATCGCTATCTCTCATGCTAATCCCGAGATGATTTATTGTATGAGGTGTAGCTTTCATATTATGAAGTGTTATGTTAAATGTAACAGTTGTATATACCTAGCTAATTATAATTAAGGCTGTTGCATTGTTTTGGGATCTGAATAAAATTGCTAATGTTTTGTTTGCAGAGAAAGTTCTTAGTATTTTTTTTAACTTCTAAAATGTCTTCGGTGGTTACGTATTCAAATGTCAACGTGAATGGTGTTTGCGTGAATTTAGACATAACAGCTTTTCTAAGAGCTATGTATTAAGCTATCATTTACTTTCATTATGTCAGTGAATTCCAAACAATGTCCACATATCTGGACAGTCGGATTTGTAATCGGAAACCGAACATCAGTAAACATCAGAGTTGTGGACCGAACGTCCTAATTACAAGATATATGGGCCACGACTGAGGCTAAATAAAAATTGAGACGAGTTTCCTCATCTCGCTAAATAAATACTGATGTTCGGGCATGCCGCAAATAGGTTACAAGCGGTGCGCGCGCGGCGTGGGCGGAGCGCCCCGACTCACTATTTTCAGCGAGGACGCGCGCGCGATGAAACCCGAGTCATATCCATGTAGCAAGCGCGCGCGCACCGCCGGCCGTACGCTACACCTGACACTCATACACACTGGCCAACTGCCGTACTACACGAGATATGCCAACCGAGCCAGAAAATACAGAACAACATATCACAGAACGAAAGCACACAATCGCCGGAGTCAACATCCAGGAGCTTGGATACTCCACACATGATGGCACTGTGGGGTCACTGGGCACGGTCCTGGGCCAAAGCGGGTGCGGTGGGGTCCAGGTGAAGTATCCAAGCTGCCGGCGTGGCGGCGCGCGGCTGCACTCACCTCACGAGCGGGCTGTTCAAACGGCGGAGCGACACGCACTGCGCCGCGCCCGCCCTCGCGGTTTCGCCGCGCTCCCACCCGACTATTTTCGGTGCCAAAAATCCAGGATTCCGATCCAGCATAGCAATCGCAGCGAACATGCCGACTGCCACCCGTCACGCTCCCACACACGGCTTTTCCACTATTTTTGCCACGATCGCTAACAGACGGACCTGTGACGACGTCGGCGGATGTGAATATCGAGCAGATTGATAGATCGATGATATAAAAACACGCTCGCTGTCAATGCCGGCTAAATCGATCAGGTGGCACTGTCCTGCTCGCGCGACGCTAACATCGTGTTGCAGATTTCCCAAATTCCGAGAGCCATCCGGCTTGCCGACCCTACTATATTTAGCGTAATACCGAACTCATTGAGATCGACATGCGGCTTTCATCTGGCTATAACTAATAACAGCGAAACTATTTGCATTTAAATAGGTCCAACCATGATTCATGTTTATTTGGCTCTTAATTACTAGAGACATATTTCATTCATAAGATTCCGGAGATCTCAAATAGGACAGGGGACAGAAGTAATAGGATACCTTTCGGCTTACACCATCTGAATGTCCATTTATGAGCGTGGGTCTCATAAGACCCACACCAAAGACTGTTTATGATATCGCTTTACGCTAGGACCTTGATAGCCACGACTTTTCGCAACTAAACACAGATATGTATTTTGAGAAATGTGCTGAAACCCTGATAACTGAAAATTCCCCGAACTTAAAGGATTCTAGACCCTCTTTAATTTTTTGACCGCCGAAACATCATTTGCGCTTACCCCACCACCACCACCTGGCTCTAGCGATCGACAGAGTGCGAGATAAACATGCAACTTGTTACCCTAAATACGCAGCACGTTCAAGGGCAGCGAAAGCAATGTCACTATGCGAGGGAACACTTAGCTAA
Organism: Lacanobia oleracea; assembly: GCA_950371165.1. Taxonomy (NCBI): domain Eukaryota; kingdom Metazoa; phylum Arthropoda; class Insecta; order Lepidoptera; family Noctuidae; genus Lacanobia; species Lacanobia oleracea. The sequence continues at coordinate 17,433,836 of OX493405.1, read as the reverse complement.
GCCGTTTTCCAACGTATGATGGATTAGTAAGGAAAATGAAAGCGTCGCGGGAAATCTAAGAATTTTTTTTTGTAGGCTTGATACGTAGTTGTTGCATTGGTTAAAAATTTAATAGGTAGGTTATAGGGAATATGTGAATGAATTCAAAATGCTATGAATATTAGCTCTGTAAACAATCATGAAAATATTTGTTAAATACCTTTATCAGCGATGAAGTTATAAAGCTTCATAAATTACAATTAGAAAGAGAAGTCCAGGTTAGCACAGGTCTTTCGAGGTTGAAAAATTGGGTGTACATAACTGGCATCTATCCTAATAAATACTGCGACCTAAAATGTCTTGTATGAATGGCTTATTCACGTCAGATTCGAGTCCATGACGCCTTTACAGCTGCCATAGAAAACAGCGTTTTCGCAAGAGGGCCATACATATTTGTTATTGTGTGTGTTTGTTATTTTATCTTTACAAGAAAGATAAAATAAACCACCAGATTTATTATTTTTTCTCATGTAATGAAACCTGACCTGATAGCGAGATACCAATGTGCACCCAGCTTTTAAAAGTTTGTACCTAATGTACTCGTAAGTATGTTTTCATATCGAGACTTTAGAACCTTTATTTTTTTCAACTTCAAAGTAAGAGTGAATAGCTTCTTCTGGGTAAGCACACTCCACCATCGAGTTTGAATCTGTCACTTCTGACCTAGGCTTAAGTCAAAAGCAAACCCATCTCTAAATGAAAAAGAACCCTACCCATTTTAATGTTAGCCCCAGAAATCAGGACAAAAAACACAAAAATACTGGTGAGTTAGTAAGACGATAGGACTGAGTGCCAGGATGCGCCGGACATTGTAGAATAGCCACGCTTTGAGGCTATTTTAAAGTAACTGGATTCGTTAAGCTTACTTTTGACTCATAGGCTTGTTCAGATACTGAATCATATACATAGTTAGTGCTTAGAGATTTTTTTAAAGTTGCCTTGCACTAGGAATTTATAGGCTCGTCGCGACAAAGCTCCAAAGTCTTGAACATCGACGACGAGTTGCTAGCCTGTCGGTTTTCTACCGGTTGCATTTTGGGGAATGTGCGACGGAATTGCATAATTTAATTCCGCCAAGAACGTTCCATCATCGGACCATAAGACGAACGGCAATGCGCCACCGGTACATGGTGAACATCCCAGCCACACACACAAAACGTTTTAGGAACACATTAATAATAATGAATAGTGCGTACAGCTAAGGAGTGGAATTCCCTGCCGGAGTCTGTGTTTCCTGATAGCTACAACCTGGGAGTCTTTAAGTCAAGAGTGAATAGGTTAATTTTAGGCAAGCGTGCTCCATCTTTGACCACATCATCACTTACCATCAGGTGAGATATAGTGGTCAAACGCGTGCCTATCAATAGTAAAAAAAAAGAAAAAAATCTGCCGTATCGTGGGTGCGTTTACAAATATACAAACTCACATACCTACACGAACAGCCAGACTCGGAACAACCACACACACAATTTGAAGGCCATACAAATATTTGTTCCGTGCAGGAATCGTACCTGCGAGTAGTGCAGCTGCCAATCGCTCAACCACTGCGCCAACCGTGTCGTCAATGTGAGATTTCATGCCTCAGTCTAATCGGATGGAGCCGAATACAGAATTTAACGTAGAGCGACCTACCTATCTCCTGATCTTTACAACAACATAGATACAGCTATCCTTTAGACTTAGGCACTTGTCTCACCGCCGGCGAGGAAGCGAGTAGCTATCGACTATTTGCTTGCTGAGCAAACGGACAAAATAATAATCTCGTGAGAATAAAAGAGACACATACATACCTACATAATTTCATCGTCGATAGTTGGTTGTTCACTCTGCCGGCGAGCGGCTCTTACCTCTAGTTACAAGACAAGATCTATCAAAGATTGTACTCGCTCAGCGACACTCGCTCGGCGATGCTTGCTTGACGGACAATCAAAACTCACCAAACAGCGATAATTTCTACTTAGGTATAGTGCGGGCCGGAGCGAGTATTGCGAGTAAAAGCCGGTCACACAAAAGCACTCGCTGAAAACCGAGCGTCCACCTTTCAGTACCTGGGTAACAATATACCCTTTAGCAAGACTGGTTGTAAGACTTACGGGCTTTTGACTAGGTGCCCGTAACGAGTGACAAAGATCTAAGAATAGGCTATTTTCCTGGAAAGATCTATTTGATCCGTCGCGTCAGTTAGATTACCAAAAAATATTGGTGAAGTATTTAAAAAAAAACGGAACACATAATTATTCTACCCTATACCTACTTTACCCATTCCTGTAACAGTAGGTATTAGGTAGTAACTTGCTTCTCGCTATCCGTTCCCAACATTTTACAAGATTATTCCTAATTTAAAAATTCTTCCGATACCTACCGAGTGACCGACAGAGAACGCACAGCCGAAACTACCTAGGTCGGAGAAAGCTGAAATTTAGCATGCAGGTTACTTAGAGGAGTGTAAGGGAGAAGTAAGAGAAAAAAGACAGTTTAATTATAATAATTATGCTCATCTTATACTTAATATATAAAGCTGAAGAGTTTATTTGTTTGTTTCTTTGTTTGCTTGAACGCGCTAATCTCAGGAACTTCTGGTCCGATTTGAAAAATTCTTTCAGTGTTAGACAGCCCATTTATCGAGGAAGGCTAAAATATTTCTTAAATCAGTCCAATATTGGAGGAGAAAACAGTCGAGTTTTTTAAAAATTTAGTAGTAGTTTCTAAGGAACGCCAAACGGTGTGTGACCTGTTCATGAACAAGTACAAGATAAAGAAATTAAAAACAATGAAGGTGCTGGTCTGTGATAAATAAAATCATCATTGAATCTAATAAGAATCTTATACTTTTAATGTATAAAGCTGAAGAGTCTGTTTGTTTGCTTGATCGCACTAATCTCAGGAACTACACCGGTCCGATTTGAAAAATTCTTTCAGTGTTCGATAGCCCATTTATCGAGGAAGGCTATAGGCTATATATCATCACGCTAAGACCAATAGGAGCGGAGCAGTAATGAAAATTGTGACGCAGACGAAGTTGCACGGGTCAACTAGTATACTATATTTTTATTAGTACTAAGTGGTCTACAGCACATTTCTATTTGTATGCCATGTATTTGTACGCAGAAATTAGTTTTCTTCCAATTTATAATACTATGCTACGATTCGTAGCACTTTCGTAGCGCAGCGTAGCACGTACTCGTAGCAGAATCCTTATTCACCAGGCGTAGAGACCCACCGTTCAAAATTGCCTCTATCAATAGCTTAGCCCAAGATATAGGTAGGTACTTGCTGTCCGTTGTCAGCAGACTATTATTTTGTACCTATTATGTACGTACTAGTTTGAATACCACAATTTGTTTTAACAGTAGCCATACTTAGTTGCAGAATTTGTTCGAAAGAGTCATCGCGACCCTGGAACGCAAAGGGCATTAGGAGGAACACGGATGGGTTTGTTTTAATCAATAAGAGCCTGACACTCCCTTCTGCTCCTCCCAGAGCGGGAAGTCATTTGATGATTTCCCATCCTTAAAAAAAGGCATGTTAAGTCAATTATAGTCCCAATCTTTGTTTTTATTTTCTGAGCAGAGATCTTATCACTGCTTCTACTATCACTCTTAATGAAAGCCAGATTTCTATTGCTTTTTCTCAGAAAAATAAAACACGATTAGATTTAATATAAATTTATTTTACAAGAGTGAACAGTTTAAAGCGCTGATAGGTACACTTCCTCAGAAGCTGTCATTGAAAGACTTACTGGTATGAAGAAGGGACTTATGGGAAGTATGAAGCATATAGAAGTACAATAATAATTGAAGGTACAATCATATTGTCGTACAAAATCTAAGCTAAATGAGTACAAACAAGTACAAAAGTTCTCAAACCTATTAATGATCATAAGGTTATGTGTAATTGGCTGTCTTAATCACACTTTGACTCTGGATGGATCTCTAATTTGTATATAATTGTATACCTACTGTTTAAAACTTAACCTATTGTGATAGCATTCTTAGGGTGCTTTTCCACCAAAGATGTGCTATGCAGCTATGCTGCGAGAATGTAAAAGCTAAGTTACGAAACTATGTAACCGTTTCCACTGATGCTAAGCTATGTAGCTATGCGAGGAAGACGCGCAGCTCGAGGTATGCGATGTATCGACAATAGGGACGTCACGCACTGCTCTGCACATAGCTACACACCTCGCGACCATCCATAGCATACATCCATAGCATGCATCCATAGCATGCATCCACAGCACGCATCCTACCCTAAAAAAAACGTAGCTTAGTTGAATCAGTTTTCACCAGTGCTACGCTATGTGGACCGATGAATATGATTGGAGAATATCAAACGCATCCATAGCAACGTTGCATAGCACATCTCTGGTGGAAAAGCAGCCTCATGTGATCAATAGCATTTATAGCAATGATCATTGCGAAGCAAAATGTTACTTAAGGATGGCTGATACAATTAAATTTTCGATGTATCTCAAAGTGTGACCAAGACATAAAAATAGTGCCTTAAACTTAAAAAAACTCGTTACATATTTTCATAAGATTATGTTTTACACATCATAAAATACGATTCTCGTAAAAATCTCGCGGCGGAGATACACAACATTTCGGCAGTGTTTCTAGGCGCATTCAATGCTACATAAAAGTGAGCTTTGAAGTAATAAAATAGCTGTATCTATCTATATAATTTTCTTTGCACAAACTCAGTTTACGACAGCGTTTGAGCTACTCCGAAGGCGACTATCAAGGAACGGAAGCAATAGTTTCACGTTACATATTTTCATATTTTCCCCTCTTTTCAGCACATATATTCTTTATTCTATTTTAAGAATAGAATGAAAACGAATGTGTCTTTCTAATTCAACAAGACAATCACGTGATGATTTAAAACTTTGACCACAGGTTGAATTAAATCTATGACCACAGGTCACAACAACCTGAACTAGCAAATGGTTTGCTTATTCGAGCGAGCTTAAACTCATTACCCAGGTAGGCACTCATCATTTGGTATTCTTCAACACTGTACCGTTAAATTCCGATGCTAATATTTAGAAAGCAATAGGATGATCGAAAATAGTTCAAAACGTGAATGTAATGCTTCACATACCAGCTATAGCCAAAATAATTTAGAATAAGATCTTAACGCGAGCAATTAAGCCCAAAATGTTTCGGGACATCCCTTACGACATAAATCTGACAAATAAAAGCAATTTAGATTTAATGATTTTAGGTACACATGGGTATTTTGAATGATAGGTAAGTAGTTTAGATTCAAGACTACTCTACACATTTTGTACAATTCTCAAAAATATTTATACAAATAGACATCTTGATAACGATAATTCTGGACATCCTAATTTTGAATCATGCAACTGTTAATTTATAACTTTAACAAAAAAGCAAGTTGCTTTTTAAACTTGAACATTTAGTTAGATTTCTTAAAAGAGTGTTTCGCCTGACCAAAGTTATAGCAATGAGGCGTCCGAATGAGAATTAACTACATTTTTTACATCTTAGAAGGAATAGTATTTCCCAGAAATTTAAAGTAAGGCAATAAAACAGTTCGCGAGAAAATCCCTTAGGTAAGCGTAAACTCTCCTTAGACAGAGAACATCAATACAAAGACTTAATACATTTTTCGTTTTGCCACTACCTACGGATACTGCCTCATCTGAGCCTTACCTACCAACATCCACATAGGTACTTTTACAGCGACAAAAGATAAGGTTATTCCAACACATCTCCTCACTTACAAGTTGAACGGTACCTAATTAAGCAGTCCTAAGAATTCATCAGATGCAAAAGAATGATCAAAGTGAACTATCGTTGAAGTAGTTTGTCCACTTCTCAACGTGAGCTCTGTGCAAAAAATGTGGAATCCATTATAAAGTACAATACATGAAAACTGCTCTTTATTTTTATAACTAACCAATTTGAGTATTCATTCGTAAGGCTTCATGTGTTGTTCTTTTATAATAGGCACGTTTTCGAAGCAACATCCACCGCATGCGCCCGCAGTCTTCCCGCCATTTTTCTGCAAGATGGCGACCGCCCCAAGATGGCCCCCTTCTGTTTAGTACCCTGACAGATCAGCGAACGTCTGGTCCACCTCCTCCGCTATAGCCTTGTATTTACTGCGCTCTTCGATCACCTCGTCTGTTAGTAATGTTAGTCGGTTAGTAACACGTTATGTTTATGCGAGGAAAGTTAGTTATTCATGGTTTTTTTTTAAAGGGTCAATCCAGGGTCAATGAAATTAAATAAAGCTACATACGACATATCAGCTCTTGGCCTACTCCAAATTGTTTTGTACTCTTATGATTCCTATAAAATAATATCCTTTGAAGATCTGGCAGTGATCTGTGCAACTTAAAATGAAAATAGCTTTCTATCTACTTCAATAACAAAACTTGCTAGGTACTTACCTATTTACCCAAGATAAGCAGTTTTACAGGATGTAACTGTATCTACTGATGAATCAATTTATAAAAGCATGGTGATTTATCTTCAAGCTTGGCTAGACGTGCTGTAGGTATTCTACTTCCTCAATAAAAGCTTTATTTCGTAGTAATGGGCTCAATTACCTAAGTTGACCATTATACTCGTAAGTACATAATTATATACAAACTGATGCAGGAATAAAACACAGATCCATTTTTTCATGGAATAGTGCACTAAAAATATTTTTTTAGATTTTTTTAAATAGGTTAGTATTTACGAAGGAATGAAATGCCTAGTTCGCAATTGTGCAGTGGCTTTCCAATTTTATTTTTCAAAGGAATTTACTACTTGCAACCAGACTGAGTTTGATTATCACAAATTAAGCACCATCAGTGCTGGTAATCAGTATTGTTTAGGTATGTAGGTAAAATACGAAGCCAAAGCAGTCAATAATGCAATCCCATCACCATTTCTACTGCAGCAACAAATTCTAACTACTCAGATCTACTAGCAAGGTAATATCAACAGGAAATTAAATAAAACCAGTCGTAAGTAGATAATAAATTAATTTATTATATTACTCGAAAATAAATACCGCCATAAAGCTATGGATTTTAATACTTTAAATTAGGAGTATAAAATTATAAAGTAAAATACATGTATTCGGATATTTGAATGGCGGGAGCTGGTAGCAGCCGCGTGGCGGACGGACCCGAACTTTACCGAACCTAGCCGATCGTGCCAGTTTATTCCTTGAGGATGAGCTCCACGAAAGCGGTGTCCAAGTCGTCTCCGATGTCCTTGTACTTCTCCTTCTCGGCGACAAGTTCATCTGTGTATTGGACACAACATTACATCATTGGCCCAAACATTAAATACAATATTATCTCAAATAATATATCATCCCGTCTTAGATTCCTTTATATGTAGATATTTCTCTTTCCTCAAGTCAAGTCATATAGATAATTAGTTTCAGCGTAAAATGGCGGTTACAGACGGTGCGAGGTGTTGTATGGTCGCGACTCGCAACTGTGCTATGCGCAAGCGCATTCTCTCAAAGCCTCATGCTTGATGATTGTAAGGCATTGATCTGATCTTGTTTCAGTGTTCAGCTCAACATGGTGTGCCATTAACTGAGTGCTTGCAACTGATCCATCTGTAAGCGCACTAAGAGCAGCGCAGCGGTAGTAATAAAAATTTAATGCTTACATGTTAAGATCCTTGTTATTCTGAAGCCATGCGTCGATCTCGCTGGGTTATAAAGCTTGTTTGTTTTTGCGTCGATAGTGTAAGGTTCCGACTCGTCGAAGTCTAGCATGCAAACTCAGTTAGAAAGCTTTCGGTAGTAGTTTGGTTATGGTTTAATGATTGACTAGAATATCAAGACGCGTTTGTCGTGTAACGTAAATGCATATGAGCGTGGAGGCGGCGGCGTCAGTGGCAGCACGTGCAGCGCTCGCAGGCGCGCGCGGGCGCCACGGCGGGCGTGCGCAGGCCCAGGTCGTCGAAGGCGCAGTCCAGCTCGCCGCCGATCTCGTGGAACACCTCCTTGCTGGCGATCAGATCGTCTGCGGACACCGGGCGGTCACTCGCAGCGGCTCGACAGCGTTAGTCGCCACACTCACACGCATGCAGACGCGGGCCCCAGGGGGCACGACGGGGGACAGAAATTCCATCAGCTATAGTTTCAGACGTTTATTGCCAACATAAAAAATAAATCTCCGGGGGGATGTCGCACTAGTTTCCACCGGGACCACGACCCGGGACGCGGTAACAGAGTAATAGAGAGTCCGAAAGTAACGAGCGGATGGTCATCTTGTTTAAGAAGGTGGCGCGGCTTCGGCAGGGGGCGCCTCCGCCGGGGGAGCGGCCGGGGCCGCCTCGGGCGCCGGCGCCGCGGGTGCCGGGGCTGCTTCTGCGGGCGCCGCCGCGGGGGCGCCCTCCGCTGGGGCCGGCGCGGCGGCGGGCGCGGCGTCGGCAGCGGGTGCGGGCGCTGCGGCGGCGTCGGGTGCCGGGGCTGCCGCGGGTGCAGGGGGAGCTCCTTCCGCAGGGGGTGCAGCAGCCGGCGCGCCCTCTGCGGGAGGTGCGGGCGCAGCCCCTTCCGCAGGCGGAGCGGCGGGGGCTGCGCCGTCCGCGGGAGGAGCGGGCGCAGCGCCCTCCGCGGGGGGAGCGGCTCCTTCTGCTGGCGGGGCGGCCGGGGCAGCGCCGTCAGCAGGAGGAGCGGCGCCCTCCGCCGGGGGAGCGGCGCCATCGGCGGGGGGAGCTGCGGGCGCTCCCTCCGCCGGTGGGGCAGCTCCGTCGGCGGGTGGTGCTGCGCCCTCAGCAGGTGGGGCTGCGCCTTCAGCCGGCGGCGCGGCACCGTCTGCTGGGGGTGCGGCAGGGGCTCCTTCAGCGGGCGGCGCGGCTCCGTCGGCGGGCGGCGCGGCTCCATCTGCGGGTGGGGCGGCGCCCTCTGGCGGCGGTGCGGCGGCTTCGGGCGCGGGCGGCTCCTGCGGCGGCGGGGTGGGCTCCTTGGGCGGCGGCGTGGGCTCCTTGGGGTGTAGGCGCTCGTACTCCTTGCGCGCGGCCTCGCGGATGGCGACCATCTGGCGGTCGTTGGGGTCGACGCCGGGGATGAGCTCCACGAAGGAGTCGTCGATGTCGTCGTTGATATCGTTGAAGCTCTCGATCTCGTTGATGAGGTCATCTGCGTCAGGCGGCGCGTGAGAGCGGACTGTTCGCATGCGTTCGGTTCGTTAGCACGGCGCTACTCTACGGGGACGTGCACTCATGCCCCGTGCCGCGGACGTGGTATAATATACAATGCTTCATGATTCATGACCCCGCTCGCGACCGAGCCTTTCTTCGTTTTGTGCGAATAATTTTGGTTCGCCCCGAACTTCCCGAAGTGATTACCGGATTGCTTTTCAATGGTGATGAAGATGACTTTATATTACATTTGATGATCGACGTTATAGCTGATAGAATCGTCGTCGGGGCGTTAGTTGAAGGGAAACCACAAGGGAGCACACGAGTTAGTAAAAAATACAACGGGTTAAAAATAATAATATATATTCATAAACACTTTTATTAGAATACTCTTAAAAATCATTAAATTATTTTTCACGAACTTATCTATCAATTCATTAATCGATAACATTAGAAAAGACGGACTCCCTACGTTACTGTTTCGTTCGTACGGACGTATGATGTACCGGTGACGTCACACGTCACCCGCGTGACTTTACCGCGGTGTTGCCAGCGCGAGCGAACACACGCGCGAACATTACAACTTAGAATAGTCGCCATTTATTCATCGATTAATTTAAATAAATAACAACAAACTCAATTATGACACGAGAAAATCATCCTTCAAACAAAATAGAATATCAATTATTTCCAATTTAGCAAGAATATTCCTATAAATATCATTATTTATTGTATTACCGTCACTCTTGAATAAAAATATCTAATCTCTTCACTAACATTAAGTAAATTAAGTTCATAATAAATTGCAAACAGTGCATATGAAAAATATAGCATACGACGTATTTGTATGCACTATCCCCTCGAGTGAAATATTAAATTATCGAAACAGAATACAGCTACTAATTTGTTCTACAAATTCATAGACAATTTAAATATTGTACAAAAACTATGTGCATTCCTTTATAAATAATGCAAATAATGTCTTTTTAAGTTGAGTGTAAAATGCGTAACATTTTTGGACCCCTTTTGGAATGTCGATTCTATCATTTTATACCTTACACTAGAGTGCTAGAGAAGCGACTGCATACGTCATATAAATATCGATCATTGACATAACAGGCACGCTCGTAAAGTAATGACTATAAAACAAATTACACGTTTCAACTATACGGACATAAATATTAGTAATTTGTGGATGAAATAAAAAAATTGCACATGGCTGTGCTTTCGTAGCAAACACTCGATTTTAAGTTACATTAAAAAGCGGCTGGCAATTATTCTATAGCTAATAACATCTAGGCGCCCGCTCGGCTCACTTTGTAGTCTTGGAATAAAAAGAAGTTGGAAAATATGTCAATTAAATAAAACTTCTTTCGTACTAGGACACTGCACAACACGGATGGCGCCTTTTATATTTCGCGTTGGCAACTCTGAAGTGACAGGTGTCAGTGTTGTGTCAGAGCTAGTAAGCGAGCGAGGCAGTGAACAGAGCGGGCGCGAGCGGGAGGTGTTCACATGTTCTGTATGTCGTGCAGCGTGGCCTCCATCTCCTCCTGCAGGAGTTTGCTCTTTTCGCGCTCGGACACCAGATCGTCTGCAAGGGCGACGTGGCCACGGTCAGTAGGGCACACAACAAACAACTGATTGTTCCAAACGTTCGATCATCGGATTACTACAAAATTTACCCATATTTTCTGAAAAACTTTCGATTCAGTCAAATCTTATGTCAAACATGTTTTTTTTTCAGCAACCAATTGCAACAGCTAATGTGAGAGTCGTCATTTTAGATTGACTGATCAGTGACTTGGTCTTTCAGAAAGAGGATGTCTGTTCTAAATGATAGCTTCATAAGGTCACAATTTTTGATGATGAAAAGATCCGAATTCGACATTTGAACCAAACAGCACAGGCAAAAACAACATCAATATAAAACCATGCCAAAATTACAGAAAATAAAAAACACATCAAAGGATCGAGCGATCTAATAGGAGACACTTAAAAGTCATGCTAACAAAAAATATTGCACAGAATTGAATTTGTAATTCAAGCAGCCAAAAGTGATGTATAAGCTTTAAGAAATACTGATGTTTTTTTGTAATTTGGTGTATCATACGTGAATAACAAACGCAATTCTATGTGCAATAAAAAATAAATTCTAACACTGTTACTATGTAATTCAGATAAAAATAAGCTTAAGATTTTAGCAGAAATGACAGAAAAAAAAGCTTTCAAATCTATTGTACAGCATTTTAACTCGTTAAGCCAGATCTAATGACGGCTGAGATGGTAACGATTAAGTGCGTAATGTCCAAAGCATTGTTATTTTCAAACATGTTATTTTAACTTGACTTGTGAAATATTTGAATTTCAAACTTAACCAAACTGCTGTACGTTGTATATTCTGTAATATATCTGGAGACCCTTGAAAACTTGGAAAACTAGCATCAATAAATGTAATTAATAGAAATAATTTCGACTTTTGTGTCTTGCTCTAAAAACTCTTCATGAATACATAGGTACATGGCTACAATTGTTTCTTATATATTCTGGATAGAGTGTCTCTTGGGACAAATATAATATCAGATAGTATATCGTAGTGAATATACGAAATGCTAGGTTACCTTCAAGCCTGTCGACCTCCTTCTGGAGTTTCTGCACGGAGCGCTCAGCAAATTCAGCGCGTGCCTCAGCCTGGAATAATTTAATGTCCATTTTAACTTCTGTTCTTGAAGCAAACAGCCTATTTTCTGTATCTTTTTTTATAACAGTTCATTAAATGTAGGTATATTAAAATTCGACCGTTATCTTTAAATACAAATATCTTTTTGAAATGTTGCAACACTATTTCACAATATTTTGTCATCAGAAAATAGACTGTTTCACTACACAATCAGGCATGCATTGAATTTACTTTCAGTTATTAAAAATTCTTTCTTTTGTTTTAAAAAAATATAATTTATTAACAAAAATTAAAAAAAAAATGTACAATTTAGTATAAAAAAAAAAACAAACTATGTTATAAACAATTAAAGCTTCACAATCACCATGCATTTTACCTTTACCGAAAGCGGCTAAGTGCTGAGTGGTGAAACTACAACACTAGATACCAAAATACCATTTTACCCAAAGTATAGAAAAATGAATGTGAAAATAATATATAAAACACATTACCAACAAGTTGCCCTGGTCGTCCATAATTGCAAATATTGTCAAGTGCATACATATTTAGAGAATTGGAAACACCTCGGTAACATTTTAATAATAGCAAATACTCGTAATATTATTATGACTAATATTAATCTGAATTGATAAAATTGTCCTTCAGTATGACTAATATCAATACACCTTTATTCAAAATATAAATCATACCCAAGTAATGTATCACGGGCATCAGCGTTATACAACCAGAACCAGTCATTTATTTCTACTGTAAATTTTGAAGTTTAAGTCTTACTGGAATAAATGATTTGTCTTTGGCTTTATTTTAACTTCTATTTTTCTTCTTGTTTCTATTTTTTTTTTTTCAAACATTAAGTACAACAAAAAAGTTTACTTATTCATTTTATTAGTTCACTCTAATTTTTTTTCGTTTTTGGGATGGGTAGGACGACCAGAACCCCCTTGTATCGAGCACAACTTACTTGCGAGAGTTTCTGGGAGAGGCTGTGTATCTTATCCTCGACGTGCTCGCGAGACGCCATTGCCTAGCCACACAGGACGGATTACTAACGGCTGGCCACCGACACCGACAGCCGCCGCCGTGTTGTGACTGTACCCTTTACCCAATATGGACGTGGACTTAAGGAATGGAAGGGCTAATACACGCCTGATTATTGTGGAATTGCTGGCGGCATGGCCTTGTTAATCCCAAAATCTATGTGTATGTGTTCCTCAACATCTGGTGAAGCTGACATAACAGAACATAATGCCTGTTTTTTGTTGAATTTAAGGCGAGGTATGTCTTTGTTAAGCCCAATTTTATTATTTCTACATTTGGCGAAATGGGACCACAGTTTTTGGAATCAAGAATTGTATTGGTGTTGAAGTTGTGGCAGAGAATGATCGACAAATTTCAAAAGTATCATGAGTTTGCATGACAAGAGTTAATTGATTAACTATTTTAAAATGTAAACAGAATCCTTGATGATGTCCTGTGTAATACAGCAGATTCCTAAATAGATGAAGAGTATACACCAATTCTAAAAGAAACGTACTAAAAAGCAGGGATAAAAATAGCGAAAGTATTCCCATCACAAATTGTACATAATACAAAACCCCAAACTAATAAAGCGTACAATCACAACACAGGCAAAGTTCTTACAGCTAATATAGAAGTAATTATTACACAGGTAGGTACAGAAAAAGGAGATAGTCTTGTACATAGATACATAGATGAAGCACCAACCGCCGTCAGCCACTCGACACTAGAGCCTACACCAACGAACGTAGCCTTTACGAAACCAAGCCATGACCTTACAGAAATGACCACTTAAGACTTTACCACAATATTATGATCCAACGTTTGGTTGGAAATGTTGTATGATTAAGTTGACATTTCTGTGGTCCACGGCCCAAAGTACTCGTACCTACAATCCCAAACACTGAATGGCAATGAACATGAAACGAAGCTACAACCGAAACCGTCTATCTACGTAAATCCTCCGGTCCAGCTGTCCTTTTACCTCTTTGAGTTGAGCGTCCAGCACTTTAACTTGACCCTCGTATGTCTCTTCTCTTTGCGTAGCCTGCGAGTATTATTTGTTAACGAAAAAAACACAAAACAGCGAAAACTGAGACATGCGGCATCGCGCAGAGTTGCAGTTGTTACAAACAACGCTGCACGATACTAGGTAAACATTAACGGATAAAAAGTACGCTAAAACTATATTACAGCGACGTAACTGTTAAAGAAAGAAAACATTCAAACAGCAAACAAGAGGGAAGTATCAATATGGAGGAAAACTGAACACGTTACAGACGCACTACTCTCTAAATCCTTTTTACCATCACCAAAGTCAGAAGACTGGTAACTAGAATGGTAAATCAGACAGAGACTAAAGGTGTGCAGCAGAATGCAGTTAGGGAAGCTAACATAAACACTCGCTATATGAACCGATCTCGTTCGATATCACACCTCCTTTAGGCGGGTGGTGAGGGTTTTGATCTGATTTTTGTACTCCTCTTCACGTTGGTTGGCCTGTATAGAACATCACTCGGTTACTCGTGGCGAACATTATGTCGGGTAGAATATTCAACAATTCATTCACTCGTTCATTTGCATCATACATACAATTAGCATTACTTGGTAGTTCAACTGCTTGGTCCTAGCCTTATTCATTAAATGGAGTTGAAATCAACATACTGCGATACTTTGAAAGGTTTACAAAGGTTGGTGCATCATTCGGAATATTTCATCCGTCATCATTAATTTTAAAAACTTCATCATTATGACTTGACTCATATCTAGGGATTTCGATATCATCCCTTGGATTGGATTCCTAGCTCATTTTTTCTAGCCTAGATAGTCTAAGTATAAAATCACAGAAATATACCTTCTCCTCGGAGACTTCCAGGGACTTCAGGTTGTTACCAACGACACGGAGCTCCTCCTCAAGCTCGACGATTTTGCTGAGGAACAGAAAGTGGAAAAAATCAACTTCTACTGTACCACAAAAACCTAATAAATCGTCTATATTGAAACTTCTAGACATTCTTGAACAAGATTTTGCAATTGAATGTAGTAATTATTTGGCAAGTTGCAATTCAGTTTTTTCCAAACACTAATTAAGTATTTCGACAAGATAAATACAGTCATTATGTTTAACTATTTGCTCTATTTAACTCGAAAATATAACAGCTTCTAATCAATATCAATTAACTGACAGCCACTTGATCGGTGGCCGACATATTTGACAATTTAAAGTGTGTCGTCTTACATCTATTTATAAGTGTAAAAAATAAAAAATAAGCGTGCTTGTTAGGGTTAATAATTAAAATGAACTTTGGTATTTGAGTAGTTGCTTAATTTTCTAAAATATTTTATTAATCATCACAACAGTTAAGGATAAGAAACTCAAGCAGCTATCAAACAACACAATCATGCAGTGCAATGTTACGAAGACGATGAATTTAGGTGTACCCAAGTTTTTAATCACAAATCTGAAGTGGGCAAGCCTTGACTAACGCGCGATACAATTATCATCGCCTCAGCAACTTACGATATATACAATTTATCAGCATGTATCAGTGAAAATTCAAACGCATACAGATAAAAGTTTAATTTGCAATTTAATTAGCTCAAGCTAAGACTTTCTCGTTTTCACTGACTGTACTGTTGCTATAGCATGATCTCGTGCATCGATGTTTTCGTCAAATTCATTAATTAATTCAACTATGTCGTGTGGAACTATAGAACTATCTACATCAACAGGACTCCTGTTGATAAAAATAGTTCTTTAGCTGCCTACAACAGCAGGTCTACTCTCGTTCCATGGAAACCGAATTCAGGGGATCTAAAACGTTTACTTTTCGTATAGCTCCAATTACTTAATCTTTTTTAAATTTTGATCTGGAACTAGAGTAAATCTGTGGATACTAGCAGGAGAAGCGACGAGTTCTGCTTCTTTAGCTTGTTATACCTCTCGTATAATCGGCTCCAAATTATTTCAAGTATTCGATGTCATCTAATCTAAATACAAAAATCTCGCGTCACAGTGTTTGTTATCCAACGCCTCCGAAACGGCTTGACCGATTTTTTGTTTTTTTTATTTGGTAGGTCTGAGAATCGAGGATCGTAGGCAATTTTGCTTTTTTATGAATTTGGCAAAATAACGTTTGCACAGGTCAGCTAGTAATACGTATATTTTAACATTCATTCTAATATCAATTCTCAATGGAATCTGGAGCCGATTACACGTCTGTGGCCTTAGTGCGAGTTTTTTAACGTTCTCGATCGCGTCAGCGTAAACTGAATAAGCGTCGTCCGGTGACAATAACGGATAACCTTTTATTTCTATACAAGCGAACGTTTAAGTTAACGCGATCGAGTGCGTTAAAAAACTCACACTAAGCCTCTGATAGCTTACAGTGACCACGTAATCACCGCCAGTCTTGAATAGAGATGGGCAATCAACCGTTTTAAGCCCATGGTCGTGTGGCCACACGACCACCGCTAGTCGTGAAGCGCTACTCACCAGTCGCTCTGCTCGGCGCGCTCCTCGGCTCGCTCGAGGTCCTGCTCCATCAGCACAAGTTTGCGCGCCACCTACCAGCCGAGCGTTAGTACACGCCAACGCACACACACACAACACTACAACTACAGAGCCGGGCACCGCTCTCGACGCGCTTCGCAGTGCACGCTACATACAAGTGTCCAACTTTGTGCCAACGTTTGTGTTACAAATGCAGGTGAAGATTAGTGCACCAATGATTCTGATTCAGCTACATGATTTAACGCCTGATGGCTTACAACAAAATACTAAGTTACAAGAAGAAAGTTCTGGAGAAAATGAAATCTTACTACTGTGTTTGCCGAGCTCTTTAGAGACTCGCACTTTATGTTAATGGACTTTCGTCCGTAGCAGGTGCACGTATTTATCAAGTGCAGACATTTGTAAGTTAAGTGCAGAAATAAGTATCCTGGTGATGTCCTGCTAAAACTAAAAAGCAAAGCAGTGGTACTTGAGCAAAAACACAAACAACAAAGTCAGAAAGGATCACACAAAGCAGTGGTAGTCGAGAGCGGTGTCAGAACTCGCATAATTAAAAAATAAACGAGGGTTGTCCCAAAACATTTAGTTCTAAATATTACTTTTTTCAATAAAACATTATTAATTATCTAAGTGCTATCTAGTGCATTATCGTATTCATTAGGTGATGTGTGCGCTTGCATATGTGCGGCACGCATACGGCCAGTAATTCTGGTGTAATGCGGTGCATATCTGAAAACGAAAATTGCCCTATACCACACATATTTCCTGACATCCTAACCTATAGCCACGTTTAAGATTTATACACACACTGAAGACAGAAGTTTAGTCGACACATGGACATGATAGTTAACATTTGCATAAGAAATATCCATGAAATGGGGCAACCCTTGTTTTAGTCTGATAGAGAGCAGCGACGCTCGAGTGCGACGTCGAGGGTCACTGATCTGCACCGTGTCCTTATAATTAAGCAGTGCTGCCGGTTCAATCAACGCGTGAGCCGGCAGCACCGTATTAATGTCATGACAATGCAAATTAATTTAATGTCCTGTTGAGCAGCTTCCCTCTGGAACGCGACCTAGAATGGGGCATGCAATAAGAATAACAGTGAGAACCGATGTTAGAAATACCTATGGAGGTAAATCGGGTTACTGTGCAGAATGTTAAGAATGCAAATGAACAACCATGCAGAACGGAGGCGAAAACTTGCAAAACAACGCGTCGTGACCACCGCGCTAACGACCAGTATCGCGTGACACGCCAGAATAACAATGTCCGACAAGACGCGCTAGGGAAACTACTTCGTGTCATTCTTATTTCGGCGTAATGTCAGCTTCGTGGCGCGGCAGTGGTCCGTTAGCGCTTTGGATTGGAAACCTACGATTCGCCGGACTCAGCACGCTCCTCCGCGCGCTCCAAGTCAGCCTCAACCATGGCCAGCTTACGAGCAACCTGGAGATACCACACTACGTTATACAACCAGTAATCACAACTTTATTGACACCAACATACTCGTACATGTATGACATTCGTAAAGGTTTAATGTCTGTCACGGCGCAGTCTTGAGCAAGTACACCCTACATATATGGAAGTAATGCTTATGTAACAACATGTGCGACGAAGGAGGCTAGTCCACCATATAAGGCGAACGGAGCAAGATCAGGCGCGATACGACTCCTTGTTGGGACACTGACTTTTACGACTGCCTTCACTTCACCACGCAGGGTCATATGTCAGGGGAATTAGGACGTATTACAAGCTCTGCTAACCATCTGGCATCGAAGCACTGCTTCTTCAAAGAAAACACGTCGTAGATGGATAGCAGTATCTAATCATGATGCGATAATACGTCGCTTTCGAGAATCATCGCTCTGTATTTCTGACTATTTGCTCAATGACGTAACGGACTCGAAATCAAGCTCACACGGAGTTAATTTGCGGGGTTTGGTTAATATCACTTCGAAATTCACACCTCAATGTTTAGTAAGGAAAATTTTGAATTTTACAAAGGGTTCGTAGGGAATCATTTTCATGATGAAAACATCAAAGGAGTTATTTTGAAGGAAAAAACAATGTCAGTATGTGGGGAAACAAATTCAACACTGGAAACACGGCTCGTTCAAATGAACTTAGCAGCCTTTCGGTAAACACTGAAACACATTGACCGAATATGGAAAAATAGCGATGTGATTATTCAAGACGATGCCACAGATGGCATCTTTATGAAATATTCATTACATGCGTATTGCAAGCAAGACAAGCCAAACCAAACGACATCTAAACTCCCATATAAAGACCTCATCGTATTTCTTGTCGGCTTCCTCGGCGAGGAACCTGGCTTCCTTGAGCTGGTTCTCCAGGGCGTCCATACGCTCTTCATCGGCCAACGACCTGTTCTCGAGGACCTTACGGGCGCTGGACCACGAAATACAACTTTAGTAAATGATCGAATGGTATCTGTGGTGGGGGCGTTGTCAAGGGTAACCCATTTGTTAGAAGACATGCAAGTGACGAACACGCTAGAGAGGAACATATAAAGCGACAAACAACCTGGAACCGGACAGCTGAAATATAAAGTGAACCGAGCAATAGTGAGCTCATCGCCGTGTGCGCGCGATGTTTAGTTTATTGCCCGTTTCAATATAAAGTGGCAAATAAAAACCCGTGGCTGGATTTTAATTTGCTTTGAAATGCAAACGTAACTTTGAGCATTCCGAATATTACATACTGGCGTATCCTTATAGTCTTGATAAGTCCAATTGGATTCGTTCAAGTGAAAGAAAGACTTATTAGAAAATATGTTTACTCTTTTTTAAAAATAAATAGCATCGAAGTTTACGACTTTAACCTTTTCCAAAACTTCGCCTCATGCAATATTCGGAATTTAACATTTAAAACCAAATAATCTAGGTCTCTCTTATGTCACTAATGTGAATATATTGCGTTTATAATAATTACAAATTAAAAACTAGATTATCAGGTTTTCGAATGCCATAAATCTAATGTAGTTTGTGTTATTACTAATATTCTTATCAACTTGACACCAAAACTCTTCAATTTATTCGCCGAAGTTTATTATAAATCAATTTGGTATTCATTTTGTCTTTCGACAGCGATTGATGATGTTATAGATTAACTTAAAAACCACTGTTGTCTTTTTAATGGAACTTTATATTTAACGGTTCATAAGCCGTGGTGTCAGTCGTTTGAATATAGAACACATCCCCTCCACTGATGACATTTAACTTAATTATCACGGCACGACTGCGGTGCTAAAATATGCTAATTTTGGTGGTACTGGGGACAATGCTCGTAATAACACGTCACTGATGTCAATAGAAGGTTCTTTTTCAGTTTCGCATTCCATCATAAGTAAGCATGTAGTGTTTAAATTGTGACATCACTGATATACCGCAATGGAATGAGAAATTAGGAGGAACTTCTATTGGCGGCTTCTATAACGAGTTGGACGTTGGACAAGCATTCACCTCTTCGTATTTCTTGTCGGACTCTTCGGCGATGAGCTTGGCCTGCGACAGCTGTGCCTCCAAGATGGCGACGCGGTCGTCCTCCATATTCGTTCGATTTTCCAACGCCTTCCGTATTCTGGTTAGTGCGGGTCAAACACATGCGTGTTATAACATCGATAAAAACACTCGTTATGTGGTATGTGGCTTTTGATTTAAATTAACCGTTTTGAAAATCATTTATTTTCAGTGGCAAATAAACAACTTCCAAAATTATATCGAAAACAGGGTCATGGATTTAAACAGAAAACAGATTAGGAAAGACAGAAATCGTGGAAATAGTTGTAATAATCAAGAATATGGTGGTTATGGGCATAAAAATAAAAACAATAGAAACAATCATGCACACAGTTATAAAAAAGGATAAATATTTACAGCAAAATATAAAAATAGATCTCTGTACTCGATTGGTAATCCAATTTAGGTTGAATTTGAAGAAGCCACTCAATAGGTTGGTATGTATGTATGTGGGTTCAATGTCGTTACTGTGTTACTTAGAACAGATGGCTAAATCCTTCTTATGAATGTATCAGTACCTTACACATGAGATAACGTTTAGATTTCAAAGAGATTTAATTTGAACATGGTACGCTTCTATCGGTCATCAAATCTGTAGGTACTATTAAAAATTGCTTCTTCAAATTCATAACAAAATTTAAGTCTTCTTCAATTAAATTTATTAGAGAATTCATCTTTTTCGTAAAAACAAGGGATTGCAATAAAATTTACAACATTCGTGGCTATTGAAACTCTAGGAGTCGAACCCAGACATACATATATATGTTCAAATTTAGCTGTTATTTGTGTATGCGGACTCATTTGGTCTGCGCAACATGTCATCCTATATCCTCCATTAAGCTGAGTGGTCGTCTATCATGGTGCGGACTCACCGTTCCGACTCATCGGCAGCCTGGCTGGCCTCTGACAGCTTGGCGGTGGCGGTGGCGAGACGCTCCTCAGACCTTTCCAGGTCTTCTTCCAACAGCTGGATGCGTCGGTTGAGGGCAGCCACTTCTGATTCGGCCTGGATCAACGAAAAGCTGGTTAGGATTCGTTTGGACAGTCTTTTAGGTACCAGACTATGTCTTAGATCTTTAAGGAGTTATAAACAAAAATGACGTTGGAGTCCAAAGGTCTTATGATCTTCCTTAAATATTCCTTTAATAATGGTTATCCAACAGGTCCAGGTCCTATACATAAAAATACATGGCGAATAGTGGTCAAAGAATGTCGCAACCTAAAAACAGGGCCTTCTCATTTGATTCCAATAAAGGTTTAAGGCAAAGCCGTAATTCCCCGAATTCCAAGAATTTTCAACGCTTTGCTTAGCAATGCAGATAAGGTTACAAATCTTAGTAAACCTATGCTCACTGCTATTTATAGTGATGCACATTATTCTACGGATTCTTATGTAATTTCAACGTCGGCTACGTTTGATATAGAATTAATACGGAACTGGATTAACTTATATTAATATTACAGTAATAAGAATGATTGTAATCAATATAACTCCTATAGAAAATTTTGGTAATAACAAATACATATATGATATACTACCCAATAAAGATTTAAATTATGAAATGTACATATTGCTACGAAATAATTAAATTAATAGACTACAGAATATCGAAATTAGCCAATGTAGACATGTTCTCATAAATCTTGTGCAAGCAACGTATTCAACGTCGTCAGTTTGAATATTCTGGTATTTTCGGTTTCCAAAGTTGGCGACCGATACACGGGTACTTTTGGTCGTAAGAATGTCAATGTACAATAGACATTGTTAAACGTTGGAACACTATACGTGTCAAGAATTAACCATAAGACATGGAACATTTTGCGTAACGTTATTTATATTAAGTGGCTGCATGTCATGATGTCACGCGTCCTTGCCGCGAGGAAGCATAGCGAGTCCCAGTTTCTCCTCCTTTTATCCTGTGTCGTCATCAGTGCGTGGATGCTAATAATAGTCGTGACGGGACTAGCCAACTAAATCAGTTTTATTCTAATACTTTTCTTTCGCACGCGATATTAACACCAATTAACCAAGTCACCAAGTGTATCGATATAAAAAAGACCTCCATTTCTAGCGAATCAGTCGACAAGAAAAGTATAAGTTCGATACGTATTTTTTGTTAGGAGAATACAAGACAAATAGGTGTCTAGTCGTGGACTCGAGGCTATGTTTTAGAGATCAGTAGCAAGCGTCACCTTGAACTTCGGTTATAATTCAAATTGACGTTTACTTGAGTCTATTTTAAAATTGATGAGTTAAGCCTCTTATGGTTAGTTCGACGACCTTTATCTTTTGATCAATGGAATCCGGAGAGTGTTGGACATCGTTTTCTTGCACTTAAATCAATTACAGGGTGTGGACTTTAAACTCTACAGGTGCACAATTTACCTGTACGTGCTTAACTTTCACCGATACCTAGTCAAAACAAATTGTTTGAATTTTGTGGGATCGGTTAGGGCGGTGGCATTGTGTCTATTGAAACATCGAAGCACAAAAGACTAGCCCTTGCAAGCTCAATAAATTGTAATACAACACCGTCACGCGAAGGGCCCCTAATTTTGGATGGCATGTTGGGTGCAATGAAACGAATTCATTATCGTTGTTAGTTCCTGTTGCACTTCTCTGGCATCAAACTACTACTTGGTACTTTTTACCATCGTTACATTCTTAAATCTGTTTGATATAGTGCAAGGTTCTTGTAATAAGAATTTCAATGCCTTGCTAGTTAATGAGTTCTAATTTGATAACTGTTTAACACGTCACTCTGTTTGAAAATGGTTTTGTAAAATAATGAACTTGTTTTCTAGTTTTGTCTTTCAAATTTCCTTCTTGGGATTGTTTTTGTTTGTATCAGCATTTTTGTTGCGTTTTTTTGTTTACGTAGCAACAGTGTTATTTCCTCATCGTGTTTCCTCTGAGCACTTTAAATTGACCTCAACTATCAATGTTTAAACAGCGTCAGCTCTCAATGTTAGTACACGCCCACACCGTGTCACAAAAATTGTCTATTTCGTATTTGACTAAACGTTTCCATTTACAACTCTTTAGTAAAACAATTTTATAAAGTCCGCTTTTTCCTCGATTAGTAATTACTCTTTCACGCTATCTCAATTTAACATTTCCTTATCATCGTTTTGATACACTTAAGACGATAAGACATGTAATGTTCTGTACGAGATATCACTAACATAGCCTAGCAAAGATTGTGGGCCACTCATTAAGGTACGTGAATAAGCGTGTCATCAGTTATTGGGTACCGAATGAGGACTGAAACGTTCAATTTTATTGTCAAATCTTGTCTATTTGCAGGTGTTTATGATCAGTAGGAGCAGCGCTAGCTTGTGGAGTTACGTCATACAACGATAACGGCGAACAAGTCGGACACGCCTTCACGGCGCCAGCGGTCCTTCGAGGACGTCCGAACAACAGGAATGTTCTAAAGGGTGTTAAGCTTCACGAATCCAGCCGGCTCGCTCTACATGTGCCACAAAAGACCGGTATACGACCTCCAACGCAATGAAACCTGTTACGTGTAACAGAAACCGGCGCTCAACCAAGCACCAATAAGATTATGTAAAGACACATTTCAAGAAAACCTTCACATCCCTACAAAGATCTCAGAAGCAACACTTTTTGGGAACAACACTAAAGTCGACGAAAGGAATCGTGTTCAACGAAAATAATAATTATTCGCCTTCTCTTTCTGTGAGATTAAGTTGAGATGAATCCGAAAGAGAGGTCAATATGCGTACGTTGCTTGCACACCTAAGTATGGCCGGACATTACTCACTATAGGTAGATAGTACAAGACTGATAACTCTCTTACTGATGACCCAATATGAACTCAACACAGGTACACATAGGAAGCAACGTTTCACAAAATTCACAGCACAAACTAAAACACGTTTTCTTACTTCTTCTCTCCGCATTATTTCCACTTGTAAACGTTTGTGATACTCCTCGCACTCGTCCTTATATTTCTCCATTTCCTCTTTTGTCTGGCGCATTTTTCTTTTCAAAACGTCCAGGATCGTTCCTTGCTGCATGTTTGTCGTCATTTTGATGCACTTTTGTGTTTAAATGGAATGCTTAAATGCTAAAAACTAGAAACACCTCCGCTCTACTCGCGAAAATGCCAACTGACTGGCCCCGCTCGTTATTGCCCCGTATCGTCGAGATGGGCACGGCACGAATGAACACAGCCGGCGAACGAATAAAATGGCCGCCACCAAACCTAGACGCTGCAACTTTATCGAAACTGCGCTAATTAGCTGCGTTTCTAACTTACACCACTGACTAAATTATCAGTAAACGATCACGAACAATTAATTGGAAATAAAGCTACTAATATTTCACTCAATTAGACATTCTCAAAATGACTTTGACAGCGAAACATGGACAGAAACGTCACCCGCGCGGACACGACGATCGCGATAAGCACAATCGACCGTACTGCCTGCAAGGCAACTAGCTCCACCTGTTGGAATTCGACGGAAACTACATCCGTAGGGTCACAAGCGCTGTTTGGGAAGAAAACCCAAAAATGTGGGATGGGCGAAACGGTACACTGACCTCATACAATAAACACTACGGAAGTGGATTTTTTAGATTTAGTGGAGGGCTATTACAGCTTTTGTATTCGAATCATGGGAATTACGAAGACTTTCATGAATACGATGAACGGATATTTCGAAATAAATAGAGAAAACGATAACAACATGATAGATTTGATTCCTGCAAATAAATAAAAATACTTTCACTGAAATAAACTTGCAAACTGGAGTTGCAGAGTGGAATAATCAGCGCCATCTAGTTCAAATATCGCAACTAAAGGAAGTTGTCTGCAGCCAATGAAAGAACAGACGAACAATTTACACAAGACTGCCGAAATTATATGACGTCATTTGGAAAGTATGTGCCTGTTTTAAATTCCGTTAAGTAACCGAGCGATTGTAGCAAAAAATCAGTCGGTAAAACTGCTAAACTGTACTCCCACGAGGCCAATGATAACTAAAGTGAAATTCAGGTAATAAAACACGGTCGAATTAAAATTTTACACTGCACAGGTAGACAGGTTTCTTGCAAGATTTGCCTACCGCCGAAAGTTTTTTTTTCCATAGTATGGTGACGTTATTTTTCTGTCATCAGATCTATTTCTTGCAGAAGCAATAACCGACCGACATTTCGTAGCAGTCGTTATGCTTTTTGAATACAATGGATATGAATAGATGATTCTAATACTCAATTGTTATTTTAATTTTATGCGACATTAACTGAGCAATAACCTTTGCCAAGGTGACTCATTTCACATCAGGGAACAAGCTCAAAAATGTGCACTAATTTTATTGACCTTGCCTGTTTTCAGCTACACGGTATACGGTATCTTTTATTCGTTGGAATCTGTCTTCTTTTTTACTGTACATCGAAATAATCTCGAGCTCAACGCTCCGATTTAGATGTGATAAAAAACAGTCACACCAACCAATTCTTATTCAACAAAAAAACTTTGAAGAACTTCGAGAGAAATGACATCATTAGCCATTATTGGTAACTTTGTTGAAGGTTTCGTAACATCAGTGTTAATTAATGCTTCTTCAGCTGATTGAGATACCATATCATAAAAGTCAAGGCTTGTTGCCCCAATACGAGATGCTTCCATATTTATATGTAGTAGAAAGTTGGTCATCCGTCTGTCACTGCCATATGGTCAGTAATAAGTTATTGAAGTACCTGAAGGCTATATATAGCGTACATGGGCATGTCCATACGGTCGAATGCAGTGTAATTACATACTTCTGTTATGATACATAGCCACTCTGAGTTGTAGCTGAGTGTGACGTACATAGACATATGTCAGTCACTGATAGATTACACAACGTGCTGCGTTAATTCAATTATATAAATCACTCCATACTCAGGGATTTGTTTGGAATTTTATGGCAAATTGAAACTTTCGGAATGTTGAACGAAACCAAAGAAGCAAAGGCGAATACTTTTTACACATTTCGTGAATGTCACCAGCATACGTCACGCATTTCTGTAAATTCTTACTGTATTTGTAAATTTTTGGCACCTAATGCTGCGGCAGAAAATGCGAAATCATGTAATTTGGCATCAAGCGCAAACATTGTTAAACTATGCACAGTAGGCGGAACACAATGAGGGAAACGCCTTCAATGATTTATTAATAGAAATTCGTTCGTTGTTTTAATTAGAAACAAATTAAAAGTTTTGGCAGACAAGTTTGCATTTTCAAAACTGAATTTTCCATTGCTCTAAACTTTTTGCTCCCATATAATTCTACTCCTACCTATCTAGAATAGAGAGCCCCTATGTTGTTTTGCCCGTATATTTTTATAAAGCACGATTTGAACAATAGTTACTGCAAAGTGGGAAGTGCTGATAGTCGGTCACCCTTTCTCTCTTGTGCAGATTACGTAACCAACACCCTAATTTCATACAGTAAAATTTTATTGTATCTGATGAAATATATGACTAAGCTGTAATACAATTTTATTTCACAAAATTTGCTGATTTTGATAAAACTTGCCTTCAGACGAGTTAAGAGGAAACATGGGCGGCGAGACTTTGTATTTAAAAAGTCATAATTCGAGATTTGGCTCTCGACTGTTTTCTCCTCCAATGTTGGACCGATTTAAGAGATATTTCACAAACTGAATAAGAAGGATATATATTATACTGTGTCTCTATATTTTCCTTTTTGATAATTTATTAATCGTATTAGCACTAGAACCCTCACAAAATGCTCTAAATTGTCCGATAGATCGCTGTCAACAGAGCCCTAGTGTACAAATTTGGACACTATTAATCAAATAAGGAAAACATAGGGGTAGTAGGGGTAGAGGTATGCATCCTTCTTATTCAGTTTGTAAAATATTTCTTAAATCAGTCCAATATTGGAGGAGAAAACAGTCGAAAATCAAACCTCGAATTATGACTTTTACATACAAATTCTCGCCACCTATTTTTCCTCTTAAACAAACAAAAAGCAGTATTGAGTACAGCAACATACCGGCAGCAATTGAGACGTCTATCTAGAGTAGATACGTAACAAAATATTGGTGAGTCAGGAAAAATGGCCAAGTGCGCGCTGAACACGAATCTTTTAAGAGTTCAAGTAAAACAGACTTAACTTTTAAGCTGAAAGAAAGAGGCGACTTTTTTTAAATAAAGTAGTAGATTCTAAAGAACGCTAAACAGTGTGTGAACTGTTCATGAACAAGTACAAGATAAAGAAAAAAACAATGAAGATGGCTGGTCTGTGATAAATTAAATCATCATTGACTCTAATAAGAATCTTATAATTTTAATATATAAAGCTGAAGAGTTTGTTTGTCTGTCTGTTTGTTTGTTTGCTTGCTTGAACGCGCTAATCTCAGGAACTACCGGTCGGATTTGAAAAATTATTTCAGTGTTCGATAACCCATTTATCGAGGAAGGCTATAGGCTATATATCATCACGCTAAGACCAATAGGAGCGGAGCAGTAATGAAAATTGTGACGCAGACGAAGTTGCGCGGGTCAACTAGTAAAATATAAGTAGCAAGTTACCATTATCTTTCTTACTAGTGTTTTTAATAACGAATGTAAATTACTTGGCGTTTTTAAATCAATATATGTATATTAAATTCTTTCGTTACTAACTGTTTGAGTGACTGACAAAGACAACGCACAACCGACAGTACTGATCGTAGAAAGCTGAAATTTGGCATGTAGGTTCCTTGGGGAGTGTAGGGGAGCACAAAAAAGCAAAAGAGGATTTTCCTTAATTCCTACGGGAACGGGAAAAACGAGACATGCGCGTACAAAATCGCGGGCAAAAATAGTTTATCTACCAATAAAAGTGCAAATGTAGCAAACGTTATAAATAATGCAGTACAATTATAACTATACGAAGTTAATGTGTTATAAAGTCAGTTGTATCACAAAAAAGCGTGTGATTAACTAACAGACGTGAGTATATTCGTTAAAATGGCACTAATCGCTAATGTTTATGTAGCCGTTTCAAGTGTTTTTCGTCTTACTTTGAATATATGCTTACTTTCTATTTTCATTTTCGTTTGTAAAAACATTCATTGGAATATTCAACTTGATAATAACCTGCTGTGTAGGCTTGTTTAACATTCAATCAAGATTTCTTTTTCAGACAATAGTGTTTGTATTTCAGGCATGTCTGAGTCTAACGAATTGTTGCATATTCTGATGATATATTCATCACATTATTCTCGCATTAAGTACACTTTGCTTTGCTTTTGATCGTAAAACAGCTGTCCGTGTTCTAGATGTTCTAATAAGCCATCATATCACCATATCAGCCGAAAGACGTCCAAGTTTTGGGTTGCCATAATCGCCACGCTTGGCAGGCCGGTTGGCGATCGCAGTGTATGGTGTCGCGTTTTACAGAGAACGCTGCTGCCCATTCTCTGGCGAGTCCCTTAGTCGCCTCTTACGACACCCACGGGAAGTGATGGGATAGTACATATTGTTCTTTTACGGCACCATACGGCACCGGCCGATAGCATACGGCAATAATAAGCCAATACTAATGTTATCTGAAATTAATTAGGTATTTATGTACCAATTCGATTTCATAACTCACTTTAAAGGTTAATTGGTTGCAAGACTTATGCGCATAAGGTCTAAACAAATTTCATATCCGTTTGTGCAAAACAACGACTCGATATTTTCTAGTATCAATTTTAAATTGTACGCCTTGTAAATACGATTGCCCATCGCAACGTATTGTACATGAATAATTTAGAAAGTTGTGAAGAACAGAGTGTAATATCACGCGGAATGTAGGAACGTGCTAACTATATTTTAATTGAATAAAAGCTAACAATTCTACAATCTAATTGACTGTGGTTATCTTCCTTTTAATGAGTATGGGTAATAATAATAAGGAGGGTTCCATCTGTACATCAACTCTGTTCCTTATTATGATGTTTCCTCATAACAGGGAAACATATTTGTATAATTTTTGTCTCGCTTATCATCCTGATATACCTCTTGGATTTTTATGAAACCAGGAAAATAATAAGAACAAAATAGATAATCCACGTATTGTCTGAATCATCGTAATCAGAACATGAAGTTAGCGAGTTATCTAAACATACCAGAAAAAAATGTCAGTAGCGATTACTCGATAAAAATTGAATATGTTTCAAAATAAGGGCAAGGGCTGGCAGATAAAAGCCACGTGCGCCTATCGACGGCAGCGACATCTAGCGGCGTCATGTGTAATCGTCCGAGTAAACATGTCAAATGGAATGTCAGTGGCTCAGCTGATCGCCACGCGCAAGATGTGCTGCCTCTGCCTCGCTTCGTGGAGCAGATTCGACGCTTTCCCGACGGTACGCGATTAAAAATAGTTCTGTGCGCATTTGGCCCACGCTTGCCTCACTCACACAACCGAACAGTAGCTTAAATAACATAGGACATTACCCTTTTCAGTGCAGTATTCTTGATATTCTGCAACTCATTTTTGATGATCGAGAACTTCATCATAGTATCCGAGGAGAAAATGGAACTGCCAAACGCCAGGCCTGGATAGTCTGCACATCTTCGCCTCCGCCTGTTCTCTCTTTCTGCAAGGACCTCTGTGCACTCACTAGTACACCTGAGCTTCGCAAGCTCTGCTGTCTCAGGGTCATCATCTGATATATCTGAGGCGACAGTCGTAATAAATTCTGCACCGTCTCCCGCCGTCCGCTCTTCTCGAAACGAAAATTCATCGTCCGAGTTATCAAGCGACCCGGGGTCCTTTATTCTAGGTTCGAAATCAATTTCATCGTCAAGATTCGTATAGTCCTCGATAATATTACTCTGATTCGAAAGTGCATCGTCACTATTCGTCCTTGTCACTTCTTGAGATTCACTAACACTATTGACACAAGGCACAACATCGTCTGTTTGTAAGGTCACTTGTTTGGACGGATCAGTGTTCGCGGGCGCTCCGGGGGCGGGTAGGCGGTCGCCCCGCAGGCGCGGGTGGTGTTGGTGCCCCCTGCGCCGCACGGGGGTGCGCCCGTGGGCGTGGGGCGCGGACGCGGACATTACTACGCTCGGCGCGGTCCGTCCGGCCGCGCAGCGCCGTCGGCCATGTTGACTGACTGACTCTCCTAACGAACCACCGGAGCGCTGTAGTCGCACCTAACTTGCTGCCATCTTTTGTTTTTATTACACTGCTTTACCCACCGAGCTGTGCCCATTTGTTTATCGTTAGACGCGGGAATTTTAAACACTTCCTAAATGTTTTGATATTTAAATAAAAGCTTCTCTTTATTTTACGGTTCAGGCATTCAATATATTTTGTTTAAATAACAAAATTGTGAATTTATATTTAATTTTCTATAGCGAATACTAGAATAAATATCTATATCGAAATTTAATGGATTCTAAAACGCTGTTTGAAAATTCCATAGTTTAGCTAATGTAGGTGGCTGACGTATCAAGTGAGTCCAGCGTCTATTTTTACTGAAACACCGGGCAGCGGGCCCATATTAGGTGTCGAGCGCTGAAAATAGCTCGGCGCGCACTGAACGCAGCCCCCTACAGCGAGGCATTCCGGTATACAAGGCATCTGGTGTTACTACACGTGTTCTATTTGAACTCTATAGAATAATATGACGTCATTTTCTTTCGAATATTGATGTCGCAAAAGAAAATCATTTCGAGAGACAAAAAAAACGGAAATTATTTAAATTTGCTAAAAAACAGATTTGTGTTTTACTTAAATTTTACCACATTCTTCAGTTTGATACTTTGATTCGACTTTTAATTTATGTTTAAGTAAATCGAATAATTTTTAACCAATCGATATCAACTCCAAAATTATCGAAGATTATTTTTCATTATTCAAGGCTACATATGGCACATGTTGTCTTTCCTCGTTTATTTTAATAGAGGAACGCAATTACAGTAACATTTTATCTTCATTATATCGATGATATTTTCATCGCCGCACATTCATCTGATCGGCATCTTCATCACTGAGATATTCGCTTGTCATTCTGTCGTCTCTCTGCCAATCGGCCAAGGTTTTTGGCTCGCATCATGATCTTTATAATTTGTTTCATTATTGACACATGCGTGATCTAATTAAATCGGTACTTCACAATTAATTATTGTGGTGATCTCATCAATTGTTTACAGTCGGTATATCAATAAAAATAGTTCTCGAAATCAATCAGTAGGTTGATAGTTTTAACTAACTTATTAGCATTGAAATTTATTTAGCTAAAAGAAAGAAAGAAAAAAAGAAAGAAACAGGAGGAAGAGGAGGAGGAGAGGAAGGAGGAGGAGGCTAGCGTGACGGCTGACAGAACAGAATGGAAGATGAAGACATATTGCGCCGAGCCCAAGTAACATGGGATAAGGGTAGGAAGATAATGATGTATTCAGCTGTATTCGGTTAGACTGGAAAACGACCCAACATAATGGGGAAAAGGCTAATTGATGATTAGTGTAGAACAGGGGGTCTATAAAGGCCACTTTAGCAGAATCAGAAAGCACATCACGCTACCCGTCACTGTCAAATTTTCCCAATCAACCTTGAACCTAATGTGTCAGCGATAAAGATGAAAATGAAATTTGACAGATTGTTGTGTTATGTTGATTGATTCTGCTAAAGTAGCCTTTTTAGACCTGCTGACATCAACCACAAATCTTATGTCTAAAACTTAGCTAACGACCAAGTTACAAAAACGATTAGAAAACTCTGATAAAACTGATCTGGGTGAGTTTGAACCCAAAACCATCTAAGGAAACTAATCCTCATTTACATGTTTAAATCAAGGTAATGAGACTTGACAAATAGATCCCTATGGTGATCCAATCAATAACTACCCATATCACCGATCTGCAAAAAATCAATTGTGAAATTTTGACCCCAAAACATGTATGAATTACTTATCTTAGTTGATACATTTACTCCGCGGTAATGAGACTTGACAAATCGTCTTGACAAAGGTCCCTGTGGTAAACCAATCGCAACCAACAAAAATTCTGCAAAAATTATTTTGGGAGATTTTGAACTCAAAAGCATCCTTGACAATTTATTTCAAGGTAATGGCACTTGACAATTACGTACATAGGTGCCTGTGGTAACCCATATTGTTACCAGTCAGATAATTTATTAGATTCGACGTTCTTCTCTTGTTTTCTTTTGTACCACATGAAGTGGACATCGACACGATTTATGCTAAGCCTCCTCACCTAAGAGTGCGGGTCACGGTCACGATGCTTGGTAATGAAGTAGAAAGAAGGATACGTATTTGAATACGTGTCGATGATCTCGATATATAAACTTGCAGGTCAAATGGACGCTCTTCTTTACTCAGATACTTCTTTTTGATGAGGAGCATATCAAGTGGAGTAAGAGTATCAATGATAAGGCTATTGAAAACTTCGACAGCAATGTATCTACTTAATACAAGACTAGTATGGAATATAATGTAGGACAAATTGTAGCTTAGCAAACAATGAGCACCAAAAACTAATATTTCTTCAAAATGGCCGAATTAGCAACTGACTCGGATTTAATAAGATAGCTTTGGCTGGTGCAAGCGGGCCTTACAGAACTTATTATTTTGATGTATCAACTGCAATCACTACTGCTTCTATAAACATTACGTAAAACTATGGACTCCAACATCCTACTGATGAAATAGGCTTAGTTTAAAGTACTCACGTTCTGAAGAGCCTTCTCCTTCTCCTCAAGCTTGGCGTTGACCTGCATGAGAGCCTCCTGGGTCTGGTCCAGGTCGTTCTCAATGGTCTGGATCTTCTTCTGGAGCTGCCTTGCCTCTTCCTCGGCCTAGGAGGGAAGTAGAAAAATTAAAATTTATATCAGTCAAAAATTTGATGTAATGCTTCATTATCGTTACGTTCGCATTTTACTCTTTGGGGTCGGTGCTCTAAGATCTCGTCATGAATCACTATTAGCCGTTGAATTATAAAGACTCCTATGTGATCAAGGGCTTATGGTTTTTTAATATTGGCAATATTTTTGTTTTTGGAACTGCATTCTAGTGAGTGACAATTTTACATGGCTTAATTTCAACGTACATTTCTGCTTTAAAAGTCTAGTAGCACATACAGGATAACATTTGCGATGACTAAAACCAGGAAAGATATATTACCGACCTAAGCTTTATCAAATTTTCTTTCCTGTTTCTTTTAATTTAATTATTATTAGTTCTCACGTTCATTTACGTTTGAGGAAAAATATGTTGTTTAATTTATGACGTTTCATTTGTTTACATTTTATTAATAACAATGTTAAATGTACAATGAGGAAAGGTAAGAGAATTATTAATAAAAATGTCAGCTGTTATTGACAACTTACTTATTTAAGAGAGAATGCGAGTATCCTCATTTATTATAATTTAACTTGTGCTGATTTTTCAATAGTTAATAACTTTAATCTGAAGTATGAATATGGTGATTTGACATATTTTCAATATGAAAACTGTTTCAGCTGAAAATTTATCTGACAATTAAAATATCGGACTATCATTCCAATTGCATTATTTTTTAAAAACTCTTATGTGAATACTTATTCACAAGCGTATACATAATAGGGTCGCAATATACACCAGTACCAACATTATAACATGCAGATATAGTAATACAACTGCAAGAATATAAGCGCATAATGCAATAAGCTACATACCAACACATACTGAATATATCTAAGTTGTCAGAGGTGGCTGTCCTTAGCCCTGACACATCGTCCGTGGTCAAGGTTTTACCCTGTCACACGGCGAAACGAAATGCTAAATATTGCTCTCGTAAGTTTTTAAATATTTTTTTAATAAATAATTACAACTGGCCTTGTGTAAATTGGTAAAGAATTTCTTAATTACCAGCTGTTTCGAATCTGATACAATTTTCATTTTCATTTAGTAGTTTTTTTTTTCTCTTTTTACGGTATTGTCTCAGCTATATAGGTGTCTGTCTACATTATTTACCTACATATTGTAAGTCAAGTATACGTAATTTGTAATAGATATTCAATCGACTTTGTAATTAGATCCCAACGTGACAATGCTATTGCAATTGATTAGTAAATGAATGTGTTTTTATAAAGTTCAGTGTCCTGAATTACACTTGTAAAAACAAAAGGTTCTTCACGCTTGACACCAACTAATAAAAACTCGTTGAAGAAGTTCTACAGCAAAAAATAAAGTAGACCTGCAATTAAATAATAATTGACTGACGATATCTTTGATTCTTTGTGTTTCTTCATTTGTAAATGACGTTGTATTAATATCAGATCCATTAAGTATGTCTCAATATTGCATCGAACTTGAAATATATTAATTTTTGACAATTAAATTAAATCGCAAAACAAATAATTGTATTGTTTTCACCACGGCCTTCGTCTCAATTTTAAATTCTAACACAGTTTCTGATAGTTTTTTTAATGTTCGCTAGTGATGTAACTGGATAGCTATTACCAATAATCGACTATTAAGACTACTACCCATAAAGCAATGTGCACACGGTGCCCTTTAACCATAAACGGTGAAGTGTGTCGTGTACCTTCTCGGCGCGAAGGTTGGCGTCCTTGGCCTGCTGCTCGCACATGGCGGCGCGGTCAAGCGCGTTGTCCTTCTCCAGCTTCATCGCCTGCATCTTCTTTTTGATCGCGTCCATTTTGGCGGTTTGTGTTTGTTTACTCCTCTAGATGCAAAAGCTGTAACGGAATATTATTGTGAACATTTGTTTACTATAAATTACAAAGAATATATTATCTGTTGGGCTCCTTATCTGACTGTAGGGCTAATGCCCTAATAGTAGGCAGTATTGCTTCGTTATTCGTCCAAAAATATTTGCAAGTCGACTCCTTAACTTTTCCGCTTACACGAATTTAGGTTCAATACTTCCAATGACCAACACTTACTTGGAAAAAAGCATTGTGGTTGCCCTGACTATACACAACATTTCTGATTTATATTGGTATTCCTAAACCAAGACTATGACTGTATTTTTTTACAAACCCAACGCAAAAACCACGGCGTGAAATGTTGAGCTGCCGCAAAATAAACCAACAACCTTCATTGGAACGAACGTGTAAAAATCATGAATAAGTCAAGTTTTGCGAGCTGCCTGCCTTGTGCCTCATCGAGGAAATTAAAAAGAAAAGGCATAAGTGCCAGAGTGTGGTGCGTTAAGTCAATAAGTTTGTGGAACAGCGCTAGCTATTTCTGGACCGGGGGTGCATTGATCTTGAGTGCAGGGATTCACTTATGGTTTAGTTGTGTTTGAAACCGTTTCATTCTTGCCTTGGTGCTCGTAATTTTCAAAATAAGAGTTATTCGTGTAGTTTTTGTAGAATCTTGTCCTAAATTTCCTTTACCATAAATGTTTATACAAATCGTTATCAATTAATATATCTATCTCAAACTACTTATTGTCTATTGTCTGACCAGGAAAAAATATAAAATATCACGCTAAAT
Source organism: Lacanobia oleracea (assembly GCA_950371165.1). NCBI lineage: Eukaryota > Metazoa > Arthropoda > Insecta > Lepidoptera > Noctuidae > Lacanobia > Lacanobia oleracea. The sequence continues at coordinate 17,398,436 of OX493405.1, read as the reverse complement.
CACAGCAACTCTTTGCCTACAAATCCCATAGATAGACAACACGGTAACTAATCTATATCCACAACAAAAAGTGAAATAACACCATCAACCGTCTGCACAGAGTTATTCCGATAACGTGAAATAAGTGTACCGATTACCAGAATGAGTTAACAAGTCATTAACTTTTTTCTAGAAATTACAGCAGACAAAGGTTAAGAACCTCTGCCAGTAACTATATTACTGGAAACCGATGAAACGGTAATGCTTCACGCCGATTAAAAATAAAAACCGATGAGAGAAACGAAGTTTAAGATCACAGCGAAATATTTTCTTGTTACGATGCATTTACCTATAGATGAACAAGGTTCTATGGGTGACATACTAGGTACTCATTGTTGGGCAGGTCATGAATTCCGTCACGTATTGTGAAATCTGTACATGCGAAAATGCGTTCTTCTCCGCGAGAACGTGTGTTATTATGATTTAATTTTCATAAACATTCTTATTCAATCTCTAGTTTAGTCGAATCATCGAAATGGGCAATCCATTTGAGATTGCTGGCAGGACAGTAATACTTTTTTGGATACTATTTAAAATTCGAACAGCATCGTACACAGGCATGTCCCATGTCCACGAAAAGGCGATTTAAAAAGTACCGGTAGATCCCATTGTCTATGTGTTCCAAATTCTTCTTCAATACGAGGCCATCGTTCTCCTTACGGAAAATTCCTTCTAAAGGGATCATTCGGATTCAGTTAAGTAATCCTACATTCAACTAACATGACAGACTTTGAACGATTGTAATACGTGTCTTGGCATCTCAATTGAGGTAAATATAGTTCTTCTTGACTGAACTTTTTTGTGCGTCTTTAGCAGTTCTAGCTAGGCCCCAGGGATAAGTGAATTGAGACCAAAGGGCCCTTTCTAAAATATTTAGACTACTAATAGTTTAAATATACCTACTGCTAACAGTAGGATATAAAATATAGCAAGCAGCCACGAAACCAATCAATAAAGAACGATCCAGAATCAGAACTTTTATTTGCCATAAATGTAGGTACTCGTACAATATAAGATGACTAGCATAAACACATGAGTTCAGCCACATTTCCAGCATGATTACATCTTAAATTCCATTAAAATATACAAGACAACGACAAAAAACCTTACTCAAACACTCCTTGTTTTACTCATTCACACACCTAAATCAACATCATCTCACAAAATCCTGCCGCTCGTGATTCAAAAGAAAAGCATTTGCGCGTGAGTCACATTTCGCGATAAATTTCAAAGGGTCCAGTCAGCGGTCAATGGACCAGCTACATTCATTAAATTCTTTAAGCTCCTATAATATGATCACGTAGAATGATGGACCTTATCCTTTCAAACCGGTATCTAAACGCTAAGATGCTGTGATGATAGTGAGTGGTAGTCATTGTTTAGCAAATCGTAATCAATATGATCTACCTAGTTATCTTTTAAATGAATCGGATTCGGACAAAGAATAATTTGACTTTTCAATGGCTTTATTATCTTTATTCACCTCTGGCTTTAATAAAACGACGTTATTATGAAGAGCTACTGTATCGCCAATTAATTGTTGTTTTGTCTTAGCAAGACTGATTGTGAATTTAGATAAATATACCTAATCAGATCTTGGGCGCTTTATAGAGAAAATGGTTGTTCGTGACTTGATTCCCAGAAAACACATTAGTAGCTATTTAGCCCGAGATAACATCAGTCACGAATACACATGACATTACAAAGTACAATAAAAAGTATTTCATAATGCATCCATCGAACTGGTCATCACGATAAGTCTCCAGCGCACGCGCCGGACAAATAAACGCATTCTCGCCATATTTGCATTCTCAAGATAATGCCGACATTTATTTTGTTTCCTACATTATAAACGTCGTAAGCTTATATTGTTTATGATCGTATTCACATTCCATGCAAGATCTTTCTTCAACGCACATACAATATTAAGAACAAAGAAACAATAATTAATATTTGGATAGCTTTTTTTGAAAAGGAAAGTAATGAATAGTGATTGGTCTGGTTCAAGATATGAAGCTTTGTCAGGACCTCTAGAAAAATGGACTTTTTACAGTTTCGTACCCAAAGGGTAACCATATGGAACCCTTATTACTAAGCCTCCGCTGTCCGTCCGTCCGCCTATACATCTGTCTGTCAGCGGGCTGTATCTCAAGAACCGTAATAGGTAGAAAGTTCAAATTTTCACAGATTGTGTATTTCTATTGCCGCTATAACAACAAATAATAAAAATTAAGGTTTATGGTACGGAACCATTCGTGTGAGAGTCCGACTCGTACTTGGCCGGTTTTTATTTAAATTTAGTTCCTCGCGTTTGACTGGAAAACACAATAGGTACCAAAGAGGTACGACCTTACAAGTGGATAAGATTAAGGATTCTAGAAGCATGTCTATGGTAGCATTGAGCGATTATAATATATAGCTCATTGTATACAATTTAATTAGAATATTAAGGTTATGTGTGCTATTGTTTAGAAGTAAGGATGACGTCAGACAACAATTTTTGGCGTCGGCCCAAAATCATTAGATATCTTGTATAAAGTATGTCGACTTGACCCGAAATTAACGTTGATACACCATCATGTATGGTGAGCATACTATGTTTGATTATAAGGAATTTGAAGAAGCAAGTTTTTAAATTTCATGTGTTAATAAACATCTAAGTCAAAATAACGTTGTTGCCATCACTGGTAGAACCTGGATGAGGCTGGCACAGGAACGTGGGGAATTGGGGGAATGGGACAGTAAAATAGAGACCTAAGTACATATGCTCAGCAGTGGGCTAAGTCGGGCTGTAGGTGATGGTGAAGTCAATATTAAAGGGCTTTTATAACTGGAATGATTAGTGACAGACGTCAACCATATTAATAAAATCGTGGAAAGTTTTACGAAGCAAAAAGCTCCATTTTCTAAAAATAAACTCTCCCTCTCTGTCTCTAAAGGTGTTATTTGACTACGAGTATGCAGGAGTCAAATTCCGACCATAATGCCAACTTTTTCAGGTGTAGACTAAACAGAAGGCAGAAAATAACATTGGTACATATTGGCAAACCAAGTTTACACGCTAAAGGCAATCCATTCTTGATTATCCATTGGTAAATTATTTTGGGAATTTTGGATCCAGTCAAGCCGGCCTATGATTTGGCTGACCCCTTAGACGTGTAAAGATGGGCCAGCATTGGGCTAGTCTTCCATTTCATCTGATATAGTTATTTAACGAAATTGGTTTAATTGACAGATTTACAATAAAGATCTAAACTTATGGTGCCAATAAATACAATTCGTCATGACCTTGTCTTTCTTTACAATCGACTCGGTCTCAAGGCAGCCATCAATTTTCCGGTATTTCAAGTGTTTCAATGTTTATTGTGAAATTGTTCTCCTTAGTGTACTGTAGGACGCCTTGTTTTATTAAATGTTATGTATTGAAATCAATCAACAAGAAATTGGACAGACCAAGAATTTATAAGAAAAAAATATAGTTACGTTATTTCAGAATTCAAAGATCATACATTGTTAAAAGAGGAAGCTCCGGTATGCGCTCTCTTTTCTCAAAATATAGAGCACCAGCTGGCTAGAAATTTATATCTGGTCTAAATATAAAATAGAAAAATAAAATAGGCGAGCTAGAAGTTTGACAAGCCGCGCGTAACCGCATGCTCGTCAGCTGCCCCCACATCCCGCGCTTCCACGCTATTGGTCGGCAACTGGCAACCTGCCAAAAGCGCGGGAAAACTTCAGCGTAGCACGCTCCTATTGGCCAACCGAAAATGAAACCGAGCACCGCGATATTCAAAAATAGAAATGGAACATGATTACAAAACTGCTGGCATGTTGGGACACGTATCGTAGGTCGAAGTAAAAAGTATTTATACGCCGATACTTTTTTACAAAAATGAAAATTATCACTGGGCTTCAATCAAAAGCTTCGCAGTAATAATTACGAAAATATTTTATCTTAACGTTTAATCCCGACATATAACTAGTTGAGCAAAATTAACTTTGAAGAATTACGAGCACATAATTGTAGATTACCGATAAATGCACCATAACATCGATAAGCACTGCACTACCACCCTACTTACCAGGACAGACAATCGATTAAAAGACGAGACAAGATCAATGCACCTTGGCTTTAAAAAAAACACTTGTATATTTTATTCACTTGAACACTATGGGGCACTGACAGAGCGTAGTCGTACTTACATGTCGAGTCGACGCGAGCTGTGGTGCGACTGGCGAGAGTCGCGGGAGTTCTCGCGGTGTCGCCTTACCGCCGCGAAAGGAGATGAGGCGCAGCCGTCTCACCCCGCTCCGAGAATACAGCTCATGGGGAAAAGCCTTCGAAAACTTTAATTTTCGAACATGATTAAAGGATGCTTCCAAGGCCGTGCCCGATTTCAGGTAACGGGGTCGTGCGATATGCATATACGAAGTAATTGACCTGTTTTAAGAAGATGCGTAAAGAATGCTTGAGAGTTTGAACGGTTGCTTCTAGAATAACTCTGAGAAGATTGTTCCTTTCAAGGAGTCAGACGTGTAGGTGATGATGACAATTAATTTATAAGCATAGACTTTGTGTAAGTGGTTCTGCGGTTTCATTTTCGATCTCTGCACTTGCAAAGCCAAACTGCCATACGGAAGAAGACAAATATTGACATATCCATAATTTTTGCTACAGTAACGCGTATTTTCTCATTAAAACCTAAGCCAATGATGAAAATTAAGGTGTCAATTTGTGGGAAGTGGTTAGACAGAAAGAAAGAAAGGAAAATGTTTATTTGGGACTCGCACAAGACACATAAAAGTAAAGTAAAACTGTGGAACTGTGTGGTTGTGGAATAGCTAAATATTATTGTATTATTCTAGTTTTACTAATTTGTGGCTGAAGTGCCATTGGTTCCGTTAGACTTCTATCTGATAAATATGATATTATAACAATCTATCGTCAGAGCGAAATTACACGTTAGAGAAAAACTACTAGGAAATATGGGAAGAGCTTTCAAGTAAGGTGAATGAGATAGGCACAGTTCAGAATTATTATAGTTTTGACAAAGGTGCAAAACTACCTTGATAGTCGTTAGAAATAGTAAGATCCTGTCAGACCTCATTCTAGTTTGTCCCGTGCCAGTAACCGTGGACATTAGTATTTCATTTTCATTTCAATGGCCTATGGAGACCGGTTCCTATGGATCTAACATTTTTACACCAGGAACATAATTAATATTGTATGTATTTGATAGAAGGATTATCCTAAGCTTGGTTTCTGTTATGAGGCCTTGGGCCAATTCAAAATTGAATTCATAATTAAATAAACAATATGATTTTGTTATGGTCATCATATACGTAAATCTAATGTGCCTTTGATGCTCGTAGGTACGATACCTACTATATTGTGCTGTACTAGGAAGGAAAACTACGTAGTATTTAGCATTAATTTTATTGTAACCACAACAACACCTTGGTCCAAATTCGTCATGCCGTTGATAACATCCTAAGAGTAACCTGAATTAGTTAAATATGTTTTTCATAGCTATTCTTATGAATTGATTTCGGTAAGACTTTGGTAAATGATAAATTCTTTACCTGGTACTCATATTCTAAAACGCGAATAAAATTGTCTGTCTGTTTGTTACCTCTTCATGTATTAAAGTCGGAACGGATGGAACTTATCATTCAGGTAGAACATATCCTGAAATAAGACAAATGTTCCTTTTCATGCCGAGAGTATTTTCAATTAGGTTTTTTTTTTTTTACTTTAACCCGTGTGAAGACCCTGCCAGTAGTTGGTTTTCTATAAAATAAAAAAAGGGTTGTCTAACCACTGGTTTGATTTTAAGATATCATAGATAAGGCTCAAACTAATTCAATCACAATTAGAGTACCTTGTTGAATTGCTAGCGCCATTTGATTGCCAGACGATGGCCCAGATGTTGGAGTGTCCCGAGTGGCCCTACTCAAGCCCTACTTACTTCTACATTTGAGGACGGCACCAGTGAAAACGTAATTCTTTCAATATTATGATGTGTGTACAAAATACCACGACTAAGTACAAATATTTATTTAAAACCCAATCAAGAATAAATCCAAGTATTTTAATGACGTCCACCTAAATTATAAAGAAACCACGTCGATAATAATTAATTTCGAAATAATTCACCGTATGCCGATGAGTCAAGCTGTGCGTGCCATTTTATGTAAACAGTTGACCCAGATGGCTGTATAGGAGTGTGACATAGCTCACCATAGATCACAGCGCCACAATTAACTGACCTTGTCTATGGTCATAGGCTGTAACTGGCTTATCTACACATCAGAGACCATTATTGTCCAAAACTGTTTGTTTTGTTTGGTAAGGTTAATTTTGGAGGTCTTTAAATAATTTGTAGTTAGTTACCATAACGGGTCGAGTCTATGGACCTACTTATTGAGGCAAGCTGTACTTGCATGGGTACCTATCTAGCTATTAGTTGGCAAGGACATAAGCATTTTAGATATAGGTACAATAAAACACTATTTTTATACGTAAAATGAGTGAGTTACCGGGATTCCTGCTTTATTACCGAAACCAACAAACCAAGCAACGCAGTACAAGCTTCAAAGAAAAACTATATCATGAGTTTAATGTAGAATAACTAACATCCTATTTCTAGGAGTTTTGTGGCATCATTTTACGAATAGATTTCCGAATAGGAAGCGCATTTAGCTTAAAGAGTTATGAATTTAAAAGTGGAAATATAAAAAGGCAGTCCAAATAAAAGATGGATAGGTTGTATGAGGAGTATTATGGATGAAAAAGCCAGGCAGTGATAGCGTGAGGGTTGGCACTGGCAGGATGAAATGCAAGAAGGAAACAACTAGTGACGAGAGCAAGAAGATGATGATTTTCTGAATTGATAATTCGCCATTAGACTGATAAAACGTTTTATCCTAGTGAGAAACCAACTACAATTCCTAGGAAGTTATCGAAAACTGTTACATAGGTGCTTGTACGATCCAGGCAGATACAACAGCACATCAAGCAACAACAAACTATCAAATTTCTTTAACAGTATTTCAACTTTATCGCTAAAGCAGTAGGTTCAATGTTAATTGGAAAAATTTGTCAGTTTCGGGTATTTTGATGTGCTGGCGTCTGTAGTTCTGTACGCACGTTTCCTTAAAATTATAGTACCTACTTAAATAAATGTTAAGTCTAAATTTTCTTTATTTCTTTTTCCATTATCGGCAATGCCATAAACGCTCTATTAAACCTAGAACCAGTTTGTAAGTAGGCTATCTATCAGGCAAGCTGAAGAGCAAGCAGTTGGCTCTTCCACAGCGCATGTTCGCCAACGCGACCCGACACCGGCTACACACACTGTTACTGGGTCTAGGTTGCTGATTAGCGATACTCAACGTGTTTCTTTCACGGGCCGCATATAAATATTTATATATTAGGAACTAGCTTTTGCCAGCGGTTTTGCTCGCTCCTGTAGCTTTTAGGTTAGGTCAAGTTCTCCAGGATTCGATGGTCTCCTTCTGCGAAATAGTTATCGCGCAGAAGGAGGCTGCGGAAAGGTAGAGGGAGATCTCGACCTCTCTCCCGGCCGCAGCAGGCGCATCGGGCGTCGAATACGCTGCCATCTTCCGGCCGCCCTTGTAGCGGCATCAATGCCGCCACAAGAAAAACCAACAAAAAGAACCGCGACGCCATCTATCCAACTAGCAGCGAACTACTTCGTCAAAATCCTGCATCAAAATTTTACTTTTCATAAAAAAGTCCAGCGGGCCGCAAGTTGAGAGCCAGTGTTATGGATTCATTTGCTGCCGCTTTTTCTATCGATTCTACAAGGTTGTCGCTATCAGCTTGCTCTACACATCCTATTTATGTTCACGGCTCTTTAAATAAAACGTCGTTTTCTTGTAAATGAAACGCCTAAGAGAAATAGAAGACTATTTCTCTAACACACTCTAACACCAAAAAGTCTACTACAGAGATCAACGGCCTTCATGGAGAGAATAGAAATTAGAAGATCAAGTACTGCTTGCTCTTCCTAGTAATAATGCCTTGACTGTATAGAAAGATTTCTTTATAGAAACTCTAGGGGAAGCCCGTGTCTTCGTCTGGTATTTCTTAGAAGGGTTCTTATCATATCAGAGCTAACAAGAATGGACCCTTATTCTGCCTGTTTCTGGCACCCTTACTCTATCAATTCCCACCACACTAAAACACCAGGAAATGGCAACGAACAGGCGTTTTAGTGGACTGTATTTTCAATAAACGTTGACGTTCAAAAATTGCAATGAAATCAAAATCAAAAGTTGAGCTGATTGTTGATGGCACATTATGGCGCCTTATTTGAATAAACGTTATTCATTTTATATTGAGAGCCATCAGCCTTAATTGTTAGATATTAAATTAATTTTAATTATAACTTTGATTTTGAATAGGTAGGTATAGGTAATATTAATAGGTGCCTATTAACATAATATTCTTTGTAAAGATAGTAATCTGTAAAACGAGACGAAAACGTATTTCGAAGTATGAGCTTATGACCTACTACCACATACTATGGCCTAAAGCGACATGCAATGCAACATCTGTATAAATATATGAAATATTCGATTACATCAATATTAATTTTCTTTTGAGGTGAGTTATGCAATGCAGACATAAATTAACGGCTTGCATCTGATGTGATACGAAATATGCATTTTTGCATAATTCGCGAGTTCATCTCATCGATTAAAGATGCAATCGTTGTAAGGTCAGTACTGAATAAATAGGAAACGTGGCTGGCTTATTATTCAGACACACGTGCGCTAGAGATAGGAACGGGTAGTTAGATCACAAAACAAAAACGTAACCCATAACAAAGGCAGGTGCACGTTTGTGGCTGTGAGGACTCTATGAATCAGCATTCAGCATGTCATGCGGAGGACTCGGCATAATGTTGTGCTTTATAGACCCACAGGAAGTGCGAATACAAAGGCCTCTCTTCAATTAAAAAACTAAAAGATTTTTCTCAAAATGTGCTCGTTCCTATAAAAAAACAACCGACTTCCAAAAACATAACACTACAAAATATAAAATAACTTCGGAAGAAAGAAAAGAACTTTAATTTCGGATGTCGGTGTTTTGTTTTAGTTACTTTTTCGTTTTTTGACACCGACTTCCGAAATTTCCGTTGCCTACCTCCGAAGTTCTTCGTCAGATCTACACCAAATTGAAATGGGACTAGTCCAGGAAAATACTCCTCCAAACAAAAAAAAGAATCATCCAAATCGGCTGACAATTGGTGAAAATACCGCTGAGCAAAAATTTTTATGGGATCTCATCATAAGATCCTAATTAATACATTTTGCTGAACAGGACCTTTTAGCGCAGCCGCGGGGCACAAAATTAATTATGGACCAGTAGGTTGATTAATAAAAGTCAACATACTGATCCATAACTATTAGTATTATGTTCCCAAATAAATACATTTACAACCTAATCTCTTCAAAGTTAGAGTGAACAGGCTTCTGGGTAGGCTCGCTCCATCGTAGACTTTTTCTCTGTCATCTCTGACATAGACTACAGTCAAGAGCAAACCCATAATAAATAAATAAAAAATAGAGATTAATTTTTCTTTGCCCTTATGAGCACCACTGCGTAATTAACCACATTATTCAAAGTGTGAAGGTAAACAAAACTTTACTAAAAACAACAACCATTTTGTTAAACAGGTGTTTTAATGTTTTAACTATGGCTTCTGCAAACGTTTAAACACATTACTAAGAAGTACCTATTTACGTAATATTTATGAGCGACCTGCCATATGTAGCGGACATATGGCATATGGTACCTCAGCGCATTACCAAAAGACGGTGACTCATAAAGAGGCTAATGAAGAACATTTTGACTCACAATAGGAAGTCAGTTCGGAGACAAGTTACTCAACTCGAAGACGCATCGCGTTGGTATTTCGAAGTTCCAGTTTACGATGCGGAAAGTTCAGAATTTTTATTTTGGCTGCTTTTGTATTTTGACTCTCCGACTTCTATCCGATCAGATTACATTCCTCCACTGACAGACAACGCACTACTGCAGGGTCTCTGAGAGCATAGGTACCATTTTGCAGAACAATCCTTTATACACTGATGAAGGATTATTGAAACTTCGTTGCTGTAAAGATTTAATGTAGGAGATGAAAACTTGTATGAGATTTCCGACTTTTGCCGCTGGCAAAGAATCCCACTGGCTCGGGTACCTACCCAGCTTGAATTAAACTACCTAAGTCAAAATATATATTTTAATTAACTTTATTACGTTTAGTTTAAGGCGAAGACTTCAGTTGCACAATGATCGCATTTCACACGCACGCATGCGCATTAGAGTTTCCTTCGTAGAATCTTTTTTTAAACGTAATCTCCTTCCGGGGATATCAGTATTGGTAGACATAACTACAAGTTATTGAATGCTCAAGGCTCATAACACTAGGCCAACTACCACAGGCAGATGATAATAAAACAAATGACTACAAAGAGGGTTACTAACTGTGATGAAAACTCAAATAGGCGTATGGATGAAACTCAGAGAAGAGGCACCAGAACAGATAAAGAGAATGTTAAAGAAGGTCCACGTAGTAACCGCATAGGTACCACATAAGTAGGTAGGTACTTAAAGAACCAGCGAGAAAGATAATGTAAGTAGTAGCTGAGTTATACTAAAAGTTACATATCTATACGCATCGACCTATCTATAGATAGATAATATGCTCAGTGTAAGTATCTACGTTGCCATATCATTTAAAGTCTTACGTCTAACAAGAAACCATCAACCGGAATACATTCATAAATCTCGCTTTGTTACTGTTCACAACGAAATAGAAATGTGTATAGTAGAACATTGACGTCTTTCAGACGATCAGACGGACATGTGTATGAAGTGCTACAAACATAAAATATATTGGCAATGCATTGCAGGAAATGTTGCTTCCCCAGAATACCTAATAAAGTACCCACCAGAATTGCGTGTTTATAGGTTTTATAAAAGCTTTCAGGGCATGGATTTTGGAAGGTGGCTAAATGAAACTGTTGCCATTGCGGGTAGAACCTGGATGAGTATTTTTTGGGACAAGCCACACATTCGCATTCATTGCAAACTCCTAAAAGCCAGAATCAACAATGGCGACCACCAGAAAAAAGCCGAGCTCGACGAGTCTTCGAGAAGCGGTTCAACGAAGAAATTTGTCAGAAAAGTACAGCGGAGGAGTAGGAAATAAAAAACTTGATGAGTTTAGATACGATTTAGGAGTATAAGTCCGGCTTAGGATATTATTAAAGATGGTCTGCTATGGCCAAAAAAAAATTGCACTACCTAAGTAGGTCAATTATATTCAAAATAGTACAGATATTTCCAAGAAAATCGACCTTGACGACACCCTAATAACCCTCTTTTCAAAGGTGTTTTAAAAATCATTAGTTTATCAAATCGCAGCTCATCAATAGGGAGCGATGCAGCACATGTAACGTACAACTATTTCTGTCCGCGGGCGTGCTCCGGCGCATGCCTGAAATAACTCGGTTTCATCATAACACACAATCGACTTGCCTACAGCTTTTTATTTTCATACTATACGTTCATGTGCCGGTTTAAAAAACGAGCAAAGGAATGTTTAGAAGCTTGCCTTAATGGTGAATGAAGGAACGTTTAACGTAGGACCTGCTTGAGAGGGGAGATTTTTTATTGATGGGGTAAAATAAACAGGTATCGACCTTTTATAAAGCTTACACTATGAAGTTCAGAAAGGGGGCTTTTAGATAGTGACAGCAGCTTCGTACTCTCTTTTAAATCTATCGGTATCGTTCATTGTTCAGTTTTTTGCGGAATGATTTATCAAATATATGTTAAGATCTTAGAGGCTGACTCCTTTTTCGTTCCATCAACACTTGGACAGCCCGATAGGAACAATATCTAGGTATCTACTTGTAAAACCATCCAGGGTAAAAAGAGCTCAAGTGAGCATCTCTCTGCATCTTCAATGTGATGCTATGGTATAGACAACTAGTGAGTCAGACCCATCTCACACCTTCTAAGGTCGCAAGCTGTGTCTTCGCATCCGATAAATAAGACGCCACGCGAGATAAGCTTAATCAGCTATCTGTAGAGGTATGTCTAGATGTAGAAGTCCACGATAATAGGTGACTTATAATGACACGGCTGCGACAATAACACGTTTTGAAGATGACTACCGCATCAATGGGATTTTACATTGAATTGTTAGCGCTTCAATTCGACATCTCTACCTCAAGCTACCGGTGCGACGATTGAATAGATACCTATCATTCATTCAGCCAAATCGTTCCGGATACATCTAAAAAAGGCAAACATAAAACCGACACCTCTATTATCATAAATAATTCATCCAGACCGTGGCACGATACTGACAAAGTGCTATAAAAGCGCACTGGACAATGCATAATGTTGCAACTGCAGCGGACAATTAACGGCGACCGCTGCGGCGCCGACCTCCGACCGACTGGCGCGAACTCGACGGCATGTTTTCTACCATTTATGGCACTCGCAGACCCTGATAACGTTTTCACAAGTATGTACTGAGTGTTAACGGCTGTCGGGTTGCATTTTAATCGAAATAATTATCTCATAGCAGTGCGTAAGCTTGGAGACGTGCGCATAAGCATTATATTACATACTTTTTGCATTGTGTAGGGATTACCTCTAGCTTTAGCAATTTTATAAATTACTTAGATCGTGGTACATTGAGGAGCTCGTGGCTAGATAATAACAGCCACACGGGTCGATCTTCAAGGTTAAGCAACGCTTGCCAAGGTTGGTCTGTGGATGGGTGACCATCTTAACATAGCGAGTTTCCTTCGTGCCTCGGAAAGCACGTTAAGTCGTTGGTCCCGGCTGTCATTTGTAGATCTTTGGCAGTCGTTACGGATAGTCAGAAGCCAGTTAATCTGACTCCAGTCTTGCCATGAATTACAGTGTTACCCAGTTACTGGGTTGTGGAGGTCTGCTAGGCAGCCGCTCCGCGTAAAATACTGATATTCAGCTAAATCCGGTTTGACTGGAAGCCGACCCCAATATAGTTGGGAAAAGGCTAAGCAGATGATGATGACTTAGATCGTGGTACATGTACAAACATAAATACCTAGACTACCTGGACTAGAGACGTAGGTAAGCGGTGATGTCCTGAAGACTTAATAAAAAGGAACCGGGCACTTTAGACCCAGCTACAAAGAAGAACGTAGTAATAAGGAAGTACGAGTACATACCAAAACTTACAATAGTATAGGCTGTCAACTGACCTAAGTAGTGTACTTCGTAAACGAAGGACCAGCTTGTCCTATATTATCTACAATCTACTTTCCTACACTATAATATATATTTTTTTAAATTCTGTAACGTGGCAATCTGTATTAACACAATAAGCCATTCAAATGAGGTATGTTGATCTGTCTTGTTAGCAGAAGGAATTCACAAGAGTCCCTTTCATCTGGTGTCACCAAATCTCACGGTAAGTGTAGAGACACTATGCTGTTTCAATCGGGAATATACAATACTTCCTTTCCTTTACCACAATATAATAAAGAGATAAAAATCATAAGTTTCGATGTAGGAGGTGCCAATTTCCGAAACTATTCGATTTTGAAAATTGTTTCACTGAACAAAAGCTACATTATAGCGACTTTTAATCCAGGGAAAATGTAAGTTTCCTGAAGGAAAAACACACTGTAAAAAGCTGGACGATAAACAAAGCTATCGGGGTTTGACAAGCACCACTCACCAGTCATCAGAAATCCCGATGAATTCTCAACATTTTTGCCCCAAATTTTCTATCGCCACAAACGCGGACAAGGCGCCAATATAATTAACATTTATTGTAATTCTCACTTACATAATAGTAATTCGTATCCTGTTTACTCGAGCATATTGTTAGCATCTCAACGGCGACTTGCAACACATTATACATTGCAGCCATATGTTCTAGAGCCTTGTAATGCTTTATAAAGTTAATTTAGTATTATTGTACCGGTATGGACAACTAGGCATGTGGTACAGTTGCCAATCATTGGACTAGTCGGTGACTAAGCGAAGAAAATATTTTCTGATTCTACAATCTATAACTTCTATTATAAATGCGAAAGTTTGGATGGATGTTTGTAACTCAATAACGTCGGAACGGCTGAATGGATCTTGATGAAATTTGGCACAGAGGTAGTCTGGAATAACACAGGCTATAATATATAGTGGAGCAGTGGTGGCCCGGTGGTAATCGCTGCGACTTACGAATTTTATGTCGTAGGTTCGAACTCAGGCAGGCGCTTTAATTTGTGTAAATTATTGCATCACTACGGCTCTCGAAGCGGTGAAGGGAAAACATCGTGAGGAAACCGGCATGCCCTAGAACCAAAAATTCGAAGACATGTGACTACTATCAACCCGCACTGGGCCCGCGTCGTAGATTATAGCCCAATCCCTCTCACCGAGAGGAGGCCTGTGTCCCAGCAGTGGGAACATTATAGGCTGATTATACTATAATATATATTCCAGGACTATGTTCCCTAGGGATCACGAGGGCGAAGCCACTGGCAGAAGCTAGTCATTCGATATGTCTAGTTATTTACTATGAATCTGGTGTGTTGCGATAAGGCTACGTGCTATATCGCGGTAAATCATCGCCTTAGAGCATGTACAAGTACCTACAGATAGTTTTATCTAGCCCAAAGTATGCGGCAGAATAGGACCCAACATAAAAAAAAAATCTTTTTTACAAAAAAAGTCGGTTAAGTAGGTATATTTTTTTTGTATTTTTATTTCAGTTTTAAGCGCTGATACTTGGACGACGTCTACATCTACGCAGAAATTGGAATAAGCAAAAATGCTCATAAAATATAAACTACTGAACCAAACTGAATCATCATCGGACCAAATGGCAAGTATGCCGCATCGGACTAAAAATTGTCACATAAATCGGATAAGAAACCTAGGAGTAATCGTTGTACATACACAAAACAAAAAAATACCAGCCGAATTGAGAACCTCCTCCTTTTTTGGAAGTCGGATAAAAATAATCAGCGCTATTCAAATTCAAACGAGACTTAAAAAGTCATCTGCCTAGCCTTTTCCCAACTATATTGGGGTCGGCTTCCAGTCAAACTGGACTTAGCTGAATACCAGTATTTTACGCGGAGCGGCTGCATACTAGACCTCCACAACCCAGTAACTGGGTAACACGGTACATCATGGCAAGACTGGAGTCAGATTTACTGGCTTCTGACTATCCGTAACGACTGCCAAAGATCTACAAATTACAGCCGGGACCAACGGCTTAACGTGCTTTCCGAGGCACGGAGGAAACTCGCCATGATAAGATGGTCACCCATCCACAGACCAACCTTGGCAAGCGTTGCTTAACCTTGAAGATCGACCCGTGCGGCTGTTATTATCTAGCCACGAGCGCCTCGTCCTTAAACGAGACTTAAAAATAATTCGTTATAAACTTCTTCATTAGCCTTAAAAGCGATCAGGAATTTCATAATAACAGCTTAATAATCCAAGATATTGTTTTTATGTCACTTACAGTTACGAGATCATCAAAACTTATAAACAGCTACTATGTATAAGGGTCGGGCGGCCATGTTTGTAGCGATCGAGTTTTTCCCGCGCTGACTCACACCAGCTACCAGTCTTGTATGGCATTTATAAACGTATAGCAATTAAAACGTTATCTATATAAGTGATTATTTATCCGTCGTTTTTGTAATAAACACCTATAAATATTTCACGGTTTACTAAACTGATCTCATTATAAAGGTGAAATTGAAATGTGGCTATCAGTTACTTTCTCATTAAAATTAATTTACGTTTTTGCCCAGTACATTTTTTCACGTAATTAATTAAGTACAATAATTATACTTGCATAATAGGCATGTTGGCATTTACAAAATAATGAAACAACATACTGAAGATTCAAAGTCATGTTTTATTCAAACAGTCAGCTTAAAATTACTATACTACTGTATTTTTCTATGATACTCAGGCGTCGCATTCCCGTAGTCTTGCAAATTAAACAATGTAGATCTATTAGTCACCATATACTTCAGGAAGTCTTGTATATGCGTCAAAACGTGCTGCAAAGATTTCTCGTCTAAGGCCGTATAGGCCAACATAGGTCCCATCTTCGCGAACAATCTGAGTAAATGTATGGAGCCGTATATTTGAGCCATTGGTGTATCAGGGTACTCTGTTAATATCTCGCTGTACTGGGGTCGTTCAAATTTATAGAGCAGTTGTGAACCTAATGTAGCGTTGAAGTACTCCTTGATGCCTTCTGTGATATCCAGTAATACGGACTCCTTAGCTTGGTTGTGTGATTTGCTGCTCTTCTTAAAAGCCAGGTAGTTGTCCACTATTTGTGAGACAGTGAGCTTGGCAGGCAGAATGGCCAGCTTCTGTTGCCGCGTGATGACGTCCCAATCATCGACGAGCCATACTTTCAATTCTTCCGGTATTTTGATCTTCACTTCAACCTTTGCTAGGTACTGCTCTTCAGATTCGATTGATAAGTCCAAACGCCCGCGCTTTTTCCTGATAAAATAAAAATTATTAATTTCCATGTTTATTATGTTGATGGTACAATTTTCGTCGTGAACTTTTTCATTAATCAAATATTAGAATCACTTATTGAAAAGAAATAGATAAGTATCATAATTTATTTAAAAATGGTAAATCAGTGGTAAAGACACTTGAAAATTAAAATACAATTGTTATGGATAAGAAACATGCAAATAAAAACAAACGTCACCAAGTCATTAGCGCACATGCAGATTAGCATTCAGACAGAAGCCACCATGTGGAAAAGCAAGCAAGCAAGCATGCAAGACAGCCTTTTTAGAATGCAAACAGGCAAATAAGCGAGAAATCAAACATGCAAATGAGTGTACTCCTCCAGAAGAAGTCTTAGCCCTTTTGCATAAACGGCAGAAAAATCGAGCAGACTTTACGAAACCACTAGCGCCATCTGTTAGCATTTATTGGATTTTTTGCACAAAATTAACACAAGATGATAAAGTGATTTCTTGGATATCGTCAGTGAAGTTCTAACAGTGCGTAAGTCATTTTTGGCGGGTTTTTACATTTGAATGCCATTTAATGATTCACGCGCTTACATTCCAGCAATCAGAAAAGAGATAGCTAACCCGACTGATTATAAATCCTTTTTCAAAATATGTGTACATCAAGGGTTGCCCACTAATATTTATACCATTTTGCCCTCTCCTGTAAAGTAGGCTTACGCACTGTTACAAGTTCACTGACGATATTGTTTTTGATCTTGAACCACATTAGAATAATTTCATGAATACCCACAATTCATGAAGAAACGCATTATAAAGAAACAAAATATCGCAAGCAAAAAAGCCAATCCCGGACCATGTTTACAGTAAGCGTGAGGGTCAGTAATTTTATTCAAATTCCGGAAATTTCGAAAATCTATCTACTTAAATGAAAATATAGAAAGATTCAAATAGAATCATGATAACTTTGTTTCCAATGAACACAAGCGCATACTATTTGTTAGGTCATTAATGAAGCAAAATTATTCACCAGGCTTTATTAGGAAAGATCTTGTGAATTCAGAAAGCACAAAAAACACAACATAAATAAGGGTCAACTTGTTATAACGTTAATTTTAAAAACATACGTAATCTCCTTTTCCACAAAATGCAGATTTATCTCAAACTTGCTTAACAAGAAAGCCCCATGCATATAACAAACAACTTACTTGGGCTGGTCAGAGCCTGAGTCGGCTGGAGTATCTTTGCTCTGAGACTTGGTTGCTTTAGCTGGTACTGGAGTAGTTTCCACTTCTTTACCTGAAACAGTAACAGTTGTCCTTCATCGCGTATCTACCTCAAGCATCATCTCAGTAAAGAGAATCTTATCATCTCGGTCTTATAGACCCAGTAGCTATTGCCCGCAACTTCGTACTCTCATATACCGTTTTTATCCGTTTCCGTAGGAATTTCGGGAAATTCCCTCTTAGTGCTCTCCTACACCCCTCAAGGAACTTACATGCCAAAATTTTACGACCAGTAGTTTGGTCTGTGTGTTGTTTGTCAGTCACTGAGTCACTCAATTAAGAATTTTTATTATTATTTATTTAATTTGATTGTTTACCAATATTGTGATTGTGGTTTAGGAAAATGAGCCATATAATACTTGGCTCCACATTGGGGTACTTATGAATGTCTCCAATGCTGAAATTAACAAGGCCCAAACAATCAAAGGAGTTCACCATCAACTCCAAAAGACATTAAGAGAAGACTAGCTGATATTGTGCTGAACAAATGGGTAAGTATCATCCTTCTTTTTATAATGTTTTTTTTTTATTAGGCGGGGTTTGCTCTTCATTGTTTAGGTCAGAGCTGACAGAGACAAAGTTCGATAATGGAGCTTACTCAGAAGAAGTGTATTCACACTAACTTTGAAGAAATTATATAGAAAGTTTGGATGGATGTTTGTTATTGTATATCATGTCAGAATGGCACTAGATGAAATTTGGCAGAGATAGATTGTCATCTGTATCTGGAGTGGCACAATAGTATAATGTTGGATAATCATGATAAATTACCAGCAGGTGTTGAAGCCCTGGACTCTTCTCTTGCTGGTGTGGCACTTGCCGCTGTTTCAGACTTGCGACCTTTAGCGGGTGCTGGAAAGTTAAAATAAAGGAAATTAAATAGGTAAACAATCATACAGTCAATAAAACACTTCTAAAAGAAATGCCAAATCCCAACCTAAGTCATTTAAAACTTCGCGCGCTATTCGCTGTAAAGTCAAGGAACTCAATAAGTCATAAGGCCGCCCATTGTGTCACCCTATGTAATGTTTTCTTCATCTATCTTTTCTGTAACTTATATGGTGTACATAATAAAGAGTATTCTATTCTATCGCGAAACGCTTACGTAGCCAATCCGAGCATTGGTCCTCGGATTGGCTGCCGCAAGCGCTCCCTCTCTCTCACACTCACTGGCTTCTTGTTTGGCTTCTCGAACCTCTCAGTTTTCGCCTACAAATTGTTATTTGTTGTTACATTGCTAAGTACTACGATTTCTTTGATCATAAATGCCAGGCTTAAATAATGAAGTCCGTGCAAGTTCGAGACCAGCATGAGCGTGAAGTTTGTTTACAAAGCGGTGATGCATCGCAAAACAGAAGAATTCAGCAGATTGAATTCAACAAAGCTTTTATATTTTACAAAGCTTTTTATCTTTTCACTTTAAGGTGGTGATACTTGGACGACGTCTTCGTCTATGCAGAAATTGAAATAAGCTATGCCTCATCGAACTAAAAAGAATCACAGAAATCAGATCAGAAACCTCGGAGTAATCGGTGTACACACATTGAAAAAAAAATACCCGCCGAATTGAGAACCTCCTCCTTTTTTGGAAGTTGGTTAAAATTGATGTGAACTTAGAAATAAAGTGTCGTGTGTTCCTAATTGTTGGTGGAACAGGTATGTACATGCAATACAAATATTGAATTTATAGACTTTTACGAGCCTCTTTGTTTTTCCGAAACAAGTATGCATTTTGAACGAGCAGTTTAAAAATCTTAATTTGGTTGTTTGATTTTATGTTTTGACAAACTTAGCCATTGCCGTAGAACTATGTCTGTAGATAGCTATGCTTCTATAGTACTGTGTATTTTTCCCCATTTGTAATTTGGTAAAATACAAATCAAACCTTCAAAAAAAAACCATTTTGTTTGTAGTATAAGTTAAGTAATTAGATATTTTGAAGTGAATAAGGGATTAATATTTTCATTTTGATCAACTATGAATTATGAAGGTAGAGTATTTAAAGTTAAAATTTGTTAGTTTTGTAGCAGTAATAATTTCATATTAAAATAGCAAAAGAACATACTCATTCGATAAATTTTATGGCCATCTATTAGTTTTCGAAGGAACGTTCATAACGTGAAGGAAGCGACGTCGTGGTAATGCCTCTTTGGTATACTAGATAGCGCTTATGCCAATTACGCAAAAAATATTCTTGAAAGTTTATGTTCATCTTAATATTCTGCTAATTTTAAAGATTTTTTTTCTATTGTAATAATTTTCAGGCTTCTTATTGTATTAATCCTTTGCAGCCTTTGCCTTTTTCGCACTATAAGTGCATTACAACTAACCTTAATAAACTTATTAATAATATAGATAAGGGAAGTTGCACGAGGAGATATCATAAAAATAATTAACTAATTGCTTAATTGCAGCAATCATCAACGCAGTAGACTGTCTTGAAGATGTATTCAAGCTTACGAAGGGCTTTGTCTTTGTTAAATGATAGGTGGGTGACAAAAAAAATGGAACATACTGATTGCAATAGTGTAAAGCACACACCCTACAAAAAAATCACTAGTTTTTACCTAGCTAGGAAAAATGGGCCCGATTATTATCAGTAATACAAAAAATTTTATGTGAGCGGGTAAGTTTAAAATTATAAAACCAGACCAGGACAGACCAGACCGCATAATGTGAAGGCCTAGCAACTCTTATGGCATGGCTCAGCTAAAACTGCATTGCAGCATATTCCTCAAATATTATGCAAGCAATATACTGAATTCAGAGTATGTTCACACAGATATACTTTTTTTGGTCTTGGTAGGTTGCGCAGAGTGTGCCCTCTGGACCTCCTTCTGCCGCTGTACATTCGCCTCATTGTATTTCAGCACACGGCTCTCAGGAACCCACTCATCCCAACTGGAATAACATCATAGCATTTTATTTTTAAACTTGCAAAACTGGCAGAGGAAGAATACATTGATAGAAAACACCTATAATATTAGCAATGAGCAAATGTCTAAGATAACTTACTTTTTATTCCAGCCGGCGTAATGTATTAGATATCTTACATGCTTATCCTTCGTCACAGAACTCTTGAGGCATTTTGCCTCGTAAATTAGAGGGCCATGAAAACATAGGACTTTTTCACCTGAAAGTGTAAAACAGTATTTAAAACTAGAAATCTATTAAACAATGCATAAATTACTAGTCATTATACTATAGCTTAATTAGTTATCTAATTAAAGTTGCAATGTTCTTTACCATCAGCAAACTTTAACTTCGGTGCCATGTTTATTTGTATTTATTTTATATTTTCATTGACAGAAGTTACAAATGGCGGCTGAGTGCAATGTCAACCAAAGTTTTATTTTATCTGTGCTGGACATGGTTGTAGCTCCGCTTCCAATTATTTAGTCGATTTCACTTTTACCGATAGCGGCATAGATATAGAATGCCTAGATAGATCATATTATGAAGTTAAATACAGTCCTATCTTGTTCTCAACACTTGGTAATATTTTATGTGACAAAAAGAGATAGCAATAGCAGCATTCCCAACCGTCTTGATATGCGCGCCACCAGCCGAGAATCGCCATTTTGAGATCAAATGGTGTTTTGAGCAGAAGCGTCAATAAAATCAGATCTCCATTGTATGAACAAAAATACACAACTGCTTCTACATTATTGTCAGTTTCCATTAGCGTATCTAGGGATTTTTTCTAGGGGGCGCCTGGCCCCCAACCTGAGATGCGACGCCCAATGATAAATGATATATATTTTGAAAAAACATTAAGTATACACTTTTACACGTCAAGTAAAATCGTTAAAATGAAAAATCGATCAAAACTGGAATTTTAGGCCAGTCAAAGTCAGAAGGCCCAGATCCCAGCTCCCTACAATTTGCCACGGTTGCAACCATACAATTTGGGGAGGTGTCAGATAACATGACTAGGTACTACTTGAACTGAGGCAAGTTTAGGCAATCACAAACTCATAAAGTCATGACACTAACGGGTTACGACTGTGGCGAACGCGAATCCAGCCCAAAAAAAGTTGTTTTTATGACTGTTGCAGAAAACATTAGCCCGAGTAGAAAGTACAATGTATGAACGACCGAAGCGAGCTCGAAAATTTTTAGCACCTTGTCTCGGATATCTTAGATTTTTTTCCAAAACACAAATAGATGTTTAAGCCTAAGTAGGAGAAGTACGGGTGCTAGAGCGAGCGAAGCGAGCTCGACAATTTTTAACCTTGTTTCGGAAACGTTAAATTTTCTTTTTATCACCCATACGTATGTTTTTTGTAAACTTAAGCGTAACCCAGAGAGCTAAGGATGCTAGGGTGAGCGAAGCAAGTCCCGAGAAATTTTAGTTCCGTGACTCAGAAACGCTAATTTTCTTCTTATCCTTACACATGTTTTTAAGTCGACTTAAGAGAAAACCGAACTGCTAAGGGATGCTGATAATATTTATGATAATATTTCAGAAATAATCATTCTTTCGAACTACATGAACTTAGAGGGCTATATTGATGATTAAAATGGTTATAATTCTTTAGATAAATACGCGTTACGGTCGCGGATCGCATTTGTTCCACATACAGCTTCACACTGACCGGCAAATTGCAAAAAACATAAAAATATTTGAATTTCGCGGGCTACCCTGGAACATTCACCTTAAAGAAATCAGCTGGACGGCAGGCAACAAATTCTTCAAAGGCATTTTGTACTGCCTCTCGGGTATTGAATTTTTTTCCCGCCAAGAAGTTATCCAAATTCTGGAAAAAGTGGAGTCTTGCAACTTGGAGACCGTCTGCTGTGCAGTATGAGGTCGCGCTTTGTCGTGCAGGAGCAGCGGAGACGAGCGATTGACCAATGCTGGTTGGAGATGTGCCAGCTTCTCCATCATTGTGTTCAGTTCTTCACAGTACACATCTGCAGTAATGCTCACCCCGTTTGGTAAGAAGCTGTGATGAATCACACCGGCGCTAGACCACCAAACAGTGACCATCACTTTTCTAGGGGTAAGTTTTCGTTTAGGGCATTGTTTAGGTGCTGAACCAGGATCCAACCAACTTGCTGAGCGCTTGCGGTTATCAAACAGAATCCATTTTTCATCGCAGGTAACAATGCGGTTCAAAATTCCTTCATTTGTGTGTCTGTTGAGCAGTGCAAGGCACGTCTCGACGCGTACTTCACGCTGGCGATCATTGAGTTCGTGGGGCACCCATTTGTCAAGCTTTTTTACCTTGCCAATTTGACGCAAATGGACCAATATTGTTTTGACGCTAACGTCGAAAGCTGCTGCCGTAGATTGTGTATCATCAGCTTCCACAATCGCCTTTAATTCGTCATTGTCGACCAAAGTCTTTGGACGACCGCGAGGTTAATTTTTCAGGTCGAAATTTCCAGAACGGAAGCGAGCAAACCAATAACAGGTGGTGCGTTGGTTTGTAGTGTTAGCTCCGTAAACGTCTTTGATGTTGCGTGCCGCTTGTGCGGCGTTGCTGCCACGACGGTAGGTATTCATATTCCATAATTACTCGAATTTTTAACGTATCCATGATGACGAAAAAGATTGAAATGCGATGAAAATGTAACACTAATCAATAAACAAATGACTATTTTTGGAAAAAAAAATCCATGTTTTTATAATTAAATTAATTTGAAATTAGAATTCTTAGCCAAACAAAAATTATTTTGATTTGAAATGGCCAGTAGGTACTGCAGAACGGCAATTTCATAGGTAAAGACCTAATACTATAATTCCATTATAATAATGATTGGTAATATCAAAATTTCTTTAAAGATATTATTTGTCTTCATTTATTTTACCGTATTTATATCTTTGTTTGCTTGTAAAATCTCTGTGTTTATGTTATAAACTAAAATATTAGATTGTAGGCAGATGGTTATTTATTTCTTTATAAAAGCGTTCCTCTCTCTGGAGCCCTGACCGCCTAGCGTAGCTTGCGCGTAGCTTGGACCCTGTTCCTGATACCGGTGAGCTACTATTTTTATATTTTTAAATGTATTTGTTTTTATTTTTTTGAAATATTTAAAAATGTAAGTACTAATAAGTACTTAAAGAAAATGAATAAACGAAACAATATCTATACCAATATTATAAAGAGGTAATGTTTCTGAGGTTGTAGGGGGTAATCTCTGGATCTACTAAACCGATTTTGAAAATTCTTTTACCAATAGAAAGCCACGTTATTTGTGAGTCATTCTACCGAAATTCATTCGGTACCGAAACCACTGGTCGTAGAAAACTAAAATTTGGCATGTAGGTTCCTTGGGGAATGCAGAGGAGCATTAAGACAGGATTTCCCAAAATTCTTACGGGAACGGGAAAAAACGGGATACGCGCTTACGAAGTCGCGGGTAAAAGCTAGTCCTTATCCTTACTTTCTTACTAATATTATAAATGCGAAAGTAACTGTCTATCTGTGACTCTGTCATCTGTCTCTTTCACGCCAAAACTACTGAACCGATTTAAATGAAAGTTGGTACACAGATAGTCTGACAGGTAGCATGAGAAAGGACATAGGCTCCTTTTTATTCCAGGAGTATGCTCTATAGGGACCACGCGGTAGGGACTACCGGGGCAGTTAGTTTCTAATAATCAGTAGGCAACTCGTAAGTTTTACAGAATCTGACATTGTTTAGTGTTTAAAATGATATTTTTTTTTAAAAAGATGCCTTATTGCATAAGTGAGAGACAAGGCAGAGTACGAACAATCGACCGATCTCATGTGAGATGAAAGACGCGATTTGAATTTCTGAATATGTGATTGTTCGATTGTTCATACTCTTTGCAATCTACCTTGCCGAATCCACCTGTGGTGACCTTTTAAAAGGACCGTCGTAATGTGGGGTTCGCATACATGTATGGCGGAATTAGTCGTAGTAAAGACACAAAGTACTATAGAATTAGTATTTAATCAGATTAGATAGTATAAAACACAAAATTACGGTTATATTATAACAATACAAACACATACACATACCCTCGATTATTGAGTTTGACTATGAATTGCCATAAAACAGTTCTGTTCTTAGGGTGTAGGTAAATGAATTTTACTTTTGACAAATAAAAAGTTTTTCACTTTGTAAACTGGGCACTGTATTGAACCAAGAGGTCAACCTCATCATATCCAGATGATTCTCGATGAGACCTAGGTGTGGGACAGGGTCCTCTCTTACCGCTCTTTTTGTAGGTTTCGAGCAAACTCTTCGCCGATGACCTGCGAAACTACTTTTCTCCATTTATAAGCTTCCTTTCCTTCGGTAATTTCTGAAATCAAGAAAAATGGATGTCAGGTTGGTTTATGAAGATCCTATACAATTTTAGCATTTCCTTTAACATAAAAAGTATCTTTTACCACTACTATTTATAAAACATCTTAATCGAAAAATAAAAAAATTTTGAAAAGTCTAATTTTTGATGATTTTGGGTTAATATACTTACAGGTTGGCAAGATGCTGGCTGTTTTGGAAATATTATTGGCACTGCGAGTAAATGTAATACTCTAAGTTCATATTTTTACTGAAAGCAAGATTCTTCAAAGTTTTGAGAACATATCCTTGTATACTGTGTTGGCCTCCAATTATCGTCTTTTCTCACATTCTTATCTATTTACTTTTAAACTCATTATGGTTGGTCTGTGGGTAGGTGACCATCTTAACATACCGAGTTTCCTCCGTGCCTCCGAAAGCACGTTAAGCCATTGGTCCCGGCTGTCATTTGTAGATCTTTGGCAGTCGTTACGGATAGTCAGAAGCCAGTTAATCTGACTCCAGTCTTGCCATGAAATATCGTATTACCCTATGGGGTTCAATTTTACGCGAAGCCGCTGCCTACCAGACAAGCACAGTCTGGTAGGCAGCCGCTTCGCGTAAAATACTGTTATTCAGCTAAATCCGGTTTGACTGGAAGCCGTCCCCAATATAGTTGGGAAAAGGCTAGGCAGATGAATTTTAAACTCATTATCTGCAGGAAACCTGTAAAAATAACAAAGAATACATCATTATAATAATTTAGTAGCAATAAATAATAATAGTAGTACTTAAGTAAAAGGTTATGGACAAATATAATGCAATATTGATTTGGGAAAAGTGGGATTTTTCGTTAATTCCTTCTTTTGGCATGCTATAATATTCTGTAGGTAATCTTTTATCACTGATACTGATGAGTCCAATTACTAGGTTCAGCATGGCGCAATCAGTACGAAAAATTCAGATTGGTTTTCCAAATTCTGACCACTTACATTGTTGTTATGTCATTGAACGTATTATAAACGAACTAGAATATCTATGTGATTATACTTTTACTCTATCGATAAAACATCTAAGAAGCCACATCCTTATGAAGTACAAGATAATATGTAAAAACGGTTCAATATTTTTTTGTTTTTATTTTTATTTCTAAATTGGAAACTGACAATAATGTAGAAGCAATTGTGTCTTTATGTTTATATAATGGAGATCTGATTTCATAGACTTTTCTGCTCAAAATGTGTTTTAACAATAAGTTATGATTAGATTTACTTACCGGTGAAACGATACTTTTGCAATATTTTCTTTCAAAACACCATTTCTATTCGAACAACCGGGCACAGTACACGCCATTGTTCATGGCAAAACGAAAACCGCATTCCACCACAATATTTTTCTCAATTTGACAGTATTTTTGATAAAATTGGTAGATTAATGTGTTAACCAGCCGGTTAAACAACAAAATGGCGATTCTCGGCAGGTGGCGCGCGACATTTCAAGACGGTCGGGAATGCTATTGCTATCTCTTTTTGTCACATGAAATGTTTCCATTAAGGTGAATGCTCCAGGGTAGCCCGCGAAATTCAAATATTTTTATGTTTTTTGCAATTTGCCGGTCAGTGTGAAGCTATATGTGGACCAAATGCGATCTGCGACCGTAACGCGTATTTATCTAAAGAATTATAACCATTTTAATCATCAATATAGCCCTCTAAGTTCATGTAGTTCGAAAGAATGAATATTTCAGAAATAATCATTCTTTCGAACTACATGAACTTAGAGGGCTATATTGATGATTAAAATGGTTTGTATTGATGAATAAAAGAATTATAACCATTTTAATCATCAATATAGCCCTCTAAGTTCATGTAGTTCGAAAGAATGAATATTTCAGAAATAATCATTCTTTCGAACTACATGAACTCGCACTTGGCCAGTATTTTTTGTTATAATTTTAAAATATAGTTTCAGTTATTTAAGACAGACATAAATTCACCATTCCTTAATATATCAGTACCTACCTACTTAACAAAATGTTTGGGATAGACTGATGAAGCCATTGTGTAGGTGTAGGTAAGACCTATTCCAGACTAAGAAAACACTGGGGTGTAAGGTTATATGTATAACTTACGAACTAATATGTTATATTAGTTCGTAAGTTTAACACAATGCGCGCGAATCTGCCTGCCAAGACACCTGCTAACCTTTTTCTTTTTTAACGGGGGAAATCCTCATGGATGTCCTCCACCCTGGGGCGGGCGGAGGGGTCTGTCAAACTCTTACTGACTAAAACCACCCCGGTGTTCCATCCATTTCTCACCAACGCCGGGGATCGCGAGAACTTAAGGGTGCTCTCTCGAAAAGGCTCAAAAATAGCGTGCAGATGAAGCAGTTTTTTGTCGGTATTTACTGAAAAATTACTTCTAAAAAAAGTAGGTACAGCTTGGCAAAAAAGTCTAGAAACGGAACTAATTATTTGTCTGTTGGCAACATTCCCAAAATAATGACGTTTCTGAATAAACAAAGTTCACGACTTCGTAGAATATTTATTTCGACCACCAAACGTTGATTATTAAACGTAAAAAGTGAAAAATAATGAATAAAACCATTCGAAGTGCTGGCAAGGAGGTTATTTATAAGGTGTACAGGCGATGTCTTGCGGAACATGAGGCCCAAACTATTCTTTCCGATCTTAACAATGTTTACCAAAGAACCGCTGATATGACAGGTATGTAAGAGTTTGTTTTGTTGATTTTAGTTAAATCAAGTGTTAATTGATAAATACAAAGCTGTATTAATTTGCTAACATAAGGATTAAGTAGAAATTTGAAACAATAAACGTCGAGCACATAGGTTATGTTTACATTTTTTCTGCATTACTCTGGTATAGCGCGCTTAGATTAATTGATACTTTGGTGACTTGATTTTTAAGTAAATGAAAATACAATTTCTACTTAACTTATACTTTGAGTGTGATTACAAGGTAATGAAGTATTTGTTGTAGCGTTTGCATTAGAAATGTAAAAGAAATTATCGTGCCATAGACTAAATAACAAATTTTATTTATTCAATTCAGGGAAATCTGTTAGCACTATAAGAAGAATTGTGCTGGAAGGAGATAGAAACAAAGGGGTATTTTCTAGCTACACCCGGAAAACACAGAAAAGGTCGTCCCAAAAAAGAATTAGACAACTTTGATTTATGTGCCATCAGGCAAAAAATTCAATTTTTTTACACCGTGAAAAAACAGGTACATCAATTATTATTTCATTTGTATTGAAAATTAAACTGAATAAATTACCTCTGCTACCAAAGTAGCCGAAATAAAGGAATGGTTATTTCGAAACGAAATTCCATTTGATGAAACATTAAAAAAGCCTTCGCTTTTGATGCTCGTGAAACATCACAAGCCAGAACCATATTTGAAATCGATGAGCTTTTAGGTGCACATGGGCACACTGTGGTAAGACTTCCACCTTACCATTGTGACCTCAATCCAATCGAGCTTATCTGGGGGATAGCAAAACACAAAATTGCCGCCCAAAATGTAAGATCGATCGACATAAAGGTATGGCTTATTAACAGTATGTGATAAAAATTTAACTTTTAAAATTGATAGAGGTATACGAAATATTTCGTCTTTACAGGAAGCAGCTGAACGTGCATTCCAAGCTATTACCGAGGAGGATTGGAAGAACTCGTGCCAGCATGTAATAAAAATAGAAGGAGTATTGTGAAAGAGAACTAACTATGTACGAGGAAATAGAGCGATTAGTCATAAATCTAGAAGATGATAGCAGCAGCACTTCTGAATCTGAACATGACTCAGATGAGTTTGGGGCCAACTCTAGCCAAGACCTGGACGTGGTCGGGGTGGAATATTTAGAGGAAGATTTATTCGAATAAAATATGCAGTTGGGAGTTTGTCATGCTTACTCAAATTTTTCACTGATGGTGGCGCTTGTGTTGATTGTTGGATCATTCGGTTCCCTTCAAAATGGTTGAGCTGAGTTGTGCTAATATTCGCGTCATGCCCGTGAACGGGTGCTGTCAGTTGAGACTGGTCATCTCTTAGCTGCCAGTGGCTATTTTAATATCTATATTTAGTTCTTATTTTTACTTTATTTACATAGTTCTCACATAATAGAAACATATAACAGATATATTTTTGTAATACATAAGATGGTTGAAACGAGTGTCCATGGAGTTTCTTGCACATACTTCTCCATAGAGATTTACGCTTTGGAATGTGCAATTAGCATTATCTGACTGACTGACTTCTTGACATTTCAAAAGAGCCTGAAAATGGTTTATTTGAAATAAAATGCTTTGAATCTTTGAATATAATAATGTTATACAATATAATGTTTTCTTTTTTTTTAAGTACAATTCCTAAACAATGTTATGAACTCAAAGAATATATTCCCAAATATTAATTTTAGGTAATTAATAAATCAGTTGCATATCTAGATCACGTCCTTGTTCAATTAAACAATACTTACTGATTTGAAAAAATAATATATAAATAAAATGGGAATTGTCTTAAAAACAGCTAAGTATCAAGATTAGGTTGGTACGCTATTTGGTTGCAACGGGTTGCTATACCAACAACACAGTGGCGTCTCCATTATTTTCTACTCTTTTTTGCCAAGCTGTAGTAATCTACATGATATTGCACGTAACTTGGTTTAGCCAGAAATTTATGTATTGGTATCACATAATAGGAAAAAAAATCACCAAATCAACTCCAAATCGTTGAGATGAAACCATTTTACTCCTTCATTTTTTAACAAAAGATTAAAAAAATAATATCTACTGCTGTGCAATACAAACGAAAATAACTTGGTTTTCTTACTTTTTAAAAATATGTATTTGTTTTATTATAAAAAATTAAAAACAAGGGTAGCGGAGTGGCGCGCCGAGGTGTAGTTAGCTCCGTGTGTATGCACAAGGTCATTGGCAAATATACAAGCCTTAATTGGCTTTCCGCGATCCCCGACTGGTGACGGCCCGCCTCTGCGGGCCACCTCGGGTCAGCGGGAGGAGTGAGGTGTTTGACTCCCCCTGCGACGTCAAAGAGGGGCGCACGGGAACACTACGCGCCGTCACCTCGGGTCCGTATGAATGGGGGGCGACGGCCATCCCCAGGACCGCCGCCCCTGGCCCCAGTTAGGGGGGCCGGGAGAGAGGTCGAAATCTCCCTTTCCGCAGCCTCCTTCTGCGCGACACCTGCTAACCTAACCTAACTTTTGAGTTGAGGAGGTCTGATGCTGCTGCAGCAGCTGCTGATGCAGGTGGACCATGTAAAATACTAGGTACCATAATTCAGCTGCATCTACTCTAAATACTTACCTAAGTACATTATTTTCTTACTTTCCTTCTGAAATTATTAAAAGTTATTTTTTTATAACGAACCAAGTAACGGCTTACTTAATGAAATTTTGAGGAGGTGGCTGTAGGAAACAGGTGGGTTCCCTGCAACTACCTACCTCGGTAACTGTACTTCTCAAAATGTGTTATTATTATTATGTTGAAAATTAATGCAATAATTCTATATAGCAGTCAACTAGCACAAACTTATATAAAAATATTGTTTTTGAGCTTAAAATATCTAAACTCATGCTGAATAGCACTTCGCGCGTCCTCGATAACTATCGGCCACTCACTATCACCCATCAGCGAGTACACGCCCCCAATTCTACGTCTGATAACAAGTTCGTAAACAATATAATATCACACAAACTAGCTGCTTATTACATCATTACGCCGAACTACGAAAACTAGCAACCTTCTTTGGGAGGCACGGCCAGCCAACGACTGGTAGCAAGCTTCAGTTAGTTGCCGTCAGCTGGCAGAGCAACACGTGTTTTTCGTTACACTTTCCTATTTCCCCACGTCACAATGTCTGAGCAAGGCCCGGCGTTTGACGTCAACGCGATGACGTTGACTCGGTGGGTGCTCCACCAGCAGAGGACGGCACCAACAGCTACAGGAGACCTGACTCAGCTCCTGAACTCCATCCAGACTGCTGTCAAGGCTATTCAGTCGGCTGTGAGGAAAGCCGGCATCGCTAAATTGTTCGTATTTTTTATTATTTATTGTTGCTATTTGTACCTACCTATCTACTTACCTACATCAATGTGGGATATTGCAGCTATGTGAAAGTTAGGTACTTACTTTGATCAGACTTTCAATTTTGTTGTAACAGATAGTCAACTTGTTAGATTACTATGTGCACTTTTTGTGAAACTTTCCCGCCAGTGTGTAGACCATAGATACTTGGTTTTCTATTGCGGCAGTATCTATTCAGATATCCTTATTTAGCTTCTCCACACCTTTGAGCCTGTTAAGAACGCAAATAATGTATATCATGTTTATTTTATTTAACGATATCAATGCAAATGATGAGAATCTGACCTTGTCCCCCCGGCTTCATTCTAAAGAGCTAAAATGCAAACAATGTCATCAATGTCTCCCAAAATAAACTCTTGGGCATACCTCAATAAAAACTGTTACAGAACCATTCAAACTGTTTTCTCATAGATATTACTCAACGTAAATTAATATTGGTAATGCATTTGCCACACCTCCAAAGTCGTGGCAATACGTAATAGACACACCCACAGCCGGTCAAACGAGTTGTAACCAAAACTAGTTGTGCCAATCGAATGTTATAATCTTTAAACAAGGAAATAATTCACAATGAACGTTTTAAAATAGGCTACCAATCTGCCATGTGCTGCTGAAGTTCCGGGATATAGCCTACCTACTCCAAATGTTGTCCAATATTAATGGATATACATATATCCATTATTAGCCTACAGCAGTCTACTGCTGGTTATCATACGTCTCTAAAAAAAAAATACAACTTGGGGCAACGTTGTTCACTGCTTTCATTTCTTCCATGTCGATAGACTGAGCTAGAAATCTACCACGCTAGAAAACTAAGTTAGATATTATGGCATATAACACGACGGCGTTGTCAATGCATTGAGTGAGTTTTTGTGTGACTATTAGGCAAGGCTATGGCCAGTCTATCTCTTCAAGTCTAAACTTTTGTTATCCAAGTTAAATTGGTCCAGAACTTTCACAGATCCAAAAACAATCTACGTATGTGCTGCCGCTGACGATACCTTGGAAATGGCGAATTATTTGAAATACAAAATTCCAGCATCAACACGAAATAGAACCGACAGATCTAAAGAAACTTATTTTTGTTACCAGGCACGGAATATCCGGAGACACCAATGTCCAAGGCGAGCAGGTCAAGAAATTGGACGTGTTGTCCAATGACCTCTTCATCAACATGCTCAAATCTTCCTTCACCGCTGGCTTACTGGTCTCTGAAGAGAACCCCACTGTTATAGAAGTAAGTATCCTGCTGAAAACATACGATTTTTTTAGACTTCTGGAGGTACAAAATCAAAATGACACCCATTTTTGATGATTATAATGGGTGTAAGAAAGAGACTAGGTAATTATCTTACTTTGGCAGACCCAGACACACAATATGATCTAGAAATACGCAACAAAAACATCGTAATTTAATGAGGTGTCAATTAACGAGAAATATTAGATTTTTAATTAGCTACCTACATACCGCGTTAATGAACAGAGCTACAGATAATATTATGTCTACCTCATGCTGACCTCTTTATTTCTTGCCCTTTGCACCATTTCCATTTACGTCTGTCAATGGAACTAAGGAAACTCACATTTTTATAAATTCTTTGAAACATTATAGACAGCTCCTTTGATATATTATAATTTTATGTTTGAGTTATCAGTCAGGGTCAACAATGTAACACAATTTACTGATACAGATAGTTGCCGTACCGCCTTGAGTAAAAATAAGGTTAGGTACTTTCTGAGAATCTGTTATTTTGAACCTAAAACAATAGAATTACATCAGTGGGTTATTATAACTTGGAGCTTATACAAATTGACACCCAAGCCGTGAAAATTTCACGCCAGATCAAATCTAAGTATATCTATCTTCTATACTGATATAGCTGAAGAGCTTGTTTGCTTTAACGCGCTAATCTCAGGAACTACTGGTCCGATTTCAAAAATTCTTTCAGTGTTAGATAGCCCATTTATCGAGGAAGGCTATAGGCTATATATCAGCACGCTAAGACCAACAGGAGCGGAGCAGTAATGTTTAAAATTGTGACGCAGACGAAGTTGCGTGGGTCAACTAGTGCTGGATAATCGGAAAATTAGTGCCACTTTTGCCTAATTAGTATTTTTGTATAATGAGAAGAAGACCTTGACATTTGCAAAAAATGATGTCCAGTCTAACCAGATTCTCTATATTGTATAATAACTAACTCCAGCTCGCCGAACTAGCTACTCAAGCATCACTACTAGCAAACCGTTTAAATACTCGTAGTAAGTGAAACCTAGGCTAGTACCTAGACAGTGAATCTATTTTATAGGACCAGCCTTCTTGTAGTAGGCTGGGCCTATAAAATAGAGTCGCTGTCTGCCTCTGTCTGTTTCTAACCCGCGATTACTTCTTCTAAACTACTGATTTTGATCCGGTTTTCGGCGATAAGAAAGACTTGTGGATATAATTTGCCACCTCCACCATGCGAAGCGGGAACGGTTTGAAGGTTACCTAAGTAGCTATACAGGGTTATTTGTAAAACACCAGCAACCTCTTAGGAATTGAAAGTACACATGATTATAAGCAACTTTTAGGCCCGTATTACAGAACTACAATCAAGACTCAAGCATTACTTAAAACTAGTCTCAGTTGGAGTTTTAATTTTAGAACTTACCTTGAGCAGAGAAACTACAATCAATAATCACCTGAGCACTACAACTTTAAAATGTCATTTTTTACGTATTATAGAACAGTGCTTGAGGCTTGACTGAGCTCCACTCAATGTGTCCTAATTTTAAAATCCCAATCAGCTCAGAATCACTGCTTGAGGCGAGATTTGATCTTTGTTTTCGCAAGTGTAATCGAGACCACGCTTGAGCATAGATTCTGCTGAATATGTTGTGGATTTGGAGTAAATCGAGTACCTACCTAATCAAAATATTTGCAGATTATTATAATTTTTTTTTTTAATAATGAGACAAATCGAACGTTTAACTTAATGTTCCTCTAAGATATTTAAGAGAGATACGCAAGACGCTTATAATTGTGAAAACTTTAAGAAGGACAGGTTTTCACAAGATGTCGTGAAACATTTAATTTTACTTGAGAACTCTTCATTTTTATTTATATCTTTTTTGAGTTTCAGTTGAATGCGGGTGCAACACATTCTAATTTTTTTTTGCAGTTTTTGGCAGCAAATGTAACGAGTCCACAATTTCCACATATTGTCCAGCAGTTTGGCTGTCCACAGAACATAATATGTACCTACTGTGAAGGGTTAAGAGTGGCTGTCAGTGTCAATGACGTCGTGTCGTCCGCCCGTCCGGTTTTGATCATGCGAAAAAAAAAAGAATTGCAATAGAAAACAAACTATTGTTCAGGGTTACCATAATGATTGCTTTCTCACGTAATCAGGGATCAATATCTCTAGTTCTAAAATAAACTGAATGCTTAAAGCGAGATTCTTCGCTCAAGCAGTAATCGGTTGAACGCAGTTTAAGTAGTACGTAAGGTTCTGTAATACGGGCCTTACTTTGGGAAAACTCCGAACTCCTGTTTCATACATTTTCATTGGCTAAATATTGCATTTTGTATGAAACAGCTGATATTTTGCCTGTCTTTCACAAATAACCCTGTAAAACTGAATTTGTCTGTGTCTCATACTTTTCAACTTCACAAGTAAAATTCATACAACCGTAGGACAAACGTATTTCTACTTGACTCTGTTTACTGCCATCTACACAAGCCTGGCTAGTTCTTTCAGCATTCTTCTTTGAATCTGTATCCCTAGGTCACTCATCAAAATAAAAACTCATAATTTTGTTTCACAGGTAGAAAGTGACAGGCGTGGTAAATATGTGGTGTGCTTCGACCCACTCGACGGCTCCTCCAACATCGACTGTCTGGTGTCAGTTGGCTCCATCTTCTCTATATTCAGGTAGGTAAATTCTGAGATGGATCTATCTCTCTTTTCAATCTTTACATAGTCTAGAGTGAGATAGGATACGTTGCGATGGGTGTTGTTCCGTTTTCGACGAAAGACCTTAATTTTTCCGCAATATCGTCGACCGGAGAGACGAACGGACAGCGGTGTCTTACTAATAGGGTTAATTTGTAACCCTTTAAAAGAAAGCCTGCACTGCACACTGGCGATTTAAGGGTTCTGTGCCCTTCAGGTACGAAGTCCTGAAGAGGAATAAACAATAACTATCGCGTGTGTATGGATAAAACACATTAATAGTATGGAAAAAAACGAAAACCTCGCCTCACCCGTCCTTTGGCCCTTATGCTGTGCACAGGCACTTACACGCGCGCGTTGCCTTTTATGATAACCTTTGCCTATGACCATAAAACTAAATGAACCATTTAAAAAAACAATAGATTGAATGGACCATTAATAATGAATATCAAAATAATAATAGGTATATGCACTGATTTCCAATTATCCATATAAAGATTAAATAAAGGTAAATTGCAAATAAACACCACAATAAAAAGTAATAAACGTTTCGATTTTATTTTATAACCTACGATAAATGCCTACTAAGTACTTAATCGTCGTGAAATTCACCTTATGGAGGAAAACCCCAACAATATCACCGATCTAACCGCGTTAAGCGGAAAAGTGACTATTTAATAATATGTATTTTAATCAAATAATATTTATTTTTCCTGGCAGAACCAGAGCGCTGTATTCAAATTTGCAAATTTCACCAACTAAGAATTTATATCTTGAAATGTCAAAATCCCAAGTTGTGAATTGCTGCATTCTTCTTCTTATCGTGTGCAGTAAGGTTTAACGACCCCACTCACGCTAGTGTCATAGTTTTTAAACCGCCTCAAGGGCCTCTGACATGGTTTATTTGACGGCCGGGACCACCGGCTTATACGTGCCTTCCGAAGCACAGAATCATCTTTTTATCAGACAATCAGGTGATTCAAGCCTGCATTGCATAATTGCTGCATAAAGCTCTAAATGTTGGTGTCTGCCAGTAGGTCCCATAATGGCCATGCCCAAGCCATATCGAACAATCGTAGGCTCACAACCCGGAAGACAATTTCGATCGTTGATTCGAGGTCCACCTTTGATTTTATTTAAATTGAAAAAATCCTTGTATCCCTTCCAGAAAGAAATCCAAAGGCGACCCCATGCTAGCTGACGCATTACAACGGGGCAGCGAGCTGGTGGCGGCTGGCTACGCGCTGTACGGCTCCGCAACCATGATGGTCCTGTCGCTCGGCAAGGGGAAGGGCGTCAACGGGTTCATGTACGATCCCTCGCTCGGAGAGTTCATATTAACGGACCCTAATATGAAGATACCTGAGAAGGGCAACATCTATTCTATTAATGAAGGTAAGAATTTAAAATATCCAAGTACATATTTTACACATCTTCTGCCCAGCCCTTCGGGAAGGTAATAAAAAGTACACCTAAGCTTAATTTCGGCAGTTACGTTTGAAGTCATTTGGGAGCTAGCTACTCGTATATTCCTCTCAACCGGGTGGTAATTCAGAGTTTGGCCACAGATACTTTAAAATTCCTAATGGAAGTGTATTTTGACTGACCTGAGAATTGAACCCAACCTGGGTTCCTCTCTTGTTCACTATGGGCATAGCAAGCAAGGGAGAGACCACAGAAATATATCTATGGGAGAGACCCAGGATGCAGGATACAAAAATGTGTTCCGGGTGAATTTATTGCGCTATTACTTCCTCTAGTGTTCGAGCACTCGGTATCAATTGATGATATTGAAATAGCGCTAGAACCTAGGTACTAAAGAGGTGTTTCAGATAAGACATTCAACAAGTACAACAGATAATAAAATTGTATCTACAATGAGTTGTTTATCGCAATCTGCCAGACATGAATAGAATAATTAAATATCATAACACACAATAGGTACCTAGGTACCTAAACTGATTTATTGGTGGAGTTAGAATTTCATCAATTAATAATTTTTGCTACATAAACATACTTTAGTCCCCAGTAGGTAGTATCTACGAATAACACCATCAAACACCAGGGCCCCAAGACTGCTATTTTTTTATAAATTCATCATTCCAACACTATCCCATTGTCATTTTGCTAAAAGTTCGTAATATGCTAATTCATAATGGTCGATCACTGGTCGGTCAATGGTCTCGTAATAGAATCGTGGTAGAAAGACATTTTCGTATTGCCATTAGATATTATAAAACCCGTTAATAGAGATGATTTTCGAAAAACTACTACTAAATTTGAACATTAAGTTAGGTACTTACGCCAGATTTCTTGTATTATTTATTCATTTGCCATTATGTACGAGATTACCATTATGTGCCATTTCTTTCAATGGACTGTCAGTGGTTGACCATTGTAAAGTCATAATGACGCTTTTATATTAGTAGAATACCAAACTTGTCAAAATCAACAATTATGAAATCAATGATAGACCATTCTGACACTATTGTAATAGCAGACTTGAGGCCCAGGCTCTTGAAAATTCCTATGTTGGAAACTTTCTCTAAAATACCAAGGTATATTGAAGACAAATCACGAATGCTTGCCGTAATAAAACCGTACAAGAGATTCATTACAGTAGTCACCGTAAAGATTACTCTTTAGTAATGAGGAAAACGGTAGGTACGTAAGCAAAATCCATCATGTAATCTAAAGTCATTATTACGAGCTCATGTACCTGGGCCCCAAGTCTGCTATTACAATAGTGTCAGAATGGTCGATCACTGATCTCATAATTGTTGATTTTGACAAGTTTGGCAATCTACTAACATAATAGTGTCATTATGACTTTCCAATGAACAATCACTGACACTCCACTGAACGAAATGGCATAAAATGGTAATCTCGTACATAATGACAGTCGTATGCGGTAATCTGCTAAAATTTTGACAGTTCCATCGATCAGTGACCTACGTAATTGTGTAGTCATTGCTTTTCCAGTCACTGCGCCATTCTACCGGCGTTTTATATCCAATATTTTTTGGACAAACTTCGCTCTTCATTGGTGCGGCTGCTGTAGCCAAGCGCCAGGTGTCAGTGGTTTTCGAGAAACTCAATGAGAGCCGAAAGGAGAAACCGTAACTCCATAAAAACTTGGGCCTGGCGTTACAGAGCTGGATTTCGCCATAAATTAGAGCATTTAGGAAGGTTTCACGAGCCCAATTTTGACCCACTGACCAAATCAGATAATATTTGCCCATATTTTAGGTTATTATTTTTAAATACTAGTTAGTAGTTACTAGCTTTAGCTCGCGACTTTGTACGCGCATATCTCGTTTTTTTCTGTTCCCGTATAGCCTAACAATATAAAAATATTTTTTCAAATCTGACTGATTCCAGAGATTAGCTCGTTCAAACGAAAAATGCATATTTGTGGCTATGTTTCCTACACTAAATATTATCAAACATTCGTCGTTATAGAGATCTAAGACTATATACTCTAGAATGCACTTGCAGCTATGCTGCAGTGCTTGCATCCTATAATGATGATTTTTTATAAAAGTGCTCAGGCTTTCAGTTTCTTTAAGCTGAAGTTTTCAGAAAACTATATTTTTAGACAAGGGCCATGTGCATCACTTCTGGCTTGCTTTTGCTTATATTGTATTTTATAGGGTGCTAACTTATATCAGGTACAGTAATAAGAAATAGTATTATATTAAAATAAAAATAAAACATAGCAGTAAGTAAATCGTTTTAATCATCTTCTTCATTAGGATTATCATAATATGTGTGTAAGTAGGTTCTTCTAAATGAGGAATGTCTTGACTGTTCCGCTCATTGACAGCTGATGAAGATGCCCCAGATGGTGAGGGGCCTGAATGGAAATACCGGGATGCTCTATTTGCTCGCACCCATCAAAAGAAGCACACTTGAAGCAGCCACCTGAAAATAATTTATCCACATTACAGGAAGCCATTACACAGAGACATTGTGTATGTGTGTGCCCATTTTGAAAATGACTGAAAATGAAATCCTGCAAATGAGAAATGTTGATGTTAAGAGCTTGACTAATATTAAATACTAATTGACCTGCGCAACTTCGATTGCCTCACAATTTTCGTTACTGCTCCGCTCCTGTTGGTCTTAGCGTGATAATATAGCCAATAGCCTTCCTCGATAAATGGGCTATCTAACACTGATAGAATTTTTAAAATCGGACCAGTAGTTCCTGAGATTAGCGCGTTCAAGTAAACAAACTAACTCTTCAGCTTTATAATATTAGTACTAGTTGACCCGCAACTTCATCTGCGTCACAATTTTCATTACTGCTCCGCTCCTGTTGGTCTTAGCGTGATGATATACAGCCTACAGCCTACCTCAATAAATGGGCTATCTAACACTGAAAAATTTTTTCAAATCAGACCAGTACTTCCTGAGATTAGCTTGTTCAAGTTAACAAACAAACAAACTCTTCAGCTTTATATATAAGTATAGATAGATAATGAAAATAACACTCTCTATGCCCTCGTTAACAAAACTTAACTAAATAATGTTTTTCATAACCCGTGAATAAAACTAGTAAACTAACCAAGCACGGCAGAATCCATTATATTACACTCTTGCACTGTACCAGTTCTGTACTGTAAAAGTTGATGAGGACAAACTTTTTTCAGAAGACAACATCCACATTGAATAACACTCATCGGTGTCCTAGTGTCTGTTCAATTCCATCTGGTCTACTTTCATCAAGAGCAAGCTTGGAAAATGAAGTCATTTTCATTGATCTGAAACAAACAATTTTCATTCGACTATTAGGTCTAGCACTAGCATTTAGAAATAAACATCTGAGTGGCTATTTTTGGTAAACATGAGTGGCCATATTACATTTCCATTGAAGGGATGCTGGCCTCCCCTCTGAGAGAGAGAATAGGTTGTAATTGACCATA
The DNA here is from genome assembly GCA_950371165.1 of Lacanobia oleracea. Taxonomy (NCBI): domain Eukaryota; kingdom Metazoa; phylum Arthropoda; class Insecta; order Lepidoptera; family Noctuidae; genus Lacanobia; species Lacanobia oleracea. The sequence continues at coordinate 17,358,284 of OX493405.1, read as the reverse complement.
CAGATTTAGTCTGGATTGGTGATGTTTTAAATTTGAATTTGTTGCACATTCTTGTTAATTTTTAAAAATAAAACCATTAAAAGAAAACTTAACAGAACCTATTACACCATTTAGTTTGTTTACATTAAATATTACGTACAAAAATGTTAAATGTTTACGATATAGAAATATCAGATACTAACCCACCCATTCCTGTACAATAGGAAGAATGATCCATTTCCAATATTCACCTTCCTATTGTATTGCAGCGTTCCGTTGCTATTCCGCAATTGATGCACAGTCTCATGATGTCGTTATTGAGAAGTAAAAAGAGCAATAAACAAATCTATTAATTATTTGATTTTTTAATGACGCTCACGTTAAAATTCAATTAGCTCTTTGCAAAACACCGGTCGCTTCAAAACAAATAAAAACAGTCGTCGACGTCAGTAAAGTAAACAGTACCTAATGTCACTAATGTCACATTTGACTTTGACAGCAAAACGGATAAAATATAAATGAGTTTCATTACGTATTTGCTATTTACGACTTTGTTACTACTTCAGATTTCATAGAACACTAATAAATAATATGTAAAATTATATACAATAGCAATCTGGCATAAATTAATGTTCAAATTTAATAGCAGTTTTTCGAAAATTATTTCTCCAAACGGGTTTTATAATAATGGCAATACGACACTGTCATTCCACTACAATTTCATTACGAGACCACTGACATGCTACTGAACGATCAGTGAAGGATCATTATGAATTTAGCAGATTACGAACTTTTAGCAAAATGACAATGGCATCGTGTTGGAATGACGAATTTATAAAAATTAGCAGACTAGGGGCCCTGATTGTATCACTATGTGTCATGATTTTAAACGCACTCAACCACTCATCGATAAATGACGGATCAATCAATCTATCACAGAAATATTTTGCAAATGTATGTACGGTCAGCAAAAAAAGTTGAATATCATCTGTTACCGGTTCAACATTTCTGGTTGATCGCGCTAATCTTAGGAACTATTATTTCAAATTAAAATTATTTCTTTTATATTTATCAAGGGAGGCTATAGGCTGTATACGTCACGCTACGAACAGTAGAAGCGGAGTATTCATGAAAAATATGACGCAGACGAAATTTCGCGGGTCAGCTAGTGATGGATAAAATCCGCCGAAGTGCGAGTGGGATCCGTACCTACACGAAGGTGAAACCTTATTTTTTAGAGTTCCGTACCCAAAGGGTAACCAACGGAACCCTATTACTAACCCTCCGCTGTCCGTCCGTCCGTCTGTCTGTCAGCGAGCTGTATCTCAAGAACCGTAACAGCTAAAATTTTCACAGATTGTGTATTTCTAATGCCGCTGTATCAACAAATAATAAAAAATAAGGTTTATGGTACGGTACCCTTCGTATGCGAGTCCGACTCGCACTTGGCCGGTTTTTATTATTTGTTTTTATAGCGCCAACAAAAATTTCAACTGTTCAACTATCTATTACGTTTCTTGAGATACAGCCCGCTGACAGACGGACGGACAGCGGAGGCTTAGTAATAAGGTTCCGTTGGTTACCCTTTGGGTGCGGAACCCTAAAAATGAACCAAAGTAACCTATAATCTATTCATGTGATACGATTGGCTGTTAAAATCTCATTCAACAAATCACAGGTAGACAACACGCGTTTGAGATTTGTTGCCATTTTTTTTGTGATAATGTTCGTTAGAGTCTGGGGCTAAGTGGATTGATAACTTATCTTAAAAAAATCGGCCAAGTGCGAGTCGGACTCGCCCACCGAGGGTTCCGTATAAATTTGTAGCTACAAATTACTTTAAATAAAGACTTTATTTTTTAATTACAAATGTTTAGTTTTCAGACTTTTCTCTATACTTGTAGTATAAGACGACATTACATGCCAAATTTCATAGTTCTAGTTCAACGGGAAATAACCTTTACATTTTGATTCCCTTGAGAGTGTCAAAATATACGTTTTTCAACATAAACGACCGTATCTTTTTTACTTTAACTCAGAAGTTTGATTTTTTCACAACTGCAAGGGGCTATAGACTTGATTATATTGTATGGTTTTAATTTCAACTTGATACATCCACGCGTTCCCGAGATAAGCGGTCTTGGCAGACAGACGGACGGAGAACAAAGTGATCCTATAAGGGTTCCGTTTTTTCCTCTTGAGGTACGGAACCCTAAAAAGTGAACACAAAATTCAAAATCAATAAACTGGAAAGTTAAACGATTTAGTTGGTGACTGTATGACATTCTTCGATATAATATTAAGTATATCTATTTATTTATGTTCGTAATCTAATCTCACCGTAGATAGGACTCAGGATATGTAAAGCACTTCAAATCGCTGTTGTGTGGGTGTGTCTAAACGAGTTATGAAGTTCAACAACTGACCTTTGAATTTATTTTTAACGGCAACGAAAACAGAATTATTATAATAATTTATGCTCATTACAAAATTTATCTAAAATAAATATTTCATGATAACTGGATTGTTACCATAGAGATAATGAAAAAATAATTAGCAATCTTGGAGGTCGCTACAGTCCTCGTAGACTTTAAGTACTACTAGAGATCCTTTAGAAACGATACACTTGCGCCAACGAATAATCCATTCATCAAAACATTTTTTAAACGCTGCTTCCGGAATTGAGTTCAGTTCTCGCCGCGAATTCTCCTTTATGTCTTCTATCGATTGAAAACGGGTGCCACGAAGTGGTAATTTGAGTTTAGGAAAAAGAAAAAAGTCAGTAGGAGCCATATCTGGTGAATATGGTAGTTGCTGGATGGTATTTGTTGAGTGTTTGGTTAAAAATTCGTTCACATTGATAGCCTTGTGCGTAGGCGCATTGTCGTGGTGCAAAATCCAAGAATTTTCTTTCCACAAATCTGGCCTTTTTCGTCGAATTTGCTCTCTTAAACGCCGCATAACGCTCAAATAATATTCTTTATTTACCGTTAGACCTTCCGGTAAGAATTCAGAGTGCACAACACTGCGATAGTCAAAGAAAACAGTCAACATGACTTTGACTGTTGATCGACTTTGGCGTGTTTTTTTCGGTTTCGGTTCAGTTGGAAGGCGCCACTCCGAAGCTTGTTGACTAGTTTGCATGTCAAACTCGTAAACTCACGTCTCGTCACCAGTAACAATGCGTTTCATGAATGTTGGGTCCGAACTGACTCGTTCTAGCATGTCCTCAGCGACTTTCATGCGATTGAGTTTTTGGAGAAAATTCAGATCTTTTGGGACTAGCCGAGCAGCAACATGTTTCATACCCAAATGATTAGTTAAAATGGTACGGATCGACTCGTGAGATACAGAAAGTTCGGCGGCTATCTCTCTCAGAGTTGAATGGGGATTTTCAGTCACTATTTCCTTCACTTTTGCGATGTTAACTTCAGTTGCAGACGTTGACGGCCTACCAGAGCGAGGCAAATCTTCCATCACATCTCGACCGCTTTTGAACGCTTTGAATGCACTCATAAGCACGAGTTTTTGATAAAGTCGATTCACCGTAAGCCTTCTGTAACATTTTCAGTGACTCCGAACACGAAATTCCATTGGCGATGCAAAATTTAAGACAAACTCTTTGTTCGATATTTTTGTCCATTATGAAATTCGCAATACTCACTATATATGATATTACTAAAACCAGCACTGTATTTAATATAAATAACAGATGCAACTCAAACTCCGCGCCAAAATGGAAAACAGTTGTGCCAATCTAACAACTACAAAAAAACAAAAATTTGAATTGGGAACCATAAACAAATCATCCATTCCCGATACTTTTTTGACTGAATGTATATGTCTAAGAATACACATACGAATTCAAACTTTAATTTACTAACGGTCGCTTTATGAATCTTAAAATTAAGAATTAAGATCTATAATAATAAGGACAACGTTCATAATCGTACGAATGAAATGCTTACGACTGCTTCGTACTCACAAATCCCGTTTTCCCCGTTCACGTATGAATTTAAGGAAATCCTGTCTTAGTGCTCCCATACACTCCTCAAGGAACCTACATGCCAAACAGCCATTATTTCTGTGCAAACAGCTTTCTATGACCAGTACCTAGTTTAGGCTGGGTTGTCTGTGAGTCACTCGGTAACGGAAGAATCTATACTTCTATAAAGTGACTGGTAATTAGTGACCGATATTTACTCATGAAAAAAAACTTACTATTACTATGGAACCAAACCTGAAATCGCGAAAAAAAATAGGCAGTACAGTACGTTAATTACCAGTCACCCTATATATAAAACTGAAGAGTTTGTTTGCTTGAACGTGCTAATCTCAGGAACTACTGCTCCGATTTGAAAAATTCTTTCAGTGTTAGATAGCCCATTTATCGAGGAAAGCTATATATTATCACACTAAGACCAACACGAGCGGAGCAGACGAAGTTTGGCGGATCAACTATTTTATATTTTAGGATCTAATCACCGTGGTATCGTTTTCCAGGATATGCCGCAGAATGGTCGGCAGGTCTCAGCCAATATATAGAAGACAAGAAGAACCCTAAGGTCGGCAAGGCTTACGGCGCGCGGTATGTGGGCTCCATGGTGGCTGACGTGCACAGAACCATCAAGTACGGAGGCATTTTCATGTACCCCGCTACCAAATCTGCGCCTAGTGGAAAAGTGAGTATATATATTTTTTTATTTGTTATCTATGGGTTTGCTCTTGACTCTAGTCTATGTCAGAGATGACAGAGACAAAGTCTACGATGGAGCGAGCCTACCCAGAAAGAGCCTGTTCACTCTAACTTTGAAGAGATTAGGGTTGTATTTAGCATTTATTACTATCCTATATTGAGAAACACCCACACTATTCTGTAGAATTTACAATTTAATTTTGTAGGTAACAGAATAAATGGAATCAAACCCCAAAATCGCGAAATTTGTTTCGCGAATCAGGGTTGGTCCCAAAATAAGGGTTAGGTTGGTAAAAGCTGTTCATAATAATGAACTAGTGCATTGAACCCTTTTCAGATTTTCGTCTATTCTGTTACGTCGTAGATAAAAAACGGAACCCCTTATAGGATCACTCGGGTGTCTGTCGGTCTGTCTGTTTGTCTGTGTGTCTGTCTGTCTGTCCGTCTGTCACAGCCAGTTTTCTCCTGATCCACTGGACCAATTCTGTTGAAACTTGGTACACATATGGACTTCTGTGACCCAAACACGGAAGCGTTACGTAAGTTATTAAATTTTTAGTATGGGGGTCAATTTTTTGGGGTCAAACTAGAAAATTAAAAAAAAAGTTTTTTGAACAATATCGTGACATATCAAATGAAAGGGCTTACTGTCTGTGAGAGTTTTACCTATATTTTTACATAATTTTAAAATAAATGGTTTTGAAGTTATTCAAGAAAATAGACGAAAAACTACCATTACCCCCCTTATCTCCGAAACTACTGAGTCTGAAATTTTGAAAAAAATGGAGATAATAGCTACCTATAGAATACAGGAAAATATATTTTTTTTTACCTCTAAGAATTCTATAGTGTTAAAATATCACGTTTAAAAAAAAATCGTTCGGAACCCTTTGCACGCGAGTCCTACTCGCACTTGGGCAGTTTTTTTCAAGAAAGAATCGAATTGTTAGATTGACTTTACAACGAAGGCGTTAGCTGTAGATGAAGAACAAATTATTTATGTACTTATCAGTAGATACCTACTGATAAGTAGATAGATATCTAAGGTCATACGTTCGCATACAATTTGCATTACATTGCAGACAACCGGGGTATAATGTGATCACTGATCAACCAATAAAAGGTAGAACGACGCTGTTGGCGCAGTGGTTGAACGATTGACTGCTGCGGCGCGTGTCGCGGGTTCGATTTCCGCACGGAATAAATATTCGTATGGCCTACAGATAGTTGTTCCGGGCCTGGCTATTTGTGTATGTGAGTTCGTAAACGCACCCACGACACAGGAGAGAAAAATAAAAGTTTAGACAGACAGACTCATTCTACACAACAGGATCCACCCTCAGTGTAAACTTTGATTCAATCAGTGAGTAATGCAGTGAAAGAGATAACTTTAAACTTTGCATCAGACACAATATAATCGTGACCTCAAACCGACAGGCTATCTGAAAGGGTACCGATGTCCGATTCATTACCGGCTGTAAACAATTACGACACCGCTGTTCTTGATACGAAAAATATATCTTTTGATTAAGTATGTGCTATGGAAATATTCAAGTCTATTCATAATCTTGCTTACCAAAGCAGCAAAATTCACGTCCCACTCGATTTACGGTGTTTCGATTATTGCAGTAACTTTTAAGTACAGACAGCATGATATGTTTTGTGCTTCGGAAAGTAGAATAAGTTTTGTGATTAATATTTCTTAGCGTACCTTTTGGCCGTTTACGTAAGTAGCAAGAAAGTGTATTGTTTCTTTTCTTTTAGGACTAGTATTAAAAGCATGTAATTTTCTTCAACTTGGCGAGTTTTTTAGAAAGAGAACCGTACCTACCGAGTTACTAATGAGCTAGGTTCACAATACTGTCATGGTGGTGACGGGCGGGCGATAGGCGCGGGGGCGCCTCCGCCCGCCCACCACCACCACCACCACCACCTTCGCTGGTCATTCCCAGCCCTCCCTCTTAACGGGGAGGACGTGAGGGGCCCGCCGGTTTAGGCGGGTTGTCGTCGTTGGAGGACCGGACGCCCAGGCTGCGCCGATCTCCCAGTCCTCCTCCACTCAGACGATGTGGGAATGCTGCTGGGTTATTTTAGTTCATATACCGGTTCAGCCCGGGGAGTACACATAGGTACCCCTCCCATTCCCCCGATGAGAGGGTATGCGTAATGCATTTTTTCCCAGGGCCAAAAAAGATTCACAATATTGTGTCGGGATGTGTCGTCGATGGGTGCGTGATAGGTACACTAATGAAACGATTCTATTCAAACCCATGTCATTTTACAGTTTTGTAGCCAATCAATTGCATCAGAAAGCGTCATGACACCACACGGCACAATAATGTGTACCTGGCTTTAACTCTTTGTCCCAAATTAGGGACTACTCACACTTATTCGCTCTGTTCAGCTTAATGCCCATAGAAAACAACGATTTTGTATGGAGATACGTACACATCCGTTCAGCTTTCCGCGTCTATTCAGCTTTCGCGGCAAACAAGTATAAATGAGGACAATGAATGTTATTATCATGCGAGTGCTATAAATAGAGATCAGCGCTGTTACTACTAGTTTACTTACGATGCTGTACGCGGCTGATAGAAGCAGAACTATATAAGTGTGACCAAAATCGTTCAGCGAAACGCGAATGGAGCTGAATAAGCGTGAGTAGTCCCTAAGTCTTGACGATATAAAGGAAAACAATAAAAAACCATTCCCGTCTCTTTCCAGCTCCGTCTGCTGTACGAATGCCTGCCGATGTCGTTTATCGTGACGGAAGCCGGTGGGCTGGCGTCCAACGGTATGATCCCCATCCTGGACATAGTGCCCACGGCCATCCACCAGCGGGCGCCGTGCTACCTCGGCTCTAAGAAGGATGTGGAAGAACTGCTCAGCTATTTGAAGTAGAGGACTGTTAAAAAAGATTTATGTATATGAGGGTGATTTTATAAGATGTTAACCTATTTTGTTATTTTAATTATAATTATTTTTTAAGAAGACTGATTGGTTGTGATTTATTTTGGTTTCGAATGATACTTTTTTTTGAGCGGGCACTGTTATGTTCAACACTCGGTGATTATGGGCGAGTCGCCGATGGCGATGTGGCATTCGATTAATCGAAAAAGATTTAGTTGTATGTCAAAAGTATATGGCAATCAATGCAGATCCGTATATCATCAACTAAATAGTTGCCCGAAAAAATTAAAAAAAAACATTTGCAACTGTCAGCTCAAAGTATTGTAGCGACCACATGCTCGACCTAGTATTATATTATCTGTGGCTCGACTAAACAGTCAATCTGTTGTCTCTATCCAAAAAATTCAAGAGTGAGTAAAGTAAAACACTGAACTTATAAACTTAACTATTATTTATTTACATCAAAATAATAATACAATACATTATATTACTTATTCACTTCGCTTAGTGTTGTCTCAAAAGGTTCTACACCCAGTCTTGACTCAATTTTCTTAGTCGAATTTTATAAAATTAGAAATAGTTTTACATAGTTCAAAATCCCAGAGCAGCCAGACTTTAGGTACTTATTTTCTGAGTAGCAAAATGCTTAGGAAAGAGTTAGGCTGCAAAACTGTTAGGCTGCGTTTGGACCTGAGATGTGCGAGCAAGCGTAGCGAGGGATGCGTTTGTTAAGGTGGATGCGCCAGGGTAGACCGCGAAATTAAAAATTTCTTACGTCTTTTGCAACTTGCAACTCAGTATTAGGTTTTATGACGATTTAAGTATGATTCAAGGGCGTAAGTATTATGTTTTTTAGAATTATAACCAATTATGTAAGAAATAAAACTACTTAGGGCCAGGTAACCCGAAAAATGACTATTTCATGAAATCTTGACATTTTAGGATTATACCGACTTATGGATTTATTTTACTGATTTGAATGTTTATAATTCTGAAAATACATAATTCTTATGCCCGCGAATCATATTTTAATCAACATATAACCTAACACTAACTTGCAAAAAAACTTAAAAAAAATTGAATTTCGCGGGCTACCCTGGCGCAACCACCTTAAGAACCAATAGCATCGCTTGCGCTGAGCGAGGCTAGGTAAATGAAGCGATTCGTCGCACAACTCTGGTGAAAACGCAGCCTTAGTGTGGGGCTGCGGAATCTGTTCGAAAGAGGTACCGTAGCCCTAGAAGGCGGAGGGCACTAGGAGGAACGCGGATGGGTTTTAGTCAGTAAGAGTCTGACACTCCCTCCTGCTCCACCCAGAGCGGGAGGAGTCATTTGATGATTCCCATCCTTAAAAAAAAAGCCTTAGTGTGTACTTTGAACGTACGCATACCTGCTTGCTTGTACCTACGGCCAATTTACTGGTTTCCGAACACTTTTTGTTTCTCAGAAAATAAGATAGATATGGGGGCTCTGAGATCTTGCTCTAACAGTACAATCTTAGATTTTTGTTTTAGCCTTATATTTCGATTTTAAAAGTAAATGATGTTTTGTTTACCATGACCAGTTGATTGGCGTTTATAATATACCAGCAAGGACCAAATTGCCTTGAACAGTAAGAAATGTAACAAAGCCAGCTAGCAGGGAATATTATAAAACTGGTCATGGAAAAATAGTCTTAAACCACGTAACACTTATCACATAACTGTTAACGCACCATTACTTTGCAGCAAGTTCATAAATATTAATCACACCTTACTTATATTAAGCTAATAGTTTAGTCTACATTCCATTATAGGAGTTATCTTGAGATATTACAGGATGGCGAAACATTCTAAAATCAATTAATAGTGTATTTTCTTATTGAGTACATTGACTTCATCATCTGCCTAGCCTTTTCCCAACAATATTGGGGTCGGCTTCCAGTCAAACCAGATTCAGCTGAATACCAGTGTTTTACCTGACGTAAAACACTGGTATTCAGCTGAATCTGGTTTGATTCACTTAAAAATTACATTGACTTCAAAAAGTCAATTATAATTGACTTCGTGGTTGTCCAATGACTTCGTGGTTGTCCAATGACTTCGTGGTTGTCCAATATTTGTCACGATGCCACGAGTTACAAACTTTAAACTACTCCTTTTGCTTCATTCTTCATTAATTTCTCTGATCAGCGCCAGTTTAGAGCACAATTTCCCAACATCCTTATTGGGTTTGCATGTCACCGAGTTACTCCATCACAGTAAGATTGTAAACTCTTTTACTTCGTAATATTTAATACTATTTTATGAATTTTACTCTAATCCAGTTTGATATTTCGTGATCAAAAAAATTCATGCGTGTGACCTACAATTAACGCTCAAAAACAATATGACTAATGAAAAATTTTGCTTTTGTATAGTTTCGCCAATCCTTTGGCGTTGTACTAATACAAAGCGATTATCGCGCGAATACGCGATCGACGCGTTGATTTGTTCTCTGTCGGCGCGACGACGCGATCGGGTTCGATGGGCAATCGGCGAGGATCGCGTATTTGCGCGATAGTTACGTATTCACGCGATAATTGCTTTGAATTACGACAACGCCTTACATAATTTATATTGGACAACGTTCATATTATACCTATTAGAAACTCAGTTTGTTCTCTTAACACTTTCAGTGCCGACGACACGCGACGCCTTCTTGGCGCTCGGGTCAATCCTTACTCAGGTGCCGCTGACGGCTCGATGTTTTGTGCCGCTGACGGCTCGGTGGCCGCTGACGGCTCGGTGTTTTGTGCCGCTGACGGCTCGGTGGCCGCTGACGGCTCGGTGGCCGCTGACGGCTCGGTGTTTTGTGCCGCTGACGGCTCGGTGGCCGCTGACGGCTCGGTCTTTTGTGCCGCTGACGGCTCGGTGTTTTGTGCCGTTGACGGCTCGGTGGCCGCTGACGGCTCGGTGTTTTGTGCCGCTGACGGCTCGGTGGCCGCTGACGGCTCAGTGTTTTGTGCCGCTGACGGCTCGGTGGCCGCTGACGGCTCAGTGTTTTGTGCCGCTGACGGCTCGGTGTTTTGTGCCGCTGACGGCTCGGTGGCCGCTGACGGCTCGGTGGCCGCTGACGGCTTGGTGGCCGCAACCTGCTGTATGCGGCACCCGGCAAGGACTTCATGAAAATGGAGATGGCAATGAAAGTTAAAGACGTAGATCTAAGCGGTGAGAGCGATAAACTGATGGAACACGTCCAGGATGTGAGGATCCAGGTCTTGGGTGAAGAGCAGCGTCTCCAACGTGCTGCTGTACTTCTGGACTTGTTCGTGATGCTGAAAGGAATAAGGCTATTTTAGGCAATAGTTCATTAAAAGTAATAAGTACTGGTTACCAAAAAAGTTAATATGCTCAGGGGTTCCCTCTATCTGGCAGAATTTTGAATTTATTTGGCATAACACACTTGGCATAATCTTTTTAAACGAGTATTTTTAAAGCATAAAAAATATTTCATAACTATTGTTTGGCCGAATGTATATAAATGTCAGAATTTACAATGGCATACTTTTATGATGCCAGAATTTTATTTGCAAAGGTAAAATTCCGCATAATTTCGTTTAGCATAACGTTAATTTAGAGCGACGATTATTTGGTAAAATATCACGTGGCATATTATGAAGATGGCAGAATTTCATTTGGAAATTTTATGAGGCATACTGCTATTTCTATAAATTGCATTTTTAACCTTAAATTGAATTTAAAAATTGTCTTAAAAGTCAATAAGTTGTGTTACAAAAGTTAGTGATAGAAACGAATCGCTGCAAGACCGACTCCACGTAGTCTTGACTGCCCTACCCCTTTAGTGTTATTTAAGCCCGCGTAGGCGCGGAGGGGCGAGGCGCCCGCAAGTAGAGGAGCAAGTGATACTCACGATCAGGAAGACCTGTCGCAGCCGGCCCACTGTGCTGCGGTACCAGTGCGTGTCGGGGTCGCGCGCGTCCGTGTCGCAGCGCACCAGGTGCTCCGACAAGATCATGATAAACCGTTGGAATACGATCAGGAACAGACGCTTTTGGTCCATGTGCGCTGCTTCTAGACGTTCTTCCATACGTTCAACAGCCTAGAATTCAATTATTACAGTATAAGCAAAGAATAACTAGGTGGATGCACCAGTCCGGCACCGTTCCGTAACTGTAGTACACCATTTTGAGCTTCCACAGCTATAAAAGCACGAAATTTTGCTGAAAAATTTCCCTCCCTTAGGCCTCTGCCTCGAATTTTGCGGGCAACGGGGCGGCGGCGGCGGCAGTGCGGGAGCGGGGCGGGCAACGCAGATTCGTTCTCGAAAACAGCGGGCAGATCACGCGGCACTATAGCGGTGTAGTGTTGTGTCTGTGGTTGTGACGTCGAGATATTTGTTTTTATTCGCGAACGAAATGTCTGAACACCGTTTGACAACATTTTTTTTATTCTAATTTATTCCTAACGCTCGATTTATTGTGGGCAAAAGAAGAAGTGAATCTAGGTATTCACTTCTTCTATAGGACAAAGAAAGACGTCGATCATTTTTAATTTCTTCCCATAACTGGTTAATTACTCTGCTATTTTTATGGTTCACATCTTTGCTGTTCCATATTGGTATCTTCTCAAAAATTGTTAAAATAATTTGCTCTAGCACGTCCGAGTACATTTCGACACGTCCCAAAAATAAATAGTACAACACTGCGTAGCGGACGCGCGAGCCTGGCGCGCCCCGCTCGTGCCCCCCCCCCCTCGCGCCGCTCTATCCGAGGGTCGCTCCATTTGATTTTACACATTAGATCCTGCCACTCCCGCGCCGCCGCCCCGCTGCCCGCAAGATTTGAGGCGGGGAATGGTTTGGGGCCGGTGCGTTCACCGTATTTTTTTAATGTGGTTTCCATGATTTGAAAACCAACAAGAATAAAAAGATTTGTTCAAAGTAGTTAGCAATTATATTACCTCTTCTGTAGGTTTGTCCTGGTCCTTCTTTTTTTTGCTATTATTTTCGTCTTCAGAATCTGAACTGCTTGAATCAGCTCTGGCTAATGCTTCCCTCGCTTCTTGGAGTTCGCCGCCTGAAATACAAATATTGTACAATCAAACTTGCCCATAAACTTACTTTCTTCCAATCTAAACATGTTAGTTGCATTTCTAGGACGACATCAATAACTATAAGGTGTCCCTCGTGTGAAAACGATCCTGGCTGCTTCATCAGGTTATGTCTGTCACCTAGCCCATTTGTAGAACCCGCTGTATTACATTATGAATAGTCTGTTTACAAAACGGCGCTGTTTTCTATTAAGGCTATCTCATGTTCAGACGGATAATAAAGCTATTGGAACGAGTACACTTATGGGGACTGTGTACGGCGTTGACTATGCCATCTAGTGTCGCATATTCGAAGTTTTAAGGGTCAGAATACTTGAAATTGACGCTTCTGTGCTACCACCCGTGGTTCCAGCACGCTCCATCTTCGACCACATCATCGCTTAACATCAGGTGAGATAGTGGTCAAACGCGTGCCTATCAATAGTTAAAAAAAAACGTGCGCGAAGAACCTGTGCCATCTAGCGTAGCTATTTCGAATTTCATACTTGACAGTGTCATTTCTGTGCTACCACATATAGTTTCTGCAAGCTATCTATAAAATATTTTATCTTATGGTAGATGCTCCAGGTTAGCCCGCGAAATTCAAATATTTTTATGTTTTTTGCAATTTGCCGGTCAGTGTGAAGCTGTATGTGGACCAAATGCGATCCGCGACCGTAACACGTATTTATCTAAAGAATTATAACCATTTTAATCATCAATATAGCCCTCTAAGTTCATATAGTTCGAAAGAATTAAATATTTGAATTTCGCGGGCTACCCTGGAGCATTCACCTTAACACGAAAACTTTAATAAAAGCCCGATTTACTCACTCAATTTCGAGACATGCTTATTCATCTTATCAATGGTCAAGTGCAGGACCTCCCAGAGGTAGTTGTGCGTGAAGAACGGAGCCATTTCCTTGGAGAAAAGCCACGTGGCCACGGCGTTGCACTCCACGATCTGCGTCTTGAGCATCTTGTCCACGAGCACGCATACCATCTGTGGGTGGCGCTGCCAGAGCTCCCACACGTTGCGGAGGATACAGATCTGGGCTTCCTCGGATTCCGCTAGGATCTGGAGAATTAAACACATAGATGTGCTTGTTTATTTCTATGAATTGGCTAGTGTTTGGATGGCATTTACAGGTTCAATTCTTCATCATCATTTTAGCCTGCAATCACCTAACTGTTGGGTATGTTAGGTTGGGCTGTTTATTTTTTTGCCATTCTTCTTGTGCGTACGCCCCTTATTATGTTGTTGTAGGTTGGTGGTCGTCCCAAGCCACAGACAATTAAATTGGACCTGTATTTTTCTTTTGGGTGCTGTTCTCTTAGAATGATTACTATATGTTTATGCCTATTTATTTAAGTACAGAATATTATTTTAGAGAAAAACTCGAAAGTTAAAGAGTGAATGGTGCGATGATACATATAAGATTAAATTAATTTTCTGCACCATCTTCAAATTCTTCAAGTCTTGCATTAAGGGCTCTCATAAACAAACTTCAACTAACCTTAAAAACATAATGAAACTTGGAGATAGCAGCAAAGCTATGCGATATACTTTTACTCCCAAGATTGAGCAAGGTCTGTACAAAGACGTCGATCTTCAGCGGGTTGTAGGACGCGGCTTGCGCGGCCGCCGCCGGCTCGCCTTCACGAAGAGGGTTGGGGAGGTCGCGGAGGACGTTCAGCGCTTCTTCGGGAGTGCACTTGTTGCGGACGCACACTACTAGCTGGTGAGCGGCTTCAGTGCCGGGAAGGGACGCTGCAAAGAGAACATAGTTTTTGCAGATTAAGTAGGGTCTAACACCAGGCGCCGCCAGGATTGCAGAATTATTAGAAAGAATTACCGCTGCCCTGGAACGCAAAGGGCATTTGAAGGAACTCAGGTGGGTTGGTGGGTTTAAGTCAATAAGTAATATCATCAATAAAAAAACCTTTTAAAAAAAAGCTTTTATTTACATGCTCTAAAAAGAAGAAAATTAAATTTTCTTTTAAAATTGATAATAAAAGCTTGTTGCGAGGTTTGATTAACTTAACTTACGCTTTTTAAAAAAAAAAATTGCTTTTATTTATTTTTTCTTTTTGGTTATTTCGAGTTACTCTCAAGAAGCCCTTTCATTTGATACCTAACTATAAATGCATTAAAAATAACTATTCCACCATCTTGGATGGTCCGCCATATTGGATTAAAAATGACGTCACACAGCTTATCGTGTATTGTCATCCAAACTAAACCTGTATCCAAAATTTCAGCTCAATTGATTGAAGATATCTGCTTCAAAGTTGAGTAGCAAGATTCCACCCGAACAAACATACATTGCAAGTTAAATAAAAGCTTTTAAAAAGGCTCTTACACCTGGAGGACTAATGTCGGGACTCGGCTAGATTCAGGAAGCGCAGGACTGGAGGCCATGATCAAGAGAGGCTTATCATTTCTCTTCTCCTTGTGTTGTGTTCCTCATTGCTGAGTGTCGTCAACCCCACGAATTACTTTACGGACGAACGCTTTCTTGTATTTTTCCTGTCACAAGTAGCTTTTCCAGATTTACGTTTTCCGTTCTAGCAAAGTCTTTAATCTGATATGATGATGAACGACGAAGAAAATAAGAAAGGTCATCGTTAAAATGCAATGAAATGCGTTTATTTAACAAATAATGCAACAGTTTGTCATTACTTCTGGTTTTATTATTATTATTATCTATTTATTTCGGACGGAATCCATAAGTGTTAGTAACCATTTTTCTTAAGATCTATGTTAGTAGGAACATAATATGACAAAATATATTTTTTAACAACTACAATTTTCCCGTAACTATTCCCAACCAGTGTGCCTGTATGGGACAGTCATGGCGGGATGCAATCATTTGCAAAATGCTGTTGGTGCTACCGCGCAGTCTTTGAAATAATGACAACACTTTCTTCCGCACTATACCGTGGAAACCGTCAACACGCGCGTTTGCAAACATTTGTGACGCACTACAGTGGCGCGGCAACCCCAACAGCATCGTGAAAGCATTATTATACTGAATACGCAGGACGTTGAAGGCTCGCTGCGTGTACCGAACCCACAGGCCGCTCGAGTAAAAAGATTGGCAATATGCCCTAAAAAGTGTAACCTTAACTTCCTTAGTACATCGAGCGAACCTACGGGCCAAAATATTGCTCTTTACCGCCCACGCCCTGTGTTCTCTTTCTATATCTGGGTCATCTTTTAAGTCCTCTGTGAGCAGATGACCAAGATATTTAATTTCTGCACAATTTTCAGAACCGTCCCACCCAAATAACATTTTGGTGTCAGTTACAGGCCTTTTTATGACTTTAAGTAATATGACAGGGTTATAATTATCTCAGTTATTACTAAAGACGATAAAGAGGAGTTAAGAAACAAGTCTTAGCCCCAATCGCAGCACTAAAGCTTTAATGGACGACGTAATACAGCTTTGAGTGTTATAATGGCGCTAGTAGCAGCAAGTATACTTAATACGTTATAGCTTTAACCTTTTTGTGACACCCAGGTCTTTATAAAAGTGTTAGCCGACACCTTTTAACACTTATTGTTGTATAGTTATTGCAATGAACTCTTTTATACCTCTTAAGGGGCTACATTGACTGTTATCGCAGACATAGGCTATAAAGTAGAGTTTATCGAGGGTTTAGTAACACGAGAAGCTAAAGGTGTCAAACAACTCCTCTATCTAGGTTTAACCTGTAATAAAGGGTTTAACTAAAGCTTATTGTGTTAGGCAGTTCTCTTTTACAGACGTTCTAAAGGTATTGGTGTCAAACAACGCAAGTATGGGTCGTTATTAACACTAACCTCACTTTTGTAAAGTTTGCCATTGTTTTGGTAACCTAACACTTAATATTATTTCGAGTTATACAACATTTGACTACAATAAACAAAATTTCTTACATTATTTGAAGCATTCCATGAATGCCACTTAATTTTACATACCACTGCTCAGGAAGTAGGAATGAATAATAATGTTTAGCTTGAGTTACCTATTTTATTATCATAATTTTTCTTTTAAATCTTTAATAAATCCTAGGCGCGTTAAAATTGAGATGAGAAACATGGTAAACATTTACCGTGAAATCATAAGGGCAGTAATTTTTTACTTCATATACTTAAATAACATAATATTCCATAAATTATTCTGCTGTGTTGAATAATGGATGACATAACACTTCCATTACGAACAGATTTAATTTTAGTAAGGTACTACAGGCTTTTTCATCTTGACGTGCGCTTTTTACCACCTGTAGTGCTCACTAACGCGGTAATACCGGTTAAAGTAGTAGCTGACGATGAATAAACGCTCTTGTGCAACTTTAATATGTTTTTGACACCTTACTATAGGATTTATACAACCTGTAGCGTTTACAACTCTATTTTACAACGGTAATACACATTAAAGTAGTAGCTGACGATGAATAAGCGCTCTTGTGCAGCTTTAATATCTTTGTGACACCGTACTATAGGCTTTCTATAACTTTTACCAGTAAAACTGTGGGCCTCTTTCGTGGTTATAAGTAAGTTAGAGCATGCTCTAACTCAGTTGCACAGGTATGCGTTAACACTTTTATACTCAAATGGAACTGATATACGAGTCTTATATAGTTTTTTTTAACGCTTTAGTGTTAGTTGGGCATCGATCATGATCGGAGGCACTGTACTAGGTCTCTGATTTCCTGCCCTAAAAATCAGTACCTCACTTTTTTTTGTGTTGTACATGAGACCATGTTCGGATTCATAGCGTTCACAACCAATGTCCTCAAGTAGTTTAGTTGACAAAAAAAAATTAGAAGAAAAACGCTTGACACGGTTACGGCCTGTCTTTATTTCTACTTTATTACCCGGTAAACTAGAAAAATCTGTTAGCTATTAAGGAAAATGACAACTTAAAATCTATACTAATATTTAAAGCTGAAGAGTTTGTTTGTTTGTTTGCTTGAACGCGCTAATCTCAAGAACTACTGGTCCGATTTGAAAAATAATTACAGTGTTAGATAGCACATTTATCGAGGAAGGTAATAGGCATATATCATCACGCTAATACCAATAGGAGCTGAGCAGAAGCAGACGAAGTTGCGCGGGTCAATTAGTATCATATAAAGTTACTTGTTATGTTTCATTTCAATAACGTTCACAAGATATAATAAACGTGAGAAATACCAACTGTTGATACTGTAACTTTACATATAACATTTATATACTCTAAAACTTATTTCGTATAACGTTATTGGAAATAATATTTATTTAATCGAAAATCATTTGGTTCTAACGTGAATTGTCTTAAAAATTCAATATGTTGTGCTACAAAAGTAAGTGACAGTAACGAATCGCTGCAAAACTGACTCCATGTAGTCTTGTCTACCCTACTCTTAGAGTGTAATTTAAGCCCGCGTAGGCGCGGAGGGGCGAGGCGGCCCACGAGCTAAGGAGCAGGTGGTTTTAACGCACGCCACCGCAGCTGAGGCTGGCCGGCGAGCGATGAAACCATCTGTGACGATAAGCTCGCGAGTGGCTGCCGAAGCCCCGCAGAGCCGGAGCCGTGACAGAAACCATGCATGCTGCATGCTTGCTTGTATGCTGCATGTTTGCTTGAATGTTACATGCTGTATGCATGATTGGCCGGTGGTCATCAATTACTAGTTACATCTACTCATGCAACTAATCATGATATTTATTAAGCTATCAACATAAAGACCAGATTAAGTTATATTTATGCAATTTTACTTTGTGTTTTTAACTAGACGTTTTTAGTATATTAGACTAAATAGGTTTTATGTATTTTGAATAGATAATGAATAAAATTCATTGAATATAATCATAGGCGTATATAGGGGGGGGGGGGGGGGGATGGCAAGCGTTGCTTAAACTTGAAGATCGACCCGTGCGGCTGTTATTATCTAGCCACGAGCTCCTCATGTATTTTTGAATAACATTCATTGAATATAATATCTAATGATTATATATTCAATGATTATTTGCTTATAAAAATTTGTTATTTTAAATTTACATCAATCGTTTACTAAATTAACTGATTATTATATCAAAAACAATTATGTATTCCTTGTTAATATTAGAGATTTTGTAGTTATATCATATTTGACCCGCGCATTTTCGTCTGCTCCGCTCCTATTGGTCTTAGCGTGATGATATACTGCAAAATAACTATAAATCGCCGAACCGATTTTGATGACTTTTAGTTCAGAGATAGATGGAACCTTGGAGACAAGTATAGGTTAATTTGTCGTGAATGAAACCGTTGGCAAAAACTAGTACGTTAATGTTTTCCATCATATTCCGCACTCGATACCAAAAATGACTCAACAACACCATGCAATACTTCACTAGTTCGAGCGACCCGAGATACTGGTATAATAAGAGAGCGCACTAAGAGCAATATGGCGATAATTAACACAGATCCGGTGAGAGATAGCGCGCGAACAATACCGGGGTGTTGCGCAAGCGCAGCGTATCGCAAGCCCCCAGATCATGAGAACTGGATGGGCTCAGGTGGCAAAGTGTAGGCGGAGCGGGTATCAATTAATTGGTGATATTTGATCTGAAGTTTAACGACGAATCAGAGACTCCTTCGTTATGGTACGCGCCAGATAAACTTACAATAAAGTACATCGACCTTTCCCTAATATCTCTCCGTAGATATTTATTATGAACCTTTTTTCATTACTAGATAGTTTTTATGTCTTTATTTCTATTAAGATAGTCAATAAATGTATGTGGGTCAATGATCGTAGTTTATCGTAGTAGTCGTACATTATCTGGCGCCTACCATAGGCCTACAGGTATCTCTAGTCCTGAATTTCTACTAAATAACAAAAATATGAACAAATTAAATTTTGATCTATGCGGCGCACTCACTTTAAATTACTAACTTCGATATTTTAGTACCAAAAATATTAAATGTCTAGCAAACTTAGCTGTTGGCTATCTTTCCTTTCCGACTTTACTATTTACAGATACTACTATTACTTTTCCGTGTTTGAAGGGCCAAACAAAAAAGTTATGACCAGAAAATATTCGCATTTCTCTCTTTAATCGCTATTCTATCTTGATACATTGAAACCTCAACCGTATACCGGGGATTTCGAAGCATGCATACATTTATTTCGTCACTGAGCGTGTATTTTTTTAGTCTATACTCCACAAATCGAAACGATTCTCCACATAAATCACAGTACCATAAATTCAAGACAAATAAATCCAATTTCGTGAAATAAACATAAATTACATAGACAACAAGGAAAGCAGTCGGATTCTCTATTCGTTCATGCATAACATCTCATGTGCTTCGTTTATTCAACGCGAACCAATAACAAGAATGATTGACAAAGTAATATGTGCACCTGAATGTGACAAAACCACAGCCGAAAACCAACCCTATTACTCATTATACAAGTTACAAACTTCAATGAAGCGTTTCACCACTTCGCCAGGCTGCAGAATAGCGTTCCGCGTGCAATAGCGAGTGTCGTATAAAAAAGTCGCGAAATGCCCACGAGATGGAAAGTGCGCACGCAAAGTAGGAATTTCACTCGGCCACCCCTCGCGTGGAAGATAATAGTTTTTCAACGGACGTCGTTCGTAAAAACTAGCATGAGATATTGTCGATTGGAAAAGTGGGGACGTACTTTAGGATAGTGATATGTAAATTGCTCTTTATTAACAGTCAGCCATTTTTGGAAATAATCGAGTGTGAGCCACTCTCTCTTTTTAATGTTCTAATATGCTAATGAGCAGAATGTGCCTATTCTGTATCTATACTAAAATAAATAAAGCTAAAGAGTTTGTTTGTTTGCTTGAACGCGCTAATCTCAGGAACTACGTCCGATTTGAAAAATTATTTCAGTGTTAGATAGCCTATTTATCGAGGAAGGCTATATATCATCACGCTAAGACCAATAGGAGCGGAGCAGTAATGAAAATTGTGATGACGACGAAGTTGCGCGGGTCAACTAGTTAATTTATAAAGCCTGAACCCGAGCTTTGCGAATTCGGAGATCTGCGTTAAATTTTTTACTTCTTACTAATTTAAATATGGAGAAACAACAGTTTTGGCAAAAATTAAGCTGAAAAACAGGTTAAAAAATAACAAATACAGACCAGTAATTCCTGAGATTAGCGCGTTCAAGCAAACAAACAAACTCTTCAGCTTTATAGATCATCATTATCATCATCATATCAGCCGAAAGACATCCACTGCTGGACATAGGACTCCCCCAAGCGTCGCCACAACGACCGGTCCTGTGCGTCTCGCATCCATGGGCTACCCGCGACCTTATAGATAGATTTATTCTATCATATTTCCTATCATCATGTACTGCTGGACATAGGCTTCCCCCAAGTTGCGTCACAGCAAACAATTTCGATGAATATCGAGGCTTTATAATAAAAATTACGTATTTAAAAACTCGTTAACGTGCGGACGTTAAGCTAATGTTACATCAGTTTCCTCGTTTACCGACAAAAGGAATATTTTAAGATAAGTTACACATATATTTATGTACTTCCTTTAGTTATGTCAATGCCCTATGGTTGCACTGGAAAGAAGTATTGATCGGTTTCCACATTATTTTCTCTATAAGAGTATGTTTTTATTCCGGATAAATTAATGGTTCCATCGAGGGTGCTGTACCGCGAAATAACGCAAGCTCTTTCAAAATAAAAATAAAACCAAGACTGTCAAGGAAGAACCGTTACAGTAAGCTTTTAATTCAGTACAACACGAATGACGTCAAACTCTCGTGCAAGCTACGCAACATTGAAATAGAAATGCTATATTTTTTCAGAGTGACACTTTCGAATGCCTTCCATAATTACTGCCGGCCAGTAATTCATATTGATCGCATAACGAACACGTAATTTGACGTGTTATTGTCCATATTATTATGCTAAAATGTTTATGGATACCAAAAATAACCGGTCAGGAGCGAGTCGGACTCGCGCACCAAGGGTTTAAAACATGAAATGTTTTTAAATTTTCGGCGAGGCTTCTATTCGTCAGAGAACTTTAACACTGCGGTGTATATTGCAGTTTTAGATCAGTGCCATCTCTTGACCGCTAGTGGAAGTAATGTAAGTTTTGTTGATGATTTCTGAAAAAGTGTGCAATTTAGAGACATCATTTTATTTTTCCTGTAACACACACATTTTTCGTCAGAAGTTAAAAACTATGCGGCCTAAAAAAATGAAAAACTGTTTGAAAATGTGCAAATACCGCTCTTTTATATGATATCCCACATAGTAGCCTAATATTTAATTTTTTTAAACTCCTTTCAGTCACTGTTGGAAAAAAAATATACGAATTTTTATTTATTTCTAATTTTCTAAACAGTTGAACAAACATCATCTAAAACTATTCCAAATTTCAAGTTGATAGCATTAGCAGTTCTTGAAATATCAAATATCTTATTCACACCATAAGGGATCCTTTTTACCATTTTGGTACGGAACCCTAAAACTAACAATTAGGTAACTATACCTATTAAACTGAGAATGATTGTTTATTGTATTGTCTGAAACCAATTTTCTGTATACAATACGGTGAGCATCATAAAATCATAACATATACAAATAATAACAAAACGCAAAACCTGTTGCAGTCAGTATTTGGGTTTTAGAGTGTAAACAGTCTTAGCCCATAGTTACCTAGTGACTGACGTGAAAGTACTCTCTGATAAATTAATATTCGGCAATACGCGCTTATAAAAATAAATATAAATAAACCAAAGAAAAAACCGTAACAAGAAAATTATAAAAATAATGTTTCCCATTGTGTTGTAACACTCATAGACCTAAGTTGATCAGTGATCATCGATTTAATATTTTTGCCACCCATAAAACAAATATTAAAGTGAATTTTAAAAATAATAAAATGTAGAAATATTAGTATTTTATAGGCAAATGTTTGTTGAACAAAAGGGGCTCATAAAACATACAAATAAATGAAAAAAAAAAAAACAGAGCAATCAGAATGGGGCATTTTACTAAAAAAATCTAATTAGTCCGTCTGATAGATTTTCAAAAATTATTGGACACGTATTTTTTCTTCTTTCACGTAAACAAAAAATTAAGAGGATACAGCGAGTTGAAGACACGCGAGACGTCATCTGGCTCGATAAATTTGGTACATTTTTACCAAGCCAGATAACGTCACGCGTGTATTATAGTAATAACAAAATCTACTGCAGTCACCAATCAGTTTGAGTTTTTGGACTGGAAGCAGTCATATACGAAAATAAATCAGTAAATAACGTTAAAAAGAAACTCTAATGACGACTCTATAAATATATTTGAGACTTAGTACAACAAACCCATACAAATGTTTAGTAAACTTTAAATAGATAAACTAAAAATCAGAGGATAAAAAGTGCTAAGTTATTTTTTTTTTATCCCTAGTGCAAAGTTTTTTTAAATGTGATATTGATTATGGTGTCAATTCCGTAAAAGGAATTCGATATGGCCATTAATGAATATCGGTACTGGTGAACTTTTCGCTACCAGTCGAGAAGGTAAGTCCATACACAACATATAAGGCAAACCCATGCCAAAAGCCTGTTTTGTTTTTAGATAAGCTTAAAAATCGGCCAAGTGCGAGACATGAAGGTTTCTGTACCATAAACCGAAAAGCATTCTTGTATGGGAGCCCCCTTTAATTTTTATTTAATATAAAAAAACTGTTTTTACAAATAAATTTAACAGACTTCCAAAAAAACACTACAAAGTATAAAATAAACTTAATTTCGGAAGTCGGTGTTTTTGGTTTTGTATTAACATTTTTTAACGCCGACTTCCGAAATCAAGGTTATTTTATACATTGTAGTGTTTTTTTGGAAATCCGTTAATTTTTTTGTAGAAAGGTTTTTATTTTTCACTTTTAACTTGGACGACGTCTTTATGTACAGTAGGTTCCAAAAGTGGACTAGCAATCTCACAAGGCAATAGATCGACACTTCGGTTTAACTTACGACCTTCTTTTAATAAGTACCTTCAATACTATAGATACACTCACACTTACGTTTCTTTGCTTTGATTGTATTTCATAAATTCAACCATTAGGACACATGCGATGTTAGCCTAGCGGTTACAGTATTTAGTTGAGTAAGCACGATCATGCGCATTGAGCCGCGCGCGTTCAAATTTCAAGCATGTGATGGTTGATTTTATGTTTTTTAATGTCCTCTCTATACTCAAATTTCAAATGTCATGTTTACGTCAAACTCCGTCGCGTATCGCGGGCGCCCGCTTATCGCAAGCGTAATATGACCCGCAGCACAAAAATCCTTATCTCTCGGCTCACAAAGGAGCTAGCTATTCACACACTTGAAACTGTTATGGGTTCTTTAATGATGTCACTATGTAATAGAATGTAAGCAATATTCTTATAACAAATCGAAATATAAACATTTTGGATAGATACGAGAGAACTTGCTGAAAGCAGTTTTGTTGTTTTACTATGTTGATTTCTGGACACAATTGTTGGATTAATTTACGCAAAATTTTTAATTTAAGTCATAAAAAGACAAGTAATCTAGTGATGATGTTATTTTACGAGATCAAAAGTCGATTTCCGGAATATTCAAGCTCAAACTTCATAGTACGCGGTGCCGACATTTTGATTTACGTAATGCATATTTTTGTAAACAATCACCAATAAGATTCAATAAGAAATGTTTCGAGATTACAAGCCATGTATTCACTAACTAATTTTTAACTGTATAATATCGTTACAATATGCCACTATAATTCTAAAATATCAAATTACTTACGTACGGGAAGAAATCCGGTAACTAGTTTTGTTTCGTAATTTTCACCCGGTAATTTAGACTTTTGACGTTGAATATTAGTTGAAAATGAACAAGAATACAGTAAATTATGAATTTCTTTCAATATTTCACTTATTTTCTACAGAACAACACGTAAAACTCGAAAATTCAAGTGAACAAGTGGAACAAATTTTTGGGTCGAATTCGAGGGGTGAAAGGCTATTTGTTTGAAGCGACATTTTACCAACTTTACAGGAGAGCCATTTAAAGATTCAAAATTTGGAAAAAAAATCGTTATGAAAAAACTACTGCTCTTACTCTAATGGGGATAGCAAATCTTTATTGCAAAAAAATCCCTTAATGTTTTGGTATATTTTGTAATAAAAAAACAGTTATGAGTTCCAAGATAAATGTCGCTTAATACAAAATGATCTGTATCGCCTTATTTTTAGAGTAAAGAAAAATGATTCAACTTCCAACATTGTCACTAATCAGCAGCAGGCAAAATGGGTCAAGTGACTTTACAGTACTTATGCAGAAGAAAGCAAAATGATTGAATCGACGATACTCAATAATAATAGGAATAGGCTATTTTGTTTAACTACCAATTGGGTTTTGTTAACGATACAGGCAAGTTGGCTTAAGCAACGATGAACATTCTTAATGAGTTGTTTGATGTCTCAGGTTTCGAAAGGAGTATATATAACTTGGTTGTTGATACAAGATAATAATAACAGATTTATAGTAAGTTAAGAGGTACAGTATTTAAATGGGTGAATAATTACTATGACAGGAATAAAAAATAGTTCTGTTAATTAGAATTTTTTTATTATTTTTTTATTCTTTAACATAATTAACACTCAGTCTTAATGAGATCGTAAGTTTCCTTATATAAAAAATTACAGCACAGTAAATCAAACTTAAGTAATTTTTTTTTTTAAAAGAAAGCAAAATTATTTACTTATTACAAAATAGAGATATGGCCGAAAAATAAAAAATAAAACATAAATTATGGATTTATTTTTATTTTCTAATCTAATTCCTCCGTCTCATCTTCAATATCAGTCTCCACTAGTTGGTCTTTAGCGTTGTTGGTTTGCAAATTTAAGTACTCAGTATGAAATATTTTTGGAATAACGTTAGTGTCACATAGTTTCGTATAGATCGTTGTATTTAGATTTGGTAATTGCTAACGAAGTTTTATATTTGAGATTGAGACTCTTAGGTTTAGCATGTATTGGTATCTTTTCTTCCAGTGCATCATTCTTCATAGTATACTTAATTTTAATTTCATTTGGAGTAGATTTTTTAAATGTCGCCGTTCGGATTTTGCTTATTTTTCCAACCAGGTTTCCTTTGAAATATTTATCAGAGAACTCTTCAAAGTTTTTGAAGTCAGTATGTGTAAGATTTTCGACATAATAAGGCGCTGGCTCTTTTCGGGCTAGCTGGCACACTGTTGCCCACTGAGAAGGAACCCACACTATCGTATTTCGCACGGAGTGCTCAATAGTCGAGTGGATGCTGTCTACTGTCATCTCCGTGTGTCCGGGGAGAAGAAAGTTCATTTGAATAGTTTCTAGATGTTTAGATTGTAACAACGCGTTATGGACGGCAGCAAGGACAATTTTATTCTTATTTTGTCCAGGGCAGGAGTCGGAATATAAAATTAAAGTTTTTATTGTGGTTCGCGAATCAACGTCTCCTATGTATTTTTGCAAAATTGTACCAATTTCATTGGCCCCTCTCTTTCCTTCTGTTTCTCCCCAGACAAAACAGAAACCATTTCTTGTTATACTTTCATAAAAGCATAAATTATAAACCGTATATTTTCGGGAATAAAAAAGCAGCATACTGTTCCCATGGGGAGTATTGAGAACCTTCTGGAGATCAAAAGATGCACACAAAATAGTAGGGTTTTCTTTACTTAATTCTCTATGACATTCCTGGCGTTGTTTTGATGCTTGTTTTTTTTCTAAATGGGCCTGCAGTTCGGGACACTCAGATGGATTCTGGCCTTCAAAACGCAAACATTTTATGCATTTATCCTTCTTAGGTACGTGAAACCTTACATTAAAATCTAAACGATTCTATTCTTCTAAAGGAGAATGGGCAAAATCGTACGGCACTTGGTCTATCAGCGGCCAGGAACATTTTATTTTTTTTTGGTTTAATATCACCCTACAATAACGGGTTCAAGAAGTTTTATATCTGTAGTGTCATTATTAATGGAACTAAATACATTTTTATTTTAGATATGTAAGCCTGTGATTTAGCGTATTAATTACTAAGATTTAGTCTTAAAAATAAGGAAATAAAATAAAATGACTTGTTTACTTCAATACATTTATTTTACATACATTTACATACATAAACTCACGCCCTTTTCCCATGGGGGTAGGCAGAAACCACAGAACGCCACTTGCTACGATCCTTACATACTCCTTTTGCCTCGTCCACATTCATACATTTAATGTACAATAATAGCACTGAGTTCTGATGCCGGTAATAAAATATCCTCGTCTTGATGTCTAGCCCATGCCAGATACCACACTACACACATAACGTGTGCGCAACAACCGATTGTGCGCCTTCCACTCAAACAACTGCAATAATAATGAGCAATTGCTTCTCTATTTTGTCTTTGTCGGTTAATTACAATATAAGAATAATATATTCTGGACCTTACATGTCTAGATTGTATTTGCACACGTAATAACCAAATATCTTCTTCTTCAATAAAATCTCTGAGCTGACTTATTTGTCGCTCCCGGTATACTTCGATATTGTATAAGCCTTCAATTAAGTGTTCAGCGTAGTAGCTGCGAGCCAACTTGATTTGGTATGTGCCAAGTGCAAATAGAATTAGGTCTTCTTCAGAAAAAACCGGAAAGTCTTCAAAAATAGGTTGGTCGCTGCTGAGTCTTTCAAATGATGCCCTCTGTCTATTTATGTTATGACGGATAACATAGTCCGCTAAGAGGTTCGGTATTTCAAAACGTTCATTAATTATATTTACGAACGATGATGCATGAATACTATCTTGTATTGGTGTTTGGAACGCATTGATGAGTGCCGCTGCGTTTTGAAAGTCCTCAAACATGTGACTTAAGGCGCGATTAAAATATTCTTGCCTAAACAATTTGAAATCTCGCTTGAACCTGCCATTTATAACTTCCACTACCCAGCGGCATAGAGTTACCAGCCTAGTTCTATTGGCCTGTTCAGTAGTAAGCTGGTCTGCACCGCGGTCTTTGGTTTCTGGCATATAGGCACTGTAGTTGCATCGCTCCAAATCGCCACAGACGTCTCTAAACCCACGATCTAAAATGAATATGTCGCCAGCCCGGTAAAACCAGTGAAATGTGCCTTCTTCGTCATTTATAATTATTTCCAAAATACTGGCATCTGAGTCGGTAGCAGCATAGGGCCCGCAAACATCAATTATATGCCCATCGGAACACACCATTAAGAACGGTTTTAATAGATTTTCGTATTTGTGTAGACTGTAGGTCTGTCGCTGGAACGAAAAGTTGGAGCTCTTCTGTATATAAATATATGTTCCATCCATGATTGTTACTGCCTTCCTTTCTTCTGGAGAAGACTCGGGATTTCCAAATAACGCGTTTGGTACAATAAGATTACGGTCAGCGACCATTCTTCTATTTAAATGGTCGAGTCCCAGGTGTCGTGGCTTAAAATCCAGAGATATAGCATCACGCGCGGTTTTTAAATGCCTTTCTAGAGTCTTTCTACTTATGTTAAAGAGCGTGGCTAATCTCTCGTTGCTATCACCAGGTCGCAACTTCATTAAATAAATGGCTAGTTTTGTTTTGGCGTTTGACTCAGACAAAGAAGGCGTTTGTTCCAAGATTGTATTGAATTGATCTCTGCTAGCGCCCAATCGAATATGAATCTCATTAGGATCCATATTTGCAATATCTTCAAAGTCCAGAATATTTTTATTTAAAACAGCTTTTTTAAAAAGCTCTAGTATTTGCACAAAATGAGAGCTGTTAAAATCATGTCTGAGATTTGGACTATCAATGAGCTCTTCCCAATCATTTTGCAATATCTTCAAAGTCCAGAATATTTTTATTTAAAACAGCTTTTTTAAAAAGCTCTAGTATTTGCACAAAATGAGAGCTGTTAAAATCATGTCTGAGATTTGGACTATCAATGAGCTCTTCCCAATCATTTGATGTTAAATGTGCATCACATATTCTGGCACTGTCTGGTATGAATAAGTTAGAATGTAACATAAGAGTAATCCTTACATTCTCAGGCATTCGACGACGTGAAACACTACGGCATCTGTCAAACATACAGTTTGCCGAGGTGCTAGGCACTCGTGAATATTCTTCCACTTGAAGAACACATTCGTGCGGGGCAGGGTTATTGTTTGGCTGCACAGCCCGTTGAGCTCGTTGCCAACAGGGTCGACAAACGTATTCTCGGCCGTTGTATTCAACCTGAAAAGGAAAATAGTTTATAACATAGTATTTAAAACTCACAGCAGTTTCAGTTAAATCATGTGTTGTATAGTAGAACATGCCGAGCTCTTTTTCAACGTGACGAATGAGTCATGCTCATACGCATTGTTAATGAGTGGTTGGCCTCTATTATATTTCGAAGCTAGATAACGTTGGCTCTGTTTCCATATGCACCATGTGTGTAAAAGAGAGAGAAGATCTGTTTTGACTATAACTTAAGTATTGTTAGAAAAGAACCATACGCTTAAGGAAATAACATAATTCACTAAAAGGACGTACATAAAAATACAATCAAAACTGTAACGTGCACTTTCAATAAAGAGCCCACACTTCACCCAACGATGTGTCGCATATGCACATCGTGACACAATATTATGAGGCCATCACCGCTATAGGGTGCGTACATACGGGTAAAAACAACCAAAAAATAGTCTAAAAATACTTACTTGCTGTGGAGCTATAGCTTCAATAATATATTGAGCATTGGCAGCATTTTCCTCAAAAAGAGCATGGGTTATTTCTAACCTTCTTCTATTAACCACTGATCGATTGCACAAAACACATATAGGTCGATTTTCTGCCATTTTTCAATAATGTTCCGTTGGCGTACACAAGTCCAGAGTCCAAGTACACAAGCACAAACGTACAGAAGTTCAGAGTTAATAGCCAGGTTATCAGGTTAGGAAGAAACACAGTCCAGAGGGTAGCCAGGGTCAAAACGTTTGAAAAAGAATCCGTAGATGAGCGCACAGTACACAACGTCACAAGGGTAAGCGAAGGACTGCGCCGAGTGACGCACACGCACCCCACACCTCGGCTCTTTTGTTTGCACTCGAAGCTGATTGGGCCGTTCGAACTCAGGTAGTCCATGTAGTAAACCCATTGTTGAGCTGAGTCTTGTAAACGGTATGCTGACAACGTTTTGAAATACTTTTGAAGACATAAACTAATGTTAATAAGTATTTTATAAAATGGGTTTGCACATTTTCTTGCACTTATTATCTAAGTATTTTACCTATATGTATTTTTTTTTCTAAATGAGCTGCAATGTTACGTTCATAGTAAAAGTTAGTCCTTAGTAATAGTACTTTCATTTAATACCTATTTCGTTGTTGGCCGCTCATAGACCATTTTGCTCTTTCTCCTTTCTAAATGATTCTAAACGGGCCAGTGATAGCATTTTTTGTTGGGTGTTAAAGGAAATCAGCTGTTCCATACATTTTGACCACATAGGTGTTACACTTTTGTATGGAACAGCTGATTTTATTATAGTAAATTCCGAACATTTTTATTGGTTTTAGTCTAGTATCATGTACTGAATCTGTGGTAAAACTTTGTGTCACGTTGTTCCTTCTTTTAGAAGCTATCATTCGATCGTGTATATAGATAATCTGTGTGTGTACCTACTATATAAAAAGATGTTGAACTATCGACTAAATTTAGCACAGGCATTCCTTAGTTAATTTAGGCGCCTGGTTAAAAAGGATTTCTCGAAATATTCAGGGACACCTACAAAATTCTACGCTGACAAAAGTTACTACTAAGTAATAAATAATTAATTACCCTTTCAAACTCGATTGTTATGACATTAATGCTGTTATCACCCGAATCACTATTTTTGCTGTTCTGCTTTTCTTAAAAAGACAATCAATGTGGTTATAGTTTGTCAACATAATTGTGTAGCATTATTATTTAAATAAAAAACCGGAGATTTCCGGATCACTGTTACATTTGTCATCAAATGTATTTAAAATAAGTAAATCTTTGTTTTGGTCATGATAAGACGAGCTCCCTAAGAGTGTCACTGAAGATCTTCTTTTCGTACTGGGCTGTAACCATTTTGTTTTGTTTTTATTTTCATCACGCGTATCTTGCTTCTCAAATATTTTAGTCTTTTTGGCTCCATTGTGGGCAAAAAATTTAAGTAAACATAAATAACATAACTACTTATACTTTTAGGCGTTTAATAAGAGAGAACTGATAAATAAAGCAACATGGTAGGTTCCTATGTAGTACCTACATAGGAAACTACTTTCGGCCGCAAGTCACTGATAACAAGACCAGGTATAGTATAAGCTGGCCTTTTCTTCTATAGCCAGTAAATTGCATACTTTAAAATTTAAGAATTGGTACACCATTACAAATAATTCAGTAACCGCGTATATTTAAACAGTAACCGTTATTCACCTATTAAGTAGGCAGGTAGTTAGTACAGTAGGGTGCTTGGCAGGTACTTACTATGGTAATAATGTATCAATACATGCGATTAACAATACACAAACATTCGCAATCTACTATTTACATTGAAACATAATTAATTTATTCATTTATATACACAATATTAGAGTAATCATACTTACAAGCTTATTCTATTCGGTCTTGTTCCAAACTACAACAGCGCGCGTCCTGTCTCCCGCCACACTCACGATCACGACTGACTGATGCGCCCGCGCGGGGCGGGACAGTAATAATACTGCCACGGTTTACGAAAACTATGCCAACATTTAATTGTTTTAAATTACATAGATTGTTATTGTCGTATTAAAATTGGATGGTTTAAAAGACAAACTAGTTATATTATGATACAGGAAAAAATGATTTAAATCTAATCACTTGGTATTAGATTTATCTTAAGTGACGTATTTAAAAAATGTGAATACTAATAAACTGTTCAAGCGACTAAGGAACCCAGTTTTGAGAACAGAAATATTGTTTGAAGTTCCAAACAGAGTGCAAAACAGTTGCAGCGAAAAGGGTTGAACCGACATGTCTTAATGAATTTGGCTGACGGCAAATTGGTTGAAGCGACATTGCATAGTGTAAGTAGTCGTAAGCAAAATGTATGAAGGGACTTCTTATCTAAAGTTAGCCATATCGAAAAACGATTTATCTGCCACCGAACTGAAATTTTAGGACGATAATAACGGCTTATGCTCCGATTCTCTGTTTTTGTGTACAGCTTAAATGAAATACTAAAAAAATATGGAAAATTTGATGTCGGATCATACATCATGTTTGAGACTTATGCACTAAAATTGCATTGTTTTAAGCGCCATAAAAGTGCTCAGAATTGTGTGAAACCCGGCTCAGCCGACGCAGAAAAATTCGCTGAATCCGAATATGTATATAACTCAATATCGTCCAAAATGTCGCTTCAAACAAATAGCCTTTCACCCCTCGAATTGACATTCGTATTGTGTAATGTTGTCAAGTATATTTTTTTTTCTGACAGTGTCCACAGATGAAAAATATTATATACCATAGAGTTCAATCGTTGAGAAACGAAAAAAATACCGTAAAATTGTAAAAAAAATAGTTTTATATCCCCTACGGATTTAAAACTAATTTTTCGGGTGGCTCCTGAGTTTCAACGGTATTAAACGGTAGTAGCAACAAGTGGGTCCGAGGTGTCCCGATTAAAAGCGGACTTAGGTGAATGTTACGGGTTGCTCATTGCCATTTTCCCGCGAGATGGCGCTGAAGTCAACATTTTCAGTTTTATTTTGTTTCGAGTGTAATTGGAACTATATTAAGTCGCAGAAATAATGGTGCGACAATCGGATATTCCACTTTATCGAAATTAGTCAAAATACGGCATAAAAACCCTTCTGATTCGCCATACTTCACGAAAATAATATCTAACTCGCTTATAGTACCGTTTACACACACATAGACATGATTGAAAGTATGATTTGATAGCGCTGTATTCTTTGAAACCAAAAGTAACGAAAAATAATACAATCTTAGTCAGTTTGCATCAACATTACTTTTGACGTGAAAATTTTGAAATTATATTTCTTTCGCGAACCATATTTTGACCCTTCCGTACCACCAGTGATCCGCGGACCCCAGGTTGGGAATCACTGACTTAGAGGTTTGGAAATTAAACCAACTTAAAGTTAAAATGACCTCACTCGCAGTACAATAAAAGTAGTACTTCTAAGTAATTTAATAGTGTTGTGACAACGAGTTCGCACTTGTTATATTTACGTGGCGCGTGGGTAGATTTTTAGTTAGTTGTGATTTGTTAGAGTACCCATTTAGGATATCTAAGTTAAATTATTAGCTACTTACCTTCAATAAATCGTTAGTTATGAGAAAATATACTTTGTAAAATTATTATGAATAAACGTTTTGCCATCACTCATGTAATATTTTTATTCTTAACCCCTTTATTTAGTAAGAACATAATAATAAAAATAATTATTAGCTTGTGCAGTCCGTCCGTTGCCTAACTGGAAATCTCCAGGGCCGGACGGGCTGCACAATTTCTGGATTAAATGGTTTACGAGATCGCACGCTTGCTTGGCGTCTCAATTCCAGTCTGCCTTAGAGTCTGGGTCGCTACCCCAGTTCCTAACTACAGGAATAACCCACCTGCTCCATAAATCAGGTAGTACTGCGGAACCTAAAAATTATAGACCGATCACGTGTTTGCCGACGGTCTATAAAGTTCTTACATCCATTTTGAGGGCATAGATTAATAGTCATATTAACAACAACAACATCATGTCTGCCTCTCAGAATGGATGTAGGAATGGGTCCCGCGGTACTAAGGAGCTACTCCTTATTGATATGGCCATTAGCCAACAGGTTCGGCGTTCCCGAAAGGATCTGTCGACATGCTGGATAGACTATAAGAAGGCCTATGACTCGGTGCCTCATACATGGCTCATGAGGGTGCTAGAATTGTATAAAGTTGATGCAACGCTACGCACCTTCCTGATGTCGTGTATGGGGCAATGGAGGACAGTCCTTCGCTATCCAGGATGTCGAAATATCCAGAGGAATATCGAATCGGTAAGGATCGAGCGGGGTATATTTCAGGGCGATAGTTTGAGTCCACTTTGGTTTTGTCTAGCCTTGAATCCTCTTAGCACACTGCTAGAGAATTCAGGGCTAGGCTATCGGTTGAAGAGAGGTGGTCAGGTTATATCTCACCTCCTTTACATGGATGATCTGAAACTCTTTGCCCCCACTAATCTGCAACTGATGGAGCTACTGAAAGTAACTGAAACATTCAGTAACGCCATCAGGATGGAATTTGGTGTGGACAAATGTGCGGTCATGCATGTAAAGCGTGGAGAGATTATGGAATCCGTGGGAACTCAACTCTCGGATTCCATAAACCTGAGATCCCTCTCTCCAACTGAAACTTACAAGTATTTGGGTATGTCGGAAGCGTTAGGTATCAATGTTACTGACATGAAGCAATCGTTGAAGGAGCGCTTCTTTGGCCGCCTGAAGAAGGTATTTAATAGTCTTCTATCGGGCGGAAACAAGGTGCGCGCCTTCAACGGTTGGGTCATGCCAGTATTGATGTACTCTTTCGGCGTACTCAAATGGACTCAAACGGAACTTGACGCCCTGGATAGGCGGGTCCGTACACTGCTTACTGCGTATCAAATGCATCACCCACGATCGTCGGTAATGAGACTGTATATCCCGCGAAAGTGTGGAGGTCGAGGATTTTTAAATGCTAAGACTCTCCACAATCGCGAGATATGCAGTCTTAGGGAATATTTCTTAGCTGTCGACGTGGGTATGCATCGAAATGTAGTGGCGGTGGACAAGGGACTCACTCCGCTCTCCTTGGCAAATGAGAACTGGCGCAAACCTGCAGTGCTTGACACTAACGATCGCAGGGCGGTATGGCAGAGTAAGGAGCTTCACGGACGCTTTTTCCGGGCCCTACATGGGCCTGACGTAGACCAACTAGCGTCCGTAGCCTGGCTGCGTTTCGGTGATCTTTTTGGAGAAACCGAAGGTTTTGTTTGTGCAATTATGGACGAAGTTATCATGACGAATAACTACCGGAGATTTATTGTGAAAGACGGCACGGTCGACATATGTCGGGCATGTCACCGTCCGGGAGAATCAATTCGCCACATTGTCTCTGGTTGTTCTCGTCTAGCTAACGGAGAATACTTGCATAGGCACAACCTTGTAGCCAGGATTATCCATCAGCAACTTGCTCTGAAATACTCTCTTGTGGAGTCGGAGGTGCCATACTATAGGTATGCGCCCGACCCAGTTCTCGATAATGGCAATATCACATTGTACTGGGATCGGTCCATCATCACTGACAGGACTATTGTTGCCAATAAGCCTGATATAGTGGTGGTGGACCGAATTGTGAGGCGTGCAATGATTGTAGACATAACCGTCCCGCATGACGAGAACCTCGTGAAAGCCGAGAAAGACAAACAAATCAAGTATATTGACTTGGCTCGCGAGGTTGTCGACATGTGGGAAGTGGACTCCGCAATCATTGTACCGATAGTCGTATCGGCCAATGGCTTAATAGCCACGAGCCTCGACCAACACCTTAGGAGGCTCTCGTTGGGCAGCTGGATCAAGGGCTTGATTCAGAAAGCGGTACTTCTGGACACGGCTCGCATTGTCAGGAGGTTCCTATCTCTGGAGCCCTGACCACCGGTAGCTTGGACCCTGTTCCCGATATCGGTGGGCTACTATTTTTATATTTTTAAATGTTTTTATTTTTCTAATGTATATATTGTTTAAAAATGTTTAAAAATATCTAAATATGTAAAGAAAATAAATAAAGGAAAAAATAATTAATGAATAATTAATTTATTTGTTACTGTCGTTTATTTATTTATCGAATAATAAAAGAACAGATGAAGATTTTTGTAGAAAAGAAAAAAAAAAGTTCTAACCTGAAGATTCGAACCCAGGCCTAAGTGTTTTACAATCCTATACGATACAATATTAGACATCTGTGCTTGATTAATCAGTGTGAAATTTACCAATGTTATGAACCAAGGTCATACTGTAATTACATACTCTGCGTGTGTGAAAGAGCGACTAGATGTTTTTTGTTTCGTTCGACGCCAGT
Source organism: Lacanobia oleracea (assembly GCA_950371165.1). Lineage (NCBI taxonomy): Eukaryota > Metazoa > Arthropoda > Insecta > Lepidoptera > Noctuidae > Lacanobia > Lacanobia oleracea. Next base: position 17,322,476 of record OX493405.1, on the reverse strand, counting down.
GTGTGAATGAAGTGTCCGTTCGGGGAATAATGACTGTGTTCCACGTTCATATATCACTTAAACACACAGTTGCAGGTACGGCCTGTACCGCACGTTCACAGCAATACAAACTTAAGCATGTTACTGCGCTTTTGATCGAAGACTGTACCTTAGCAAAAATTGAAATAAGCAAAAATGTTCATAAAATAAAAACTACTGAACCAAACTGAATCGGTGCACATACATAAATACCCGCCGAATTGAGAACCTCCTCCTTTTTTGGAAGTCGGTTAATTTTTTTATTATTTGTAGTTTTAGCAATCTATCTATACTAATATATAAAGCTGAAGAGTTTGTTTGTTTGTTTAATTGAACGCGCTAATCTCAGGAACTACTGGTCCGATTTGAAAAATTATTTCAGCGTTAGATAGCCCATTTATCGAGGAAGATATCATTACGCTAAGACCAATAGGAGCGGAGCAGTAATGAAAATTGTGACGCAGACGAAGTTGCGTGGGTCAACTAGTAGAAATGTACACACTGTGAAAATTTCAACTATATACCTATTACGATTCTTGAGATACAGCCTGCTGAGTGACATAACGGACTGACGGACCGATGGAGCAAAGGCTTAGTAATAGGGTGTCATTGGTTAACCTTCGGGTACGACCCTAAAAAGGACAGTAAGTCTCAGCTACATTCGCTTTAAATAGTCCTCTGAAGTTTCTCCTTTACCATTAAATTCCTTTTATGTTGATATACCTTTCGTCGTTTTACATCTTAGATTTTAGAGACGTTCCAGAAAATCGTGGTTGTAAATGAAGATAATAATTTTTAACCGACTTCTTCAAAAAGGAGGAGGTTCTATATTCTTGAGGCTGGCTGTATGTATGTTTTTTTTATGTATGTTCACCGATTTCTCCGCCAATTGTGGACAGATTTTAAAAATTATTTTTGTATTCGAAAGCGTATACTATACTCCTGAGGTGGTCGCATTCAAGTCAGAATTTGATGATTGGATCCCATGAAAATCGAGGGAAATCCACAAATTTTATAAGCACATACAATGTTTTTCATAAACTTTCTAACGTAATTCAGATATTTGTGCCCGGTCATCATCTCATGTTGCTGAGCTGATGATGGAAGGTATAAGTCAGGATCTGATAATGGGATCCCATGATAAATGATTGTTCAGCGATATTTTCGCCAATGGTTATGTAACCGATTTGAATGATTCTTTTTTTGTTTGGAAAAGTATTCTCTCAGACTGGTACCATTTCAATTTGGTGAAGATCTGATAAAGAACTTCGGAGGTGGGCAACGGAACTCTTTAATAAAAATTACAAATGGATCGGGATTCCTGAAATCGCATGTCTGCTGATTGTTTACACCAGTTCATAATATAACATCACTATTTGGGGTTTCTTTACTTATTAGTGGTAAGCAGGTACCACTAATAAGTGAAAAATAAAAGCTGCATTTTCGGAAGTCGGTGTCAAAAAAAGAAAAAAATATCAAAAAAATCGACTTCGTATATCAAAGTTATTCTATACTATGTAGTGATTTGTTTTTGGAAGCCGGTTGTATTTTTTTGTAAAAAAAGTTTTTTATATCATGTTTTATTATTACTGTCCTATAACTAAGTAGGGTAATACATTAAATTTACCTATTTACAACTAATAAAGAATGTTGATTACAGTTATCCGCGAAAGAGATGCGTTGTGGTAAGGGTGGGTGGTTCGAGGAGCGTTTGAACGCCGCTCGCCAGTGAGCGCCGCCAGTGCGCCCGAGACGCACCAGTACTCGCCAACAGTGGGAAATTATCGTGCAGTGCCGTGATACAGTGAATCATGAGATCCGCATTGATATGCGTTTTCTTTACGCTTGTTGTAAGTATACAAACTCAAACCATATTTACAAACATTGACACTATTCAAAATGATTGAACAAATTTCGCAACCTTGAAACAAGAAACAAGCTAGTATTTTATTACCAAACTGTTATTATTGTCTCATTTTATAATTAAAAAAAGGAAAGTTAGGTAAAGGCTGGTTCAGTGACACTCAAATAAAATATTTTAGAATAGAAACCGGCCAGCAATCCTATGAATTAATTGAGCAAAACGTGCGACGATGTGACTGATTTTCTCGGTTCGTAATTGCAGCATCTCTTATTAATAAATTCTAATAAGTGGCTCGATGTTGTGCTAATTACTTATTAGGTTTCAGGAATGTGTAACAAGTAACACTAATTTTATGTTGTTGTGTTGCTTGCTAAACAATGTGTACAACTACCGATTTTTTATGATAAAATCGAGTGTTTTTTTTTTTCAAAAGCAGGTTACAGCCAACTATACACACACACATCACAGCTTAACACACAGCAGCACCTTTATACATCACATAATATGAGATTCGTCCAATACCTTCGATATTTACAGTTCACTAGCTGACCCGCGCAACTTCGTCTGCGTCACAATTGTCATGACTGCACTGTTCCTATTGGTCTTAGCGTGATGATATATTTACCAGTAAATCTGACTTCAGCCTTGCCAAAGAAGTACCGTTACCCAGTTAATGGGTTGTGGAGTTCTGGTAGGCAGCCGCTCCACGTAAAACAATGGTATTCAGCTGAATCGGGTTTGACTAGAAGCCGACCCCAATATATTTGGGAAAAGGCTAGGCAGATGATGACTATGAGCTAGATTTATATTGAAAGCGCATATAATAAAGAATGAGCGCATGTGTTTGATGTAATTAAAAACAATAACCTCGTTTAGGCAAACATATTTTTCGTTCTGAGATTTGGTAAACAATTTTATCTATACTAATATATAAAGCTGAAGAGTTTGTTTGTTTGTTTGTTTGAACGCACTAATCTCTGGAACTCCTGGTCCGATTTGAAAAATTCTTTCAGTGTTAGATAGCCTATTTATCGAGGAAGACCAAGGAGCGGAGCAGACGAAGTCGCGCAGGTCAACTAGTAAGTATTACAATAATATTGTTTAATCAAAGACTACCTACACTACTGTCTCTCCTTTTTCTCTTTAGAATCCATACAAATTTTGTCTTGAAAAGATCGCTTTTAGCGTTAAGGTCGCCCATTGTGTCACCCTATGTAATTTTTCTCATCTATCTTTTCTGTAACTTATATGGTATACATAATAAACAGTATTTTACTGTATTCTATTTAACAAATTATACAATAGTAATAGACAATGACCTTAGAATTAATCTATTGTTAGTAGGTGAGATTTTCCCATACAAGTGGAGCAATCAACTACATCTAACACTATGAGCGATTTCTGCGTGGAAAACCATATTAGTACACACGCAATAATGATCAATTAAAATAGACAAAATAGCGACTTTAAAGGCGATAACGGCCTGGGAATGTTTATGGGAGTTTTGGAGAGAAGTGTGAAATTAAGCGTTGATTGACATTACGCGTCTCATAAGGTTTTTAGGGTTCCGAACATCCGTACAAAACCTTATGGGTCCGTCTGTCTGTCTGTTTGTCTGTCCGTCTGTCACAGCCTGTTTTCTCCGGATTTACTGGACCGACATATGTACTTCTGTGACCCAAACACGGGCGCGTTACGTAAATAAATATTTTTTTAGTAGGGGTCACTTTTGTAGGACAAACTAGAAAATTTAAAATATATTTTTTTTAATTATTTAAAAATTAGGCCAAAAAAGACGATTCCCCCTTATCACCGAAACTACTGCTAAAATTTTGAAAAGAATAATGCTGATAATAGTTCTATACCTAAAGATTACAGGAAAACCTATAAGAAATCTGTAGTGTTAAAATAACCTGTTAAAAATATAATTGCTTCGGAAACCTTTGCACGCGAGTCCGACTCGCACTTGTCCAGTTTTTGTTAATTAAATATATGGTGCAGACAATAGAATTAGTTTGCCGATGGCCTTAACCACAAACACACTACAAAAGATAGAAAAAATGTGTTGCTAGAGGTCTTTTCACTGTTTAATCGCCTGTTTGAGACACTAGAAGCAGTGATATATTTCCGGAGGTTATGTATGTGCGCAGAGAATGGGCAGCAGCGTTCTCAGTAAAACGCAACACATACACTGAGCGATCGCCAACCCGCCAAGCGTGGCGGTTATAGCAAATGTCCCCCGCCCCCTTTGGGGGCGGCCCATGTCAGGACGTCTTTCGGCTGTTATCATGATGATGACGTATGTGCTAAAGAGTAATCACTGTCTAAATCGAGGCGTACATATACTCGAGAAACGAACTTTTAGAAATACCTCGCTACCGTAGACTATCCCACAAGAATCATTTATTTTCCAGGACAAAAAGCCTATGACACAAACAGCCAGTGATAGTGTATGTTTGTAATCGAATCAGCAGTGATGATAGCCTTTTATAAATAAACTGGCTTTTGCCGTCGACTTCGTACGCGGATAATCCGGTTTTTTTCCCGTTCTCGTAGGAATTACGAGAAATCCTCTCTTAGTGCTCCCCTACTCTCCCCAAGCAGACATCACCTTTCTAAGACCAGGTGTTTCGGCCGTGCGTTGTCTGTCAGTCACTCATTAGTAATGGAAGAATTTTATCTAATTGGATTTTATTAACTTTACCTTTTATGGTACGGAAACTTTTGTGTGCGAGTCCGACTCGCACTTGGCCGGTTTTTTATTATTATTAAGTAGTTTAGATTTAGACAATACGACTCATTCATGAGCGTAACAATTTGTATAGTAACGCGGTATGGGGCATTCATTCATGACCATTAATGTAGACCTGCCGAGCCTTTTCCCAACTATATTGAGGTCGGCGTCCAGTCTATCATGATGCAGATGAGTACCAGCATTTTACATGGAGCCACTGAACATCCGACCTTCACAACCAGATAATGGGTAACACGATCATCATCATCATCATCATATCAGCCGTTTACTGCTGGACATAGGCCTCCACCAAGTATCGCCACAACAACAGGTCCTGTGCGCCTCGCATCCGTCGGCTACCAGCGACCTTCCCCAGGTCATCGGTCCACCGTGTTTGAAGTTTGAGAGTTGGAAGGCTAAGAGAGATCCCCCTTGGCCTCCAACTCTCCCGGTACACGATCGCCACTCCAGAACTTTTCGGCCCCAACGTCTATCTGTTCTGCGAGCAATATGCCCTGCCCACTGCAATAGTGTATCAGATGTTCTGACTTCTGACCCAAGTCCGTCCAAGATCTTCAAATGACAGCCGGGACCAACGGGCTAACGTGCTTTGAAGTACCCCGGCAAGCGAAATCCATGCTCTAATATTGATATACACTTAGAATTTTTACATAACACCTCATATCGCACAAGTGTTATGTGAACTTTCTTCAAACAAATTAACATAGAATCAGCTCATCTTGTATGTATTTATGTAAGCATATTATGAATATACAGTGTGTGACGTATATGCGTTCAACCATTCAAAGTTTTTGATACACTTTTAGAGCTTAGGCAGGATTTTGATAAGTATTAAGAGTATTTTTTCTTTTTTACATAAAAGGTCATTATGATCGGATGACGAAATAATGTGAAGAAATAAATATCATAAAACACCGAGTGAGAGAGAATGGAAGAAGAGAAAGGTAGATGAAGGAAATACTGAGGTGATGGCTGATTGGTGTAAGAAAAATCCAGGCTGTTCTGATCACAAATACTTAGGAATAAACAGGAGGATTATTTATGTGATATCGAGTACGACTGCTATCGGTGGCCTTCTAATAGAACTTCAATAAAAAAATATACTTTAAATATTTTTTTAAAGAACTACGAATTAAGAACCAATAAATTAGAGGAACATTATTCTTCCTCTAAACTACATTGTGTGAGGAGCTATATGAAAGAAAGGGGAGATAATGATAGCGTGACGGCTGTTAGGACAGAAAGGGAGAGAAGAAAACGTGTTGCGCCGACCCCAAGAAATAAATAATTAAATAAGGCCAGGAATATGATGACATTACCTGTCAATCAACGTTTGGTTTCTGCGACTTCGAATGTCGTCAAAAGGTTTTTAAGAATAAAGTTTCAATTATTCATCTCTGCCTGCCTCCTCAAACAATACTAGCATAATGTGTATTTATTTAAAAAATAATAACATACCTAAAACATAGAGCCCGTCTATAAAACTATGCAGCTAATGATAAGCTAGTCAACTCAGTCCCACACTATCAGCGAGCAAATCGTCTAATGGCCAGCCATGTGAATTAAACCAAGCTCTGAGCAATAACGATGTATTTGTATTGTTTTACACTACATACTTCAGCTCAGAAACATTTTTTAGTTTTTTAAATAGGCTTGTGGGCAACAAATCTGCCAGTGAGATTGGGCGAGATAGGCCAGAGTCGTTACATAGTGAGAGCCAGAGGACAAGCTTTGTCGTGACGATTAAGAGACGTTCACGACAGACTGGTCGGAAAGGACAAGACACTGGGGAGAGTGGAAGACTATGGAGGAGACCTTTGCCCAGCAGTGGGACAATATAAGATAAAAATCTCTAAGTAGGTATACATTAAGTAAAAAAGCAGCTCGTGGCTAAGTTTTAAAAGCCGCACGGGTCGATCTTCAAGGTTAAGCAACGCTTGCGAAGTCAGTCCATAGTGGATGGATGACCGTCTATTTCTTGCTGAAACTCCTCCGTGTCTCAGAAAGCATTTTAAGCCATTTGTTCCGGCTATCAGTTGTAGATCTTTGACAGTAGTTAAGTTGTTTTTTTTTTTAGATGGGTTTTGCTCTTGATTCTAGTCTAGGTCAGAGATGACATAGACAAAGTCTACAATGGAGCGAACTTACCCAGAAGGAGCCTGTTCACTGTGACTTTACAGAGATGAAGGTTTTAACCGTTCGGGAACATAAGGTGATCAGAAGCCAGAAAATCTGACAACAGTCTTGCCAGTCTGGTGTTATCCAATTCCTGTCGAGGTCAAACCGGCAGTCATCCCATGTAAACTATTGGTAAATACGTTACCAACAAAGTCTGACTTTACGAAGTCAACGCAGCCAATTGGCTATTGGCCGCAAAGTAGGTTCATATAGATTCCTTTGCAGAAGAATGTGAATTACTACTGACCAGTGAGTTATCTATTAAACTTCATGTATAATTCTGGTACTCATCTGCATTCGGTTATGCTGGAAGCCGACCCAAATCCGATTAAAATTTATTTTAAGCAAATGTGCTGCTTTACCATCCGCTACTTATTGCCAAATTATCAATTAGGCATAGCCAATAAGCCAGATGTGAGCAAGGGCGATCGCAGCATAATCGCCGTAAGAAAAGAATAAGTTAATAATGTTTTGAGAGGTTCCCACAAATATAAGTTTAGTTCTGTAAAGCATAAATAACTAAAGAATTTATATACGTTTCTGTTATGTTAGAACGCTTCCGTTTCCTTCTGCCTACCGCGATGGGAAATAGGCGCCAGTTGATTTATGTATCAGGGTGATCCAAAAGTTATGATATAATCGGTTCATAATTCTATACTAACTAGCTTTTGCCCGCGAATTCTTACGCACATACTCCAATTTTTAATAACATTTATTGCAAGTACCAAGACTCATAGTGTTAGTAACAAAATACTTACAAACTATGTTAGTAATACATTAACAACACAAAATTGCGACATCAGTGCTGCAAGGTGACAGGCCCAGCTGATACCCTGCAGCAGTGGTTCACAAACACACTATCTAGCTTCTATCTGCTCGCTATCATGGACAGGATGCTGGTGGCGCTGAAATCCAAGAAATTTGGCTTCCTACCACCAGTTTCGGCTGTGCGTTGTCTGTCAGTCACTCAATCAATCAATCAGTCAGTAACGGAAGAATCTATATACTAATATATAAAGCTGAAGGGTTTGTTTGTTTGTTTACTTGAACGCGCTAATCTCAGGAACTAATGGTCCGATGTCTTACAGTGTTAGATAGTCCATTTATCGAGGAAGGCTACATATCATCACGCTAAGACCAATAGGAGCGGAGCGGAGGAGTTTTATATATTAGGATAATACAGCTGAAGACTTTTTTGTATGTTTAACATCACACTAGGACCTGCAGGCGCCGAGCAAAAAGAAAAATAATTCTAATACACATCATAAAGTGAAAAGCGTAACGCGAATCATTCATTCATCAATAAACATTACAGTATCACAAATTCTCTAGAACCATCTCACACTTGTATTAGATTTAGTTTAATATAACAACAATATATCGCTACGGCGAATGCACATATAGGTCTAGATCATCCGAAGAAGCCATTTATAATCCAACTGCATATTGTTAGGAGATACAAAGAAATTGCTAAACGCGAGATTAAGATCGCCTTGTAACGTTATGAAATCTCATAGACGCATACGCACAATATGATTGTGTTTCTGATAACGATTGTTCAACGAAAATGCTCACTATTGAGGCGTTTTAATAGCTGCCCTTTTAAGCTGAATTGATTGTTCTATTGTGAAGATTTAGCTATGTTTTTAATAATAAAAGATCAACTGTTTCGTTAGTGTGTTTAAAAATGCGTGGTATTGATTTTGGGTGGTAAACAATATGAATCAGATCTCAAAATCGATGTTTTTATTTCAACTAAAACATGTACAAGTTAGAAAGAGAACAGTTAGATAGTTAACTGAACGATTGAATGACTAATTCCAACTATTTTGTAACTAACTTTACTTCACCTTCATTTGATTATCTCTTCCCAGTCAATTTTCGACTGCTTATTTTTGTATAAATGTTATTTTGAGAAACAATATCCAATTATAATAACATTAATACGGTAGAAAGAACAAAATATGCGGTAAGATACGAGCCAAATAGGTTGGATTGTACTGGAATTATTCAATTGGAAACTCATCGCGGAGGGGTTGGATCGTCCGGCACGCAACCGACTAGAAACACGCCAACGTCTCCGGCGCACTTTCCCGCCCATCGCCATTTTACTTTCAAACGCATACTGAAATATCCACATTTTTTTTTCGTCAAATACAATTCTAATGATAGTCGTCGCCGGCCACTAATTGCGTTTGATTTGTCGCTTCATGATTATTAAAAGACCATTCGCTCGCGTTACAGGTGCAGAGGGACGGAAGTTGTACTGCAGACGCTGAAAATGAGGAGGAATTCAAACCCACGCCGATACCGCTGAGCGCCTGGCCGCGCGACAAACGAGAGCCCGCAGGAACCTTACAGGAGATCATCAAAATTGACTCAGCCCCGGTGCCAGCAGTACCCGCGCACTACTGGGAAGACGCGCTCCGGCATAGTGTGTATCTAACTCTAGTCAGAGACAAAATAGATCAGTTGATAGCGAAAGGAGACTACATTTCGCCCGACAACAAACCAGATAACATGGTGGCGAAAGTAATTGACGATCATGACCTTTGGGAAAAAATTAAAACAGCTCGCTTTGACAGATTAAAGGAAGAGCCGATTCCACCAGCTGATGTTACTATATTAGCAAGAGGTAGGCTTGTCGAAGATGAGCAGGGTTACCGATTCATCGAAGATCATGAGCAAAACACCTGTAGCGACAGTAGTTGTACGAAAGGTGTCAAAGCGTTATGGTCAGTAAAACGGACGAGGCAAAGAGAAACGTCGCCCGGGAAATACCATTACGAACTAACATTTTCGGTGACCTCGCAAACAGGCGAAAAGAAGATGAAAAAGTCTTATGAAAACCCAGTCAGAACATTCACTATTAAAGAGACCACACCCCCTGTTGACCGGCAGCAAGGACATCTGCGTGGAAAGACAATCTACCACCACGATAAACCTCAGAGGGCCATTTGGGTCCACAGGAATATCAATCCTATCCCTAGTTACCATAAACGCCCTCCTAAGAACACACACGGCTTAGACAGAATATTCTCGTCATTATTTTCTGATGAAGATAGCTACGAGGAGCCGTACAGACATAAACCGAAGACTTTCTATGCAAACGTGTACCCTCAGGTTGCTAAACTAGCACATGTAGAGGACAGGGAACCATACCATCAGAAGAAATTGTTACCATACCCGATGCAGCCTCAGTCGCACAGGTACAGGCACCCTCCAGTCGGACCTCCTCCCCCGCCGTACGTACAGCATCCATACTTGACCTCCGACGCTGGAAACCTACCCTTTGTACAGACGTACACAGACAACAGATACCTACCTTCTAATATAATCAAGACAACTAGGCCAGCTGTTTTGCCGACACCCATCACAAATTATCCACTTCTTAAGGAATCTACCATTGATGTGCCTGTCAAGACGAAAACGAACGGCACAGAATATACAACGAAAGAACCAGATGTTGTAAGTACTTATAAAATCTATCATCATCAGAAACAAAAGACACCAATGAAGATCAGCTACGCGAGCGATCACATTAGACCGCCAGTTTATAACGCCCCGCCGGGAGTTTTCGTTACTATGGATAAAAAGCCCTTCAAACCGATGCCACCGTTGAAGTATTCTCACATGAACAAACCACAAAAAACTATACTTTCGGATTTTCGTCCGAGCCCGCAACTTGATACTCAATACTCTGAACAGGATTATACGGGAGATACTGCATTCAGACCTATCACTATGGATTTCACAGAATATGATATTAAAGATGATGATTTTAGTATAAAAAATGATTACGTTCGAGAGCCCGTTGCATCTAAAAAACCGGGAAAAAAGCATGAACATATAAAATATAGCCACCTTACGACAGTAACACCCGAAATAATAACAGCTGAGAGTCTATCCGTTCAAGATGATATCAGTGATGATGATGATGAGATGGAATGGGCTAATATTTTGGGAGCTTTTACCAAAACAACACCGATGGCATCACAAAGAGAACAGAGTACAAAGGAAAACAAAGACACTATTACGTCAACAACGCCTCAAGTAACAACAGTAACAAGTCTCGAAGAGATCACAGAATCTACTGAGGAAGAAGAGATAACATCATCAAGCTCCACCACTTCCACCACTACGCCAACCACACCTAAACCTAAGAAGCGAACACGTCCGCCACCAAAGTTCAACAAAACAGAGAAGATCAAAAAACACAAACGCGTGACTTCTACCACCACGACGACGCTTAAACCAATGCGAAAGTACCTTTCAAAGAAACCAACGGATGACTTGACGCCTCAAGCGAGTTCTGCTGCAACCAGCTCTACAAACTCTATACGGGAAATCAAGACACCCAAGCCGCCTGCAAATACTACGACTAGTACTACTCCACGACCTACGACGACCGTTAAGCTCGCATCGAGTACTTCTAGCACTACCAGCACGTCGAGCCCCACCGTGGACACCGAACAGCCGGTTGTAACCACGCAACCGAAGAGTAAAAACCGTTTCAGACAATCCACATTGATGCAGAAAGGCACATCGGTGAATCACGACAAATGGTCAACAAGTACATTCGACAAAAACCGAACGAATACCGCCACATCACAATCTTACCCTAGAAGAAAAGCATCTAAATTCACAGGATATATACCTGCGAGTACTCCTAGAAGTCCAGAGGTTGAGAGAAATAGAGAAGATCATAGAGATCACGTTTATAGTTTTAATAAAGAACGTGTAAGCAGCACCACAGAAAAAGTAGACGATGACATTATAGTTAAAAAAATATTACAACCTACTCTAGCGACTGATGAACAGCTGGAAATGAAGGATTTCATGCAATCAGAATGGTCGCATGATGATGAGTCAGAACAACAAGAAGAGAAAAGTGTAATGGAGTCAGATCATAGAACAAATCTAACGGACGTTCAGGAATCTAAAGACGATAATGAATACATCTTTCCAACTGCATCCGTTATTCAAGAAGTAAAAGAGTATATCGGCCTCACTGATGAATCACCGACCACCGTATCAACAGTTGTTGCATCACCATACTCCAATACAAAGAATAAGACGAAATGTAAAAAGAAGAAACATAATAATCTTACGACTACGGAAGGAACGTCTAAATCGTTAAGTGAGCCTGACGCTACTGATAAACCTGAGACTTCTAGCACGACCACGACGACGACAAGCACAGACGCACCTGACATTTTTAACGAACTATTTGGAGGGTTCACTATGGACGATGTTAAAGAGGAAACTGCAACAGGACGCCCCGCGTCTGCACCAGAGGGCTCCTCACCTGCAGCGGAGCAAAAGCCAAGCGAGAGCGAGAAACACGAGCGTTACTTGCCTCTCGACGACGACCTAGAAGAATTCCTGTACTCCCTCGATAAGAAAAGTAACCATCAGGCACACGATGATAAGTTAGAAGAAGATTATGATGATGACGACGATGATATAGATGACGAAAGTTCGCCATACGACATTGATGAAGATAGTAAACTATTTAAGGAAGATTACTACGAAGATGCTCAAGAAAGTAAGGATCGGCCGTTAAGCTTACTAGAATTCATGAATATGGAATAGACTGAATGCTGTCCTAATCTAATACAAAAACTCAGTGTTGTAGCTTTAAATGCTGTGTCAGTCATTGATCTCTGAGCACTGGCAGTGACCAATGAAAGCTATTTATTAAGGAGTGTTTTGATACAAATAATTTAGAAGCATTTAGCGCCGAAATTCAATGGAAACTTTTGTTTGTGAATCCTTCTTGATGCTTTCGTCAAATGATATTCAACTAGACTGCAATGTTCAAACGGGAATCAAAATATTTTCCGAATACAAGAGTTTCGAATGCGCCTTTAGGCTTTTGTGACGCCTAGAATCTCAAAGTACTAAAACTTGCACGAATCCTATTTTCTGTGTTACCGGAATGTAAATATTTAAGTTCAATTAAGTTTAAATTAAGATTAATAATATTTTTGTATAATAAATTATTATAAAATTTGGTTTATTTGCTAGTTTGGTCTCACCTGCCCCTTCCATGGAATACTTGTAAATAGGTTCAGGTTTCAAAGGCACAAATGCTGCAAAAGATTCTGGTACCATTTCTTTAATTCTCTGCTGGTAGGACAACCTACAAAGGCAATAACAGATTAATATCATAAGATTGCTTAAAGCGTCGTCGTACGGACAGAGAGCGCCTTCCGGTTTTTCCAAAGAAATGAACGGAATGATAATTAAGACGACGTCCTAATAGCAATTATTTAAATAAAATAAAATAGAAAATGTAGGCATTCGGAGAACCTTGTGAATATTGCAAAATTGCATTTAAAATTTTTTATTCTCCTTTTTCACAAAGACTTTAGGTACTGATCTTTCTATTCAATATATATTCAGTACATACCTAAGACATTTCCCAAGGACCTCCCTGGCAAACCTTGGTTTTGGATGATCAATATCCATTGTGGTGCATGCTTCCCAGTCATCCCAAGACCAGCGGTATTGGAAGTTGCTGAGATGGTATGAGAACCAATTGACAAATCTGAAATTAAACAAAATTCGTCAAGTGAGTTATAAATGCCGTCTTTGATAAGTACACTTCAAAACTACTGTTCGTAAAATTTCCACTCTGGAAGTAATTCCCTGACTCCTAAGTCACAGGCACATATACCTAGTTTAGGAGTCAGGGTATTTAAAATTATCTACAATGTTTAAAAAGCCTTTAACGATTTATGTGAATTTTGTAAATTTATGTAAATGATTGGTGAATAAATAAATTAATTATTATTATTAAATTGTAAAATGTTGGCACTCAAATCACTTCAACATACACATCAATTCATATTAAAACTGAATTAGTGCCATCTGGTGATAATAACAGGAAATCTCCTACCTTCTTTACAAAATGTTTATGTTGACATGATCAAGTACATTAAAAAATCGGACTGAGGCATCACCTCATCTGATCCAATGACAAAAGTTTAGAGATCTCAATTCAATTCAATTTTTTAAGGTTATGGCTCCATCGACGAACATTCGATGATTTTGCCAATGTCTAATAAATCTAATAACCTAATAAAAAAAAAATAATCTAGTTTATAATGTCTAATAGTTTAGAGATCTACTCATCTCTGAGTAACTTTTAATCGCTGAAAGAAAGCCCATATCTGTGGGGGGTGAAAAGCTTAGGGGAAAAGCTAGTAACATAAAAATGAAATACACTTAGGCCTTACCTATCAAAGCAGGCAACATTCATGGTATCAATCCTCATGAACAATATTTCTGTGGCCTGAGCCAACACTTGCGGCATAGTTGAAGGCTGGAGCTTGCACAACTCAATCAAAATAGACCCGTAGCAAATCTCCAAGAATCTGGGTCTTGGCAAGTTGAATAATTCAGAAAATATGATTTCTACAATGCAATATTCTAGCGGGATCTTCGCTTTATATGGGAAGCAGAGTAACTGAGCAGCGCATTCCTTCCGTTCAGCATGGTAAGCTTCCAGGATATTGTGAAGATGCTCTTCAATGAGGAACCTCTCGATGGAATGGGCTCCTGGTAGTACAGGACCATCAGGACAGTCTGTGTAGTCAAACATGCGGAATATGGCCCTGGGCATGGGGTATGTGTCCGTATCATTGTGAGGAGGTGGCTGGAAAAAGTTGATTTTTTAAATAGTAAATAGCTTAATATAAAGTGATTATTCCAAAATTATAAAAAAGGGCCAAGTGCGAGTTGTACTCGCATGCAAATGGTTGCAAACGATTGTTTTTTACATTATATTTTAACACTGTAGACTTCTTATAGGTTTTACTGTAATATATAGGTAAAGATTTTCTCTATTCCTTTCAAAACTTTAGGCTCAGTGTTTTCGAAACTAAGGGGGGGAATGGTTATTTTTCATCTAATTACTTGAATAACTTCAAAACCATTTATTTTAAAATTGTGAAAAAAATATATAGTAAAAACCCTCATAATACGCCGTTTTATTTAATGAGTCACACAATATTGGTCAAAAAACTGTTTATTTTAATTTTCTTGTTTGACCCCAATAGTGACCCTATACCAAAAATTTAATGATTTCACACACACAACACACAGAAGTCTATATGTGATCCTATAAGGGTTCTTCTTTTTGTTCAGAACCCTACAAACATGTTGCAAAATACCAACTGAAAAGTTTTCTAATAAGAAATAAGTTAAATTTAAATGTGGTTTTATAATTCTAACTAGATATTGTGCTAACAAAACACTAGAAACAACAGAAAAAACATATAAACTTACTTGTATAGCAGGCAGCTGATGTTGCAGAGCTTCACAAAGGATAGAGTCGAAAGCAAGGTAAGGCCTAGGGATGTGCTTCTCAGACCAGTTATCTTGCTTCAGCTTTTTAATTTGAGCCCATAGACAGTCCAAATACTCTTCCTGAAGATGGGGAGTGTCAGAAGACCACACCTTTAGTGCTGGCCAGTGTTTCTTACTGCGCTTGTTTAAAAATATGTCAATGGTGGTTAATAAATGATCTAGTTGAGATTCTTTCTTCTCATATAGCTCTCTGCCTACCCAAGGCAGTGCTGATAACACAGCAAACACAAACCAATCTCTTCTAACTTGAGGTACTCCATCCTCATTGGCACAGTCTACTAAAGTCTCCAACAATGTCAATAATGAGGAAGCAGCCAGCACATGGCAGTTCACCAAGTCAGCGATGAACCTGAGGCAGTACCTCGCTGCATTCCATTTGCCGATCTTCAAGTTCTCTTTGAATGTCTTAACAATGTAGTCAACGAACTCACCACCAAAGTTATAGTTCTTCGCGTTGAGGAGGCCCACTAATGTAGCATATATGGTGCATTTTTCCGGCATGCGAATAGCACAGTCAGTGAGAATTCGTAAGATCTTGACACGGAACGTACTCAAATCGGCCTCCAATACGCTCGCTAATCCTTCCAAGTTACTCTCTAAGCTCGAGCTACTTTTCTCTCCAACTCTCAGAATCAGAGACTCCAACCTATCCTCAATCTCTTGGTTCTCTGATACACGACGTCTTTTCCGATTGAGACGCTCTAAAAGAAAAGTAAAAGGGTCATCAAACGAATACAGTTTCTAACCTACAAAGTACTAAACAATTTTTATTTAGCTTACCGTAGCCATCTTCATCATCATGAGCCCTTCTG
The DNA here is from genome assembly GCA_950371165.1 of Lacanobia oleracea. NCBI lineage: Eukaryota > Metazoa > Arthropoda > Insecta > Lepidoptera > Noctuidae > Lacanobia > Lacanobia oleracea. Next base: position 17,306,473 of record OX493405.1, on the reverse strand, counting down.
CGATTCATTTTAAGTCGGGGTACACTAAAAATATTTCAAACACTGTATTAATGCAGTAATCTAATTAGGTTTTAGCAAAACGGCAAAACGCCAACAAACAAGTCAATGAACGTCGACGAATGAAATCGAAGTTGACTGACACTTGACCAAAGAGTATACCAGGTACACTTGACTAGAGTTGAGTTACTTTGTTTCTTTACGAGCTCCACGAACGCTATTTTCATTAAAAAGTCCATATAAATCGACTAAAAGGAATGGGTTTGGTTCAACTTTATTATTTTGTTACATTCTATTGTAAATCTATATTGCGTTAGTTTTTTCGTTGAGTAAAAATAATTATGTTTATAAAATTAATTAAAAAATCAACAAATCCGCAGTTTAGACGATTCCCATTTCTTTACAAGGTTTATTCCTGAACTGAATTATCGATTTGTTTGCCAAAATGTCATGTTAAATTGTCAAAATAAAGTATAAACTTGCTTGTCTTGTGGTTTGTTTGTGTATCAAAACTAAATCCATAGAGGAATATAATATATCGGGTACTAAATCTTAAATGAAATAATCTCCTCAATCAATCAGGATGTCTTGCAATTACGCTGATGGATTATCACCGTATGAAAATAAAGGCATTCTAGGAGTACCAGAGGTAAACACGACAATATTTATTAGCATTGCTCTCAGGAAGAAAATTATCCAAATTATTTTAGCATAATATTAGTATAATTATGTTTGCGCTTTTATTATTTTAGAAATTTGACACATTGGAAAAATTTGATAAGAAGTGCAAGCTCTTAGCTCAGTTAATAGGTGAAGCTAAGCATGTGGTTGTTCACACTGGGGCAGGCATCAGCACTTCAGCAGGAATACCAGACTTCAGGTAAATACTTCGTATTCTATATTTAAAGTTAAGTTTTATTCATGAGATGCTGAACATTTGGCAAGAAAACTGTAGAGCAATTTAATTTCTGAGTTTTAAAAACAAAAGAAAGATACAAAGTTTTGTGACATCTCAGACTAATTTGTTCCATCTTTTGCATCAATAAACTTCCCACTATTTGTACCACATCCCTGATCTGACCTCTCTCAAGGTGGAGGCCTGTGTCCCAGCAGTTAGAACATTATATTTGCTATGCCCTGTTTTGTGCCAAACAAACCATTGAAAACTAAACTAAACTCTTTCAGAGGTCCCAATGGAGTTTGGACATTAGAAAAAAAAGGCCAGAAACCAAACATAAATATCTCCTTTGATGATGCTGTCCCCACAAAGACCCACATGATCCTGAAGAAGTTGGTTGAATGCAACAAAGTACACTACATCGTCAGTCAGAACATTGATGGTCTGCACTTAAAGTCTGGCCTGTCCAGGAAGTACCTGGCTGAGTTACATGGGAACATGTTCATTGATGAGTGCAATTTGTGTAAAAGGTAAGTGTTATTTGTTTATTCTTTATGGAAATATAGTAAACACATTTTTTTAAGGATGGGTAATTGTCAAATGACTCCTAGAGCCAGAGTAGAAGAGAGTATCAGACTTACTCACTAAAACCCATCCCTGTTCCTCCCCCTTTGCATTTTAGGGCCGTGGTGACTCTTTCGAACAAACTCTGCAACACTGGCAGAAGGAACACACATAAGATTGTCATTTTTCTCAACATTACTTTTGCACACACAGTTTAATTCCTGAATTTGTATACTACATTTTCTATAATAGAGTACTTCCAAGATAAGTCAATTAGTCAGAATCTCACACTCACTTAGAGTGACTCTTTCAAAATAATATAGAAAATGAATTATAAGACATTGTCTTAATACTTTACAAAAACCATTAAATAACTTCCAGGCAATTTGTGCGAGGCTTCCCAGTAGAAACAGTGGGCAAGAAATGCAGTGGAAACCCATGTCCTGCTGAATATACCTCATCCAGACCATGCCGGGGCAAGCTGTATGATGGAGTGCTGGACTGGGAGCACAGTCTCCCTGAGAATGATCTCACCATGGCTGAGTTGCATTCCAGGTAACTACTAATTATATACTAGCAGACGTCACGCGGTTTCACCTGCGTAGTTCCCGTTCCCGTAGGAGTACGGGGATGAAACATAGCCTGTTACTTGCTGATAATGTAGCTATCCATTGCTGAAAGAATTTTTCAAATCGGTCCAGTACTTTTTAAGTTTATTAATTACATACAAATCTTTCCTCTTCATAATATTAGTATAGATAGGGGTAAAATAACACAGCTCTGATTACAAAAACTAAATGGGATGGATCTGTTGAGCATCTAAGTATTGGCAAGCATTCGTTTTAATTTTTAAGTTTATAGAAAACATTATTATAATCATGCTGTATTTCTATTTCAGTATTGCAGATCTAAGTATCTGCTTAGGAACAACACTACAAATTGTGCCCAGTGGAAATCTACCCCTAGAGACAGTCAAGTATGGTGGAAAACTAGTCATCTGCAACTTGCAACCTACTAAACATGTGAGTAGAATATTCTACTAATATCCTTAATAATAAAGCAAAAGGAGTATGTAAGGCAAAACAAAGCGAAAGGAGTAAAGTGTAATATTTGTAGCAGTTGACTCTCGGTAGTTTTTAACTTTCTGCCTACTCCCATGGGAATAATGTGTTTTTGTAAATCTATATACTAATATATAAGCTGAAGAGTTTGTTTGTTTGTTTACTTGTTCGTGCTAATCTCAGGAACTACTGGTCCGATTTGAAAAATTCTTTCAGTGTTAGATAGCCCATTTTTCGAGAAAGTTTATAGGCAGGCGGAGGCGAAGCAGTAATGAAAATTGTGACGCAGACGAAGTTGCGCGGGTCAACTAATATGAGTATTTACAATCTTTTGCCCACAACTTCGTACGCGCATATGCCGTTTTTCGCTTTCCCGTAGAAATTTCGAGAAATCCTCTCTTAGTGCTTGCTCCCTTACACTCACCAAGGAACCTAAATGCCAAATTTCCGTTTTCTAAGACCGGATTTCGGCTGTGCGTAGTCTGTGAGTCAGTAACGGAAGAATCTATACTAATAACAAAGCTGAAGAATTTGTTTGTTTACTTGAACGCGCTAATCTCAGGAACTGCTGCTCCGATTTGAAAAATTCTTTCAGTGTTAGATAGCCAATTTATCGAGGAAGGCTATAGGCTCTATATCATCAAGCTAATACCAAAAGGAGCGGAGCAGTAATGAAAATTGTGACGCAGACGAAGTTGCGCGGGTCAACTAGTTTTATATATATCTATACTAATATGATTTGCGAGTCGACCCGCGCAACTTCTGCTCCGCTCTTATACGCTAAAACCAAAAGGAGCGGAGCAGTAATGAAAATTGTGACGCAGACGAAGTTCCGAGGGTCAACTAGTTTTATACAAGGTGTTGTTTTGCATCCTCGTTAAATTTCAGGAGGTTGTCATAAAAGACATAAATAATCAATTGAAAGTACGGTAGCGGGCAATGATTAATAAGCGCTGATTTTTTTTGTTGTTGTTGAAATTTAACAGTATTTCAGAATTAAACCCTTAATTCAATACAAAGAAAAAAGAATCACCCGACTACGCACACAGCGACAATGCAGCTGTGTGCGTGAGTGTCGACGTCTTACCTACGAAACGCTAGCGCGCGCGCGTCCTAGCCATACCTACGCGACGTCAAAAAAAATCACCTACATTATTGTCATAAATTTCGCTTGATAATTAATTCAATTTTGAGCATCATTGGAATACGGAAATTTTACTAAAGACAGTAAGTAATACTAGTGCGCCAAAGAAAAGTTCACTGACCTGTTATCAGATGATTAATAAAATGTTAGTTTTGCTTTATCCTTCAACCTAAAGTTTTCGGAGTGATTTTGTTTTATTTGTGAATTAAATTGGTTGATTTGAAATTTTCCCTCTTACTTAATGGGGCTTCAGACCAAGTTATATTACCTACCTTAGTTGGTGTACCGATCTACTAAGTCTAAAAATATTTTCTACATTTGACGGGAATGGGAAGACGTGTTAGTTAAGTGTAAGTACGTGGTGATACTTTCGACTCTTAGGTATTTTTGACATAGTTAAAAATTTGAAATCAACTTATTTACACTAATAAAATTGATTAAGCTAACAACGTATTTAAAAAATGTACAAATAAATAAATTACCTACTCGGTCAGTGGGTCTTAGTTACCCGGAGGTATTGTTCAAAGTTGCCACAATGTAGCTGGTTCTCCTTTAGCTTACGTAACACTAACACATTCGTTTTTAAAGTGTCGAAAGCACTAATGCTCCTTGCACGTAGTTCTGTTACACTTGTCACAGGTCATCCGCGACCGATCCAGTGGTCACCAAAACTTTCGGTCAAGTACTCGCGTACTTGCGGAACGGGTGCTGCAGTTCACGCTTCAGTAGGCAAAACACTGGGGTGTGGTGCACTCCTCAAAGTGTTGACCAGCCTCCCGCGTGCTTGCCCGTGGGTCTCTCTGGAAGTATTCCAGGATGTCTTCCTGCAAGGCGGCAGGCAGGCCTACGCTGCGGCGAGCTAGAGCATGCCGTATGCCATGCAACCTCAAACTGCCGATGATCCGCAGTCTCTGCGTAGCAGCCACCATGACGCTCTGTGATGGGGTTCCCGAGCGGGAAACGTTTTCGTGAACATCCGGATGGCTCCACGTAGGCTCTCTCCACTGATGGCATACCATCATATGCATAAGCATAATAGGCGGACCATCTCTACCAATTCGACATTTGAATATTATTGTCCGTCATCTTGCACTTTGTACCGAGAGGAATTCGCAAAGCGCTAGGAGCTTGCGCGGGAGAGTACCCGCACCGTGATTGGTTGGGGTGGAATTGATTACCTGCGAATGTATTGAATGATCGTTTGCGTATGCGTTGTGTATGTATTGTTTGCGTTTGTTTGTGTGTGAAAGCGCGGTTATAGGGCTAGTAACAGACGGGCCGCGTATAAATACGGCTGGTACACACTTACGGATTTCCGTCAATAAGAAAAAAAAAATACCTACCCATTTTATTGTTGATTTGGGTCGAGAATCATTAGCATAATTACGTCCTTGAATTTGACTAGGATGCAAATCAATATCTAGTATATATCTATACTAATATGATTCGCGAGTCGACCCGCGCAACTTCTGCTCCGCTCCTATTGTTCTTAGCGTGATGATATATAGCCTATAGCCTTCCTCGATAAATAGTCTAACTAACACTGAAAGAATTTTTCAAATCCGACCAGGGGTTCTTGAGATTAGTGCGTTCAAGCAAACAAACCAACTCTTCAGCCTTATTCATTAGTATATAGATTGATTTGGTGAATAAAACTTGAGATAAGACAGAAATCATAAATATAAAGGCTCCTTCTGGGTAAGCTCGCTCCATTGTAGACTTTGTCTCTATCATCTCTGACCTAGACTAGAGTCAAGAGCAAACCCATCACAAATAATTTTGATGGAAGCTGCAAACAGCCAAAACGGCTCTAAATAATTTTCTTTCTTTCCAGGACAACAAAGCAGACTTAGTAATAAACTACTATGTAGACGACGTACTAGAAAAAGTAACGGACATACTCGGCATAGACATACCAACATATTGTAAAGAAGAGAACCCCACATTAGAAGCATTGCAGCGACCCCTAGAATGGACCATAGACAGGCGGGACGTCGTACAACTAGAGAAGACATTCAAAGCCAAATGCAAAGGTGTTAAGAAGAAAAGAATTTTAATAAAAAATAAACGAAATAGTACTGAAGTGAGCTCCGTTAATGGCACCTCAGACGATAAGGCGAAAATAATCAAATTAGAAGTTAAGGAAGAACAAAACGATGACTGTGTTGAAGTTAGCAATGAGCAAAATGGTGATTTTTTAGAAGTTAAGAAAGAGCAAAATGTAGGAGCTAAGCTTGATGCGGCAGAAAGTATTATTTTAATTGGCTAAGTAAATAGTAGCTGTTTTGTTGTGCTTATCCAGAATAACCTGACGCGCGACAATTTTTGTCATTGCATTGTCTAGCACCAAAATATGTCTTGTATCGGCGGGAAATACTAAGAGGGTTTCTCGCGTTGGGTATGTTAGCCTAAGGCTGCGTTTTCCCCAGAGATGTGCGATACGTAGCGAGGGATGTGTTTGTTAAGAATCAATAGAAAGTCTTGCGCTGAGCGAGGCTAGGTAAATGAAGCGATTTTGTTAGACATGGGCAAAATGCATCACTAGAAAGAAAATATTGAAATGTATCTTTCGATCACTGGGATATGTATCACTCTTTTATATCCTTATGTAGCCGTAGCTCACGCTGTTCAGCGTAGCTCGCTTACGCGCTTCGCTCAACTCAATCCACTATATCAGTGAGAGTGATAGGTAATGTCAAAACGCGACAGAACATTTCAAATAGTGCGAAAGAGTTCTAAAAGAACAAGAGCATAGAACGTGCGCTAGCTATACGGTGGCGACACAGATAGAAAAAGACGCCGTTAGTGAGTTGTAAAGATACACTGATACATGCAGATGTGAACGGGTATAAAGAGTGATTAATGGAAACGGATAGATTCATATCTTTTTTATCTGTCTCCTGAGTCACCCATCTCTAGTTTTGGTTCTTAAAAACAGTGACAACCTGTAACACTTTTCGCATCCACAGTCGTATTGCATCGAGCAAGCGGGACACGCTTATGCATCGAACTTATACGAGCGAGTGAGATGCCATTACACCCGCGCGTTTGTGCTAATCCACGCATGCGCGAGCTACCCGCGCATGCGCGGTTGTATGTTTGTTGTCAAATTGACGTCCTGCGCAGCCGATTGCGGCGTACTTTGCGGAGGCAAGCTTGCGTGACGGGAACTGTACGAGAAACGCGCGAGAGGTTAACAAATACATCCCTCGCTACCGTCCTCGCACATCTCTGGTGGAATCCCAGCCTTAAACTGGAGTAGCATACTAACTTACATAAGCGATTTAAAAAAGTTCCAATCGCGAAGTTTCCCATGAATTATTTTTTCAATTATTTGGAAGGTCAACATGTTGCAGTAACAATGTTTACACTCCCTAACAGTTGAAACGACAATGGAAAACAGTGCCAAGATTAATTTTTATTTTACAGAAGTGGTTGTTTTAGTTTGTAAGTACAAATCATTCCGCAATTGATTCTGTGTTTCCAATTTTGTAATAAGAATAATTTTCTACAGAACAAATACTATAAGAACAATGATCATGTTTTAATAAATAAAACACTCAAAATATATAATAAAATAAATTATTTATTTATAAAAATGTCTTCTTATTTATAAAATGTTATGGCTACTCTTTGGTAACATTGGAATGTCGAATGTTTTATAATATTATATATATCTCACTTCTTTAAAAATTTAACGTAGTATAACATGTCTTAAGGTGAATGCTCCAGGGTAGCCCGATTATTTCTGAAATATTCATTCTGTCGAGCTACATGAACTTAGAGGGCTATATTGATGATTAAAATGGTTATAATTCTTTAGATAAATACGCGTTACGGTTGCGGATCGTATTTGGTCCACATACAGCTTCACACTGACCGGCAAATTGCAAAAAAAACATAAAAATATTTGAATTTCGCGGGCTACCCTGGAGCATCCACCTTAAGGCCCACTTGCGCGAACAACTTAACTGGGAATTACTTGCTTACACGAGTTTAAATTAAAAATAGCCAGAAATTCGGTCATAAAGGTCCTGACTCCAGCAGGACTACAAAAGCCCTACTTTAGTAATCATATTACAATCATAATATTTACCACACAACAATCTGTCAAATTTCATTTTCATCTATAATACTAAAGCATTAGATTCAAGGTTGATTGGGAAAATTTGACAGTGACAGATACCGTGATATGCTTCCTGATTCTGCTAAAGTGGCCTTTTTAAACCCCCCAGCTCTCATTAAGGCTAACATTTAAAATCCTACCAACCAAAAATTTTAACATTTTGTAAGAAATAAAAAACTTTTTTGCAGCTATCTTTGAGTAACATAATTATTATCACTGGCTTTCGCAAGCAAGCTTCCTATCCTTTTTACAAACACTATACGACATCTAAATGGATGCCAAAATAAGAGCCCGCTGTGGAAATTTCAATGCTCAACTCAGCGCCGAAGGTTGAAAATACAACAGCTATAACGGGAATATATAAAATTTGTACATAAGTAGTGAATTTTCCACCAACCATATAATTTTACCCCTTTTTAACGCATAGTAAGCTCACAAATCACAGTCAATTTTTATCAACAAAAGTAACAGCTAGAAACGGAGTACCGTAGTTAATTGAAATGTTAGGAGGGTAATTAGAGGCAGAACCAAATTGTCTACTTGATCTGTCTTAGCCTCGACAAGGCCTGAGACGGTTGCGCTCACAGCGGCCCGAAACACTGCCTGCGGTGTATCCAGTAAACCTGTAAGGAAATACATATATGTATAATTATGATTAAATACTTCTTCTACCAGTGAGTTCCCAAGCGTGAATGTCGAAGATTATCTCAAGGAAAAGTACCCCTGGGGTAGGAAGTATCTTATGTTCTTCTCCAAGTTTCAATTTATTTCATGCCAAAATTCATCGGTGATTTACCGACTTAGGCATGTAAATTAAAAAAAAAAGACTCATAAAGCTATTTTTACCCGACTGAGAGACGCAAAGGAATGTCCTTTGAAGCACTATACAGACTAAACGCCTGGGCCGATTTTTATGATTCACACGTCAATCGATTCTTCTTAGTCCGGGAGTGTCACTAAAGACATGACGTTAATGAAAATTCAATATGGCGACTACTGGACGCCATATTGTGAAAATGAAAAATCTATATCGAGTATCAAAATAAAGGGCTCGAGGAGACGATTCTAAAAATTTAACGCACTAAAATGTAGGAAAGGCTTAAAGCGACTGAAAAGTTCGAAACATGTCGCTTTTCAAGCAATCTGATGCAGTTCAATCACTGATCTGATGCCACCAACTGCATCAGACTGCTTGAAAAGCGACTTGTTTCGAACTTTTTAGTCGGTTTTAGCGGTCGGGTTTTTTGACAAGGTAAATTTTTCATTTGTAGGTATGGATGGCCTAAACGAATTGAAGAACTGTTTGTCTAAACTCACACTAAAGGAAGTCAATTTGAAAGTACAAAATTATTTTGTTCTTTGTAGTGTATTTTTATTTGGAAGTCTAGTCGGTTGTATTATTTTTTGGAAAATAAGTTTTTTCGGTGCTGCTGAGTGCCATGAATTAACTTTTTATCCCGGAATAACACGGTACCTCTCGTATAGGCCATTGACGAGAATCAGCCTAAAGAAGATAGTATCTTATATTCAAGAGCTAGAAGTAACAAGAATTTTTGGTACATTTTGGCAATGAAAGGCTAAAGCGAGAGATACACTGATCCTACGTACGCAACGTATGCAACGCTTTTTTATCGTATCGTATGCTGCGTTGCATACGATAAAAGTGTCTCTATTGCATAGGTTTTCATACAAAATCAATAGTCCAGACATCATAATGCGTTGCATACGTTGCGTACGTAGGACCTGGTGTGCTTCTAGCTTTAGTGTTACTTTTTTGCTTTCTGTCTTATCAAAATTGCTTCATCACTATTTCAGTTGAAAGCCGGCGACAGTTAGATACAGACCTTCCCCAACCTTCGTCGTTCATTAAGTCATTCGTCTACCATTTCGTAGGCCTTCCAACCATCGTAGATAATTAAAAATCTTACCGAAAAGCTTAAGCCCATACACCACGCCCACTTGTGATAAAATATTGAATGCTGTGCCTTCTATAGATTTCTTTCCGTCTGCAATAAATATTTAAACTTTTAAAATAGGTACATATTTTCTGTTGTTTGAGGGTTGCTACACAAATAAGCGGGCCGGCACTGTCGGTTCCTCAGTATTTGTAGAACAAAAAAGCCGACCCGAAGCACTTACTGCACTTTTTTGCGTTCGGTTTCAATCGGTTTGTACCGATCATTCGATTCGGCAGTATTTGTGGAACGAACAGCAACTACTACATTACGTTCGGCATCATTCGGCCGGCTTCGCGAACGGCATTTTTCCCGAACATTCATCTATATATATTCGATTTCACCGCCCGGCTATGCCGAATAATGCTGGCCCGCTTATCCTATCTTTACCAAATAAAGGAAAAACAGTTCATGACCAGAAAAATCTGACACCAGTCTTATCAAGTAGTACCATATTACCCAGTTACTGGGTTGTGGAGTTCAGAAAGGCAGGGCTTCACGTAAAATATTTATCTTTTAATATTATATAGTATGTATTCGTATGTTATCTGAGTATTGTATGTTTTATTTGAAATGTATTGTTTTAATTTTGGCTTCTTATAACTGTTACACACTACGTCTACATCTCTTTTTACTCTACTCTCCTTTCGCAGGTATGCTGGAAGAGACTTCTATAGAAATAAGCATCACCTTTGTACCTATTTTTCTGTTTCTTTCTTCTTATCTTATTATATTGTTTTTCATAAATTGTTAAATAAAAAATAAAACACTGGTATTCAGCTGCTGGTTTGACTGGAAGCCGACCCCAATATAGTTGGGAAAAGGCTAGGCAGGTGATGATGATCTTCAGTTGCCTGCACAACTGTAATAGGATTCGTTCGAAAGAAGAAAGTCTTTAGAGGTTGAAACTAATCACTAATCAGATGTCCAATTTAGTTCTGCACGTAAGTACATGTAGTTAGATCCTTCATCATCATCATATCAGCCGAAAGACGTCCACTGCTGGACGCCTCCCCCAAGCGTCGCCACAACGACCGGTCCTGCGCGTCTCACATCCATCAGCTACCTGCGACCTTCACCAGGTCATGGGTCCACCTGCCCTTAGATCCTTAGATCAAATTAAAAGACGTAGAGATTGAGTCCCATAAATAGAGAATAATGAAGTCGAAAATAATAAGTTTGTTGTAACTCACCTGCCCACTTGTTGAATCCATACTTGGAGCCGATCCAGCTAGCAGCGGTGTCTCCGATGCCTATGGATAGGACTCCGCTGAGTAGCTCCAGCTCGTACCCAGGGTGTACCGGTACCAACAGCAGCGGGCACGCTAGACCCACATACAGGTACAAGGGAGTCATCGCAAAAGAACCCGCGTCCTGAGGAATAAGGACAATTATTGGTATAATGGTATACATTCAGTCAAAAAAGTATCGGGAATGGATGATTTGTTTATGGTTCCAAATTCAAATTTTTGTTTTTTTGTAGTTGTTAGATTGGCACAACTGTTTTCCATTTTGGCGCGGAGTTTGAGTTGCATCTGTTATGTATATTAAATACAGTGCTGGTTTTAGTAATATCATAATAGTGTGTATTGCGAATTTTATAATGGACAAAAATATCGAACAAAGAGTTTGTCTTAAATTTTGCATCGCCAATGGAATTTCGTGTTCGGAGTCACTGAAAATGTTACAGAAGGCTTACGGTGAATCGACTTTATCAAAAACTCGTGCTTATGAGTGGTTCAAAGCGTTCAAAAGCGGTCGAGATGTGATGGAAGATTTGCCTCGCTCTGGTAGGCCGTCAACGTCTGCAACTGAAGTTAACATCGCAAAAGTGAAGGAAATAGTGACTGAAAATCCCCATTCAACTCTGAGAGAGATAGCCGCCGAACTTTCTGTATCTCACGAGTCGATCCGTACCATTTTAACTAATCATTTGGGTATGAAACATGTTGCTGCTCGGCTAGTCCCAAAAGATCTGAATTTTCTCCAAAAACTCAATCGCATGAAAGTCGCTGAGGACATGCTAGAACGAGTCAGTTCGGACCCAACATTCATGAAACGAATTGTTACTGGTGACGAGACGTGGGTTTACGAGTTTGACATGCAAACTAGTCAACAAGCTTCGGAGTGGCGCCTTCCAACTGAACCGAAACCGAAAAAACCACGCCAAAGTCGATCAAAAGTCAAAGTCATGTTGACTGTTTTCTTTGACTATCGCGGTGTTGTGCACTCTGAATTCTTACCGGAAGGTCTAACGGTAAATAAAGAATATTATTTGAGCGTTATGCGGTGTTTAAGAGAGCAAATTCGACGAAAAAGGCCAGATGTGTGGAAAGAAAATTCTTGGATTTTGCACCACGACAATGCGCCTTCGCACAAGGCTATCATTGTGAACGAATTTTTAACCAAACACTCAACAAATACCATCCAGCAACCACCATATTCACCAGATATGGCTCCTGCTGACTTTTTTCTTTTTCCTAAACTCAAATTACCACTTCGTGGCACCCGTTTTCAATCGATAGAAGACATAAAGGAGACACCAGATATGGCTCCTGCTGACTTTTTTCTTTTTCCTAAACTCAAATTACCACTTCGTGGCACCCGTTTTCAATCGATAGAAGACATAAAGGAGAATTCGCGGCGAGAACTGAACTCAATTCCGGAAGCAGCGTTTAAAAAATGTTTTGATGAATGGATTATTCGTTGGCGCAAGTGTATCGTTTCTAAAGGAGCATACTTTGAAAGTGATAAAATAAATTTAGATGAATAACAGACATTTTGTGTATTATTGTGATCTTTTCCCGGTACTTTCTTGACAGAGTAGTACTATAAGTTGACCGGGTACCCAAGCAATTTATCTTTGACTGGTTGACAATTTTCATTACTGCTCCGCTCCTATTGATCTTAGCGTAATGATATATAGCCTATAGCCTTCCTCGATAAATGGGCTATCTAACACTGAAATATTTTTTCAAATCGGACCAGTAGTTCCTGAGATTAGCGCGTTCAAGTAACCAAACTCTTCAGCTTTAAGGCGAAGGATGTTAGTTAGATAAGATGTGTAAGGAATGAAGCTGGAATGCTTCTATCGGAGGATGAAAAGATTAAGGATTTTAAAGAATAAACAAGTGAATGAGGGGTTAGTGAGAATGATCAGTGTGGATAAAGTGAGAATAGCAGTGAATTAAATGAAGAATGGTAAGGCAATTGGTCCAGACGGAATTCCAATTGAAGTGTGGCAGTCATTAAGAGTAGATGGATGGACGTGGTTAGCTTTATTCTTCAATAAGTTGTTGCTGGAAGAAGCCATACCTGATGAATGGTGCAACAGTTCGTTGGTGCCCATCTTCAAGAACAAAGGTGATGTGTGCTGGAGTGCAACAACTATAGAGGAATAAAGCTTATGTCACATAGTATGAAAGCCTGGGAAAAAGTTATTGAAAGGCGGTTGAGAGAAGAGAGTGAAATCTCACAGAACCAGTTCGGTTTTATGCCTGGTCGGGGTACAACGGATGCCAATTTCGCTATCCGCCAGCTGTGCGAGAAATATAGAGCTGTGCATAAAAACCTGCATATGGTATTTGTTGACCTCGAAAAGGCATATGACCGGGTGCCTCGTGAGGTTTTGTGGTGGGCCCTTAAGGAGAAAGGTGTGCCTGGGAAGTATGTGCAGTTGATCCGAGCGATGTACAGTCGAAGCAGTACTTAAGTCCGGTCTACAGCGGGCACCACTGACAGCTTCAGTGTAGCAGTCGGTTTACACCAGGGCTCGGACCTCAGCCCTTATCTCTTCCTGATGATAAAGGACGCTCTGACGTCGGACATCCAGGAAGAGGCTCCCTGGTACATGCTGTTTGCTGATGACATTGTGCTGGTTGCAAAAAGCGGCCTAGAGGTCCAGAGCAAATTGGAGACGTGGTGGCAAAGACTGGAGAGTGTTGGCCTGAAATTGAGCAGAACCAAAACAGAGTACCTGTTCTGCGATTTCGGCGGTCTCTCCAGTCCGATACCTATAGCTCTCACCGGAACGCCTACCTATACCGATTTGCTCCGACTTTCGGTATCTCGGGTCGCTTGTCCAGGGAGATGGCGATATAGACCGAGACGTAACGCACCGGATCAACTCAGGATGGATGAAATGGCGACAGGTCACTGGAACAACATGTGACCCTCGGATGCCCCTCAAATTAAAAGGGAAAATATATAAGTCCGGGATAAGACCTGTCGTAATGTATGGATCAGAATGTTGGGCTGCGAAAAAGACGGATGAAAATAGATTGCATGTAGCGGCGATGAGAATGTTGAAATGGATGTGTGGAGTAACGACAGTGGATAAAGTGAGAAATGAGTACATTAGAGGCACTTCAAAAGTGGCGCCAGAGACGGAAAAGTTAAAAGGGAATCGCTTGTCTTGGTATGGTCATGTGAAGAGGAGGGATGAAACGCATATAACTAGAAGAGTTATGAACATAAATGTGGATGGATGGAGAGGGAGAGGAAGGCCAAAGAAAAGATGGATGGATTGTGTGAGGAGCGATATGAAAGAAAAGGGAGTTAGTGATCGAGTGACGACTGATAGAACAGAATGGAAGAATAAAACATGTTGCGCCGACCCTAAGTAACATGGATAAGGGCAGGAAGATGATGATTACATACACACACCCACACACACATGCATACACACCCACACACATACATTACATACACACAACACCATCCTATACATTACATTTTTCATTATTAGATATCACACAGAATCACATAAAACCAGCTGCTGCTATAGCAGGCCAATAAGGATCGTCGTTGTCGATACTGGTTTCGATGGGCTGACAGCAGGGGCGTATGTACCGCTGGGTCAGTCGTATCGAAGACATGGGGCCCGCGGACTTTAAAGGCCCCGACATGTGAACGCAAAGCTATACTTTTAGTTCCGCTGTACCAAGACACTTCTGCGAATCTAAAAAGGCCACTTTAGTAGAATCATATTAATTAGGATCATAATATTAATTATACAACTATCTATCAAATTGGATTTTGATCTTTATAGCTAAAGCATTAGGCTCAAGAACGATTAGGAAAATTCCAGTGTTGGGTAGCTTGATATGCTGGCTGATTCTAGTATAGTGGCCTTTTTAGACCCGCTGAGCTAGTAGGACTTATTTTGTTTATAAAAACAATATCCCTAAAAACGGGTCCCCCAAAAATGTTTGATACAGGGCCCCTTTGAGACTATAGCTACGCCACTTGCTGACAGGCTTGTATGTGTATTTGTGTTTCTGCCTGATTGATGATTTTCATTTACAAAATCGCGTCTATGAAATTTGAAGTTCAGACAATTTTTTAAAATTCGTTTTCATTATTTTTTCCATTTTTAATTAATAAAAAAAAACTTTTAGGTACCTTCTCATCACTATACACTTCAAATGCAGCCTGCAGTGCTGGTGATATTGTTTCTATTTCAGATTTTCTAAGGGCCTGGAACACAAAGATGGTTCAATTATTAAAAAAAGTCATATAGCTTACTGAAAGCTATTACTTTCTCACATAGGCGTCAGCTGCAAGCTTTTTATTTATAGTCCAGTCAAATTAGCGTTTCATCAGAGATAATAAGCTAGAAACTGATTGATCTTCATTTTGGCGTTCTAAATCTTGAGTCAAGTCTCATAAAACCTCGTGTCTGCGTCGTAAGTATTGATGGTCAAAGGTCGCAAAATCAGTTTCACGATTACCTCGGTTTCTATTCACACAACGATTTTTGTAATTAACACGACTTCATGCGATCAACCGTTTATGAGATAGAGGACGGAGAGCGTGCATCGCTCAGCCGTACTGTAATTTATGGTCAACCGAGAATCTCGGTGAATAATACCGTATGACTTAAAGAAAGTATATGAAAAAATAGACCCATGTATTTACATACTTATATTAAAATAATGTGTGAATCAAAGAGACAACTTTGAAACATGTATTTGATATATCAGATTTTTTTTTTTTTGTTGTTCCTTTATCTGCCATCAGTCTTCATTGACTATAATCAGATGTGTTTACGGGTCAATGACTTGTAGAGTGCTTCCTCCAGCGAGGAAAGCTACTCTTCTCTGCAACACAGTTATCGTCTGTTGTGCAGCCTCATTATATCATGCCTCTTGAGTCGGTTGGACTAATTTTGGAACATCAGTTGGACCGCTAGTTCATTTGGGTGACGAGACAGACGCTCTTTGTATTTTCCCGCAGTCAATCGGATTTCTTCCTTAACCGTGGTCATTTTTAACTGTTGGTGTATTTCGTTATTTGTGATGAACTAGTGAGCATTGCTAATCGTTCTTAGTATGGTGTTCTGCAGACGCTGGAGCACCGAGATATTTGAGTCACTGGCAATACCCCACAATTGTATGCCATACATCCAGATAGGTTTGAGGACAGATTTGTATATAAGTAACTTGTTGTCTGTGGATAATTTACTGTTGCGACCAAGCAGCCAGTGTAGGTGTCTGTACCGAATGTTGAGTTCCTCTCGTTTGGTCTTGATATGCTTCTTCCATGTCAAGCGGCGGTCCAAATGCATACCCAGGTACTTGACATTGTCCTCATGTGGTAAGGTGGTATCTCTTAGCTTTACAGGTGGGCAGTTGCCCCGTCTCAGGGTAAATGGGACTTGCACAGACTTAGATACACTGGGTTTGATTTTCCATCTTTGTAGCCACTCGTTGATATTGTGAAGTACTTTCTGTAAGGTACTAGATGCGAAAACTGGATCATTATTACACGCCAGGATAGCAGTGTCGTCAGCGTAAGTAGCTGTTGTTAGGCCGGGTGATGTTGGAAGATCTGCAGTGTACAGTGTATACAGAATGGGCCCCAAGATGGATCCCTGCGGTACGCCTGCTTTTATATCATGAAAGCCAGAAGTTGAACCTGCCTCTTTCACCTGGAATAATCTGTCCGAAAGATAAGATCTCAACAACACGTGAAAGCTATGAGGTAAGCTTTTCTTTATTTTGTAGAGGAGACCATTGTGCCATACCCTGTCAAATGCCTGTTGAATGTCCAAAAATACGGATGAGCAGTTCTTTTTCTGTTCTAAGGCTTTTTTTACCGTCTCACACTCGATGGATTTGCTCGACTGTAGAGTGCTGCTGTCGGAAACCAAACTGATGATCGGGTATTATCTTGTTTTCTTGCAGTATTGGTAGAATTCTGTGCGGCAGCACTTTCTCAAACAACTTTGACAGGACAGGCAGCAGGCTGATTGGTCTATACGAAGTTAATTCGCTCACTGGATTGCCCATCTTGTGGATCATCATTATCTGTGAGATCTTCCATATCTTGGGAAAATTTTGGACTCGGAGTATTGCGTTGAACAGGTTGGTTATAAGAACTAGGGCTTTCTTAGGCAGTTCTTTTAGAATTTCTTTTGTTATTATGTCAAAACCTGGTGCTTTCTTGTCATTGAATTCCCTGATAGTTTTGGCGATCTCTCACACATTTGATAGTCCTGGTTTAGAGCTTCATCCACGCTCGTTTCTGATTTCAGATCGTCAGTTTCGTTTGGAGTGAAAACATTTGACAGATGTTCTGCAAATACATCGGCCTTCTCTTGAGCAGTTCAGGCAAGCATTGCCAGTTTTCCTTATAGGTAGTATTGCACTCTGCGGCCTCTCGTATGTTTTGGTGAATTTCCATAGGGAGTAATTTGTTGAACTGGTAGCAGATAACGATTCCAGTTTAGACTACAACGTATCATCGTGCCAGCTGCGGATTAGATTTTTTTACTCCTGAATTGCCCTATTCAACGCGGTTTTATCTGATCTGTTTCTACTCTGGTGCCAGATTCGACGCAATCTTCGTTTCTCAAGGATCTTTTGTTTAATTTCTCGTGGATAATTCGTTGGGTGATGCGTTTGTTTAATTACTGGTGTATTTTTCCAGCATGATACTTGGATTCAATTTGTAAGGTGTTTTGCGGTGTTTTCAATATCTTCAGGTGTCTTAAGTTTTATTTTCAGGTCGATGCCCATGTCAATTTGCTCTCTGAATGAGTCCCAATCAGTCCGTTTTTTGTACAGTGTTTCTAATTTTTCGTTTGCAATGAGTAGGGTACTGATAGTTAAAATAACTGGGGTGTGATCCGAACAGGAATCCAAGCATGATTCAGGCTTGAGATAATGTCTAGAAAATCCCTTAATGACGAAAAAATCCAAGAGGTCTGGAATTTTCATGGGGTCGGAGGGCCAGTAGGTAGGTTCGCAGGTAGATATAGCAGTGAGGTGTTTTGAATCTAAGCTAGACTTGAGTTGTCTGCCTCTTGTGGAAGTTAACCTGGAACCCCAATAGGTGTGCTTGGCATTCCAATCTCCCCCCGAAATGAAGCGGTTGCCAAGAGAATTGAAATACGCGTTGAACATTGCTGAGTCTATTTTATATTTGGGTGGGCAGTATATAGCAGAGACATTAAAACAACCTTGCACATCCTCAACTGCTACCGTCGTGACTTGTAGATAGTTCTGTCTATATTCGGGCATCAAGTGGTGTTTGATTGATTCACGAATGATGACTGCGCTTCCTGCATGACCAGTCCCATCAGGATGTTACGTGATATATGTACGATAGCCGTTAAATCTAATGTTGGACATTGAACTAGTGCAGTGTGCTTCTGATACAAGAAGAATATCCAGGTTGTGTTCCTTGATAATAAGTTCTACGTCGTGTTTATTCGGGGCCAACCCGTTTGTGTTGAGAATTCCAATTTTGAAGCTACCTATTTTGGCAATTTTTCAATGAGGATTGTTATGAGACTCATAAGCGTACTCATTGGTTGAAAGATTGAATCAAATTTTTCCGATTGTTTTATTAATGGCATTTCTATTATATTGTTACATTGGTCAGGTTTTTCTGCGCTTGCATGCTTATCATTGGATTTTGTCGCTTCGGCGTAAGATTTATCTGTTTTTCGTGCACTCGATGGTGGTTTCTCGGTTTTGTCTTGATATTTTGCTGCCTTATCTTTATTGTTGATATTTAGTCTAATCGTTTCGTTTATGTGTTTCGGTTTTCTTTCCTATTGCAAATTGGATCTCCGAGAAAGAATCTCCAGATAAACTTCACAACCCTTATAATTTGCTGGATGAGCCCCATGACACAGGGCACACTGAGCAGGAGTATTTCGCTCTTTTTTCGGACAATCCGAGGTTTTGTGTGCTTCTGCGCATTTGACGCACCGATAGTGCCTCATACAGTAGTTTTTGGAATGCCCGTATTGTTGGCACCTCTGGCACTGTACAATTGTCCTTTTCCTTTTCGGGTCATCTATCACTACAGATTGGTGGTATATATATTTTATGTCTTTAATAAGCACGTTATTTGGTCCTGGTTCGAAGTTTGCAAAAAAGGTCGAGGTTGGTATCTTGTCGGGTCGATATTTAACATTAATAATCTCTCCCTTAATGACATTTCCGGTGCTTTCTAGCTCTTCCCTTATTGCGTTCATTGGGGTCGAATGATGTAGGTTCCTGATGACAATCCTAAAGCATCTTTCATCCTTTTTGTTAAAGGTATGACCAATGAGTCCAGTTTTTCTTATTATTGCAATAAGGTTTTTGTAGACATCTACACTGGCACTTACAATTCGTAACTGGTTCCCGTTAACAATTTTATAGGTGAATTGGTTTTTGTCACTAACGGTTTCAAGCAGTTCTGTGAGTTTGTTAACATCTTCTATTCCATATAGGATTATAGGTGGGGCCTTGCTTGGCTTTTCACAATAGGTGCATCTTCTTCTGTTAGGTCTATTGGTAAGCTGCTGTATCGGTTACTAGTTGGCAGCATCTGTGGAGGACTGTCTGATGGCTTCTTCCTCTTGGGGTTACGCACTTCAGGAATTCTTTGCCAACTTATATCAGAAGCCTCCATTGTTTCATTTTCCCCACTATGGATGATATTAGATACCTCTGTGGTTTTTGTATTAGACATGTTGCCCACTGATGAGCTTCTTGGTCTGTTAAGAAACAGGCTAGGGTGGAATGCCTGCTGTACAAGTTTCTTGTTGGGATTTTTGTTTTGTCCAGTCGAATATTTTTCCAGTGAGACAACCTGGGTAACCACTGCTTTCCTGTTGACACTATGTTGCAAAATTGTGCCCTCCCCAGAATACGAAGGGCAGCCTGAGTTAGACTCAGGGAGGGATTCTCCAGCGTTGCTGGTACCCTCCTGGGGTAGTTTGTTTTTAAACTTTGCTTCCATTTGTGTATTTTTTTCTCCCTGTCCTCATAGAATTTTTTAGGAGTTATTTAAGTTCCTAGGCTCACTACAGCCTCTTCCAACCGGTTACCCTGTCAGGTAAATGGTTATTCCGCCATTGCTCGGTTGTCAGAGTCTCATTTGATGTTTGTTAGACTTTACTTCCATTAGTGTATTTTCTCCTTATCTTCATAGTTTTTTTTAGGAATTATTTAAGTTCCTAGGCTCACTGCAGCCTCTTTCAACAGGTGACCCTGTCAGGTGTATGGTTATCCCGCCATTGCTCGGTCGTCAGAGCCTCGTTTGATCTGGCAGGGGGCACCACGGCAGCCAGTTGGCTGTTGCCGCCACGCGGCGCGTGCAGGTGAGGTTGGCATTTGGATCGGCATAGATGTTGGTCACCGTTCTTCTCTTACCCCCCCCCCCTCCCCTATAGTTAATTTTTAAAATTTGAATATGCTTAATTTTAGCGTATGTCTTACTTCCCAAAATTAGATTTTTATTTCCGACACTATCTGGAGATAAAATAATAATAAAAAGATAGTGATAGCATTTTTTTTTTTTCAAAATCATAAGGTTCCATTTTTCGCTAGGAATTATTTTTACCCAATATAGAAATATAATCGAAACCACTAACGAACGAATGAAATGGAATTAACTATAATTATTTTCATTATATTTTTTCAAATTACCTGCTACTAACCTCAACTAATATGATAGCACCAAACCCAACTACAATAGCAAGGTTCATCAATCTGATGTCAGACAGGATGCCGGTGAGGAACACCAATGACGCAAGCACGTGAAAAGTCTTCCGGGTAACAGTGCTGGCCTTCACGTTGAGCTTAGTTCGGAGGAGGACCACAATCACTGATATAACGACCAGGCTGAACCAGAGCAGGATCAGTTTCATCTGGAAATAATAAATTTAATTATCAATACCATCAGCAGTTCATGGAACATTCAGGGGCGTAGTTACCGCCGTATTAAAGATACGGTGCCCCCCGACTACAAGGGCCTCGACGCCGACGTACTTACGCGAGCGGAGGAGCAGGTGGTTTGAAGGCCCACCGCCGCGGCTGAGGCTGGCCGGCCAAGCCGACCAGCAAGCCCGGGCTGCGGTGGTGAGCGTTAAAACTATCTGCGACGATAAGCTCGCATGGGGCCCAAACCCGGAGCCGTGACAGAAACAATGCTTGCTGCATGTTGCATGCCTGCTTGCATGTAACATGCTTGTATGCACGCTGCATGTCTGCTTGCATGCTGCATGCCTGCTTGCACGCTGCATGCCTGCTTGCAAGCTTCTAACTGGGACCACTTAAAACCACTTTTGTTAACCATCACCACTACCACACCACCTTAAACCACTTAAATCAAAACAGTGCCATAATGAATGTTTGGAAACATAATACTTCGAACAAATGTGATTTCGGCTAAGTGTAACTTCGGTAAAAAGTTTTTCGACCAAATGAAACGTCGGAGTGACGAAAAAAATCGAATTGATAATAGATCTATTGAAACAGTGGCAGACGTGACTTCGATGAAGTAAAAAAAAATGAAACGATAATAGTTGAAAAGTTTTTGGTGAAATGAAATTCGGTCTTATGATAGGTAACCCTAAGAGAGGAATTCTCGAAATTCGTAAGGGAACAGGAAAAAACGGGATATGCACGTTCGAAGTCGCGGGCAAGAGCTAGTAGGCTATATACATCGTGCTACGACCAATAGAAGCGAAGCATTTATGAAAAACTAGTTGACGCGCGCAACTTCGTCTGCGTCACAATTTTTATTACTGCTTCGCTCCTATTGGTCTTAGCGTGATGATATATAGCCTATAGCCTTCCTCGATAAATGGGCTATCTAACACTGAAATAATTTTTCAAATCAGACCAGTAGTTCCTGAAATTGGCGCGTTCAAGCAAACAAACAAACTATTCAGATTTATATATTAGTATAGATGTGACGCAGACAAAGTTGCACGAGTCAGCTAGTTTTTTAAAGGGGTGTTTCCTGAATAAAAAAAAAAATAGATTCTATTAAACCTGTCAGTTAGATAATCAAAAAATATTAAACACGTAATTTTTACTTTATCAAATCAACAAAATGAGACTAAGATAAAACAAATCAAAGTTCAGGACTGGGCACTTGGTACTGAAACGACGAAGTGACGTCAAGACTCAAGCGATACTTTATTGCACTGTATTGTGTTCATTTATTAGTAACCATGACAAAAAAATGACAATTGTTTATTGATAATCTAACTAAAAGATGAATGCGACCGGTTCTGAGGTATTTTATTGGTTATTTATCTGTCTGTTCTGAACTAACCAACCAATGGCGTTATGACAAAGAGCATTAACAGATAAACAACCGTACCTACCTTAACTCAGAAACCGGGCGTTAAACATTATTTTAAGAATCTTGCACTTTAAAGCATTACTCACTTTTGCCGTATCCAAAAGTATGTATGAAAAAATTTTCCATATACAATCAAACCCAACTTTTACATGTAACATCATAAGTGCATATGTCACAGCTGCACATCCTATGTACCCAAGAACTGCAAGGGTTTTCTTCGTGTCATCCAAATAGAATACTGCTGTAACAATAATTCCCACTGAAGATAATATGGTCTGAAAATAGGAAATATTTTTTGTGATAGATAAAAAAGGATTATATTTTGTGAATTTTTGTGGCATACGTAATGCACAAATTAAAACTAGTAGTTTATCTATTTGGTCAAATACCTACTTAATAAAACAACAGTCATAAATTATACAAAAAAGCATGCTGTGCTAAATAGCGCTCATTGTGATTTTACCATACTTATATAGTGACTCATTCTTAACACTCATTGCCACCTCTATTTTCATGACATCCTTGCCAGGTGCCACATACAACTAGTGAAGAAAGCTACCAAAGTGTCAGTGGCACCCAACACCGAAATTTCAAAATGCCACTGTGGTTTGTTTTTTTTATTTGTGAATATAATGACTCGAGCACCATGTAGGTATCATCGGCACTGAAAGTGTTAAAGTACACCAAAAGAATGAGTTTTTATTAGATGACAATATGGTTAAATTGAATAAGTAATACTGTGGCTTGATAGGGGGAAGTTGTTGTAATTCTATCAGAGTACTTACAAAAGTAATAGAATCCAAGAATTGCATTTCATGATCATGCTCTTCCCCCATGTTGTAAAAAAACTTTCCCAACATCATGACACCAAACAATATAATGCTTTGAATGACCACCATCGCCTCCCCAATAGTGAATGTATTCGGGCATTTTGTGAGGGCCAGTCTTAATAGTGCACAGAAGGAGTATACGGCTATCACGGAGTGTGTTAGAGAAAATATTATACCTGTAAGTGAATGAAAACATCTCAACTATACTTCATACAAATCAAGACAAATAATGTCTCCAAAATCGCTTCATTTCTCTTAGGAATTGAATAAGGCTCATTATTACTTTGGGTTTTATTACCTTGCCCTTGAAAAGTATATAATAACAATGTAGCCACAAGACTTGATGCTTCACACCCTCCAAAAAAGTTCTCCTTCAAGACTAAGCACGATATTGACATAAAGACAATAAATAAAGAGCAATAAGACAGTAATCCTACGGATATGAAGGCCAGTAGGATGTATAGTTCTGAGACTGTATACAGGATTGAGTATACTACAAGCACTGTTGGCAGAAGTAAACAACACCATAGTCCATTTGTTTTAGATTGTCTGGAAAAAAAAGGATTGTCTCATAAACCTTGTATGTGTAATGATGAAGATAATAGTTAAACAAACCGGATTTAATACAATGTTCAAAGTTCATCATACCTTGTTTCAATTTCACTATTTAATAAATTGTGCGTTATTTGTCTGTCAACAGATATAAGAATTTGAATCAATTTTGAACTAACTATCTGCTTATAAAGAGGGGCTTCTCTTATAGTTTTATCCATTTTCTATGTAATATTAATATTTTGAAACGCGACACAACAGATTTCATTGGACTGACACTATTGGCATTTAGCATATTAATGACAGACAAATCAACAAATGACAATTTGATTTGACATTGGCAAATCTATCACACTCTATTCTCTGTCTACGATCACACTTGACATTGGCACCGCACTGCCTATGGATGGTGTTCCCACATGAAAGCAACAGCAATTATTTGCAGGCACTGGGGTCCATAAGTAAAATATATAAAAACCTTAGAATCAATAAATTACTAAATACTTATCAAAATTGTGGAATGTGTAATTGCCATAAAAGAAATTAATTTCAATGCCGCCAGTCTTTGAATTTCAGAAAGACACTTAAGTTAATAAAATTGTCAGTGTCAGTGTTCTTCTGTGTCAGTGTCAGTGACGCGCGGGAACTTGGAATAGTGCCAATTTTTCCAGTCCGGTGTTCGTAACAGTAGAATTTGCACGCAACTTATCGAGATGTTACGACAAATAAGTAAAGTGGTTCAGCAAAAAGCGAGATTCGCTTCAGCTGCTGCTCCTGCACCTCAAACAAAGCCTGAGATTCTTTACACCGGGGTACGTACGAGCTAGCAAATTAATGTAAATACACGAATAATGAATCAATGAAAAATATGATTGGTATGTTATGTATACATGTAATAATTCATAACAAAATTAGAGTAGAGTATATTGACATAATTTAAATTACATTTTGTTTTTTTTTTATGTTCCTTGTATGAAGGATGTAATATAGGAAGGTGTTTGTCACATTATTTTATTTTACAAGGTCAGTTAGCCGGCACCCAAATAGAAATACCGGCTTGACGTTCAAGGCTATAATAATTTTAAGGTCTGTGATAAAATTCCAATCATAGTAAGAATTTTATTTATTTATCTACTTAGGGTATTTATAATAATCTTGATATTATGCATAAGACAGTTTTTCTCTTTATAATAATAAAATCCTTAAGGTACTTAATATGTGGGTAATCTGGGTATTAAATAAATAAATAAATAATTATTTCTTGATAATTATGTATTGCTTTAAATTTCCTTGAGTGCCTACCTACCCACTTCAATGAAAATATTTTATTTCATTAGAGAACAGAACTGGTTCACACAAACTAAATAGCCAGTGTTTTTTATTTGATTGTAGATTTAATTTTAAGTAGATCCTAAAGGTTATAACAAAAACAAATCTTGGTTTTAATTTAAGCATAGGTAGTAAAAAGTCTAATTAGCACAACATCAGAATATTATATATTATATGTATTCATATCTGTAGCTTTTTGTTTACATGGCATTAACAACCAGACTCTTAAAAGCTTACTCATGAACAATATATGTTACATACAATATTAATAAATAATATATATTAATAATATTATTATAATAATAATATTATTTATATATATAATATTATAATATTTGTAAATATTTTTTTTTAATTGAATTTGGTGTTTATTTAAATCATAGAATAATTCAAGGTGATCAATAATGATGGGGAAGTAAGTAGGTTTTTTTGCCACAATACCCACATAAGCCTTTGTTTATAAATAAGCATTAGTTACTATCAAGTGGTAGAACAAGATATCTAGTTTATCAACTTGGTAGCCAATCGCTCACCAGTGCTGATTGTTTGATGCAAACATTCAGTGTTGTGATGATACATGCTGGAATCTCATAATCACAATCATTTTCTCAACTGTATTAATTACTTATTTATGGTCATGTAAACCATATTCGTTTTAGGTATTTAAATAAGCAGGACCAGGTTCTAATAGAAAATTATGTGATGTACAGGATGTACTTATAAACCATAGTTAAAGAAATAGGACAATCTAACATTTTCGTCCACTTCATAAATTTGAAGCCAACAGGACTGGCTGCTTAACAAAAAGCCAACAGGAATTTTAGCCAATTGGCTGCTTAACAAATACAAGTATCTAGTTATGCTGCCTAAATAAAATCCATTATGGCCCTGACTTTAACACTAATTTAACTGAAAAAAAAACTCGGCTTAATCCTTAGCTATGCAAGTTATTTTATCCAATTCTCGACAACCGCGTATTTCGCGTTCACGCAAAAAAAAATGCTTCCACGGCAGCTGTGTAAAATGTTTGTGTTATTTCAGCTGTTCATTAACAATGAATGGGTGAAGTCATCAGACGGTAAGACCTTCAAGACAGAGAACCCCACCAACGGCCAGGTCACAGCTGAAGTCCAGCAGGCCAACAACCTCGATGTGGACAAGGCTGTTAAAGCTGCCAAAGAAGCCTTCAGGTATGTGTAATCTGATTTAGTTTATAATAATTTTATTAACACCAGCTAGCAATGTGGTGCAGAATAGGGAATATGCATGCGATTTTTTTATTTGCAAAATGAAATACTTCTAGTTAACAATCATGAAATATTTTTTAAATACCTTCATCAGCGATGAAGTTATAAAGCTTCAAAGATTACAATTAGAAAGAGAAGTCCGATGTAAACTTTGACGTCATCGTCCATAACGCCATACAGCTGCCATAGAAAACAGCGTTTTCGCGAGAGGGACAGATATATTTGTTTAAAATAATTATATCTCCTGCGTTTTTCGTTTATATGTAATTTTGATTCTATTTTCACTGTTATTATTATATTTTTGTATATTTTTAGATAAGCTGTATAGATGATAATATCTTTTTCATGCATATACCCTATTGTGGTGTAGGGTGGGCTAGATTTCAGCAAAGTATATAAACATACATAACATTTTAGTTGTAGACTACCAAAGATATCTCGGTGGTATTTTCGTTGCGCCTCTTTGCAAAACTAGTAATTTTATATTACAATCACAGGCTCCAGAATGCCAAATACTGCCTAACCGCCAGCTACCTCTTTTAAATTATAATTTCTTAACAGGCTGGGCTCACCATGGAGGAAAATG
This sequence comes from Lacanobia oleracea, assembly GCA_950371165.1. Taxonomy (NCBI): domain Eukaryota; kingdom Metazoa; phylum Arthropoda; class Insecta; order Lepidoptera; family Noctuidae; genus Lacanobia; species Lacanobia oleracea. The sequence goes on along the minus strand of OX493405.1, from coordinate 17,279,587 downwards.
GACGCCTCAGAGAGAGGATACCTCCTCAGCAGACTAGCCGACCTGGTCGAGAGAGACAGAACATACTTGGCTGTAAGTATTTATTCCAGAGCTTTTTTAATAGAGATACTTCGTTGTTTGTCCTTCTATCGATTGAATATCGGTTAAAAATAGCTTCTGTGACGTGTGGTGAGCCATAAACAGCTCTCCTTTGACTTCGCAAAGCAGGCTGACTGCTTGAATTAAAGAGACAATTTTCTACAAAGCCTTAACTTAAGGTGGTTGCGCCAGAGTAGCCTGCAAAATTCAAATATTTTTATGTTTTTTGCAATTTGCCAGTCAGTGTGAAGCTGTATGTTGAACAAAATACGATTCGCGGTCGTAACGTGTATTCATCTAAAGAATTATAACCATTTTAATCATCAATATAGCCCTCTAAGTTCATGAAGCCCTATAGAATGGTTATTTCATGAAAAAGTCATTCACAGCCACACTGACCGGCAAATTGCAAAAAACAAAAATATTTGAATTTCGCGGGCTACCCTGGCGCATCCACCTACAGCCTGTAAGCTCTGTAGCCATAGGCGTCGACTTTTACAAAAGCCCATGGGTGCTCAGCTCCCCATTATATCATAATCTAGCCTTTTCGCAAGTAAATTGGGGTATTTTACGTGGAGCGGCTGCCTACCAGACCATTAGGTACTCACTATGTATTATGTATCTCGTTACTTTTTGGCAAGACGGGTGTCAGATTCTCTGGCTTCTGAAATCCGTAACGACTGCTAAAGATCTACCAATGACAGCCGGGACCAACGGCTTAACGTGCTTACCGAGGCGCAAATCTCAGTATGTTAAGATGGTCACCCATCCACATCTCTCCAATATGTGACTCTTATAAAATTCTCAGTGTGAAAAGATAATGCACACCAATGCGGGGCGGTAGATCCGCACCCACTCTTTAGCTCACCTGCTTATGGATGTAGATGAATTTGCAACAGAAATTTTAAATAAAAATGACACGGTTGGCTACGCATCGGCAATCACCTTTGTCGGTATTGTACGAGTAAGACGTCAGTACTGTTTTCCATCATATTATTATGTGCCGAGTTCGCTTGGCCTGGCTGGTTTTTTCCTTTTTCTTCTTGGTTATAATGTCTTATTACTTATTTATAATGACTGTTTATTTTTTTTCCAATTTCGATTACATTTCGAAAGTAGTTCGTTGTAGGTAGTAGCAGCATGTAGCACAAGCCACGTCAAATAATAAATTTAATGAATAACGGGAAGATAAAATTATGTAAGCGGCTTACTTACGAATACACAATATCTAAGAATATCTATCATAACCCCTGATAAGGTGTGACCTTACCTAGTACGGACGCTTCCAAACATATTTGATAACTTAGACTTGTTGGCCGTCATGCCAATTACCTCTTGCTACGTGTCTATTCTGTAACTGAAACGTGGTCGCTCACAATGGGCCTCATCAGAAGGCTCAAAGTCACTCTAAGTGCAATGGAGAGGGCAATGCGTGGAGTTTCCTTTTGTGAACGAATCAGAAATGATGATATCCGCAAGAGAATCAAGGTTATCGACATAGTCCGAAGGATCGCTAAACTAAAGTGGCAGTGGGCAAGGCACATTGCTCGCAGAACAGATGGTCGATGGGGCCGAAAATTTCGGGAGTGGCGATCGCGTACCGGAAGACGCAACGTTGGAAGGCCTCCCACTAGGTCGACCGGTGACCCGGTGAAGGTCGCGGGTAGCCGATGGATGAGGGACCGGTCCTGCGCGGACCGGTCGTTGTGGCGACGTGTTGGAGAGGCCTTTGTCCAGCAGTGGACGTCTTTCGGCTGATATGATGATGACGATGTTGTCTATTCAATTGCATCGGGATCTAGCTGACCAGATTTAACAGCATTTTACGTGGAGCCCCTGCCTATCTGACATCCAAATCCCAGTAACTGGGTAAAAAGGTATCCCTTGTCAAGACTGGTGTCCGTTTTACTGGCTTCTGTCAGACTATCCGTAACGACAGTCGTATCTACTAATGACAGCTCGTAGAAAATGTTTAACGTACTTTCTGGGGCAAGCAGGGTCTCTGTATGAAATGGAATGGTCATCTATCTAGGGTCTAGGGAGCAACCCTGGCAAGCGTTGCTTAGCTTCGAAGATCGAACGAACCGTGTGGCGGATTTTATTTAGCCATGAGCTCTTAAAAATAAAATACATGCGTATTATAATATAAACAAATATAATCAAAAATAAATAATGATAGTCTACATAAATAAAAATAAATAAATTAAAATGTACAAATATTAACCGAAAACAATTTAATAAATCGCTCATGTTCTGCACTATGTCGTAGGCCTTAGTAAACACGAATCAACTATTTAATTGCACCCTACCCTCATCGCTCAAAACTTTTGCTATTGTGATTTGTGCTGTTTATTATGTGTAAACCTACCTTCTTTTGATCTGTTTATTTTGTACTTATTATGCTAAAACGATATGTGTTAAGTTGAAGTATTGTTGGAATGTTAGTTTTAGATGTATACTTGCTTTTGTGTTATTATCTGCGCTTACTGGCAGATAACATTTTTGTAAACCTATTTATGTTTTCTTTATATGTGAATTTGTAATTCTTTAGAGAAATAAATATATTTAACCTTAATAAAAACCGGTCAAAAGCGAGTCGGATTGCGCACCGAGGGTTCCGTGCCATCAGGCACGGAACCCTCGGTGCGCAATCCGAAAACAAAAAAATTAAAACAATTAAAACGAAAAATGTTGTTAAATGTTTTATTTTTTTTATCGGCGAAGCCAATATTCGTCAGAGAATTTTGACACTACAGTGAATATTGCATTTTTAGATCAGCGCCATCTCTTGACCGATAGCGGAACTAAAATTTGTTGATGGTTTCTGAAAAAGTGTGAAAATCTTTACATAAACTTCTATTACCTACATAGAATAATTTTAGATTTTTCTCTATTCAGTAAGTGTTATTTTTTTTACATTTTTCGTCAAAAGTCGAAAACCATGCGCCGTAATATAAAAAGAAAAAATGCTTGAGTATGTGCAATTCATAGCGCTCTTTCATATGATAAATCAACTAGAAGTGAACAAAATGAATATTTTTTGATTTATGACCAGTAAAATGGGTCTACTGTTCGTATGCATATACATTGTATAGACACTAATAAAGAGCAATTCAAGTAGACCAATGGCGCATAACAAGTGTTGTAGCGGCAAACCTGTACTCTGCTCTCGACTAGTGGTCATTGTCCGTTCATTCAACCTCTCGTTGCATGCAGTAAAATATAGAGTACTACAGGTGCCTACCTAGGTACTACATACAGACGAGACGTAACTACAGCTATCCTTATCCTCAATCTATATCTATCTATCTCTATACTAATATATAAAGCTGAAGAGCTTGTTTGTTTACTTGAACGCGCTATTATCAGGAACTTCTTGTTCGATTTGAAAAATTCTTCCAGTGTTAGATAGCCCATTTATCGAGGAAGGCTATAGGCTATATATGATCACGCTAAGACCGATAGGAGCGGAGCAGTAATGAAATTTGTGACGCAGATGAAGTTGCGCGAGTCAACTAGTGCTAATATATAAAGCTGAAGAGTTTGTTTGTTTGTTTACTTGAACGCGCTAATCTCAGGAACTACTGGTCCGATTTGAAAAATTCTTCCAGTGTTAGATAGCCCATTTATCGAGGAAAGCTATAGGCTATATACCATCACGCTAAGACCAATAGGAGCGGAGCAGACGAAGTTGCGCGGGTCGACTAGTGGTCTTATAAATTCGAAAGTGTTTGGTTGTTTGATGCGCTTTCACGCATAAAACGCTAAACCGACTTTGATAAATTCTGGTACAGACACAGATTGAACCTGGAGACTGTTATTGGCTACTTTAACGCGAGAAAAGCCGCGGGCTAAAGCTAGTTCTTCATAATACTCCGTTGCTACAAAGTTTATTGCTACCAAGTGGCCACATTGTAGGGCCTATTAAAGCTTTGATCCTGACAGGTTTTGAATTGCAATTCTGGACACGTTCTTGATTCCCACGAAGTACCTAAGGATAGTTATAGTAACGGTCGTAAACTGTGAGCACTTAGATATATTTGGACTTAAGATTAGAATTGATGGTTCTCAACCCGACAGACATAAATAGCTTCATGATACCGCTGAATGACAAAGTCTCACCGTGCCTCTCGGGGGCTACTCTCTAAGCCCGAAGTCCGTAGTTTCGGGCTTAGTTGCGGCGTTTTCTAAGCCCGAAACTACGGACTTCGGGCTAAGATAGTATTCCTCCAGGTTCTCCCCAGAATGATTATGTCTATTGAATTTGATGGTCGATTTCACGCTCCTAGTATGTGTCGTTTTTGCACTATTATCCTAAATAACCCCTTATCTCCCCAGAGTCTGGAAACACTGGACAACGGCAAGCCGTTCACGGCGGCGTACTACGGCGACGTGCAAGCGGTGATCAAGAACCTTCGCTACTACGCCGGCTGGGCTGACAAGAGCCACGGTCTAGTGCTGCCAACAGATGGGAAATACTTGGCGTATTCTCGCCACGAGCCAGTCGGTGAGTGTGGTATACGCGTATTACGCCGGCGTGGTCAAGAACCTTTGCTACCAGGATAGGCAGATAAGTGCCACTGCCACGGTCTAGTACTGCCAACAGATGGAAATACTTGGCGTATAGTGTAGGTACCTTCTACGCTGGCTGGGCCGGGAAATACTTCGCATATACTCGCCATGCGAACTTGTCACTATGTGTTGGATGTCGCTACGGGATGGGCGCTTATTGTTGTATTGTATCTGATTTGTAAACAGAGTGAAGATGGTGCGGACTACTGAACCTATGTATACGTGCACTATTCTAGTACTCGTTTTTAGCGTAAACCAAGTTGGGATCCAGATCCATCCATTGTAGGATTCGTTCGAAATAAGTTTCAACTAGGGATCCCCCATCTACAAAACAAGCGTGACCTTCATATGCCTTTAGATAATGTATCAATATAGTTGTAAATATCGAGAGTAATAATTTTATCATCTTCTGGAATAATACACCATGATAAAGCAAAATTTAAACCAACAATATTATAGATATTTTCATAACGATGTAAACCTGTAAGGTGTCGCTCGATAGGACGTAAATATCTTTCGATCAAACTTGTTATTTCATTATTGACATAATGATACAGCGTTTCGAATATCTTATCACCATATATCTAAACAAATTTAATTATACGAGTCGTGCGAAAATCGATAACATTTTGCAAATGTCGATTCTAGATACCAGTGTCCTCTGACAAATACCCTTGTAGTAGCAAATAAACATGTATGTTATATATTTACTAACAGTTTACAGTCGATATGTCATTCTGATAAATTGCATTCTGCCGTATCATCATTCATATGAGATTGTTTGAAAACATTGTCATGTTGTGGAATGATCGGATGTTAACATATAATTATTTTGTAACATGTTGTTTTCAGCAAACAAGTGTGTTTTTGAAAGCATAATTAATTATCTTTCTTTATATGGTTCATGATTAGAAAGTGGGAATTTAGTTCTTCCTTAATGAATTTGGTAAATATAAATTTTCTGTTACTACTTGTAATTCTGGGCTCTTCAATCATGAGCGAATAGGTCGCTTCCACTAGACAAGCTCCTACTTCGACCTTATCATCGCCTACCATTAAAATTAAAGTGGTAAAAGCCGCTGTATCTGTCCTCACGCAGAACCTTGAAGGATCTTTTCAAAAAAAGAACGCGCGACCATAAATCTATTGAATCAATCCTTGACCGGCTTGGAAGCGTGTCCTGGATTTGAACTCACGACCCAAGCACCATAAGTCCACCAACCACTGGTCCATCATAAAACCTCATTTATTTGGAGCCGACACTATTAGCACCTTTGTTTAACCAATACGCGTGATGTTATATTTATAGTTTTAGCACGAGTCTCAACTCAAGGTAAAGTTGAAGCGGAATATAACTAGTAGTTAAAACCATAAATGTAGACATGTTTTTTTCCTCATAACAGTTTGTTGTTTCGGTAAACTCATAATATCGATAAATAATGCGGCAGAAATGTCAATAAGTAAGTCTTAGTCTCTCTACATATTAGATCGATCGACATAATAGAAACGAGTGTGAGAAGTGGGTATAAAATTCGTCATTCCAACACGATCCCATTGTCTTTTTGCTAAAAGTTTGTAATCTGCTAATTCATAATGGTCGATCACTGGTTGGTCAATGGTCTCGTAAAAGATTCGTGGTAAAAAGACATTTTCGTATTGCCATTATTGTAAACCCCGTTAGTAGAAATGATTTTCGAAAAACTATTTCTAAATTTGAACGTTAAGTTATGCCAGATTTCTTTTATATATATTTTTACATATTGTTTATTCATTTGTCATTATGTACGAGATTAGCATTTTATGCCATTTCTTTCAATGGAGTATCAGTGGTTGACAATAATTGGAAAGTCATAATGACGCTTTTATATTAGTAGACTAGCTGTGCCCGCGACGTCGTTCGCGTGCGCTTAGATCGATGCCAGCCTATTATCTTACTTCTAATTTTTGTTTAAGTCCAGCCAGCCAAACTTTCGCATTTATTAGAAATGCGAAAGTTTGGCTGGCTGGATGTTTCTTACTCAATTACGACAATACGGCTGAACGGATGTGGATGAAATTTCGCACAGAGGTAGATTATACGAGTAGTCTGAAATACCACATAAGCATGCTTATCTCGGGAGTGCCTACTTTGGGAGATATTCAAGATTCAAACCATTTATTTACAGGTAGATACTTTTGAATTGTTAAGATCAGTCTGTCAAAAACATGAAGCTATTTGCGAGTTTTAAAGCGTAAGTAGATCACTATGAAAAAGAACGTGCCAGAAACTCCACGGCCAGTCTTTTATATCATGTTATGTACCTATTATAAAAATACTGGTTACATTGTCCTTGTTGCTTCGATATGTGAAGACAATTTAAAGGAAAAATAAACCACATAAAACAATTTAAAATATCTATAAAGAAAAGCCTGATAATTTGTGAAACGTGGGCGAAGCCGCTTGCTGGTAAAATATAATGATTCAATTCACATTAATGCTAAAAACTATATTTGAAGTTAGATTTCCAGGAATGTACTCGTACCTATACATATTAATTATATGAATTGCTAATGCGGGAAAATGCGCTTCGCATTCTTCCTCAGTTTCCGAAGATCGAGAAGCCGACTTTGAGAGCTCAAGCGAGCGTCTCGGTCTGTGATGTGAAGTCTCCGACTCTCGCGACAATGCATGGCGCATTCTATCTACCGACATACGCTCTGTGCGTTCCTGGCTACTCTCGAAAGATCGAGATATTGCCATGCGAGAACGTTGTGTACTTAGCCGAGTCTCGCGCTGAGTACAATTATCTAAAGTGCGAGTTCTGGCCTGCCCTTCTCTAGCTGCAGCAAGTCTGGCTTCTCGATCTTCTGCTCTTCCTTGAGACCTACTTAGTCTCATATATTTAGCCTTTTTGCTATATTGTGAAAGATTCAAACTTTTTCTAAAAGGCATTTTGAAATTAGCGAAACAGAAATAAAACGTATATACTGAAGGAAGACGGTGGCTTATTAATAAACAGGGTTCCGTTAGCAACCTCTGTACGGAACCCTAAAAATCGAGTTCGTTCGCACGAATCAATATCGTACGCGAAGGCTTAGTAATAGGGTCCCGTTAGCACCGCTTGGTACGGAACCCTATAATTCGCCTTGTAACGCAAGTCGAACCGTCTGATACTTCGCACGAATCAGAATTCAGAATCGATCGCGGAGGCTTAGTAATGGGGCCGCCCCGTCACCGTGACCACCTTTGGTACGGTACCCTATTATTATGAGCCTTGTTTCGCATGTCGAACCGTTCGTTGCTTCGCTCTTAACGGAATCAATCGCGTACGTAGGCTTAGCAGTAGGGTCCCGTCAACACTTTTGGTACGGAACCCTACAGGCTTGAAGCGCAATTTGAAGCGTCTAGAACTTCGCAAGAACCAAACCAATTCAAGACTACGATAAACGGACAATTAACGAATCCAATTAGAGACAACTCAGAGAAATTAGCGATATTGGTAATTTAGACCCTAACAAAAAACGTTTAAAATCGTGTGAGGCTCGTTCTCCAGCAGAAAATCTTAACACCGCAATTCAGAAAAACGCGTCATCAGTGCAAGGCCATCTATCGACCAAGTAAGTAAACTGACAAAATGTTTAGCATTGGAAGACATTAAATAAAGAGCCCGTATGACAACATTAAGGTATTAAAATGTTCACTTTTATTTTGCTACGTATAAAAGTTTCACAAATAACTGAACAATGTGTTTTAGGGTAATATTCATGTTTTCATGCATTTTATTGTTGTCAATAGATGGCGCTTTGCTTAATCACATTACATTAGGCAGTTTCCTATTAAACTTACAAATTCAATATATTTTGATTTGTGGATTGGTTGTTATGATCTTGTTGTTGGACCAATAAGATATAAAAATGTTCAATTTTATTTTGCCACGTATTAAAAGTTCACACATCACACATAACTCAACAATTTGTGTTGGTGTTTTATACATGCGTTCGTGCATTTCATCTTTTTCAATAGATGGCGCTGTAATCAGAATACATGAGGAACAGAATACATCAGGAAGTTTCTTACTAAACTTAAAAATTCAATATCTTTTGATTTTGTGGGTCGATTTTGATAAAATAAACGCTAAATGTTACTCGGATTATCAATTAATATTTTTAAGTACCTAGGTTTGGAACCCAATCTGTGGTTTATGCGTGATCTCCCTCAAACGCACAGACAAACACAAAAATTTCAAAAATAGCGTATTTGTATTTTGTATCTTTTTCCTAACTTTTCTATGTAATTTTTATGTAAAAATATTCAATGTACAGACACGGTTAGTCTACGATTTTATTATACATGAAATATGTATAGATTACCAAACTTGTCAAAACAACAATTATGAAATCAATGATAGGCCATTCTGACACTATTGTAATAGCAGACTTGAGGCCCAGGTGTCACTGTCAGCATAGGGGACAGTGCCCGCCAGGGTTGCGGAGTTTGTTCGAAAGAGTAACCGCGGCCCTGAAACGAAAAGGAGGTAGGAGAAACACGAATGGGTTTTAGTCAGTAAGAGTCTGAAACCCCATCCGCTCCGCCCAGAGCGGAAGGAAGCAGCTTCAAGGGACCGTAGACTTGATTATATAGTTTTAATTTCAACTCGATACCTTCACGCATTTTCGAGATAAAGGGTCTTGACAGACAGACGGACGGACAACAAAGTGATCCTATAAGGGTTTCGTTTTTCCCTTTTGAGGTACGAAACCCTAAAAAGGTGGCGTTCTGTAGTTTCTGCGAATATTAACCTTGTATTAAATTGTTGTTTAAGTTTGGTTAAACAGTCTTTTTCTTTCTTTCTATGAAATTCCTGTTACAATTACATTCTGATTAATTACGTACTCAATTTTTGTTAATGAAAACTAAAAAATAGTTTTATTATTGGACTTCTTCAAACATGGTTTTTCTATTTAAAGAAAACACACAACTACCTATGAATTATTTCTTGATAAAGTTAAATTTAAAAAAATATAACAGCTTATGCTAGATCGCAAACTTTTGTGATGTGTGTATGTCTAATTAGTAGGTACCTCATTTCTCAACCTGCCTCCTTGGTCCTACTGTTGTTAAGGGTATCGTCATACCTACCACACATAGAATATAATGTTACTAGTAGGTGCATTAAGTAATTAAAAACTATCTTCAGAAGGTATTTAGATACTGCGCACGTGTGCAAATAATATTAAAGTACCTACCTAGGTGCCGTGAGTTTTTAACCGACTTCTTCAAAAAGGAGGAGGTTCGGCTGTATGTACTTTTTTATGTAGGTATTTTCACCGATTTCTCCGCCAATTCTGGACCGATTTTAAAAAATATTTTTTTATTTGAAAACCTATACTCCTGAGGTGGTCCCATTGTTATGATATGATATATGATATTGAATTTGATGATGGGATCCCATGAAAATCGAGGGAAACCCTCAAATTTTATAAGCACATGCAATGTTTTTCTTAAACTTTCTAACGCAATTCAGACATTTGTGCCTGGTAATCATCATCTCATGTTGCTGATCTGATGATGGAAGGTATAAGTCAGGATCTGATGATGGGATCCCATGAAAAATGTTTGTTCAGCGATATTTTCGCCAATTGTCAACCGATTTTGATGATCCTTTTTTTTGTTTGGAAGAGTATTTTCTCGGACTGATCCCATTTAAATTTGGTGAAGATCTGATGAAGAACTTCGGAGGTAGGCAACGGAACTCTTCAATAAATGATAGCAAATAGATCGGGATTTCTGAAATCGCATGTCGGTTGATTGTTTACACCAGTTCAGTTCATTTTAGTTTTTTGTAAAAACTCTTTTACAAAAAAATAAAACCGGCTTCCAAAAACAAAACACTACAAAGTAAAAAGTAACTTTAATTTCGGAAGTCGGTGTTTTAAGTTGTTTCGTTTTTGCACACCGACTTCCGTCGGTTTTATTTTTTTGTGTGTGCATGTAGATATTACATAGATATTGTTTACATCGATATACGATCGTAAAACTCGATTATGATTATCAGATAATTGAACAATTCAATCTACAGACGAGATCTAGATTCTGTCACTGATATCACACAGTAGCAATGATGAATCTTTAGGTAAACATGAATAACTTCAACTCATGCTGCCTATACTCTGTCAAGAACTCGAGATTTGACTCATCATCCCTTTTATATAAATACTAGCACTTCGCCCGCGACTTCGTTCGCGCAGGTTTAGTAGGTACTCCACGATCCATCTATAAGTAGCTCTCTCTATAAAGGGTAACGTGTAAATTACTTATTAATAGACTAAACCTAGGGTAGTTCGCTCAAACCGCGACATTTTTCTTACTTAGAGTATTTTTATACCCGTCGTTACTTTTAAACGCAAGGTAATAACGCAAGGTAGGGATAATATCATTATACCAAAATAACCACTATTCGGAATGGAATAATGGTTATTTTGAATTACCTGGGTTTTGATTGAATAATTTGAACAAAAAGCGGTAATTGTGACTTAACCAAAATAGTGAAATATATACCCTGGCGGACTTTTTTGTGGATATTAATCTATATCTATACTAATATATAAAGCTGAAGAGTTTGTTTGTTTACTTGAACGCGCTAATCTCAGTAACTACAGGTCCGATTTGAAAAACTGTTTCAGTGTTAGATAGCCCATTTATTTATTGAGGCTATAGGCTATACATACATCATTACGCTAAGACCAATAGGAGCGGATCAGTAATGAAAATTGTGACGCAGACAAAGTTCCGTGGGTCAACTAGTACTAATATATAAAGCTGAAAAGTTTGTTTGTTTGCTTGAACGCGCTTATCTCAGGAACTACTGGTCCGATTTGAAAAAATATTTCAGTGTAAGATAGCACATTTATCGGGAAGGTTATAGGCTATATCATGACGCTTAGACCAATAGGAGCGGAACATACGAAGTTGCGCGGGTCAACTAGTGTCCTCTATAAAACTATAGTACATCACTTTGCTCTATTGTCAATAGTTTCCTCAGCGTACGCGATATGCGTGCCTCGAGTTTTGCGGGCAGCGAGGCGGCGGCGGCAGGATCTAATGTGTAAAATCAAATGGACCGATGGGCGTCGAAAAGAGCGGCGCGAGGGCGGCGCACGAGCGGGGAGCTCGAGCGTCTGCTACGCAGTGTTGTGCAATTTATTTTCTTCCGTTGCCCACAATAAATCGAGCGTTAAGAATAAATTTGAATAAAAAAAAATATTTTCGCCGTTTTTCAGACATTTCGTTCGCGAATAAAAACAAAAATCTCGACAACACAACCACAAACACAACACTACGCCGCTATAGTGCCCCGCTGCCCGCAAAACTCGAGGCACAGGCCTGAAAGCTTAAGAAACAACAAACTGTCACATTTATAGTACGAGTACTATCTACTTTGCTAAAGCCTGGCCATCTATCCTCAGGAGTATGCGGGCAGATTATCCCGTGGAACTTCCCGCTGCTGATGGCGGCGTGGAAGCTGGGACCGGCGCTGGCGGCCGGATGCACCGTGGTCATGAAGCCCGCCGAGCAGACACCACTCACCGCACTCTACCTCGCGCAGCTCGTCAAGGTAACATGCCAATGTCTTTGTAGCGGCATCACTGAAAAACAAGAAAAACCAACGGAGCAAATCTACATCGCAACAAAAATAACCGCAACGCCATCTATCCAACCAGCAGCGAACTACTATAACGAAATCCTGCATCCCGGTGTCAGAGTTTACCGTGCGATTTGAAAATATATAACAGCCCGACGAATATCAACTATCCGGCGGTTGCCCACACCGGGCACAACAACCGCCCGGGTGGAGGATCCTCCCTTTTCAATAGAGGTTTGCGGGACTTTACTCTCTGTACTGCTTAGCTCCATATCTTTTTGATTCATCAAGATACAGGGGCCCTCATAATCCAAGTACCGATGGTTCTCGAAAATGAGTGAGTGAAAGTTTTAGGTACGCGGTTCCTATTAGTGGTAAGAAGTCAGTATCCATTCGGGGTTTTGTTAGAAAACTGGGTAACTGAGTATGAGTTATTTATTTGTCGACCTGTGGGAGAAAATAAATAAATGTTAAATAATAAAGTTTACGCCCACGGCTCCCAACGCATTCTAAATGCAGCACAAATTCAAATTCAAAGCATTTTATTTCAAATAAACCATTCACAGGCACTTTTGAAACGTCAAGGTCGGTCAGTCAAAAACATGGAAGCTATTTGCACGTTCCAAAGCGTAGATCTCTATGGAGAAGAACGTGCAAGAAACTCCACGGACACTCTTTTAAATCATGTTCTGGTTTTACAAAATTTCAAGTTACATATACTTGTTGCTTCTGCATGTGAGGACAATGCAAAGGAAAAAAAAGGGCTTATTATAAGAATTTACATTCACAGCTTCAGAGCATAACAAAACTTCAACATAATTAAGAAAGATTAGATTGTTGCTACTGTAACCCATTTCAGCACCTAGAACACTGACCAGGATCTAGATCCAAATCTAGATTAGTGTCAAATCAAGTCAATGGATCATGAAGACAGTTCTTCTTATCGTGTGGGCAGTAAGGTCTAACGACCCCACACACCCTAGTGTCAGAGTTTCTAGACCGCCTCAAGAGCCTCTGACATGGTTTATTTGGCGAACGTTAATTAGCGGCCGGGACCACTGGCTAATACGTGCCTTCCGAAGCAAGGAATCATCTTTTTATCAGATAATCAGGTGATTTAAGCCTGCAATGTCCTAGCCAAACTAGAAACAGCTTAAGGTGGATGCTCCAGGGTGGCCCGCGAAATTCAAATATTTTTATGTTTTTTGCAATTTGCCGGTCAGTGTGAAGCTGTATGTGGACCAAATGCGATCTGCGACCGTAACGCGTATTTATCTAAAGAATGATTATTTCTGAAATATTCATTCCTTCGAACTACATGAACTTAGAGGGCTATATTGATGATTAAAATGGTTATAATTCGTTAGATAAATACGCGTTACGGTCGCAGAACGCATTTGGTCCACATACAGCTTCACACTGACCGGCAAATTGCAAAAAACATAAAAATATTTGAATTTCGCGGGCCACCCTGGAGCATCCACCTTAACAAAGTATGCTTCCCGTAGGAATCGAACCCACGACCACCGGGTCACAAGGCAAACCATACAGAACGCTACACGCATGGTATCATATTGTCTCAACTATCACATGACCCCATACAATTTCGTGGGTTAAAGTGGCATGGAGTATATTGATAAGTATAAAGATAATTATAACAAACATTATATTATTACTCTCGAAGTCTCAAGTTAGTTTTCACTTCAATAATTCAATAATAAATCTATTTTGTACTGTAATTCCATAATCATGGCCATACGAAGAACATTCTCCTCCTCTTCTTCTTCTCCTTCTTCTGCTATGCTTTTCCCTTTTCATTTTTCTTTGGCTCAGGTGGAGGTACAGACAACCCAAGACCTGTCTTGGCGCCTTTAAACGAGGAGAGCCGACCCCAAATACGAAGAACATTCATCATCTTCCTGTCCTTATCCCATGTTATTTGGGGTCGGCACAACACGTTTTTTTCTTCCATTCTGTCCTATCAGCCGTCACGCTATCACTAACTCTCTTTCCTTTCATATCGCTCCTCACACAATCCATTCATCTTTTCTTCGGCCTTTCTCTCCCTCTCCATCCATTCACATTTATATTCATAACTCTCCTAGTTACATGCGTATCATCCCTCTTCACATGACCACACCAAGACAAGCGATGCTCTTTTAACTTTGCCGTCGAATACGAAGAACACTCATCATTTAAAAAAAAATAAAGACAGAAATAATTAACCAAGTAATCAAATTTTATGCGTCGTATAAACTGAACTGTGGTCCTGGGTTGAGCAGTGTTGGGATTTTTCATCAGGAATTCTTCAGTAGCAGCTCGGAGTATTAAGGAATTAATACACAATTAGGTATCTAAATTTGCAGGAAGCTGGCTTCCCCCCAGGCGTAGTGAACATGCTGCCAGGGTACGGAGACGCGGGCGCAGCGCTCGTAGACCATCCCGACATCGATAAGATCGCTTTCACCGGTAAATATTAAATATTGTTGTTTAAACCTAATTAATTGCTCTCCATAGTTTTTGATGCATGGATTAAACCTAATCGGGGCAATTTCATTGATGAATCAGCGCTGAATGGTATCCGGTCAATTATACTTACCATTCATAAATTGCTGCTGATTTGATGTAAATCATATTACTTATACAATAGTATTAGTTAATATGAAGCGATTTGGTATTTCTTTGGACGCATTTCTAAATTAGTAGGTACCGCACATGATTAATGGTTTCTATGTATAATTTATTCCGACTTAAAAACTCGAAAGTCAAAGAAAATGTAGTTTCCTATAGAGAATAATATCATAATGAAAGCATAAACTTAGGCAAGTGTTAACATTGCTGTCTTATCGCGTGGTCGCAACTGCAACTGATTACATTGATAAAGTTAATTTACATAACATATTTATGAGGCCATACAATTCGCAAATATGTTTATCAGTTTATCACCATGTTAGCTTGTTTATGTACTTGTTACATAAACTAATACAGCTGGGGATATCTATATTAAAATATTTCGCTTAAAGAGGTGAAATATTTTAATATAGATAAAAAAAAAATAACTGTCGAACACGTTATTGTAGTATTTACTTAAATAACGTGATAAGTTCGCCAATATTGTTTTTTTTGACGTTTTTTGGAAATATACAATCGGGCATGGCGGTTTTGCTTCAATAACGTGATGAGTTCGATAGTGGCTAACTCATCTAGTTGCTTTTATTGATGAGGTTCATTAATTAGTCGGCGAAGATGGCCTATTTTTATTATTACTTCACTACATAGTATAAAACAAAGTGGCTTCCCGTGTTTGTCTGTCCCTGATTAATGCGGGTTTGTTATTAGATTGAGTGGTTCTTGAGAAAGGTTTTATGCCCGTATTACAGAACCTTACTCAAGTACTACTTAAACTGTGTTCAACCAATTACTGCTTGAGCGAAGAATCTCGACTTAAGCGTTCAGTTTATTTTAGAACTATCCTCAAACTCAAATCAAACGAAATTACGCTTGAGTAGAGATTTTGATCTCTGATTACGTGAGTAAGGCCCGTATTGCAGAACCTTACTCAAGTACTACTTAAACTGCGTTCAACCGATTACTGCTTAAGCGAAGAACCTTGACTTAAGCATTCAGTTTATTTTAGAACTATCCTCAAACTTAAATCAAACGAAACTACGCTTGAGTAGAGATTTTGATCTCTGATTACGTGACTAAGCAATCATTATGGTAACCCTGTACAATAGTTTGTTTTCTACTGCAATTCTTTTTTTTCGCACGATCAAAACCGGAGTAGGCGGACGACACGACGTTACTGACACTGACAGCCACCCTTAACCCTTCAGAGTAGGTACATATTATGTTCTGTGGACAGAAAAACTGTGAAACGGAGTGTTTTTGGCGGGATAATTTCAGAGGTCAGTGGCTGTTTTAATTATTCGCAAATTGATTCCTAGTGGTTTTGTTTTGTTGGTATTGACTACCTCAGCAAAGTTTGCGAGAAGGCTGATTTGATACATTTGCTGCCAAATACTGCAAAAAAAAAATAGAATGTGTTGCACCCGCATTCTAATGAAACTCAAAAAAGATACAAATTAAAATAAAGAGGTCTCAGGTAAAATTAAATGTTTCACGACATCTTGTGAAAACCTGTACTTCTTAAAGTTTTCACAATTATAAGGGTCCTGCGTATCTCTTAAATATCTCAGAGGAACATTTAAGTTCGATTTGTCTCATTATTAAAAAAAATATTGTATTATCTACTTCTGCAAATATATCCGTTTTGATTAGGTAGGTCCTCGATTTATTCCAAATCGACAACAATTTTCATCTATGCTCAAGTGGGGTCTCGACTACACTTGCGAAAACAAAGATCAAATCTCACCTCAAGCAGTGATTCTGAGCTGATTGTGCTTTTAAAATAAGGACACATTGAGTAGAGCTCAGTCAAGCCTCAAGCACTGTTCTGTAATACGCAAAAAATGTCATTTTAAAGTGACATTGCTCAGGTGATTATTGATTTTAGTTTCTCTGCTCAAGTCAAGTTCTAAAATTAAAACTCCAACTGAGACTATTTGTAAGTAATGCTTGAGTCTTAATTGTAGTTCTGTAATACGGGCCTTAGTATATAATTTGTCAAGGTTTTATGTAAATTGGCTGATATACGAAGATTATAACTGAAGAGGTCGGAAAAAAAAATCTAAAAATTATTATAATAATTATTATAATTAAAAATTAAATTACATCGCGTGCGCTGCGAAAACTAATGATGATAGAACAAAACAATGAACTACAGTTAGATAGCATATGTCTATCTTTTATGGTTAACACAATAACCATTTTTATGATATTCAAATTTGACATAAAATACTGCTTCATTTGCAGCGGTGTTTTCACCAATATACTACTCTGTCAAGAAAGTACCGGGAAAAGATCAATAATACACAAAATGTCTGTTATTCATCCAAATTTATTTTATCACCTTCAAAGTATGCTCCTTTAGAAACGATACACTTGCGCCAACGAATAATCCATTCATCAAAACATTTTTTAAACGCTGCTTCCGGAATTGAGTTCAGTTCTCGCCGCGAATTCTCCTTTATGTCTTCTATCGATTGAAAACGGGTGCCACGAAGTGGTAATTTGAGTTTAGGAAAAAGAAAAAAGTCAGCAGGAGCCATATCTGGTGAATATGGTGGTTGCTGGATGGTATTTGTTGAGTGTTTGGTTAAAAATTCGTTCACAATGATAGCCTTGTGCGAAGGCGCATTGTCGTGGTGCAAAATCCAAGAATTTTCTTTCCAAAAATCTGGCCGTTCGTTTTCGTCGAATTTGCTCTCTTAAACGCCGCATAACGCTCAAATAATATTCTTTATTTACCGTTAGACCTTCCGGTAAGAATTCAGAGTGCACAACACCGCGATAGTCAAAGAAAACAGTCAACATGACTTCGACTTTGGCGTGGTTTTTTCGGTTTCGGTTCAGTTGGAAGGCGCCACTCCGAAGCTTGTTGACTAGTTTGCATGTCAAACTCGTAAACCCACGTCTCGTCACCAGTAACAATGCGTTTCATGAATGTTGGGTCCGAACTGACTCGTTCTAGCATGTCCTCAGCGACTTTCATGCGATTGAGTTTTTGGAGAAAATTCAGATCTTTTGGGACTAGCCGAGCAGCAACATGTTTCATACCCAAATGATTAGTTAAAATGGTACGGATCGACTCGTGAGATACAGAAAGTTCGGCGGCTATCTCTCTCAGAGTTGAATGGGGATTTTCAGTCACTATTTCCTTCACTTTTGCGATGTTAACTTCAGTTGCAGACGTTGACGGCCTACCAGAGCGAGGCAAATCTTCCATCACATCTCGACCGCTTTTGAACGCTTTGAACCACTCATAAGCACGAGTTTTTGATAAAGTCGATTCACCGTAAGCCTTCTGTAACATTTTCAGTGACTCCGAACAGGAAATTCCATTGGCGATGCAAAATTTAAGACAAACGCTTGGGACTAGATGGCGTTGTGTGATAGTTGTGTGGAATATTATATTATTATTATATTATATTACTCTTTGTTCGATATTTTTGTCCATTATAAAATTCGCAATACACACTATATATGATATTACTAAAACCAGTACTGTATTTAATATAAATGACAGATGCAACTCAAACTCCGCGCCAAAATGGAAAACAGTTGTGCCAATCTAACAACTACAAAAAAAACAAAAATTTGACTTTGGAACCATAAACAAATCATCCATTCCCGATACTTTTTTGACTGAATGTAGTACAAATCCTTATCTTAATAAATATATTAGTAATCTTGAGTGTTTAATTAAGAGCAAAATTGTCGTTCACACCATTTAATTTGGATGAGTATCTTAGGAGATATTTCAAAATTATTTAAGTAGCGTAATTTTAAGTCGTGTAACCAAATAATTATAACGGAGGTAGAGATGTCCTGAACTAGTAGACACCTGAGAACAGACGTCGTTAACGATTGTCTATTGCACTTTTTATTTCAGCCAGAACCACAATATTATTGAATCTGGTAATTAGATGTTCACTTTGTTAGTTTGGGCTAAATAAACATTCGCACCCGTCCGAAGCCGGGGCGGGTCGTTAGTTAAATATAAATTTAAAATTCAATAACTTTTCTTATGTAACATATTAGGCAAAATGTTGAGTAATTTTATACATCGCTGTCAACTAACTGGCCTTAGAACCAGCTGTTATGTGGTCTTTGTAAATTTGCAATTACCTGACGCTGCTTTGGCCATCTTATCGATCTGTGTTGATTCTTCACACACGATACAACACCTAAAAAGCTCAGACACATCATGAAGCAAATAATAAAATGTGAAGGTTTTACGATCATTTAATTTACGTGGAATTCACGTCTTTAATTCTTGAAGGGTAGGCAGAGGTACACCACATTGCGCCGGTTATTTGTTTAACAAGTCTCATATTATTGGAGTGGAGGAAAACCTATTGCCACTAACCGAACACTCATCCAAATTTCTGATTGATGAATAACCTAATAACATCACAATGACATTCGACATCATTTCAGGCGCTTTGAAGGATATTTTATTTTTTTGTTTGTGATGGGTTTGCTCTTAACTCTAGTCTAGGTCAGAGATGACAGACAAAGTCTACGATGGAGCGAGCTTACCCAGAAGGAGCCTGTTCACTCTAACTTTGAAGAGATTAGGGTTGTAAGCGTTCGGAAACAGACGCACTCAGAGAGTTGTACTCCTTTGCTGTGCGCATTATAAAAGACGTTTGGAAACGCTTAGTGCAAATTGGTGGAAGAGCAACAAGGTAGGGATGGTAAGATGCAGTGCGTCTGGATGTCCGATGGTACAAGGGGACCGGTGGTCGTGGTCGTCGTATAAACCTAGATAGAGGAAGGTGTCAGTACAAAGCACTGACCGTCTACCATCTCTCCCTCACAGGCTCCACAGAAGTGGGCAAAATAATCCAGCGCAACTCAGCGGGTACTGTGAAGCGCATCACGCTGGAGCTGGGCGGCAAGTCGCCCAACATTATCTTCGCCGACACCGACATAGAGCGAGCCGTGGAGGCGGCGCACTTCGCGCTGTTCTTCAACATGGGGCAGTGCTGCTGTGCTGGTAAGTTAATGATGCATCACGCTGGAGCTGGGCGGCAAGTCGCCCAACATCATCTTCGCCGACACCGAAATAGAGCGAGCCGTGGAGGCGGCGCACTTCGCGCTGTTCTTCAACATGGGGCAGTGCTGCTGTGCTGGTAAGTTAATGATGCATCACGCTGGAGCTGGGCGGCAAGTCGCCCAACATCATCTTCGCCGACACCGAAATAGAGCGAGCCGTGGAGGCGGCGCACTTCGCGCTGTTCTTCAACATGGGGCAGTGCTGCTGTGCTGGTAAGTTAATGATGCATCACGCTGGAGCTGGGCGGCAAGTCGCCCAACATCATCTACGCCGACACCGACATAGAGCGAGCCGTGGCTTGCATTAATATGTTTATCTTTAGTAGATTTGCCTAAAACCGCTGCCGAAACTGACCTTGAAATGCCAATAACTTCTCGAATTCTGAATAAGCTTTTGGCATTAGTCATGGTTGAAAACGCGTATTGTCATTGTGGCTGGACTGGAAACATCAGGTCTCGTAGGTAGCTTCGAGACCTGATGTTATGTTTTGCTACAAATTTTCAAATATGGCCAATTGAGGAGAATTGGAGGCTGTAATCAGGAAGATTACAGCCTGTAATCAGGAAGATTACAGCCTGTAATTTTGAGGTTCTTCTCCATAGACTCTACTAAGTACCCTGTTCCCAATGTATGTCGTACAGATAATAAACAAGTAGTGACGTGCAGGTTCCCGCACGTTCGTGGAGGACAAGATCTACGACAAGTTCGTGGAGATGTCGGCCGCGCGCGCTAAGAGGCGCGTCGTCGGAGACCCCTTCAAGCCCGACACGGAACAGGGGCCACAGGTATTAATTATTCGTACTAATAAGTAATAATACTAGATTTTACTGTCTATACTTACCGGAAAGCGGTCGGGCTTGACAATGTGCCAATTGAAGTGTGGAAGGCGATGGGCCACATGGTGTGGACCTTCTGACGGATCTTTTTAACCGCATCCTGATTACCAAAGAAGTGCCGAACCAGTGGCGATTTAGCCTGATTATCCCTGTTTACGAAGGCAAAGGTAGCGTAATAACAGGACTGTAGTAGCTACCGCGGTATCAAGATCATGTGCCACACCATAAAGCTCTTCGAGCGCATCATTGAAACACGGCTCCGTAGCGAGTGTACTGTCTCTGAGTGTCAATATGGCTTCCGGGCGGGTAACAGCACCATGGACGCGGTGTTCGCCTTACGGACTCTGGCTGAGGCTTACAGAGAGAGAAGGAGAGCTTTGCATATGGCCTTTTTAGACCTGCAGAAGGCCTTCGACTGTATACCTCGGCAGTCCATCTAGTGGGCACTTCGCTTAAGAGGCGTTCCCGAGGCCTATATTGACATTATCAGAGATATGTACTGCGATTCCGTGTCCTTTGTTTAGACCGCTGTAGGCGAATCCAATGGCTTCCCAATATCTGTTGGCGTTCACCAAGGCTCGGCTCTTAGCCCGTTCTTGTTTAACGTAGTGCTCGATGTAGTTGCGGCAAACATCCAAGATCAGCCTCCATGGCTAATGATGTATGCCGATGACATCGCCCTCGTTAATCAGAACAAAGCCCATCTTATGCGCAAAGTCAACATTTGGAAGGACACGCTTGAAAACGGTGATCTGAGACTAAATGTGGCGAAGACTGTTTCGCCTTCTCGCAATTTGCATCCTTGTTGCTGTCTCACCTGGTATAAGAGCACAGGGCACGTTCCGTCTACTATTTTTCTCCTCTGATTCGGTTACTGGTACAGGAATCACAGCTCAAAGTTTCGACCTCTGAAAATACTTCATACTACTTGTTTATGATTTTTGGGTCTATTAGTCACCCATCATCAATAAATATGGAGAATGGCTTAATTCGAAATATCTACTAGTTGTTTACTTGTCATGCCTAATTTCCAGATCGACTTGGAACAGCAGACCCGTATCCTGAGTCTCATTGAGACAGGCAAGAAGCAGGGAGCTAAGCTAGTCGCAGGCGGCAACCGCGCCTCGGACACCGGATACTTTGTGGAGCCCACCGTGTTCAGTGACGTCAAGGATAATATGGACATCGCTACCACTGAGGTATGATATTAATATCTAATCTAAATATAAAAATCTCGTGTCACGGTGTTTGTTATCGAACTCCTCCGAAACAGCTTGACCGATTTTCAAGTTTTTTTTTTTTGTGTCAATTCGGAAGGTCTGAGAAAAAAAATAGCCTGTGACCAAGTGAGCTATATTTATTTTTTAATGCACGCGTTTGACCACTATCTCACCTGATGGCAAGTGATGATGCGTTCGAAGATGGAGCACGCTTGCCTAAAAGTAACCTATTCACTCTTGACGTAAGGTTGTAGCTATCAGGAAACACAGATTGGCAGGGAATTCCACTCCTTAGCTGTACGCACTATGAATGTGTTCCCAAAACGTTTTGTGCGTGTGGGTGGGATGTACGCCATGTACCGGTAGTGCATCGCCGTTCGTCTTGTGGTCCGCTCAACCATAGCCTCCCGGAGAGACCGGATCTGCGACCCACCAGCTCGTGCGTCGGACACGTATCTCTCAGCAACAGTGCTGTCGTCTGCATACCCAAAGGTTTAAGCAGATCGTTAATATGCAGCAAGAACAGTGTTGCCGAAAGCACCGACCCCTGAGGAACCCCGGCATTAATATCCAGCAGTCATCTATGACCTCTCGGATAGACCTATCCCTCAGGAAATCTGCGATACAATCACACAAACCGGCGGGCAGACCGAAGGAAGGAAGCTTAATAATAAGGCTATCGTGCCAGACCCTGTCGAAGGCCTTCGAGATGTCAAGGGAGACCGCTAGAGCCTCCCCGTGCTTCTCTATGGCCTCACTCCAGATGTGAATGGCATACGTATTTAACTATATGGCAAAACAACGTTTGCCGGATCAGCTTTTTATACTTTAATAGCTGACCCACGTAAACTTCGTCTGCGTGACATTTTTCATGAATGCTCCGTTCCTATTAGTCTTAGCGTGATTATATATTATAGCCTATAGCCTTCCTCGATAATTACCTATATTCCCGTTGTTCCAGTAGACCATGTCCCCGTTACAGGGGAAAAAGGGAATTAGGCTATCCAATGCTAGGAGAGCTTTTCAGAATTTTTACTTTCTTACGGGCAGAATGCTTACGCACACGCAGAATGCTTGTGCACACCCAGACCACAAGAATAAGACGTCGTATACATGATTACGGACATGTGGAATCATCGGAATGTATGAACAATCTGTTCTGTGTGGGAACTAAACTTGCAACATACCCATAGACAAAATAGTGCCACGCTTGGCAGACGGGTTGGCGATCGCAGTGTATGGTGTTGCGTTCTACAGAGAACGCTGCTGCCGATTATCTGTCTGGCAAGTCCCTTAGACATTTACAGAGTTAGTAGAGTTTGACATTTATGATACTCAAACTGGACGTTAGCACAAAAGTAGCTCAGCTACTGCTCTGAAATAATTTTAAAAGAATCAGTTCAGATTCAGTGCTGATAAAAAGCATCGGTGCATTCCAGATCTTCGGCCCCGTGCAGCAGATCCTGAAGTTCTCTCAGGTGGACGAGGTGATCGAGCGCGCTAACAGCTCGGAGTACGGCCTGGCGTCCGCCGTCTTCACGCAGGACATCGACAAGGCCAACTATGTCGTGCAGGTATAGACATCATCGTAATACATTTTTTTAATTTTATAATTGTCTTTTTTTTTCAAGGTATGAAATGTGGGCCTTAAGCCCATTGTAGTAGGCATTAGCATTGTTCAAGCTCACCCGTTACACTTACGAGCTTTGACCAAATACTAATGTCTATACTACTGATGGGACTCAAATAATCCACTGTGTAGTGTGAGAATTGGCTGTGAAAATGGGATATGATGAAAAATGGGCCTTCGTCAAGACCCAATTATAGCAAACTGAAAATATTTATTATTCATACAGTTTATCTAAAAATATAAACAGTGAAAATAGTTGCTCGAAATAATAAACGAGATATTATAATTATTTTCAACAAATATATCTGTCCCTCTCGCGAAACGCTGTTTTATATGGCTGCTCTATAGGCGTCATAGACTTGGACGGCAAAGTTAATTAACATCGGAATTTTCTTTCTAATTGGAATCTTTGAAGCTTTATAACTTCATCGCCGATGAAGGTATTTAAAAAATAATTTAATGATTGTTTACTAGAGCTAATAAATATTTCATTTTGGAAATAAAAAAATCGCACGCATGTTCCCTATTCTGTGTGGAGAGGAGCCGGTAGCCAGGCCTACAAGGCTCTAATGCTGTGCTGTTTCCTCTCGAAGTTAGAGTTCTGGGTTCTGATTTTAACTCGCGAACCGATGGACAGTGGTCTTTCTGGTCGACTGCGACATACCACCATCTGTCGCAGTCACCTGTTTTCAACGATACGATCATAATGTATGATAGAATTATTTACAACAGCTGCATTTGACCGTCAGAGACCGAGTCCCTATAGTTTTCCCTCTTATTTACAAATATGTAATCCTAATTTGTTGCACAGAGACTGCGCGCCGGCACAGTGTGGGTGAACGACTACAACGTGCTGAGCAACCAGGTCCCGTTCGGCGGCTACAAGCAGTCCGGCATCGGCCGAGAGAACGGGCCCTACGGCATCAAGAACTACACCGAGGTCAAGGCGGTCGTCACCAGGCTCACTGACAAGACTTCCTAGATATACACTTCGTTTTGTGGCCGTGGACTAGTAAGACACGGACAATTCTGCAAATTTTACGGTGTACAATGTCATCGAAAAGGAAACAGAACTCATATAACTCACGTACTTTTTTCTTGACATATTATGCCCAGTTCGAATTTCAGAAATACGGTTCAACCAGAATTTTGATCACATTCGAAACTGGTCGTTTCGCATCTGTACAAAGTATTGTTTCTTTATGAAGTGTTGTCTGTCGTACATGATATCTCAAGATACAGTAGGTACTCCATTTCTTACTACTCTGTTTGTAGGCTATTTCATTGAGTGATATGATTGCCGACCTATTGCACTGTCTGATTATATTCAATGCAGAAATCATTATCTTATGCATTAGTTAGATTAAGAAATAAATTAACGCTGCCGCTCCCTGCGTTTTGGGACCAGTTTAGCCATATTGTTGCGAGATTATTAGTAACATAACAATACACTTAAATCTACCCCATAATCAAACCTTTTTTATGTTTTTAAAATCTAACGTATCGCGTTAATATTGTTAACGTTTAAGCTGTCATGTTAGAGAAACTGAAATCATTTCACATTGTGCATTTACGTCATAACAAGAAGTTATATTCCAAATGTCTTCCAATACGCGTAACACGTATGTTTTATGTAAGCACAATCTGTATTTCCATAAATATTGTATAGTGCCATTTATCTACTGTTGCTTTGTAATTTTTATTTTTGTAAAATAAAAAATAGTAATATATGTACAAAGTTTTATTTTTAACAGTTTAATCTAAAATCAACCACACATTTGAGTAACAATCGTATTTAAAATGGAATTTTCAGAAATCACATAATACTCATTTTATAAATCAATTTACATTTTAGAAAATCAAAGGATCATAGAAAAGTACCAATCAGGCAACTTATTAACCTTTGGTGTATTCAATACAATTTAAAAATATAGAAACGAAGATTTAAATATTTTAGATAGATTAAAAGTGCTAATATTAAAGTATAACAAGGCAAAACCTTCATAAGGTGCATCTATTCTATAATCACAACAGTGGAATGTATTGGTGCCGCTTACTCTAAATCACATAGCCTTGCACTATAATCACTAAAAACGATACAAATTAAAACACGGAAACAATCTAAAAAATACAAGAAAACCTATGAAAATATCTTTGGGTTTTCTAAATGCGCGTACAAACTGGACGGATGAGTAACATAATTGCTGTGGTAATAAAAATATCAGCGACATAATCACGATTTATCAATATAACCGTAGTACAAAATCTAACAACTTTGTACTGTCAAACTGGATATTTCGAATACAATCGGCGAAGAACAAAACAGGATCTTCAGATTCCTCATCATGCAGTATAGTAATTTGTACTTATGGCTTCAACACAATTAGCGTTAAAAACTAATAAAAAATCTTAATTAACTTACACCGGTTCTCGTCCGATCACCGAAGTTTAAGCAACATCGGGCGCGGTCAGTACTTGGATGGGTGACCGCCTGGGAACACCGCGTGACGTTGGCTTTTTTTTATCTATGGCTATTTTCTTTTTTTATGTACGATTTCTATAAAAAAAATTATCAGCATTATTAATTAATTTTAATATTATTTTTAAATTTAATTTTCTAGAGGTTATATTTAGAAATCCGTTTCATTACTTCGAGCTAATGATGCTTCAGTTATTTTAAAAAATTATATTCGAACAATTTTATATATCTGGTTAAAAAACAATTGATAAAAATAAAATTAAAATTAATTAATAATTTTAATATTATTTTTAAATTTTATTTTCTAGAGGTTTTATTTGGAAATCCGTTTCATTACTTTGAGTTAATGTTGCTGCAGTTATTTTAAAAATTTCTATTTGCACAATTTTATATATCTGGTTAAAAACAATTGTTAAAAATAAAATGACAAAAAGCCAACGTCACGCGGTGTTCCCAGGCGGTCACCCATCCAAGTACTGACCGCGCCCGATGTTGCTTAACTTCGGTGATCGGACGAGAACCGGTGTATTCAACGTAGTATGGACGTTGGCGAATGTCAAGTCGAAATTTCCGGCCAAGTTACAAGGGATCTCTACTGTCATTGTTCAATAATGCACTTTATCTGTAAAGAAATAAAGTGCTAAATTGCAAAAATATAATCGCAGACATTAATCCACCCCAAGCGTGTTTTCGAGCTCACTAACATGCAGGTTTTTTTTTTGTATTTTAAGGCATCCATAATAATGTCTATTATTCAATATCATCAGCAAAATCCCTGCTCTACCCTGTTCTCAGTCAATACTCAACATTGTCTATAAGGTTTGTTTGTGTGGGAAATCAACAAATTACTCCTTCCACTCTGGGCGCAGCGGAAGGGAGTGTCAGACTCTTACTGACTGACTTAAACCTATCGGTGTTCCTCCAAATGCCCTTTGCGGTCCAGGGCCGCCGTAACCCTTTCGAACAATCATTTGCTCCTGGGCTTTAATTTGGTCTGAGCTGTCTCAAATATTAAAGGTACTCTTTTCATCAAACTTTTTTAATTTCCGTGTATTAACTACAAGAAAAATAGTGTATTTAAAAAAAAAAGCAAAAAGCCAACGTCACGCGGTGTTCCCAGGCGGTCACCCATCCAAGTACTGACCGCGCCCGATGTTGCTTAACTTCGGTGATCGGACGAGAACCGGTGTATTCAACGTAGTATGGACGTTGGCGACAACTAGACTCAAATAGTCGAGCCGTATCAACATAAATAATGAATGACGTCATAACTAACCTGTTATCTTCAGGCAAGGACATTGACCGGCAGGTTTTTCGGTTCGCTTCGTAGATCCACTTCTCGTGTATCGCGACTAAGGGTTTCACGTTGACGCTTGCAAGGATATCCTCTTCTATTTATACTTTTAACAAGATTTTTTATTACTTATTTATTTATTTTATTACTAGTTGACCCGCGCAACTTTGTCTGCATCACAATTTTCATTACTACTCTGTTTTTTTTTTGTCTTAGCGTAATGATATATAGCATATAGCCTTTCTCGATAAATGGGCTATCTAATCCTGAAATAATTTTTTAAATCGGACCAGTAGTTTCTGAGATTAGCGCGTTCAAGCAAACAAACAAACAAACTCTTCAGCTTTACATATTAGTATAGATTTATGAACACACAGAAAATCATTACACACACACACAGAGAACACAGAAAACATTATTTTACGCAACAGTACCACATACAATATTTTTTATTAACTTTCTAACGCAATTCAGATATTTGTGCCTGGGAATCATCATCTCACGTTGCTGAGTTGATGATGGAAGGTATAAGTCAGGATCTGATGATGGGATCCCAGGACAAATGTTTGTTCAGCGTTATTTTTGCCAATTGTTAACCGATTTGGATGATTCATTTTTGTTTGGAAGAGTATTTTCCCGGACTGGTCTCATTTCAATTTGGTGAAGATCTGATGAAGAACTTCGGAGGTAGGCAACGGAACTCTTCATTATATGATAGCAAATGGATCGGGATTGCTGAAATCGCATGACTGTTGATTGTTTACCTACATAACCTCACGCCCGGTACGCTGTGTTAGTGGTTTCAATAAGATTTTTTTTGTAAAAAGATTTTTGATATATATTCTCGCAATTTGCCTTCTTGTTGCTGTCTAACCTGCTAGTCTATTTCGATATCGAGCTTCACCTGAGTGACAAACCTCACAAAGTGAGCTTTATTGCCTACAGCATAAAGGTCTTACGTTTGGCGTAATTTGACACTCCGCTGTCGAGACACGAAAATGTTGTTACAGAATAGGGGTACTGGTATAAGAGCACAGGGCACGTTCCGTCTACTATCTTTCTTCTCTGATTCGGTGACTGGCATAGGAATCACAGCTCAAAGTTTCGACCTCTGAAAATACTTCATACTACTTGTTTATGATTTTTGGGTCTATTAGTCACCCATCATCAATAAATATGGAGAATGGCTTAATTCGAAATATCTACTAGTTGTTCACTTGTCATGCCTAATTTCCAGATCGACTCGGAACAGCAGACCCGTATCCTGAGTCTCATTGAGACAGGCAAGAAGCAGGGAGCTAAGCTAGTTGCAGGCGGCAACCGCGCCTCGGACACCGGATACTTTGTGGAGCCCACCGTGTTCAGTGACGTCAAGGATAATATGGACATCGCTACCACTGAGGTATGAATAATGTTATGTTATGCTTTACTAGCTGCCCGGGGCCTCACAACTTCGTCTGCGTGACATTTTTCATTAATGGTCCGCTCCTATTGGTCGTAGCTTGGTGTTATATAGCCTATAGCCTTCCTCAATAAATACCTGTTTTCCCGTTGTCCCAGTACACCATGTCCCGGTTAAAGGGGACAAATGGAAGTAGGCTATCCAACGATAAAACAGTTTTTCAGAATCACATGCACACACAAACCCTAATCAAGGACAAAATCTGTAGATTAACGAATCACAGACGTCGTCGTATGTACATGATTACTTAGGGACATGTGGAATCATCGGAATGTATGAACAATCTGTTCTGTGTGGGAACCATAGATATAAGAAACAGTGGGAACTAAACATATTTATGATACTCAAACTGGATGTTTGCACAGAAGTAGCTAAGCTAGGTACCAGCTTAGTACGTCTACCATGAGTTTTATCTATACTCGCTAGCTCGAAAACTTACAAAAAAACTAGTTACTAATTAATTTTTTTAGTTGTTAATAAAGTTTTACTTGCAACTTGCTTGCTTGTTAGATTAGAAACTTGTTTTTTTAAGTTTTCATACATTTTTTAAATACAGGTGCTAGTGAGTATTGATTGATAAAACTCATGGTAGACGTACAGATACAATTTTAAAAGAATCAGTTCAGATTCAGTGCTGATAAAAAGCATCGGTGCATTCCAGATCTTCGGCCCCGTGCAGCAGATCCTGAAGTTCTCTCAGGTGGACGAGGTGATCGAGCGCGCTAACAGCTCGGAGTACGGCCTGGCGTCCGCCGTCTTCACGCAGGACATCGACAAGGCCAACTAGTTTATTTTATTTTATTTGGGAAAATAAACGGTTACACATTACAATATCGCTAAAAACTTAAAACTAAATGGTATTATAAATGTTCAACCAACCACATTTTCCACATAATATTAAAAAATTAAACTAAAATGAACATCGTGCGATGTAAAAGTAGGTACATAGATTATGGATAAATGTTAACCTCTAATAATAATAAAACTAAACTGAAAGTCATTCACACAAAAAAAAAAAAAGTTAAAAGAGAAAGAATAGTAAACTATGATTTTAAATGGTTATGTACTTAATTCTGCTATGGTTTTAAGAGCAATACTACCTATGTTGTGCAGGTATAGACATCATACTGATACATTTTTTTAATTTCAATTATTGTATTTTTTTAAGGTATGAAATGTGGTCCTTAAGCCCATTGTAGTAGGCATTAGCATTGTTCAAGCTCACCCGTTACGTTTACGAGCTTTGACCAAATACTAATGTCTATACTACTGATGGGACTCAAATAATCCACTGTGTAGTGTGAGAATTGGCTGTGAAAATGGGATATGATGAAAAATGGGCCTTCGTCAAGACCCAATTATAGCAAACTGAAAATATTTATCATTCATACAGTTTATCTAAAAATATAAACAGTGAAAATAGTTGCTCGAAATAATAAACGAGATATTATAATTATTTTCAACAAATATATCTGTCCCTCTCGCGAAACGCTGTTTTATATGGCTGCTCTATAGGCGTCATAGACTTGGACGGCAAAGTTAATTAACATCGGAATTTTCTTCCTAATTGGAATCTTTGAAGCTTTATAACTTCATCGCCGATGAAGGTATTTAAAAAATAATTTAATGATTGTTTACTAGAGCTAATAAATATTTAATTTTGCAAATTAAAAAATCGCACGCATGTTCCCTTTCTGTGTGGAGAGGAGCCGGTAGCCAGGCCTACAAGGCTCTAATGCTGTGCTGTTTCCTCTCGAAGTTAGAGTTCTGGGTTCTAATTTTAAATCGCGAACCGATGGACAGTGGTCTTTCTGGTCGACTGCGACATACCACCATCTGTCGCAGTCACCTGTTTTCAACGATACGAGCATAATGTATAATAGAATTATTTACAACAGCTGCATTTGACCGTCAGAGACCGAGTCCCTATAGTTTTCCCTCTTATTTACAAATATGTAATCGTAATTTGTTGCACAGAGACTGCGCGCCGGCACAGTGTGGGTGAACGACTACAACGTGCTGAGCAACCAGGTCCCGTTCGGCGGCTACAAGCAGTCCGGCATCGGCCGAGAGAACGGGCCCTACGGCATCAAGAACTACACCGAGGTCAAGGCGGTCGTCACCAGGCTCACTGACAAGACTTCCTAGATATACACTTCTTTTTGTGGCCGTGGACTAGTAAGACACGGACAATTCTGCAAATTTTACGGTGTACAATGTCATCGAAAAGGAAACAGAACTCATATAACTCACGTACTTTTTTCTTGACATATTATGCCCAGTTCGAATTTCAGAAATACGGTTCAACCAGAATTTTGATCACATTCGAAACTGGTCGTTTCGCATCTGTACAAAGTATTGTTTCTGTTTGAAGTGTTGTCTGTCGTACATGATATCGCAAGATACAGTAGGTACTCCATTTCTTACTACTCTGTTTGTAGGCTATTTCATTGAGTGATATGATTGCCGACCTATTAAAGATAAAGATAAAGATAAATTTATTTGCCCAAACATGTGTACACATACAAGATTAAAAAACGTGCATGCAGGATAACATTAGACTAGAAAAAGTTCAGACATGTTTGCCACATACCATGGCGTGCAAATATTATGCAAAGTAAAGAATTAATTACAAATTATTATATTTGATTTATTATAAATGTCGATGGTAAAAATGAATTAATGTCAAAATATTAATCAAATTTAAATTATGTCAAAAACTATTCAAATATTATAAATGTCGAAATCAATGCAAAAATTATGTCAAAATTATATAAAATGTCAATCGAACAAAAAAAAAATAATAATAATTAAATACCTATGTCAAATTTACCAATTTTAAATTAATACATATAAATATCAATAAAAAGTCCAAAACAAAGTTTATATGGATTATGTCAAAATAAATGATTCTGCAAGAAATTCGTTGATACTATAGTAAGCCCTGTTGCTTAGAAACATGTTTAGTTGATTCTTTAGTTTTATATTATCAAGCTCCCTCCAACTTTTCGGCAACTTATTGTAAATAGTGGGAGCCATGCAAAAAACACTTTTGCGCATAAGTGCAGTCCTACTCTTATGCAGACAGAGCTGACTTTGATCTCGCCTGTTTCTAGGGAATCTATCTGCCATTCGCGGAAATAGGTTTTTATTGTTTCTGACAAACATTACTGTTTCCAGAATATAAAGGGATGTCAATGTTAATATTCTATAGCGTATGAAATAGGGTTTACAACTATCGATAGTTTTTAACTTAAACATGGCCCTGAGGCATCTCTTTTGTGCTTTAAATACAATTTCTTTACTAGTTGAGTTACCCCAAAAGATAACCCCATATCTGAGAACAGATTCAGTTAGCCCGTAGT
Organism: Lacanobia oleracea; assembly: GCA_950371165.1. Lineage (NCBI taxonomy): Eukaryota > Metazoa > Arthropoda > Insecta > Lepidoptera > Noctuidae > Lacanobia > Lacanobia oleracea. The sequence goes on along the minus strand of OX493405.1, from coordinate 17,247,345 downwards.
AAGCGGTTAATAAGGCATCTACGTTAACCGTTCGTGACAGCTTATGCAGGGCGTACGCACTACTGCTTATTCTTTTAGTCAGGACATCAATGTGCGCCTTCCAATTTAAATTCCGATCGATTTTCAGTCCTAGAAACTTAGTTGTATTAACTGTGTCAATTGAAATGTCATTATACTTTATGTCAAGATTAGGAAGAGTCAATGAGCTTGGCTAAAATGCATCATAACTGTCTTATTTAAATTTATTTTTAAATGGTTATTATCTACCCATTCTATAGTTTTTTGCAAAGTATTACTTATGTCCTCTTTATAAAAATCTATTTGATTGCAAGGTATTGTTATTGTACTGTCATCTGCGAATAATGTCACCGGATGTTTGATTGCCATTGGAAAGTCATTTATATAGATAGTAAAGAGCGGTGGTCCCAATATACTTCCTTGTGGAACTCCGTAGACAACGTCGCGTTCATCCGATAGAAATACTTCTTCTCTTTTGGTGCTAGTATTTAGTCTGCTTATTTCAGTAATCTGTTTTCTGTCAGTTAGATACGATTTTAAGAGCTCAAGGACGTTTCCTCTTACCCCGTAAGCTTCAAGCTTTTTCAGTAAAATATTGTGTTGCACGTAGTCGAATGCCTGGGTCATGTCACAAAATATCGCACATACTGGTTTATTTGTATCCATATTTGTCATAATAGTATGCAAAAAGTCATAAATCGCCATGTTAATTGTCTTGTTTTCCTAAATCCTTTTTGTTCGTTGCAAAGAATATTATTTTTCTCTAAATAAAAATTAAGTTCTCTATAAATGTACTTTTCAATTATTTTAGAGAATATCGGAATCAACGAAATCGGTCTGTAGTTTTCCATGAACTCTCTATCTTGTTTTTTGAATAGCGGCTTTATTACAGATTTTTTTAAGCAATCTGGAAAAATACCTTCGCTAATGCACAAATTTATGATGTAGCTTAGCGGGCAACAAATTTCTTCAGCAACTGCTTTGATTATTTTTGTGCAGATGCCATCGTAACCGACACTGTTTGTGTTGTTAAGGGCTCGAATGATTTTAAACACAAAGTTCGGTAAACATGGAGCCATAAACATAGAGTCCTTCCTGTTTATAATATGACTAGTGACTTTGTCTCCTGAATTAATAATGGGCTGAATTTTGTCAGTAAAATAATTATTAAATACATTACAAATGCTCTTTGGATCAGATATAACTTTGTTATTATTAATTATAAGTTTATTCTTTGGAACATTTAGCTTTGACTGGTTTATAATTTGCCATGTAGTTTTAGATTTATTATACGATGTCTTTATTTTATGGGTATTTTGAGCTCTTTGAGTTAAATTAATAATCTTTTTTAAGAGTTTTGTATAGTTTTTAAATTTCATTTTATTCTGTTGAGTAGGTTTTAATCGGAACTGCCAAAGTAATTGCCGTTTTTTTACACTGCATCTTTTAATTGCACGTGATACCCAGTTTTGTTTTTCATGGACATTAATCGAAATCATAGTTTCGGGGAAGCACTGTTTGTATAGTAATGAGAAGATATCTATTGCACTGTCTGATTATATTCAATGCAGAAATCATTATCTTATGCATTAATTCGATTAAGAAATAAATTAACGCTGCCGCTCCCTGCGTTTTGGGACCAGTTTAGCCATATTGTTGCGAGATTATTAGTAACATAACAATACACTTAAATCTACCCCATAATCAAACCTGTTTTTATGTTTTTAAAATCTAACGTATCGCGTTAATATTGTTAACGTTTAAGCTGTCATGTTGGAGAAACTGAAATCATTTCACATTGTGCATTTACGTCATAACAAGAAGTTATATTCCAAATGTCTTCCAATACGCGTAGCACGTATGTTTTATGTAAGCACAATCTGTATTTCCATAAATATTGTATAGTGCCATTTACTGTTGCTTTGTAATTTTTATTTTTGTAAAATAAAAAAATAGTAATATAAGTACAAAGTTTTATTTTTAACAGTTTAATCTAAAATCAACCACACATTTGAGTAACAATCGCATTTAAAATGGAATTTTCAGAAATCACATAATACTCATTTTATAAGTCAATTTACATTTTAGAAAATCAAAGGATCATAGAAAAGTACCAATCCAGGCATCTTATTAACCTTTGGTGTATTCAATACAATTTAAAAATATAGAAACGAAGATTTAAATATTTTAGATAGATTAAAAGTGCTAATATTAAAGTATAACAAGGCAAAACCTTCATAAGGTGCATCTATTCTATAATCACAACAGTGGAATGTATTGGTGCCGCTTACTCTAAATCACATAGCCTTGCACTATAATCACTAAAAAAGATACAAATTAAAACACGGAAACAATCTAAAAAATACAAGAAAACCTATGAAAATATCTTTGGGTTTTCTAATTGCGCGTACAACTGGACGGATGAGTAACATAATTGCTGTGGTAATAAAAATATCAGCGACATAATCACGATTTATCAATATAACCGTAATACAAAATCTAACAACTTTGTACTGTCAAACTGGATATTTCGAATACAATCGGCGAAGAACATAACAGGATCTTCAGATTCCTCATCATGCGGTATAGTAATTTGTACTTATGGCTTCAACACAATTAGCGTTAAAAACTAATAAAAAATCTTAATTAACTTACACCGGTTCTCGTCCGATCACCGAAGTTTAAGCAACATCGGGCGCGGTCAGTACTTGGATGGGTGACCGCCTGGGAACACCGCGTGACGTTGGCTTTTTGCTTTTTTTTATCTATGGCTATTTTCTTTTTTTATGTACGATTTCTATAAAAAAAAATATCAGCATTATTAATTAATTTTAATATTATTTTTAAATTTAATTTTCTAGAGGTTTTATTTAGAAATCCGTTTCATTACTTCGAGCTAATGATGCTTCAGTTATTTTAAAAATTTATATTCGAACAATTTTATATATCTGGTTAAAAAACAATTGATAAAAATAAAATGACAATTAGCCAACGTCACGCGGTGTTCCCAGGCGGTCACCCATCCAAGTACTGACCGCGCCCGATGTTACTTAACTTCGGTGATCGGACGAGAACCGGTGTATTCAACATAGTATGGACTTTGTCGAATGCTGAGTCGAATTTTCTGTCCAAAAGTTAAAACTGCTCTCTACTGCCATTGTTTAATCATGCAATTTATTCATTAAAGTATTAAGTGCTAAATTGCACAAAAAATCACAAACATTTCGCCCCGGGTTTTCGAGCGCACTCACATGCTAGTTGTTTTTTTTAAGGCACCCACAATAGTCTTTTTTTCAATCAGCAAAATCATTCAAAGCAAGCCAAGTCAAGTCGAGTCATTTAATGATATCCCATCCAAAAAAAAAACAAACCTTTATTTGTCAATGTTCTTGACTGAGACCTTTTTTTACTATGAATAGGCATACGTTTGACCACTATCTCACCTGATGGTAAGCGATGATGCGGAGGTGTTTTTTTTGGATGGGAAATCATCAAATGACTCCTTCGACTCTGGGCGGAGAAAAGGGAGTGTCAGCCTCTTACTGACTTAAACACACCGAGTTCCTCTAAATACCCTTTGCGTTCCAGGGCCGCGGTAACTCGTTCGAACAATCATTTGCTGCTGGGCTTCCATTTGATCTGATCGTGTCTCAAATATTAAAGGTACTCTTTTTTCATAAAACTGGTTTTTCTATTTAGTTTCCCTGTATTATTTGTAAGAACATATATACCGCCCCTTACGTTAGGTAATACAAGTGATTTACCATTTTTCTATTTGACTTACTGTTTGGTTTATTTATCTATCAAAGAGTCAACTCTGAAAGTAATATCTCCTCTCACGTTTATTAAACTTTATTGTGGAAATAACCGTTCCCTGCATTAAATTCCCTGATTGGTGTATGTGACGTCACTCTTTGCACTGTTTGATAGTAGTGAGCTAATTCAACCTTGAGATTGTCAACGTCCATACCATGTTGAAAACACCGGTTCTCGTCCGATCACCGAAGTTTAAGCAACATCGGGCGCGGTCAGTACTTGGATGGGTGACCGCCTGGGAACACCGCGTGACGTTAGCATTTTGCTTTTTTTTATCTATGGCATTTTTCTTTTTATTTACGATTTCTATAAAAATATCTGCATTATTAATTAATTTTAATAATATTTTTAAATTTTATTTTCTAGAGTTTTTATTTGGAAATCCGTTTCATTACTTTGAGTTAATGATGCTGCAGATATTTTAAAAAAATTTATTCGAACAATTTTATATATCTGGTTAAAAACAATTGTTAAAAATAAAATGACAAAAAGCCAACGTCACGCGGTGTTCCCAGGCGGTCACCCATCCAAGTACTGACCGCGCCCGATGTTGCTTAACTTCGGTGATCGGACGAGAACCGGTGTATTCAACGTAGTATGGACGTTGGCGAATGCCAAGTCGAAATTTCCGGCCAAGTAACAAGGGATCTCTACTGTCATTGTTCAATAATGCACTTTATCTGTAAAGAAATAAAGTGCTAAATTGCAAAAATATAATCGCAGACATTAATCCACCCCAAGCGTGTTTTCGAGCTCACTAACATGCAGGTTTTTTTTTGTATTTTAAGACATCCATAATAATGTCTATTCAATATCATCAGCAAAATCCCTGCTCTACCCTGTTCTCAGTCAATACTCAACATTGTCTATAAGGTTTGTTTGTGTGGGAAATCATCAAATTACTCCTTCCACTCTGGGCGCAGCGGAAGGGAGTGTCAGACTCTTACTGACTGACTTAAACCTATCGGTGTTCCTCCAATTGCCCTTTGCGGTCCAGGGCCGCGGTAACCCTTTCGAACAATCATTTGCTCCTGGGCTTTAATTTGGTCTGAACTGTCTCAAATATTAAAGGTACTCTTTTCATCAAACTTTTTTAATTTCCGTGTATTAATTACAAGAAAAATAGTGTATTTAAAAAAAAAAGCAAAAAGCCAACGTCACGCGGTGTTCCCAGGCGGTCACCCATCCAAGTACTGACCGCGCCCGATGTTGCTTAACTTCGGTGATCGGACGAAAACCGGTGTATTCAACGTAGTATGGACGTTGGCGACAACTAGACTCAAATAGTCGATCCGTATCAACATAAATAATGAATGACGTCATAAACCTGTTATCTTCAGGCAAGGACATTGACCGGCAGGTTTTTCGGTTCGCTTCGTAGATCCACTTCTCGTGTATCGCGACTAAGGGTTTCACGTTGACGCTTGCAAGGATATCCTCTTCTATTTATACTTTTAACAAGATTTTTTATTACTTATTTATTTATTTTATTACTAGTTGACCCGCGCAACTTTGTCTGCATCACAATTTTCTTTACTACTCTGCTTTTTTTGGTCTTAGCGTGATGATATATATCATTATAGCCTTCCTCGATAAATGGGCTATCTAATCCTGAAATAATTTTTTAAATCGGACCAGTAGTTTCTGAGATTAGCGCGTTCAAGCAAACAAACAAACAAACTCTTCAGCTTTACATATTAGTATAGATTTATGAACACACAGAAAATCATTACACACACACACAGAGAACACAGAAAACATTATTTTACGCAACAGTACCACATACAATATTTTTTATTAACTTTCTAACGCAATTCAGATATTTGTGCCTGGGAATCATCATCTCACGTTGCTGAGTTGATGATGGAAGGTATAAGTCAGGATCTGATGATGGGATCCCAGGACAAATGATTGTTCAGCGTTATTTTTGCCAATTGTTAACCGATTTGGATGATTCATTTTTGTTGGGAAGAGTATTTTCCCGGACTGGTCTCATTTCAATTTGGTGAAGATCTGATGAAGAACTTCGGAGGTAGGCAACGGAACTCTTCATTATATGATAGCAAATGGATCGGGATTGCTGAAATCGCATGACTGTTGATTGTTTACCTACATAACCTCACGCCCGGTACGCTGTGTTAGTGGTTTCAATAAGATTTTTTTTGTAAAAAGATTTTTGATATATATTCTCGCAATTTGCCTTCTTGTTGCTGTCTAACCTGCTAGTCTATTTCGATATCGAGCTTCACCTGAGTGACAAACCTCACAAAGTGAGCTTTATTGCCTACAGCATAAAGGTCTTACGTTTGGCGTAATTTGACACTCCGCAGTGTCGAGACACGAAAATGTTGTTACAGAATAGGGGTACTGGTATAAGAGCACAGGGCACGTTCCGTCCACTATCTTTCTTCTCTGATTCGGTGACTGGCATAGGAATCACAGCTCAAAGTTTCGACTTCTGAAAATACTTCATACTACTTGTTTATGATTTTTGGGTCTATTAGTCACCCATCATCAATAAATATGGAGAATGGCTTAATTCGAAATATCTACTAGTTGTTCACTTGTCATGCCTAATTTCCAGATCGACTCGGAACAGCAGACCCGTATCCTGAGTCTCATTGAGACAGGCAAGAAGCAGGGAGCTAAGCTAGTTGCAGGCGGCAACCGCGCCTCGGACACCGGATACTTTGTGGAGCCCACCGTGTTCAGTGACGTCAAGGATAATATGGACATCGCTACCACTGAGGTATGAATAATATTATGTTATGCTTTACTAGCTGCCCGGGGCCTCACAACTTCGTCTGCGTGACATTTTTCATTAATGGTCCGCTCCTATTGGTCGTAGCGTGGTGTTATATAGCCTATAGCCTTCCTCAATAAATACCTGTTTTCCCGTTGTCCCAGTACACCATGTCCCGGTTAAAGGGGACAAATGGAAGTAGGCTATCCAACGATAAAACAGTTTTTCAGAATCACATGCACACACAAACCCTAATCAAGGACAAAATCTGTAGATTAACGAATCACAGACGTCGTCGTATGTACATGATTACTTAGGGACATGTGGAATCATCGGAATGTATGAACAATCTGTTCTGTGTGGGAACCATAGACATAAGAAACAGTGGGAACTAAACATATTTATGATACTCAAACTGGATGTTTGCACAGAAGTAGCTAAGCTAGGTACCAGCTTAGTACGTCTACCATGAGTTTTATCTATACTCGCTAGCTCGAAAACTTACAAAAAAACTAGTTACTAATTAATTTTTTTAGTTGTTAATAAAGTTTTACTTGCAACTTGCTTGCTTGTTAGATTAGAAACTTGTTTTTTTAAAGTTTTCATACATTATTTAAATACAGGTGCTAGCGAGTATTGTTTGATAAAACTCATGGTAGACGTACAGATACAATTTTAAAAGAATCAGTTCAGATTCAGTGCTGATAAAAAGCATCGGTGCATTCCAGATCTTCGGCCCCGTGCAGCAGATCCTGAAGTTCTCTCAGGTGGACGAGGTGATCGAGCGCGCTAACAGCTCGGAGTACGGCCTGGCGTCCGCCGTCTTCACGCAGGACATCGACAAGGCCAACTATGTCGTGCAGGTATAGACATCATCCTAATACATTGTTTTTTTTTAGTTTTACTATAGTATTTTTTTAAGGTATGAAATGTGGGCCTTAAGCCCATTAGTAGTAGGCATTAGCATTGTTCAAGCTCACCGCACACGCTCACGCTTACGAGATTTGACAAAATCATTAGTATTTTGATTGGCTGTGAAAATGGGATATAATGAAAAAAGGGCCTTCGTCAAGACCCAAATATAGCAAACTGAATGGTAACCAATAGGGAATTTGCATGAAAAAAATATTTATTATTCATACAGTTTATCTAAAAATATAAACAGTGAAAATAGTTGCTCGAAAAACAAACGAGATATAATTATTTTCAACAAATATATCTGTCCCTCTCGCGAAAACGCTGTTTTATATGGCAGCTCTACAGGCGTCATAGACTTGGACGTCAAAGTTAACATCGGACTTCTCTTTCTAATTGTAATCTTTGAAGCTTTATAACTTCATCGCTGATGAAGGTATTTTAAAATAATTTAATGATTGTTTACTAGAGCTAATAATTATTTCATTTTAGCAATTAAAAAATCGCACGCATTTTCCGTATTCTGTGTGGAGTAGAGCCGATAGCCAGGCCTACAAGGCTCTAGTGCTGTGCTGTTTCCTCTCGAAGTAAGAGTTCTGGGTTCTGATTTTAAATCGCGGACCGATGGACAGTGGTCTTTTGGCTGGTCTTAAGAGACCACCATCTGTCGCAGTCACCTGTTTTCAACGATACGATCATAATGTATGATAGAATTATTTACAACAGCTGCATTTGACCGTCAGAGACCGAGTCCCTATAGTTTTCCCTCTTATTTACAAATATGTAATCCTAATTTGTTGCACAGAGACTGCGCGCCGGCACAGTGTGGGTGAACGACTACAACGTGCTGAGCAACCAGGTCCCGTTCGGCGGCTACAAGCAGTCCGGCATCGGCCGAGAGAACGGGCCCTACGGCATCAAGAACTACACCGAGGTCAAGGCGGTCGTCACCAGGCTCACTGACAAGACTTCCTAGATATACACTTCGTTTTGTGGCCGTGGACTAGTAAGACACGGACAATTCTGCAAATTTTACGGTGTACAATGTCATCGAAAAGGAAACAGAACTCATATAACTCACGTACTTTTTTCTTGACATATTATGCCCAGTTCGAATTTCAGAAATACGGTTCAACCAGAATTTTGATCACATTCGAAACTGGTCGTTTCGCATCTGTACAAAGTATTGTTTCTGTTTGAAGTGTTGTCTGTCGTACATGATATCGCAAGATACAGTAGGTACTCCATTTCTTACTACTCTGTTTGTAGGCTATTTCATTGAGTGATATGATTGCCGACCTATTGCACTGTCTGATTATATTCAATGCAGAAATCATTATCTTATGCATTAGTTAGATTAAGAAATAAATTAACGCTGCCGCTCCCTGCGTTTTGGGACCAGTTTAGCCATATTGTTGCGAGATTATTAGTAACATAACAATACACTTAAATCTACCCCATAATCAAACCTTTTTTATGTTTTTAAAATCTAACGTATCGCGTTAATATTGTTAACGTTTAAGCTGTCATGTTAGAGAAACTGAAATCATTTCACATTGTGCATTTACGTCATAACAAGAAGTTATATTCCAAATGTCTTCCAATACGCGTAACACGTATGTTTTATGTAAGCACAATCTGTATTTCCATAAATATTGTATAGTGCCATTTATCTACTGTTGCTTTGTAATTTTTATTTTTGTAAAATAAAAAATAGTAATATATGTACAAAGTTTTATTTTTAACAGTTTAATCTAAAATCAACCACACATTTGAGTAACAATCGTATTTAAAATGGAATTTTCAGAAATCACATAATACTCATTTTATAAATCAATTTACATTTTGGAAAATCAAAGGATCATAGAAAAGTACCAATCAGGCAACTTATTAACCTTTGGTGTATTCAATACAATTTAAAAATATAGAAACGAAGATTTAAATATTTTAGATAGATTAAAAGTGCTAATATTAAATTATAACAAGGCAAAACCTTCATAAGGTGCATCTATTCTATAATCACAACAGTGGAATGTATTGGTGCCGCTTACTCTAAATCTCATAGCCTTGCACTATAATCACTAAAAACGATACAAATTAAAACACGGAAACAATCTAAAAAATACAAGAAAACCTATGAAAATATCTTTGGGTTTTCTAAATGCGCGTACAAACTGGACGGATGAGTAACATAATTGCTGTGGTAATAAAAATATCAGCGACATAATCACGATTTATCAATATAACCGTAATACAAAATCTAACAACTTTGTACTGTCAAACTGGATATTTCGAATACAATCGGCGAAGAACAAAACAGGATCTTCAGATTCCTCATCATGCAGTATAGTAATTTGTACATATGGCTTCAAAACAATTAGCGTTAAAAACTAATAAAAAATCTTAATTAACTTACACCGGTTCTCGTCCGATCACCGAAGTTTAAGCAACATCGGGCGCGGTCAGTACTTAGATGGGTGACCGCCTGGGAACACCGCGTGACGTTGGCTTTTTGCTTTTTTTTATCTATGGCTATTTTCTTTTTTTATGATGTACGATTTGTATAAAAAAAAATATCAGCATTATTAATTAATTTTAATATTATTTTTAAATTTAATTTTCTAGAGGTTTTATTTAGAAATCCGTTTCATTACTTCGAGCTAATGATGCTTCAGTTATTTTAAAAATTTATATTCGAACAATTTTATATATCTGGTTAAAACAATTGATAAAAATAAAATGACAATTAGCCAACGTCACGCGGTGTTCCCAGGCGGTCACCCATCCAAGTACTGACCGCGCCCGATGTTACTTAACTTCGGTGATCGAACGAGAACCGGTGTATTCAACATAGTATGGACTTTGTCGAATGCTGAGTCGAATTTTCTGTCCAAAAGTTAAAAGTGCTCTCTACTGCCTTTGTTTAATCATGCAATTTATTCATTAAAGTATTAAGTGCTAAATTACACAAAAAAATCACAAACATTTCGCCCCGGGTTTTCGAGCGCACTCACATGCTAGTTGTTTTTTTTTTCTCTATTTGACTTACTGTTTGGTTGATTTATCTATCAAAGAGTCAACTCTGAAAGTAATATCTCCTCTCACGTTTATTAAACTTTATTGTGGAAATAACCGTTCCCTGCATTAAATTCCCTGATTGGTGTATGTGACGTCACTCTTTGCACTGTTTGATAGTAGTGAGCTAATTCAACCTTGAGATTGTCAACGTCCATACCATGTTGAAAACACCGGTTCTCGTCCGATCACCGAAGTTTAAGCAACATCGGGCGCGGTCAGTACTTGGATGGGTGACCGCCTGGGAACACCGCGTGACGTTGGCATTTTGCTTTTTTTTATCTATGGCATTTTTCTTTTTATTTACGATTTCTATAAAAATATCTGCATTTTTAATTAATTTTAATATTATTTTTAAATTTTTATTTCTAGAGGTTTTATTTGGAAATCCGTTTCATTACTTTGAGTTAATGATGATGCAGATATTTTAAAAAATTTTATTCGAACAATTTTATATATCTGGTTAAAAACAATTGTTAAAAATAAAATGACAAAAAGCCAACGTCACGCGGTGTTCCCAGGCGGTCACCCATCCAAGTACTGACCGCGCCCGATGTTGCTTAACTTCGGTGATCGGACGAGAACCGGTGTATTCAACGTAGTATGGACGTTGGCGAATGCCAAGTCGAAATTTCCGGCCAAGTAACAAGGGATCTCTACTGTCATTGTTCAATAATGCACTTTATCTGTAAAGAAATAAAGTGCTAAATTGCAAAAATATAATCGCAGACATTAATCCACCCCAAGCATGTTTTCGAGTTCACTAACATGCAGGTTTTTTTTTTGTATTTTAAGGCATCCATAATAATGTCTATTCAATATCATCAGCAAAATCCCTGCTCTACCCTGTTCTCAGTCAATACTCAACATTGTCTATAAGGTTTGTTTGTGTGGGAAATCATCAAATTACTCCTTCCACTCTGGGCGCAGCGGAAGGGAGTGTCAGACTCTTACTGACTGACTTAAACCTATCGGTGTTCCTCCAATTGCCCTTTGCGGTCCAGGGCCGCGGTAACCCTTTCGAACAATCATTTGCTCCTGGGCTTTAATTTGGTCTGAACTGTCTCAAATATTAAAGGTACTCTTTTCATCAAACTTTTTTAATTTCCGTGTATTAATTACAAGAAAAATAGTGTATTTAAAAAAAAAAGCAAAAAGCCAACGTCACGCGGTGTTCCCAGGCGGTCACCCATCCAAGTACTGACCGCGCCCGATGTTGCTTAACTTCGGTGATCGGACGAGAACCGGTGTATTCAACGTAGTATGGACGTTGGCGAATGCCAAGTCGAAATTTCCGGCCAAGTAACAAGGGATCTCTACTGTCATTGTTCAATAATGCACTTTATCTGTAAAGAAATAAAGTGCTAAATTGCAAAAATATAATCGCAGACATTAATCCACCCCAAGCGTGTTTTCGAGCTCACTAACATGCAGGTTTTTTTTTGTATTTTAAGGCATCCATAATAATGTCTATTCAATATCATCAGCAAAATCCCTGCTCTACCCTGTTCTCAGTCAATACTCAACATTGTCTATAAGGTTTGTTTGTGTGGGAAATCATCAAATTACTCCTTCCACTCTGGGCGCAGCGGAAGGGAGTGTCAGACTCTTACTGACTGACTTAAACCTACCGGTGTTCCTCCAATTGCCCTTTGCGGTCCAGGGCCGCGGTAACACTTTCGAACAATCATTTGCTCCTGGGCTTTAATTTGGTCTGAACTTTCTCAAATATTAAAGGTACTCTTTTCATCAAACTTTTTTAATTTCCGTGTATTAATTACAAGAAAAATAGTGTATTTTAAAAAAAAAGCAAAAAGCCAACGTCACGCGGTGTTCCCAGGCGGTCACCCATCCAAGTACTGACCGCGCCCGATGTTGCTTAACTTCGGTGATCGGACGAGAACCGGTGTATTCAACGTAGTATGGACGTTGGCGACAACTAGACTCAAATAGTCGATCCGTATCAACATAAATAATGAATGACGTCATAAACCTGTTATCTTCAGGCAAGGACATTGACCGGCAGGTTTTTCGGTTCGCTTCGTAGATCCACTTCTCGTGTATCGCGACTAAGGGTTTCACGTTGACGCTTGCAAGGATATCCTCTTCTATTTATACTTTTAACAAGATTTTTTATTACTTATTTATTTATTTTATTACTAGTTGACCCGCGCAACTTTGTCTGCATCACAATTTTCTTTACTACTCTGCTTTTTTTGGTCTTAGCGTGATGATATATATCATTATAGCCTTCCTCGATAAATGGGCTATCTAATCCTGAAATAATTTTTTAAATCGGACCAGTAGTTTCTGAGATTAGCGCGTTCAAGCAAACAAACAAACAAACTCTTCAGCTTTACATATTAGTATAGATTTATGAACACACAGAAAATCATTACACACACACACAGAGAACACAGAAAACATTATTTTACGCAACAGTACCACATACAATATTTTTTATTAACTTTCTAACGCAATTCAGATATTTGTGCCTGGGAATCATCATCTCACGTTGCTGAGTTGATGATGGAAGGTATAAGTCAGGATCTGATGATGGGATCCCAGGACAAATGTTTGTTCAGCGTTATTTTTGCCAATTGTTAACCGATTTGGATGATTCATTTTTGTTTGGAAGAGTATTTTCCCGGACTGGTCTCATTTCAATTTGGTGAAGATTTGATGAAGAACTTCGGAGGTAGGCAACGGAACTCTTCATTATATGATAGCAAATGGATCGGGATTGCTGAAATCGCATGACTGTTGATTGTTTACCTACATAACCTCACGCCCGGTACGCTGTGTTAGTGGTTTCAGTAAGATTTTTTTTGTAAAAAGATTTTTGATATATATTCTCGCAATTTGCCTTCTTGTTGCTGTCTAACCTGCTAGTCTATTTCGATATCGAGCTTCACCTGAGTGACAAACCTCACAAAGTGAGCTTTATTGCCTATAGCATAAAGGTCTTACGTTTGGCGTAATTTGACACTCCGCAGTGTCGAGACACGAAAATGTTGTTACAGAATAGGGGTACTGGTATAAGAGCACAGGGCACGTTCCGTCCACTATCTTTCTTCTCTGATTCGGTGACTGGCATAGGAATCACAGCTCAAAGTTTCGACCTCTGAAAATACTTCATACTACTTGTTTATGATTTTTGGGTCTATTAGTCACCCATCATCAATAAATATGGAGAATGGCTTAATTCGAAATATCTACTAGTTGTTCACTTGTCATGCCTAATTTCCAGATCGACTCGGAACAGCAGACCCGTATCCTGAGTCTCATTGAGACAGGCAAGAAGCAGGGAGCTAAGCTAGTCGGAGGCGGCAACCGCGCCTCGGACACCGGATACTTTGTGGAGCCCACCGTGTTCAGTGACGTCAAGGATAATATGGACATCGCTACCACTGAGGTATGAATAATATTATGTTATGCTTTACTAGCTGCCCGGGGCCTCACAACTTCGTCTGCGTGACATTTTTCATTAATGGTCCGCTCCTATTGGTCGTAGCGTGGTGTTATATAGCCTATAGCCTTCCTCAATAAATACCTGTTTTCCCGTTGTCCCAGTACACCATGTCCCGGTTAAAGGGGACAAATGGAAGTAGGCTATCCAACGATAAAACAGTTTTTCAGAATCACATGCACACACAAACCCTAATCAAGGACAAAATCTGTAGATTAACGAATCACAGACGTCGTCGTATGTACATGATTACTTAGGGACATGTGAAATCATCGGAATGTATGAACAAACAATCTGTTCTGTGTGGGAACCATAGATATAAGAAACAGTGGGAACTAAACATATTTATGATACTCAAACCGGATGTTTGCACAGAAGTAGCTAAGCTAGGTACCAGCTTAGTACGTCTACCATGAGTTTTATCTATACCTACTCGCTAGCTCGAAAACTTACAAAAAAACTAGTTACTAATTAATTTTTTTAGTTGTTAATAAAGTTTTACTTGCAACTTGCTTGCTTGTTAGATTAGAAACTTGTTTTTTTAAAGTTTTCATACATTTTTTAAATACAGGTGCTAGCGAGTATTGTTTGATAAAACTCATGGTAGACGTACAGATACAATTTTAAAAGAATCAGTTCAGATTCAGTGCTGATAAAAAGCATCGGTGCATTCCAGATCTTCGGCCCCGTGCAGCAGATCCTGAAGTTCTCTCAGGTGGACGAGGTGATCGAGCGCGCTAACAGCTCGGAGTACGGCCTGGCGTCCACCGTCTTCACGCAGGACATCGACAAGGCCAACTATGTCGTGCAGGTATAGACATCATCCTAATACATTGTTTTTTTTTAGTTTTATTATAGTATTTTTTTAAGGTATGAAATGTGGGCCTTAAGCCCATTAGTAGTAGGCATTAGCATTGTTCAAGCTCACCGCACACGCTCACGCTTACGAGATTTGACAAAATCATTAGTATTTTGATTGGCTGTGAAAATGGGATATAATGAAAAAAGGGCCTTCGTCAAGACCCAAATATAGCAAACTGAATGGTAACCAATAGGGAATTTGCATGAAAAAAATATTTATTATTCATACAGTTTATCTAAAAATATAAACAGTGAAAATAGTTGCTCGAAAAACAAACGAGATATAATTATTTTCAACAAATATATCTGTCCCTCTCGCGAAAACGCTGTTTTATATGGCAGCTCTACAGGCGTCATAGACTTGGACGTCAAAGTTAACATCGGACTTCTCTTTCTAATTGTAATCTTTGAAGCTTTATAACTTCATCGCTGATGAAGGTATTTTAAAATAATTTAATGATTGTTTACTAGAGCTAATAATTATTTCATTTTAGCAATTAAAAAATCGCACGCATTTTCCGTATTCTGTGTGGAGTAGAGCCGATAGCCAGGCCTACAAGGCTCTAGTGCTGTGCTGTTTCCTCTCGAAGTAAGAGTTCTGGGTTCTGATTTTAAATCGCGGACCGATGGACAGTGGTCTTTTGGCTGGTCTTAAGAGACCACCATCTGTCGCAGTCACCTGTTTTCAACGATACGATCATAATGTATGATAGAATTATTTACAACAGCTGCATTTGACCGTCAGAGACCGAGTCCCTATAGTTTTCCCTCTTATTTACAAATATGTAATCCTAATTTGTTGCACAGAGACTGCGCGCCGGCACAGTGTGGGTGAACGACTACAACGTGCTGAGCAACCAGGTCCCGTTCGGCGGCTACAAGCAGTCCGGCATCGGCCGAGAGAACGGGCCCTACGGCATCAAGAACTACACCGAGGTCAAGGCGGTCGTCACCAGGCTCACTGACAAGACTTCCTAGATATACACTTCGTTTTGTGGCCGTGGACTAGTAAGACACGGACAATTCTGCAAATTTTACGGTGTACAATGTCATCGAAAAGGAAACAGAACTCATATAACTCACGTACTTTTTTCTTGACATATTATGCCCAGTTCGAATTTCAGAAATACGGTTCAACCAGAATTTTGATCACATTCGAAACTGGTCGTTTCGCATCTGTACAAAGTATTGTTTCTGTTTGAAGTGTTGTCTGTCGTACATGATATCGCAAGATACAGTAGGTACTCCATTTCTTACTACTCTGTTTGTAGGCTATTTCATTGAGTGATATGATTGCCGACCTATTGCACTGTCTGATTATATTCAATGCAGAAATCATTATCTTATGCATTAGTTAGATTAAGAAATAAATTAACGCTGCCGCTCCCTGCGTTTTGGGACCAGTTTAGCCATATTGTTGCGAGATTATTAGTAACATAACAATACACTTAAATCTACCCCATAATCAAACCTTTTTTATGTTTTTAAAATCTAACGTATCGCGTTAATATTGTTAACGTTTAAGCTGTCATGTTAGAGAAACTGAAATCATTTCACATTGTGCATTTACGTCATAACAAGAAGTTATATTCCAAATGTCTTCCAATACGCGTAACACGTATGTTTTATGTAAGCACAATCTGTATTTCCATAAATATTGTATAGTGCCATTTATCTACTGTTGCTTTGTAATTTTTATTTTTGTAAAATAAAAAATAGTAATATATGTACAAAGTTTTATTTTTAACAGTTTAATCTAAAATCAACCACACATTTGAGTAACAATCGTATTTAAAATGGAATTTTCAGAAATCACATAATACTCATTTTATAAATCAATTTACATTTTAGAAAATCAAAGGATCATAGAAAAGTACCAATCAGGCAACTTATTAACCTTTGGTGTATTCAATACAATTTAAAAATATAGAAACGAAGATTTAAATATTTTAGATAGATTAAAAGTGCTAATATTAAAGTATAACAAGGCAAAACCTTCATAAGGTGCATCTATTCTATAATCACAACAGTGGAATGTATTGGTGCCGCTTACTCTATATCACATAGCCTTGCACTATAATCACTAAAAACGATACAAATTAAAACACGGAAACAATCTAAAAAATACAAGAAAACCTATGAAAATATCTTTGGGTTTTCTAACTGCGCGTACAAACTGGACGGATGAGTAACATAATTGCTGTGGTAATAAAAATATCAGCGACATAATCACGATTTATCAATATAACCGTAGTACAAAATCTAACAACTTTGTACTGTCAAACTGGATATTTCGAATACAATCGGCGAAGAACAAAACAGGATCTTCAGATTCCTCATCATGCGGTATAGTAATTTGTACTTATGGCTTCAACACAATTAGCGTTAAAAACTAATAAAAAATCTTAATTAACTTACACCGGTTCTCGTCCGATCACCGAAGTTTAAGCAACATCGGGCGCGGTCAGTACTTGGATGGGTGACCGCCTGGGAACACCGCGTGACGTTGGCTTTTTGCTTTTTTTTATCTATGGCTATTTTCTTTTTTTATGTACGATTTCTATAAAAAAAATTATCAGCATTATTAATTAATTTTAATATTATTTTTAAATTTAATTTTCTAGAGGTTTTATTTAGAAATCCGTTTCATTACTTCGAGCTAATGATGCTTCAGTTATTTTAAAAAATTATATTCGAACAATTTTATATATCTGGTTAAAAAACAATTGATAAAAATAAAATTAAAATTAATTAATAATTTTAATATTATTTTTAAATTTTATTTTCTAGAGGTTTTATTTGGAAATCCGTTTCATTACTTTGAGTTAATGATGCTGCAGTTATTTTAAAAATTTCCATTTGCACAATTTTATATATCTGGTTAAAAACAATTGTTAAAAATAAAATGACAAAAAGCCAACGTCACGCGGTGTTCCCAGGCGGTCACCCATCCAAGTACTGACCGCGCCCGATGTTGCTTAACTTCGGTGATCGGACGAGAACCGGTGTATTCAACGTAGTATGGACGTTGGCGAATGTCAAGTCGAAATTTCCGGCCAAGTTACAAGGGATCTCTACTGTCATTGTTGACTAATGCACTTTATCTGTAAAGAAATAAAGTGCTAAATTGCAAAAATATAATCGCAGACATTAATCCACCCCAAGCGTGTTTTCGAGCTCACTAACATGCAGGTTTTTTTTTTGTATTTTAAGGCATCCATAATAATGTCTATTATTCAATATCATCAGCAAAATCCCTGCTCTACCCTGTTCTCAGTCAATACTCAACATTGTCTATAAGGTTTGTTTGTGCGGGAAATCAACAAATTACTCCTTCCACTCTGGGCGCAGCGGAAGGGAGTGTCAGACTCTTACTGACTGACTTAAACCTATCGGTGTTCCTCCAAATGCCCTTTGCGGTCCAGGGCCGCCGTAACCCTTTGGAACAATCATTTGCTCCTGGGCTTTAATTTGGTCTGAGCTGTCTCAAATATTAAAGGTACTCTTTTCATCAAACTTTTTTAATTTCCGTGTATTAACTACAAGAAAAATAGTGTATTTAAAAAAAAAAAGCAAAAAGCCACCGTCACGCGGTGTTCCCAGGCGGTCACCCATCCAAGTACTGACCGCGCCCGATGTTGCTTAACTTCGGTGATCGGACGAGAACCGGTGTATTCAACGTAGTATGGACGTTGGCGACAACTAGACTCAAATAGTCGAGCCGTATCAACATAAATAATGAATGACGTCATAACTAACCTGTTATCTTCAGGCAAGGACATTGACCGGCAGGTTTTTCGCTTCGCTTCGTAGATCCACTTCTCGTGTATCGCGACTAAGGGTTTCACGTTGACGCTTGCAAGGATATCCTCTTCTATTTATACTTTTAGCAAGTTTTTTTATTACTTATTTATTTATTTTATTACTAGTTGACCCGCGCAACTTTGTCTGCATCACAATTTTCATTACTACTCTGTTTTTTTTGGTCTTAGCGTGATGATATATAGCATATAGCCTTCCTCGATAAATGGGCTATCTAACCCTGAAAGATTTTTTTAAATCGGACCAGTAGTTTCTGAGATTAGCGCGTTCAAGCAAACAAACAAACAAACTCTTCAGCTTTACAAATTAGTATAGATTTATGAACACACAGAAAATCATTACACACACACACAGAGAACACAGAAAACATTATTTTACGCAACAGTACCACATACAATATTTTTTATTAACTTTCTAACGCAATTCAGATATTTGTGCCTGGGAATCATCATCTCATGTTGCTGAGTTGATGATGGAAGGTATAAGTCAGGATCTGATGATGGGATCCCAGGACAAATGTTTGTTCAGCGTTATTTTTGCCAATTGTTAACCGATTTGGGTGATTCATTTTTGTTTGGAAGAGTATTTTCCCGGACTGGTCTCATTTCAATTTGGTGAAGATCTGATGAAGAACTTCGGAGGTAGGCAACGGAGCTCTTCAATAAATGATAGCAAATGGATCGAGATTGCTGAAATCGCATGACTGTTGATTGTTTACCTACATAACCTCACGCCCGGTACGCTGTGTTAGTGGTTTCAATAAGATTTTTTTTGTAAAAAAGATTTTTGATATATATTCTCGCAATTTGCCTCCTTGTTGCTGTCTAACCTGCTAGTCTATTTCGATATCGAGCTTCACCTGAGTGACAAACCTCACAAAGTGAGCTTTATTGCCTACAGCATAAAGGTCTTACGTTTGACGTAATTTGACACTCCGCTGTCGAGACACGAAAATGTTGTTACAGAATAGGGGTACTGGTATAAGAGCACAGGGCACGTTCCGTCTACTATCTTTCTTCTCCGATTCGGTGACTGGCATAGGAATCACAGCTCAAAGTTTCGACCTCTGAAAATACTTCATACTACTTGTTTATGATTTTTGGGTCTATTAGTCACCCATCATCAATAAATATGGAGAATGGCTTAATTCGAAATATCTACTAGTTGTAACAGAGTAACAGAGTAACAGAGTAAAACTCATGGTAGACGTACAGATACAATTTTAAAGGAATCAGTTCAGATTCAGTGCTGATAAAAAGCATCGGTGCATTCCAGATCTTCGGCCCCGTGCAGCAGATCCTGAAGTTCTCTCAGGTGGACGAGGTGATCGAGCGCGCTAACAATTCGGAGTACGGCCTGGCGTCCGCCGTCTTCACGCAGGACATCGACAAGGCCAACTATGTCGTGCAGGTATAGACATCATCCTAATACATTGTTTTTTTTAGTTTTACTATAGTATTTTTTTAAGGTATGAAATGTGGGCCTTAAGCCCATTAGTAGTAGGCATTAGCATTGTTCAAGCTCACCGCACACGCTCACGCTTACGAGATTTGACAAAATCATTAGTATTTTGATTGGCTGTGAAAATGGGATATAATGAAAAAAGGGCCTTCGTCAAGACCCAAATATAGCAAACTGAATGGTAACCAATAGGGAATTTGCATGAAAAAAATATTTATTATTCATACAGTTTATCTAAAAATATAAACAGTGAAAATAGTTGCTCGAAAAACAAACGAGATATAATTATTTTCAACAAATATATCTGTCCCTCTCGCGAAACCGCTGTTTTATATGGCAGCTCTACAGGCGTCATAGACTTGGACGTCAAAGTTAACATCGGACTTCTCTTTCTAATTGTAATCTTTGAAGCTTTATAACTTCATCGCTGATGAAGGTATTTTAAAATAATTTAATGATTGTTTACTAGAGCTAATAAATATTTCATTTTAGCAATTAAAAAATCGCACGCATTTTCCGTATTCTGTGTGGAGTAGAGCCGATACAAGCCAGGCCTACAAGGCTCTAGTGCTGTGCTGTTTCCTCTCGAAGTAAGAGTTCTGGGTTCTGATTTTAAATCGCGGACCGATAGACAGTGGTCTTTTGGCTGGTCTTAAGAGACCACCATCTGTCGCAGTCACCTGTTTTCAACGATACGATCATAATGTATGATAGAATTATTTACAACAGCTGCATTTGACCGTCAGAGACCGAGTCCCTATAGTTTTCCCTCTTATTTACAAATATGTAATCCTAATTTGTTGCACAGAGACTGCGCGCCGGCACAGTGTGGGTGAACGACTACAACGTGCTGAGCAACCAGGTCCCGTTCGGCGGCTACAAGCAGTCCGGCATCGGCCGAGAGAACGGGCCCTACGGCATCAAGAACTACACCGAGGTCAAGGCGGTCGTCACCAGGCTCACTGACAAGACTTCCTAGATATACACTTCGTTTTGTGGCCGTGGACTAGTAAGACACGGACAATTCTGCAAATTTTACGGTGTACAATGTCATCGAAAAGGAAACAGAACTCATATAACTCACGTACTTTTTTCTTGACATATTATGCCCAGTTCGAATTTCAGAAATACGGTTCAACCAGAATTTTGATCACATTCGAAACTGGTCGTTTCGCATCTGTACAAAGTATTGTTTCTGTTTGAAGTGTTGTCTGTCGTACATGATATCGCAAGATACAGTAGGTACCTACTCCATTTCTTACTACTCTGTTTGTAGGCTATTTCATTGAGTGATATGATTGCCGACCTATTGCACTGTCTGATTATATTCAATGCAGAAATCATTATCTTATGCATTAGTTAGATTAAGAAATAAATTAACGCTGCCGCTCCCTGCGTTTTGGGACCAGTTTAGCCATATTGTTGCGAGATTATTAGTAACATAACAATACACTTAAATCTACCCCATAATCAAACCTTTTTTATGTTTTTAAAATCTAACGTATCGCGTTAATATTGTTAACGTTTAAGCTGTCATGTTAGAGAAACTGAAATCATTTCACATTGTGCATTTACGTCATAACAAGAAGTTATATTCCAAATGTCTTCCAATACGCGTAACACGTATGTTTTATGTAAGCACAATCTGTATTTCCATAAATATTGTATAGTGCCATTTATCTACTGTTGCTTTGTAATTTTTATTTTTGTAAAATAAAAAATAGTAATATATGTACAAAGTTTTATTTTTAACAGTTTAATCTAAAATCAACCACACATTTGAGTAACAATCGTATTTAAAATGGAATTTTCAGAAATCACATAATACTCATTTTATAAATCAATTTACATTTTAGAAAATCAAAGGATCATAGAAAAGTACCAATCAGGCAACTTATTAACCTTTGGTGTATTCAATACAATTTAAAAATATAGAAACGAAGATTTAAATATTTTAGATAGATTAAAAGTGCTAATATTAAATTATAACAAGGCAAAACCTTCATAAGGTGCATCTATTCTATAATCACAACAGTGGAATGTATTGGTGCCGCTTACTCTAAATCTCATAGCCTTGCACTATAATCACTAAAAACGATACAAATTAAAACACGGAAACAATCTAAAAAATACAAGAAAAACTATGAAAATATCTTTGGGTTTTCTAAATGCGCGTACAAACTGGACGGATGAGTAACATAATTGCTGTGGTAATAAAAATATCAGCGACATAATCACGATTTATCAATATAACCGTAATACAAAATCTAACAACTTTGTACTGTCAAACTGGATATTTCGAATACAATCGGCGAAGAACAAAACAGGATCTTCAGATTCCTCATCATGCAGTATAGTAATTTGTACTTATGGCTTCAACACAATTAGCGTTAAAAACTAATAAAAAATCTTAATTAACTTACACCGGTTCTCGTCCGATCACCGAAGTTTAAGCAACATCGGGCGCGGTCAGTACTTGGATGGGTGACCGCCTGGGAACACCGCGTGACGTTGGCTTTTTGCTTTTTTTTATCTATGGCTATTTTCTTTTTTTATGATGTACGATTTCTATAAAAAAAAAATATCAGCATTATTAATTAATTTTAATATTATTTTTAAATTTAATTTTCTAGAGGTTTTATTTAGAAATCCGTTTCATTACTTCGAGCTAATAATGCTTCAGTTATTTTAAAAATTTATATTCGAACAATTTTATATATCTGGTTAAAAAACAATTGATAAAAATAAAATGACAATTAGCCAACGTCACGCGGTGTTCCCAGGCGGTCACCCATCCAAGTACTGACCGCGCCCGATGTTACTTAACTTCGGTGATCGAACGAGAACCGGTGTATTCAACATAGTATGGACTTTGTCGAATGCTGAGTCGAATTTTCTGTCCAAAAGTTAAAAGTGCTCTCTACTGCCTTTGTTTAATCATGCAATTTATTCATTAAAGTATTAAGTGCTAAATTACACAAAAAAATCACAAACATTTCGCCCCGGGTTTTCGAGCGCACTCACATGCTAGTTGTTTTTTTTTCTCTATTTGACTTACTGTTTGGTTATTTATCTATCAAAGAGTCAACTCTGAAAGTAATATCTCCTCTCACGTTTATTAAACTTTATTGTGGAAATAACCGTTCCCTGCATTAAATTCCCTGATTGGTGTATGTGACGTCACTCTTTGCACTGTTTGTTAGTAGTGAGCTAATTCAACCTTGAGATTGTCAACGTCCATACCATGTTGAAAACACCGGTTCTCGTCCGATCACCGAAGTTTAAGCAACATCGGGCGCGGTCAGTACTTGGATGGGTGACCGCCTGGGAACACCGCGTGACGTTGGCATTCTGCTTTTTTTTATCTATGGCATTTTTCTTTTTATTTACGATTTCTATAAAAATATCTGCATTTTTAATTATTTTTAATATTATTTTTAAATTTTTATTTCTAGAGGTTTTATTTGGAAATCCGTTTCATTACTTTGAGTTAATGATGATGCAGATATTTTAAAAATTTTTATTCGAACAATTTTATATATCTGGTTAAAAACAATTGTTAAAAATAAAATGAAAAAAAGCCAACGTCACGTGGTGTTCCCAGGCGGTCACCCATCCAAGTACTGACCGCGCCCGATGTTGCTTAACTTCGGTGGTCGGACGAGAACCGGTGTATTCAACGTAGTATGGACGTTGGCGACAACTAGACTCAAATAGTCGATCCGTATCAACATAAATAATGAATGACGTCATAAACCTGTTATCTTCAGGCAAGGACATTGACCGGCAGGTTTTTCGGTTCGCTTCGTAGATCCACTTCTCGTGTATCGCGACTAAGGGTTTCACGTTGACGCTTGCAAGGATATCCTCTTCTATTTATACTTTTAACAAGATTTTTTATTACTTATTTATTTATTTTATTACTAGTTGACCCGCGCAACTTTGTCTGCATCACAATTTTCTTTACTACTCTGCTTTTTTTGGTCTTAGCGTGATGATATATATCATTATAGCCTTCCTCGATAAATGGGCTATCTAATCCTGAAATAATTTTTTAAATCGGACCAGTAGTTTCTGAGATTAGCGCGTTCAAGCAAACAAACAAACAAACTCTTCAGCTTTACATATTAGTATAGATTTATGAACACACAGAAAATCATTACACACACACACAGAGAACACAGAAAACATTATTTTACGCAACAGTACCACATACAATATTTTTTATTAACTTTCTAACGCAATTCAGATATTTGTGCCTGGGAATCATCATCTCACGTTGCTGAGTTGATGATGGAAGGTATAAGTCAGGATCTGATGATGGGATCCCAGGACAAATGTTTGTTCAGCGTTATTTTTGCCAATTGTTAACCGATTTGGATGATTCATTTTTGTTTGGAAGAGTATTTTCCCGGACTGGTCTCATTTCAATTTGGTGAAGATTTGATGAAGAACTTCGGAGGTAGGCAACGGAACTCTTCATTATATGATAGCAAATGGATCGGGATTGCTGAAATCGCATGACTGTTGATTGTTTACCTACATAACCTCACGCCCGGTACGCTGTGTTAGTGGTTTCAATAAGATTTTTTTTGTAAAAAGATTTTTGATATATATTCTCGCAATTTGCCTTCTTGTTGCTGTCTAACCTGCTAGTCTATTTCGATATCGAGCTTCACCTGAGTGACAAACCTCACAAAGTGAGCTTTATTGCCTACAGCATAAAGGTCTTACGTTTGGCGTAATTTGACACTCCGCAGTGTCGAGACACGAAAATGTTGTTACAGAATAGGGGTACTGGTATAAGAGCACAGGGCACGTTCCGTCCACTATCTTTCTTCTCTGATTCGGTGACTGGCATAGGAATCACAGCTCAAAGTTTCGACCTCTGAAAATACTTCATACTACTTGTTTATGATTTTTGGGTCTATTAGTCACCCATCATCAATAAATATGGAGAATGGCTTAATTCGAAATATCTAC
Organism: Lacanobia oleracea; assembly: GCA_950371165.1. Taxonomy (NCBI): domain Eukaryota; kingdom Metazoa; phylum Arthropoda; class Insecta; order Lepidoptera; family Noctuidae; genus Lacanobia; species Lacanobia oleracea. Next base: position 17,222,182 of record OX493405.1, on the reverse strand, counting down.
TAGTTGTTCACTTGTCATGCCTAATTTCCAGATCGACTCGGAACAGCAGACCCGTATCCTGAGTCTCATTGAGACAGGCAAGAAGCAGGGAGCTAAGCTAGTCGCAGGCGGCAACCGCGCCTCGGACACCGGATACTTTGTGGAGCCCACCGTGTTCAGTGACGTCAAGGATAATATGGACATCGCTACCACTGAGGTATGAATAATATTATGTTATGCTTTACTAGCTGCCCGGGGCCTCACAACTTCGTCTGCGTGACATTTTTCATTAATGGTCCGCTCCTATTGGTCGTAGCGTGGTGTTATATAGCCTATAGCCTTCCTCAATAAATACCTGTTTTCCCGTTGTCCCAGTACACCATGTCCCGGTTAAAGGGGACAAATGGAAGTAGGCTATCCAACGATAAAACAGTTTTTCAGAATCACATGCACACACAAACCCTAATCAAGGACAAAATCTGTAGATTAACGAATCACAGACGTCGTCGTATGTACATGATTACTTAGGGACATGTGGAATCATCGGAATGTATGAACAATCTGTTCTGTGTGGGAACCATAGATATGTAAAGAAAACATATAATTTTCTTTAATTTTATATTTTAACACATTTAAACTTTCCCGCGCATCAAACGTCATCGCACAGTGAATTGTCAGATGACGTTGTAAGCTATGAAAAAGATAACCTATAAGTATCTCGTGCTTGTAAACAGAAAACAAGAATTTATAATATTAATTTCATTGTTAAAATATTCTAATGGTGATTAGAAACAGACATTGTTAATAATAACATTAAATGTCGTTTCTTTTCTTACAGGTATGTAAGTTTTTCTAAGTATTAAGTAAATTCACTTTTATTTCATGTATTACAAAACAATAAATCTTTTCTTACAGAAACTCAATTATGTTTGACTGACTGTGTCGTTCTAATCCCGAATTTATTAGAAAATACCTTATAAAACGACATTTATTGTCAGAAAATGGAGAAATTAAAATTTACGTTTGAAATTAAACCATCTGTAGACGGAAAGTCGAACCACATCGCCGTAACTGCAATTGCCACAAAAGACGACAAAGTTTTCCTTATTCCTGAAGAATGTCAAGCGATATCACGCCACCAACATATCCAGTCCTCGAAAACTTTTATTACTGTGAAGAATACATTGAAAAAAAGATATCAAACTAGAAGTGTTTGGATAAAAACAACACAGGATATATTACAAACATATGTTGATGAGGATGAAAACATGATCTTTCAGGACCAATTTTTAGAGGAAACTTCCCAAGAAGAAATGGCTATTGGTAAAAAAAAGTGTTCAGAAGATCCTATAGTGAAAATTTTGGAAAAATTAGTTGAAAGTCAACAGAAGAAGGAAAAACAAAGTATGAAAAAGTTAGCTGACAAGTTTGTAATTGAAAAATTTGATGGAAAAAGTTCTAGTGCAAATCAGTGGATGGAAATATTTGAAAAAGAATGTGCAAGGTATGATATAGTGAAAGAAGAAGAAAAAATTGAAATCTTCAGATTATTTCTTGAGAAATCATGCACTGATTGGTATTCCTCCATGATGATCAAACTTAGCTTACACTCCGAGTGGTCAGAATGGAAATCAAGTTTTTTGCAAACCTATGGTAATAAAGGTTGGACTGCTAGCAAGTATGCTTTGTCTTACAAGTACCAATCAGGATCTTTGTTAGAGTATGCAGTAAAGAAAGAAAAACTTTTACTTGAAATAAGGAAAACAATAGATGAGGGAACTCTTATTGATATAATCGCTGCCGGCTTACCAGATTTCATAACAGATAGAATTAACAAAGAAGAAATGGTACATACAAATAATTTATTTAGTGAACTTGGAAGATTAGAGCATTTAATTTCAAGGAAAAAAATAATCAAGAAGAAAGAAGATAATAAACCAGATAGAAGAAAATGTAGTATTTGTGAAAAATTAAAGAAAGGTGTACGCTACCATCCAGAAGATTCATGCTGGTTCAAAACAAATTTTAATACTGAAAAAGATAAAAAGCAAATAAAACTTATTAACAATTCAGAATTGGAATGTGAATTGCAGTGTGAAGATCAAAAAAACTAATAGTGCCGCCATTGATCAAAGTAAAATTAGTACTGAATAAAAATGTCGAAATTTCTGGAATCTATGACTCTGGGTCTAATGTCTCTTTAATAAATTCAAAATTTTTAAAAATAAATAATAAGAAACCCAGTCATTTCACCAATACTAACTTAAAAACGATTAATGGCGTTAAAAAGGCAAATGGCATAATAACACTTGATATAGCTATCTTTGATGTGGAAAAAAAAATGAATGTTTTCGTAATAGACAAAGAAAATTTCGATTATGATTTTTTAGTGGGACTTGATTGTATAAAAGAGTTTTACCTAGTTCAAAACGAAAACTTAAAAATTACACAGAAATTACCTATACAAAGAAGTCGAATAGTTTCTAAGGAAACAAACAAAACAGATATAGTTTCTAAGGAGATAAAATCTGATAATATAGTAAACTTCAATGAAGGCATACATGAAGAAGACTTCAAAATTTGTATAAACCATCTAGACTACCAAAAACAGGCAGTGATTGATGAATTAATTTCGAAAAATAAATCTGTGTTTGCAAAGGACAAATATGACATAGGACAGGTAACGGATTATGAAGCACACATTGATCTATTAATAGAAAAATATTGCTTCAAAAGGCCATACCGATGCACAATACAAGACAAGAAGGAGATTGAAGATCAAATTGCAAAATTATTGGAAAAAAATATAATAGAAGAATCATACAGCCCATTTGCAGCACCAGTGACGTTAGCTTATAAAAGAGATGAAAATAAAAGATCAAGATTGTGCATCGATTTTCGAGACCTAAATAAAATCGTAGTGCCTCAATCACAGCCATTTCCTCTTATTGAAGACCTAATTCTAAAGACAAGAGATTGCAAGTTTTTCTCAACACTAGACCTAAACTCAGCGTTTTGGTCAATACCTTTGCGTATCACAGATAGACACAAAACTGCATTTGTGACACAAGAGGGTCACTATCAATGGACCTGTTTGCCATTTGGCTTAAAAACGTCCCCAGCTATATTCCAGAGGATAATGTGTAATATAATACGGAAACACAAGCTTGGAGGTTTCACTGTATGTTTCATCGATGACATCTTACTATTTTCTGAAAATTTCTCAGATCATGTCAGACATCTGGAAAAACTCTTTCAAGCAATTAAAAGCGAAGGCTTAAAATTAAAATTTTCTAAATGCACATTCGCAGCAGATACAGTTAAATACTTGGGTCATGTAATACAGAACAATTCAGTCAGACCACTGAAAGATAATTTGATATCAATAAAAAACTTTCCAAGACCAAAAACTCAAAAGAATGTGAGACAATTCCTGGGAAAAATAAACTTTTACCATAAGTATGTGCCAAACATAGCCATAAAATTGGACCCATTGCATAACCTTTTGCGAAAAGGACAATCCTTTAACTGGACAGATGCGTGCCAGGAGTCGTTTGATGAAATGAAACAAATGTTATGTTCTCAACCAGTGTTAACAATCTTTGACCCAAACCTACCTATTCACATATACACAGATGCTAGTATACTAGGAGTAGGAGCAGTACTAAAACAGCCACAAAAAAACAATGAAGAAAAACCAGTAGCATATTTTTCAAAAAAACTGAATGAAGTACAAAAAAGGAAGAAAGCTATCTATCTGGAATGCCTGGCAATTAAAGAATGTGTAAAGTATTGGCACTATATTTTAATAGGTCGGAAATTCACTGTATTCTCAGACCACAAGCCACTGGAGAAGATGAACATAAAATCTAGAACAGACGAAGAATTAGGAGACCTAACATACTACTTATCACAATATGATTTCCAAATTAAATATTCTCCAGGAAAATATAACATTGAAGCTGACTGTCTAAGCAGGAACCCGGTTCTTGAACCAAATGAAAATCTAGGGGAGCAGTTAAAAGTAGTAAATACAATAACACTAGAAGATATCCTAAAAGATCAAGTTGAAAATAAAAATATACAATGCAAAAAAGACAAGTTAATAGAAAAAGACAATGTTTACTACAAAAAAGTAAAGAAAAAAGAAAAAATTATTATATCAGAGGAATTTAGCATAGCTTTTATGAAAAGTGTACATACAGATCTGGGTCATATAGGCATTAAACAGATGCAGAGAATGATCAGCTCAGTGTATACAGCAAAAAATATGACTAAAAACATAAAAAGAATCTGTGACAGTTGTACAGTATGTCTAAAGAATAAATCAAGGGGAAAAATTAAATATGGATTGATGTCCCACTTGGGTCCCGCCACAAGACCTTTTCAGATATGCTCTATTGACACAATTGGAGGCTTCGGAGGTTCCAGGTCAACAAAGAAATATTTACATCTTTTATTAGATCATTTCACCAGATATGCATACATTCAAACATCAAGTACTCAAAACGCAAATGATTTCACCAAACTGATAAGAAACTGTACAGAAAGTGATGACATTGAATTGATACTATCAGACCAATACCCAGGTATCAATTCTAAGGAATTTAAAAGATTTTTGGATGAAAAAAACATTCCCATAATTTTTACAGCAGTGAACTCTCCTTTTTCAAATGGCTTGAATGAGAGATTGAATCAGACACTGGTCAATAAAATCAGATGCAAGATAAACGAACGTGACACTAAAATGGCATGGACATCTGTAGCCCACAACTGTGTACAAAAATACAATGAAACGGAGCACACTGTTACTGGATATGCTCCCAAATACCTACTTTATGGCACGGATGTTACGATTTTGCCAAATGAGCTGAAACAAAAGAAGACTAACCATGATTTAATCCAGGCCAGGGAAAAAGCACTGGAAAATACAATCAAATCACACAGTTATAACAAGACAATTTACGATAAAAATAGAAAACATATAGAGTTCAAAGTTGGTGATACTGTTTTTGTAGAGAATGGAAACAAACTGAATCGGAAGAAGCTTGAGGAATTGAAACTCGGACCGTACAAGATTATGGAAAAAATTTCAAACTCAATTTACAAGATAAACACTGACCATAAGAGATCACAGTCGAATTTATTCCACATTTCAAAGCTAACCCCAGCTCCTGCATGCGATTGAAAACCGTACATGAACAGACATGTTCGTTCTGTCGTCTTTAGGGGGGAGATGTAAAGAAAACATATAATTTTCTTTAATTTTATATTTTAACACATTTAAACTTTCCCGCGCATCAAACGTCATCGCACAGTGAATTGTCAGATGACGTTGTAAGCTATGAAAAAGATAACCTATAAGTATCTCGTGCTTGTAAACAGAAAACAAGAATTTATAATATTAATTTCATTGTTAAAATATTCTAATGGTGATTAGAAACAGACATTGTTAATAATAACATTAAATGTCGTTTCTTTTCTTACAGGTATGTAAGTTTTTCTAAGTATTAAGTAAATTCACTTTTATTTCATGTATTACAAAACAATAAATCTTTTCTTACAGAAACTCAATTATGTTTGACTGACTGTGTCGTTCTAATCCCGAATTTATTAGAAAATACCTTATAGATATAAGAAACAGTGGGAACTAAACATATTTATGATACTCAAACTGGATGTTTGCACAGAAGTAGCTAAGCTAGGTACCAGCTTAGTACGTCTACCATGAGTTTTATCTATACCTACTCGCTAGCTCGAAAACTTACAAAAAAACTAGTTACTAATTAATTTTTTTAGTTGTTAATAAAGTTTTACTTGCAACTTGCTTGCTTGTTAGATTAGAAACTTGTTTTTTTATAGTTTTCATACATTTTTTAAATACAGGTGCTAGCGAGTATTGTTTGATAAAACTCATGGTAGACGTACAGATACAATTTTAAAAGAATCAGTTCAGATTCAGTGCTGATAAAAAGCATCGGTGCATTCCAGATCTTCGGCCCCGTGCAGCAGATCCTGAAGTTCTCTCAGGTGGACGAGGTGATCGAGCGCGCTAACAGCTCGGAGTATGGCCTGGCGTCCACCGTCTTCACGCAGGACATCGACAAGGCCAACTATGTCGTGCAGGTATAGACATCATCCTAATACATTGTTTTTTTTTAGTTTTACTATAGTATTTTTTTAAGGTATGAAATGTGGGCCTTAAGCCCATTAGTAGTAGGCATTAGCATTGTTCAAGCTCACCGCACACGCTCACGCTTACGAGATTTGACAAAATCATTAGTATTTTGATTGGCTGTGAAAATGGGATATAATGAAAAAAGGGCCTTCGTCAAGACCCAAATATAGCAAACTGAATGGTAACCAATAGGGAATTTGCATGAAAAAAATATTTATTATTCATACAGTTTATCTAAAAATATTAACAGTGAAAATAGTTGCTCGAAAAACAAACGAGATATAATTATTTTCAACAAATATATCTGTCCCTCTCGCGAAAACGCTGTTTTATATGGCAGCTCTACAGGCGTCATAGACTTGGACGTCAAAGTTAACATCGGACTTCTCTTTCTAATTGTAATCTTTGAAGCTTTATAACTTCATCGCTGATGAAGGTATTTTAAAATAATTTAATGATTGTTTACTAGAGCTAATAAATATTTCATTTTAGCAATTAAACAATCGCACGCATTTTCCGTATTCTGTGTGGAGTAGAGCCGATAGCCAGGCCTACAAGGCTCTAGTGCTGTGCTGTTTCCTCTCGAAGTAAGAGTTCTGGGTTCTGATTTTAAATCGCGGACCGATGGGCAGTGGTCTTTTGGCTGGTCTTAAGAGACCACCATCTGTCGCAGTCACCTGTTTTCAACGATACGATCATAATGTATGATAGAATTATTTACAACAGCTGCATTTGACCGTCAGAGACCGAGTCCCTATAGTTTTCCCTCTTATTTACAAATATGTAATCCTAATTTGTTGCACAGAGACTGCGCGCCGGCACAGTGTGGGTGAACGACTACAACGTGCTGAGCAACCAGGTCCCGTTCGGCGGCTACAAGCAGTCCGGCATCGGCCGAGAGAACGGGCCCTACGGCATCAAGAACTACACCGAGGTCAAGGCGGTCGTCACCAGGCTCACTGACAAGACTTCCTAGATATACACTTCGTTTTGTGGCCGTGGACTAGTAAGACACGGACAATTCTGCAAATTTTACGGTGTACAATGTCATCGAAAAGGAAACAGAACTCATATAACTCACGTACTTTTTTCTTGACATATTATGCCCAGTTCGAATTTCAGAAATACGGTTCAACCAGAATTTTGATCACATTCGAAACTGGTCGTTTCGCATCTGTACAAAGTATTGTTTCTGTTTGAAGTGTTGTCTGTCGTACATGATATCGCAAGATACAGTAGGTACTCCATTTCTTACTACTCTGTTTGTAGGCTATTTCATTGAGTGATATGATTGCCGACCTATTGCACTGTCTGATTATATTCAATGCAGAAATCATTATCGTATGCATTAGTTAGATTAAGAAATAAATTAACGCTGCCGCTCCCTGCGTTTTGGGACCAGTTTAGCCATATTGTTGCGAGATTATTAGTAACATAACAATACACTTAAATCTACCCCATAATCAAACCTTTTTTATGTTTTTAAAATCTAACGTATCGCGTTAATATTGTTAACGTTTAAGCTGTCATGTTAGAGAAACTGAAATCATTTCACATTGTGCATTTACGTCATAACAAGAAGTTATATTCCAAATGTCTTCCAATACGCGTAACACGTATGTTTTATGTAAGCACAATCTGTATTTCCATAAATATTGTATAGTGCCATTTATCTACTGTTGCTTTGTAATTTTTATTTTTGTAAAATAAAAAATAGTAATATATGTACAAAGTTTTATTTTTAACAGTTTAATCTAAAATCAACCACACATTTGAGTAACAATCGTATTTAAAATGGAATTTTCAGAAATCACATAATACTCATTTTATAAATCAATTTACATTTTAGAAAATCAAAGGGTCATAGAAAAGTACCAATCAGGCAACTTATTAACCTTTGGTGTATTCAATACAATTTAAAAATATAGAAACGAAGATTTAAATATTTTAGATAGATTAAAAGTGCTAATATTAAAGTATAACAAGGCAAAACCTTCATAAGGTGCATCTATTCTATAATCACAACAGTGGAATGTATTGGTGCCGCTTACTCTAAATCACATAGCCTTGCACTATAATCACTAAAAACGATACAAATTAAAACACGGAAACAATCTAAAAAATACAAGAAAACCTATGAAAATATCTTTGGGTTTTCTAAATGCGCGTACAAACTGGACGGATGAGTAACATAATTGCTGTGGTAATAAAAATATCAGCGACATAATCACGATTTATCAATATAACCGTAGTACAAAATCTAACAACTTTGTACTGTCAAACTGGATATTTCGAATACAATCGGCGAAGAACAAAACAGGATCTTCAGATTCCTCATCATGCGGTATAGTAATTTGTTATGGCTTCAACACAATTAGCGTTAAAAACTAATAAAAAATCTTAATTAACTTACACCGGTTCTCGTCCGATCACCGAAGTTTAAGCAACATCGGGCGCGGTCAGTACTTGGATGGGTGACCGCCTGGGAACACCGCGTGACGTTGGCTTTTTTTTATCTATGGCTATTTTCTTTTTTTATGTACGATTTCTATAAAAAAAATTATCAGCATTATTAATTAATTTTAATATTATTTTTAAATTTAATTTTCTAGAGGTTATATTTAGAAATCCGTTTCATTACTTCGAGCTAATGATGCTTCAGTTATTTTAAAAAATTATATTCGAACAATTTTATATATCTGGTTAAAAAACAATTGATAAAAATAAAATTAAAATTAATTAATAATTTTAATATTATTTTTAAATTTTATTTTCTAGAGGTTTTATTTGGAAATCCGTTTCATTACTTTGAGTTAATGTTGCTGCAGTTATTTTAAAAATTTCTATTTGCACAATTTTATATATCTGGTTAAAAACAATTGTTAAAAATAAAATGACAAAAAGCCAACGTCACGCGGTGTTCCCAGGCGGTCACCCATCCAAGTACTGACCGCGCCCGATGTTGCTTAACTTCGGTGATCGGACGAGAACCGGTGTATTCAACGTAGTATGGACGTTGGCGAATGTCAAGTCGAAATTTCCGGCCAAGTTACAAGGGATCTCTACTGTCATTGTTCAATAATGCACTTTATCAGTAAAGAAATAAAGTGCTAAATTGCAAAAATATAATCGCAGACATTAATCCACCCCAAGCGTGTTTTCGAGCTCACTAACATGCAGGTTTTTTTTTTGTATTTTAAGGCATCCATAATAATGTCTATTATTCAATATCATCAGCAAAATCCCTGCTCTACCCTGTTCTCAGTCAATACTCAACATTGTCTATAAGGTTTGTTTGTGTGGGAAATCAACAAATTACTCCTTCCACTCTGGGCGCAGCGGAAGGGAGTGTCAGACTCTTACTGACTGACTTAAACCTATCGGTGTTCCTCCAAATGCCCTTTGCGGTCCAGGGCCGCCGTAACCCTTTCGAACAATCATTTGCTCCTGGGCTTTAATTTGGTCTGAGCTGTCTCAAATATTAAAGGTACTCTTTTCATCAAACTTTTTTAATTTCCGTGTATTAACTACAAGAAAAATAGTGTATTTAAAAAAAAAAGCAAAAAGCCAACGTCACGCGGTGTTCCCAGGCGGTCACCCATCCAAGTACTGACCGCGCCCGATGTTGCTTAACTTCGGTGATCGGACGAGAACCGGTGTATTCAACGTAGTATGGACGTTGGCGACAACTAGACTCAAATAGTCGAGCCGTATCAACATAAATAATGAATGACGTCATAACTAACCTGTTATCTTCAGGCAAGGACATTGACCGGCAGGTTTTTCGGTTCGCTTCGTAGATCCACTTCTCGTGTATCGCGACTAAGGGTTTCACGTTGACGCTTGCAAGGATATCCTCTTCTATTTATACTTTTAACAAGATTTTTTATTACTTATTTATTTATTTTATTACTAGTTGACCCGCGCAACTTTGTCTGCATCACAATTTTCATTACTACTCTGTTTTTTTTTTGTCTTAGCGTAATGATATATAGCATATAGCCTTCCTCGATAAATGGGCTATCTAATCCTGAAATAATTTTTTAAATCGGACCAGTAGTTTCTGAGATTAGCGCGTTCAAGCAAACAAACAAACAAACTCTTCAGCTTTACATATTAGTATAGATTTATGAACACACAGAAAATCATTACACACACACACAGAGAACACAGAAAACATTATTTTACGCAACAGTACCACATACAATATTTTTTATTAACTTTCTAACGCAATTCAGATATTTGTGCCTGGGAATCATCATCTCACGTTGCTGAGTTGATGATGGAAGGTATAAGTCAGGATCTGATGATGGGATCCCAGGACAAATGTTTGTTCAGCGTTATTTTTGCCAATTGTTAACCGATTTGGATGATTCATTTTTGTTTGGAAGAGTATTTTCCCGGACTGGTCTCATTTCAATTTGGTGAAGATTTGATGAAGAACTTCGGAGGTAGGCAACGGAACTCTTCATTATATGATAGCAAATGGATCGGGATTGCTGAAATCGCATGACTGTTGATTGTTTACCTACATAACCTCACGCCCGGTACGCTGTGTTAGTGGTTTCAATAAGATTTTTTTTGTAAAAAGATTTTTGATATATATTCTCGCAATTTGCCTTCTTGTTGCTGTCTAACCTGCTAGTCTATTTCGATATCGAGCTTCACCTGAGTGACAAACCTCACAAAGTGAGCTTTATTGCCTACAGCATAAAGGTCTTACGTTTGGCGTAATTTGACACTCCGCTGTCGAGACACGAAAATGTTGTTACAGAATAGGGGTACTGGTATAAGAGCACAGGGCACGTTCCGTCTACTATCTTTCTTCTCTGATTCGGTGACTGGCATAGGAATCACAGCTCAAAGTTTCGACCTCTGAAAATACTTCATACTACTTGTTTATGATTTTTGGGTCTATTAGTCACCCATCATCAATAAATATGGAGAATGGCTTAATTCGAAATATCTACTAGTTGTTCACTTGTCATGCCTAATTTCCAGATCGACTCGGAACAGCAGACCCGTATCCTTAGTCTCATTGAGCTAAGCTAGTCGCAGGCGGCAACCGCGCCTCGGACACCGGATACTTTGTGGAGCCCACCGTGTTCAGTGACGTCAAGGATAATATGGACATCGCTACCACTGAGGTATGAATAATGTTATGTTATGCTTTACTAGCTGCCCGGGGCCTCACAACTTCGTCTGCGTGACATTTTTCATTAATGGTCCGCTCCTATTGGTCGTAGCTTGGTGTTATATAGCCTATAGCCTTCCTCAATAAATACCTGTTTTCCCGTTGTCCCAGTACACCATGTCCCGGTTAAAGGGGACAAATGGAAGTAGGCTATCCAACGATAAAACAGTTTTTCAGAATCACATGCACACACAAACCCTAATCAAGGACAAAATCTGTAGATTAACGAATCACAGACGTCGTCGTATGTACATGATTACTTAGGGACATGTGGAATCATCGGAATGTATGAACAATCTGTTCTGTGTGGGAACCATAGATATAAGAAACAGTGGGAACTAAACATATTTATGATACTCAAACTGGATGTTTGCACAGAAGTAGCTAAGCTAGGTACCAGCTTAGTACGTCTACCATGAGTTTTATCTATACTCGCTAGCTCGAAAACTTACAAAAAAACTAGTTACTAATTAATTTTTTTAGTTGTTAATAAAGTTTTACTTGCAACTTGCTTGCTTGTTAGATTAGAAACTTGTTTTTTTAAGTTTTCATACTTTTTTTAAATACAGGTGCTAGTGAGTATTGATTGATAAAACTCATGGTAGACGTACAGATACAATTTTAAAAGAATCAGTTCAGATTCAGTGCTGATAAAAAGCATCGGTGCATTCCAGATCTTCGGCCCCGTGCAGCAGATCCTGAAGTTCTCTCAGGTGGACGAGGTGATCGAGCGCGCTAACAGCTCGGAGTACGGCCTGGCGTCCGCCGTCTTCACGCAGGACATCGACAAGGCCAACTAGTTTATTTTATTTTATTTGGGAAAATAAACGGTTACACATTACAATATCGCTAAAAACTTAAAACTAAATGGTATTATAAATGTTCAACCAACCACATTTTCCACATAATATTAAAAAATTAAACTAAAATGAACATCGTGCGATGTAAAAGTAGGTACATAGATTATGGATAAATGTTAACCTCTAATAATAATAAAACTAAACTGAAAGTCATTCACACAAAAAAAAAAAAAAGTTAAAAGAGAAAGAATAGTAAACTATGATTTTAAATGGTTATGTACTTAATTCTGCTATGGTTTTAAGAGCAATACTACCTATGTTGTGCAGGTATAGACATCATCCTGATACATTTTTTTAATTTCAATTATTGTATTTTTTTAAGGTATGAAATGTGGTCCTTAAGCCCATTGTAGTAGGCATTAGCATTGTTCAAGCTCACCCGTTACGTTTACGAGCTTTGACCAAATACTAATGTCTATACTACTGATGGGACTCAAATAATCCACTGTGTAGTGTGAGAATTGGCTGTGAAAATGGGATATGATGAAAAATGGGCCTTCGTCAAGACCCAATTATAGCAAACTGAAAATATTTATCATTCATACAGTTTATCTAAAAATATAAACAGTGAAAATAGTTGCTCGAAATAATAAACGAGATATTATAATTATTTTCAACAAATATATCTGTCCCTCTCGCGAAACGCTGTTTTATATGGCTGCTCTATAGGCGTCATAGACTTGGACGGCAAAGTTAATTAACATCGGAATTTTCTTCCTAATTGGAATCTTTGAAGCTTTATAACTTCATCGCCGATGAAGGTATTTAAAAAATAATTTAATGATTGTTTACTAGAGCTAATAAATATTTCATTTTGCAAATTAAAAAATCGCACGCATGTTCCCTTTCTGTGTGGAGAGGAGCCGGTAGCCAGGCCTACAAGGCTCTAATGCTGTGCTGTTTCCTCTCGAAGTTAGAGTTCTGGGTTCTAATTTTAACTCGCGAACCGATGGACAGTGGTCTTTCTGGTCGACTGCGACATACCACCATCTGTCGCAGTCACCTGTTTTCAACGATACGAGCATAATGTATAATAGAATTATTTACAACAGCTGCATTTGACCGTCAGAGACCGAGTCCCTATAGTTTTCCCTCTTATTTACAAATATGTAATCCTAATTTGTTGCACAGAGACTGCGCGCCGGCACAGTGTGGGTGAACGACTACAACGTGCTGAGCAACCAGGTCCCGTTCGGCGGCTACAAGCAGTCCGGCATCGGCCGAGAGAACGGGCCCTACGGCATCAAGAACTACACCGAGGTCAAGGCGGTCGTCACCAGGCTCACTGACAAGACTTCCTAGATATACACTTCGTTTTGTGGCCGTGGACTAGTAAGACACGGACAATTCTGCAAATTTTACGGTGTACAATGTCATCGAAAAGGAAACAGAACTCATATAACTCACGTACTTTTTTCTTGACATATTATGCCCAGTTCGAATTTCAGAAATACGGTTCAACCAGAATTTTGATCACATTCGAAACTGGTCGTTTCGCATCTGTACAAAGTATTGTTTCTGTTTGAAGTGTTGTCTGTCGTACATGATATCGCAAGATACAGTAGGTACTCCATTTCTTACTACTCTGTTTGTAGGCTATTTCATTGAGTGATATGATTGCCGACCTATTAAAGATAAAGATAAAGATAAATTTATTTGCCCAAACATGTGTACACATACAAGATTAAAAAACGTGCATGCAGGATAACATTAGACTAGAAAAAGTTCAGACATGTTTGCCACATACCATGGCGTGCAAATATTATGCAAAGTAAAGAATTAATTACAAATTATTATATTTGATTTATTATAAATGTCGATGGTAAAAATGAATTAATGTCAAAATATTAATCAAATTTAAATTATGTCAAAAACTATTCAAATATTATAAATGTCGAAATCAATGCAAAAATTATGTCAAAATTATATAAAATGTCAATCGAACAAAAAAAAAAATAATAATAATTAAATACCTATGTCAAATTTACCAATTTTAAATTAATACATATAAATATCAATAAAAAGTCCAAAACAAAGTTTATATGGATTATGTCAAAATAAATGATTCTGCAAGAAATTCGTTGATACTATAGTAAGCCCTGTTGCTTAGAAACATGTTTAGTTGATTCTTTAGTTTTATTTATCAAGCTCCCTCCAACTTTTCGGCAACTTATTGTAAATAGTGGGAGCCATGCAAAAAACACTTGCGCATAAGTGCAGTCCTACTCTTATGCAGACAGAGCTGACTTTGATCTCGCCTGTTTCTAGAAATAGGTTTTTATTGTTTCTGACAAACATTACTGTTTCCAGAATATAAAGGGATGTCAATGTTAATATTCTATAGCGTATGAAATAGGGTTTACAACTATCGATAGTTTTTAACTTAAACATGGCCCTGAGGCATCTCTTTTGTGCTTTAAATACAATTTCTTTACTAGTTGAGTTACCCCAAAAGATAACCCCATATCTGAGAACAGATTCAGTTAGCCCGTAGTAAGCGGTTAATAAGGCATCTACGTTAACCGTTCGTGACAGCTTATGCAGGGCGTACGCACTACTGCTTATTCTTTTAGTCAGGACATCAATGTGCGCCTTCCAATTTAAATTCCGATCGATTGTCAGTCCTAGAAACTTAGTTGTATTAACTGTGTCAATTGAAATGTCATTATACTTTATGTCAAGATTAGGAAGAGTCAATGAGCTTGGCTAAAATGCATCATAACTGTCTTATTTAAATTTATTTTTAAATGGTTATTATCTACCCATTCTATAGTTTTTTGCAAAGTATTACTTATGTCCTCTTTATAAAAATCTATTTGATTGCAAGGTATTGTTATTGTACTGTCATCTGCGAATAATGTCACCGGATGTTTGATTGCCATTGGAAAGTCATTTATATAGATAGTAAAGAGCGGTGGTCCCAATATACTTCCTTGTGGAACTCCGTAGACAACGTCGCGTTCATCCGATAGAAATACTTCTTCTCTTTTGGTGCTAGTATTTAGTCTGCTTATTTCAGTAATCTGTTTTCTGTCAGTTAGATACGATTTTAAGAGCTCAAGGACGTTTCCTCTTACCCCGTAAGCTTCAAGCTTTTTCAGTAAAATATTGTGTTGCACGTAGTCGAATGCCTGGGTCATGTCACAAAATATCGCACATACTGGTTTATTTGTATCCATATTTGTCATAATAGTATGCAAAAAGTCATAAATCGCCATGTTAATTGTCTTGTTTTCCTAAATCCTTTTTGTTCGTTGCAAAGAATATTATTTTTCTCTAAATAAAAATTAAGTTCTCTATAAATGTACTTTTCAATTATTTTAGAGAATATCGGAATCAACGAAATCGGTCTGTAGTTTTCCATGAACTCTCTATCTTGTTTTTTGAATAGCGGCTTTATTACAGATTTTTTTAAGCAATCTGGAAAAATACCTTCGCTAATGCACAAATTTATGATGTAGCTTAGCGGGCAACAAATTTCTTCAGCAACTGCTTTGATTATTTTTGTGCAGATGCCATCGTAACCGACACTGTTTGTGTTGTTAAGGGCTCGAATGATTTTTAACACAACGTTCGGTAAACATGGAGCCATAAACATAGAGTCCTTCCTGTTTATAATATGACTAGTGACTTTGTCTCCTGAATTAATAATGGGCTGAATTTTGTCAGTAAAATAATTATTAAATACATTACAAATGCTCTTTGGATCAGATATAACTTTGTTATTATTAATTATAAGTTTATTCTTTGGAACATTTAGCTTTGACTGGTTTATAATTTGCCATGTAGTTTTAGATTTATTATACGATGTCTTTATTTTATGGGTATTTTGAGCTCTTTGAGTTAAATTAATAATCTTTTTTAAGAGTTTTGTATAGTTTTTAAATTTCATTTTATTCTGTTGAGTAGGTTTTAATCGGAACTGCCAAAGTAATTGCCGTTTTTTTACACTGCATCTTTTAATTGCACGTGATACCCAGTTTTGTTTTTCATGGACATTAATCGAAATCATAGTTTCGGGGAAGCACTGTTTGTATAGTAATGAGAAGATATCTATTGCACTGTCTGATTATATTCAATGCAGAAATCATTATCTTATGCATTAATTCGATTAAGAAATAAATTAACGCTGCCGCTCCCTGCGTTTTGGGACCAGTTTAGCCATATTGTTGCGAGATTATTAGTAACATAACAATACACTTAAATCTACCCCATAATCAAACCTGTTTTTATGTTTTTAAAATCTAACGTATCGCGTTAATATTGTTAACGTTTAAGCTGTCATGTTGGAGAAACTGAAATCATTTCACATTGTGCATTTACGTCATAACAAGAAGTTATATTCCAAATGTCTTCCAATACGCGTAGCACGTATGTTTTATGTAAGCACAATCTGTATTTCCATAAATATTGTATAGTGCCATTTACTGTTGCTTTGTAATTTTTATTTTTGTAAAATAAAAAAATAGTAATATAAGTACAAAGTTTTATTTTTAACAGTTTAATCTAAAATCAACCACACATTTGAGTATCAATCGCATTTAAAATGGAATTTTCAGAAATCACATAATACTCATTTTATAAGTCAATTTACATTTTAGAAAATCAAAGGATCATAGAAAAGTACCAATCCAGGCATCTTATTAACCTTTGGTGTATTCAATACAATTTAAAAATATAGAAACGAAGATTTAAATATTTTAGATAGATTAAAAGTGCTAATATTAAAGTATAACAAGGCAAAACCTTCATAAGGTGCATCTATTCTATAATCACAACAGTGGAATGTATTGGTGCCGCTTACTCTAAATCACATAGCCTTGCACTATAATCACTAAAAAAGATACAAATTAAAACACGGAAACAATCTAAAAAATACAAGAAAACCTATGAAAATATCTTTGGGTTTTCTAATTGCGCGTACAACTGGACGGATGAGTAACATAATTGCTGTGGTAATAAAAATATCAGCGACATAATCACGATTTATCAATATAACCGTAATACAAAATCTAACAACTTTGTACTGTCAAACTGGATATTTCGAATACAATCGGCGAAGAACATAACAGGATCTTCAGATTCCTCATCATGCGGTATAGTAATTTGTACTTATGGCTTCAACACAATTAGCGTTAAAAACTAATAAAAAATCTTAATTAACTTACACCGGTTCTCGTCCGATCACCGAAGTTTAAGCAACATCGGGCGCGGTCAGTACTTGGATGGGTGACCGCCTGGGAACACCGCGTGACGTTGGCTTTTTGCTTTTTTTTATCTATGGCTATTTTCTTTTTTTATGTACGATTTCTATAAAAAAAAATATCAGCATTATTAATTAATTTTAATATTATTTTTAAATTTAATTTTCTAGAGGTTTTATTTAGAAATCCGTTTCATTACTTCGAGCTAATGATGCTTCAGTTATTTTAAAAATTTATATTCGAACAATTTTATATATCTGGTTAAAAAACAATTGATAAAAATAAAATGACAATTAGCCAACGTCACGCGGTGTTCCCAGGCGGTCACCCATCCAAGTACTGACCGCGCCCGATGTTACTTAACTTCGGTGATCGGACGAGAACCGGTGTATTCAACATAGTATGGACTTTGTCGAATGCTGAGTCGAATTTTCTGTCCAAAAGTTAAAACTGCTCTCTACTGCCATTGTTTAATCATGCAATTTATTCATTAAAGTATTAAGTGCTAAATTGCACAAAAAATCACAAACATTTCGCCCCGGGTTTTCGAGCGCACTCACATGCTAGTTGTTTTTTTTAAGGCACCCACAATAGTCTTTTTTTCAATCAGCAAAATCATTCAAAGCAAGCCAAGTCAAGTCGAGTCATTTAATGATATCCCATCCAAAAAAAAAACAAACCTTTATTTGTCAATGTTCTTGACTGAGACCTTTTTTTACTATGAATAGGCATACGTTTGACCACTATCTCACCTGATGGTAAGCGATGATGCGGAGGTGTTTTTTTTGGATGGGAAATCATCAAATGACTCCTTCGACTCTGGGCGGAGAAAAGGGAGTGTCAGCCTCTTACTGACTTAAACACACCGAGTTCCTCTAAATACCCTTTGCGTTCCAGGGCCGCGGTAACTCGTTCGAACAATCATTTGCTGCTGGGCTTCCATTTGATCTGATCGTGTCTCAAATATTAAAGGTACTCTTTTTTCATAAAACTGGTTTTTCTATTTAGTTTCCCTGTATTATTTGTAAGAACATATATACCGCCCCTTACGTTAGGTAATACAAGTGATTTACCATTTTTCTATTTGACTTACTGTTTGGTTTATTTATCTATCAAAGAGTCAACTCTGAAAGTAATATCTCCTCTCACGTTTATTAAACTTTATTGTGGAAATAACCGTTCCCTGCATTAAATTCCCTGATTGGTGTATGTGACGTCACTCTTTGCACTGTTTGATAGTAGTGAGCTAATTCAACCTTGACATTGTCAACGTCCATACCATGTTGAAAACACCGGTTCTCGTCCGATCACCGAAGTTTAAGTAACATCGGGCGCGGTCAGTACTTGGATGGGTGACCGCCTGGGAACACCGCGTGACGTTAGCATTTTGCTTTTTTTTATCTATGGCATTTTTCTTTTTATTTACGATTTCTATAAAAATATCTGCATTATTAATTAATTTTAATAATATTTTTAAATTTTATTTTCTAGAGTTTTTATTTGGAAATCCGTTTCATTACTTTGAGTTAATGATGCTGCAGATATTTTAAAAAAATTTATTCGAACAATTTTATATATCTGGTTAAAAACAATTGTTAAAAATAAAATGACAAAAAGCCAACGTCACGCGGTGTTCCCAGGCGGTCACCCATCCAAGTACTGACCGCGCCCGATGTTGCTTATCTTCGGTGATCGGACGAGAACCGGTGTATTCAACGTAGTATGGACGTTGGCGAATGCTAAGTCGAAATTTCCGGCCAAGTAACAAGGGATCTCTACTGTCATTGTTCAATAATGCACTTTATCTGTAAAGAAATAAAGTGCTAAATTGCAAAAATATAATCGCAGACATTAATCCACCCCAAGCGTGTTTTCGAGCTCACTAACATGCAGGTTTTTTTTTGTATTTTAAGGCATCCATAATAATGTCTATTCAATATCATCAGCAAAATCCCTGCTCTACCCTGTTCTCAGTCAATACTCAACATTGTCTATAAGGTTTGTTTGTGTGGGAAATCATCAAATTACTCCTTCCACTCTGGGCGCAGCGGAAGGGAGTGTCAGACTCTTACTGACTGACTTAAACCTATCGGTGTTCCTCCAATTGCCCTTTGCGGTCCAGGGCCGCGGTAACCCTTTCGAACAATCATTTGCTCCTGGGCTTTAATTTGGTCTGAACTGTCTCAAATATTAAAGGTACTCTTTTCATCAAACTTTTTTAATTTCCGTGTATTAATTACAAGAAAAATAGTGTATTTAAAAAAAAAAGCAAAAAGCCAACGTCACGCGGTGTTCCCAGGCGGTCACCCATCCAAGTACTGACCGCGCCCGATGTTGCTTAACTTCGGTGATCGGACGAGAACCGGTGTATTCAACGTAGTATGGACGTTGGCGACAACTAGACTCAAATAGTCGAGCCGTATCAACATAAATAATGAATGACGTCATAACTAACCTGTTATCTTCAGGCAAGGACATTGACCGGCAGGTTTTTCGCTTCGCTTCGTAG
This sequence comes from Lacanobia oleracea, assembly GCA_950371165.1. Classification (NCBI taxonomy): domain Eukaryota; kingdom Metazoa; phylum Arthropoda; class Insecta; order Lepidoptera; family Noctuidae; genus Lacanobia; species Lacanobia oleracea. The sequence goes on along the minus strand of OX493405.1, from coordinate 17,202,258 downwards.
ATCCACTTCTCGTGTATCGCGACTAAGGGTTTCACGTTGACGCTTGCAAGGATATCCTCTTCTATTTATACTTTTAACAAGATTTTTTATTACTTATTTATTTATTTTATTACTAGTTGACCCGCGCAACTTTGTCTGCATCACAATTTTCTTTACTACTCTGCTTTTTTTGGTCTTAGCGTGATGATATATATCATTATAGCCTTCCTCGATAAATGGGCTATCTAATCCTGAAATAATTTTTTAAATCGGACCAGTAGTTTCTGAGATTAGCGCGTTCAAGCAAACAAACAAACAATTTCTTCAGCTTTACATATTAGTATAGATTTATGAACACACAGAAAATCATTACACACACACACAGAGAACACAGAAAACATTATTTTACGCAACAGTACCACATACAATATTTTTTATTAACTTTCTAACGCAATTCAGATATTTGTGCCTGGGAATCATCATCTCACGTTGCTGAGTTGATGATGGAAGGTATAAGTCAGGATCTGATGATGGGATCCCAGGACAAATGATTGTTCAGCGTTATTTTTGCCAATTGTTAACCGATTTGGATGATTCATTTTTGTTGGGAAGAGTATTTTCCCGGACTGGTCTCATTTCAATTTGGTGAAGATCTGATGAAGAACTTCGGAGGTAGGCAACGGAACTCTTCATTATATGATAGCAAATGGATCGGGATTGCTGAAATCGCATGACTGTTGATTGTTTACCTACATAACCTCACGCCCGGTACGCTGTGTTAGTGGTTTCAATAAGATTTTTTTTGTAAAAAGATTTTTGATATATATTCTCGCAATTTGCCTTCTTGTTGCTGTCTAACCTGCTAGTCTATTTCGATATCGAGCTTCACCTGAGTGACAAACCTCACAAAGTGAGCTTTATTGCCTACAGCATAAAGGTCTTACGTTTGGCGTAATTTGACACTCCGCAGTGTCGAGACACGAAAATGTTGTTACAGAATAGGGGTACTGGTATAAGAGCACAGGGCACGTTCCGTCCACTATCTTTCTTCTCTGATTCGGTGACTGGCATAGGAATCACAGCTCAAAGTTTCGACCTCTGAAAATACTTCATACTACTTGTTTATGATTTTTGGGTCTATTAGTCACCCATCATCAATAAATATGGAGAATGGCTTAATTCGAAATATCTACTAGTTGTTCACTTGTCATGCCTAATTTCCAGATCGACTCGGAACAGCAGACCCGTATCCTGAGTCTCATTGAGACAGGCAAGAAGCAGGGAGCTAAGCTAGTTGCAGGCGGCAACCGCGCCTCGGACACCGGATACTTTGTGGAGCCCACCGTGTTCAGTGACGTCAAGGATAATATGGACATCGCTACCACTGAGGTATGAATAATATTATGTTATGCTTTACTAGCTGCCCGGGGCCTCACAACTTCGTCTGCGTGACATTTTTCATTAATGGTCCGCTCCTATTGGTCGTAGCGTGGTGTTATATAGCCTATAGCCTTCCTCAATAAATACCTGTTTTCCCGTTGTCCCAGTACACCATGTCCCGGTTAAAGGGGACAAATGGAAGTAGGCTATCCAACGATAAAACAGTTTTTCAGAATCACATGCACACACAAACCCTAATCAAGGACAAAATCTGTAGATTAACGAATCACAGACGTCGTCGTATGTACATGATTACTTAGGGACATGTGGAATCATCGGAATGTATGAACAATCTGTTCTGTGTGGGAACCATAGACATAAGAAACAGTGGGAACTAAACATATTTATGATACTCAAACTGGATGTTTGCACAGAAGTAGCTAAGCTAGGTACCAGCTTAGTACGTCTACCATGAGTTTTATCTATACTCGCTAGCTCGAAAACTTACAAAAAAACTAGTTACTAATTAATTTTTTTAGTTGTTAATAAAGTTTTACTTGCAACTTGCTTGCTTGTTAGATTAGAAACTTGTTTTTTTAAAGTTTTCATACATTTTTTAAATACAGGTGTATTGTTTGATAAAACTCATGGTAGACGTACAGATACAATTTTAAAAGAATCAGTTCAGATTCAGTGCTGATAAAAAGCATCGGTGCATTCCAGATCTTCGGCCCCGTGCAGCAGATCCTGAAGTTCTCTCAGGTGGACGAGGTGATCGAGCGCGCTAACAGCTCGGAGTACGGCCTGGCGTCCGCCGTCTTCACGCAGGACATCGACAAGGCCAACTATTTTATTTTATTTGGGAAAATAAACGGTTACACATTACAATATCGCTAAGAACTTAAAACTAAATGGTATTATAAATGTTCAACCAACAACATTTTCCACATAATATAAAAAAGTTAAACTAAAATGAACATCGTGCGATGTAAAAGTACATAGATTATGGATAAATGTTAACCTCTAATAATAATAAAACTAAACTGAAAGTCATTTACACAAAAATAAAAAAAAAGTAAAAAGAGAAAGAATAGTAAACTATGATTTTAAATGGTTATGTACTTAATTCTGCTATGGTTTTAAGAGCAATACTATGTCGTGCAGGTATAGACATCATCCTGATACATTTTTTTTATTTTATTATTGTCTTTTTTTAAGGTATGAAATGTGGGCCTTAAGCCCATTGTAGTAGGCATTAGCATTGTTCAAGCTCACCCGTTACGTTTACGAGCTTTGACCAAATACTAATGTCTATACTACTGATGGGACTCAAATAATCCACTGTGTAGTGTGATAATTGGCTGTGAAAATGGGATATGATGAAAAATGTGCCTTCGTCAATACCCAATTATAGCAAACTGAAAATATTTATTATTCATACAGTTTATCTAAAAATATAAACAGTGAAAATAGTTGCTCGAAATAATAAACGAGATATTATAATTATTTTCAACAAATATATCTGTCCCTCTCGCGAAACGCTGTTTTATATGGCTGCTCTATAGGCGTCATAGACTTGGACGGCAAAGTTAATTAACATCGGAATTTTCTTTCTAATTGGAATCTTTGAAGCTTTATAACTTCATCGCCGATGATGGTATTTAAAAAATAATTTAATGATTGTTTACTAGAGCTAATAAATATTTCATTTTGGAAATAAAAAAATCGCACGCATGTTCCCTATTCTGTGTGGAGAGGAGCCGGTAGCCAGGCCTACAAGGCTCTAATGCTGTGCTGTTAGCTGCATAATGTATAATAGAATTATTTACAACAGCTGCATTTGACCGTCAGAATCCAAGTCCCTATAGTTTTCCTCTTTTATTTACAAATAATCCTAATTTGTTGCACAGAGACTGCGCGCCGGCACAGTGTGGGTGAACGACTACAACGTGCTGAGCAACCAGGTCCCGTTCGGCGGCTACAAGCAGTCCGGCATCGGCCGAGAGAACGGGCCCTACGGCATCAAGAACTACACCGAGGTCAAGGCGGTCGTCACCAGGCTCACTGACAAGACTTCCTAGATATACACTTCGTTTTGTGGCCGTGGACTAGTAAGACACGGACAATTCTGCAAATTTTACGGTGTACAATGTCATCGAAAAGGAAACAGAACTCATATAACTCACGTACTTTTTTCTGGACATATTATGCCCAGTTCGAATTTCAGAAATACGGTTCAACCAGAATTTTGATCACATTCGAAACTGGTCGTTTCGCATCTGTACAAAGTATTGTTTCTGTTTGAAGTGTTGTCTGTCGTACATGATATCGCAAGATACAGTACTCCATTTCTTACTACTCTGTTTGTTTCTCTCTATTTCATTGAGTGATATGATTGCCGACCTATTGCACCGTCTGATTATATTCAATGCAGAAATCATTATCTTATGCACTAATTAGATTAAGAAATAAATTAACGATGCCGCTCCCTGCGTTTTGGGACCAGTTTAGCCATATTGTTGCGAGATTATTAGTAACATAACAATACACTTAAATCTACCCCATAATCAAACCTTTTTTATGTTTTTAAAATCTAACGTATCGCGTTAATATTGTTAACGTTTAAGCTGTCATGTTAGAGAAACTGAAATCATTTCACATTGTGCATTTACGTCATAACAAGAAGTTATATTCCAAAAATGTCTTCCAATACGCGTAACACGTATGTTTTATGTAAGCACAATCTGTATTTCCATAAATATTGTATAGTGCCATTTACTGTTGCTTTGTAATTTTTATTTTTGTAAAATAAAAAATAGTATAAGTACAAAGTTTTATTTTTAACAGTTTAATCTAAAATCAACCACACATTTGAGTAACAATCGCATTTAAAATGGAATTTTCAGAAATCACATGTGGCCCCGACGTGATCGAGACGCAATTATACAGCGAGGAGGTACCTACAGCAGTGAACGTGGACCGGACTTCAGCAGTGAGCCACGCTGAGATCTTCAGCCTGCCCAATCCGACTACGCCGCAACGTTTTCCAGGCTGGTTTTACCACTTACCGCCAGGAAATTCGCTGAACGAGAAGTTGCCGAGTAGATACCTAGGTACCTACCTAACTGCTCACACCGGCCTCTGCGTAAGTCAGAAGGCGCAACAACGGATTGCAGCAAGTTTGTGTTATTTAGTGCATCATTCGCAAGCAGTTTGTTTTCATCATCTTACGTACATCCTACGCATCATTTTCGTTTTTTGAATGTTCCGAGGCCATCGACCCGGAAACGGAACTCCATCAAGACGCTACCTATCTCGACGCCATGCGCTACCTATCGGGGAGTAGCGGAACTTCCCGATTTATGATCGAATGAATGATTGAACTGTCGTCGGCCCGATACGTCAATGTCATCGCAACGCGGGATCTTGAAGACTTGAAAATACGATTAACTTTCCCCTAAATAATTAGTGCCTGCATGTGCATCTTACTAAAAATCTAACTTTGTGCTCGGTGGTTTCAAATGTAAATAACAATAGCATTTTTATCTTTATTTTTACACATGTTCATGTTTGTTTACATATTTTTCGTATTGGTTTTTCGTGTGTGTTTGTTTAAAAGTTAGCACTGGCTGAGGCTTGTATTAATGGTAAAAGGTATTGAATTTTATATCAATAAGTCGTTTGAATTATTTCTGTACATAATTATCTGCAGCACATGCTTATTTACCTTGCGCATTCTGTACATACCTCGTGTTTTTATAGTTATAAGTTGCTTGTTATAGTTTTAAGCAACCTGACTGAGTGGTAACTGTAACTTGAACATTTACTTCGTTTTATAATATATTTATACATTTGTTATACACATATTTGACATGGAGAGCCAACAAATTGAGGAGAGACTCAACCAAATTCTGGCTAACAATGAAAGACTAACACAACAAAATGCGGACTTGCGAGCACAATTAAATGCCCATAGTGTGCAGAATCCAGCAGCATATGCAGTCCGTCCTAAACTGCCTCCTTTTTGGCTCGAGCATCCTGCTGGATGGTTTGCTCATCTAGAATCACAGTTTGTTTTATGCAATATTTTGGTTGATGAAACCAAATATAATTATGTTATTGCTCAATTTGATTCCAGGATCTCTCATGAAGTCGAGGATCTGGTCACTAACCCTCCTCCAAAAGGTGGCCGGTATGAATGGATAAAGGAAGAAGTTATTAAGCGTTTTTCCACTTCCGAGTCACAAAAGGTCAGCCAACTGTTGTCAGGTGAGGAGCTTGGTGACCGGAAACCTACCCAGTTTCTTCGTCATCTGAAGTCTCTAGCTGGTAAGTCTTTCCAAGATAATACAATAATCAGAGAACTGTGGCTACAACGTCTGCCTAAACACATACAGGCAATTTTGACTGCCCAAGGTGACCTCACCTTGGACAAAGTTGCCGAACTGGCTGACAAAATTTTAGAGGTCAACTCTGTCTCTGTCAACGCCATTTCTCCTATTCCAGCTAGTGCCCCTGACCAGAGGCGGCTCGTGATATTTTTTTATGGGTGTTCACTAAAAATAAAAACGAAAAACTAGAACTTACATTCATTTTATTTGTATAAAAAATCCATTCGCCGGTCTTTTTGGCGAGCGAAGACATCTATCACTTTCTTGTGAAAATCAGATATGGAATTAATTAAGCGTTTCTCTATGCTTATCATACACAACGCATTGAGACGGTCTTGCGTCATAGTATTGCGCGTAAACGTTTTAATTTTAACCTTTATAAATGCCGGGATTCAAGGATGTCGTAGACTCATCATGTCCTCGTAAGGCAACTTGAAATGCACCACAAAATACCACGCAATCTATTAAACGCCGTAAAATGTATCGATTTTCATCAACTCGTTCATTGAACTCTCTAATAGATTTCCGATACGCAGAATCCAACGCCATACGAATATCTTGTCGGCCAATAGATGCCAATTGCACCTCACACAACATATGAAATCTAGATTGTGAATGTTTTTTCACTTTTATTGAAAGATGCGCTAAATCATCAACACCAGTTTCCGTCCACGCAGATTCACCACCACCGCTGGCGCCAACCCCAAACAGTAGACACGGGAAACAAAATAATTTATTGCTGTCCTCACATCCACACAACCAAGGTGTTTTGGAATATTGTTCAGATTTAAAAACTCGCGTAAAACTTTTAGTTTTCGAACTACATTTCTGACTAAGTGCAATTACTGGCCGTGGCGGGCCCTTAGCTTTCAGTTCGAGACGCACTTCGAATGTTTTTTCGCAATTTTTAATAAAAGTTACACTGTATCGTTCCATTTTATAACACAAATGTCACGCACTAACTAATTTTTAATATATTTATAATTAAAATTGCGTTATTGTCGTAAAATACCCGGCGCGCGAATCGACAATGTTTATTTACATAAGATCGGCAACAACGCATATTGCACTCAGTCACCAAAACAAAGCGGCAACGCAGCGCATGAGCGGCGCTCCAGATTCGGCTAATATCTCATACAAAATCTTCTGTCTCACGTGCTGCACTGTGTCGATATTTCTCTTTCGCACTCATTGAATAGAGCGCTAGGTATTGTACTAAACATTTTTTCTAAGGAGCGCAATCGCTGGCGCTCCACTCGACTCCAAATATTATGTTAGAGAACATTTAATGTTGTGCTTCGTAGATAATAAGTTCCTAGTAGGTACTGCTTTTAAGAGTGTATGTATAGGCACAGTAGTAACGTAGTAAGTGTGTACTTATAGTCTTAAATAAATAAAATTTATTGTGTATTTATTGTCATTTTTGTGGGAGTGCACTGCACCAGCGCTCTTTAGAACGAGCCGCCTCTGCCCCTGACCTCGCTGCCCTTACTGTGCAAGTTCAAGAACTTGCACGTCAGGTGGCTGTTTTAACTACAGGACAGTCCAGTTCTAGACAACGGTCTGGTTCTAGGTCTCGTCAACCTAGATCCAGATCTGCGTCCCAGGTGGCCCAACAGCCTTTCTGTTGGTACCACCATAAATTTGGTGCAAAAGCAAGTAAATGTACCAAACCATGCTCTTGGTCGGTAAACCAACAGAACAATCTGTAGCAGCGGCGACCGATTGTTCCAATAGTAGCCGCTTATTTGCTGTGGACAAAGACACCAAGTTCCGATTTTTGTTGGACACTGGATCTGACATTTGTTGTTTTCCTAAAAAATTGATAGGAAGCAAAAGAGCAGATCCAAATTACAATTTATGTGCAGCAAATGGCAGTTCCATAAAAACTTATGGCTGTCATACCTTTACACTCAATCTTGGTCTCCGCCGTGCCTTCAAATGGAACTTTGTCATAGCTGATGTTGATACCGCCATCATTGGTGCTGACTTCATGGCCTTTTACAACCTACTTCCCGACTGCAGAAACAAAATAATACGCTGCGGAGTTACTGGTCTCACTGCTCCAGCCTCTGTAGCCAAATTCAACCAGCTCAGCGTAAAAACCGTTAAAATTGAAGAATCAGAATTCCACAAAATTTTATCTGAATTTCCAGCTATCACGAGACCCCCCGGCATCCATCGCGAGGTGAAGCACAACACGGTGCATTACATCAAGACTCAAGACGACCGACGGCCCACCCGTGGTGTCTAAGCCGCGCCGCCTCGCGCCGGACAAACTGCGCGCAGCGCAGAAGGAGTTTGCGGATATGGTGCAAACTGGCACCACTCGCCCTTCCAAGAGTCCGTGGTCCTCACCACTGCATTTAGCCCCGAAGAAAGACTCTTCATGGCGCCCTTGCGGCGACTATAGAGCGCTGAACGCTCGGACTATACCGGATAGGTATCCCGTGCGCCATATAGGGGATTTTGGTCATGCTCTCGCTGGTTCCACCATCTTTAGTACTATTGATTTAGTTAAAGCATATCAACAGATTCCGGTGGAGCCAGCTGACATCTGCAAAACTGCCATTATAACACCGTTTGGCTTGTATGAATTCCCCTATATGACGTTTGGACTCAGAAATGCTGGACAAACATTTCAGCGTTTCATTGATGAAATTGTCCAGGGTTTGGATTTTTGTTTCCCATATGTCGATGACATTTTAATATTTAGCAGGGACGCCACGGAGCATTGTAACCACTTACGCACGCTCTTTGAACGATTGGCTAACTACGGTGTAGTAGTTAATCCAACAAAGTGTGTGCTAGGTACATCCGAGGTTATTTTCCTCGGTTATAAAGTCTCCAGTGATGGCATAAGCCCCCCGGAAGAAAAAGTCCAAGCCTTGAAAGATTTCCCCCTTCCTAAAACAGCTCAAGGTCTCCGCAGGTTCTTGGGCATGTTAAATTACTACCGACAGTTTCTGCCCAATGCCGCCGAGACTCAAGCCCCGCTCATTGACTTCCTTACAGCTACAAAGCTTAAGGGAGCCAAGCCAATGCCCTGGACTCCTGAACTGGAGCACGCTTTCACTGCATGCAAGGACAGCCTCTCTCAGGTCACTAGGTTAGCACATCCCGTACCTAACGCCCCATTGGCGTTGTACACAGATGCTTCTGGCACACAGGTGGGCGCGTGCTTACAGCAGCAAAGTGAACAGGGCTGGCAACCACTTGCTTTTTTCAGCAAGAAGCTTACAGCGAGTCAGTCAGTGTGGCCAGCGTATTATAGGGAACTGTTGGCAGTATATTTGGCGGTGCAGCATTTCCGGCATATATTAGAGGCGCAACACGCCACAATATATACGGATCACAAACCTCTGTTGTATGCATTCAAGCAACGCAGAGAAAAGCTGCCACCCAGCCAACTTAATCAGCTCACCTTTATCTCCCAATTTACTACCGACATACGGCACGTAAAGGGAGACGACAACGTCGTCGCCGACACGATGTCGCGCATCGAAGCCGTCTCGCTCGAGTGCGATTATACCACATTGGCTCGAGCACAAGACGCCGACGATGAGTTAAAAACCTTATCTGACTCGTCTCTCAATATGCAACATACTTTAATTCCAGGCACGGACACCACCCTCCAGTGTGACGTCTCAACAGGCAAACCGCGCCCCTACTTGCCAGCACCGCTGCGCCGCGCCGCCTTCGATCGCCTGCACGCGCTCAGCCACCCCGGTGCTCGCGCCAGCGCGCGCCTTGTGGCACAGCGTTATGTGTGGCCTGGTGTCGCGCGCGACTGTCGCGCCTGGGCAAAAGAATGTCTCAACTGTCAGCGCGCCAAGGTGACGCGCCACGTGTCCGCGCCACTCGGAACTTTTGCCGCTCCATCATCCAGGTTTCGCCATGTCCACTTGGACATAATCGGCCCTCTGCCCACATCGAGAGGCTATTCATATTGCCTGACAGCGATCGACCGTTTCTCTCGATGGCCCGAGGCTTGGCCGATGGCTTCGATAACCGCCGAGGAGGTAGCTGATCGATTCGTTGAGGGTTGGGTTGCACGCTTCGGCGTTCCCACTACAGTTACGACTGACCAAGGCCGTCAATTCGAGTCGGACCTTTTCAAACGGCTCATGAATGTTGGCGCGACCGAGCGAAGGCGAACCACCAGCTACCATCCTCAAGCTAACGGCATGATCGAGCGCTTTCATCGACAACTGAAAGCTGCTCTCATGTGCCACAGCGACACCTGGCACCGAGCCCTACCCATCGTGCTTCTCGGCATTCGATCTGCTTTGAAAGAGGATCTCGAGTGTTCGACTGCCGAACTTATTTATGGGGAGCCGCTTCGCCTACCAGGAGAGTTCCTGATAGCCAGCACCCCCAATAACACTGACAACGCCAACGATTTTGTGACAGTTCTGCGCACGAAAATGGCCAATTTGCGTCCAATTCAGGCGTCGCGACACACGCAACCGACGTCGTTTATTTTCAAGGACCTTCAGGATGCCTCTCATGTTTTCCTGCGAGACGATACTGTTCGCCGTGCACTGCAGCCGCCCTACACTGGACCCTACAAGGTAATGTCACGGACCAAAAAGTTACTCGACATTGACATTGCAGGTAAACGCGTGACGGTCAGTATCGACCGCGTGAAGCCTGCATACATCGCACCTGACTTAGCGAGCGACCTCTCCCGGATAACCACTCCGCAACAGACCGCAGCGCCTGCGCCTGCCATGCAAGCGCCTTCCGCGCCCGCGCTACCTGCGCCCTCCGCGTCTGCACAGCCGACTATGCCCCCTGTAGCACAACAACCAGTTACCACCCGGTCAGGTCGCACTGTTAGATTTAAGGATAGGTTAGATCTTTAGCTTAAGTTTTGTTTTTAACTTTTTTGTTTCCTATCTGGTGTAATCTACTTCGTGTGTATTATTTTTTATTTTTTTTTCCCTGTTTAAATAACTTGTTATTTTCTCCGTAGGGGGGTGGTTGTGGCGTATTATGTCGCAACACCGTTAACAATATTTTGGGTGGCAACACCAAATGTTTCCGGCGCGAGACATAAGTCTGCCGCGAGAGTGTAAATTGACACAGACTGAACATTCGAGCCAGCGAGCGTGAGCTCTCGTTAAATATATTGTGTATTGCAAATAGTAACGAATAGAAACCATTTCCGATATCCACGAGTTTTATTTGCGTGTGTACCTCCAAACACATAATACTCATTTTATAAGTCAATTTACATTTTAGAAAATCAAAGGATCATAGAAAAGTACCAATCCAGGCATCTTATTAACCTTTGGTGTATTCAATACAATTTAAAAATGTAGAAACGAAGATTTAAATATTTTAGATAGATTAAAAGTGCTAATATTAAAGTATAACAAGGCAAAACCTTCATAAGGTGCATCTATTCTATAATCACAACAGTGGAATGTATTGGTGCCGCTTACTCTAAATCACATAGCCTTGCACTATAATCACTAAAAACGATACAAATTAAAACACGGAAACAATCTAAAAAATACAAGAAAACCTATGAAAATATCTTTGGGTTTTCTAAATGCGCGTACAAACTGGACGGATGAGTAACATAATTGCTGTGGTAATAAAAATATCAGCGACATAATCACGATTTATCAATATAACCGTAATACAAAATCTAACAACTTTGTACTGTCAAACTGGATATTTCGAATACAATCGGCGAAGAACAAAACAGGATCTTCAGATTCCTCATCATGCGGTATAGTAATTTGTACTTATGGCTTCAACACAATTAGCGTTAAAAACTAATAAAAAATCTTAATTAACTTACACCGGTTCTCGTCCGATCACCGAAGTTTAAGCAACATCGGGCGCGGTCAGTACTTGGATGGGTGACCGCCTGGGAACACCGCGTGACGTTGGCTTTTTGCTTTTTTTTATCTATGGCTATTTTCTTTTTTTATGATGTACGATTTCTATAAAAAAAAATATCAGCATTATTAATTAATTTTAATATTATTTTTAAATTTAATTTTCTAGAGGTTTTATTTAGAAATCCGTTTCATTACTTCGAGCTAATGATGCTTCAGTTATTTTAAAAAATTATATTCGAAAAAGTTTATATATCTGGTTAAAAAACAATTGATAAAAATAAAATGACAATTAGCCAACGTCACGCGGTGTTCCCAGGCGGTCACCCATCCAAGTACTGACCGCGCCCGATGTTACTTAACTTCGGTGATCGGACGAGAACCGGTGTATACAACGTAGTATAGACTTTGTCGAATGCTGAGTCGAATTTTCTGTCCAAAAGTTAAAAGTGCTCTCTACTGCCATTGTTTAATCATGCAATTTATTCATTAAAGTATTAAGTGCTAAATTGCACAAAAAATCACAAACATTTCGCCCCGGGTTTTCGAGCGCACTCACATGCTAGTTGTTTTTTTTAAGGCACCTACAATAGTCTTTTTTTCAATCAGCAAAATCATTCAAAGCAAGCCAAGTCAAGTCGAGTCATTTAATGATATCCCATCCAAAAAAAAACAAACCTTTATTTGTCAATGTTCTTGACTGAGACCCTTTTTTACTATGAATAGGCAAACGTTTGACCACTATCTCACCTGATGGTAAACGATGATGCGGAGGTGTTTTTTTTTGGATGGGAAATCATCAAATGACTCCTCCGACTCTGGGCGGAGAAAAGGGAGTGTCAGCCTCTTACTGACTTAAACACACCGAGTTCCTCTAAATACCCTTTGCGTTCCAGGGCCGCGGTAACTCGTTCGAACAATCATTTGCTGCTGGGCTTCCATTTGATCTGATCGTGTCTCAAATATTAAAGGTACTCTTTTTTCATAAAACTGGTTTTTCTTTTTAGTTTCCCCGTATTATTTGTAAGAACATATATACCGCCCCTTACGTTAGGTAATACAAGTGATTTACCATTTTTCTATTTGACTTACTGTTTGGTTTATTTATCTATCGAAGAGTCAACTCTGAAAGTAATATCTCCTCTCACGTTTATTAAACTTTATTGTGGAAATAACCGTTCCCTGCATTAAAGTCCCTGATTGGTGTATGTGACGTCACTCTTGGCACTGTTTGATAGGAGTGAGCTAATTCCTTGAGATTGTCAACGTCCATACCATGTTGAAAACACCGGTTCTCGTCCGATCACCGAAGTTTAAGCAACATCGGGCGCGGTCAGTACTTGGATGGGTGACCGCCTGGGAACACCGCGTGACGTTGGCATTTTGCTTTTTTTTATCTATGGCATTTTTCTTTTTATTTACGATTTCTATAAAAAAATCAGCATTTAAAAATAATATTAAAAATATTTTTAAATTTTAATTCAAAAATAATTTTAAAAATAATTTAAAAATAAAATTTAAAAATAATTTAAAAATAAAATTAAAATTAATTAATAATTTTAATATTATTTTTAAATTTTATTTTCTAGAGGTTTTATTTGGAAATCCGTTTCATTACTTTGAGTTAATGATGCTGCAGTTATTTTAAAAATTTCTATTTGCACAATTTTATATATCTGGTTAAAAACAATTGTTAAAAATAAAATGACAAAAAGCCAACGTCACGCGGTGTTCCCAGGCGGTCACCCATCCAAGTACTGACCGCGCCCGATGTTGCTTAACTTCGGTGATCGGACGAGAACCGGTGTATTCAACGTAGTATGGACGTTGGCGAATGCCAAGTTGAAATTTCCGGCCAAGCTACAAGGGATCTCTACTGTCATTGTTCAATAATGCACTTTATCAGTAAAGAAATAAAGTGCTAAATTGCAAAAATATAATCGCAGACATTAATCCACCCCAAGCGTGTTTTCGAGCTCACTAACATGCAGGTTTTTTTTTTGTATTTTAAGGCATCCATAATAATGTCTATTATTCAATATCATCAGCAAAATCCCTGCTCTACCCTGTTCTCAGTCAATACTCAACATTGTCTATAAGGTTTGTTTGTGTGGGAAATCAACAAATTACTCCTTCCACTCTGGGCGCAGCGGAAGGGAGTGTCAGACTCTTACTGACTGACTTAAACCTATCGGTGTTCCTCCAAATGCCCTTTGCGGTCCAGGGCCGCCGTAACCCTTTCGAACAATCATTTGCTCCTGGGCTTTAATTTGGTCTGAGCTGTCTCAAATATTAAAGGTACTCTTTTCATCAAACTTTTTTAATTTCCGTGTATTAACTACAAGAAAAATAGTGTATTTAAAAAAAAAAGCAAAAAGCCAACGTCACGCGGTGTTCCCAGGCGGTCACCCATCCAAGTACTGACCGCGCCCGATGTTGCTTAACTTCGGTGATCGGACGAGAACCGGTGTATTCAACGTAGTATGGACGTTGGCGACAACTAGACTCAAATAGTCGAGCCGTATCAACATAAATAATGAATGACGTCATAACTAACCTGTTATCTTCAGGCAAGGACATTGACCGGCAGGTTTTTCGGTTCGCTTCGTAGATCCACTTCTCGTGTATCGCGACTAAGGGTTTCACGTTGACGCTTGCAAGGATATCCTCTTCTATTTATACTTTTAGCAAGTTTTTTTATTACTTATTTATTTATTTTATTACTAGTTGACCCGCGCAACTTTGTCTGCATCACAATTTTCATTACTACTCTGTTTTTTTTTGGTCTTAGCGTGATGATATATAGCATATAGCCTTCCTCGATAAATGGGCTATCTAACCCTGAAAGATTTTTTTAAATCGGACCAGTAGTTTCTGAGATTAGCGCGTTCAAGCAAACAAACAAACAAACTCTTCAGCTTTACATATTAGTATAGATTTATGAACACACAGAAAATCATTACACACACACACAGAGAACACAGAAAACATTATTTTACGCAACAGTACCACATACAATATTTTTTATTAACTTTCTAACGCAATTCAGATATTTGTGCCTGGGAATCATCATCTCATGTTGCTGAGTTGATGATGGAAGGTATAAGTCAGGATCTGATGATGGGATCCCAGGACAAATGTTTGTTCAGCGTTATTTTTGCCAATTGTTGACCGATTTGGATGATTCATTTTTGTTTGGAAGAGTATTTTCCCGGACTGGTCTCATTTCAATTTGGTGAAGATCTGATGAAGAACTTCGGAGGTAGGCAACGGAACTCTTCAATAAATGATAGCAAATGGATCGAGATTGCTGAAATCGCATGACTGTTGATTGTTTACCTACATAACCTCACGCCCGGTACGCTGTGTTAGTGGTTTCAATAAGATTTTTTTTGTAAAAAAGATTTTTGATATATATTCTCGCAATTTGCCTCCTTGTTGCTGTCTAACCTGCTAGTCTATTTCGATATCGAGCTTCACCTGAGTGACAAACCTCACAAAGTGAGCTTTATTGCCTACAGCATAAAGGTCTTACGTTTGACGTAATTTGACACTCCGCTGTCGAGACACGAAAATGTTGTTACAGAATAGGGGTACTGGTATAAGAGCACAGGGCACGTTCCGTCTACTATCTTTCTTCTCTGATTCGGTGACTGGCATAGGAATCACAGCTCAAAGTTTCGACCTCTGAAAATACTTCATACTACTTGTTTATGATTTTTAGGACTATTAGTCACCCATCATCAATAAATATGGAGAATGGCTTAATTCGAAATATCTACTAGTTGTTTACTTGTCATGCCAAATTTCCAGATCGACTCGGAACAGCAGACCCGTATCCTGAGTCTCATTGAGACAGGCAAGAAGCAGGGAGCTAAGCTAGTCGCAGGCGGCAACCGCGCCTCGGACACCGGATACTTTGTGGAGCCCACCGTGTTCAGTGACGTCAAGGATAATATGGACATCGCTACCACTGAGGTATGAATAATATTATGTTATACTTTACTAGCTGCCCGGGGCCTCACAACTTCGTCTGCGTGACATTTTTCATTAATGGTCCGCTCCTATTGGTCATAGCGTGGTGTTATAATAGCCTATAGCCTTCCTCAATAAATACCTGTTTTCCCGTTGTCCCAAAACACCATGTCCCGGTTAAAGGAGACAAATGGAAGTAGGCTATCCAACGATAAAACAGTTTTTCAGAATCACATGCACACACAAACCCTAATCAAGGACAAAATCTGTAGAGTAACGAATCACAGACGTCGTCGTATGTACATGATTACTTAGGGACATGATTGTGGAATCATCGGAATGTATGAACAATCTGTTCTGTGTGAGAACCATAGATATAAGAAACAGTGGGAACTAAACATATTTATGATACTCAAACTGGATGTTAGCACAGAAAAAGCTAAGCTACCAGCTTAGTAGTAGTCTGTACGTCTACCATGAGTTTTATCTATACTCGCTAGCTCGAAAACTTAAAAAAAACTAGTTACTAATTAATTTTTTTAGTTGTTAATAAAGTTTTACTTGCAACTTGCTTGCTTGTTAGATTAGAAACTTGTTTTTTTTAAGTTTTCATACATTTTTTAAATACAGGTGCTAGCGAGTATTGATTGATAAAACTCATGGTAGACGTACAGATACAATTTTAAAAGAATCAGTTCAGATTCAGTGCTGATAAAAAGCATCGGTGCATTCCAGATCTTCGGCCCCGTGCAGCAGATCCTGAAGTTCTCTCAGGTGGACGAGGTGATCGAGCGCGCTAACAGCTCGGAGTACGGCCTGGCGTCCGCCGTCTTCACGCAGGACATCGACAAGGCCAACTATGTCGTGCAGGTATAGACATCATCCTAATACATTGTTTTTTTTTAGTTTTACTATAGTATTTTTTAAGGTATGAAATGTGGGCCTTAAGCCCATTAGTAGTAGGCATTAGCATTGTTCAAGCTCACTGCACACGCTCACGCGACATTTGACAAAATCATTAGTATTTTGATTGGCTGTGAAAATGGGATATAATGAAAAAAGGGCCTTCGTCAAGACCCAAATATAGCAAACTGAATGGTAACCAATAGGGAATTTGCATGAAAAAAATATTTATTATTCATACAGTTTATCTAAAAATATAAACAGAGAAAATAGTTGCTTGAAAAACAAACGAGATATAATTTTTTTCAACAAATATATCTGTCCCTCTCGCGAAAACGCTGTTTTATATGGCAGCTCTACAGGCGTCATAGACTTGGACGTCAAAGTTAACATCGGACTTCTCTTTCTAATTGTAATCTTTGAAGCTTTATAACTTCATCGCTGATGAAGGTATTTTAAAATAATTTAATGATTGTTTACTAGAGCTAATAAATATTTCATTTTAGCAATTAAAAAATCGCACGCATTTTCCGTATTCTGTGTGGAGTACAGCCAATAGCCAGGCCTACAAGGCTCTAGTGCTGTGCTGTTTCCTCTCGAAGTAAGAGTTCTGGATTCTGATTTTAATTCGCGAACCGATGGACAGTGGTCTTTCTGGTCGACTGCGACATACCACCATCTGTCGCAGTCACCTGTTTTCAACGATACGAGCATAATGTATAATAGAATTATTTACAACAGCTGCATTTGACCGTCAGCATCCGAGTCCCTATAGTTTTCCTCTTTTATTTACAAATAATCGTAATTTGTTGCACAGAGACTGCGCGCCGGCACAGTGTGGGTGAACGACTACAACGTGCTGAGCAACCAGGTCCCGTTCGGCGGCTACAAGCAGTCCGGCATCGGCCGAGAGAACGGGCCCTACGGCATCAAGAACTACACCGAGGTCAAGGCGGTCGTCACCAGGCTCACTGACAAGACTTCCTAGATATACACTTCGTTTTGTGGCCGTGGACTAGTAAGATACGGACAATTCTGCAAATTTTACGGTGTACAATGTCATCGAAAAGGAAACAGAACTCATAATAACTCACGTACTTTTTTCTTGACATATTATGCCCAGTTCGAATTTCAGAAATACGATTCAACCAGAATTTTAATCACATTCGAAACTGGTCGTTTCGCATCTGTACAAAGTATTGTTTCTGTTTGAAGTGTTGTCTGTCGTACATGATATCGCAAGATACAGTAGGTACTCCATTTCTTACTACTCTGTTTGTAGGCTATTTCATTGAGTGATATGATTGCCGACCTATTGCACTGTCTGATTATATTCAATGCAGAAATCATTATCTTATGCATTAGTTAGATTAAGAAATAAATTAACGCTGCCGCTCCCTGCGTTTTGGGACCAGTTTAGCCATATTGTTGCGAGATTATTAGTAACATAACAATACACTTAAATCTACCCCATAATCAAACCTTTTTTATGTTTTTAAAATCTAACGTATCGCGTTAATATTGTTAACGTTTAAGCTGTCATGTTAGAGAAACTGAAATCATTTCACATTGTGCATTTACGTCATAACAAGAAGTTATATTCCAAATGTCTTCCAATACGCGTAACACGTATGTTTTATGTAAGCACAATCTGTATTTCCATAAATATTGTATAGTGCCATTTACTGTTGCTTTGTAATTTTTATTTTTGTAAAATAAAAAATAGTAATATAAGTACAAAGTTTTATTTTTAACAGTTTAATCTAAAATCAACCACACATTTGAGTAACAATCGTATTTAAAATGGAATTTTCAGAAATCACATAATACTCATTTTATAAATCAATTTACATTTTAGAAAATCAAAGGATCATAGAAAAGTACCAATCAGGCAACTTATTAACCTTTGGTGTATTCAATACAATTTAAAAATATAGAAACGAAGATTTAAATATTCTAGATAGATTAAAAGTGCTAATATTAAATTATAACAAGGCAAAACCTTCATAAGGTGCATCTATTCTATAATCACAACAGTGGAATGTATTGGTGCCGCTTACTCTAAATCACATAGCCTTGCACTATAATCACTAAAAACGATACAAATTAAAACACGGAAACAATCTAAAAAATACAAGAAAACCTATGAAAATATCTTTGGGTTTTCTAAATGCGCGTACAAACTGGACGGATGAGTAACATAATTGCTGTGGTAATAAAAATATCAGCGACATAATCACGATTTATCAATATAACCGTAATACAAAATCTAACAACTTTGTACTGTCTAACTGGATATTTCGAATACAATCGGCGAAGAACAAAACAGGATCTTCAGATTCCTCATCATGCAGTATAGTAATTTGTACTGATGGCTTCAACACAATAGGGAAGATGCAAATACAGAATTTATGAGAATTTCGTCAGTAAAATGATAAAAAAGTATAAAATAAAGGCCATTGCAACGTTTTTATTTTGGTTAATATCGATTTTTAATAAAAATAATGAATTTAAGTAACGTAGAACGGAACGTATTTAAAAACAACAATCAGCGTTTAGTGACGTATCTGCTGTTATGCCAACGAAAAGGCAACCTTATGTCTTTGAGTTAGGACAGTTCTTGACCAGTGATAGACACGAGTGACGTTATCGTCGGTTTTCGCGCGAACCTTTAAACAGTCGGTTTCAAAACGTAATTTTGGCAATAAATTAAAGCGTTTTCATTTCTTATTTATGTGGTGGTCTATTCTAGATGGAGTTCTTTAAAATTAAAGCAAAAATGGAAATATTGCATGTTCCCTATTAGCGGTAAAAACTGATAAAAAATCTTAATTAACTTACACCGGTTCTCGTCCGATCACCGAAGTTTAAGCAACATCGGGCGCGGTCAGTACTTGGATGGGTGACCGCCTGGGAACACCGCGTGACGTTGGCTTTTTGTCATTTTATTTTAAACAATTGTTTTTAACCAGATATATAAAATTGTGCAAATAGAAATTTTTAAAATAACTACAGCATCATTAACTCAAAGTAATGAAACGGATTTCCAAATAAAACCTCTAGAAAATAAAGTTTAAAAATAATATTAAAATTATTAATTAATTTTAATTTTATTTTTAAATTATTTTTAAATTTTATTTTTAAATTATTTTTAAAATTATTTTTGAATTAAAATTTAAAAATATTTTTAATATTATTTTTAAATGCTGATTTTTTTTTATAGAAATCGTAAATAAAAAGAAAAATGCCATAGATAAAAAAAGCAAAAAGCCAACGTCACGCGGTGTTCCCAGGCGGTCACCCATCCAAGTACTGACCGCGCCCGATGTTGCTTAACTTCGGTGATCGGACGAGAACCGGTGTATTCAACGTAGTATGGACGTTGGCGACAACTAGACTCAAATAGTCGAGCGGTATCAACATAAATAATGAATGACGTCATAACTAACCTGTTATCTTCAGGCAAGGACATTGACCGGCAGGTTTTTCGGTTCGCTTCGTAGATCCACTTCTCGTGTATCGCGACTAAGGGTTTCACGTTGACGCTTGCAAGGATATCCTCTTCTATTTATACTTTTAGCAAGTTTTTTTATTACTTATTTATTTATTTTATTACTAGTTGACCCGCGCAACTTTGTCTGCATCACAATTTTCATTACTACTCTGTTTTTTTTTGTCTTAGCGTAATGATATATAGCATATAGCCTTCCTCGATAAATGGGCTATCTAACCCTGAAAGATTTTTTTTAATCGGACCAGTAGTTTCTGAGATTAGCGCGATCAAGCAAACAAACAAACAAAGTCTTCAGCTTTACATATTAGTATAGATTTATGAACACACAGAAAATCATTACACACACACACAGAGAACACAGAAAACATTATTTTACGCAACAGTACCACATACAATATTTTTTATTAACTTTCTAACGCAATTCAGATATTTGTGCCTGGGAATCATCATCTCATGTTGCTGAGTTGATGATGGAAGGTATAAGTCAGGATCTGATGATGGGATCCCAGGACAAATGTTTGTTCAGCGTTATTTTTGCCAATTGTTAACCGATTTGGATGATTCATTTTTGTTTGGTAGAGTATTTTACCGGACTGGTCTCATTTCAATTTGGTGAAGATCTGATGAAGAACTTCGGAGGTAGGCAACGGAACTCTTCAATAAATGATAGCAAATGGATCGGAATTGCTGAAATCGCATGACTGTTGATTGTTTACATAACCTCACGCCCGGTACGCTGTGTTAGTGGTTTCAATAAGATTTATTTTGTAAAAAAGATTTTTGAAATTATATTCTCGCAATTTGCCTCCTTGTTGCTGTCTAACCTGCTAGTCTATTTCGATATCGAGCTTCACCTGAGTGACAAACCTCACAAAGTGAGCTTTATTGACTACAGCATAAAGGTCTTACGTTTGACGTAATTTGACAATCCGCTGTCGAGACACGAAAATGTTGTTACAGAATAGGGGTACTGGTATAAGAGCACAGGGCACGTTCCGTCTACTATCTTTCTTCTCTGATTCGGTGACTGGCATAGGAATCACAGCTCAAAGTTTCGACCTCTGAAAATACTTCATACTACTTGTTTATGATTTTTGGGTCTATTAGTCACCCATCATCAATAAATATGGAGAATGGCTTAATTCGAAATATCTACTAGTTGTTCACTTGTCATGCCTAATTTCCAGATCGACTTGGAACAGCAGACCCGTATCCTGAGTCTCATTGAGACAGGCAAGAAGCAGGGAGCTAAGCTAGTCGCAGGAGGCAACCGCGCCTCGGACACCGGATACTTTGTGGAGCCCACCGTGTTCAGTGACGTCAAGGATAATATGGACATCGCTACCACTGAGGTATGAATAATATTATGTTATACTTTACTAGCTGCCCGGGGCCTCACAACTTTGTCTGCGTGACATTTTTCATTAATGGTCCGCTCCTATTGGTCGTAGCGTGGTGTTATATAGCCTATAGCCTTCCTCAATAAATACCTGTTTTCCCGTTGTCCCAGTACTCCCAGTACACCATGTCCCGGTTAACTAGGGGACAAATGGAAGTAGGCTATCCAACGATAAAATAGTTTTTCAGAATCACATGCACACACAAACCCTAATCAAGGACAAAATCTGTAGATTAACGAATCACAGACGTCGTCGTAGGTATGTACATGATTACTTAGGGACATGTGGAATCATCGGAATGTATGAACAATCTGTTCTGTGTGGGAACCATAGATATAAGAAACAGTGGGAACTAAACATATTTATGATACTCAAACTGGATGTTTGCACAGAAGTAGCTAAGCTAGGTACCAGCTTAGTACGTCTACCATGAGTTTTATCTATACTCTCTAGCTCGAAAACTTACAAAAAAACTAGTTACTAATTAATTTTTTTAGTTGTTAATAAAGTTTTACTTGCAACTTGCTTGCTTGTTAGATTAGAAACTTGTTTTTTTTTAAGTTTTCATACATTTTTTAAATACAGGTGCTAGCGAGTATTGATTGATAAAACTCATGGTAGACGTACAGATACAATTTTAAAAGAATCAGTTCAGATTCAGTGCTGATAAAAAGCATCGGTGCATTCCAGATCTTCGGCCCCGTGCAGCAGATCCTGAAGTTCTCTCAGGTGGACGAGGTGATCGAGCGCGCTAACAGCTCGGAGTACGGCCTGGCGTCCGCCGTCTTCACGCAGGACATCGACAAGGCCAACTATGTCGTGCAGGTCATCCTAATACATTGTTTTTTTTTAGTTTTATTTTAGTATTTTTTTAAGGTATGAAATGTGGGCCTTAAGCCCATTAGTAGTAGGCATTAGCATTGTTCAAGCTCACCGCACACGCTCACGCTTACGAGATTTGACAAAATCATTAGTATTTTGATTGGCTGTGAAAATGGGATATAATGAAAAAAGGGCCTTCGTCAAGACCCAAATATAGCAAACTGAATGGTAACCAATAGGGAATTTGCATGAAAAAAATATTTATTATTCATACAGTTTATCTAAAAATATAAACAGTGAAAATAGTTGCTCGAAAAACAAACGAGATATAATTATTTTCAACAAATATATCTGTCCCTCTCGCGAAAACGCTGTTTTATATGGCAGCTCTACAGGCGTCATAGACTTGGACGTCAAAGTTAACATCGGACTTCTCTTTCTAATTGTAATCTTTGAAGCTTTATAACTTCATCGCTGATGAAGGTATTTTAAAATAATTTAATGATTGTTTACTAGAGCTAATAAATATTTCATTTTAGCAATTAAAAAATCGCACGCATTTTCCGTATTCTGTGTGGAGTAGAGCCGATAGCCAGGCCTACAAGGCTCTAGTGCTGTGCTGTTTCCTCTCGAAGTAAGAGTTCTGGGTTCTGATTTTAAATCGCGGACCGATGGACAGTGGTCTTTTGGCTGGTCTTAAGAGACCACCATCTGTCGCAGTCACCTGTTTTCAACGATACGATCATAATGTATGATAGAATTATTTACAACAGCTGCATTTGACCGTCAGAGACCGAGTCCCTATAGTTTTCCCTCTTATTTACAAATATGTAATCCTAATTTGTTGCACAGAGACTGCGCGCCGGCACAGTGTGGGTGAACGACTACAACGTGCTGAGCAACCAGGTCCCGTTCGGCGGCTACAAGCAGTCCGGCATCGGCCGAGAGAACGGGCCCTACGGCATCAAGAACTACACCGAGGTCAAGGCGGTCGTCACCAGGCTCACTGACAAGACTTCCTAGACATACCTACACTTCATTTTGTGGGCGTGGACTAGTAAGACAGTCCAGTTCAACCAGAATTTTGATCGCATTCTAAACTGGCCGTTTCGCGTCTGTACGAAGTATAGTTTCTTTTTCAAGTGTTTTCCTATTATATATCGCAAGATACAGTACTCCATTTCTTACTACTCTGTTTGTAGGCTTTTTCATTGAGGGATTTGATTTCCGACCTATTGCACTGTCTGATTATATTCACTGATTGCATTCAATGCAGAAATCATTGTCATATGCATTAATTAGATTAAGAAATAAATTAACGCTACCGCTCCCTGCGTTTTGGGACCAGTTTAGCTATATTGTTGCGAGATTATTAGTAACATAACAATATACTTAAAACTACCCCATAATTAAACCTTTTTTATGTTTTTAAAATCGAACGTATCGCGTTAATATTGTTAACGTTTTAGGTGTGTTCCGTCCTGGCCCGGCCACGATGTTACACAGGGTCATGGGCATGGCAAAAGACTACGGGTGGGTATGTACCTTTTGGTACTAGAAAGAGAAATAATAGTGTAGCGGCATCAATACTGCTATAAGAAAAACCAACGGAGCAAATCTACATCGCAACAAAAAGAACCGCGACGCCATCTATCCAACTAGCAGCGAACTACTTCGTCAAAATCCTGCATTGCGCAAGCAAAGTTTACCGTGCGATTTGAACATATATATCAGCCCGAATATTAACTATCGGGCAGTAGCCCGCCAGGCACAACAGCCGCCTGGTTGGAGGATCCTCCTTTTCAATTGAGGTGTGCGGGACTTTACTCTCTGTTCCGCATCCCTCTAAAATAGTACCACATTATTTCATGACTTATGCACCATTTTCAGAGGCCGGGCTGCAGCGTATCCGTCCCAGCACGGCCACGCTTAGATCGGCACAAATCCTCAATTTGAATGGATGATTCGTATCTGAAATAAATGTACGTGTTATGTACTTTAAAATAGACCCACTTCTTTTAAAAGAAAACCTATAAAATCTATTTATTGGTCACTTAAACTTTTCACGTAGAATACGCCTGACAATATTTCAATAGCAATAACTTGACAAATTACAAATTACAAACCTAAACAACTAATCAAAGGCGGTAGGCGCTTAAGGTGGATGCTCCAGGGTAGCCCGCGAAATTCAAATATTTTTATGTTTTTTGCAATTTGCCGGTCAGGGTGAAGCTGTATGTGGACCAAATGCGATCTGCGACCGTAACGCGTATTTATCTAAAGAATTATAACCATTTTAATCATCAATATAGCCCTCTAAGTTCATGTAGTTCGAAAGAATGCATATTTCAGAAATAATCATTCTTTCGAATGAATTTCGCGGGCCACCCTGGAGCATCCACCTTAATACGCAATATGAGGCTTCCAGGAGTCCAGAAACATTTCGAAATATTTCCGTGGCTGGAATTGTGAGCAGCATAGTTATTGTATTGTAATTTTTCAAGTTATTGCTATTGAAATATTGTCAGGCGTATTCTACGTGAAAAGTTTAAGTGACTAATAGATAGATTAAAGTTTTCTTTTAAAAATAAGTAGATCAATTTTATATTACATAACACGTACATTTATTTCAGATACGAATCATCCATTCAAATTGAAGGATTTCAGCCGATCAAAGCGTGGCCGTGCTGGGACGGATACGCTGCAGTCCGGCCACTGAAAATGATGTATTATGTCATGAAATAATGTGGTACTATTATTTCTCTTTCTAGTATCAAAAGGTACATATCCGTACAGTCTTCTGCCATAACCATGACCTTGTTTGGCATCGTGGCCGGTCCAGAACGGAACACACGTTTAAGCTGTCATGTTAGAGAAACATAAATCATTTCACATTGTGCATTTACGTCATAAATTGAACAAGGAGTTATATTCCAAATGTCTTCCAATACGCGAAACACGTATGTATTATGTAAGCACAATCTGTATTTCATAAAATATTGTATAGTGCCATTTACTGTTGCTTTGTAATTTTTATTTTTGTAAAATAAAAATAGGCTCGCTCCATCGTAGACTTTGTTTCTGTCATCTCTGACATAGACTAGAGTCAAGAGCAATCCCATTACAAAAAAAAAAACAATAGTAATATAAGTACAAAGTTTTATTTTTAACAGTTTAATCTAAAATCAACCACACATTTGAGTAACAATCGTATTTTAAATGGAATCTTTAGAAATCACATAATACTCATTTTATAAATCAACTTACATTTTAGAAAATCAAAGGATCATAGAAAAGTACCAATCAGGCATCTTATTAACCTTTGGTGTATTCAATACAATTTAAAAATATAGAAACGAAGATTTAAATATTTTAGATAGATTAAAAGTGCTAATATTAAAGTATAACAAGGCAAAACCTTCATAAGGTGCATCTATTCTATAATCACAACAGTGGAATGTATTGGTGCCGCTTACTCTAAATCACATAGCCTTGCACTATAATCACTAAAAACGATACAAATTAAAACACGGAAACAATCTAAAAAATACAAGAAAACCTATGAAAATATCTTTGGGTTTTCTAAATGCGCGTACAAACTGGACGGATGAGTAACATAATTACTGTGGTAATAAAAATATCAGCGACATAATCACGATTTATCAATATAACCGTAATACAAAATCTAACAACTTTGTACTGTCAAACTGGATATTTCGAATACAATCGGCGAAGAACAAAACAGGATCTCCCGATTCCTCATCATGCAGTATAGTAATTTGTACTTATGGCTTCAACACAATTAGCGTTAAAAACTAATAAAAAATCTTAATTCCGGATCAACAGAATTAATCAGTCCGTGTCATCGTTCAGATTCGAGAGGTTTTCTTCAGAGATCTTCGGCAAGCAGCAAGACATCGGAGACATCCCATTGATACTACTGGTCGCGAGGTCTTCTTCTATCGAGCGCTCCAGTTGCTCGAAGTCGTCGTTATCAGATTGGCACTTGAGACATTCGTCGGACGACGAGTCCTGGTAGCACAGCACGTTCTCGATGTTCACCTCCACTTCGTCGCTCCGGTCGCACGTGGGCAGCGAGGGGCTGCTGTTGCTGAGAGCTCGAGACTGTGGGTTCAGGCGCGGTGCAAACGGTATGAATATTTCGGATTTGGGTCGTATTTTGATGCTGGTAGGTCTGCGAGCGACGGTTTGCGTGCGTTTGTCTTTGGGGAATATGCGCTGGATTCTCTCTTCGACGAGCGACAAGGTCCGCTTGAAGACGACGGTGTCCTGCGAGCGCTTGTCGGCGGGCCGGTAGCAGCCGTCGATGGCGTCGCGCGACTCCGTGTCGGAGTTGTCGCAGCGGAAGTAGATGGTGTCGCAGCCGTTCTCCTGCTTCACCTTGATGAGGCAGCAGTCGTCCTCCTTCTCGCACAGTATCTCGTGCAGAGAGCCGTGCAGCGGGATCAGTTTCACTTTCCCGCCGAAGTTCTCTTGCATCGTTGATAGGTCGTCGTCTATGTATAAGTCCTCGGTACTTCTAGCTTCCTGTTGGCAACGAAACAAAGTTATGTAGAATCTCTATGACTCGGATCTCGTTAACTCGCAATCCTTAGGAAACCGAAAATAAATGCAATTCCCTTCCGCTGAACCCCTAATTATGCAGTATCTCGAATTATTCAGACTTAGTAAATCAAATTGCAAAGAGCTAACTCGGTAAGTCGTACGTACTTCATAAAATATACATACATAATAACTTCTTACTGGAGATTCCCCGAACTCATAGCAATGAAATCGAAAAGGAATATTCGGGGCCTCTAATCTATTGCTTATAACTTTCACGCGTGCAGTGAATAACTAAGTACATTCATTAAACTTTCTAAGAAACATATGTTAGGTTTCCATTGTTGGTCACTTGGGTTTGTTTTTTCATTGTTGGTTTAGGTGTGTTTGGTCCTGAGCGCTTTAGCTAATCGCTTCGAGTGTCAGTACGTGAACTACTGTTGCATGGTTCATGTACGGACTGATATTGCCATATTATTTTAATCTTGCCATCTATGATAGTTAATGTGAGCTATTTTTATTGATCTAAATTAATTGTCTATGCGTTTCATGGCCTGAAATAAATGAATTTTAATTTTAATTATTGGTTACTTGGGTCAGTATTTATTTGGCTGTTAACTACCAACAACATAAGTCCTAAACGAAAACTAACGACTTTAACTCTACGTAAATTCGACGTTATCAATGCGGTAAAATGTGGCATGAAGAAAAAAGATTAGGAGAGCTCAATACGTATTACCAGCAAGCACTTTATAGACAATAATTAAGAATAAAGCCGAAATATCGCTAAGGTTCGGGTTTTCGGTTGTTACCGGTGGTTTTCTACTGGTTGCGTTTTGGGGAATGTGCGACGGAATAGGGAAGATGCAAAATTTATGAGAATTTTGTCAGTAAAATGATAAAAAAGTATAAAATAAAAGCCATCGCAACGTTTTTATTTTGGTTAATACCGATTTTTAACAAAAATAATGAATTAAAGTAACGTGAAACGGAACGTATTTAAAAACAACAATCAGCGTTTAGTGACGTATCTGCTGTTATGCCAACGAAAAGGCAACCTTATGTGTTTGAGTTAGGACAGTTCTTGACCAGTGATAGACACGAGTGACGTCATCGTCGGTTTTCGCGCGAACCTTTAAATTGTCGGTTTCAAAACGAAATTTTGGCAATAAATTTAAAGCGTTTTCATTTCTTATTTATGTGGTGGTCTATTCTAGATGGAGTTCTTTAAAATTGAAGCAAAAATGAAAATATTGCATGTTCCCTATTGCATAATTTAATTCCACCAAGCCCGTTCCATCATCGGACCACAAGACGAACATCCCACCTACACGCACAAAACGTTTTGGGAACACATTCATAATGCTTACAGCTAAAGAGTGGAAATCCCTGTCGGAGTCTGTGTTTCCTGATAGCTACTACCTGGGAGTCTTTAAGTGAAGAGTGAATAGGTTAATTCTAGATAAGCGTGCTCCATCTTCGACCACATCATCGCTTACCATCAGGTAAGATGGTGGTCAAGCGCGTGCCTATCAATCGTTAAAAAATAGTAGCAATTTACGTTCCAAAAGACTACGTCTAGCCGAGTTTCCTGATTTAGAGTAATGCTTAATAACCTGGTTCAAACAGTGTCGAGACAAAAAAAAAAAAGAGTATCTGGGCCTATGTTACGCGAAAAGGCCGAATAATTTTCAAAATCATTGGGACACAGTTCTTTTCGTGCCAGCAATGGTTAGTTGGTGAATTTGAAAAAGCGTTATGGACTTGTGTTAAAAAAAGTTTGCAGTGAAAGTACAAGTGTCAATAATGACATATGTGAGATGTCAGCAGATTTTAAACCATCGGTGTCAAATAATGAAGCGAGAGCAGCAATTGATACATTACGAACTTACATTGAAAGTTGTAATGATATCGAGGATCACAATATATTATATTCGGTTCATTATGCTTTAGTTTTTACCAGTCAATATGACACATTGATTGAGTATTAGAAAAAGTTTAGTAAAGCGCCATCCCTCTCACTCAGTGTGTATCTCTTTCTAAATCTCAATGTATCCTGTTTACGGGTTCAGGGAGGCTAAACATGCTAATTTAGGAGAATTATATTAGAATCATAATATTAATCACGCAACAATCAGTTAAATTTCATTTTCATCTTTATCGCTAACGCTGATTCTGCTAAAGTGGCCATTGAACTAAGGTTCGCCAACTCACCTGTAAAGCATTGAAAGCCTGGCACCTCTTTAAAGCAGTCACATGAACATCCTCAGTCAGCGTGTCTTCCATGGACTGGTTCAATTTGTCCTTAGTACACGTCATAGTGTTTGTGCTGACATTATTATTTCCATTATCGCAGATGGTGACGTTCACACAGTTGTCTAGAACTTGGAGAGTATTCTCTCCGGTACGTGTAAAAGTGATTTGTAGTAGAGGTTTGTTGTTCCCGTTGATTTTGACACAAGAGAACGATTTCGTCGTTTCCTTTTTCGGGGATCTATCTTCATTACAATTTAAAGACTCCATGATGTTCGCGACTCCTATGTTCACGATATCCTCGTTCTTTGACACGGTAGAACCTTCGTCGGATATTTCCTGCAATAGATGTTGGAACTCTTTGCGTATCATGTCTCTGATATACTCTTCGATGCTTCTCGTGTCAGTAGATTGATCGATCTTTAGCTCGGGTTTTTGGGTTTCGGTTAATGTCCTGCAATAATAAGTTATTTTAATTTGAAATAATTATAAAATATTAAAAAAATGCAAAAAGACAACGTCACGCGGTGTTCCCAGGCGGTCACCCATCCAAGTACTGACCGCGCCCGATGTTGCTTAACTTCGGTGATCGGACGAGAACCGGTGTATTCAACGTAGTATGGACGTTGGCGAATGCCAAGTCGAAATTTCCGGCCAAAAGTAACAAGGGATTTCTACTGTCATTGTTCAATAATGCTCTTTATCAGTAAAGAAATAAGGTGGCGAATGGTTGATCATAAAACAAGGTGTATTAAATCAAAACAGCATGATGGTAATTAACATTATTACCTTAGTTCCGGTTCAGCTTTGCGGTATTGAATTTCTGGGCTCCGGTGTCGTAACTCGGGGCTTTGAGAGAAGTTAACGCTCTTAGCGATTGTGTCCCGCGCTTGACAAAATTGCTCCCAGTGCCCTGTAAAACATTTTATCATACAAGCATCAATTAATTTTTAACCTAAATAATTAAGAGAATCTAAATACATTCAAGCCCAGAAGCGGAGTTTAACAATATAATAATCATTGTCTGGTCATAAACACGTATAAATAATAATAATTTATCTATAGTCTAACCTATACTAATATATAAAGCTGAAGAGTTTGTTTGTTTGTTTGTTTGCTTGAAATCTCAGGAACTACTGGACCGATTAATTCTTTCCGTGTTAAATAGCCTATTTATTGAGGAAGACAGGCTATAATATACCATCACGCTAAGGCCAATAGGGGCGGAGCAGACGAAGTTACGCAGGTCAACTAGTTTCTCAATAAATAACAGCAAAATTTGTACACCAACAATAAATCGCTAATAGATACACAGAAATGTATTAAAACCCTGACTTCTAAACTAGGTTTATGAACACGAGTATGTACAATGTACACAATAATCCATCATGTCAAGTTAAAGAGAAATAATAAGGCTACAAAAAGAAAATACCGGTTAGAATTCTGGAAAATCTTCTCTTGGTACTCCCCTACCCTCCCCTACATGCCAATTTCAGCTTTCTGTGAGCAGTACTTACAGCTGTGAATTGTCTGCCAGTCACACAATCAGTCGGTAAGGGAAGAATTTTATATATTAGGATTATTTAGGATAACCAGCATGTTGAAAAGGTAAATATAAACTCCCATTTGTGCCATAACTATGTTCACAATTACATAGTTTTTTTAAATGAACAAATGCTAAAGAATTAAAAAAAAAATACCGGCCTAGTGCGAGTAGGACTCGCACACGAAGGGTTTATTTTTAATATTTGACGTTATAGCGGCATTAGAAATACAAAATCCGTGAAAATTTTAGCTGTCTACCTATTACGGTTCTTGAGATACGGCCCGCTGACAGACAGACGGACAGACGGACGGACGGACGGACAGCGGAGTCTTAGTAATAGGGTTCCGAGTTACTCTTTGGGTACGGAACCCTAAAAATGAGAGCGAATAAGATATCAATTTCTCAAATAATACTCACCTTCAAATTAGAAGTCCTGCTTTTGTCAGTGTAGAAGTATCAAAAGAGAGTATAGTTAGTATTTATTTTTTAGAAATGAAAGCCTCATGCTATTATAAGTTTTTATTGCATTTCCAACACCATGCTAATCACTATAGCAACAAAAAACATGCAGATGCAGACATGCACGTCCACGAGTTAGAAAGACAATAGGGTAGAAGACTTAAAAAAAGCAATTTAGTCCGTCACTACGTATTTTTTCTTTTTCACGACAAAATTAAGAAGATACGCACTGTGTCTTCTTATGTGTGACGCTGTGGGCGTACACTTTTTACGTAGTAGTGACGTCACAAGCTCTCTTGATCTTTGATGCGTTTTATCATCGTCAACTTTTATTGATTTGATAAAGCAAAAAATACGTGTCCAATAAATTTCGAAAACCTAACTGCTGGACTAAAAAGGCCACTTTAGCAGAATCATATTACAATCATAAAATTAATCACACAACAATCTCTCAAATTTCAATTTAATCTTTATCGCTGACGCATTAGGTTCAAGGTTGATTGGGAAAATTTGACAGGGACGGTAGCGTGATGTGCTGATTCTGCGAAGGTGTCCTTTTTAGGCCAACTGATGACGGACTAAATAGAATCATATTTTTGTTAGCAAGCGCGTATTCACAACAATAAGCAATAAAACTACTTCCTCTTTTGGCCTGGCCAACGGTAAAAAAAAATTAAAAGGGCAGGATTTCTTTACCCATATCATACAATTAGCGACCCTTTTTTTTGCTTTTGTGACCAACACCGTTTGCTGACGGTGTAATGAAATAATGTGTGCCAAATATTAAATAACATTTATAAGCGAACTGTTTTACTTAAGTACTACACAATCACAAAAAAAGATTACCCACAAGATTACCCACAATCTGTTTCAGTAGATTTGTTAGTCTCGGTTATTAGGCGCTCTAAAGAACATTTTATTTTAAATATCTCTAAGAATCAAACAAAAATAACTTTTTACCCTAATAATAAGTCATTTATATTGTATAGTTTAGTGGCGACTGACCATTTTTTCCGTTGCTAGGCGAAGCGGGACGCGTGCGATATATTTTAGTTCCCGGTTTCTTCGTGTTCAACTGGGGCAGAGACTTCTGTAGCGTATCCACGCAGTGGGACGCCGGCTTCACCGCTGATATCTGGCTCCTGAAACAAAATTTTACGTGATTATAAAAACAAATATTCGTATTCTAGGGCAAAAATAAAAACCCCTATATAAATACAAAGTGTTTTTACTATAAAAATCAAAAAGCCAACGTCACGCGGTGTTCCCAGGCGGTCACCCATCCAAGTACTGACCGCGCCCGATGTTGCTTAACTTCGGTGATCGGACGAGAACCGGTGTATTCAACGTAGTATGGACGTTGGCGAATACTGACTCGAATTTTCTGTCCAAAAGTTAAAAGGGCTTTCTACTGCCTTTGTTTAATCATGCAATTTATTCTTTAAATTATTAAGAGCTAAATTGCAGAAAAAGATCACAGACATTTCGCCCCGAGGGAGTTTTCGAGCGCACTCACATGCTAGTTGTTTTTTTAAGGCACCCACAATAAAGTCTTTTTTTCAATCAGCAAAATCGCTGCTCTCTGCAGGAGTCATTTAATAATATCCCATCCAAAAACAAAAAAATCTTTATTTGTCAATGTTCTTGACTTGTGATTTACCATTTTTCTAGTTAACTTACTGTTGGGTTTATTTATCTATCAAAGAGTTAACTCTGAATATAGTAATATAGAAAATATGAAGTAATATCTTCTCTCAAGTTTATTAAACTTAGACACTTGGGTGTGTGGGGTCGTTAGAACTTACTGCCCACACGAGAAGAAGACGAACTTTATTGTGGAAATAACCGTTCCCTGCATTAAATACCCTGATTGGTGTATGTCACGTCACTCTTTGCACTGTTTGATAGTAGTGAGCTAATTCAACCTTGAGATTGTCAACGTCCATACCATGTTGAAAACACCGGTTCTCGTCCGATCACCGAAGTTTAAGCAACATCGGGCGCGGTCAGTACTTGGATGGGTGACCGCCTGGGAACACCGCGTGACGTTGGCATTTTGCTTTTTTTATTTATGGCATTTTTTGTTTTTTATGTACGATTTTTGAAGTTCTATGAAAAAAAATTATCAGCATTAATAGTTTTAATATTATTTTATTTTCTAGAGGTTTTATTTGGAAAGTAATCATGAGTTTCATTACTCGAGTTAATGATGCTTAAGTTATTTTAATAATTTCTATTAGCACAATTTTATCAATCTGGTTAAGAAACGAATGTTAAAAATACAAAAAGCCAACGTCACGCGGTGTTCCCAGGCGGTCACCCATCCAAGTACTGACCGCGCCCGATGTTGCTTAACTTCGGTGATCGGACGAGAACCGGTGTATTCAACGTAGTATGGACGTTGGCGAATGCTGCGTCGAAATATTCCAGTAATATCTACTCCATCTATGGCTATGCACACAGCAAGGGGTTGCTTATTGCTTTTAATTGAATATGACTTTATTTTCAGAGCTTTAAAGTGCAAAATCGCTTACGTGAGCGTTGTCGCAGTTGCCCACGGTGCCGTTTGATGCCTGTAACCCTCGTCTGTGCACCAATCGTTTTCTGACGTTGATATTTTATTTAATGCTATTATACAGTTCTCTACTATGCGTTGGTATCTGTCAGTTTGCACGGAGTCAACGACAACATGAGTTTAAAAAATTTATCAGATACTAAAAAAAGGAATGTAAATAACAACAAGCAAATGTTTGCTCATTTAATGAAATCGCCTGTTTCGATACTGTTTCGCTCTGAATTAAACTGCGAAAAACCAACGACACGCGGTGTTCCCAGGCGATCACCCATCCAAGTACTGACCGCGCCCGATGTTGCTAAACTTCGGTGATTGGACGAGAACCGGTGTATTCAACGTAGTATGGACTTCGGCGAATGCTTCGTCGAATTTTGTTTTGTATCATAAATTAAATGCCGTAGTCTCATTAGATTTGAACAAGACGTGTTGTCAATAAGACACCGACTCGAAGAACCCATTAGGGTTACAGGGTAAACAATGAAATGCATGTAACTGTCAGAATAACTGCAAAGATAGTAAAAAGTGGGATAAGCTCAGTGCAGACCGAGAAGTGAACTACACCTATTAATATTCCACTACAAAAAGTCGTTATTTATACAGAAAATGAATGGTGCAAATCAATTACATAAGGAGGTACGCGTTTTAAATAAGACAAAGAGTCGAAGCAAAATCACACATGTATTTAACTGTAATTGTCTTCAAAACCCTAATTCCGACAAAATGCATGTAACAGGCAGAACATCTGCAGTTTTTAAAGTTAGCTCAGTGCCCACCGAGAGGTGAACTTCGCCTTTATCCTTCTAAACATAAAGTCTATTGTTCAATGCCATCAAAACATCCCGAAATCGCGAACGCTTAAAGTAATCTACTTCCTGTTATTTTTATAAACAAATACATTGTTTGAACTTAAAAGAAAGAGAAAAAGCAAAAAGCCAACGTCACGCGGTGTTCCCAGGCGGTCACCCATCCAAGTACTGACCGCGCCCGATGTTGCTTAACTTCGGTGATCGGACGAGAACCGGTGTATTCAACGTAGTATGGACGTTGGCGAATGCTTAATCGAATTTTCCGGCCAAAAGTTACAAGGGATCTCTACTGTCATTGTTTAATAATGCACTTTATCAGTAAAAAAATAAGGTGCTAAATTGCAAAAATATAATCACAGACATGCGGGATGGGGGATAATCCACCCCAAGGGTGTTTTCGAGCTCACTAACATGCGGTTTTTCTTTATTTTAAGATATTCATAATAAAGTCGGTTATTCAATATCATCAGCAAAATCCCTGCTCTACCCTGTTCTCAGTCAATACTCAATATTATTGACAATAAGGTTTGTTTTAGTGGGAAACCATACAATTATTCCTTCCACTCTGGGCGTAGCGGAAGGGATTGTCAGACTCCTACTGACTTAAACCCATCCGTGTTCCTCCAAATGCCCTTTACTTTCCAGGGCCGCGGTAATCCTTTCGAACAAAAATTTGTTCTTGGGCTTTCATTTGGTCTGAGTTGTCTCAAATATTAAAGGTACTCTTTTCATCAAACTTTTTTTTAATTTTTGTGTACTATTTGCAAGAAAAATAGTGTATTTAAAAAAAAAGCAAAAAGCCAACGTCACGCGGTGTTCCCAGGCGGTCACCCATCCAAGTACTGACCGCGCCCGATGTTGCTTAACTTCGGTGATCGGACGAGAACCGGTGTATTCAACGTAGTATGGACGTTGGCGACAGCTAAACTCAAATAGTCGATCGGTATCAACATAAATAATGAATGACGTCATAACTAACCTGTTATCTTCAGGCAAGGACATTGACCGGCAGGTTTTTCGGTTCGCTTCGTAGATCCACTTCTCGTGTATCGCGACTAAGGGTTTCACGTTGACGCTTGCAAGGATATCCTCTTCTACTTTATACTTGAGGAGGTTCCGTTCTTGGTTGAGCGACTTCAGAGAACAAGTCATGCGGTCTCTAACATCGTCACATTTCGGCGATAAAAAATCTTTAGGTGGGTTTATTCTGTAAAATAAAAAACACATTCATTAACTCACGTTTTGTAAGAATATTTTAATCTAAAAAATAACTTTGCAAAAAAAACGTAAATTAGCGCCATCTATGATCATAGCAATCAACCACGTCCGCACGCAGTTCCCTCACTAATTCCAATTTCAGCCGCATGTTTGATGTGGCGCTACCGGTCGGTTCTAATATAATCAACCTCCTCGTACATTCTGCAACCCTAGTACTCCGAACTCAGGAAACGAGTCGTCGGTCGTTGCCGTGTCGAACGGTGAACCCGACAAGCGGTTCTGTCGGCGTGCTAGACAAACCGTTCGTTATCAGTTTGTGACAATAGGTACGCCGTTTATTACTATTATTTTACACTTTTTGCGATTTCATAACAATAAATTATAGTACTAGTTTTGTAGCCAATCAAATTTATTATTAGTAAATATATTGTAGGCATTTTTTTTTCACACGAGATATTTTCAGTTGCTCTTTTGCTACAAAATACTGATGAAGTTTCAATTTAAGATGTTGAGAGCTTTAGAAACCTACGATACATTATTTTTAGTTTAGTTATCGCCAACGTCCATACTACGTTGAATACACCGGTTCTCGTCCGATCATCGAAGTTAAGCAACATCGGGCGCGGTCAGTACTTGGATGGGTGACCGCCTGGGAACACCGCGTGACCTTGGCTTTTTTGCATTTTTAATATTCGTCATTTTAAATAATATAGTAACGTAAATTGAAAATGTGTGGGAATAGAGCTATTAAATAACGTAGGTATTATAAGTTTCGGATTTAAACCTCTACACTTCAACTTCTATCGCTGAATATTTCTTAAAACTTTATTATTTTAAATAAAAATAACTTCAAAAATCAAATAAAAAAACAAAAAGCAAAAAGCCAACGTCACGCGGTGTTCCCAGGCGGTCACCCATCCAAGTACTGACCGCGCCCGATGTTGCTTAAACTTCGGTGATCGGACGAGAACCGGTGTTTTCAACATGGTATGGACGTTGACAATCTCAAGGTTGAATTACCGGTTCATTATCAACTGTTCAGAAGTGATGTCATATACATAATGAATCAGGGAATTTTTAATGCAGAGAATGGTTATTACCATGATAAAGAATGAAAATGGCGAATTCATAAACATGAGATAAGATACTACTTACAGTCGACTTTTTATCGATACATGAATCCAACAAATAAGTTTTATCGATAAAAGGTAAATTAAATACTTATTTACCTATATTTGCTTGCTTCTATTAACTTAAGGGGTAGACAGAGGTAAATTGTATCGATTTCTTCCCAACATTGTTTTTTTAAAATCTCATGTAGTTGTAGTGTCCATATTATCAAACAGGTAAATATCCCGTCTCTGACTGCTACCGACATTCTATGGTATCTCTAGGACTAGTAAGGCTTTTAAGGCTTACGCTAAAATATTTACTAATATTTTAAATGCGCAAGTGAGTTTGTCGGTTGGATACGTTTTCACGCCTAAATCGTTACACAGATTTCGATGAATTTTGATACACACATAGATGGAACCTTGGTGACGGATATAGGCTATTATTTTGCGTAAACAGAATTTGAACGCGAACAAAGCTGAAGGCAAAATCTATATAAATAAAAATCAATTGCTGTTCGTTAGTCTCGCTAAAACTCGAGACCGGCGGGACCGATTTCAATAATTCTTTTTTTGTGAGTTTCGCCAGAATACAGGGAAGGTTTAAAAACAAAAAAAAAGGGTAAGTAGGTAGGGTAGGTAGGGTAGGTAGGGTAGGTAGGGTAGGTAGGGTAGGTAGGGTAGGTAGGGTAGGTAGGGTAGGTAGGGTAGGTAGGGTAGGTAGGGTAGGTAGGGTAGGTAGGGTAGGTAGGGTAGGTAGAGTAGCCAGTTGACGGGAGCGAAGCCGCGCGGGTCAGCTAGTATGGTAATAAAATAGTTTTCAAAAGTTCTTACTTCTTTAATCCAGTAAAGCTGTCCCGGATCACAGTGTCGATACTCTCTGGGGATGTGTTTACCGGAGTAGTTGTTTGTTGTTGATCATTATTGTCCAGATTGTTGGCAGTATTATCACACGGTGTGCTTATTGGCGTCGTGGGAGAGTCGGAATATGAGTCCGTCATGTTTTTCAGATCTAGAAGTGTAATGGTAAACTATTATTTCATGAAAATAGGACAGCTGATGGATTGCAAAAAGAAAAGATATGAATTGGACAAAATTGTTAGCTTTTGATATCATCTAAGTCTAAATTAAATAATAACTAAGAAACAATATCGAAACTAATAATACAGACGCTAGCACATCAAGCTACCAGAAACTAACAAATTTTCCCAACCAACCTTGAATCCAATGCTTCAGCGATAGAGTTGAAAATATAATAAATTAATTTGACTGATTGTTGTAGCTTGATGTGCTGTCGTCTGTACGACGTGGCAAAGACGTCAATTTCTGTGGATCCCAGCTGAGAGTTGGGGACGAACTTTTTAATGCCATATTTTAGTTTGTTGCTGGTTTAATTTATTTTACTTGTTAATTTTAGATAAGGTACCTACATAAAGAAATAAATTACGTTTACATAGGTACTCAAATGAAATATTTCTACTAGAAAAACTTAAATAAATGTCGTAAATTGGTAAACAGCAAAAGCAAATACACTATTTTTGAGTGTCCTAGGTTACTGTTTTTCTCGGACAAATGCAAGATTCCGATAGGCCACGGGAGCGAAGCTGTGTGTAAAAATTAGTTTGATGACATTAAAGATCTTTTTCTTCCAACTACGTAATAATTTCATCATAACTAGCCTAAATAGTGAGAACAAAGCAGCACTTTACTGCTTCGAGTGCAGTGCTGTAATGGACTAACTAAATTAATACCAGCCAATCAGTGCTATTCTGACCACACAACAGGCCAATCACAGACTACAAGCATGAACAATTAGTTTTCTACCAGCCACTCGGCGCTATTTTTACTCCCGGGAACAATGGCAAAAGAAAAAGATATAAGTTGGCGCGAATCGAATCGCAACCAGAACGTGTAGTGTTTTACAGTTTTCTGTGGTGACTTCAGTTCTTTATTCGGTAGTTGAAAGAAAAGCAGATTATGTATCTCGCAAAAGTGACTTTATAATTGCACTCGTGTTTTATAGCTCGGGCTCCAAACTAACTCTTGATGCAATTATTAGTCACTTTGTGCTCGATGCATCAATCTACTATAAATTGAGTTGACACAATTTCCTACCTTCTTTTTCTGGCGTCACAGGTTTTTGAGATTTTTCAGTGGTCCTCAAATCTCCAGACAACCACGCATTCTTCCTAAGTTTATTACTGCGAGCGATAGGCGTAGTCGGCAAACTGTAGTTCTTTATATCAAAGTTATACGAAGACTTCTCATTACTATTCCTATCTTTTAGCAAAGGTTTGATCGAATCAAAGTTGAACTCTGGAACTTTTATGTGAAGAGGTTTGTAAGATTTAGGTGTGAAACTTCTACTAAGTTTTGTATTCGGGCGCTCAGCGCTTTGATCCTTCGTACTATCGTCGATTGCAAAGTTCACAGTACGGTTCGGACTGAAAATGCTACAGTATTCAGTGGAATCACTCCTGTGCAAACTGCCTGGGGTATCCATTTCCTTAATTCTAGCTTTTAGTTTAGCTATAGGGGTAGAACAAGCACTGGAGAAGTCTTTTTCAGGTATATGTTCGTATCTGATTAGAGGGA
Source organism: Lacanobia oleracea (assembly GCA_950371165.1). Classification (NCBI taxonomy): domain Eukaryota; kingdom Metazoa; phylum Arthropoda; class Insecta; order Lepidoptera; family Noctuidae; genus Lacanobia; species Lacanobia oleracea. The sequence goes on along the minus strand of OX493405.1, from coordinate 17,162,912 downwards.
CGTGATCGTTTTGTTCATCGTCGGAAATGAAGCACTTTTCTGCGACGGACATTGTATCTGCGCGGGAGTTTCTTATAGTTTCATAGAGAGGGCTGGCGTCGCTTTTGGTGCATTCTTTCTCGCTTTCTGTGGAACTTTCTTGAGGGTTGTGAATGACTGCTTTGTGTTCCACTTGCTGCGGGCTGAGACACTCGGAGTCGGTGGGGGAGGTGGTGTCCCAGGCCGTAGAACTAAACGTCGACCTTTTGGTGGCCAAGCGAGCTGGGATAATTATGTAGCCAAGATCGTCCAGATTACGCTGTAACATAAAAAATAAGATATAAGAATATCATATACTGATGAGGAAATTATTAATACAGTACAAAAACACCAAAAAGCCAACGTCACGCGGTGTTCCCAGGCGGTCACCCATCCAAGTACTGACCGCGCCCGATGTTGCTTAACTTCGGTGATCGGACGAGAACCGGTGTATTCAACGTAGTATGGACGTTGGCGACAGACCAAACGAATTTTACATCAAATTACATACATAAGTTACAAGAGCTTTCTACTGCCATTGTGCTCATTGTTCAATAATGCACTTTATTCTTTAAAGGATGAAGTGCCAAATAGTAAAAATATAATCACAGACAGTAATACGCCCCAAGGGTGTTTTCGAGCGCACTCACATGCGGGTTGTTTTTTTTTAATTTTAAGGCACCCAATACACAATGTCAGTTATTCAATATCTTTAACAAAATACCGGCTCTATCCTTCGCTCAATGCTCAACATTTACAATAAGATTTGTTATTTACTTCTTTGATTAGGCCTGCGTTGTGTGATTGTGTCTCAAATATTAAAGGCATTGGCTTTTTAACATAAAACTGGTTTTTTTTCGTAGATTTCTTGTAAGGAATTAGTGTATATTGTAAAAAAAGCAAAAAGCCAACGTCACGCGGTGTTCCCAGGCGGTCACCCATCCAAGTACTGACCGCGCCCGATGTTGCTTAACTTCGGTGATCGGACGAGAACCGGTGTATTCAACGTAGTATGGACGTTGGCGAATGCTTAGACGAATTTTCCGTCCAGAAATTACAAGGGTCTTCTAACAACATTGTTCAATTATACTTACACTATTTTCATTAAGGTAGAACAATCTACAAAAATAAACACAGATAGCACCGCGACCGCGGTCACGTGCGGGATTGTTAGTATTTTATGTTCCTACAATAAAGTCTTTTATTCTATATCAATCGAAAATTCTCTGTACCTCTTTAAGTTTCAAAAGAACCCAATAGCAGAGTATTTTCATAACACGATAATGCTCTTTATTAGAATATTTTTTGCATGTTACGCAGATATTATATGTATTTGTAAGATACTAGTAATGTAAAGAAAAGTAAGACATAATAACAAAAAGCAAAAAGCCAACGTCACGCGGTGTTCCCAGGCGGTCACCCATCCAAGTACTGACCGCGCCCGATGTTGCTTAACTTCGGTGATCGGACGAGAACCGGTGTATTCAACGTAGTATGGACGTTGGCATACGCATCACCGAATTTACCGTCCAATAGTTACAAGGGTTTCCTAATAACATTGTTTAATAATATACTTTATCGTCATCGACATAAAGAACAAATATATCACGTACTGATTTTTATTTAAAATCAACCATTAAACTTGAACAAAAAAAGGCGCTGATTGAAATCGGACCAGTAGTTCCTGAGATTAGCGCGTTCAAGCAAACAAACAAACGAACTCTTCAGCTTTATATATTACTGTAAGATTTGCTCATTCTTAAATTTCGAGGAAATTTATTCTATTCGAATAACCAAATGCGCGTCTGTTATTGTTTTTTTATGGTTTTAAGAACTTGCATTGTATTCGACTTTTTGTCAGGCGTAGAGTCAGTTCACAAACAGCAGTTGCGTAGTTCCTGTACTTACTCCATAATGTCTAAACGAAAACTCAATGTGTTGTCTTTAAGTGATAAACTAAAAATTGAGAATGCTTTTGAATCCGGGAAATAACGATATCAAATACAGAGTGAGTTTGGCTTAGCAGAATCCACCTACTATAAAATTATAAAATCAAAAGAATTAATTAAGTCTCAGTGCTCTGAGAGACGCGGAAATATCAAGAGAAGCCGGCTTTCGAGTTTCCCGACGTTGAAAAGTGCCTGTTCGAATGGATTAAACACACCCTCGATAAGAACGTTCCCATAGATAGACTGCTGCTGAAACAAAAATCTAAAGACTTTGCCAGCAAATTAGGAATCCAGAACTTTTTAGCTAGTAATGGCTGGTTTGAGGGTTTTAAAAAACGCCATGATATATCTTTCAAAAAAGCAGCCGGACCAAGTAAATCTATGGATGAAGGAATATGTTACCAATGTTCTGGAGATTTGCCGAGTCATTTAAGAGGATATGATCCAAAAGATATTTATAACGTCGGTAAAACTGCTTTGTTTTTTAAATGTCTGCCAGATAAAACATTCATTTTCAAGAGTGAAAAATGCCACGGAGGAAAACAAAGCAAGGAACGCCTTACTATTCCTTCAAGGTACAGACAAACTCCCTCTTCTAATCATCGGGAAATCCAAACGACATAGATGCTTTAAAGACGTCAAAACTCTACCCGTTGATTATGTAAGTAATACAAAAGCTTTGATGACTAAGGAATTGTTTGCAGATTGGTTAAAAAAAGTTGATAAGCAAATAAAGATAAAGCGAAAACAAAATAGTGCTTTTTAGTAACAACTGTACTACTATGCGGACATACCAACACTTGCAAATGTCAAAGTTATATTCTTGCCTGCAAATACCACCACTAAGCTTCAACCTTTAGATCAAGGTATCATTCATACATTCAAACGGTTTTATCGCAGAGAAGTCGTAAAGCATACGCTTACCTGCTTGGAAGAAAACATTAGTCCAGATATTAATGTACTTATGACCTTGAAATTTGCAAGAAGAGCATGGTATTCAGTAAGTGACGTAACGGTCAAAACTGCTTCAAGAAAGCTGGGTTCAGTATCTGTCCAGCTAAACAAGGCTTTCTGACCGAGCAAAATGAGGTTGAATTGGAAAATGAGGTTGAAGTTGGACCAAGCTATGATGAATGGGCCAAGCTTGTGTCCCACAATACCGATGGTAATACGTCAACGCCGACCTTTGAAGACTTCGTACGGATTGTCGACGACGTGACTACAGCTGGAGGATGCCCCGACGACGATATCGTGTAAAACTGTGTGAGCACGTGTATTGACGGAAGTGACAGTGAAGGTGAAGCCAGCCAATAACACATTTTGGATAGAGAAGCGGAGAAAATTAAAAAAAAAACAGATGCTTTAAAGGCATTGGAGACGCTTCACAAGTTTTTTGAACATGCGGCGGTTGATCAAACCATATTTGATAAAATTTATGAACTTGAAAGACATGCACGAAAAGAGAATCGCAAAAAAAATCAACAGATTTTTTTAAGTAAATGTTGTTGTAAGGCTATGTGGATTTAAACATTTATGATCAGTTATTATTTCAATAAATAATACCCATACATACACGTATTTTCTATCTAATGACGCACATATTAGCCGTATTTTATAGACCCCTCCTGTAACTCTGTAAGCTAGAAACTCGGGTTAGTAGAAACCTCTATAAGAGAAAAGAGATCGCGGTCCCTTGAGTTCTCACTCTCTCTTTCGAAGAATAGCTTTCAAAGCTGTTCTTCTAAAGAGTTTGAGAGGCAAGATAAATTTAATAATAATTTATTCAGCCAATAAAATTACAATGTTATTATAAAAATCATAAAATATTAGTTTTTAGTTACATCACATTACATTTAAAATAACCAAAACTGGTAGGTGTTGCAACCAGCACCCTAACTAAGTTACTGAATAACTTGTATTAAGGGTAGTGGCACAAGCCCATACATTCATATTCTTTACATAATAATTAAATGCAGGTAGAGCAAGTGCTTGTTAAAGCAAAGTTAACGTAAGCATTAATAAGAATATTATTGCAATGAAATTGTTGAAAACAACTTGATGCGAAACTTCGCCGCTTTTTTGTCGAGGTTATTATAAAGTAAACGTCTCCACATTCAACACACTTGTTGCAACAAAAAGCTTTAAAGAATAAGGGCAGATTCGGTAAAAAAATGCGCGTCCACCAAATACATAATTATTACAAAAAAGATTAGGCTCAACGCGGTCAAAAAGTAGGAGTTTGAGCTATATCGTACTGAACATAAAGTTTATTATTCAATGCAAGAATAAAGACTTGAAAGTTTGTATAAAACACCATGAAGAGTAATTAATTAACAAAATAAGAAATTGATGGGAATTCGATTGTTTAAATTAGAGTACAAAGTTTTAGTTTGCAAAAAGCCAACGTCACGCGGTGTTCCCAGGCGGTCACCCATCCAAGTACTGACCGCGCCCGATGTTGCTTAACTTCGGTGATCGGACGAGAACCGGTGTATTCAACGTAGTATGGACGTTGGCGAATGCTAAGTCGAATTTATCGTTTAGTTTCAAGTTTATGACGTCATTTCATGTTTATATCGGAAACTGAAAAAGTGTATATTCGCTGAGCACATGGAGACGTTTGAAATACGGCTCGCGGGCGCAGTGAGATGTAAATTTTGAAGGGTTCGATTTTATAAAGTTAATGACATGGGCAGAACTCATGGCCACCAAATTAATTACAATTATTTACCTGTAAAAATATAAAAAAGTTGTACAAAATATGGAAAAGTAACTTAGATAATGGTTTATGTAATAATACCGAAATACAAAAAGCCAACGCCACGCGTTTCCAGGCGGCAAGACAGGTTCAGTTGGACAGTGCAAACCGCGATTTGAACTTTATTCTATAAACATAAAAAGACTATTTTGCAGTGTCACCACCAAAACCATTTGTTCCCAACGAGTAACACCCTCAAATGTCACACTGTTACTGGATGGGATTTTTTTCTGAAAAAATTCCCAACCGGTCACACTACCAGTCAGTTTGTTTGAACGCGCTAATCTCAGGAACCCGGGCGTCTCTTCTGCAAGAATCCGGCGCAGGAATCTCCAGCACTTGCCATGTTCGGTGAGAAACTGCGTCACGCGAAAGTGAGGACATCGTGATGTCTATCCAACCACACCTCAAAGACCCCTCTTTGACTTACCGCCGAGATTATGGCGTGCCCAAGTGGGGGTGTAGCTCTATGAAGTACTTTTAGATGAGGAGGTTGTTTGCAAAAATAAATATGATGCCCAAAATAACTATTCCACGCGGACGAAGTCGCGGGCACAGCTAGTAATTAAATAAAATTACAATACCTAAATACATACATACATACATAGACTCACGCCTGTATCCCCGAAGGGGTAGGCAGAGGTGTAATATTACACCCACATCTCGCCATCTATATTTAAGTCCCACGTAATAAGGGGGGGGGGAGGTACCTAAATACAATCAGCTTTATATAATATATCAGAGTAAATCATCACATTTTACAACAATTATCAGTTCTAATTTCTAATGTTAATTTGAACTTTAAACAATTTTCCAAATACATATAATTAGCCATAAGTATGTTGTGACAATTAAAATTATGTATAGCAAAATAAAGTTATGATAAGCCGGCAACATCAGTTATCGCGAGTGTGTAATGGCGGTTCTTTATTTTGCTATACATAATTTTAATTGTCACAACATACTTATGGCTAATTATATGTATTTGGAAAATTGTTTAAAGTTCAAATTAACATTAGAAATTAGAACTGATAATTGTTGTAAAATGTGATGATTTACTCTGATATATTATATAAAGCTGATTGTATTTAGGTACCTCCCCCCCCCCTTATTACGTGGGACTTAAATATAGATGGCGAGATGTGGGTGTAATATTACACCTCTGCCTACCCCTTCGGGGATACAGGCGTGAGTCTATGTATGTATGTATGTATTTAGGTATTGTAATTTTATTTAATTACTAGCTGTGCCCGCGACTTCGTCCGCGTGGAATAGTTATTTTGGGCATCATATTTATTTTTGCAAACAACCTCCTCATCTAAAAGTACTTCATAGAGCTACACCCCCACTTGGGCACGCCATAATCTCGGCGGTAAGTCAAAGAGGGGTCTTTGAGGTGTGGTTGGATAGACATCACGATGTCCTCACTTTCGCGTGACGCAGTTTCTCACCGAACATGGCAAGTGCTGGAGATTCCTGCGCCGGATTCTTGCAGAAGAGACGCCCGGGTTCCAGAGATTAGCGCGTTCAAACAAACTGACTGGTAGTGTGACCGGTTGGGAATTTTTTCAGAAAAAAATCCCATCGAGTAACAGTGTGACATTTGAGGGTGTTACTCGTTGGGAACAAATGACCAAAACCATTCCCGACTCTGCGCGTAGTTTGACACATGTCTATTTGTGTTCTTATTAATAAATAAAAGATATTTTATTTACGCTACAAAAGAAAAAAAATAAAAAGCAAAAAGCCAACGTCACGCGGTGTTCCCAGGCGGTCACCCATCCAAGTACTGACCGCGCCCGATGTTGCTTAACTTCGGTGATCGGACGAGAACCGGTGTATTCAACGTAGTATGGACGTTGGCGACTGCTACACCGAATTTTACGTAAAGTATCATGAAAATGAACGACGTCATTCCATCTTTAGAGTGAAAAAAGCTATGTAAAACTAATCGACTCGCACAGCTTTGTCAACGTCACAATTTTCATTACAGCTCCGCTCCTGTTGGTCTTAGCGTGATGATATATAGCCTATAGCCTTCCTCGATAAATGGGCTATCTAACACTGAAAGAATTTTCCAAATCAGACCAGTAGTTCCTGAGATTAGCGCGTTCAAACAAACAAACAAACTCTTCAGCTTTATATTTTAGTATACATTCAGTCAAAAAAGTATCGGGAATGGATGATTTGTTTATGGTTCCAAATTCAAATTTTTGTTTTTTTTGTAGTTGTTAGATTGGCACAACTGTTTTCCATTTTGGCGCGGAGTTTGAGTTGCATCTGTTATTTATATTAAATACAGTGCTGGTTTTAGTAATATCATATATAGTGTGTATTGCGAATTTCATAATGGACAAAAATATCGAACAAAGAGTTTGTCTTAAATTTTGCATCGCCAATGGAATTTCGTGTTCGGAGTCACTGAAAATGTTACAGAAGGCTTACGGTGAATCGACTTTATCAAAAACTCGTGCTTATGAGTGGTTCAAAGCGTTCAAAAGCGGTCGAGATATGATGGAAGATTTGCCTCGCTCTGGTAGGCCGTCAACGTCTGCAACTGAAGTTAACATCGCAAAAGTGAAGGAAATAGTGACTGAAAATCCCCATTCAACTCTGAGAGAGATAGCCGCCGAACTTTCTGTATCTCACGAGTCGATCCGTACCATTTTAACTAATCATTTGGGTATGAAACATGTTGCTGCTCGGCTAGTCCCAAAAGATCTGAATTTTCTCCAAAAACTCAATCGCATGAAAGTCGCTGAGGACATGCTAGAACGAGTCAGTTCGAACCCAACATTCATGAAACGCATTGTTACTGGTAACGAGACGTAGGTTTACGAGTTTGACATGCAAACTAGTCAACAAGCTTCGGAGTGGCGCCTTCCAACTGAACCGAAACCGAAAAAACCACGCCAAAGTCGATCAAAAGTCAAAGTCATGTTGACTGTTTTCTTTGACTGTTGCGGTGTTGTGCACTCTGAATTCTTACCGGAAGGTCTAACGGTAAATAAAGAATATTATTTGAGCGTTATGCGGCGTTTAAGAGAGCAAATTCGACGAAAAAGGCCAGATTTGTGGAAAGAAAATTCTTGGATTTTGCACCACGACAATGCGCCTTCGCACAAGGCTATCATTGTGAACGAATTTTTAACCAAACACTCAACAAATACCATCCAGCAACCACCATATTCACCAGATATGGCTCCTGCTGACTTTTTTCTTTTTCCTAAACTCAAATTACCACTTCGTGGCACCCGTTTTCAATCGATAGAAGACATAAAGGAGAATTCGCGGCGAGAACTAAACTCAATTCCGGAAGCAGCGTTTAAAAAATGTTTTGATGAATGGATTATTCGTTGGCGCAAGTGTATCGTTTCTAAAGGAGCATACTTTGAAGGTGATAAAATAAATTTGGATGAATAACAGACATTTTGTGTATTATTGATCTTTTCCCGGTAGGTACTTTCTTGACAGAGTAGTAGATATAACTTTGTCGTATGCGTGGCGTGAGTCATTCCATTTTTTTTTCTAGTAAATCTTCCGCGTTTTTATAGATTAGATGAGTACAAAATATTAAAAAAAAAAAAATATATATTTTGGGCACAACATTTTTACAGGGTTTTAATCTATACTAATATGAAGAGTTTGTTTGTTTGCTTGCTTGAACGCGCCAATCTCAGGAACTACTGGTCCGATTTGAAAAATTATTTCAGTGTTATATAACCCATTTATCAGGGAAGGCTATAGGCTATATATCATCACGCTAAGACCAATAGGAGCGGAGCAGACGAAGTTTTATTTGTGGGTGAGAAAGTAGTCATCAATGAAATCAAGCAATTTTTACAATGGGATAAAGTGTGAAAAAAAGCAATGCTATTACCTTAATTTTAGAGTCAAACTAACATAAATGCTCCTAATGAGAAGCTGTTTTTTATTTAAATATAGTTGACCCACGCAACTTCGTATGCGTTACAATTTTCATGACTGCTCCGCTCCTAACCCTATATAGCCTTCCTAAATAAATAGGCTATCTAACACTGAAAAAAATTTTCAAATCGGACCAGTAGTTCCTGAGATTAGCGCGTTCAAGTAAACAAACAAACTCTACAGCTTTATATATTAGTAAAGATTCCACTGTTGATCCTTTAATAACAGTCTTTATAAAAGAATACATACTTACATATTTATATGGCCTACATATTGGTACAGATAATAGTTGTTACGGGTCTAGCAGTTTGTGTATGTGAGTACAGGACAAATCCCTAGTGTGGGGAAACGTTGCTTTTTTTTACAAAAAATACAATTTCACACGATGTTGTTTTTAAAACTGACTTGCATAGGAATTTATGCCCAAGCTAATTCAACAGATTTTTTCCCAGAAATGTAAGGATATTTTTTGAGAGTAACCAACGGAACCCTATTACTAAGCCTCCACTGTCCGTCTATCCATCCGTACGTCCGTCTGTCTGGCAGCGTGCTGTATCTCGAGAACCATAATAGGTAGATAGTTGAAATTTCAATAGATTGTTATTTATATTGCCGCTACCTATAACGACATTATAATAGAAATAAAGGCTTATGGTACGGAACCCTTCGTGTGCGAGTCCGACTCGCACTTGGCCGGTTTATCATAAAACTTTAGATTTAGAGACCGACGACACCTCAACTTAATAAAGCATATTCATCTATTTACATAAACGAGTGTCACTCCACTCCTACTTTTTTTACAAATAGTATGTTGTGTACATAGGAATTGTAATATATATGTAAAGATCGCTTCTTCATTTTTGTATTACGCGCTATTGTCGAGAAACAGTTAACTATCATATTGTTTACTAACATATCCTATAGATGGCGCTGTGAATAATAGCTGTAAACACAATGGATAAAACAGACAGGTGGATGGACGCCTAATAAAATATTGTAAAGAACCGATACAGAACACATTGTTTGAAATCCAGGAAAAGGGAATTGTGATACTATAAGACTTTAAATGTCGTTTCTTTGATTTTCAGAGCAGCACCATTGATTTTTTCCAACGCAATTCCTATTATAAACCATAAGAAAATCGTCTTATATATATTAATAACTTTAAGGTAGTAGTACCAACTGATTATATTTATAAAAGTATGAAAACAAAACAAAAAAGCCAACGTCAGGGTTTCACAGGCGGCCACCCAGACATCCAAGCACGTAGGTACAAAATTTTTAAATTTTACTTAACCAGCTAACTTCTTGAACAAAATTGGCGCCAATTGCGCAGGTTCAAAGCTGTTCTTCTAAAGAGTTTGAGGAACAAGATAAAAATGATTATATGGGCAAAGAAAATATCAATAACTTGAAGCGAAACATCACCGCTTTTTATAGAGATGGTTACAAAATAAACGTATCCTTTCAATCAACATACTTGTTCCAACAAAAAGTTTTAACACAGAGCTTTGGTAAAAAAAAATCGCGTCCACCAAATATTACAAAAAAGGTTAGGCTCAATGCGGTCAGAAAGTAAGTCTGAGCTATATTGAACTAAACATAAAGTTTATTTTTCAACGCAAGAATAAATACTTGAGGAATTAAGAGTATTAACAAAATAAAACATTAATTGGTATTCGATTGTTTGTATTAGGGTAAAAAGATTCAGCTTGCAAAAAGCCAACGTCACGCGGTGTTCCCAGGCGGTCACCCATCCAAGTACTGACCGCGCCCGATGTTGCTTAACTTCGGTGATCGGACGAGAACCGGTGTATTCAACGTAGTATGGACGTTGGCGATAGACCATCCGAATTTTACATCAAATTACATCCATAAGTTACAAGGGCTTTCCACTGCCATTGTGCTCATTGTTCAATAATGCACTTTATTCTTTAAAGGATAAAGTGCTAAATAGTAAAAATATAATCACAGACAGTAATACGCCCCAAGGGTGTTTTCGAGCACACTCACATGCGGGTTGTTTTTTTTTTATTTTAAGGCACCTAATACACAATGTCAGTTACTCAATATCTTTAACAAAATACCTGCTCTATCCTTCTCTCAATGCTCAACATTTACAATAAGATTTGTTATTTACTTCTTTGATTTGGCCTGCGTTGTCTCAAATATGGCATTGGATATTTAACATAAAACTGTTTTTTTTCGTAGATTTTTTGTAAGGAATTAGTGTATATTGTAAAAAAAAGCAAAAAGCCAACGTCACGCGGTGTTCCCAGGCGGTCACCCATCCAAGTACTGACCGCGCCCGATGTTGCTTAACTTCGGTGATCGGACGAGAACCGGTGTATTCAACGTAGTATGGACGTTGGCCTACGCATCACCTAATTTATCGTCCTCCTAATAACATTGTTTAATAATACACTTTATCGTCATCGACATAAATAACAAATATATCACGTACTGATTTTTTATTTCAAATCAACCACAAAACTTCTTGAACAAAAAAAGGCGCGGATTGAAATCGGACCAGTAGTTCCTGAGATTAGCGCGTTCAAGCAAACAAACAAACGAACTCTTCAGCTTTATATATTAGTGTAAGATTTGCTATTTAGGGCCCTCGCCCACGGGCGACTTTTTGTAGCGATGCAGTCGCGATGTTCTCGCGGGTAGCATCGATACAGACGCGAAGCAGTCGCTAGCTGTGTGCCCGCGCCCACGGGACCAGATTCAGTCGCGATGCAAACGCGATTCGGTCGCGATGCAAACGCGATTCGGTCGCGATGCAGTTACGATACAAAAATACCTTGGATCAGTACAGTTGCAAGATGGACTCCGTTGAGGCAACATTAGTCACGTTGTCTTTGGTGCTGCTTTTACGTAAGCAGCCGAAGCGTAGGCAACGGAAGCAGCGTCAATATTGGATGCATCCATTTAATACCCATGCGTCCGACGCGGTCGCGAGTTTGTATCAATACAATCGCGATGCAGTAGCGCAACGCGGTCGCGCGTTTGTATCGATACAATCGCGATGCAGTAGCGCGTTGCAAATGCGACTAACACGCGTTAGAAGTGATGCTGTCGCGCGTTTACTAAACGCGCGACTGCATCGCTACAAAAAGTCGCCGTGGGCGAGGGGCCTTATGACTCATTCTTAAATTTCGAGGAAATTTATTCTATTCGAATTACCAAATGTGCGTCTGTTATTGTTTTTTATGGTTTTAAGAACTTGCATCGTATTCGAACGACCAAAATGTGCGTCTGTTTTTGCTTTATAAATGTGCGTACCGACTTTTTTGTCAGGCGTACAGTCAGTTCACAAACAGCAGTTGCGAAGAAAGTTCCTGTACTTACTCCATAATGTCTAAACGAAAACTCAATGTGTTGTCTTTAAGTGATAAACTAAAAATAGTGAATGCTTTTGAATCCGGGAAATTACGATATCAATTAATACAGAGTGAGTTTGGCTTAGCAGAATCCACCTACTATAAAATTATAAAATCAAAAGAATTAATTAAGTCTCAGTGCTCTGAGGGACGCGGAAATATCAAGAGAAGCCGGCTTTCCGAGTTTCCCGACGTTGAAAAGTGCCTGTTCGAATGGATTAAACACACCCTCGATAAGAACGTTCCCATAGATGGACTGCTGCTGAAACAAAAATCTAAAGACTTTGCCAGCAAATTAGGAATCCAGAACTTTTTAGCTAGTAATGGCTGGTTAGAGGGTTTTAAAAAACGCCATGATATATCTTTCAGCAAAAGCAGCCGGACCAAGTAAATCTATGGATGAAGGAATATGTTACCAATGTTCTGGAGATTTGCCGAGTCATTTAAGAGGATATGATCCAAAAGATATTTATAACGTCGGTAAAACTGCTTTGTTTTTTAAATGTCTGCCAGATAAAACATTCATTTTCAAGAGTGAAAAATGCCACGGAGGAAAACAAAGCAAGGAACGCCTTACTATTCCTTCAAGGTACAGACAAACTCCCTCTTCTAATCATCGGGAAATCCAAACGACATAGATGCTTTAAAGACGTCAAAACTCTACCCGTTGATTATGTAAGTAATACAAAAGCTTTGATGACTAAGGAATTGTTTGCAGATTGGTTAAAAAAAGTTGATAAGCAAATGAAGATACAGCGAAAAAAAATAGTGCTTTTTAGTAACAACTGTACTACCATGCGGACATACCAACACTTGCAAATGTCAAAGTTATATTCTTGCCTGCAAATACCACCACTAAGCTTCAACCTTTAGATCAAGGTATCATTCATACATTCAAACGGTTTTATCGCAGAGAAGTCGTAAAGCATACGCTTACCTGCTTGGAAGAAAACATTAGTCCAGATATTAATGTACATATGACCTTGAAATTTGCAAGAAGAGCATGGTATTCATAAGTGACTTAACGCTCAAAAACTGCTTCATGAAAGCTGGGTTCAGTATCTGTCCAGCTAAACAAGGCTTTCTGACCGAGCAAAATGAGGTTGAATTGGAAAATGAGGTTGAAGTTGGACCGAGCTATGATGAATGGGCCAAGCTTGTGTCCCACAATACCGATGGTAATACGTCAACGCCGACCTTTAAAGACTTCGTACGGATTGTCGACGACGTGACTACAGCTGGAGGATGCCCCGACGACGATATCGTGTAAAACTGTGTGAGCACGTGTATTGACGGAAGTGACAGTGAAGGTGAAGCCAGCCAATCACACATTTTGGATAGAGAAGCGGAGAAAATTAAAAAAAAAACAAGATGCTTTAAAGGCATTGGAGACGCTTCACAAGTTTTTTGAACATGCGGCGGTTGATCAAACCATATTTGATAAAATTTATGAACTTGAAAGACATGCACGAAAAGAGAATCGCAAAATAAATCAACAGATTTTTTTAAGTAAATGTTGTTGTAAGGCTATGTGGATTTAAACATTTATGATCAGTTATTATTTCAATAAATAATACCCATACATACATTCAGTCAAAAAAGTATCGGGAATGGATGATTTGTTTATGGTTCCAAATTCAAATTTTTGTTTCTTTGTAGTTGTTAGATTGGCACAACTGTTTTCCATTTTGGCGCGGAGTTTGAGTTGCATCTGTTATTTATATTAAATACAGTGCTGGTTTTAGTAATATCATATATAGTGTGTATTGCGAATTTCGTAATGGACAAAAATATCGAACAAAGAGTTTGTCTTAAATTTTGCATCGCCAATGGAATTTCGTGTTCGGAGTCACTGAAAATGTTACAGAAGGCTTACAGTGAATCGACTTTATCAAAAACTCGTGCTTATGAGTGGTTCAAAGCGTTCAAAAGCGGTCGAGATGTGATGGAAGATTTGCCTCGCTCTGGTAGGCCGTCAACGTCTGCAACTGAAGTTAACATCGCAAAAGTGAAGGAAATAGTGACTGAAAATCCCCATTCAACTCTGAGAGAGATAGCCGCCGAACTTTCTGTATCTCACGAGTCGATCCGTACCATTTTAACTAATCATTTGGGTATGAAACATGTTGCTGCTCGGCTAGTCCCAAAAGATCTGAATTTTCTCCAAAAACTCAATCGCATGAAAGTCGCTGAGGATATGCTAGAACGAGTCAGTTCGGACCCAACATTCATGAAACGCATTGTTACTGGTGACGAGACGTGGGTTTACGAGTTTGACATGCAAACTAGTCAACAAGCTTCGGAGTGGCGCCTTCCAACTGAACCGAAACCGAAAAAACCACGCCAAAGTCGATCAAAAGTCAAAGTCATGTTGACTGTTTTCTTTGACTATCGCGGTGTTGTGCACTCTGAATTCTTACCGGAAGGTCTAACGGTAAATAAAGAATATTATTTGAGCGTTATGCGGCGTTTAAGAGAGCAAATTCGACGAAAAAGGCCAGATTTGTGGAAAGAAAATTCTTGGATTTTGCACCACGACAATGCGCCTTCGCACAAGGCTATCATTGTGAACGAATTTTTAACCAAACACTCAACAAATACCATCCAGCAACCACCATATTCACCAGATATGGCTCCTGCTGACTTTTTTCTTTTTCCTAAACTCAAATTACCACTTCGTGGCACCCGTTTTCAATCGATAGAAGACATAAAGGAGAATTCGCGGCGAGAACTGAACTCAATTCCGGAAGCAGCGTTTAAAAAATGTTTTGATGAATGGATTATTCGTTGGCGCAAGTGTATCGTTTCTAAAGGAGCATACTTTGAAGGTGATAAAATAAATTTGGATGAATAACAGACATTTTGTGTATTATTGATCTTTTCCCGGTACTTTCTTGACAGAGTAGTACACGTATTTTCTATCTAATGACGCACATATTAGCCGTATTTTATAGACCCCTCCTGTAACTCTGTAAGCTAGAAACTCGGGTTAGTATTTCCCTCTATAAGAGAAAAGAGATCGCGGTCCCTTGAGTCCTCACTCTCTCTTTCGAAGAATAGCTTTCAAAGCTGTTCTTCTAAAGAGTTTGAGAGGCAAGATAAATTTAATAATAATTTATTCAGCCAATAAAATTACAATGTTATTATAAAAATCATAAAATATTAGTTTTTAGTTACATCACATTACATTTAAAATAACAAAAACTGGTAGGTGTTGCAACCAGCACCCTAACTAAGTTACTGAATAACTTATATTAAGGGTAGTGGCACAAGCCCATACATTCATATTCTTTACATAATAATTAAATGCAGGTAGAGCAAGTGCTTGTTAAAGCAAAGTTAACGTAAGCATTAATAAGAATATTATTGCAATGAAATTGTTGAAAACAACTTGATGCGAAACTTCGCCGCTTTTTTGTCGAGGTTATTATAAAGTAAACGTCTCCACATTCAACATACTTGTTGCAACAAAAAGCTTTAAAGAATAAGGGCAGATTCGGTAAAAAAATGCGCGTCCACCAAATACATAATTATTACAAAAAAGATTAGGCTCAACGCGGTCAAAAAGTAGGAGTTTGAGCTATATCGTACTGAACATAAAGTTTATTATTCAATGCAAGAATAAAGACTTGAAAGTTTGTATAAAACACCATGAAGAGTAATTAATTAACAAAATAAGAAATTGATGGGAATTCGATTGTTTAAATTAGAGTACAAAGTTTTAGTTTGCAAAAAGCCAACGTCACGCGGTGTTCCCAGGCGGTCACCCATCCAAGTACTGACCGCGCCCGATGTTGCTTAACTTCGGTGATCGGACGAGAACCGGTGTATTCAACGTAGTATGGACGTTGGCGAATGCTCAGTCGAATTTATCGTTTAGTTTCAGGTTTATGACGTCATTTCATGTTTATATCGGAAACTGAAAAAGTGTGTTTGAAATAGGTACGGCTGGCGAGCGCAGTAAGATGTAAATTTTGGAGGGTTCGATTGTATAAAGTTAATGACATGGGCAGAACTCATGGCCACCAAATTAATTACAATTATTTACCTGTAAAAATATAAAAAAACTTGTACAAAATATGGAAAGTAACTTAGATAATGGTTTATGTAATAATACCGAAATACAAAAAGCCAACGCCACGCGTTCCCAGGCGGCAAGACAGGTTCAGTTGGACAGTGCAAACCGCGATTTGAACTTTATTCTAATAAACATAAAAAGACTATTTTGCAGTGTAACCACCAAAACCATTCCCGACTCTGCGCGTAGTTTGACACATGTCTATTTGTGTTCTTATTAATAAATAAAAGATATTTTATTTACGCTACAAAAGCAAAAAAATAAAAAGCAAAAAGCCAACGTCACGCGGTGTTCCCAGGCGGTCACCCATCCAAGTACTGACCGCGCCCGATGTTGCTTAACTTCGGTGATCGGACGAGAACCGGTGTATTCAACGTAGTATGGACGTTGGCGACTGCTACACCGAATTTTACGTAAAGTATCATGAAAATGAACGACGTCATTCCATCTTTAAGAGTGAAAAAAGCTATGTAAAACTAATCGACTCGCACAGCTTTGTCAACGTCACAATTTTCATTACTGCTCCGCTCCTATTGGTCTTAGCGTGATGATATATAGCCTATAGCCTTCCTCGATAAATGAGCTATCTAACACTGAAAGAATTTTCCAAATCAGACCAGTAGTTCCTGAGATTAAACAAACAAACTCTACAGCTTTATATATTAGTAAAGATTCCACTGTTGATCCTTTAATAACAGTCTTTATAAAAGAATACATACTTACATATTTATATGGCCTACATATTGGTACAGATAATAGTTGTTACGGGTTTAGCAGTTTGTGTATGTGAGTTCAGGAGAAATCCCTAGTGTGGGGAAACGTTGCTTTTTTTTACAAAAAATCCACCTGGGACCCTGGGAGTCTTTAAATCAAGAGTGAATAGGTTATTTCTAGGCAAGCGTGCTCCATCTTCGACCACATCCTCGCTTACCATCAGGTGAGATAGTGGTCAAACGCGTGCCTATCAAGAGTAAAAAAAAAAAAAAAAAAAATATAATTTCACACGATGTTGTTTTTAAAACTGACTTGCATAGGAATTTATGCCCAAGCTAATTCAACAGATTTTTTTCCAGAAATATAAGGTTATTTTTTGAGGGTAACCAACGGAACCCTATTACTAAGCCTCCACTGTCCGTCTATCCATCCGTCCGTCCGTCTGTCTGGCAGCGTGCTGTATCTCGAGAACCATAATAGGTAGATAGTTGAAATTTTAATAGATTGTTATTTATATTGCCGCTACCTATAACAACATTATAATAGAAATTAAGGTGGATGCTCCAGGGTAGCCCGCGAAATTCAAATATTATGATTATTTAATAATCATTCTTTCGAACTACATGCACTTAGGGGGCTATATTGATGATTAAAATGGTTATAATTCTTTAGATAAATACGCGTTACGGTCGCAGATCGCATTTGGTCCACATACAGCTTCACACTGACCGGCAAATTGCAAAAAAACATAAAAATATTTGAATTTCACGGGCTACCCTGGAGCATTCACCTTAAGGCTTATGGTACGGAACCCTTCGTGTGCGAGTCCGACTCGCACTTGGCCGGTTTATCATAAAACTTTAGATTTAGAGACCGACGACACCCCAACTTAATAAAGCATATTCATCTATTTACATAAACGAGTGTCACTCCACTCCTACTTTTTTACAAATAGTATGTTGTGTACATAGGAATTGTAATATATGTAAAGATCGCTTCTTCGTTTTTGTATTACGCGCTATTGTCGAGAAACAGTTAAGTATCATATTGTTTACTAACATATCCTATAGATGGCGCTGTGAATAATAGCTGTAAACACAATGGATAAAACAGACAGGTGGATGGACGCCTAATAAAATATTGTAAAGAACCGATACAGAACACATTGTTTGAAATCCAGGAAAAGGGAATTGTGATACTATAAGACTTTAAATGTCGTTTCTTTGATTTTCAGAGCAGCACCATTGATTTTTTCCAACGCAATTCCTATTATAAACCATAAGAAAATCGTCTTATATATATTTATAACTTTAAGGTAGTAGTACCAACTGATTATATTTATAAAAGTATGAAAACAAAACAAAAAAGCCAACGTCAGGGTTTCACAGGCGGCCACCCAGACATCCAAGCACGTAGGTACTAAATTTTTAAATTTTACTTAACCAGCTAACTTATAGAACAAAATTGGCGCCAATTGCGCAGGTTCAAAGCTGTTCTTCTAAAGAGTTTGAGGAACAAGATAAAAATGATTACATGGGCAAAGAAAATATTGGAAATAACTTGAAGCGAAACATCACCGCTTTTTATAGAGATGGTTACAAAATAAACGTATCGTACGTGTCTTGTTCCAACAAAAAGTTTTAACACAGAGCTTTGGTAAAAAAAAAATCGCGTCCACCAAATATTACAAAAAAGGTTAGGCTCAATGCGGTCAGAAAGTAAGTCTGAGCTATATTGAACTAAACATAAAGTTTATTTTTCAACGCAAGAATAAATACTTGAGGAGTTAAGAGTATTAACAAAATAAGACATTAATTGGTATTCGATTGTTTGTATTAGGGTAAAAAGATTCAGCTTGCAAAAAGCCAACGTCACGCGGTGTTCCCAGGCGGTCACCCATCCAAGTACTGACCGCGCCCGATGTTGCTTAACTTCGGTGATCGGACGAGAACCGGTGTATTCAACGTAGTATGGACGTTGGCGAATGCTGAGTCGAATTTTTCGTTTAGATTCAGGTTTATGACGTCATTTCATGTTTAATAACGGAAACTGAAAAAATGTATATTCGCTGAGCACAAATGTATATTCGTTGAGATTCGCTGGCGCAGTGAGATGTAAATTTTGGAGGGTTCGATTGTATAATATAAAGTTAATGACATGGACAGAACTCATGGCAACCAAATGAATAACAATAATTTACCTGTTACACTGTAAAAAAAACTTTACGTGCAAAATAATGGAAAAGTAACTTAGATAATGGTTCCCAGGCGGCAGGACAGCTGCTGCATTTGCATTTTGCACAGTGCTAACCGCGAGTTGAACTTTATTCCAATATTCATGAAGACTATTTTTCAGTGTCACCACTAGAACCATCCCCGACCTTGCGCGGAGCTTGACACTTATTTCGTGTTCATAAATTATATTTAAAATGTCCAACATTCGCAAAAAAATATATATATAAAAAGCAAAAAGCCAACGTCACGCGGTGTTCCCAGGCGGTCACCCATCCAAGTACTGACCGCGCCCGATGTTGCTTAACTTCGGTGATCGGACGAGAACCGGTGTATTCAACGTAGTATGGACGTTGGCGACTGCTACACCGAATTATACGTTAAGAATCATGAAAATAAACGACTTCATTCCATCAAATTTAAAGTAAAAGGTTTTGTAAAATATAACCTTGTCCTATGCGTGAGTTATTCCATTTTATTTTCTAGTAAATCGTTAGCGTTTTTAGGGTTCCGTACCCAAAGGGTAACCAACGGAACCTTACTACTAAGCCTCCGCTGTCCGTCCGTCCGTCCGTCTGTCAGCGGGCTGTATCTCAATAACCGTAACAGGTACACTGTTGAAATTTTCACAGATTGTGTATTTCTATTGCCGCTATAACAACAAATAATAAAAAACAAGGTTTATGGTACGGAACACTTCGTGTGCGAGTACGACTCGCACTTGGCCGGTTTTTGTAGATAAGGTGAGTATTTATTTTTAGCACTGATTTTTTTACAGGGTTATAATTCATTCATATTTTTTGGGGGTGAGAAAGTACTCATGAATGAAATCAACCAACTTTTACAATGGGACAAAGTGTGAAAAAAATTATAACCTTAATTTCAGTGTCAAACTAACATAAATGTTTCTTATGATAAGCTGTTATTTTTTTCAATATTCCACAGTTGATCCTTCAATATCAGTTGTTTTTAAAAGAAAACATATTTGTACATACATATTGATACAGATATGTAAAGTCACCAAAATCTAAGAAGTCCGATTTGACAACTGAGTAGAGAGGGATAGAAGATTGCTTTACCACTAAGTGCGAAAGAGATTTATTTTTATGTCTCTTTCATACTTACTACTAAAGTAATGTTTTATGCTGCTGTTAAATGGGACTTATTAGATATTGGTGACTTTTAGTTGTTATGAGTCAAATGGGTCTGGCAGTTTGTGTATGTGAGGACAGGAGAAATACTGTGGGGAAACGTTTTATTAAAAAAAAAATATAATTTCACATGACGTTGTTTATAAAACTGACTTGCATAGGAATGTATACCAGAGATGAATTTACAGATTTTTTTCCAGAAAAGTAAGGTTATTTTTTAGGGTCCCCCATTCCCAAAAGGTAACCAACGGAACCCTATTACTAAGCCTCCGCAGTCCGTCCATCTGTCAGCGAGCTGTATCTCAAGAACCATAATAGGTAGAAAGTTGAAATTTCACAGATTATGTATTTCTATGTATTGCCCCTACCTACAACAACATAATAATAGAAACTAAGGTACGGAACCCTTCGTGTGCGAGTCCGACTCGCACTTGGCCGGTTTTGCTAGTTTACACATTCGATCTGTTAATATTACGTTTTTACGTGTTACTTGTTATTAAATTGATGAGAAGTTATTACGATCATAGAAAAAAATGGATCATGCAACATAGTAGCGCTGTTTTCAACCCCAGCCTGCTTGGTAACCGTCGAGCGAAGATTTCAGTATTAGGTTAGACTGTAACTCTAAATGCACCTTGTATTTGGTGTGAAAAGGAATTACTTACGAGACTACATTTATTGCCGGTGAGTGTATTCAAGAGCACTTGTATTTAACCCGCCAAACCAAACTCGCGATGGAGTTGTAATAAAAACTGTACTACAGTAGATAGACTGATTAGGTAAAATAATAGTATGTATGTAACTAGTCACTACAAAAAGCAAAAAGCCAAAGTCACGCGGTGTTCCCAGGCGGTCACCCATCCAAGTACTGACCGCGCCCGATGTTGCTTAACTTCGGTGATTGGACGAGAACCGGTGTATTCAACGTAGTATGGACGTTGGCATACACTACACCAAATTTACCGTCCAATAGTTACAAGGGTTTCCTAATGACATAGTTCAATAATACACTTAATTGTTAGAGTCACAAAGTGCAAAATCCTACAAATTAGAACACAGACCCACCCATAGTGTGTTTACAGAAGCGTTCACGTGCGGGTTCGTTTGTATTTTGTGTATTGTGCAGGTGCATAAAACACAAACTTACCTGCAGATTGATGTCCGTGTTTATATTAATTTGTACTTTTTTGTTTCACTAACAAAGAAGTATATTATGTCATTAGGAAAGCCTTGTAACCATTGGACGGTAAATTCGATATTGTGTCTGCCAACGTCCATACTACGTTGAATACACCGGTTCTCGTCCGATCACCGAAGTTAAGCAACATCGGGCGCGGTCAGTACTTGGATGGGTGACCGCCTGGGAACACCGCGTGACGTTGGCTTTTTGTATTTTTATTTTTTTGCTTTTCAAGCGTAAATAAAATATATTTTATTTATTAATAAGAACACAAAATAGACATGTGTCAAACTCCGCGCAGGGTCGGGAATGGTTTTGGTGGTGACACTGAAAAATAGTCTTTATGTTTATTACAATAAAGTTCAGCTCGCGGTTTGCACTGTGTAACTGAAGCTGTCCTGCCGCCTGGGAACTCCGCGTGGCGTTGGCTTTTTATATTTCGGTATTCTTACATAAACCATTATCTAAGTTACTTTTCAATATTTTGTTTAATTTTTTTATAATTATACAGGTATATAATTGTAATTAATTTGGTGGCCATGAGTTCTGCCCATGTTTTTACCTTTCTATAATCGTACCCTTCAAAATTTACTTCTCACTGCGCCCGCGAGTCGTATTCCAAACCCCTCCCTGTGCTCAGCGAATATACATTTTTTCAGTTTCCATTATAAACATGAAATGACGGTCATAAACCTGAATCTAAACAAAAAATTCGAATCAGAATTCGCCAACGTCCATACTACGTTGAATACACCGGTTCTCGTCCGATCACCGAAGTTAAGCAACATCGGGCGCGGTCAGTACTTGGATGGGTGACCGCCTGGGAACACCGCGTGACGTTGGCTTTTTGTTTCAATACACTGCGTTCTTAAAAGTATTGTACGTGCGTAAATTATTAAAAAAAAATGTCGCAAATAATTTATTTTTTATTTATTATTCGTATGGATTTTGTAGGGCGTTTTCGAGCAGGTAAGTTGTGTTATATGCACCTGCAGTAAAGTCTACTATTCAATGCAGCAAAAATACCCTTTACTTCTGAGCGTCTCTTTAGTCTGCGCTGAGCCCATTTATTCAGAGCAAGGTATTGTCTTTTTTTATAAAACTTTAGACTTAGAGACAGACGATATGCTAAGTAAAACAATATGTCTTGTGTACATAGGAATTGTAATATGTACTACTCTGTCAAGAAAGTACCGGGAAAAGATCAATAATACACAAAATGTCTGTTATTCATCCAAATTTATTTTATCACCTTCAAAGTATGCTCCTTTAGAAACGATACACTTGCGCCAACGAATAATCCATTCATCAAAACATTTTTTAAACGCTGCTTCCGGAATTGAGTTCAGTTCTCGCCGCGAATTCTCCTTTATGTCTTCTATCGATTGAAAACGGGTGCCACGAAGTGGTAATTTGAGTTTAGGAAAAAGAAAAAAGTCAGCAGGAGCCATATCTGGTGAATATGGTGGTTGCTGGATGGTATTTGTTGAGTGTTTGGTTAAAAATTCGTTCACAATGATAGCCTTGTGCGAAGGCGCATTGTCGTGGTGCAAAATCCAAGAATTTTCTTTCCACAAATCTGGCCTTTTTCGTCGAATTTGCTCTCTTAAACGCCGCATAACGCTCAAATAATATTCTTTATTTACCGTTAGACCTTCCGGTAAGAATTCAGAGTGCACAACACCGCGATAGTCAAAGAAAACAGTCAACATGACTTTGACTTTTGATCGACTTTGGCGTGGTTTTTTCGGTTTCGGTTCAGTTGGAAGGCGCCACTCCGAAGCTTGTTGACTAGTTTGCATGTCAAACTCGTAAACCCACGTCTCGTCACCAGTAACAATGCGTTTCATGAATGTTGGGTCCGAACTGACTCGTTCTAGCATGTCCTCAGCGACTTTCATGCGATTGAGTTTTTGGAGAAAATTCAGATCTTTTGGGACTAGCCGAGCAGCAACATGTTTCATACCCAAATGATTAGTTAAAATGGTACGGATCGACTCGTGAGATACAGAAAGTTCGGCGGCTATCTCTCTCAGAGTTAATGGGGATTTTCAGTCACTATTTCCTTCACTTTTGCGATGTTTACTTCAGTTGCAGACGTTGACGCCTACCAGAGCGAGGCAAATCTTCCATCACATCTCGACCGCTTTTGAACGCTTTGAACCACTCATAAGCACGAGTTTTTGATAAAGTCGATTCACCGTAAGCCTTCTGTAACATTTTCAGTGACTCCGAACACGAAATTCCATTGGCGATGCAAAATTTAAGACAAACTCTTTGTTCGATATTTTTGTCCATTATGAAATTCGCAATACACACTATATATGATATTACTAAAACCAGCACTGTATTTAATATAAATAACAGATGCAACTCAAACTCCGCGCCAAAATGGAAAACAGTTGTGCCAATCTAACAACTACAAAAAAACAAAAATTTGAATTTGGAACCATAAACAAATCATCCATTCCCGATACTTTTTTGACTGAATGTATATTTATAACTTTAAGACATAACACAACACAAGACAGTACATAATGATTATACAGGGATGTCCAGAAGTAAAAGGAGATGTTCCAAAATGTATGGACCCTGGGCCATGTCCTTGTACACTATACTTAAAAATAGAGAAATATATTTAAAACAGTTCTCAACTGTCCAATTTCCTTAAAATGGCTTTGTTTGCTGGTAAAACAAAATAAATTACACTTGAAATTGCAACACGCAACATAAACCTGTCATGGCGGTAAGCTGTCATTTTGATTGATTAATGACGTTTGACATTTATTTCTGACATATTTATTTACCGGCAACGAGACGAAAGTGACTGAAGTGACATTGTTATGACAGCTGACAGTTATTTTTCTATGATCTGGAACTAAATCGGTGCGACGCCATGTTGAAAATCGATAAAAGTAGTTTATAAACATCAATTAATTACCACAACAGTAAACATTCAAATGAATTAAATGTATTTTTCCCTAATTCTACGGATTTTTCTCTTTTTTATGAGGCAATGTACATAGACATGGCCCATTTTGAAACATCTCCTTTAAGTCCGTCGTATCGAGGGGTATCGAATCACCCCTATGTATGTTCCGCGACTTTTCATAGTTTTCGAGCTCTGGATTTTTGTCTGAATTCTTGTGAATTATCGACCTGAACCACTTCAAAAAAAAAAAATCTAAAAATAAAAGTACAAGACTTTATCCACATTTCTATTTTGCAACTGAATCTTCATGACTTGTACTTTTATGCATAAAATTATCAGTTTCGTAACTGTGTCGAAAGTTGTGAAAATGTTGGTCAAAAGTGAATAAATTGAGTTCGGTAAATTGTGACCTAAATTTTAAACTTTTAAATTAAAAATCTAAACAGGTGACTTCATGGTTCCTAAGCAGGTCTCGAGAATGCGTCAGACTTTCAGCTATACTTATAATCATTTAAAAATAGTACTATTAACAGGCTACTTTTGCTGAAATCGGCCTCCAAAGACGGTGAGGTGGAAAATTTAAAAAATTAGCCATCTGATAATACTTTATTTGCCATTTCACCATAATTCCCACATGAAGGCGATTGATAATCCATATGAAGTGAGAGCTTCAACGTTTCAACATCGTTTCAGCGTTAACTCCCAGATACGTGTCTAGTATCCTCAATACGAATTAATTGGTCCGTTTGAACTGCCGTCCAGACTTAATGGAGAAACATACTTAAACTTCTTGGAAAATGAACTTGAACCATTGTGGCTGGTAGATGTGTGTCTCGAACTTATATTATTATACGACGTGGGTACAAAAAAAACATTTTTACAAGAAAATACAATCGACTTCCAACTTAAAACACTTCAAAGTATATATTAAATTTTGTGAGTCGGTGTTCAGAAACGAAGAAACAGAACCAAAATCACCAAACGTCATTAGTTTATTTTTTTTTTATATTGGAAACAACTTGAAGCGAAACAACACCGCTGTATTTTCGAGGTTGTTATAAAGTACACGTATCCTTATTCAACATACTTGTTGCAACAAAAAAGCTTTACGCCCGGTGCCAATACTCAACGTTAGTTATTGTACCAAAGGTGAGATTCGTTTTTCAGTCAAGAATAAGGGCAGCTTCGGTAAAAAAAAAAATCGGGTCCACCAAATATGTATTACAAAAAAGGTTGGGTTAGGTTGAGAATAAAGACTTGGAAGTTTGTATGAAACACCTTGAGTAGTTAACAGTATTAACAAAACAAGACATTAATTGTCATTCGATTGTTTGTATTAGGGTAAAAAGTTTCAGTTTGCAAAAAGCCAACGACACCGCAAGTTAAAATCATTGCAGTAGATAGTACTGATTAGGTAAAATAGTTACAACAAAAAGCAAAAAGCCAACGTCACGCGGTGTTCCCAGGCGGTCACCCATCCAAGTACTGACCGCGTCCGATGTTGCTTAACTTCGGTGATCGGACGAGAACCGGTGTATTCAACGTAGTATGGACGCGAATGCCAAGTCGAATTATTTGTTTACTTTCAGGTTTATGACGTCGTTTCATGTTTATAATGGAAACTGAAAGAAATGTATTTTCGCTGAGCATATGGGAGGCGTTTGGAACACGACTCGCGAGCGCAAAGCGATGCAAATTTTGGAGGGTTCATTTAAAGAAAGTTAACAACATGGGCAGAACTCATGGCCACCAAATTAATTACAATTATTTACCTGTAAAAGTATAAAAAACTTGTACAAAATATGGAAAAGTAACTTAGATAATGGTTTATGTAAGAATACCGAAATAAAAAAAGCTAACGCCACGCGGAGTTCCCAGGCGGCAGGACAGCTGCAGTTACGCAGTGCAAACCGCGAGTTGAACTTTATCTCTATAAACATAAAGACTAGTTTTCAGTGTCACCACCAAAACCATTCCCGACTCTGCGCGGAGTTTGACACATGTCTATTTTGTGTTCTTATAAATAAATAATTGATATTTTATTTACGCTTGAAACAAAAAAAAAAAATAAAAAGCCAACGTCACGCGGTGTTCCCAGGCGGTCACCCATCCAAGTACTGACCGCGCCCGATGTTGCTTAACTTCGGTGATCGGACGAGAACCGGTGTATTCAACGTAGTATGGACGTTGGCATACTCAATAGCGAATTTATTGAGCAGAAGTTACGAGGGATTCCTAATGACATTATTGCTTTATTGTCGAGGGTTGTAAAGTACACGTATCCTTATTCAACATACTTGTTGCAACAAAAAGCTTTACGCCCGGTGCCAATACTCAATGATTAGTTATTGTACAAAAGGTACGATTCGTTTTTGAGTCATAAATAAGGGCAGCTTCGGCAAAAAATGCACGTCCACCAAATATTACAAAAAAGGTAAGGCTCAATGCGGTCTCAAAGTACGACTTTGAGCTATATCAAACTGAAAATAAAGTTTATTATTCAATGCAAGAATAAAGACATGAAAGCTTGTATAAAACACCATGAAGAGTAATTAGTTAACAAAATAAGAAATTAATGGGAATTCGATTGTTTGAATTAGAGTACAAAGTTTCAGTTTGCAAAAAGCCAACGACACCGCAAGTTGAAATAATACCTGTAATTATTGCAGTAGATAGTACTGATTAGGTGAAAAAGTTACAACAA
Source organism: Lacanobia oleracea (assembly GCA_950371165.1). Lineage (NCBI taxonomy): Eukaryota > Metazoa > Arthropoda > Insecta > Lepidoptera > Noctuidae > Lacanobia > Lacanobia oleracea. Next base: position 17,135,884 of record OX493405.1, on the reverse strand, counting down.
CAAGCAAAAAGCCATCGTCACGCAGTGTTCCCAGGCGGTCACCCATCCAAGTACTGACCGCGCTTCGGTGATCGGACGAGAACCGGTGTGTTCGTTATAGTACGGACGTTGGCGAAAGTTGAGTCGAAATATTCGCTGAGCATAAACCGCGAGTTGAACTTTATTCCAATAACTATAAAGACTATTTTCAGTGTCACCACCATAACAATTCCCGACTCTGCGCAGAGTTTGACACATGACTATTTTGTGTTCTTTTTAATAAGTAAAAGATATTTTATTTACGTTTGAAAAGAAAACAAAAATAAAAAAGCAAAAAGCCAACGTCACGCGTTGTTCCCAGGCGGTCACCCATCCAAGTACTGACCGCGCCCGATGTTGCTTAACTTCGGTGATCGGACGAGAACCGGTGTATTCAACGTAGTATGGACGTTGGCGAATGCTAAGTCGAATTTTTTGTTTAAACTGAGGTTTATGACGTCATTTCATGTTTATAATGGAAACTGAAAAAATGTATATTCGCTGAACACAAACTGCGAGTTGAACTTTATTCCAATAACCATAAAGACTATTTTTCAGTGTCACCACCAAAACGATTCCCGACTCTGCGCGGAGTTTGACACATGACTATTTTATGTTCTTATTAATAAATAAAAGATATTTTATTTACGTTTGAAAAAAAAAAAAAACATAAAAAAGCAAAAAGCCAACGTCACGCGGTGTTCCCAGGCGGTCACCCATCCAAGTACTGACCGCGCCCGATGTTGCTTAACTTCGGTGATCGGACGAGAACCGGTGTATTCAACGTAGTATGGACGTTGGCGTACACAGTACCGAATTTATCGAGCACAAGTTACTAGGTTTTCCTAATGACATAGTTCAATGATACACTTTATTTTTAGCGACATAAAGTGCAAAATCCTACAAATATGAACACAGACATCAACCCACCCATAGGGTGTTTTCGGACGCGTTCAGATGCGGTTTCGTTTGTATTTTGTGCACCTTAAACAAAGTCTATTATTGTATATCAATAGAAAATTCTCTACTGAACTCTCCTCTCAAACAACTCTTAACTTGGGTATCGGTATTGACGGTATATGGTTATACGTCGTTATTCAATAACACAAAAATACGTGAAAATTGTGACGCAAGCGAAGTTGCGCAGCGCAAACGAACTAGAAGAATAATAATTCTATTTCACTAGAAAAATCTCTGCTCAACCCTCCTATCAAACAACTCTTAACTTGGGTAGTAAGTTTCGTTTTTCAATACCACAAAAGTACTCTTTGCTATTGGGTTTCTCTTTGGCTGCGCGATGTCTCAAATATTTAGATAAACAATGGTCTTTGCCTACTAGAAAAAAAAATTAGGTTTAATACTTTTTATAATTAATGCAGATACTACTAAAAACGCAGTGTATTGAAACAAAGAGCAAAAAGCCAACGTCACGCGGTGTTCCCAGGCGGTCACCCATCCAAGTACTGACCGCGCCCGATGTTGCTTAACTTCGGTGATCGGACGAGAACCGGTGTATTCAACGTAGTATGGACGTTGGCATACGCAATACCGAATTTATCGTTCACAAGTTACATGGGTTTCCTATAATGAAAGTTCAATAATACGCTTTATAGTTGGCGACATAAAGTGCAAAATCCTACAAAGATAAACACAGACACCAACCCGCCCGTAGGGTGTTTTCACGTGCGAGTTCATTTTTGTATTCTATACTCCTACAAACAAAGGCTATTATTCTATATCACTAGAAAATTATCAGCTCAACCCTCGTCTCAAACAACTCTTAATTTGGGTATTAAGTTTAATTATTCAATACCACTAAAATACTCTTTGCTATTGGGTTCCTCTATGGCTCCGTATTTGCCTTTTAGAAAAAACTTTAGGTTTAATACTTTTTTTATATTTAACGCAAATACTTGTAAAAACGCAGTGTATTGAAAAAAAGGCAAAAAGCCAACGTCACGCGGTGTTCCCAGGCGGTCACCCATCCAAGTACTGACCGCGCCCGATGTTGCTTAACTTCGGTGATCGGACGAGAACCGGTGTATTCAACGTAGTATGGACGTTGGCGGATGCACTGCCGAATTTTAACGACACAATCGTTATATAAAGTAGTTTGTAAAGAAATATTTACCTTCACATTCTGTAGAGTGTCTTGCAGCGTTTCCAGATCTATCCGCTCATGACGCTGTAGTGTTAGTCCAGACTCAAGTAAGGACAGTAAACATCCTGGATAGGTGCCATCTTTTGGTAACGGTATGCCGGTTTTCCATAGCGTGTATTGTTCTTTCAATTTGTCGTACGTGAGGTTCTTCCACGGCAAGGCAGCTGGGGATAAAAAATAAAATATTTGAGGCGAAATGATAGTTAAAATTTTAAGCAACGTTCGTTTTCGTAATCTGTCTTAAATGTATGGTAATTGAGGCTGTTTTAACAGCTTGCGACTCGACCCCCAGGTTGTTTTGTTACTCATCTGCCTAGCCTTTTCCCAACTTTATTGGGGCCAGCTTCCAGTCAAACCGGATTCAGCTGAATACCAGTGTTTTACGTGGAGTGGCACACTACTATACTTCCACAACCCATTAACTGGGTAACACTGTACTCATTGGCAAGACTAGTATCACATTTTCTGGCTTCTTGACTATCCGTAACAACTGCCAAAGATCTACAAATGACAGCCGGGATCAACGGCTTAACGTGCTTTCCAAGGCACGGAGGAATCTCGATATGTTAAGACGGTCACCCATCCACAGGCCAACTTCGACAAGCGTTGCTTAACCTTGAAATCGATTCGTGCGGCTGGTGGCTGTTATTATTTAGCCACGAGTCCTGTTTTGTCTGATTTGTTTTTTTTTTGTATTAAAGATAAACAGTCAGAAAAATATTTTGCACACCGTATCTAATAAGTACTGTATTAAAGTATGATTGATAATAATATTTTTGTATAAAACAAAATCTCTGGAAGTACTGATTCACGACAATTCGTCACTGATTGAAAGCTAAATGATCGCTGAGTGGCTTATTTTTATCTAAGAAGAATGACGTTATAATGGGAAACGAACGACACGGGAGCAAAGCTGTGGATAAAATCTAGCGACCTTCAAAGCTATAAGCTGGTTATGCAACTTGTGGGAAAGTATTACAGTCGGGTGAGTCGGGGTTTCAGTTTTATTGTGGTTTTATAAAGGATTATTTTTTAGCTGTTTAGTCATAATCTACTGAAACCAGTATCTACAGGTTAGCTAGCACAACAACTACTCGTCGTCCGGTTCAAACAATTACGTCGCATGCCATCTGTATCGTTATTTTACAATATAACTTGACTTACCATTACATCCCTCCCACAGTACCATACATAGAGAATAGACGTCACTCTTGGAGCACGGATGCACCAGGCCCTCGTCGTCCGGTACAAACAACTCCGGGGCATGCCACCTGTACCGGTCAGATTGCTTATACATTTTGTAGTCCTTCGGAGTGGCATTGGATGTGATGTAGGTCTCCGATGGATGTTCAGATATTAGGGGCTCGAATTCTGCAACGTCTGATTCGCGGGTATCTGTGGAAATATTTCAGGTTAGGTGCAAGAACTTTGAATTTTTGCAAGGTGTGATAAAAGGAAATAAAATCACACAATTTATGTTCAAAGTCCAAAATGTTTCGAACAGTCTTCCATGAAAATGCAAACATGAATCGGCTTCTCGGTTGACTACGTTACGCTTACGACTTCAAGCAAAATGTTTTGCTCTTTAGGACACTATAAGGTTTGATATTATATTCTATATAAAAAGTTAACCCTCCGTTGTGCCCCATTTTTCTAGTCAGCGCTGACGCTTATAAGGAGTACATGATGCATGTAGATAGAAAATACGTTTGAAATTAGAAAGATTTATTTTTCAAAATTGGTGCTACTGGAAAAAATATTTGTTAATACTAGTCGACCCGCACAACTTCGTCTGCTCCGTTCCTATTGGTCTGAGCGTGATGATATATAGCCTACAGCCTTCTTCGATAAATGGGTTATCTAACACTGAAAGTTTTTCAAATCGGACAAGTAGTTCCTGAGATTAGCAAGCAAACAAACAAACTCTTCACTTTTATAGTAGTAATCCATACAAATAAAAATTATTTCAGTGTTAGATAGCCCATTTATCGAGGAAGGCTATAGGCTATATATCATCACGCTAAGACCAATAGGTGCGGAGCAGTAGGTAATGAAAGAACGCAGACAAAGTTACGTGTCAACTAGTATAGATATACTAGCTTTTGCCCGCGACGAAGTACGCATATCACGTTTTTTCCATGCTCCATGAAACTATTAGTGCGATTAAATATGGAAAGTAAAGCAGTAACAGGACGCCATCGGTGTCGAATAAATGAACGTGTTTTTCAATATTAAAATATTAATTGGTAAAAGATATTATGTAGTTGTTTAAATTTATTTTAATAGCCAAAAATAGCAAAAAGCCAACGTCACGCGGTGTTCCCAGGCGGTCACCCATCCAAGTACTGACCGCGCCCGATGTTGCTTAACTTCGGTGATCGGACGAGAACCGGTGTATTCAACGTAGTATGGACGTTGGCGATTTCTTTACCGAATTGTTCGTGTAATTTCCTATTTATGACTTCTGTTAATTAAAACAATCAGAATCTTAATTGTCGAAAATATTTATTCAAACAGAAACAAGTCAGTTATACCTAGCGCAGCTGGGTATTAGTGCGATTGAATAAGGAAAGTAAAGCAGCAACAGGACGCCATCGCTGTCGAATAAATGAACATGTTTTCAATATTAAAATATTAATAGGTATAAGATATGTAGTATGTATTTAAAATTTCTTTTAAAAGCCAAAAATAGCAAAAAGCCAACGTCACGCGGTGTTCCCAGGCGGTCACCCATCCAAGTACTGACCGCGCCCGATGTTGCTTAACTTCGGTGATCGGACGAGAACCGGTGTATTCAACGTAGTATGGACGTTGGCGAATGCTACACCAAATTTTTCGTTTACTATCAACTTTATGACGTCATAATTCTAAATGGAGCGTTTAAAACAGTTCGCTTGTGCGATGTGGTGTACTCGACTAAGAAATGAAAATAACTGGAGCATTACGCTAACGCCATCCAATAAATGACGCAATATAAAATATTATAGAAGTACATAAAAATAATGAATTAAAGAATTTAACTTCTAAAAATGCAAAAAGACTACGTCACGTTCACGTGGTGCTCGTTTTCAGGCGGTCACCCATCCAAGTATTGACCGCGACCGATGTTGCTTAACTTCGGTGATCGCACGTGAAACGGTGTATAATTTCAAAGTAAGGACGTTGTTGGCGAATTTTTATCGAATTCGTCGTTTACTATCAACTTTTTGTCCGACGTCATTTTTAGGTCAAGAATTATTAACTAAAAAATAAAACATGAACGAATACGAAAAGTAAACATCCTTGTCTGGCGAATTAAAATAAAGCTGCTAAGAAAACCAAACACATTAATTAGTAACGATAACGAAGAAAATAAATATAAAATGGCAAAAAGCCAACGTCACGCGGTGTTCCCAGGCGGTCACCCATCCAAGTACTGACCGCGCCCGATGTTGCTTAACTTCGGTGATCGGACGAGAACCGGTGTATTCAACGTAGTATGGACGTTGGCGATTGCTTTACCGAATTGTTCGTGTACTTTCCTATTTATGACTTCTGTTAATTAAAACAATCAGAATCTTAATTGTCGAAAATATTTATTCAAACAGAAACAAGTCAGTTATACCTAGCGCAGCTGGGTATTAGTGCGATTGAATAAGGAAAGTAAAGCAGCAACAGGACGCCGTCGCTGTCGAATAAATGAACATGTTTTCAATATTAAAATATTAATAGGTATAAGATATGTAGGATGTATTTAAAATTTCTTTTAAAAGCCAAAAATAGCAAAAAGCCAACGTCACGCGGTGTTCCCAGGCGGTCACCCATCCAAGTACTGACCGCGCCCGATGTTGCTTAACTTCGGTGATCGGACGAGAACCGGTGTATTCAACGTAGTATGGACGTTGGCGAATGCTACACCAAATTTTTCGTGTACTATCAACTTTATGACGTCATAATTCTAAATGGAGCGTTTAAAACAGTTCGCTTGTGCGATGTGGTGTTGCACTCGACTAAGAAATGAAAAATAAAAGTACATAAAAATAATGTATTAAAGAATTTAACTTCTAAAAATGCAAAAAGACTACGTCACGTTCACGTGGTGCTCGTTTTCAGGCGGTCACCCATCCAAGTATTGACCGCGACCGATGTTGCTTAACTTCGGTGATCGCACGTGAAACGGTGTATAATTTCAAAGTATGGACGTTGTTGGCGAATTTTTATTTTTATCGAATTCGTCGTTTACTATCAACTTTTTGTCCGACGTCATTTATTGGTCAAGAATTCAAGTAAAACATGAACGAATACGAAAAGTAAACATCCTTGTCTCGCGAATTAAAATAAAGATGCTAAGAAAACCAAACACATTAACTGGTAACAATAACAAAGGAAATAAATATAAAAATGCAAAAAGCCAACGTCACGCGGTGTTCCCAGGCGGTCACCCATCCAAGTACTGACCGCGCCCGATGTTGCTTAACTTCGGTGATCGGACGAGAACCGGTGTATTCAACGTAGTATGGACGTTGGCGATTAATTCACCAAATTGTTCGTGTACTTTCCTTTTTATCACATCATTTGATAAAAATAATCAGAATCTTAATTATTGTCGAAAATATTTATTCAAACAGAAACCGTCTTGTTTCTGTTTGAATATCTAGTAAGATTTTTCAAATCGGACCAGTAGTTCCTGAGATTAGCGCGTTCAAGCAAACAAAATCTTCAGCTTTAAATATTGGTATACTTAGATATACTAGTTTTTGCCCGCGACTTCGTACGCGCATATCACGTTTTTTCCCGTTCCATGAAACTATGCTACGAGTATCTTTAAGTTGGATCAAATAACAGATAGTTACGAAGTTTGATCAAAATCAGTTTCAGAGTTTATCTCGAACAAACATCGTTACAAGAGATTTTTATATATTTATAGATGTGCACTTAAAAATAAAAAGCAAAAGCCAACGTCACGCGGTGTTCCCAGGCGGTCACCCATCCAAGTACTGACCGCGCCCGATGTTGCTTAACTTCGGTGATCGGACGAGAACCGGTGTATTCAACGTAGTATGGACGTTGGCAATTGATTCACCGAATTATTCGTGTACTTTCTTTTTTATCACATCATTTGATGAAAATAATCAGAATCTTAATATTGTCGAAAATATTTATTCAAACAGAAACAAGTCAGTTAAACCTAGCGCAGCGGGGTATTAGTGCGATTGAATAAGGAAAGTAAAGCAGCAACAGGACGCCATCGCTGTCGAATGAATGAACATGTTTTTCAATATTAAAATATTAATAGGTATAAGATATTATGTAGTATGTAATTAAAATTTCTTTTAAAAGCCAAAAATAGCAAAAAGCCAACGTCACGCGGTGTTCCCAGGCGGTCACCCATCCAAGTACTGACCGCGCCCGATGTTGCTTAACTTCGGTGATCGGACGAGAACCGGTGTATTCAACGTAGTATGGACGTTGGCGGCTACTACATCGAATTTTTCGTTTACCATCAACTTTAGGACGTCATAATTCTAAATGGAGCGTTTAAAACAGTTCGCTTGTGCGATGTGGTGTACTCGACTAAGAAATGAAAATAACTGGAGCATTACGCTAACGCTATCCAATAAACGACGCAATATAAAATTTATAAAAGTACATAAAAATAATGAATTAAAGAATTTAACTTCTAAAAATGCAAAAAGACTACGTCACGTTCACGTGGTGTTCGTTCCCAGCCGGTCACCCATCCAGGTATTGACCGCGACCGATGTTGCTTAGCGGTGATCGCACGTGAAACGGTGTATAATTTCAACGTAGTATGGACGTTGTTGGCGATTTTTTATCGAATTCTTCGTTTAATATCAACTTTGTATGACGTCATTTATTGATCAAGAATTCAAGATTCATTTTGGTAAAAAAATAAAAACATGAACGAATACAAAGTAAACATCCTTGTCTGGAGAATTAAAATAAAGCTGCTAAGAAGAACAAACACATTAACTAGTAACAATAACAAAGGATTTAAATATAAAAAAACAAAAAGCCAACGTCACGCGGTGTTCCCAGGCGGTCACCCATCCAAGTACTGACCGCGCCCGATGTTGCTTAACTTCGGTGATCGGACGAGAACCGGTGTATGCAACGTAGTATGGACGTTGGCGAATGTAGAGTCGAATTTTATGTTAACTAAAAACTCAATGACGTAATTTACAGGAAAAACAGTATCAGATCAGTTATCTTGTATTAAAATTTTGCGTGTACTTTGTACGAACGGTAAAACGCAGTTCATTCGGCGTTGAAGCGTTGTGTTGTGTTAGTAGTTTAGTACAAACATAAACTGATTGAATTTTAGACCTATTTCAGATTATTTTTTCGTTTGAAATTTATGATAGCTGTACCGTTCTGGCTAGTCTATTTTATTGATAGTCTATCAAGCTCAAATTGAAGCTGAATCAATGAAATATTATCATTAGGCTTGGGACCAATTCTATGATGTCCGAATAGACACCTACTTACTGAATAAATTAAAAAATTAATCAGATGTTTTTATGAAATCAAGAGGCCAAACAAGATTTAACTATAATGATGGTTAGAATAAAGAAAACTGATTGTGTGGTTATTTTTTTACACGGCTATGACGGCACAGCAAAAAGAGGGTTATGACTTTTTATGAAAACGGTTGCTTGTGTTAACATTATTTTGGAGAAAGCTTTCAGACGCCACCAATATGTGACGCCTACATCAATAAACGATAACGCTTTATGTAAATATAGCTATAGCATATAAAATAAATGCGGGTATTTTTAAATAAACCGCATGAACTGAAACGGTTTACATAAAAACTTACCGGTACCTAAATAACAACGCTGCAAGCTGCTAATAATTTGTAACGGTTATTTAGATTCTACAATAGGTACGCTAGACGTGAAGATGACCGATACGGTAGGTTTCTTTCACCGAATGGTGGCAATTAAGATCAAAAAATCTTGAACAGCATAAAGCTGCGTGTCTTTATAGCCTCAGTAAATGAAGCGATTCTATGGGTACATAACAAAGGCATCCTGGCACATATCTTTTTTTTAAATTTGTGATGGGTTTGCTCTTGACTCTAGTCTATGTCAGAGATGACAGAGACAAAGTCTACGATGGAGCAAGCTTACCCAGAAGGAGCCTGTTCACTCTAACTTTGAAAAGATTAGGATTGTTGTGATAGTTCCACTCCTTTGCTGTGCGAATTATACAGCGTGCGAATTGGTGGAATAGCAACAAGGTAGGGATGGTAAATTGTTGTGGGTCTGGATGTCCGATGGTAGAAGGGGGCCGGTGGGATGATGTCGTGGAGTTCTTGGGTACACTCACCGAGGTACATTCTGTAGAAGATCGACAAGCATGCAACCTTGCGGCGATGAACCAAGCTATGTAGCTTGACTTATGTGACTTGACCAGCTTTACGTCTCCGATGAGCCTCTTAGCTCTGCGTTCCACCGAGCCAAGTGCGGCAAGCTGGTACTTAGCTGAGCCATCACAAATGTCTACATGCAGGATCGGACTGTTTTGTATAGGATCTGGTGGAAACGCAGTCTTAAACGCGCTGGGGCTGACGACAACGTCAAATAGCGATTACTGGACGATAGATGAATGGCACAAGAGCACAGAATCATGGACAACAACTGGCCAAGTGCGAGTCGGACTCGCGTGCAAAGGGTTCCGAAACGATTTCATTTTTTTAACATGTTATTTTAACACTACAGACTTCTTATAGTTTTCCTGTAATTTTTAGGCATAAAACTTTTGTCTGCATATTTTTCAAAATTTTATGCTGATCAGCAGCTCAGCGAGAGATAACAGCTCAAAATACTGAGCCTAACCAAGCTTAAAATTAGCCTAACATTAATTTGGTCTAATTTCTTGAATAACTTCAAAACTGTTGATTTTAAAATTATGGAAAAAATACAATTAAAATTCTCACAGTAAGCCCTTTCATTTGATAATATGTCACATGATAAATTTGAAAAACTTTTATTTCTAATTTTCTGTTTATTAATGATTTATTTTCATAAAACGTCCGTGTTTGGGTCACAGTCCATATGTATACCAAATTTCAACAGAATCGGTCTAGTAGATTCGACGAAAACTGGCTGTGACAGACGGACAGACAGACACCCGAGTGATCCTATAAGGGTTTCGTTTTTTAGGGATGTTCAGAACCCTAAAAAGTTTAGTATAAAGCAAGAGATGGTGATGATTGCATTAACATAATATGCCTGTACCTATTTCCCGAAGGGTTATGGAAAGGATAGGGAAGGGGTGTGGAGGGAGGGTATATAAACAGGGTCAAAATTTACGTGTGAATTCTCGCATAGTAAATTTAGTGAAAATTTACATATTCTATGTCACCCGGAGTATTTTAAAGTATCTTTTCATACCCCATTCATCAAAATCGGTTCAGTAATTTAGGCGCTACGGTGGAATATACAAACATGCAACATTTTGCACACTAATTGAGTATTTGAGTACTATCAAAAACATATTTGAATGAATACTAATTTGAAAGATGTTTCTTAAATAATACGATAGGAGTAAAATAAATGAAATTGCTTTTGAAGTCATTTAAAAATTTATAGCGCCGTGCGTGTGTTGTCGTACGCTATAGGTGCTATCTTTGTTTATCTTAGACTAGTTGACACGCGCAACTTCGTTTGCGTCACAATTTTCATTAATGCTTCGCTCCTATTGGTGATGCTCCTAGCGTGATGATATAAGTATAGCCTAAAGCCTTCCTTGACGAATGGGCTATCTAACACTGAAATAATTTTTCAAATCGAACCAGTAGTTCCTGAGATTAGCGCGTTCAAGTAAACAAACAAACAAACTCTTCAACTTTATATATTAGTATAGATATAGATTATTAAAATGTAATTCACTTCTTATTTCTTTTATTAATCAACTCCGTAATTTAAAAAAAAAAAATACATTAATTTTATGCATTTCATCTATTGACTAGGAATTGATAAATGTAATGAAACAGTCCAGTCAAATACCCCATTCTTCCTATAACTTAATACCGCAGATTTCATACCACGGCACGCCATACATCTTTACGACGATCATCATCTGCCTAGCCTTTTCCCAACTATATTGGGGTCGGCTTCCAGTCAAGCCGGATTCAGCTGAATACCAATATTTTACGAGGAGCGGCTGCCTACCAGACCTCCACAACCCATTAACTGGGTAACACGGTACTTCATGGCAAGAATGGAGTCAGATTTACTGGCTTCTGACAATCCGTAACGACTGCCAAAGATGTACAAATGACAGCCGAGACCAACGGCTTAACGTGCTTTCCGAGGCACGGAGGAAACTCATTATGTTAAGATGGTCACCCATCCACAGACCAACCTTGGCAAGCGTTGCTTAACCTTGACGATCGACCAGTGCGGCTGTTATTATCTAGCCACGACGAGCTCCTCATACATCTTTACGACCGTTTAATCTAATTACACGCATTTCTATTACAATTAAAATTAATTGCACTTCATAATGTTCTGATAATTATGGTTATTTTTATCATCACAACAGTCATTTTGAGGTAATTTGACTGCATGGAACTAGTATGTTCTTTTTTCTACACTGTCGAGCGTAAGAACGTAGCATTTTTATTATGAGTTTGCATAATGTAATGACTGTCTTGTCATAATTTAAGATATAATTTTAGCAAAATAAATGCGTAGCCTTGAAGTTACATAGAACAATGAAAATGTACTGGCAATTATGCATGGATGCTTCCTTAGCAAATCTTTCTTTAGATAAAACAATGAGTTTGAGTCTTTTTCAGCTTAACAGCTGTTAATTAGCGTGGCAACTATGCCGTATGTGTAATGCATCTCAGTTTATTGTGTGTAGTCACTGAATTGTAATAAAACTCGCTTTCATTGTGAGTTTTTAGAGGCAGTGTACTTTGAACGAACATTCAACTTAGATCTCAGCGCACATTGAACTAGATCTAACTCCTTCTCTTTTTTGTAATAAATTCGCAAATACTACACACTAGTCCCCCCGCCCCCCGCCCCCGGCCGCCCCTTAGACAGCTGTAACATTAAAGGTGTTTACCCATGCGTTACCAGCACACCAGACTATGGTAAGCGCCAGATAAATATACAATAAGGTACATTGCTTCTTACCCTAATATTCGTATAAACCAGAAAAATAAATTAAATTCGTTTTTCATGACTGGAGAATGTAGAGGATCTCGATGGATGCTGATTCAGCACAGCGTTGTCTTTATTTCCGTTTTTGAAATAAATAATGTCAATAAATGTAGGTTTATTTGGCGCCTACCATAATAAAAAGGTCTCGTATGTATTTTACCGAACCGGGAAACCTGGTGCTTGGCGGCAGAATATATTTCGATAGTACTGCTGAAATACTCGTCAACAAGAAGCTCTGACTCTGGCTTGACTTCAGCATTCACTTTTAATAAAGCCTATTATAATGTAAATGACTATTTAAACAATAAAATGTAATAAATATATATCAATGATTTATATTAAATTTTGTAATCGATTATTAATTAATATTATATTTGACATTGCATTAATATTTATTAGATATTTGCACACCTGTTGAGGTAGAACATTGCAGAACTTTTTTGTTTGTAACCATGATAAATGTACGTAACCATATTCCAGCAAATAAATTATTTGTATTAAACTATGTACTTTAGCATTATGTATGTAGTCTTAAGTTGCTAGTAGTTTTGAATATCATTTTGCGATGGTAAAATGATTTGGAGTTTGAACTGTCGTGTACGACATTTAGTAGTTCCTTCACCTAAAAATCATCTGAAATTCTAAACTAAAGCTTACAAGAATTTAACGAAACTCACCTTCAATGTTAACATACTGAGGTTCACGCGAGTACATCTCATAAGGCTTAGGCAGCCTCTTCTCTGGTTTCTTCAACTTGGCACAGGAGCCCACATCTGCCAGTTTAGCAGCATCATGACTGGTTATCATCACACTGGTACTGCACAGCTCTGTGTGGAGGAAGCCTTGCATTCGCAGGAACACGAGAGCGTTTGCTATGTCGAGGGCATATTGCACCGCGGTTTGCGCACTAAGAATGCGACCCTGGAAATGTTATAGTACTTTCAAACATCGGTGTTTTTTAAAGGTGAACGCGATAATTTTAATAGGTAAGTAGCTGTGATCACGTATCGGTGGAAAGGAAGTGTGTTTAATAATGAGGACGAAGTCTTTAAATTAAATGTTAAGGCTGACTTACCAAGATACAATCCTATGCATACTGTATTCGAAAGTTGTCAGTTTAGTATTTCTAACGAAAATAGGACAGATAACTAAAATTATGAAGGGTTACCTGCACATGTATTATGCCGAATAGGGTATCAACGCATCTCTCACAAATCAGATGCACATTGCTGTTAATGTCCGGATAGATTCCCATTAGAAGTATTATATTAGGATGGCGACACTTTCTGAAACAAATTTATCGCTAAGAACACCTCTTCAACTTACTTCTTTTATGATTTTGGACCAGCTATAATTTATTTGGAACCGGGTGTTTATGAAACATCTAAGTCCCACCTCACTCCATTAAAAGGACAATGACATTTACACACCATTCTAGAAGCACTAAAAAGGCTTTACGATCTCAAAGAATGATGTCAGAAGCTCACCTCAATATATTTATCTCCGTGTTCCGTTTCTTCCTAACGTGTTCAATGGTGACACCATTCAGCTTCTTTATCTGCACGGGAACCATGCCCCATTTCCCGAGGTTCCATGTTTTATTCCTGTCTAGGGACACATCGACGTTGCTTGCACTCGCTACCGGCAAACCGTAAGCACTCGTATCGCTCTAAAATTAAGCACCAAAGTAGGTATTAAGACAGAAAATCGTGGTGATCTCATTTCCGACTTTGAGACAATAAATGAATCAGTTGTAAGGTTGTAAAACTATTTTGTTAAGGAAAAATCTTTTTGGGAGATCCACGTTGATGATTGACAATACCAAAAAAACAATATTAAATTCGCCATCAATCGTAATCATCTAAAAGTGGCTCGTGCAATTGATTCCGTTTTGTTGAATTCACTAAAGTCAATCATGCAAATAAAACTAAGAAATAAATGGATTCAGTCGGGCGTTGCCCTAAAAAACATACTTTACTGTCATCGGACTTGCTTGTGTTCGGCGACCGCACCTGCAGCTGCTCGTCCGCCCACTGGTCCAAGTTCTTCAACTCGCTCATCACTTCCCATAGGTTATCATCGCACTCATCCTTCGCGGGGCTAATGGAATCTTTCTGACTAGATAAATTAACGTCTCCCGCAGCTGCTCTCAACCCATCGATGTCATCCTCACTTTTATGACCCTCCAAAAAGTTCTTCACATTAAAAGGAAGTGAGCTATTCTTGTAAAACGCAGGCGGAGAGTCGTCTTGATTCTCATCTTTAAATTCTAATTGCTTTTGACCTAAAAATTCCATGTCTGGAGGTACATTTATTCTATGACGAGATAGACGTCTAAATTTATGGGATTCAGAAAACGAAGTCGCCGGGTACAGATTCCCAGGCATGAACACCTGATTTTGGAATAAAAACTGTATGTTCGGGACGCCTCCGTAAACTGTTCGTTCTGGGGTCGTACTTCGAGCGCGCTGATGCGATTTCTTTTTGTATTTAACGGCTGATTTCTTCTCATAATTGAAAGTGTTGTCGTGGTCTGCAGTGCAGTCGGTACAAGAGACGGGTAAGGAATGTCTACCGCATTTTTTTTTTACAGGTGTGTTTTGTAGATCCTTGATTACAGAGGATCTTCTCGCTTGGAACTCGGCTAAATCTCGTTTATATTCCTCTGTGCGGATAGTTCCGATCTGTGTGGTGCTGCGTGTGGTTTGAGCCTGTGCCTCTGGTGTAGGGGAGCTGGGGTTCACGCTGTGATGAGTGGTCACAGTCACGCGCTCCCTGCCAACAACATACAACGATTTATTTATATTTCACCCCGTAAACTGTAAACGACCCTAACGAAATAAGTGTTCCTAAGAGACTGAACTCAATTAACAGTGTTTTAGGTCATCAGCAAGAAACATGCGCCCATCTTCGGACTATTGACATACTGCCTTGGGAGAAAGTGGTACCTGTACCTATATGGCTTACCAAAAAATCTCACAAGCTGTCATCGAATATAACTACAAATTATTCTACAATCATCATTGCCTAATCTTTCTTCGGTTGTCTCTCAATGAGGCCTATACACCGAATCTTTTTTTTATGTAAGGCGCTAAAACCAACAATGGTCTGAGAAAAAATCTCAACAATATAAAGGTACAAATAACAGCAACTAATGGTAGTTCGGACGTCATTCAGGCAGCAAAAGCGTGGGACAGTCGCGGGTCACCGGCGCGACGCGATGCAGCGACGAGATCTACTTAAAATAAGTGGAATTTTGTATTGAATTTGATCAGTAACGCTTCCAGAGGCGTTAGAGCTAAATAATATTGATATTTCAAATCTACTGGAGAGTGCTGTGATTAAATTGTTTCTTACCGACGTTTTTTACCATAATGCTTTGCAAATCCGTTATTCTCAGGCTTAGAATCAAAGCTTTGATTAAATAACACCTGGTAGCAAAAAAACAATGAACTCCAAAGATAAGAGAGCAAAGTAAGAGGCGATCATAATCACGAGTACCAAGCAACGCGGGACGATCGATACACTTTTACCGATTAACAATTTGATCAGGCTCGCAAATTTGTTCCCAGGCATTGTACACCTGACATCAATTTGATCTCTTGAGAAACAGCTCCTAGATCCAATAAACTGATACATCGTGACTGACAAAGCGTAGTTATATCATTGAAATGTCTAGTACTAAAAATTTGAAAGAGAAAATTTGGACATTCTAGACATGGCCATTTTGATACTCTATTTTTGTCACGCTTCAAGTTTTTGTCAACGAAAGCGAGTGGAGAAAGGAATTTTATTTCCTTTGAATTTTGAAGTAATTTAAAAATCATTTAAGAAGTGTAATAAGCTTTCAAAAGCTAGTTTAAGTGGTATTCCATTTCGTCAATCAGTTTTAATGAACACCAATGGTGGTAGTTTTTTCGCATTATTTTTAGGATTCCATCAAGTGTTTGGGCAGCGTCGTTTGTTCCTAGGTCTATCAGGTTTTATCTCTTAAAGTAAAAGTGTTTCATTAATTAAGCCACTTAAGTCTCATGTGTGACCTATTGGATACCACTTAAGAGGTACTTTCCAGTACGTGGCCTCTGCCATACAAAGCAGTTTCAGCAACATGCAACGTAGCAACATTTCTGCTTTGTTAACAAACTCTTTGTTACTTACACCAGAAAATTTTAAAGTCATCCATTGTAATCTCCGATACGCCGGAAGTTATAACAAAGCTTTATTTTATAATCTCGATACAAACAATACATTACGTAATATTGTAATTAAACTAGAAAGCACGTCACAGCAGTCCATATCTAGTGACACGAAGATAATGCTTACATAAATAAGAAGCTGTCTAACCAACAATTTTGGTTATTTGTAAAGCAATAAGAGAACCACTTCGCTTGGCTATCACAAGTTTGGTGAAAGTGAAATTTCAATAATACTGTTTTAGAACCATTGAAAGGCTTCAGATTGAATCGAACCAGTAATTAATGGAAGCATCAATCACGACTGAGTACTGCGAGGTATTCTTTTGTAGTTACTTTTTCGAAATTACTCAGTCGTGCGCAATGAATGAAATGAAGCAACAAAATAACATGGACACTTTTTTTTTAAGTTCCTGTGTGTTTGATTTGAATAAACGAAAGTATTGTGAGCCTTAATGTGGCAAGAGAACCTGAAAGAAAGCACTTTATATTTTGTTTATTTTATTTGATGAATGGATTTTTCGGGTTAGCACTAAGATTAATCATCTTGTTAAAAGATAACGTAGCTAACTGAGTCGCGCATTCAGATTGGATGTTGCTGGTTCCTATGTTTAGTTCAAGCTATCTAGATGTGAGAGATAAGCAGAAAGGCAAGAAGAAATAGGTGGAGCGAGGAAACCATACTTAAAGAGGTTTTAATTCCAGTGATCCCTACGAGACAAACCTTATTTTTAGGCCCAGGGCTTATGACGTATCGTAAATCTGTGTGGCATTTTCCTCAAAAGGCCATCTCAGAGAGTAACCTACTTGGCTTCATATTTCTAATACGGATTTTATGTATTTTAAAAGAGACTGACCTCTGAGTTTCGGTGTTTTTTCTCAGGGTAGTCAGCTAGGAAGCACCAGCCTTATTAAGCTTAAAATGACCATAAAAGATTGACGTGTAAAAGTGTTTTTAGCCTACATACAAAAAATATATTATTTATCATTAAGTCCATCTCTGTTTTTAGTCTTATCTTTTATGCAAAACTGTAACTGACTTTCAGAGTCATCGGATCGAACGGTTTTAGATTGGGGCGAAATATTCTTGAAGCGAAATATACTTGTAGGAAAGTGGTGCACTTTCGCTTTCGCGCTTTCAATACTTAATTCACGACTTCGACCCTTGAGGTCGAATTACGTAATTTTCTAATTGAACAATCTTTTACGAACCCTATATTTTTGCTCTCATGAAAGCTACTCTTAAAACAAGAGGAATCATAAGTTTCTTCCAACATCCTTTCAATAAAGTCTTTCCCGAGGAGCGTATGCGTGAGCTACGATATAGGTCTGTTACATCTTAGTGCTCTTACTAAGGATTATTCTAAACTGTCTTCGAGGTAAAAGTGATTTAGTTCAATTATGGGAAACGCAATTGACCTTGCAAAATAGAACAAGCCGAAATAACCTATCTAAGCCGCGGTAAAAACTTCCAGCAGAATGATGTTAGTAACTGGTAATTGTAGCTTAAGGTGAATGCTCCAGGGTAGCCCGCGAAATTCAAATATTTTTATGTTTTTTGCAATTTGCCGGTCAGTGTGAAGCTGTATGTGGACCAAATGCGTTCCGCGACCGTAACGCGTATTTAATATTTCAGAAATAATCATTCTTTCGAACTACATGAACTTAGAGGGCTATATTGATGATTAAAATGGTTATAATTCTTTAGATAAATACGCGTTACGGTCGCGGAACGCATTTGGTCCACATACAGCTTCACACTGACCGGCAAATTGTAAAAAACATAAAAATATTTGAATTTCACAGGCTACCCTGGAGCATCCACCTTAATTAAACGCTCTAAGAAGATGCATAACATAGTCGGAATACCAGGGCGTGGTGACTGGAGACCGAAAGAGGATTCAATAATAATGAGTTCATTCGCGTGACCGAAATATGAGGAACATGAGGACTGCTTGAATATTACATTATTAAATTCAGCGAAAAATTGGGCAAAATATGGACATGCGATGCGACGACCGACGACCTCTAGGTAAACAAGGCGAAGACTGTTCCGAGTTTTCGACTACCCTCCCAATTGCAGTTCCTTGAGCCATATTGAAACGAGGGGTTGTAATATTGGTTTGGCTGAAGATTCGCGCCTCGATTCTAATTTTCACTGGGAAAGATAAGTACCGTTTTATTTTAACACTAGTTGACGCGCGCAACTTCGTTTGCGTCTCAATTTTCATTACTGCTCCGCTCCTATTGGTCTTAGCGAGATGATATATTATAGCCTTCCTCGATAAATGGGCTATCTAATACTGAAAGATTTTTTCAAATCGGACTAGTAGTTCCTGAGATTAGCGCGTTCAAGTAAACAAACAAACAAACTCTTCAGATTTATATATTAATTTTAACATCTGCAAGTTCCGCGATCTCTACAGCTTCCAGTCAATTTACTCTAACTTTACTCGTAAATTAGTTGCTGCTACTGACCTTCCCCCTGCAAGTTCTAAGTCAGGTGTATAGGTACCTAACAACAAAGGTACTAATGCAAAGTTAATTGAGAACGAAAACCACTCAGGATTTTTCTTATCAGAATCTTAATAGACTAACAAACCGGACAGCAGCTAATTAATAAATAATTAAAATCACAGTAAAAATACGACGATAAAGTTATCATTGCATACCGTAATATTGTAAGTTTTGCTTAGTTTTTGTTACTTATAAAACTTTAGGCAATAGATAAAGGTGACTAATGTTAACGAACCTATTTCGAAAAGTCAATGAACTCTAGCTTTCGACCTAATTCAGGCAAACGTATTTTCAATGGAGCCACCGTTTTTCTTGTTAGGATAAAATTAAAAGGAAAATAATGAATTAAATATTCACCAGTGAGGCTCCAAGATACGCCTGTCCTGAAGTTCAGAAAATGACTAAACTAGGCATGTTGGATGAACTAGATTTTGTTGCAATAATTAACTGCATTCACCTGTGATTTGTATTGGCAATGGTACACAAAGCTTCTGGCCTCTATTGGAATGAAATCAAATCTTTTGTGGGTACAGTTCCGATGATTCAACAGTAGGTGGACCACTTACATCATCCTGGGACATTGTGCATACCTGTTCTATTGTGATCGACATTTTGTTGAGTTTTACGATCTAAAAGTAACTATTCGTACAATCATCTGATACGAAATCGCATTTGATGGAACAGAATTTACAAAATAGGTACTTACGTACGACTTTTGCAAAGTTGTAAAAATTAAATATCGATTTATAGTAGCGCCATCTCAAGTCAGCTGTTCAGAAGTTTATCATAATGAAATAGATTTATTACAATGTACTTTTGTTAGTAGAAAATGAAAGATGCCGCTAGATTCTGAATCAATTTTCTACATTAAAAATACGTAAAAAATGTAGGTAATTATTACTATTACAAAGTTTACGTACTTACCGGCGCAACCACTTAAAAACTCCCATGTCCTGCAAAGAATCCACTTTTTGTTCGATAACGGTAGCACAGTACAATAAACAAGCCGTCTGCAATTAGCAACTAAATAACATTTATCGAATATAAATAATTTTATAAACTAAAACGGAAAGTCCGTCGATGCGAGGAACACGCGGAACATTACCGGCGCATTAGAAGTCCGATCGTTATAAAAAACGACTAGCAACAATGACCGCCGATATATTGTGCGGTCAGACAAAACATCACGAACAACGCGGCATTCGCAATGAGTTGAATTTGGTTTTTTGTACAAATTACTTTTCGTTGCGCTCCGGTGATCCACTTCATGCGCGTTGTCGAGCGTCGGCCCTCGTCAGCTCTAGTCTGCTGCGGTCACAGACGGCTCGTCAACCGTACAGCACTTGCTTGCTACCGTACAATGCCTGATTCGAATTTAGGTAATACTTTTAGGGTAGTCAGAAGTGAAGACAGCTAAATAGTCTGATAACGATTGTTTACCTTATTGCAGTGTTTGTGTCTGATCGACTTCGTTCTTTTGTAGTTTTAGCTTTGTACTCATATAAAAACTTCTTCATATTGGTTTATCGACGTTTATTAAAATGTTATAACACAAAACCAATTGTACATATTTTTTTAGGTTTATTTACCTAATTTATTTGTTAACGCTATTCAAAACAACCATCCAAGAAACCTCAGTTGAATTATTGAAGTTGTCATTTTTATTTACGGAAACAAACCAACAAACAAAATCAATGCAAGAACTTTAATATATTTTTTGCATAAATGAATCAGAAGCTCATTTATCAATACTTAAAACGTTAGAATTTTCTTTATTTATTTATGTAAATTAATATTTAAAGTTAAAGGATGTGCTAATATAGATATGGATATAATAGCGCGCAGTTTTTTTACTTTACTTCCTCTAAACTGGTGTTACATGTAATAATTTTTTTTGGCAAACAGTAAAAGTCCGAAAAAAGGTGGAAGTTGAAACATAAATTGAGTAATTATCCAAATTAAACAAAATGGGAAAAGATAATGGAGGAGATGGCTAATTATTTTTACAGGCATTGGGGCATTGCTATAGACGGCCTACTATTGTTTGATTTTTTTTTAATGGCAACTAACTTTTCCTGTCCTCTGTTGTAACTCCGATGTTGTTATGTCATGTATGTCATCTTTGATTTTGGAAAGCAATGTTTACAGTTGCGTTTGATTTGAATTTTTATAAATTTTTGATTTATTTGAAACAATATATTCATGGACGAGTTACGTGGACCTAATATTCAAATAGTCCTGCACGTAAAAGAAGGTATACCTATTACGAAGTTTCCAATGTGACAGTTCAAAGCGATATTTGCAAGAACATCTGTTCTAATTTTTCGAATGTTTCTAGGACTTGGGTTTGGATTTTTACGTTCCCCATTTATTGTAAGTGGATCTCTCAATGGATATATGCTAGAGACGGACCCGGTAGTGCCTTCACATGCTCCAATTTTTGATGCTGAACTTGTTTGGGAAGCAGACAAAAGAAGGTTTCGAAGGTAAACAAAATTTTGTTTTCATGTATTTTGATTATATACAATACAAAAACATCTGTTTCATTGAGACCTTGAATACCTATGCTTGCTTTTTTAGCTAGATCCTATTATGAATCATCAAAATTTATCAACAATAATCTTAAGTCAGATATTGTCTACAAACCAATTTAGTGTCTTTTAAAATACAAGACTTTGGTAATAGGGCTATTTCAGTATAGCAAGTACTTAAAATTTTTCACAATGTTGCAGTTTACGAGTCCAGAATGTGCCGGTCAAAGTGGAAGTGTACACAACTGGCACGCAGGGACGAAAGGATAAAGCGGGATACTTACTCTTGAGCTTGTTAGGAGCTCAGCCATGCCCTTCCAATAAGATTGTAGAAGTATGTCCTAGATAACTCATAATTTTTAGACGATTTTTCTCATTTGGATGCTGTGTTGATTTTTTAATGTTAAAATACTTAGTTGTGTCTGAAGTAATGTCTAAGATATGTATCTAACTTAATAATTCTGTTAGCCTGAATTAACTTGGATTTTGTCTTAGTTTGAGCCTTTATTTGCACTGTCTGTTGATTCTTATGAGTTTCCCGTAATATAGGAGCTGCTAATTTCCAAGTAGGAAAGGTATTGTTTAATGTGTAAGTGTGCACTGCATCATGAGATACAAACTGCCTCCATGGTCGAGTGGTTTAGGTGTTTGCCTTATGACCCAGTGGTTGTGGGTTCTCGTTCCCATGGGAAGAGCATATTTTGCAATGTTGTTTTCCAGTTTGGCTAGGACATTGCAGGCTTGAATCACCTGATTTTCTGATAAAAATATGATTCTGTGCTTCGAAAGGCACATATAAGCCGGTGGTCCCGGCCGCCAAATGGCGGTTGTCAAATAGACCATTTCAGAGGCTCTTGAGGCGTTTTAGAAACTACGACATTAGGTTGTGTAGGTTTACTTACTGCCCACTAGATAAGAAGATCATGAGATAGTACTTAAATGTAAACCTATTTTACAATGAAATATTATACAGTCAAAAGATTCTTGTTTTTAATTTAAATGTTTTCAGATTAAACATTCATGGCACAGACTCCTCGGAGTGAAGTCTGAAGGAAAATGCTGTCATCCACAGTTGATGATGAGTCTCTCAATTGAAGACAGAGTCAACACACCAACTCCTGTAAGTTAACATGTAAATAAAATAGGAATAATGCACTTTAGGGATAATACACTTTAGTTGACTATGCCATCTAGTGTCGCATATTAGAACTTTTAAGGGTCTATACCTAACATTGCGCTCTTGTGCTGCCACCTGTGGTTCCTGCACGCTCAGTTTAAGGGAACGTGCGCGAAGAAGACTGCCATCTAGCGTAGCTGTCTCGAATTTTTTACTTGAAACATACTTGACACTGACATTTCTGTGCTGCCACCTATAGTTTCTGCACGCTCCCTTAGAATTAGTTCGAAAGAATGAATATTTCAGAAATAATCATTCTTTCGAACTACATGAACTTAGAGGGCTATATTGATGATTAAAATGGTTATAATTCTTTAGATAAATACGCGTTACGGTCGCGGATCGCATTTGGTCCACATACAGCTTCACACTGACCGGCAAATTGCAAAAAACATAAAAATATTTGAATTTCGCGGGCTACCTTGGAGCATTCACCTTAAGGTGGTTGCGCTAGGGTAGCCCGCGAAATTCAAATTTTCTTAGGTATTTTGCAATTTACAACTTAGTATTAGGTTATATGTTGATTAAAGTATGATTTGCGGGCGTAAAAATTATGTATTTTCAGAATTCTTACCATTAAAATGTTGTCCTAAGAGTTATTTATAAATAATCAACATTTCCTTTATCATGCTGGAAATAATGACCAACCATTTTGAATCAGGAAATAACAAACAAAAAGTTCATCTTTATTCATAAGTAATTTTGTATTGCATGCCTCTTTGTAATCATACCACTTATCAAGTCAATATTGTTTATGTAAAATGCTGCACATTTACAGTTAGGTAAGTTAATTTCCTAATAACATTGGTTGGAATGAGGAAGATAGTGCTTTTGATTGATTTATGATTCACTGGCTTTTGCTAAAGCCTTCGCCTTTTTAAAGTCTGAAATAATCCCAGAGGAAGGAAGGGTAATATAATCATTATCATATCAGCCGAAAGACCACTGCTGGACATAGGCCTCCTCCTGGGTCATGTGCGTTTCTCTCGCATCCATCTGTACTATGCTACAGGGATGAAAAGCCCTAATCCAAGTCATGTTTTATCTGTGAGCCAAGTTTCATCCAAAATAGTTATTGAATATCTAATAGCCAAACATAAAGACTTTCACATTCATATTACTAGTAGGATTGATGATTGCAATGTATTACTTGTTAATAAAACATTATTATAGCATCAACTATTAACAGTTTGGATAGTTTTATTAAACTTATAAATTGTATTTTTTTATGTTGCTTTAATGGAACCTATAGGTTTTTAGGGTTCCGAACATCCGTAAAATGGAACCCTTATAGGATCACTCGGGTGTCTGTCTGTTTCCGGATGTTCGGAACCCTAATAATAATGTATGTTTTGTTCTCCGTTCCGGGTCAAGAGATTAGTAATCTTTCTTGACCTGTTCTATGATCTATTAGCTTCATGACAATCATTTTGTGTTATGATTCCAGAGGAATGAGCTCCGTATGTTCCACAGCAATGAGATAGCGTATCCACCAGCTGTCTCGGCATCAAACCTGCCCAGTGCCAAATCTATGATGATGACTTTGAGTAAGTAATTTATGTTTATCTATCAGCGCCTGATAAACTTGCAATAAAGTTCATTGACCTTTCCTTAATATCCCTTCGTAGATACTCGAACAATAAATTATGAACAGTTTTTCATTACTAGAGAACGTTAGGGATTACGATAAAATCGATTCAGGACA
This sequence comes from Lacanobia oleracea, assembly GCA_950371165.1. Classification (NCBI taxonomy): domain Eukaryota; kingdom Metazoa; phylum Arthropoda; class Insecta; order Lepidoptera; family Noctuidae; genus Lacanobia; species Lacanobia oleracea. The sequence goes on along the minus strand of OX493405.1, from coordinate 17,111,401 downwards.
GTTTTGTCTTAATTTCTGTTTTTTTTTTTTATTTCTAATGGGTTTGCTCTTGACTCTAGTCTATTTCAGAGATGACAGAGACAAAGTCTACGATGGAGCGAGCCTACCCAGAAGGAGCTTGTTCACTCTAACTTTGAAGAGATTAGGGTTGTAAGCTTTTGGAAACACAGACGCAGGCAGAGAGTTCCACTCCTTTGCTGTGCGCATTATACAAGACGTTTGAAAACGCTTAGTGCGAATTGGTGAAATAGCCACAAGGTAGGGATGGTAAGATGCAGTGCGTCTGGATGTCCGATGGTAGAAGGGGGCCGGTGGGATGAAGTCGTGGAATTCTCGGGTACACTCACCGAAGTACAATCTATAGAAGTTTTGGTTATTAAACACTCCTACGCACAAGCGGTTGGCCGCTTTCCAGTTTAATATGCAACCGCTAGTGATTGTACGCACTTAACCGCCATTAAATGAGAAGCGGTTTCATATCAAACTGGAGGGGCGGCTGACAGCTAGTACCTAGGAGTGCTAAGAAAGTCAATAAGTAATAAATAAATAATAAGTGTATGTGTGTCAATGACCGTTATTGCATATTTATCTGGGGCCTACCATAGCTTATTTTATTAGTTTGCTGCGTTGAGTTCAGGGACCGTACAACCCCGGTTAAGACTTAACTCTTTCGAAGGGGTAAGCCGTTTAAGAGGTAACCTTATCATGATGTAACTCCTTGAACGGGTTTTATATTTGAAACCCACTGAAAGGGTAACCCCTTCATTGTGATAACCCGTTGAATGGGTTCTATACTTGAAACCCACTGAAAGGGTTACCCCTTCAATATACTAACCCATTGAATGGGTTCTATACTTGAAACCCACTAAAAGGGTTACCCCTTCATTATGATAACCCATTCGAAAGGGTTACCCACATCCTATGGGTTTTTGATTAACTGCTTAGGAAAACCCTATCGAAAACCCCTTCAATGGGTAATTGAAATGCTCCCTGGTTGTTATACCATGATAACTTCTACGTTTTCGTTATCTTTCTTTTGGTGTAAGCATGGTATTTATTTTTAGGGTTCCGTACCCAAATGGTAACCATTGGAACGCTATTACTAAGCCTCCGGTGTCCGTCCGTCCGCCCGTCCGTCCGTTTGTGTCTAGTGTCTGTACTATGATCAATGGCTTTGCAGACAGATCGATTCTTAGTTTGTCCTTGACATAGCGACAAGGACCACGTTAAGTGGTATGTGGGGAATATCTTCTCCCCCTCCATAAATAAGGATTATGATGATTGGTTTCCGTGATAACTAATCTTCCAAAAGATGATGAACATGATGATGATGATGTTGGTTGATGATGATGATGATGATGATGATGATGATGATGATGATGGTGGTGATGTTGGTTGATGATGATGGTGATGATGATGTTGGTTGATGATGGTGATGACGATGTTATTGATGATGGTGATGATGATGTTATTAATGATGATGATGATGATGATGGTGATGATGTTGTTGGTTGATGATGGTGATGATGATGTTGGTAAATGATGATGATGATGGTGATGATGATGTTGGTTTATGGTGATGATGATGATGATGATGTTGGTTGATGATGATGATGGTTGATGATGGTGATGATGATGTTGGTTGATGATGATGATGTTGGTTGATGATGATGATGATGGTGATGATGATGATGGTGATGATGATGATGGTGAGGATTATGATGTTGATGATGATGATAATGATAATGTTGATGATGATGATGATGATGGTGATGATGATGGTGGTGATGATGATGATGGTGATGATAATGTTGATGATGATGATGATGTTGATGATGGTGATGGTGATGATGGTGATGATGATGTTGTTTGATGATGATTACGGTGATGATGATGCTGGTTGATGATGATGATGATGGTGAATGATGATTTTGGTAAATGATCATGAAGATGACGGGACTTGGGGCACCCCTACTCGGACAGGTTAGGTTCAGATCCCGCCATGGCCTTCGTGGTTATTTGTTTTTTTAGCCGTCCAGAAGTTGGAGCCCTGCGAAGCGCGGCTCCGCTGCTTTGCAACTGGGTGTGGACAGACTATAACTGCGTTAAGCCATTCGCATGATAAAGCAGCACAGACTATGGGTGTCTGTGTTGCAGCCGCCTTTTTTATTTTTTCATTAAATTATAGAAACAAATGCAGCTGCACTACAGACAGACCGCTGTGTTGCAGCTGGGTTTAGACAGACTATAACTGCTTGAAGCCATCAGCAACATACTGCAGCCTGCAGCACAGACTACGGGTGTCTGTGTTGCAGCCGCCTTCGTATTTACGCGACCCGGACGGACGGGGCACGGCATTGTAACGTTACATATATTTTGTGCCCCGGTTGTTGCACGGTCCCACGTCATACGAACACTATTCGCTTATTTAACGAACACTTCGTTTAACACTCGGTGTAATATAAACGTGCAGTGCAGCACGGACGGGCTCCACTTTGGCCCCACCCCGGCCCGGACACGGCCCGGTCTAATATAAATCATCCCTTATTGAACGTTTCTTTCTATTGTGAAGAATGACTATTTTACGATACCAAAGTTACCTACCACCTTAAAATAATAACGCATAGAAGCCGCGTCTAGAGGTAAACATGAGCTAAATACTATATCATGTATCCACTTTATTTTCTTGATGTGCGTGAGCCGAATGCTTCTGCGTTTCTCAATTGCACACAAATATAACTTTCAGTAATACCATTAGCAGACCGTTACTTACAAAAATATATGAAAAAAACTAGCCAAGTGCGAGTCGGACTCGCACACGAAGGGTTCCGTAAACCTTAACTTTTATTATTTGTTGTTTTAAATATTAGTAAATGTAATAATAATAAATGAATTTATTATTATTATGTTTTTGACATTCTCAGGTCCCTAGAGACCCGGTCCTTTGGTAGGCGTACGAGGGGCCGATGCCAACTCGCAGAGGCCTCTTTAGACATTTCAAATGGAATGGGACACCAACCGACGATTATCCCTGTATGCACTGTGAAAGTATACCCAAGGACAGTCCCTGGTTGGAGCAGGACTATTGCAGAATATGGAAACAAAAGATGGAACGCTATGGGTTGGGCTGGTTTAGTGGACTAATAATCGTTTACTATGGAAGAACTATTGGCCCCTGCCTGACCATTGACAATTAAAACGGCTTTAAAATAGCAGGGGGTGACTTGCACACTCAATAAATGGGCCCCCCCAAAAAGGGTCGCTAGCACAAAGTAACGTAGTGCCAAGGGGGCAACATATCCTGAGGTGCTAGAGGAGTGGAGAGGTATACCACGGCTATCAGGACAATCCCGGAAGTACGGTCAAGATCCCTACCAGCACCTTACTGGATTATACATCCTTCTCCCGAGCACGTTTGCTCTTGCGAATCTCCACTCAGACCGGCCGATTAAGGCAAGAAAGAGTTGGGAGCTCTGTTCCTCGTCAGTTTTCACCCCGGCCAGCCAATAAAGGCAAGCCGGAAATGAGGAACAAGAATTCTCCCTGGAGATCAGGTCCGTGGGGTCACCAGTGCCCAACAGTTCGCCACAAAACTGCCTTGCGGATGAATTTATTATTATTATTATTCCGTTTATTTATTTTCTTTACATATAAATTATATTTTTAAATACTTCAATAAAATTAAATAAAAAAACATTAAAAAATATAAAAATAGTAGCCCACCGGTATCGGAAACAGGGTCCAAGCTACTGGCGTTCAGGGCTCCAGAGAGAGGAACCTCCTAACAATACGGGCTCGTATTGTTAGAAGGTTTCTCCAGAAATACCGCTTTCTGAATCAAGCCCTTGATCCAGCAGCCTAACGAAAGCCTCTTGAGGTGTTGTTGAATAAATCTGTGGCTTGACTGTCAAGTGAACTGACAAAAAGAAATTCTGCGAATATTTTAATTACATTTTATGAAAATAAACAAAATGGAACAACACGAAGATAAATCAATAGATAAAAATAAATACAGATAATACGGACAAATAAAAATAAATAAAAAATACGCAACAGAACTATGACCACCGACCGCTGAAGAAGAAATAAATGTAGACAAGATCCGCAGCTCGTCGAGCACGCCCACCATCTCCGGCCTCGTCACTCAGCTCCGCCTCGCTGCCGCCGGAACCCAGCCCCACCGTGAGTGCTGTGACACCGGCCGTGGCAGTCGCGTCGAGCTCCAGCGACGAGTACTTCTCGCCGCCCACGATGCCACCACCACCACCACATGCTCGTCGTCAAAGAGGACGTTAGCCTCCGGATGGCTTAGGACCTCGAGGCCCACCGGCCTCTGATAGGGTCCCAGCTCCCGGCGGAAGTGTGCACTGTGCAGCGTATGCGATGGACACGATCCATTAATGAAAATGTCATACGCGCATACTTTGGGGCTACAGAGGGAGGAAACAACCTGACCGCGTACCGTGTTCGGATGCTCTCTTTGTTTCAGGTGCTTGCTTTATTATTACTATTTCGTTTTTTTATTTTTTTTACATACAAAGTATATTTTTAAATATAACTCTAAAAAACCATAAAAAATACATTTAAAAATATAAAAAGTAGTAGTCCGCCGGTGTAGGGAGCAGGGTCCAAGCTACCGGTGGTTAAGGCTCCAGAAAAAGGAACCTCCTCACAATACGAGCCGTATCGAGGAGTACTGCCTTCGGTATCAGGCCCTTCTAGCCATACACATTAGCTCTGGCCTTCAGGCCAGAGTTAATATGTCTGATGGACTCACCCGGACGGTGGCATGCCCGACACACGTCCAGAGTCTCATCCTTCATAATATGCCTCCGGTAGTTATTTGTTGACAAATTACTTCGTCCATAATCACACAGACAAAACCTTCAGTTTCCCCGAAGAGATCACTGAATCGTAGCCAGGCCACGGACGCTGAAAAATCTACATTGGACCCATGAAGAGCCTGATAGAAGCGCCCGTGTAGCTCCTTTGTTTTCCATACTTCCTTGCGGTCATCTGTGGTAAGTATCACAGGTTTGCGTTCTAGTTCTCCTTAGCCATGGATAACGGGGTGAGACCCTTGTCCACTGCAACAACATCTCGGTGCATACCCACATCAGCTTTGAGAAAATATTCTCTGAGATTGCACATCTCGCGTTTGTGGAGTCTTGGCGTTTAAAAAGCCTCGACCTCCACACTTCCGCGGGATGTACAGTCTCATCACCGACGATCGTGGGTGATGCATCCGGTTTGCGGTCAGCAGTGTACGGACCCTCCTATCCAGGGCATCAAGCTCAGTTTGAGTCCATTTGAGTATGCCGAAAGAGTACATTAATACCGGCATGACCCAACCGTTGAAGGCGCGCACCTTATTTCCGCCCGACAAAAGGCTATTCAAAACCTTATTCAGGCGGCCAAAGAAGCGTTCCTTCAACGATTGCTTCATGTCAGTAACATTAATGCCCAACGCTTCCGATATACCCAAATACTTATAGGTTTCGGTTGAGCTGAGGGATCTAAACTGTATGGAATCCGAGAGTTGAATTCTCTCAGATTCCATAATCTCCCTTTTCTTTACATGCATGACTGCACATTTGTCTACACCAAATTCCATCCTGATGGCACTACTGAAGGTTTCAGTCACCGTCAGTAGCTCCATCGACAGGACGCCCAGGGTAAGCTGCTCTACGATGCCCCCTCTGTTAAGGAGAGATGGTGTACATACTTCGCGGAGCTGTCTAACAAACAGCATCCCCATAACCTTCCTCTCGAACCGCCTCCTAACCTTGGACTTATTTCCCCTATTTCCCCCGACGAAACCCGCATTGCTCTTCGCCACATGAAGAACCGGAAAGCGGTCGGGCCTGACAATGTGCCAATTGAAGTGTGGAAGGCGATGGGCCCACATGGCGTGGACCTTCTGACGGATCTTTTTAACCGCATCCTGATCACCAAGGAAATGCTGAACCAGTGGCGATTTAGCCTGATTATTCCTGTATACAAAAGCAAAGGTAGCGTACAGGATTGTAGTAGCTACCGCGGTATCAAGATCATGTGCCACACCATGAAGCTCTTCGAGCGCATCATTGACACACGGCTCCGTAGCGAGTGTACTGTCTCTGAGTGTCAATATGGCTTCCGGGCGGGTAACAGCACCATGGACGCAGTGTTCGCCTTACGGACTCTGGCTGAAGCTTACAGAGAGAGAAGGAGAGCTTTGCATATGGCCTTTTTAGATCTGCAGAAGGCCTTCGACTGTATACCTCGGCAGTCCATCTGGTGGACACTGCGCTTCAAGGGCGTTCCCGAGGCCTATATTGACATTATCAGAGACATGTACCGCGATTCCGTGTCCTCTGTCCAGACCGCTGTTGGCGAATCGAATGGCTTCCCAATATCTGTTGGCGCTCACCAAGGCTCGGCTCTTAGCCCGTTCTTTTAACGTAGTGCTCGATGTAGTTACGGCAAACATCCAAGATAAGCCCCCATGGCTAATGATGTATGCCGATGACATAGCCCTCGTGAATCAGAACAAAGCCAATCTTGAGCGCAAAGTCAACATTTGGAAGGACACGCTTGAAAACGGTGGTCAGAGCCTAAATGTGGCGAAGACTGAGTACATGTCCTGTGGCAGCACGGATTCAAACACCATCCGAATAGGTTCGGACCTGATCAGAAAGTCCGATACGTTCAGGTACCTTGGATCCGTGCTGCTCGAGTCTGGCATCGTGGACGACGATGTCCAAGCACGTATGGGCGCGGCTTGGGCGAAGTGGCGCGAGGTAACGGGCGTTGTATGCGACCGCAAAATGCCTCCGAAGCTCAAGGGGCAGATATATAAATGCATCATACGGCCTGTCCTACTGTACGGCGGCGAGTGTTGGCCAGCACTAAACAGACACACCCAGGAGCTTTGCGTCACGGAGATGAAGATGCTGAGGAGGATGAGTGGCGTAAAGCAATCCGATCGCATACGCAACTCTTTCATCCGAGGTAGTCTTGGTGTCCGTGACGTGGGGGAAAAACTGCAAGAGTGTCGTCTGCGATGGTATGGCCACATCATGCGCCGCCATATGGAGTACGTTGGTCGGGGATGCATGAATATGGCTGTTCTTGGGGCTAGGTCCCGTGGTCGCCCTCGCAAGCGCTGGTTGGACGTCGTCAAGTCCGACATGAGAGCCAATGGCCTAACTGAGAAGGATGTATAAGATCGGGCAAAGTGGAGGAAGCTAAGTAGGAAGGCGGACCCTGGCAATAGCCGGGATTAACGCCAGGTGGAAGAAGAAGACTAACTGACTGACTAAATAGATTTGCAATTTATTGATGGTGGAAACTAGCCTATTGCCACCAATGTCCTATTTACAAAGACTAACCTTGTGCTATGCTAACCTAATGCTAAGTTAGTTTCTCGAAACTGGCATAATGCTATGTCGTATTCAATAGCGTAGGTAGTGGATAGGTACATCAAACATTCTACACAATAAAAAGAAGAAAATTGTAAGTGCGGGTATTTTTTTCCTGACAAATAGCAACACAGACTATATTGTGAAGGGCCCGGCGACGCATAAACTGTCCATACAAACGTAATGCCAAAATCATTTGCTGTTTGAACATATTTTCATCATATTATGCTGATATTCGGATTTAGACAGTAGTTTTTACCATCTCTTTAATTTCGCACCTTTTAACGGTGTAAATGGCATGTTTTAATTTTGTTTTTTCTATATTATAAACAAAAACATTTCCAATATTGATTCCGCAGAAACATAGCTTAAACATATTATCAAGTTACAAGTTATGGAAAAAAATAGAAAATGATTAAGTTTTCATTGATAACGGTAGGTATTACGGAACACATCCAAATTTATTATTTTCCAATCGTTAGTAGTTCTGTCTCGGCAAGTAACTGCTGTGTGTGTCGCTCCGACAGGCACTCACACTAACGCTAAGCGGGAACGCGGGCGCTGTTTTGTCATTGCCAGTGTTAGACGATTAGGTACTTTACTGTGCTGTGCGTGCGTAATCATTATTGTTTTCTAACTTGTATTATAATATTTCTGACACTTGACCTAAGCTATGAACTTAGATTTAGATATTTGCCTTTTAATTCGGTATCAAGTTACGTATATTTTTACGACCTTTGGTACAACCCAACGATATTATTATAAGTTACTTACCTAACTTCTTAGCTACCTATTAATTATTAAAATATTTTTAAATTGAAAGACCTCACTTCCTAAGTAAATTTTGTAAAAAATAGTGGGTGGTTATGTAGGTATTTACCTAATAAATAGGTACCTTGTTTTAGTAAAGACCTAAATTTTAAATGAGTAGGTACATTTGTTTCCATGTGATCTGTATCCGGACAAAAGAGTAACCTACCAATCCGTTTCATTACTAATATTAATCGGTGGGTAGGTACCTATCACAGCGCAGTTGTATTATCTACTTATTACAAGCTTTGTCATGTCACTGTTCCGTTTCTTCACTCGGGTGGGCATACATGTGATTATCTCAAAGACACTGCTCGTACTTGTAGGTACTTTGATGTTTATCCGGATCGCCTGGGGTAGGGTGCACATACGGCCATATTTGTCTGGACAAGTGTTGCTTTTGGCCTCGGTCCGGTTTTAGCTCGGACTTTCTTTTTAATTTCTAACACAAAAGTCAAAATATTGATAAAATTAAAATGAAAAGATCAAAGTCGTTCTAGTTAATTTTATAATTGTTGAGTTGAGCTTCACGATTAGGTACTGCAAATGCGTGCACTGCCTGGAAAATCCACTAAATCTGTGTGGTTCTTCAGAAAACCATTTCAGTCACTAACATACATCGCCTAAACATATACCAGTCTATTTAGTGTAAATCTTTGACACTGTATACTCTGATTACCATTTTTTTAACTCATTCAGTCGATTATGGTCACCCAGTCGCCGCAGACACGAACTCGAGCGGCGCGGCGACGCATATCCGGGCAGATCGCGCGGCGCGCGTAGTCTTATGATATTAGAAGTTGCCTATATATGAGTGCGTTACTGCAGACGCGCGGGCACCACTGGATTAGGCGCGCCGCTCGTATGCCGCCGCGCCACTCCCGCGCTGCTTCCTTCGTGAACAGATCTACATATAACTGAAGGACTGAACTTCATGACAGAATACAGAACCAGTCGATGGGGCGGGCGACACGTGGGAGAGGCATGTGTCTAACTGTGGCCGACTTTTGACTGAAATGATGATGATGAAAACGACAATATATTTGCTCGAGGAACGTAGTTTTACGCTATGTTGTGTGTTAGTTATTATAATGAGGTTATCAATTTGATTAGACCAAATAGGTTTGGTACGGATTGACTGTCGTCTGGCCGTTCCTAATCAACCAAATTAACTAAGACATTCCCATACAAAAAACACGCTCTTCTTAACGGCTTAAATTAAGCTGTTCAAAAGGGTAATACATATCGTAAGAGTTTTTATTTAACTGCTTAGAAAAACCCTATCAAAAACCCTTTCGAAAACCCTTTCAAAAACCCTTTCGAAAACCCATTCAAAACCCTTTTAAAAACCCTTTCAAAAACCCTTTCAATGGACAATCATAATAGTCCTTCAAGCTATTCGAAAGGGGTACCTACATCGTATGGGTTTTTATTTAAGTGCTTAGAAAAACCATATCAAAAACCCTTTCAATAAATAACCAATGGTTCGTGTTTAAGTCTTTCGAAAAGGTAAGCCGTTTATGAGGTTTGCTTATCACGATGATAACCCATTTAATGAGTTTAGTACTTGAAACCCATTCAAAGAGTAACGCAATCATTATGATAACCCATTGAAAGAGTTACATCATCATTATGATAACCCATTGAATGCGTTCTATACTTGAAACCCATTGAAAGAGTTACGTAATCATTATGATAACCCATTGAATAGGTTCTATACTTGAAACCCACTGAAAGGGTAACCCCTTCATTAAGATAACCCATTGAATAGGTTCTATACTTGAAACCCACTGAAAGGGTAACCCCTTCATTACGATAACCCATTCGAAAGGGTTACCCACATCGTATGGGTTTTTGATTAACTGCTTAGGAAAACCCTATCGAAAACCCCTTCAATGGGTAACCGAAATGCTCCCTGGTTGAGTTATACCAAGAGCTTTATTTACATCGATAAATTATCAGTGCATGCTGGTGGTCGCCTATAATTGGAGGCGCACTCTTGTATTTGTCCCTGTCAGTATTATAGTGTATGTGTTTGTATAGCCTCTGTTGGCGATCCTCTATATAAATCAGTAATAGGATAGGTATAACAAAAGCATAGCATTATTGTCGAGTAAGGATTTTGAGAAAATTAATGTTGTTTTTAAATTCGCCTTACACAAAGCCTTTGTTCACCAAGTTATACCCAGCAGTGCAGTTTCCTGGCCATTCTTCTCGCTGCTTTCCCATATGAACACTAAAATTAGACCATAACACAAATCTATACTAAATATTATAAAGCTGAAGAGTTTATTTGGTTGACACCGCTCTTCTCAGGCACTACTGGGTCGGATTGAAGAAACCTTTGAGATTTGGATAGCCCATTTATCGAGGAAGGCTATAGGCTATGTAACATCACGCTGCGACCAATAAAAGCGGAGCATTATTGAAAAATGTGACGCAGACGAAGTAGCGCGGGTCAGCTGGCACTTTCATATGACAACCTTTTGGATGGATATTAATAACCAGCATGATACCTACAATACCTATTGAAAAACATTCGAAGTTTCCCTAATTAATTTAACCGGACCCTGTGTCATTTTGGCAATCATGAGGAACTCGTGGATAATAACAGCCGCACGGGTCGATCTTCAAGGTTAAGCAACGCTTGCCAAGGTTGGTCTGTGGATGGGTGACCATCTTAACATACTGAGTTTCCTCCGTGCCTCGGAAAGCACGTTAAGCTGTTGGTCCCGGCTGTCATTTGTAGATCTTTGTCTGTCGTTACGGATAGTCAGTCTCAGAAGCCGCCAGTAAATCTGACTCCAGTCTTGCCATGAAGTACCGTGTTACCCAGTTAATGGGTTGTGGATGTCTGGTAGGCAACCGCTTCGCGTAAAATACTAGTATTCAGCTGAATCCGGCTTGACTAGAAGCTGACCCCAATATAGTTGGGAAAAGGCTAGGCAGATGATGTGTCATTTTGGCAGTCATCCTAATTGATCCAAATTGTAATTGTAATTTCCAGAGGAATACATATCAGAAAGTAAGAAGACCGTGTCATCGCCGGATCTTCTACCAAAGCTGTTGTGCGATGAGGGTCTCATACAGGTCGGCGCTGGTAAACAACTGTTTGTTCTCTGCTTCGTTATTGGCGCGGTTGAGAACCTGGATTTGGTAAGGATGACCTAATGTAAAATCTGCTTTATGGTAGGCGCCAGATAAATGTGCAATAACTGTCGCCGTGTGGTGTCGGTCGGTGCCGTACGGTGCCGTAAAAGAATAATACCATCCTATCACTTCCACCCGTGGGTGTCGTAAGAGGCGACTAAGGGAATTACTAGAGAATTGGCAGTAGCGTTCTCTGTGAAACTCAACACCATACACTGCTATCGCCAAGTCGCCTGCCAAGCGTGGCGATTATGGCAAACCCCCCTTTGGGGGAGGCCTATGTCTAGCAGTGGACGTCTTTCGGCTGTTATGATGATGATGAACGGTCACTGACCCACATACATTTATTGACTTTAATATGAACAACAGAAATAGAATAAAGCTGTCCTGTATCGACTTCTATCGTGTTCCTTTATGTTCTCTAGTAATGAAAAACGGTTCATAGTTTATTGTTTGGGTATCTACGAAGGAATGTTAGGAAAAGGTCATGTACCTACTTTATTAAAAGCTTATCTGGCGCCTACAAAAGACTTGTTTTTTTTTTTTTTAAATTAAGCTTTAAAGACCCTTATTGGTGCTGGGAAATGTATTAAGCAGTCTAGCAGCTAAGTTGTTCTTAGAGCACAGGCTGCACAGGAGGCTGTTGTTGTTTAACTTCTTCGGGATAAGGTCGCCCATCGTTACATCCTGTTCTTTTTTTTTATTTATTGTAATCTGTTATGGTGTAGGTACAATAAAGAGTATCTTCTTGGCATAAACTCATGTTAAGTTGAATTTGAATGGAAAAAAGATAGGATTAGCATCGCAAAACTGAGAAAAGATCGCCCATGGCCCATTCTTTGGTCAGTTTTTCGGCGCTATTCGAACGCTGAACGAATTTTCATGAATTTAATTAGTTCCATAATATTTTCCAGTTGTTACCAGACCCGAGTGCTGCTCAAGGAGTGGACTGCTTCGTCAGATATTCTGTTTTCACACACGACATTATGACTGATAGGTATGTCTGGTTAAAGCCAAGTGACCATTTACTTTTTTGATGTTCTAGCGGATCAGATGTAGGGTAAAGGCTCCAGTGTATGAACACTTAAGCACTTTGCGAATTTCAAAAAATATTACTGACGGTTGCCTTTGATGCATACGACCCTTAGCTAATTTTTAGTCTAAAGAATACATTAAAAAAAAAACATTTTTAGTTGCTTATTACCATATAAGATGCATAGTTTTTGAGAAATTTAGCAATAAATCGAAAAATACCCTAAAACTCCAGTGAATGAACGGCATTTTCTAGTAAATGAATACAATAAAACCAGTGTATGAACACAATTCTTAGTTGATTGATTACACGAATCTAATACCTTTTTTTAGGTATCCTAAATCCTGATGGATACCCTCCATCTGGGAAGAACGCTATTTTAGATGTTTAGCCACTAAACATCACAGTTCCTACCACTATCGTGAGCCAGGGGTCCGAGATACTAGTATCTTCGTGTGCACCTCCGACTGGTATCAGCACACCATGCTCAGCGAGCTCCCACCCGTGACTATTACGGCGCGCATGGAACACCTGTACGCCTCCACTTTGGGCCTGACTGGTCGAATGACGATCCAGACTCGAGACATTTCATATTCAGTCTTGTATCTGATACCGTTTTTCGTGCCTTCCGTTCCGAAAGAACCGGCCGTTGAACTTGCGCTAGCTCTTTTTTCTGCCATTGTTACAATGACGCAAGGCTTTTTTGCGTCCAGGTTCTTAAAAAAATCGTCAAGTATTGAACGACGACCCAGACTCGAGCCATTTCATATATTAGGCCACTAGGATCTGACGTGAACTACTTCTCGTGCCTCCAATTCCTAAATAACCGAAAGTTAATCTTGTGCTTCTACTTCCACCAGTGATACAACGATGCAAAAATTTTTTCGCGTCTAGGCTCATAGGAAGTTGACTAGTAGATATTCCCTTATCGCTGGGATAGCCATCGCTCTCTGCGAACGAAGACCAGCCGCAACATTTATCAACCTGGGGATAGGCTGCATGTGTAGCCCAAAGTCATCCCTGCCCCATTAGTTGTTCAGGACGAGACCCACGTAACTAATCATTGATTTGACGCCGATGCGGACGCGATTTGCGATTTGTGAATCCCGAGGTGGTTTGCTACGAGGTCCATGTAAGCAACCCATAGACTTGTGCAAGGCTATTTCGTGATGCCTTGCGCAACCCCTGCCGTGGCCAGTAGCGCTGCCTGCTGATCAACACTAGTGTCACATTGGCAAAACAGAATACGGCAATGTTTTGTATTACAGAAACCGAGCCCTGTAGAATATCGCACGATGTTTTTCGCCGACTCCATCTTTCCCAACCCAGGTAGCTCTCTTTGTCAAATAGTCCCCGATAATGCGATGGAGGTAGATTGTACACGATGACAGGCGCGAGCCTGCTTAATGCAAATTCAGAGCAAGGTGTTGAAGGCATTGATATCCAGGGAAACCTCCAAGAATTCTTCACCGGGGTCCACTGCCTCCTCGTCTAGTCTTTCCACGTTTGCGTCAGCAGCGCCCCCGTCGAAAACTAAACTGGTAGTCCATCAGATCTAGTCCTACGCGCGGGCAAGTGCTGGGCGAGGCAATTAGCAATAATTCTCTGTAGAAACTGACTCGCTTTGTCCAGAAGAAACTCGAAAGGCCGCTATACCAACAGAGAGTGCAAAGCGTCTCTAATTTTTTAGCAGGACCAGATTTCCAACTCTCCACCGCTATGGAAAGAGCTTGGACACGGGCTAAAGAGGCCATAGTGACAAGGCCAATACAAGGTCTGGTATGCCATGTGGCACCGTAGACATCGTTTTTGGTTTGTAGCCGCTATAGCTCCTGCTCTCAATTCTAGCTAGGTCGCCTGTGGCAAGTCGTTGACTCCTTAACTCTATCAACTTCTTTGACATCCCTGCCGAGCGCTGCAGGAGGAGGAATCATTGGTGGTGGTGTAATTTCGTCTATGAAGAAAAAAGAGCATAGACCACTTGATGGAGAAGTTGCGAGCATTGCGGCTAAAGACTGGAAAGTGGGAGAGCTACGGACGAGCTCCAGTTAAGTTTGCTACCTCACGGAAACCTTAGAGTCTTAAATCAGGCTTAAAATATGATGCCATTATGATGAAACCTCTTATTGGATTAATTTAGAAAAGAGTGTTCATTCACTGGATTTTGTAAACCAGTAAATGAACATACCTGTCCCAATACTGGCCAAAAGATTAGAAATCCGTTTATAAAATAACTCCCAAAATTTGAACCTTGTAGGATTCAAATGAATTGATAAAAATAACTACATACATTATGAATATACAAAACCAAATACGATCAGGCGTCGAAAAATTCCTCCGCATCGCTGTCATCCGGAAACGTGCCCAGAAGACTGGCAGCATTGCCACGTTGAATGGCAATGCTAACTCTTTGAGCAAAGAACGAGCCAGCCCTCTGGTCACGCAAAGTGTCGACCAGTCGGCGAGAAATGTCCTTAAAAAGGAGACGCGCACTCGGACCCCATGACCCTAGCGTTTCGACCCCAAACGGCTCAAAACTGTAATTACCAATAAGGTTACAGTATTTGCGCCGCTTGAGGGCCTCAGCAGCCGCAGCAGCAGCGCCGGCACAGCTTGCCGTACTTGGAACATGTGATGGCGCAAGGGTGTCGACACATGTTGCGTCCCACACCAGAGGCCTACCCACCTTCCACGGCACCAACGTCATACCATCTGGTCTCTTTCCATCGTCACGTACCAAGCCACTAGGTTCTAATACTGCAGGTACGCCGGCGGTGACAAGAGCTCGACGAATAATATCATTAATGCTAGCGTGTCGTGCTATCCGGCCTGCGCTCTTGCAGCAGGAAAGGCCATGGTGTCCGAGACTGTCGACAGGTACTCCGCAGTGACACCGATGCGGAGCAACACAAGGTGCGCCTAAGCGGAGACAGACCGCGATCCGAAACGATGCGTCATCCATCATAGTACCTGAATTGTGATTTTCAACAAAAACATGATATTGACGATTACCCAATGAATGAACGACCGTTCACTCACTAGATTTTTGGCAACTTTTAGTTCCAATACTGGAAAACTCAATAATTTAATGTTACTAATTAAAATTCCAAGTAAATTCATTTGAAACACATTAATAAACTATACTATTATTATAATAAACAAAAAAACTAATGAAACTACTGTTGTCTAAATTACAATGACGTATCAAAACTGATTCCTCACACCTAGGTCCTAAAAACTGGCTCGAACAACTTACAGTTTCACTGTATTCAATTACTTTAGACGCTCGCAATTTTGTAATGAACTCTGATGTCTTAAGACGGCTTTTGTAATTAAAATGGGATAAATTGTTGCAATTATGAAAAAAAGTACTTCGTCTGGTAGAAACGTCCCAATTCCTTATTTTTTGGATAAAACTGCGTTTTGTTTATTCACTGGGGGTTGTTTATTCACTGGAGCCATTACCCTAGGTAATGCGTCACAAGTCATAGCTGAGCACGTTAACTTAAATGGTAATGTAAAAGTCCTTTTGTCCAGAAATAGTCGTTGTTCTAATAAAGTAAGCGTTGCGTTCATACAGACTATGCGATACGGTAAGCCATATCGCGTCGTCGCGCCAACAGAGGGCGCCTCCCGGAGTTGACGAACAAATTAACACGATGAATGCGCGCGCGCGAATTTCGCTGTCTATTCATTAGGACGAAGCCTCACGCTGCCTTCACATCGCCTTACAAATTAATTATTTATATGTTTTTAAATCGAAAACCTCTTGGAAATTTTCAGTACCTAGTGTGTGTCTATTCACAAAAAAATATCTGAAATGTAAAAACAATAGACTCACCTACTTTCTTTCTCTTTGAACAAAATCAGTTAGTTCATAAGCAGGCCGTACAATTTTTTGTATCCTCAAGCTAAAATCCATATAATAAAGTTCATGTAAAAGAGTTGCTTAATTTATTTTGTTATACTTACAATAAAGTATATTCTTATCTTAATTTCTTAAAAACGAGTAATCTTATTATTATCAACACTTTTAAGGCTACTCATACTAATTCAGCTCCAATCGCGTTTCGCTGAACGATTTTGGTCACACTTATACAGTTCTGCTTCTATCAGCCGCGTACAGCGTCGTAAGGATGCGCGTCTCAACGCGGCAGAAAAGCGCTGAACTCTATCAATAGCACTCGCATGATAATAACACATTTGTCCTCATTTTATATTGTTTGTCGCAAAAGCTGAACGGATGCGTACGCGTCTCCATAGAAAATCGTTGTTTTCTATGGGCATACGCTGAATAAGTGTGAGTAGTCCGTCACTTCCCGTCATCCCATCACTTCCCGTGGGTGTCGTAAGAGGCGACTAAGGGACTCACCAGAGAATGGGCAGCAGCGTTCTCTGTAAAACGCGACACCATACACTGCGATCGCCAACCCGCCTGCCAAGCGTGGCGATTATGGTCAACCCCCCCTTTTGGGGGTGGCCTATGTCCAGCAGGGGGCTTCTTTGGGCTGTTATGATGATGATGATGAGTCCCTTATGCTCCACAGGATGTTCTTATATATCAACCCACTAAATGTTTCCCAGGGTGTCAGCAGCCCCCAGCAGTAATGGCGGCTGTAACGTGCAGTTCAACCAGCGCACGTCGCTCCGCTTGCAGTCCGACCTCGCCGCGCTCGGGAGGTACTTCACCGAGTGTCCGCATCTGGTCACCAGGGTCTGTGCTGGAGAGAGGGATGTGGGTAAGTCTCATTTTCAGCTACGCAAAACAAAGGATTTGGATCGAAATAGAACAATATCCAAATAATTAATACGGCAAGCTTATACAAGATGTTGATTTGCATCCTAGTCAAATTCAAGGACGTAATTATGCTAATGATTCTCGACCCAAATCAACAATAAAATGGGTAGGTATTTTTTTTTTTTTTTTTTTATTTGAAATCCGTAAGTGTGTACCAGCCGTATTTATACGCGGCCCGTCTGTTACTAGCCCTATAACCGCGCTTTCACACACAAACAAACGCAAACAATACATACACAACGCATACGCAAACGATCATTCAATAAATTCGTAGGTAATCAATTCCACCCCAACCAATCACGATGCGGGTACTCTCCCGCGCAAGCTCCTAGCCCCCCCGCCCCCGCGGCCCCGTAACTAACAGTGTGTTTGATGCCGCCGAAGCGCGCGTGCGCTATGCGAATTCCACTCTCGGTGCATAGTTGAGACGTAGGTACAAAGTGCAAGATGACGGACAATTATTCAAATGTCGAGTTGGTAGAGATGGTCCGCTTGTATGCCATCAGTGGAGAGAGCCTACGTGGAGCCATCCGGATGTTCACGAAAATGTTTCCCGCTCGGGAACCCCATCACAGAGCGTCATGGTGGCTGCTACGCAGAGACTGCGGGATCATCGGCAGTTTGAGTTTCCCAGGCATGCTCACGCTCGCGGCAGCGTATGCCTGCCTATCGCCTTGCAGGATGACATCCTGGAATACTTCCAGCGAGACCCACGGGCAAGCACGCGGGAGGCTGGTCAACATTTTGGGGAGTGCACCACACCACAGTGTTTTGCCTACTGAAGCGTGAACTGCAGCACCCGTTCCGCAAGTACGCGAGTACTTGAGCTTGTAATGGCGACTACAATCTTCGGAAATCATAGATCGTTTAGTTATCTCCTTTAAATATAATCCCCTTTACTTCCCAGGAATCTGCAGCATGGATCTCCGTAAGCTAATCCCGACGGACGACACGCGCCATTTTCTAGACAACTTCTGTAACTCCGACGGCGCGTTGACGATACACGAGCGATGTTTTATACTACGATGTGACGAAACTCCGGTGCAGGAGTGTGGGAGGCGACCCTATGTCGATGTCGAGATGTGTCTGAGATATGTTGGACTGAAGACTGATAGTAATATACAGGTAATTGTGTTATTTTCTTCATTGAGTTGGTAAATGAGCGATGTTTTATACTACGATGTGATGAAACTCCGGCGCAGGAGTGTGGGAGGCGACCTATATATAGTAATATTCAGGTATTAATGCACTTCTTTGATCTTTAAAACTACCCAATACACCAGTGAAATAAAAATGTTATCTGGATTAAAGTGTAATTTTAATTTTAGAACTGAATTTTTGTGGATGTTTTCGATTTAGTATTGTAAAGCAGGCATGTTATGGAAATTTCGGATACGTATATAGAAATATTACTTTACGGGTTTCGGATCCGGTTATGGATATGAAATTATTTCGGATTATCCGTCAGTTTCGGGCATGGCAAATTTATCTTCAAATATCTCGGCAACGTGACACTTTAGGGCACCAGGTCACTAACATTTTTAGTTTGTTAAAGTAGCCTCTACCCATATATGTATATTAGATTGTGCGCCGCAGGGCAGGGGGGGGGCTATGCCAGATCCTATAGAAAAAACGTACTGGCGTGATTCAGTAACAAAAATCTTTCGAAAGTTTCGTATTCACTATAGTAAGTATGATTTCATAATCTACGTAATGTTTGCCAATTCCAGAAACCAAATAACCTGACAGCTCGCAGCGCCACCCACTTAGACAGCGCACGCGGCGCGTTGTGTCAGGAACAGCTGCTGTCCCCGCGCGTCGGCAGCTGCACGCACTTGCCGCACCACGCCGCGGGCGGAGGCTATACTAACATGGCGGCTAGGAACACTGCCAGGTGACGTATACAAGCTGACAGCTCGCAGCGCCACCCACTTAGACAGCGCACGCGGCGCGTTGTGTCAGGAACAGCTGCTGTCCCCGCGCGTCGGCAGCTGCACGCACTTGCCGCACCACGCCGCGGGCGGAGGCTATACTAACATGGCGGCTAGGAACACTGCCAGGTGACGTATACAAGCTGACAGCTCGCAGCGCCACCCACTTAGACAGCGCACGCGGCGCGTTGTGTCAGGAACAGCTGCTGTCCCCGCGCGTCGGCAGCTGCACGCACTTGCCGCACCACGCCGCGGGCGGAGGCTATACTAACATGGCGGCTAGGAACACTGCCAGGTGACGTATACAAGCTGACAGCTCGCAGCGCCACCCACTTAGACAGCGCACGCGGCGCGTTGTGTCAGGAACAGCTGCTGTCCCCGCGCGTCGGCAGCTGCACGCACTTGCCGCACCACGCCGCGGGCGGAGGCTATACTAACATGGCGGCTAGGAACACTGCCAGGTGACGTATACAAGCTGACAGCTCGCAGCGCCACCCACTTAGACAGCGCACGCGGCGCGTTGTGTCAGGAACAGCTGCTGTCCCCGCGCGTCGGCAGCTGCACGCACTTGCCGCACCACGCCGCGGGCGGAGGCTATACTAACATGGCGGCTAGGAACACTGCCAGGTGACGTATACAAGCTGACAGCTCGCAGCGCCACCCACTTAGACAGCGCACGCGGCGCGTTGTGTCAGGAACAGCTGCTGTCCCCGCGCGTCGGCAGCTGCACGCACTTGCCGCACCACGCCGCGGGCGGAGGCTATACTAACATGGCGGCTAGGAACACTGCCAGGTGACGTATACAAGCTGACAGCTCGCAGCGCCACCCACTTAGACAGCGCACGCGGCGCGTTGTGACTACGCTGATAAAGTGGTGGCTGGCTTGTTGCTGAAGCCCGTGGTGGAAGCTGTAATTTTTCCATTTTAATATTCATTACGTGCTGATTTTTTCTTTAATTAATAAAAATCCAAAAGTCAAACATCTAAAATCGCACAAACCTATCGTTAACTTACAGATACAAAACAGCGTCTGGCGACTCAGTCCTACAATCGACGGAGATAGCCGACCTCATCAAGAAGATGTGCGAGTCATTCACTGAGAGCCAGGAGAAACTACTCGCCTCCCGCGCCAGGCCGTCCACAGCCGACATGCAGGTTCAGTGCGAGACGAACATGCAAGATGCTGGAGAGAGCAAGCTCGAGCCTGTGCTCATGAGAGCGAGGGAGACGGTAGACAGGTGAATATAACCTAATTTTTTGTCCCAGGAGTAGGGTAATGTTCCTCTAGTGTATGTATGTAGGAATGAAATCTGAGATAGAACTAGCTAGGAGACGCTGTTGGCGTCCCGCGCCAGGCCGTCCGCAGTTGACCCGCAAGGTTTAATGTGGGACGAACGTGGTAGACGCTGGAGAGAGGAGGAGCGAGTTTCTTCTTATGGGTGCGAGGGAGACGGTAGACAGGTGAATATAACTAGATCAGTTTGTCACACACACGACACATGACATGACATGACATTTACCAGCCAAAAACTGAATTAAAGTCCATTAAACTCAGCACCAGCACCATGATCCACAACATTTTCCAAAAATAAAAGACAAAACAATTTATAATTCAGATTTTCAGAAAAGACAAGGCAAGGGGGAATGAACACGCAACAACTATACTGTTGAATATTCTAAAGAAATAATACGAGACTTCAGCTTTTTAAAAAAAAAAAACTGGACCGATAACCGGTTTGATGTAATTCAACATCGAACAAGAATCGAAAATATCTTATCTAATGTGGTTTTATTTTCATGAACAAAATAACTAATAAAACTAACTGTATACATTATGAATATACAAAACCAAATGGCAAGGCGTCGAAAAATTCCTTCGCATCGCCGTCATCCGGAAACGTGCCCAGAACACTGGCAGCATTGCCACGTTGAATGGCAATGCTAACTCTTTGAGCAAAGAATGAGCCAGCCACGTAAAGTCACTCTGATCTGATCACGCAAAGTGTCGACCAGTCGGCGAGAAATGTCCGTAAAAAGGAGACGCGCACTCGAACCCCATGACCCTAGCTTATCTAATCAAATACCAAAATAATTAAAGTCCAATTATGTGAATATATGTATATAATATCTTATTCTGCATTTCAGACCAATACTATGTGAGACTAGCAAAAGCGATACTTACATCGCACACACCGAAAGAGGTAAATAATTTTCTACATATACAACGTGTAACAGAATAACCGTAATACTTCTTAAGGGGTCATTGTACACATTGTACAACTTTTACTAAGACGCCAACACCGAAATCGCGAAAAAAATCAGTTGTTCATTTGCTTGTTGTTTTTTTGTTGTTTGGCTGTACATTTTGTCGAGTCATGCGCACATAGGGTTACCAGATAAAAAAATCAAAAGTCCGGAGAAAAAGCCTGATTTCCATTGAAAAATCCTGAGATTTTTTACAGTTTGAGAATTTTTCATAAATCCATAATTAAGGAAAAAACCTTACTTAAAAATGTATCATATAAAACTGATTAAGTACCTAAGTACTTGGATAAATAAGTACTGATTTGAATTGTGCAATTATTACCAAAGGAAGATTATTTTTATTTTGTTTAACTTTTTATTAAAGAGATCTTTAAAATGTAAGCTGTATTTTATGGAAAAATAAAAAAATCCTGAGATTTCATGAGATTTGCAAAATCCAGCCGCAATCCTGAGAAGAGTCCAAAAATCCTGAAATCTCAGGACAAATCCTGAGATATGGTAACCCTATGCGCACAAAAATGTTTGGGGGAGTTGAATTTATTTTCGCGATTGCAGTGTTGGTCCCATAATGTAGTGAAAGTTGTTCATAACGATAAGTACAATGACCACTTAAGAGGAGAGTTGTATTAAAAATAAATATAATAATACAACCTGTAACAGAATAAACCAATAGGTTTATTCTGTTACAGGTTGTATTATTATATTTATTTTTCGGGTATGATTTCCTACTCAATCTTATAAAAACATTAGATATGGTGAAAACAGCTATTCCCGCTATGGAACGGGACTCTATAATGCAGAAGTTTGTGGACGAGCTCGAAGACTGGAAGGAACAACAACAAGAAATGTACAAATGTCAAGTTAGTGGAGATATGCTAATAATTTTAATACAACGCTAATAATGTGGTACCTACATCGAGTTAGCAGTTTTGTAGAGAAACATCCTTGTGATTCATTCATGTTTCTCTGTCCCTTTCTAAAAGTCAGTGTATATATATCACTTTCTAAATTATCGTATATTGTTTGCTCTACAATGACAATTATATGGATTTAATTAACGATAAATGCGATTTGCCGTATGGTGTCGGCCGGTGCCGTATGGTGCTGTAAAATAATAATATCATCCCATCACTTCCCGTGGGTGTCATAATGACCACTGAGTGACTGAGTACATGGCACAATGACTAAGGGATTCACCAGAGAATGGGCAGCAGCGTTCTCTGTAAAACTCAACACCATACACTGCGATCGCCAACCTGTCTGCCAAGCGTGACGATTATGCAAATGGGGGAGGCCTACGTCCAGCAGTGGACGTCTTTCGGCTGTTATGATAAATGCGGTAATAGTGAAAGACATAGTAAGGCTTTAATTATTACGAATTGAGTGCTCTGCTAATCTTGTCAATAAAGATGTCAAGGAGGCAATACCTTTCGTATCACCTCCTTGAAATTGGTCTTATTATTTAGTATGCTTATGATTACAAATCACGCGTAACAGCCATTTTCCGGAACACTTATTAATTACTGATTAGCTTTTCAAAATTCCAGTTAAAACGCAAAGAAGAATATCACCTAGAACTCTTAGCGAAAGAGTGGGCGAAGAAACAAGTCGAGTTGGAATGTAAGCTGAGCAAGGGCATCGAACAGTGTCGCAACCTCGCCGCCGACCTCAGTCGTGCCACCGAAGACTTTCGACTGAGGGGCTACCGGAATACCGAGAGGGAGAAAAAGGTATGATTTACTTTAGAATGAGGGTGTCATGGAAAATTTACGTCACCAGTTGAAGTAGTTGACTTTTTCATATGTTGAGACCTATTTTTAACAGACTTCCAAAAAAGGAGGAGGTTCTCAATTCGATGGGTATTTTTTTGTTATGTGTTATGTATGTACACCGATTACTCCGAGGTTTCTGATCCGATTCTGTGATTCTTTATTAGTTCGATGCGGGATACTTGCCTTTTGGTCCCGTAAAAATTTGATTCAGTTTGATTCAGTAGTTTTTATTTTATGAGCATTTTTGCTTATTTCAATTCCTGTGTAGACCAAGACGTTGTCCAAGTATCACCACTTAAAAGTGAAAAATAAAAAA
The DNA here is from genome assembly GCA_950371165.1 of Lacanobia oleracea. NCBI lineage: Eukaryota > Metazoa > Arthropoda > Insecta > Lepidoptera > Noctuidae > Lacanobia > Lacanobia oleracea. The sequence goes on along the minus strand of OX493405.1, from coordinate 17,087,923 downwards.
AAAAATACAAAAAAATATAAACGACTTACAAACAAAACACTACAAAGTATAAAAACCCCTTAATTTCGGAAGTCGGTGTTAAAAAACAAAGAAACAAAACCAAAAACACCGAGTTCCTGCATGCTCTGTTTAGGGGAACGTGCACGAAGTAGACAGCAGTGCCATCTCTCGTTGCAATTTCGAAACTTATGGGTATAATAAACTTGACAAAGACACTTTTGTGCTGTCACTTATAATAGTTCCTGCACCTTCCCTATCCTCGAGCAATATATTAGGTATACTAGTTGACCCGCGCAACTTCGTCTGCGTCACAATTTTCATTACTGCTGCGCTCCTATTGGTCTTAGCGTGATGATATTTATAGTCTATAGCCTTCCTCGATAAATGGGCTATCTAACACTGAAATATTTTTTCAAATCGGACCAGTAGTTCCTGAGATTAACGCGTTCAAGCAAACAAACAAACTCTTCAGCTTTATATATTAGTATAGACATACATTACATATAAAGTAATGAATGTCACATTTCAGCTGCTGGACGCAAAAAAAGCCCTAGAATCCCACTACACAGCCAAATACCAGGAATTGCGGGAAGCCTCACAGAAGATGGAGGATGATATGAACCACCAGCTCAAGCTAAAAGATATGAAGATCGAAGAGATGGAAGCTAAGATACAGCAGCTGCATAAACAAGTGGAGTTGCTCAAGGTATATAGAAAAAAACATATAGATAAAAACATCCAGCGACATCATGGCTGCATGCAACATGGAACAAGCTTATCCGATTCAGATAGGATTTCTCGAAACTTGCTCTTGATTTTGTGCAAGTTTCGACCAACCGCTCAATTAATGCGGAGCGAGGCAGCAGAGGAGAGAAACGGAGAAATATTAATCAATGGAATTACTTAAAATTGCAGTGTGTGGGCAATTCCATTGGTAAATATTTCTCCGTTTTTCAGTCCCTCCTCCTTCCTCCTTATCGTGTGGGCAGTAAGGTCTAAACACCCCCGCACACCCTAATGTCAGAGTTTCTAAACCGCCTCAAGGGCCTCTGACATGGTTTATTTGACGACCGTCATTCGGCGGCCGGGACCACCGGCTTATTAGCCTAAGGGAGGGCTTATCTCTTCAACGCAAACTGAAAAAAAAAAGTTTGTCAGAACAAAGCCGTCTCTAAAAACCTAAGAACGATGCGATGTTATTGGAAAACCAGAGGCATCAACATTGCCATAGTTTCTTCATCGTTCTGCCTGGATATTTTGAATTATTAATTGTTGATTTCTTTACCTTCCAGAACAATATAAAGAACACTGAAAAGGAGTCCGAAGGTCGATATTCCGGTCTGACCAAAGATCAAACTGCCAGTCTAATCCAAGAATTAGTAAGTTTCATGTTGCACGATATCATAAGTTCCTAAGTTTTAATTCTACAAATACCTTAACTAATAGGAGTGTACTAACTTCGAATTCTAAACTAAATTGCTTTGTGTACGTTTTTTTTGTGGATGGAAAATCACCAAATTTCTCCTCCCGAGCGGGAGGGAGGGTACCAAAGTATTTTGTTGACTAAAACCCATCCGTGTTCCCCCTTTGCGTTCCACGGCTGCTGTGACTCTTTCGAATATCCCCGCTACTCTGACAAAATCACTTTGTGTCCACCTTGAAATAAAACAAAAAAATATGTTTCAATGAATTTGCAGCGTTACTTAGAAGAAAAGCTGGACAGCGCGGTGCAGTCGAAGGCGTTCTTCAAGGAGCAGTGGGGCCGCGCGGTCAGGGAGCTACATCTCGTGAAGCTCAACACGCGCAAGCAGATGCTGACGCAGCTGCAGCATGACCGGAGGGAGCTCGGCGAGATGGGGTGGGTGGCACACTAGTACTAGCAAGTAGTGGCAGTAGAGCAAGCTCAACACGCGCAAGCAGATGCTGACGCAGCTGCAGCAGGACCGGAGGGAGCTCGGCGAGATGGGGTGGGTGGCACACTAGTACTAGCAAGTAGTGGCAGTAGAGCAAGCTCAACACGCGCAAGCAGATGCTGACGCAGCTGCAGCAGGACCGGAGGGAGCTCGGCGAGATGGGGTGGGTGGCACACTAGTACTAGCAAGTAGTGGCAGTAGAGCAAGCTCAACACGCGCAAGCAGATGCTGACGCAGCTGCAGCAGGACCGGAGGGAGCTCGGCGAGATGGGGTGGGTGGCACACTAGTACTAGCAAGTAGTGGCAGTAGAGCAAGCTCAACACGCGCAAGCAGATGCTGACGCAGCTGCAGCAGGACCGGAGGGAGCTCGGCGAGATGGGGTGGGTGGCACACTAGTACTAGCAAGTAGTGGCAGTAGAGCAAGCTCAACACGCGCAAGCAGATGCTGACGCAGCTGCAGCAGGACCGGAGGGAGCTCGGCGAGATGGGGTGGGTGGCACACTAGTACTAGCAAGTAGTGGCAGTAGAGCAAGCTCAACACGCGCAAGCAGATGCTGACGCAGCTGCAGCAGGACCGGAGGGAGCTCGGCGAGATGGGGTGGGTGGCACACTAGTACTAGCAAGTAGTGGCAGTAGAGCAAGCTCAACACGCGCAAGCAGATGCTGACGCAGCTGCAGCAGGACCGGAGGGAGCTCGGCGAGATGGGGTGGGTGGCACACTAGTACTAGCAAGTAGTGGCAGTAGAGCAAGCTCAACACGCGCTAGCAGATGCTGACGCAGCTGCAGCAGGACCGGAGGGAGCTCGGCGAGATGGGGTGGGTGGCACACTAGTACTAGCAAGTAGTGGCAGTAGAGCAAGCTCAACACGCGCAAGCAGATGCTGACGCAGCTGCAGCAGGACCGGAGGGAGCTCGGCGAGATGGGGTGGGTGGCACACTAGTACTAGCAAGTAGTGGCAGTAGAGCAAGCTCAACACGCGCAAGCAGATGCTGACGCAGCTGCAGCAGGACCGGAGGGAGCTCGGCGAGATGGGGTGGGTGGCACACTAGTACTAGCAAGTAGTGGCAGTAGAGCAAGCTCAACACGCGCAAGCAGATGCTGACGCAGCTGCAGCAGGGCCGGAGGGAGCTCGGCGAGATGGGGTGGGTGGCACACTAGTACTAGCAAGTAGTGGCAGTAGAGCAAGCTCAACACGCGCAAGCAGATGCTGACGCAGCTGCAGCAGGACCGGAGGGAGCTCGGCGAGATGGGGTGGGTGGCACACTAGTACTAGCAAGTAGTGGCAGTAGAGCAAGCTCAACACGCGCAAGCAGATGCTGACGCAGCTGCAGCAGGACCGGAGGGAGCTCGGCGAGATGGGGTGGGTGGCACACTAGTACTAGCAAGTAGTGGCAGTAGAGCAAGCTCAACACGCGCAAGCAGATGCTGACGCAGCTGCAGCAGGACCGGAGGGAGCTCGGCGAGATGGGGTGGGTGGCACACTAGTACTAGCAAGTAGTGGCAGTAGAGCAAGCTCAACACGCGCAAGCAGATGCTGACGCAGCTGCAGCAGGACCGGAGGGAGCTCGGCGAGATGGGGTGGGTGGCACACTAGTACTAGCAAGTAGTGGCAGTAGAGCAAGCTCAACACGCGCAAGCAGATGCTGACGCAGCTGCAGCAGGACCGGAGGGAGCTCGGCGAGATGGGGTGGGTGGCACACTAGTACTAGCAAGTAGTGGCAGTAGAGCAAGCTCAACACGCGCAAGCAGATGCTGACGCAGCTGCAGCAGGACCGGAGGGAGCTCGGCGAGATGGGGTGGGTGGCACACTAGTACTAGCAAGTAGTGGCAGTAGAGCAAGCTCAACACGCGCAAGCAGATGCTGACGCAGCTGCAGCAGGACCGGAGGGAGCTCGGCGAGATGGGGTGGGTGGCACACTAGTACTAGCAAGTAGTGGCAGTAGAGCAAGCTCAACACGCGCTAGCAGATGCTGACGCAGCTGCAGCAGGACCGGAGGGAGCTCGGCGAGATGGGGTGGGTGGCACACTAGTACTAGCAAGTAGTGGCAGTAGAGCAAGCTCAACACGCGCAAGCAGATGCTGACGCAGCTGCAGCAGGACCGGAGGGAGCTCGGCGAGATGGGGTGGGTGGCACACTAGTACTAGCAAGTAGTGGCAGTAGAGCAAGCTCAACACGCGCAAGCAGATGCTGACGCAGCTGCAGCAGGACCGGAGGGAGCTCGGCGAGATGGGGTGGGTGGCACACTAGTACTAGCAAGTAGTGGCAGTAGAGCAAGCTCAACACGCGCAAGCAGATGCTGACGCAGCTGCAGCAGGACCGGAGGGAGCTCGGCGAGATGGGGTGGGTGGCACACTAGTACTAGGAAGTAGTGGCAGTAGAGCAAGCTCAACACGCGCAAGCAGATGCTGACGCAGCTGCAGCAGGACCGGAGGGGGCTCGGCGAGATGGGGTGGGTGGCACACTAGTACTAGCAAGTAGTGGCAGTAGAGCAAGCTCAACACGCGCAAGCAGATGCTGACGCAGCTGCAGCAGGACCGGAGGGGGCTCGGCGAGATGGGGTGGGTGGCACACTAGTACTAGCAAGTAGTGGCAGTAGAGCAAGCTCAACACGCGCAAGCAGATGCTGACGCAGCTGCAGCAGGACCGGAGGGAGCTCGGCGAGATGGGGTGGGTGGCACACTAGTACTAGCAAGTAGTGGCAGTAGAGCAAGCTCAACACGCGCAAGCAGATGCTGACGCAGCTGCAGCAGGGCCGGAGGGAGCTCGGCGAGATGGGGTGGGTGGCACACTAGTACTAGCAAGTAGTGGCAGTAGAGCAAGCTCAACACGCGCAAGCAGATGCTGACGCAGCTGCAGCAGGACCGGAGGGAGCTCGGCGAGATGGGGTGGGTGGCACACTAGTACTAGCAAGTAGTGGCAGTAGAGCAAGCTCAACACGCGCAAGCAGATGCTGACGCAGCTGCAGCAGGACCGGAGGGAGCTCGGCGAGATGGGGTGGGTGGCACACTAGTACTAGCAAGTAGTGGCAGTAGAGCAAGCTCAACACGCGCAAGCAGATGCTGACGCAGCTGCAGCAGGACCGGAGGGAGCTCGGCGAGATGGGGTGGGTGGCACACTAGTACTAGCAAGTAGTGGCAGTAGAGCAAGCTCAACACGCGCAAGCAGATGCTGACGCAGCTGCAGCAGGACCGGAGGGAGCTCGGCGAGATGGGGTGGGTGGCACACTAGTACTAGCAAGTAGTGGCAGTAGAGCAAGCTCAACACGCGCAAGCAGATGCTGACGCAGCTGCAGCAGGACCGGAGGGAGCTCGGCGAGATGGGGTGGGTGGCACACTAGTACTAGCAAGTAGTGGCAGTAGAGCAAGCTCAACACGCGCAAGCAGATGCTGACGCAGCTGCAGCAGGACCGGAGGGGGCTCGGCGAGATGGGGTGGGTAAAACTGTACAACTAGCTAAGCAGTAGACTCTCGGAGACCACTCAAAGCGATCAGTCCTCCGATTGACCTCAACCCGTCGCTACAAAACCGACTCCACGTAGTCTTGTCTGCCCTACCCCTAGAGTGTAATTTAAGCCCGCGTAGGTGCGGAAAGGCGTCGCGGCCCGCAAGCTGAGGAGCAATTGGTTTTCAGCTATTAACCCATCTACGACGTTAAGCTTGCGAGGGGCAGCCGGAGCCCCGCAGCGCCGGATATAGGTTACTTCTTGGAAAAATTGGTCCATCTTCGACAGCGTCATCGCTTACTACCAGGTGAGAGGGTGATCAATCAAACGCTATCAATAATAAAATACATAGGGAACGTGTGTAGTGTATGTATTGTCTCACTCCTTGCATAATTGGCTTTTCTCAGTTAAGATTGACCAACGTGACCGAAATTAAACCTGGAGATTTATTTGTGCTTGGAATTATTGGGAAGTGTTTTCTACGAACATGCATTTCTATCGCTATGTAGCGTTTTTTTTTAGTTTCAATAATTTCGACTCTGCTCCTACAAATTGGATCATCATCTGCCTAGCCTTTTCGCAACTATATTGGGGTCGGCTTCCAGTCAAACCGGATTCAGCTGAATACCAGTGTTTTACGTGGAGCGGCTCCTACAAATTGGATATTTTATTGTATTAATTTTTAGCATGATACCTACATAAAAGCAATATTATGTGAAAAAATCGTTTTTATTTGTTTCAGACTTGATCCAATTGAGGACCAAGAAGAAAACAACGTGACTCAAATTCCTGTTGATTTGAAAAAGTTAAAAGATGACTTCTATGTGGACATACTTGCAAATACGCCTGCACTCAATACACATTCTTTGATGAGTTAGTTTCTTTTCATTATTTTCGGGTCGATGGTTAACTTTAGATTTTTTGGGCGCAGTTGGTGACTTTTTTTTGTTCGTATTTTTTTTTAAAGGATACAGCGAGTTGAAGACACGCGTGACGTCATCTGGCTTGGTACAGTTCCCGTCACGCAAGTTTGCCTCCGCAAAGTACGCCGCAATCGTTTGCGCAGGATGGCAATTTGACAACAAACATACAACCACGCATGCGCGGGTAGCTCGTGCATGCGCGAGTGGCATCTCACTCGCTCGTATACGTTCGATGCATAAGCGTGTCCCTCTTGCTCAATGCAATACGACTGTGGATGCGAAAAGTGTTACACGTTGTTATTGTTTTTAATGATTTATTTTGGTTATTTCTAACAGTTTGATTTGTGTTCTTGTGGTGTATGTGTTTGTTGTGTTACTTTTTGATATTTTATTGTTACTGGTAGTCTTTGTTACTTGTTTATAGTATAATACGTATAAACAAAAATAAAATTTACGAACGTAACACTTTTTTACGCGATTGCACCTGCGCGGACTTCACTCGAACCTAACTTCCGAGGGGCAAAGCACGCTGACGCGAACTGTAAAGTTACATTTTATCAAGCCAGATGACGTCACGCGATTTTTAGTAAAATGCCCTATTGTAGCATCGGTGGAATTCATTAAATCCCTTAAAATAGGTAGGTACAAGTGTACGGGCCCTTGGGACAGTCCAACGTGTGGATCATGTTCTGAACAGGGCCACCGCACTTCTATGAGAGTTGGATAAAAATCGAAACTATGCACTATAAAAAGCTCTATCCAGACCTAGTTCCAGTCAGAGTTCTTTTCAAAGTTAAAGTGAACAAGCTTCTTCTGGGTAAGCTCACTCTATCGTCGAGTTTGTCTCTGCCACCTCTGACCTTGAATAGAGTCAAAAGCAAACCCATCACAAATAAAACGAACTATGAACAACTTACCTTCATCATCTGCCTAGCCTTTTCCCAACTATATTGGGGTCGGCTTCCAGTCAAACCGGATTTAGCTGAATACCAGTATTTTACGCGGAGCGGCTGCCTACCAGACCTCCACAACCCATTAACTAGGTAACACTGTACTTCATGGTAAGACTGGAGTCAAATTAACTGGCTTCTGACTATCCGTAACGACTGCCAAAGATCTACAAATGACAGCCGGGACCAACGGCTTAACGTGCTATCCGAGGCACGGAGGAAACTCGGTATGTTAAGATGGTCACCCATCCACAGACCAACCTTGGCAAGCGTTGCTTAACCTTGAAGATCGACCCGTGCGGCTGTTATTATCTAGCTCTCTGAACAACTTACCTTGATTTATTAAAATGTGTCGATATCCGATAGCTAAACCATGCTATTATTTCAGATCCTGCAGGTCCGGACCAGTTAGACATGTTTAATGATTTAACGTAAGTAAAACTATAGTTTTTGTAGTCCATATTGCAGTCGTCTTCCCTCCGGCGAGCTATACGAGAAGATGAGCCATACAACTATTTTCGCGGCCAGTGCGCTCCTGCAGGATTAATAATGTGTTATTCCGGGCATTCACTTACCACTACCTGCTGCTACCACTACCTACCACTAACACTATACCCGTTGGCAAGATTGGTGACAGATTTCTTGGCTACTTAGCCCGTAACGAGTGTCAAAGATCTACCAATGGCCGGTATGTTAAGATGGTCCACCCATCCACGGACCTTTGAAAATCGACACGTGTGGCATTTTTAGAGTTACGTTCCCAACGCAATTCTATTACCAAGCCTACGCTGTCTGTCCGTTCGTCCGTCCTTCTGTCTGTCAGCGGGCTGTATCTCAAGGACCTTAGTAGACAGTTGAAATGAGAACACCTATTGTATATTTCTAATGCTGCTATAAGAAAAAAAATAGGGGGAAAAAAATACAAGAAACGCGTTTTTATTTCGGATTTTTATTTAGCCGCGAGGTAAATGGAACTATCAACGCATAAATCAATTTTAATTTAACCACGTCTGCTTACAGAAATGTCCCAAAAAATCCGATGAGCGAAAGACTGAACGAGCTGATAGCGCAACGCGACCGACTCGTGCAACAAGACAACCCCGACGAAGAGCTGCTCAAGCAACTGAACCACGAGATACGGAGCATGCTGCTCAACTGTGGCACGTGACGTCATCAGCGCGCTTCTACTGCTGCTAATACTCAACTGAACTGCACCGAAACCTTGCCACTATTGCTACTGTCTGTGCTGGTTCTCATAGATCTTGGAAGACCTGTTACCTATGATAATAGAGTAATAGACTTTTTTAAAGTAGGTACATTTCTCAAATCCTGAAGCAAAGAAGAGACTACGTGAGTTCGAAAAACTTAAGCCTAGCAAAATTAACAAGACAACCCAAACGAAGAGCGTCAGCTGCTCAATCTTTTTTTTTAAGTCTGTTAAAATCTAAAGTATTTGCGTCGGTTATTCATAGATATTGAAGACCTGATATTTATTATATTAGGGTATTTGTCTTTATTAAAGGAGGTTGGTACATTTCTCAATATAACTCCAAAAGCGTGTAACTTTCTATTTTGCTAGTTTATTCTGTCTCAAAACTTTTTACTTTTTAGTAACATTTTTCAAAGAAGTAATCGCTCATGTAGATGTGTAGATGTTTGATAATAGTAATAGGTACTCAAAAATAGAATATACTCTGAAGTGACTGTAGCAGCCGAAGAGCGCTCAACAGTACATATTGTACGGGCACGAATAATATCAGTAACTAGTCGACCCGCACAACTTCGTCTGCTCCGCTCCCATTGGTCTTAGCGTGATGATATACAGGGTTACTTGTAATTCAACGTATATCCGTCAGGTGCTGATAGGGGGGCTGAAATGCAACAAATAGAACCCCCTATATGTATGGCCGAAATTCAATAGTTTTCGAGAAATTTGAATTTTAAGGGCTTTTTTCGATATTTACTCAAAATTTGACATTTAACTCCAAATAGAAAGAATATTACTTATGGAATAGGTACCATTATAATATGATATTGTAACTGGCATTTCAATTAAGCTATGAACATAATTAAAAGTACTTAATTCAGCAAAAATATTAAAATAATGAGTGATTTAATAATAATAATATCATACCAATATTTTCATTGCAATTTGTAAGATAAAATTCTTAAATCACTCATCATTTTCATTTTAATAATTAGTTGAATTAAGTACTTTTAATTAGGTTCGTCGCTTAATTCAAGTGCCAGCTACAATATCATATTATAATGTTACCCATTCCATATGAAATTTTCTTTTTATTTAGAGTTAAATGTAAAATTTTGGGTAAATATTGAAAAAAAAACCTAAAAATTCCAATTTCTCCAAAAATACCACTTTATTATAATCATATTAGGATAATAATTTTAATAATACAACAGTCTGTTGAATTTCATTTTCATCTTTATCGCTAAAGATTAGGTTCAAGGTTAATTGGTAAAAAGTTTCGGGTTGCTGATTCTGCTAAAGTGGCCTTATTAGACCCGCTGAATAAACGCAGTAAGTACCTGTAAAGGGGTAATATTACTCATAATCGTTTTTACTCACACCGAAATCGAGTCCCCGTGACAAAAAATATACAAAGTGTATTATGTCACCGGGATTCAATTACAAACACCGTATATTTTTATAATATATCTCGCGAGATATTTTATTTTGACTTTAGAATTTTCAGGAGCTCTCATTATATCATTTTTGTAAGCTAACACAGACTCCTTCATGTAACGCCACTGGTCAGGTACCGTTCGTTCAGTTCTATCATTGGTGGTTTATGTTGTACATAATGTAAGTAGGTATATTTACTATCATGTTTCGTTGACTTAGGTGTTGTTAATTGACTTGTTGACTGGCAATGTAAAATAAAGGGATCTGTTATATTTAATAAAATTTAGGAACTGTTGATTCTGTTTTAATTTACTAAGCTAAGTAGGTATTGGAATAGTATAACAACATACATAAAAGGCCACTTTAGCAGAATCAGAAAGCAAATCACGCTACCCGTCACTGTCAAATTTTCCCAATTAACCTTGAACCTAATGCGTTAGCGATAAAGATGAAAATGATTAATATTATGATTCTCCTAAAGTGCCCTTTTTAGTTCCCCTGTAGATTCTGCCTAAACCCATGGAAAAATGAGAATAGCAATTTGAGAAATTTTACACCAACTGCCAGCGGACAACCCAGGTTCATGGCGCTGAATGGTGACATTCGTCCCCAAAATATCAGGAGAGGACAACGAATAATCATATGCCATAAACAGTTTCTTGACCTTTGAAAGGCGAGAGATCTTTGAAACAAAATCCTTATTTATAAAATCGGAGCTAATTAGCGACTGTTCTCTATGAATTATATTACTAGCGACAGGTTAGCAGATTCTATTCAAACGTTTTAAGCCGGAGCCACACGCTTGCCAAACCTCAACAAACCGTAACAAACGGGACGTGCATGGCGCGCGGCGTTGACATGCCATCTAGTGTTGCATATTCGAAACTGTAACGTTATAATAAGAATACTTGACGATGATGCTGATCTGTGTTGCCGAATCTGGCTTGGGCGAAGTGGCGCGATGTAACGGGCGTTGTATGTGACCACAAAATGCCTCCGAAGCTCAAGGGGCAGATATATAAATGCATCGTACGGCCTGTCCTACTGTACGGGGCAAGTGTTGGCCAGCACTAAGCAGACACACCCAGAAGCTTCGCGTCACGGAGATGAAGATGCTGAGGTGAATGAGTGGCGTAACGCGATCCGATCGCATACGCAACTCTTACATCCGAGGTAGTCTTGGTGTCCGTGACGTGGGGGAAAAACTGAGTGGCGTCTGCGATGGTATGGCCACATCATGCGCCGCCCTATCGAGTACGTTGGTCGGAGATGCATGAATATGGCTGTTCTTGGGGCTAGGTCCCGTGGTCGCCCTCGCAAGTGCTGGCTGGACGTCGTCTAGTCCGACATGAGAGCCAATGGCCTGACTGAAAAGGATGTTCAAGACCGGGCAAAGTGGAGGAAGCTAAGTAGGAAGGTGGACCCTGGCAATAGCCGGTGTTAACGCCAGGTGGAAGAAGAAGAAGAAGATGCATCTGTGTTGCCACCTACAGGTTCTGCACGCTCAGTTCATGGGAACGTGCACGCAGTAGATTGTGCCATCTAGCGTTGCAATTTTGAAACTTATAAGTAAAATATATTTGACAATGATACTTTTGTTCTTGCACGTTCCCTTATAGAATAGAATAAAAACTTTTAGTATAAAATTTATTTGTGGAGATTTGAAGTCTACGTCGTGTCAAGCGCGTGGATACAAAAAATGAAAAAAATTGAATGATTTAGCGATTTATTGACAGACCATCAGTTGCTAAATAATTAAGGTTTACGAATATTATTATTGTTTTATTTTCGTATAAACCTTTCACTTAGACTTTTCATGATGAAAATGAGCGAGGCTGTAGTAACAGAATTTTAGTCGATTTTTAAAGATTTGCTAATATTTTAATACACATCTCTATTCAAATGACGTATCGTATGATTGCAAATCATTTGACGTATTATTTTATTTATTCGCGATTGATTTCGACCGACCAGAAAATAAGAATTACAGACTTTAATGAAGAATTAATAGTGTATGATTGCAGTGAAACTCATTTTGATTGCTTACCAAAGTATTTTAAGATTGTTTTTTGTGCCAAGTCATGGCAAAAACCAAAGTTACTGGAGCTACGAGCAGACTAAAGCAAGATTACCTTAGGCTTAAAAATGACCCCGTTCCATATGTAACAGCGGAACCAGTGCCGTCTAATATTTTAGAATGGCATTACGTGGTCAAAGGACCAGAAAAGAGTCCTTACGAGGGCGGATACTATCATGGAAAAATCATATTTCCAAGGGAGTTCCCATTCAAACCGCCATCTATTTACATGATCACGCCGAATGGTCGGTTCAAGACAAACACGCGACTATGCCTTAGCATCACGGACTTTCATCCCGACACATGGAACCCAGCATGGTCAATATCCACAATCCTCACTGGTCTGCTAAGTTTTATGTTAGAGAAGACACCAACACTAGGATCCGTTGAGACGTCAGATTTCCAAAAGCGTTGCTTGGCGGCGGAATCTTTGGAGACAAACATTAAGAACAAGATGTTTTGTGAGTTGTTCCCGGAATATGTTGAGGAAATAGAGGCGCAGCTGAAACTGCGTCATGAGGCGATGTTGCAGGCTGAGAACACCGCCTCAAGTGAAGGTGATGTGATAACAGAGCCACAGTCCAACATACACTATATTCTTACCAATCTGTTTGTGTTGGTAGGCTTTATATTCCTGGCGTACATGGTCAAATATGTGTTAGTCTCAATATCCAATGATTAGGAAAGTAATTATTATGCTTTATTTTAATGTAAATATTGTAATTTATTTTGTAAATACATTTATTCCATTAGAGGCAAATTTTAAAGTTAATTTGACTTTGTGCTAAGCATACAGAATTGACATAGTAGGTATGAACACATTCATTTACTACATTGAAACAAAATTGTATACTCATTTTTATTGATTTCCATTTTAGTCAGAGAAATAAGTGGCACAGTTTTGTTCAAATTCACTGTGTCAAATGTTTTTCATTACACCACTAAATAAGTAAGTCCATGTGTCCATGTCTTGCATCATTATAGTTACCAGAATTTTATCCTTCAATATGTTCAACTCTTTGTTTTTCTCCCATTTCATCCTGATATCGACTATTATAACTGTTTTATAATGAAGGCAAAGCTTGATTCTTATGTTCCAAAGTGATAGTTCACCTTTTTCTATTTAGTTAAAATATTGAAGTTTAAAAAAATTACTGTAGTGATAACAAAAATAAACCTTTTAATTTAATTTATAATAGCTACTTGAGTGGTAATGCACTTTCATTATTTACTATTTAAAGCATACACACAGTATAGTTTTTAGATATTCTTTGTGATGAATAGCTAGGTAGTGTGTTTCAAATAATAGAAAAAGAATGTAGGTTTATTGTGATACATAGGTTTTCACTCTTGCAAGTATTCTCAGTCAAGATTGCAAATAGCTTTTAATGTGAGAACAATTTTTCAAGTTTATCAACTTATAGCAAGTAAATGTAGTAATCTCAACTAACATCGGTGTATTTCTGCTTGTGTGCCAGTAATTTGTTAAATCAATACTTATTACTATTCCAAATATGATTGTAAAAGTATTTCTTGTATCACATCACATCTAGAATAAATTTGACTTATATGAATGGTAATCATGTATCGTCTCATGTAGAAAATATATAATCTTTCATTGTTTATATTGAGCCTACTACTGCATTTAAATTGTGTTGTCCCTGTAGCTACTTTATGAAGCATATTGAAAATTGTTTACCTTTGAATGTTAGTGTTAATTTTAAGGTGTGCAAAGGCTTATATTATGTTTAGCTGTAAAGGCAGTGTAACAACTGGGTTTTATTCCATTTCAAAAGTGTACATATACAGAAGTTATTAAAAAGAATGTCTGCAAACCATATTTTAAGTTGTTTTTACATTACTTCTGACTTTTTTTCTCGATCTTTTTATTATAAATGAAAGTACTTAAGAACCTCTTGTTTTCCCATATTTTCATAACTAGCTATATTTACAGTTTTGAAGTGATAGGCAACTTTGCAAATCCTATAAATCAAAATGTTTACTCGACATAAATACTGAATAGGTAAGGCCAATATATATTTTGCCATGTAATGTACACATGAATAAAAATGTAATTATAATTACAATCATTGTATCTACTATTGGTTTTAGCAACTGCAAATTGTTTAAAATCTAGTAAAATGGTATTTTTCTATGAAATGTTGTTTTATTTGTGCGACATGAAATGAAAAATATTTATTACTATTAAGAACCCATTTATTTAATTTACTTCGATAGGTACGTATCTACATAATCAGTATCATTTCCATAATTTAATGTTACTATGATAGTAGGTATGAAAAGTTAAAGACAGAATTATGTACTATTACATAATTGCCTATTTTCTTGTATACAATGTATTCTGTAAGGATAAAAAACAAGGCAGGCATCACAGCACCACTAAATAACATTTAACGAGGCTGCTCTCCTATTTTTACCACAACATACCTAGTATAGTTTTAATAGCATGGTGTTATTGGTGTTTTATAAAAGAATAGATATTTATAAAAGAGAATTTACTCTTACATTACACACCACCAACAGATAAAATTATTGATTTTTACATGATAGATAATAATTATATACTTAAAATCTAGAAGTACTTCTTATAAGTATTTTAAAATAATATAATCCATCAAGTTATTTATAACGCTAGAATACTAACATTTTCCAATAGTCAATATGTTTAATGAGAAATAATATAATATTTCACAATACAAGATAATATGTGATGATTTTTTATATATGAGCATGCTATTTACTCCTTAGTTTCTTCCTCATCATCACTCCAGTCACTAACTAAGCTTTTGATATTGTCATTTTTTGGGACTTCTGGGGTATCTGCTGAATTAACACTAGTTTCTTTAGTTGATTCTTCTGTTGTTGGCTCAACAACATTTTCATTAGTAGTTTTTATTTCCTCTTGGGAATCATTATCCTCCCATTCATTTAGCAGTGACGATAATTTCTCTTGTACAAGTGGATTTGGAACTGGTGATTCATGCAATGGAGGTAGTTGCATTTCCTGGCTTGATGAGTCTTCTTCTTGTGAAGAAATAGCACTTTCTTCAGTGTCGACATCTGCAGCCGCCTCTACATCAAGTTGCGCAGTCGTTTCTACGTCAAGTTGTGAAGCTGCGTCTACGTCAAGTTGAGCAGCCGCCTCTACCTCAAGATGAGCTGCCATTTGTTTTTGCATTTCTTGTTGAATGTTTTCTATTGATTCTTCTACTTCTGGTATTTCTTCAACAGGTTGATTTTGACAGCCTTCGTTTGAGACTGATTTTGTATTCCTATTATCCTCTGCTACATCATATTCATCGTCAGACCAGTCTGAAGTTAAATTTTTAATCTTTTTCTCTGATTCTTTAGCATATACTGGTTCTTCATTATTGGCATGGTTGATTTCTACAATATCATCATAAGCTTGTGATTCCATGAGCTCTGTTTGTTGGCCTTCTAAAGTGTTGTTCTCAGGTTTCTCAACTTCAGAGTATTTGTTTATAGTCACAGAATCTAGAGTGTGTTCCTGACGATTTTGGGAGGCAAGAGAAGATTCTATTAAACATGCCGTTTGAATTGGTTGTTCTATTACATTTTCTCTTTCAACTGGCTGTCCTACCACATTCTCTGTTCCTGCTGGCTCATCCATCATATTTCCCAAAACATCTGGCTGTTCTATAGGAGTTTCTGTTTCGATTGGTTGTTCTAGTACATTACCAGTTTCCACATGTACTATCATGTTGTCTGTTTGTACTGACTCCATGGTATTTCTTGTTTCTACTGGTTGTGCCACCATATGAACAGTTGTTTGTTCAATTTCTGTTTCTAGTGGTTGTTGAAGTACCATCACATTTTCTGTTACTAGTGGTTGTTCTACAATATATTCTGTTTCCATCGGTTGGTCAGTTACATTTTCTGTTCCCATAGGTTGGGCTAGTACAATTTCTGTTTCTGTCGTTGGTTGTTCAAACACATTTTCTGTTTGGATTGGTTGATCTTGAACAATTACTGTTTCCATTGGTTGTTCTATCATACTTTCTTCTCTCATTTGGTGTTGTAGTATATTTTCTGTTGTCATTGGTTGTTCCATTATGTGTTCTGAAGTTGGTGGTTGTTCTAGCATATTTTCAATTTCCATTGGTTCTTCAATAATTTCATGGTTTGTTTGGATGTCAGGCATTGAATTAGACTGAGGAACATTTTCAACAGTCTCATTTACAGTAGTTGTTTCTTTTTCAATCAAACTCATGACTGGAACATTATCTTCAATAGTCTCAACCGGTTGATTTACTTGTTCAATTATTACATCTGATTGATTTAGGGTAGCATCAGTTTCATCCGGAGATAGCCTTTTTTGAGGCTCAGGTACTAAATGTACTTCAGGAAGCTCACTCAAATTATCACCTGTTGCACTATGAATTGGCCCAGTTACTATTTGATTTGAGTCTAGCATTACTGTGTGTGGGGGTAACTGTATTTGTTGACCTTCCAAACTTTGGATATTATTTTGCCATGTTTGTTCCACTTGTGTTTCAATGCAATGGGTATTCATTGCTGGCGTGGAGGTAGTCACAGTTTCATAATTTTGTGTTATGATTGCAGAGGACTGCACAAATTGTGGTCCTATACCTCCAGTAGTTATTATCTGGAATTGCTTATTTTGATCATCAACAGGGTGACTATAGACAACTACAATGTTAGAGTTTTCAGTAGCTACAGCTTCAGAGACATTAATAGGATATTCATGGGGAAGAATCATCATTTCATTTCCTTGAGTATTGTCCAAGTCTATTGCAGTTGTCTCTATTGATTGGTTGTGGTGTGGTGCAGTTAATACAGTCAAGGTCTTGTTTGTGCCACCATCATCAAATATAATGGGATGGTTAGAAGCCATTAAAGCTTTGTATTCTTCTTCATTTGAGACCACAATTTGAATTGGTTGATTTAGGTTTGTTGACTTTTTTATGACCATACTAGACTGTTGCTGCACATTTTCTTCAATGGTTACATTTTGAACATGTGTGTATTCTGAAGTTGTAGGTTGTTGCATTGTATCTAATGAATCAGCTTCAACCATATCTGAAATAATGTAATCTCTGATGTCTGGCTTCCGTTTTCTAGGAATAAGTTGATGGTCTCTCATGATATATTCATTGTTGTCTATTAATACAATTTCTTCATTCTGATTATTGGATAAGGATTCCACTGGCATTTTGATATCTTGGAAAAAATCATTGTGCACAGGTAGAGTATGAATGGCATTTTTACTTGCCTTGGCTTTTGGTGCTGGTTTTGGAGTATCAAAGCCAGGATTCTGCCAGGATGGATTCAGGATCTTTTGCTTCGAATTGGAGATAGCGTTATGTTGTTTTCTAGCTGGGACTTGTTTGTCAGTTGATAGTCTTTGCTGGGCTGGATACTGTATATCTACCTCTTCAAAATCATTGTCATAGCTGGTGCTAGGTTCAAACTTGACAATTCCTTTTGCTCTTGGTCTTTCTGCTACAGCTGGATTTTCGTCATCTGAATCATCAATGATACCATCACGTTTTGCTTCTTGTTTGTGATGAGTTTTTATGTGTGAATATAGGTTTATTTCTCGCAAGAACACTTTCATGCAATAGATACATTGCAGATTAGATTTCTTTTCAGCACTGTACTTGTGTCCTGTGAGTTGTATGTGTTGTAGAAGTTGACTAGAAGTAGCAAATGCTGCAGTACAAACATTACAGCGGAAGTTCTTCACAGATTTATGGCCTAGTTTGTGTTTTGTAAGTAGTGCATCAGTTAATGCAATATAAGTACACATGTTACATTTAGGGAAGTGATACTGAGGCGGTGGTTCTACACCATGTTGAGCATACAGGTGGTGTAGTAAATAATTTCTCTTCAAGGATCTAAGGCCACAGTATTCACAAATGTTAGCCACTGGTTTTTCATTATGTACATCTACTAAATGACGGCGGAATTTATAGTATGAATTGAAATGAAGAGCTTTTCCTGGTGTGCCACATATTAAACATATCCAAGGACCTTTAGTATTATCTGCTCCCATTGCAATAAGTTTTGCTGCTTGCTTAGAATCTATAACATCAGTTTCATATGTAAAATCATCTTCTTCTGTTTTTAACTTTATTGGTTTATTTTCTACATATACAGGAGGTTGTTTTTGCTGTTTTTTACCTTTACCAGGCACAGGATCCACAATTTTCAATTTTATATTTTTATTGCCTTTGACCAAATGGGGATACTTCTTTAAGACTTCACTTATTATCCTTGCATGGTCTAGGTTGGCAGCAGCTTTACTGTCTTTAGTTTCAATTGTGACTTTGGGACCACTATTTCCATCGTTAGCATCTAAAATCTGATCAAAAAGTTGGTTTGGATCCTTTTCATTGTTCATAAAGGATGTATTGAACAAATCTGTTTCATCATTAAAATTATGCTCAGTGTTGCTGTCATCAAACAAACTATCTTCCTTAGGTGTTATCCTTTTACATTCAACAATATCAATTGTTGACAAACCAGACATTTTCTTTGAGCCTGATGCATCAGTGAATACATTGCTCCGTTTAGCCTTGTAACGTTTAACTGTGTCTGGATGGACCATTAAAGGCTGGGAAGTATATGATATGCTGCAGAATGAGTTGTCAAAGATGTTGTCAGTATCTAGCTCTTCAGGCACTTCATATCTTGTTGGTCGTGGATCACTTATGGCCGTCCTTTGAGAAGTGAAATGGTCTTTTGATATGGGAGATGGAGGACGATATGTAATACTGTTAACATTTTCAATTCTGGCATTGAATTGATAAGTTTTTTTATCTCTATATCCTGTATTATTCTCAAATGCTTTGCTGTAGGAGCGTTTGCTGGAGCCAGCAGGTGATGTTGTCTTCGCAGGTTTAGGTTCATTTTGGACACTTTGTTTAGGAACCTTTTTAACACCACTATAGCTGTGAGCAGGTGCTTTGGGTGCCAAGTTGCGATGAGACTCGAGGAGTTTACTCAGTACTGGCATATTGAGAATCTGAGATGTTTGATACAATCTTTCAAGTAAATCCATCTTGAATTCTAAATGCCCTGTATACATAAAGTTCACAATCGGCACGACAACGTCTGCTTGCAGGTCGTCGGGCATCACCAGGCAGTCTTCGTACATTTCACATGTTCGTTCCAGGAGTTCGAAGTACTCAGTGCACGCACTGAGTACTAGTCGGTGTACTTTCAGCTGGGCATTGTCTTGAAACTGAAGCGTCAGGTCGCAGTAGTCCGTCCGGTTAAAAAAGTGCTTTAACCTTTGGAGGAAATATATCCCCCAGTTGTCAACTTTCACTTGCTTCACGTCGTCGGACATTGTTGCGATTCAGCAGGTCATAATATCGACTATGTTGGCAGCATACCGGGCGCTGAAATAGAAGTTCATCGACATGAGAAATGGGCATCAACAAAGTTACACGCGATTAAATGCGGCAACTATTGATCCAGAGAACGTTTGACATAATATTTCATTGTTAGTTTGACCGGAATGATGATATACACCCAGTTTTACCAAAGCGTTTCACATTTAACTTTTCACTTGAATTTTTCCGCCACATATTGCAGTGTATTATTCTTGTAACTTACCGATAACGGCCAAACAGAATAGTTTGTATTTCGTTAACTTGCTCTCGTCACAATCAAACACAAAATTACTGCACCAAATTCAACACAAGTTGACACGGTGGACGTAAGATGGCGGTGTACAGCCAGCGGCCTCATTATGAAACGCGAAGCTTGTTGACGCTTTGATGGAGATGCTGTTATGTGGTCATAATAATTACCATCTAAATTTATCGTTGGTAAAAAAAAAAATTGGCGGTGTAACTTGTACCTATATAAATAATAGTTTCATAAAGAAAGTAATTCTATTATTTCTTGCCGTTATATATTTAATTTCTATTAATGTTGTTGACATGTCTGCGCACAATTGCACAGTGTCGCCATCTCCGACGATTCTTACACGAACTTATTGATTGCGCGCGTTCTAATTTTACTCAGCCGTGTTCACACAGCGGGAAGTGAATATGACGCACCTAACCGAAGCCCGCTCTGGTTGTCTATTATTACATAAGGTAACTATAATAGGGCAATAGAGGGCTCTGACTTCAGCATTATTTTTTAATTTATATACTTTTCTATACATCTATAGTTACTAATATTATAAAGAGGAAAGATTTGTATTTTTGAATGTTCAAAATTCCTTCAGCAATGGGTAGCTACATTATCAGCGAGTAACTAGGCTATATTTTATCCCCGTACTCCCACGGGTACGGGAACTACGGGGGTGAAACCGCGTGACTTGAAATGAGAAACTCCTCCTTTGTCTGAAGTCGGACCATGCGGTTATAAAATGGTAATTGTCTGTTTCATACTACAAAAAGTTACACCGTTGGTATGGTACAAAAACAAACTCATTAGGTAGGTACCTACCTACTATTGCAATGAAAATTGCTGTATTATAGATTTATTTTATCAGCAATGTTTATCAGCGAATTTTACAACATCCAAGGCTGAAGAGACGGCGTTTCGTTATAGGTACCTAGGTAAGTAGTGGTTCCACTTATGTCTGGATAGACTGAACTCTGAATAAAAATTGTATGAGGTTTCATACAATTTATTTGTCTGCATCAGGTAGTTTTTCACATCTACCAACTGCATGAACGGCAGTCGTGGTAAATACCTATGCAGGAACCTTAGCCGGAACATATAATGTGACTAGGTGTTTGTTAAGTATATACTATCGTAAACACGGATACATTGCTTACTGCCTATCACGGACTTGTTGCATCGATACTTAGATTCGGCATTATTTTCTGGGGAAACTCTACACATAAAGATGTGATATTCAGAATGCAAAAACGATGCATAAGAGCTACGTTTGGTCTTAAAATTGCAGACAGTTGCAAACCATATTTTATTAAGCATCAGATTCTCTCACTTCCTTCCTTGTACATATTGGACGCGGTACTATTTGTTAAAAAGAATCCCCAACTCTTTCCGAGGTCTTCAGATGGTTCCTAAAGAAGTCAATGTGATAATAGGAGACTTCGTTCACATAGTGCTAAAACGGCTCTCATGCGTAAGAGTACCTATATTCTGCATGGCCCCAAATTTATACAATAAGGTACCAAAGGCATACAAAGATTTAAATATTAATAGTTTTAATAAATGCATGAAGAAACTTTTAATAAATAAGTGCTACTATAGCGTTGACGACTATTTAAATGATGTACTGTAGACATTTTTAATATTTGTTTTTATTCAAATTCAAATTCAAAGCATTTTATTGCAAATAAACCATTCACAGGCACTTTTGAAACGTCAAGGTCGGTCAGTCAAAAACATGGAAGCTATTTGCACGTTCCAAAGCATAGATCTCTATGGAGAAGACCGTGCAAGAAACTCCACGGACACTCTTTTAAATCATGTTCTGTTTTACAACATTCCAAGTTACATATACTTGTTGCTTCTGCATGTGAGGACAATGCAAAGGAAAAAAAAAGGGCTTATTATAAGAATTTTAAATATAAAGATTAAAATAAGCCAATGGCAGTTAAGAGATGACCAGTCTCAACCGACGGCGCCTGTTCACGAACATGACGCGTGAATCGGCACCTTTCAGCTCAACCATTTCGAAGGGAACCGAATGATCAAACCCACGCGCCGCCATCAGCGAGACATTTGAGTGAGCATGACATGCTCTCAACCACCATGCTCGTTCATGTCCAACAAGTAAAACTATAACTACTCACATAAAATGTAAATGGTTTCATGGTACTCACATTTACAAAATTTGAAAAATATGCTTCTACTTTACACAAAACTATGGTTGTCAATGACCAAATAATGAAAAATAAATTAATAAAGAGAACGATTAAGTTCTTACTTCAAAAAGAATAAATAAGTAATTAATATAATAATATAATTTGTATGTATATAAGAATAAATAAACGAAATAATGTAAGAACCTCTAAAAGGAGCGAGCATCTCTTCCAAATATAAAAACATAAAAACCTAAAAAGTGGACCTAAGCAGCTGTGACTGTGGAGCAGGACCAGCATTTAGCCAAGCGTTTTTATCGAGGATATAATCTTCCAGTTTATAATACGCTTGTCTACATAGTGTGCGTTTTATGCATGCTTTAAATTTTCTCTCATTCAGTTCGAGAATATCAACTGGTATTTTATTATAAAATTTAATACAGTACCCCATAAAAGAAGTGTGTACTTTGGCCAATCTGAATCGGGGTTGATCTAATTTGTTCCTATTTCTAGTATTAAAATTATGCCTGTCACTAATCTTGCTAAAGAGATGAAGATTTTTCCGAACATACATAATATTTTCGTAAATGTATTGACAAGGTACCGTCATGATGTTGATATCCTTAAACAGTTCTCTTAGGGAATCACGCCGACGGAGATTGTAAATGGCTCTGATGGCTCTTTTCTGCAGGATAAATATAGACTCGATGTCTGCAGCACGTCCCCATAATAAGATACCGTAAGACATGATACTATGAAAGTAACTAAAATATAATGTAAATTGACGGATTTTTCTGACAGCGTATGCTGCTGAACTTAGCCGTCCCGCAAGAGATGTTAAATGAGGACCCCATTGTAGCCTTGAGTCAAGCGTAATCCCCAGGAAAACCGTGTTTTCGACGAATTCAAGTTTCTCCTTGTTCAATACTATGTCGCAATCATTTCTTTTAACGTTCGGTAAGGCAAATCTGATGCATTTAGTTTTTTTCCCATTTAATACTAAATTATTAGCAGTAAACCAATTTTGGACCTGCTGTAGGGCGTTATTTACGTCGTCAAGATTTATGGAACGTCTATCTATCTTAAAAATTAAGGACGTGTCGTCAGCAAATAATACCATATGAGGTTGATTTTTTAAAAGATGGGGTAGATCATTAATGTATACTAGAAAGAGGAAAGGACCCAAAATAGAGCCTTGTGGTACCCCCATTTTGACTTTTAAACCCCGTGAATTGACACCATTTATTTGAACTTGCTGCTGTCTATCATTTAAGTAAGATTTTATTAGACTGAGTGCAAGTTTACCTAGTCCGTAATGTCCTAGCTTTAGGAGCAAGGTTTCGTGATTTACACAATCAAATGCCTTGGAGAGGTCACAAAAGATTCCTATGGCATCTTGTGCCTCTTCCCACGCTGAGTATATGTGTTTTAACAACGTGGCACCAGCGTCAGTCGTACAACGACCCCTGGTAAAACCATACTGTTGATCGTGTAAAATTTTATTGATGTTAAAATGATTGAGCATCTGATTGAGCATTACTTTTTCAAACACTTTGCTAAAAACCGGCAAAACAGATACAGGTCTATAATTATTGGTGTCTTTGCTGTCGCCCGACTTAAATAGTGGTATAACCTTACTATATTTCATTATATCCGGAAAGACTCCTTGGTCCACACATAAATTAAATATTAAAGCCAAGTATGGTGCTATAGTTTCAATTATGGACGTGCACACTTTAATAGACATTCCCCATATGTCTTCGGTCAATTTGATTTTGATTTGCCGGAAAGCTTTTATGACTGTCACAGGGTTGATATGTTTGAACTGGAATTCAACCGTACAACCTGGAACGTTAGCTTTTAATAAATTATATGAGACCTCAGGTGAAGAATTTAAATATTCCGTAGTTTTAGTTGGTATATTGGTGAAAAAATTTACAAATTCTTGAGCTACTTCTAAATTAGAGCTTTTGGCACCATGTGTAGTCTCCAGTAAATAATCAGTGTTTCGTTTTTTATTTCTATTAGTTTCATTATTAATAACTTTCCAAACTGTCTTTATTTTATTTTCTGACGATTTGATCTTCTTGCTAATATATAGGGCTTTAGCTACCTTGCAAGTATTTCTGAACACTTTAGAATATTTGTTTACAAACTTATTAAAAGAATCAGTGTTTATGACAGGCTTAAGGCCATATAGCTCATATAGTCTTTCCCTACTTATCCTAATGCCTTTAGTCGCCCAGTCACTAAATACATACTTAGGGAAAGTATCCTTAGACTTCTTTTCAAAAGTTGCATTGAATTCCTTAAGAACCTTGAACATTGATTTGACAATTCTATTATTTATTTTATTGATTTGATATAACTATGATTTTTTTATTGATTTGAAATAAATTATGATTTTTGTATTTCTAATTTATTATGTATTTTTTTGCATTACCTACCTATTGCATTTGTACGCCTTTCTAGGCAAAACATGTTGAAACTTTTTTTTTTGTAATCATTCCAACTGATGGTTAACTTACACATGTTTTTGACAAATAAATTTATCTTAGCTTGTTACCCTACCACGCACCCTTTCACATTGTGATACCCTGAAGGTTGTAAGGTAAGTATGTGTTGTATGTAAATAATATATCGTTTTTAACAAAATCGCATCGAGTTCGCAATGCAACCATTGGTAGGAACGCTACAAGATTGTTTAGTCTGAGACAGGCACTACTGGCTGAAGTGTACCTACTTAGACTAAAGATTGATGTGGTCCATAGAAATATAAAATGAGACGCGATCATTGAGACAAACTAGACGAAGGGCGAAGTCGTTACCAACATTTACTAGGTATGTCTGGTTTGTTTATCTATACTTCTATACAGTGGCGGCGCAAGACTAAAATTTGATGTGGGCAAGATTGGCATTTTGCGAGCCCCTTTAAGTCCTAGGTACCTTTGATTCTACGATTGAGGGTGAGATGCAGCGAGCTCAATCGCACCCCGCCTCGCGGATGTGGGAATACGAATAAATAATAGTACCTGTCCTGCCGTGGCTAATATTTTGCTAAACTTACTGAAGTAAACCGTAATAATAAGTGAATTCAAATAGCAAGAGCAAGAAAAGCGAGCTTAAAACAATTTTGAAATAGATAGGTACAGGAAAGTTGGATTTTTCCAACGATTTACCAGAAAAGGTGACAATCACAACCTTTTTTAACCGACTTCTTCAAAAAGGAGGAGTTTCTATGTTCAGCTGTACCTATGTATGTTTTTTTTATGTATGTTCACCGAGATCTCCGCAAATTGTGAACCGAATTTAAAATTATTTTTCTATTCGAAAGCCTATAGGTACCTACTCCTGAGGGGGTCCCATTGTCACAAAGTCAGAATCTGATGATGGGATCCCATGAAAATCGAAGGGAACCCTCAAATTTTATAGGCACATACAATGTTTTCATAAACTTTCTTACGCAATTCAGATATTTGTGCCTGGTAATCATCATCTCATGTTGCTGAGCTGATGATGGAAGGTATAAGTCAGGATCTGATGATGGGATCCCGTGAAAAATGTTTGCCTACACTAGGTAATATTATAAAGATTTGTTTGTTTGTTTGAAATGAATAGGCTCCGAAACTACTGGACCGATTTGAAAACATCTTAGCTATAGAATTATTTTCAAAAAAGATAGGGATCCTTATGAAAACTTCGATAATGTAACCCAAGGTCTGAAAAATACCAAAAGAAAAATCCTTATATCGCGTACGCTGCGGAAACTATTAACAATAGGGCAAAGTGATGTACTACAGTTTTATAGAAGGCATTCATTTCTTCAATTAGCGGCTAAGTACAAGTCGCATACTCACACGAAGGGTTCCGTACCATAAACCTTATACCTACGGAGCAAATCTACATTGCAACAAAAAGAAACGCGACGCCATCTATCCGACTAGCAGCGAACTACATCGTTGAAATCCTGCATCGCGCAAGCAGAGTAAGCAGAGTTTACCGTGCGATTTGAACATATACATCAGCCCGAATAGGTACTAACTATTGGGCAGTAGCCCGCCAGGCACAACATCCGCCTGGTTGGAGGATCCTCCTTTTCAATGGGGGTATGCGGGACTTTACTCTCTGTACCGCTATCCCTAAACTGGTGACCCCGACGTGATGGTTACCCCTGGTGTTCCTAGAGGGGCAGCTGTTATGCCTTGGTGAAGGATCTCTCCTTTAGACTTGGCTTGCAGAGCGATGATTGCGTCACCATGAAT
This sequence comes from Lacanobia oleracea, assembly GCA_950371165.1. NCBI lineage: Eukaryota > Metazoa > Arthropoda > Insecta > Lepidoptera > Noctuidae > Lacanobia > Lacanobia oleracea. Next base: position 17,061,906 of record OX493405.1, on the reverse strand, counting down.
GTCCACGAAGAAGATGCATTCGGGCTGATGTATATGTTCAAATCGCACGGTAAACTCTGCTTGCGCGAAGCAGGATTTCAACGATGTAGTTCGCTGCTAGTCGGATAGGTGGCGTCGCGGTTCTTTTTGTTGCGATGTAGTTTTGCTCCGTAGGTTTTTCTTGTGGCGGCCTTGATGCCGCTACAATTTGTTGTAATAGCGGCAATGGAAATACACCACCTGTGAAAATTTCAACTCTCTACCTATTACGGTTCTTGAGATACAGCCTTACTGACAGACAGACGGTCAGTGTCTGACCGTCCAGACGGTCACACGCCTAAGCTGAACGTTTTAACTGTCAGTACCTACGTGAACCAGTGTTGCATGGTTCACTTACGGACTGATGTTGACATTTCGTTTTGTTTTTTAAGAATGGGAAATCATCTAATGATTTCTCCCGCTCTGGGTTAAGCAAAAGAATGAATATTTCAGAAATAATCATTCTGTCGAGCTACATGAACTTAGAGGGCTATATTGATGATTAAAATGGTTATAATTCTTTAGATAAATACGCGTTACGGTCGCGGATCGTATTTGGTCCACATACAGCTTCACACTGACCGGCAAATTGCGAAAAACATAAAAATATTTGAATTTCGCGGGCTACCCTGGAGCATTCACCTTAATAGGGTGATGTGTACATTCCTTATTAATAGACTAAACGAAGGGCAGTTCGCTCAAACTGCGTTTTTTTACTTACAGAATTTTATACCCGTCTTAACTTTTAAACGAAAGGTCCGATTTGAATAATTTAAAGTGTAATTTACACATACATAACCAACCTTAATTATCAAATAGTTTCAATGGATAAGGATTAATGTCATGATACCAAAATCACCACTATTCCATTCTACCCGGGTTTACACCATGATAGTTAGATATACAGGGTTATTTGTAAAACACCAGCAACCTCTTAGGCAGTGAAAGTACACATGATTATAAGCAACTTTTACTTTGGGAAAACTCCGAAAGCTCGTGAAAAATATCAGCTGTTCCATACATTTTCATTGGCTAAATATTGCATTTTGTATGAAACAGCTGATATTTTTTTCGAGATTTCGGAGTTTTCCCAAAGTAAAAGTAAAGTAAAAGTAAAGTAAAAGTAAAGTAAAAGTAAAGTAAAAGTAAAGTAAAAGTAAAGTAAAAGTAAAGTAAAAGTAAAGTAAAAGTAAAGTAAAAGTAAAGTAAAAGTAAAGTAAAAGTAAAGTAAAAGTAAAGTAAAAGTAAAGTAAAAGTAAAGTAAAAGTAAAGTAAAAGTAAAGTAAAAGTAAAGTAAAAGTAAAGTAAAAGTAAAGTAAAAGTAAAGTAAAAGTAAAGTAAAAGTAAAGTAAAAGTAAAGTAAAAGTAAAGTAAAAGTAAAGTAAAAGTAAAGTAAAAGTAAAGTAAAAGTAAAGTAAAAGTAAAGTAAAAGTAAAGTAAAAGTAAAGTAAAAGTAAAGTAAAAGTAAAGTAAAAGTAAAGTAAAAGTAAAGTAAAAGTAAAGTAAAAGTAAAGTAAAAGTAAAGTAAAAGTAAAGTAAAAGTAAAGTAAAAGTAAAGTAAAAGTAAAGTAAAAGTAAAGTAAAAGTAAAGTAAAAGTAAAGTAAAAGTAAAGTAAAAGTAAAGTAAAAGTAAAGTAAAAGTAAAGTAAAAGTAAAGTAAAAGTAAAGTAAAAGTAAAGTAAAAGTAAAGTAAAAGTAAAGTAAAAGTAAAGTAAAAGTAAAGTAAAAGTAAAGTAAAAGTAAAGTAAAAGTAAAGTAAAAGTAAAGTAAAAGTAAAGTAAAAGTAAAGTAAAAGTAAAGTAAAAGTAAAGTAAAAGTAAAGTAAAAGTAAAGTAAAAGTAAAGTAAAAGTAAAGTAAAAGTAAAGTAAAAGTAAAGTAAAAGTAAAGTAAAAGTAAAGTAAAAGTAAAGTAAAAGTAAAGTAAAAGTAAAGTAAAAGTAAAGTAAAAGTAAAGTAAAAGTAAAGTAAAAGTAAAGTAAAAGTAAAGTAAAAGTAAAGTAAAAGTAAAGTAAAAGTAAAGTAAAAGTAAAGTAAAAGTAAAGTAAAAGTAAAGTAAAAGTAAAGTAAAAGTAAAGTAAAAGTAAAGTAAAAGTAAAGTAAAAGTAAAGTAAAAGTAAAGTAAAAGTAAAGTAAAAGTAAAGTAAAAGTAAAGTAAAAGTAAAGTAAAAGTAAAGTAAAAGTAAAGTAAAAGTAAAGTAAAAGTAAAGTAAAAGTAAAGTAAAAGTAAAGTAAAAGTAAAGTAAAAGTAAAGTAAAAGTAAAGTAAAAGTAAAGTAAAAGTAAAGTAAAAGTAAAGTAAAAGTAAAGTAAAAGTAAAGTAAAAGTAAAGTAAAAGTAAAGTAAAAGTAAAGTAAAAGTAAAGTAAAAGTAAAATAAAAGTAAAGTAAAAGTAAAGTAAAAGTAAAGTTGCTTATAATCATGTGTACTTTCACTGCCTAAGAGGTTGCTGGTGTTTTACAAATAACCCTGTATACTTAGACTTTTTTATATATTATTATCTATACACATAATAAAATCGTAAACCAACCGTGTCTGTACATTGAATATTTTTGCATAAAAATTACATAGAAAAGTTAGGAAAAAGATAAAAAAACACAAATAAGCTATTTTTGAAATTTTAGTCTGTTTGTCTTTGCGTTTGAGGGAGCATTACGCATAAACCATAGATTGGGTTCCAAATCTCGATACTTAAAAATATTAAGTTATAACCCGAGTAACATTTAGCGTTTATTCCATCAAAATCGACCCTCAAAATCAAAAGATATTGAATTTTTAAGTGTAGTACTACACTTAAAAATTCTGAATAATAAAGAAACTTCCTAATGTATTCTGATTAAAGCGCCATCTATTGAAAAAGATGAAATGCACGAACGAATGTACAAAACACTAAAACAAATTGTTCAGATAAGTGTGAAACTTTTAATGCGTGGCAAAATAAAATTGAAAATTTTTATACCTTATCGGTATTTATCATAACAACCGATCTACAAATCAAAATATATTGAATTTTTAAGTTTAGTAGGAAACTTCCCAATTTATTGTGATTAGGAAAAGCGCCATCTATTGAGAAAAATAAAAAGCATGAATATTACGCTAAAACACATTGTTGAGTTATTTGTGAAACCATAGAAATATCTGTGTGAAACTTTTATACGTAGCTAAATAAAAGTGAACATTTTAATACCTTATTGTTGTTATATGGGCTTCTTATTGAACGTCTTCCGATGCTAAACATTTTGTCAGTTTACTTAATTGGTCGATAGATGGCGTTTCACTGGTGACACGTTTTTGACACTGAGAACCACCCATAGACTACCTAATATATATATGAACCACCGTCACACGATTTTCAAACACAGTCTATATAAGGCTTTGAAAGTCTCTGTTCGGGTCTAAATTACCAAAATTGCTAAAATCTCCGAGTTGTCTCTAATTGGTTTCGTTAATAAGTAATTGTCCGTTTATCGTAGTCTTGAATTCGTTTGGTTCTAGACGGTTCGAATTGCGGATCAGGCCTGTAGGGTTCCGTACTAAAAGTGTTGACGGGACCCTATTACTAAGCCTTCGCGTACGATTTTGATTCGTGCGGACGAACTCGATTTTTAGGGTTCCGTACAGAGGTTGCTAACGGAACCCTGTTTATTACCACCGCCAGCCACCGCGGCCCGTCTTCCTTCAGTATATCTACATATACGTTTTATTTCTGTTTCGCTAATTTAAAAATGCCTTCTAGAAAAAGGTCGAATCTTTCACAATATAGCAAAAAGGCTAAATATAAGAGACTAAGTAGGTCTCAAGGAATATCAGAAGATCGAGAAGCCAGACTTGCTGCAGCTAGAGAAGGGCAGGTACTCAGCGCGAGGCTCGGCTAAGTACACAACGTTCTCGCATGGCAATTGCTCGATCTTTCGAGAGTAGCCAGGAACGCACAGAGCGTTTGTCGGTAGATAGAATGCACCATCCATTGTCGCGAGAGTCGGAGACTTTCACAGACCGAGATGCTCGCTTGAGCTCTCAAAATCTCGAACAGCGGCTTCTCGATCTTTGAAAACTGAGGAAGAACGCGAAGCGCGTTTTCCCGCATTAGCAATTAACATAATTCATAATTATATATACTTACATTCCTGAAAATCTAACTTCAAATATAGTTTACAGAGAAGCATTAGTTAATGTGAATTGTTTCATTATGTTTTACCAGTAAGTGGCTTCGCCCACGGTTCACAAATTATTTTATTTTAAATTGTTTTACGTGGTTCCTTTTTCCTTTAAATTGTCTTCACATATCAAAGCAACAAGGAAAACGTAACCAGTATTTTTGTAATAGGTACATAAAATGATATAAAAGACTGGCCGTGGAGTTTCTTGCACATTCTTTTTCACATCATCACTTAGGTACCATCAGGTGAGATAGTGGTCAAACGCGGGCCTACGTATAGTAAAAAACAAAAAAAATAGCTTCATGTTTTTGACAGACTGATCTTAACAATTCAAAAGTATCTACCTGTAAATAAATGGTTTGAATCTTAAATATCTCCCAAGGTAGGTACTACCGAGATAAGAATGCCTTTGTGGTATTCCAGACTAAGTATAATCTACCTCTGTGCGAAATTTCATCCAGATCCGTTCAGCCGTATTGTCGTAATTGAGTAAGAAACATCCAGCCAGCCAAACTTTCGCATTTATTAGTAAACACAAATTAGAAGTAAGATAATAGGCTGGCATCGATCTAAGTGCACGCGAACGACGTCGGTGGCAAAGCTAGTTTGCTTAATAATTTGATATACATAATTTGAGTTTACCTACAGAAAAACCTATAATTTAAATTTTTTAACATGTTATTTTAACACTATAGACTTATAGTGTTTTTTTTGTTAAAATAACATGTTAAAAAATTAAATTCGTTCTCTCTTTGCACGTGAGACTCGACTCACACTTGGCCACACAGTCGTAGTAGTACCTACCTACATAGCTAGCGAAACAAGGTGAGGTAGGCGGAGCGGAAATCAACACATGACAAAAATACTCAAATTTAAAAGCCGGGCAGGTCGGACACCGTCTAATTTGGCCGGACTCACAACCAAAAAGCCTGACTGTGTCCGACTATAGGCCACTTAGGACTTGCAATAAATAGGCAGAAAACCAAGCTTATGGTGATAGATCGTGCGGGAAAGCTAGCGGGCGCCAATGGCATCCAGGGCAGTGATACCGTGGACAGTTTTATTTATCTGGGCTCTAATATTAATAGTGAAGCAGCTGCGTCCCGGCAATGAAGCGACGGATAGCCATGGCTAAGGATGCTATGTCGTGCCTCCAGAACATCTGCAAAAATTGTGGTATAGGTTTCAAGACCAAGCCGCGTGCCTAACACTGATTTAACCGATTTTATATTCCTCTTTGGAGTTGAGACATGGACAATCCGAGCAAGAGACAGACAGAGGATTGACGCATTTGAAATGTGATGCTGGAAGCGGATGCTCCGAATCCTATAGGCAGAAACGCACAAATATGTCTGTCCTTTCTCAATCTAATATAAAGACCCGATTGTCTTTAGTTTGCTTACAGCGCATTTTATAGCAGTCTGAAAAAAATGGTAATTGATGGCAATACTGAATTAAAGAGAGCACATGGCAGGTCACCAACACGATGGTCTTACCAAGTTTAAGAAGCTACGTCCTCGAACAAATTCCAGCAGGTGGTGATGGCAACTTTGAATCGGAATCGATGGATACAGATTGCCCGCTTGAAGGAGTCCAGTGACCACGATCTTCAGAATTGAGTGACCGACTGAAGAATAAGTCCGGCTTTATCCAGACATCTGGCAACGTTATGCGCAGCAACTCGCAGTGTTCCAAATCGCCATAAGCTTTAATCTATACTAATATATAAAGCTTAAGAGTTTGTTTGTTTGCTTGAACGCGCTAATCTCAGGAACTCCTGGTCCGATTTGAAAATCTTTCAGTGTTAGATAGCCCATTTATCGAGGAAGGACATATATTATCACACTAAGACCAATAGGAGCAGAGCAGTAATGAAAATTGTGACGCAGACGAAGTTGCGCGGGAGAACTAGATTTACCTATAGGCATATGGCCTTTTACTTTTGGTGGCACATTCACCACTGCTGCCTACCAAACCTTTGGAGTTTAGATGGACTGGTGAAGCTGATGTTAAGTTAAATTATATTTAAATGTAGTCATCTGCCTAGCCTTTTCCCAACTATATTGGGGTCGGTTTCCAGTCAAGCCGGATTTAGCTGAATACCAGTATTTTACATGGAGCGGCTGCTTACCAGACCTCCACAACCCATTAACTGTGTAACATGGTACTTCATGGCAAGACTGGTGTCAGATTTACTGGATCCTGACAATCCGCAACGACTGCTAAAGATCTACAAATGACAGCCGGGACCAACGGCTTAACGTGCTCTCCAAGGCACGGAGGAAACTCGGTATGTTAAAATGGTCACCCATCCACAGACCAACCTTGGCATGCGTTGCTTAACCGTGAAATCGACCCGTGCGGCTGTTATAATCTAGCCACGAGCTCCTCAAATAATATTTAAATGTAGTGATGTTATCTATTGGTACCGAATTCTAAGTGTTAGTATGAACGGGTACACCTACAGTGGTTTCCGTCGGTAACACAGTTTTGTGATCCCTCCAAGGGATAGGAACACGCCACTAGATCTCAATTTTAAAGAATCATAACCTGAACTCGCCCAACTCAACCCTACCCGTGATCTACGCAACAGGACAGATCTTGACATCTTTTCTAGTTCTTGTATTGGCTTGGATTCCAAAATTGGAATAATTTTCTTTGAACTCGCCGAGCTACCTCGGATGGCGGTTGTTGTATGAGATGAGTCGACTACTGACTAAGGATCGGTATCGTGCGCAATTTATAAACAATGGAGCATATGTCGCAAACTAAAATAATTAAATTATTACGTACCTCCTATTTTTTGTCCCCTATAATTGTAATTGTCGCTTATAGATACCCTGTCTCACTTCTAGATAGTGTCGAACGTGTACATCAGAGGCAGCTTCAAAGTGAGGCCAAAATTGGACAAGCTACAAGAGATGCGCTTGTGGTGGTACGATCATGACATGATCGAGAAAGTGCTGCAACTGGGGTCGGGACCAATAGGCCGTGGCTGACCCCGACCTATATGAATGTCGTTCATCAAATTGGACCCAAAGACGATTTAGAACGTCTAATCCTTCTTGGGGAGGCCTATGTCTAGTAGTGGCCGTCTTCCGGCTGAAATGATGATGATCATGATGAATCCTTCGTGAATTAGGAGAGGCGACCTCAATTAGATACGGGAAAAGAAGAACTGGCTGGTCCTCATTTAATATCTCCGAACTGGCCGTCCAACATACAGGTCCGCATCAAACCATCACGTCAAGCAGTCTGATGCAGGTCGCAGTCTCATGTAGGTCGCAGTCTGATGTAGGTCGCAGTCTGATGCAGGTCGCAGTCTGATGCAGGTCGAAGTCTGATGTAGGTCGCAGTCTGATGCAGGTCGAAGTCTGATGTAGGTCGCAGTCTGATGCAGGTCGAAGTCTGATGTAGGTCGCAGTCTGATGCAGGTCGCGGAGTGACAAATCTGTGATTGAATTAAAATAAAGTCCACCAACTTCAAAATTCATATATTTAGCTAATATCAATTCGACCATTTAGGCTACAGGGCGATGATGAAATCAATACTTTGGTACCTACCCCTTCACAGTAGGTATCCATCCTTTTTACGAGGCAGTAGGGTAAGAATAATGAATTGATAGAGGATTCTAACAAAACACCAGAAGACTGTCTGTATTTAGTTATCTAGCTGAAGCATAACAATCGCCAAGGTAAATTTTATTACATGTACTATAATTATTGTACATTCCAAAATAAGACCAGGACAAACATTTGCTATACAGGACAAGTTTCTACTTACCTATTAAGATATATTTTTCATTACTCATACTCGGAAAGTAGCCTGAGGAGCGGGTTCAAAGTTTTACTTTCCAGCCCTAGGGAGAATCTTTTTGCAACTGACAGCCGTCAAACTATAAAAAAAAACTCGTTGAACATTCCTGTTGAACCATGCCCCAATTTTCTATACAGCCAGTCTATTACAACGCGATGTCAAATTGAAATAACGTAAACGTGATTATTAACTTAAGATTATTTGTTTTAAATGACTATTATAATTTACTTTCAACTATTTATTTAAAATTACATAGATTTGGGCAAAATATTTACCATTTTTTTCAATGATGATAATGTAAAATAATGGCTGAATAGCTGGCCGGTCACAGAAAAAAAAAAGAAAAAGACGGGAAAGCGGCAGTCTGATCTTTATTTGTGTTTTTGAGAGATTTGTCACACACGAGTTCATCAGATTCAGATATGGATTTTTTCTTTAGCTGATTCATGTTTTTATTTTTACTTTCCTTGTATTCGTAATGAAAAGCACAGTGTTTACGTCGGGTAAAAGACTTATTTATTCCCTCGAACTATTGGCACCTTCGCTACGTTCGGTCACCTAACGCCGTCTCGGGACTAAATCAGTTGCTTTTACCCCTAGGATAACAATGTACTATTTGACAGTTAATATGGCCTAATCAGATTTTCTGACATTTTAATACCTGTTACAAAACTCAGAAAATATGTCTCTGTATTTTCCACTTACAAATGTAGATAGATAAGCTTATAAGAGATAAACTGATCTTACTCTAACATCCCATTTTACGCACCTAATAAACATACTAGCTACGCTTCTACTGTGCAACTTAAGAACGCGATAACTACCATCTGTATTGCCCACTTACAGCTGACCAAAGCTTCTTGGTTCGGGAAGAAAAGAAGTCGAAACGAAGCTGATTTGCGGATCCCCAGACCCGCCCAGCGCTCGCCCCGCCTACGCTGCTGGGCGGTTGTCGCGAAATCCTGGATTTACTGGCAGTATTCACTGAGTTGTCGAAGAGAACGCACCGGTAAATTGTTAGTTGCTGTATTCTAGTTTACGTGTGTACGTGTAACGGTGGAACTGGAGACAGGTGTGTATGAATATTTTGTTTTCTATAGTTTTTGTTTTTGAAAAAAAATAACAGACTATGGATCTTGTTCCAGGACGTAAGTTTTTTTAATTGTGTGTTAATTTGTGGATAATTAGTTTTTTTTAAGAGAATTTAGGAACTAATTTTCCCGACAGAATTAAATTCACTACGTTACTTTTTTTTTCAAAAACATAAATTGAACTTTAAGTTGCCTACTTCCGAGAAAATGTTAGATAAGTAATTTAAAACTATTTTTATTAGCAAAGTTGTTTAATAGGTACTAAGAATTGACGAGATTTTCACTTAGGTATAGGTTTTTTGCTCACAAATCATAATTTATTCTAATCGTTTCCAGTGAAAGTAAATACGTACTTTTTAACCTGTTTCCCAGTAATTCGACCTATGCAATGGCCCAACGTTTTTAAAACTCGATTTTTTTGTGGTATTGCATTATTGGTAGATGGTTTAGTTATTTTATAAAACTATAGAAGTAGAGGCTAAATAGCAGTTTGGGGCAGCACGCTTGTTAAGCCTTTGGTCCCGGCTGCTGTTTGCAGATCTTTGAGAGCCGAGTCATTAACGGTAGTTAGAAGCCAGAAAACCTGACATCAGTCTCTTCCAGAGGAACCTATCGTATTACCCGGTCACTGGGTTAAGGAGGTCAGGTAGGCAGTCGCTTCATCTATACTCTACACTACTATATACAGCTGAAGAGTTTGTTTGTTTACTTGAACGCGCTAATCTCAGGAACTGCTGGTCCGATTTGAAAAATTCTTTCAGTGTTAGCAGCTAAGACCAATAGGAGCGGAGCAGTAGTGAAAATTGTGACGCAGTCGAAGTTGCGCGGGTCAACTATTTTAAGATACTCAGCTGTATCCGCTTAGATTGGAAGCCAACGCCAATATGGTTGGGAAAAGGCTAGGCAAACTGATTGATAGATTGTGTCGTCAAATATAGCACTCTAGGATTTAGTGCATCTTGGGTTTTGGTTACTAATTTAGGTGTTGTTTGTGCTACTTTGTGGTTTAGCCCTGTAAAATTTGGTTTACAACAAGTATATGTAATCCGACGGCAGCTAGATACGGAAAAACTTGCAGCTGAGCTGTAGCCATCGAAAACATTCTATCATTTTCTTGAGTCAACTCGGTATCATGTATCTCAACAACTTTGCTTTTCGGAATTTCTATCTAACACAATTGTAAAACCAAGAAAATATCAGAGTGCCAATTCTTTTTTAACCGACTTCTTCAAAAAGTAGGCGATTCTATGTTCGGCTGTATATATTTTTTTTTTGTTATGTATTTTCACCGATTTTTGACAGTTTAGGATTGACATGCGAATGCGAACGTTGTTTATAAATTAGTAGAATTGTCCCTCTGATTGACTTACACATTCGTTAGGAGTTCGTGGCTAGATGTTAACAACCGCACGGCTTGATCTTCAAGGTTAAGCAACGCTTGTCAAGGTTGGTCTGTAGATGGGTGACCATCTTAACATACCGAGTTTCCTCTGTGCCTCGGAAAGCACGTTAAGCCGTTGGTCCCGGCTGTCATTTGTAGATCTCTGGCAGTCGTTACGGATAGTCAGAAGCCTAAATCTGACTCCAGTCTTGCCATGAAGTACCGTGTTATCCAGTTATTGGGTTGTGGAGGCCTGGTAGGCAGCCGCTTCTCGTAAAGTACTGGTATTCAGCTAAATCCGGTTTGACTGGAAGCCGACCCCAATATAGTTAGGAAAAGGCTAGGCAGATGAGTGATAGCTACCATTTCCTGATCCGTCGGTAGGCAGGTAGAACAGTTGCTGTTCGTGCCGAATTTGATTTTTTTAAATAATTCTTTTTTTGTTAGTTTTGCCAGAATACAGGGAAAGTTTAAAAACAAAAAAAAAGGGTAAGTAGGTAGGGTAGGTAGAGTAGCCAATTGACAAGAGCGAAGCCGCGTGGGTCAGCTAGTAAGATAATTTTTTTTAACACATTCTTCTAATCTCAATAAAATCGTTTAATTCGAAAAACACTTCTAAAATTCGTCAAACCCTGGACATAAAATAAAAATCAGTACACCACAGCAATTAAATTTCACGCAGCGAAAAAAAAAAAAACATCTACACATAGACACAGCCGCGATAATAATAGAGCTCGCATTCGGCGTCGAGCGCCGTGAAAAACGGGGGAAATGCACAATTAAATTATTAAGTGACAGCTGTGGCCGGCGCGGCGCCGCGGTCGCGCGGTTGCACGGGGCGGTCGGTCGTGGTTCGATTACCGGGTCGCTCAGTTGAATAGTGTGGGTTTTTGTATGTGAAGGATTTTTGTGATTGACGTTAATTGGCGTGGGCGTTTGCTGATAGATGTGGTAAATGATTACGTATGAATTTTACGTACGAAAAAAATATGTTTTGTCCGTTAAAGGCGATTACTCAGTTAGGTAAACTTAGTTGGAGTTACAATATGAACTTAATCCTATAATTTTTTTCCGTTACTGACTGATTGAGTGACTACTGATCGTAGAAAGCTGAAATTGGGCATGTAGAACCTTACACTTCGTAGGGGTGCACTAAGAAAGGATTTCCCTAAATACCTATGGAGAAAAACAGGATATGCGCGTACGAAGTCGCGGGCGGAAGCTAGTTTGAATATAAAATTCTAAGCACAACCGAAGTAGACGTCGTCAAAGCGGCGTTGTTCAAAATTATTAATATTAATTATTATCCATATCTTAGGTACATCATGTCAATGTTGATAAAAATGTATCAATGTTTGCATTTAGCTAAGTGACAGCTCGCAAGAAACTCGATACTTACTTATTTCAAAATTCTTTTGTCAAAGACTGAAGGGGAAAAAGTGAAGTTACTTTTGAAATGAATCGGGACTTTTCTACTTATTTTCTGAAGTCTCCGGGGAAGTTTTTCCATATTTTTTGTACTCGCCGACAATGGACCCGGCGCTGCTTCTCATTTTACAATTAGGCTTTTCAATTTTTCCTGCATAATGTATCAGGAATTGAAAGGACTTTGATATCGGGGAAATTATGGGTATTTTCCACTTGGTTTAGATTCATTTTGCTTTGGTTTTTGTCGTTAAGTATTATAATTGAGGAGACAAATCAAATTTTAAACAAATAAATGAGGCGACTATTATTATTTATTTATATTGCAGGCAATGCTTGACTTACGATGGATACATTACCCTGTTATGGCGCAGCAATCAACTTAACTCTAATTACGTAGCATAATATCAATAAAAATATTAACACAAATTTAACTATTAGGTATTTGTTAAGAACTACAACTGACAATTACATGCAAGCTACTAAGCTGGGTGTGGTTAAAACATTATTTTCCGTTTAATAATTAAGTAATGAATAGTATTGCACTAAAGTTCCAATTAAAACATTGTTATTTTGACCACTTTGACACGGCCATATATTTTCGTGCATTGTTTTTAACATTCACTGCGCAATCAAATAAACTGCAGATCAAATAGTTTATTTTAGCGGCTAAAATGATTTTCCCGTCATTTTTCTGTTAGAGCCGTCAGTAAACCATTTTTTAACCAGCAAAAAGCTGTCAAAGTCGGTACTTAATTAGCGCAGCACTTCACATGCGTATTCCCTTCGGTATTAATAACAACAAAAGATAAAAATTAGATCGGACAGTATGCAAATGAAGCCCACGGGCAAAATGCTAATTTCCGTGGGAGAGACCGTCAAACTTTTTAATCTCATGTGACGTCATTCTCCCTCCCCCCTCTCTGCCTCCACACGACAATGTTGTCAGAGGGATGATTGAAAGCACCTCATTTGTGTTTTTATTACTTTTTAATTTTTCCCATTTTCTCGAGTGGTTTAAGCGAACTTTGCTTTTTTTGTCATATTGATAATTGGTTTCGCCGTATCTCTGTAGACAGTGAAATATCAAGGATCGGTTATAAATAATGTGATTCATATTGTGGATTAATTCTATGTGTTTAACGCGATCCAGACGCTTATTTTGAAATATTTCCTTAAAGTTTCCGGATCGCAGATTAAAATCAATAAAGTCGAATCAAATAAGACGTTTATTCGTACAAGAAATATTATTTTAAGGGGTTGGTATTACAATAAAAAATTGAAAATGTAAACAATATATGTGAACAATTAATATACAAAATTAATGGCAAATACTCATTAACAGTTTTCCGAAAATATCATATTAGATGTACCTACCTATCTACATGTATTCCAGCTTTTGAGATGATTTCTTCTGTTAACCTCATACATCATAATCATCGTATTTCGAGTTTTCGACACCTGATTAAAAAAACCTTGAATTCAATCATTCTCAACCGAGCGGAATGAACGCACAGAATCAGCGAATGCACTTCCCCCTTTACGCATATCGCGACCCTGTCAATGTTGCCAAAACCAAAAAATAAAATCACTAGGCCCATTGTAAATTAAACCTTAGAGTAGCTTAAATAAGGTTTGAATAGCCAGTAAATGTTGTATTATTAGCTGCGTATCGTGTGTCATATTATCTGATACAGATGTCAGTGGCGGCCATTGTGTGATGGGTATTGTCCGTGCTTGTGACCTGTCTTCTCATACAATGTGGCGCAGATTTCATTATGACGTGATGTAACTTTAGAGCGCGATTATCAGAGATGAGGAATATAATTTTGCTTCAGTTTAATGCAGAAATTATTAGATTGGAAATTTTGTAGTGCATGTAGGTATAATGCATCACCATGCTTCTTGAAGTTCCCATAATGGGTAGTATAGGTATGTTATCATGTTATGTGTTAATATTATCATACTTAGGTCGCTAAAGAATAATCCCAAAAACAAAATAATAATCCCTTTCAACTGGTGTAAGTATATTAATTGAAAAACTTATAGAATATGAAAAACAATGAAGTTGTTTGTTGAATAAAACCTTCTACGACCAATAGATTGTAGCGATTTCTGCAAGATAATACCTACAATTTCGATGATAAAGAAAGTGCATTTACGCAGTTACTAATCTGAAGCCTGAAGTGCATTGTTTTCGCCTGGCATGAGACTCCTTGATCCTTCTTAGGCCTGTGCAATAAAATTGACCTTAGGTAAGTTAGATAAAAGATCTTCAAAGATAATGCTCAGTTAAGCAGTAGGTAGATGACTGCTTACGTCACATTTACGCAAACTATTGCGAATCAACTTTTATAGGTAAAATGGATATTTAGATAAAAAAAAACTATATCTGATGTGTTTCTAAAACGAAGAATGGACCAATTTGAATTCTGTACCTAACAGTAAGAGATTAAAAATAGTAAATATTCCACGGTGTGTTGTACCACTACAACTAACATTAGATAGTTTTTAATCAAAATATCGAGTTCACGAAAATTGGATTCGTAAGTTTACCGTAAAAGTGACGACTATAGTTATCTATTTGAGTTGATAGTGAGTTTATTTCGTAATAGAAAAGATAAGGCAGATAAATGTTTAACGCTTTGTTTGTTTTCAAGCAGATATTCCATCTTTAAGAACATTTTAGATAATATTTAGTCACTTGCTGATCCGCGTAACTTCGTCTGCGTCACGATTTTCTTAGAGCTTAGAGCCTTCCTCTAATAGGCTATACAACACTAAAATATTTTGTCTAATTGAACCAGTACAAATCAGAACAACTAACAAACTCTTCAGATTTATAATATTAGTAAAGATTGGTATAGAGTAGGCACAGATTTCAATGAATTAAAATAGTTATGAAAGTATCAAAATCACTGCTTAAATACCTAACAATTTTTTCCCATTTATTTTTATTAAATAAACTAGTTGACCCACGCAACTTCGTCTGCGTCACAATTTTCATTTCTGCTCCGCTCCTATTGGTCTTAGCGTGATGATATATAGCCTTCTTCGATGAATGGGCTATCTAACAATGAAATATTTTTTCAAATCGGACCAGTAGTTCTTGAGATTAGCGCGTTCAAGTAAACAAACAAACAAACAAACTCTTCAGCTTTATATATTAGTATAGAGTATAGATATTTCAACATCACAAAATTACGTCGCCGTCGCTTAAAAATAGGGTGAACGTGCAAATTGTCGTCCATGTGACATTTCGTCGCCCACACAACACACCGCGACGGATCGCGCTCGTTGCGCCAATTATCGCGACACTGACATTTGTGTGGTTGGGGACTTCTGCTGATATTACTGACATTACCGACCCCTTCTGACACCCTTACCTTAGCAAATAGATGCAGAAAATATTCGTAAACATAAGTAATGTTGGATTTTTCATTTTTGCGCAAAATATCTAGGTAATCCTTATTAATATTATAAATGCGAAAGTAACTCTGTCTGTCTGTCGCGCTTTCACGCCAAAACTACTTACTGCCGATTTAAATGAAATTTGGTACAGATATAGTCTAGAGCCTGAGAAAGGACATAGGCTACTTTATATCCCGGGAGTATGTTCCCTGGGGATACCGCGGGTGGAGGCACTGGCAGAAGCAATTAATATTTACAAATCTTCATGAGCTGGCAAGCATCAAAAACAAAAGAATGGCAGCTTCTTTGGTGAATCGTATATCCGTCAACGTACTGAATCCTATGAGGAGAGCTCCAAAAGGCCTGCTGGCTCTCATTGCCGCGTCTTAACCAAGACGGCCACCATAGCTTACCAGTGCATAGTTTGCATAGTTTACCAGTGTGCCAAACGTTCAAATTATTCAGCCTTGAACTGCGATTGATTAACAAACAGCGGAACATACAGACTAACATTAAATTTCATGTACTTATTGGAACTTAAGTAGGATAAGATAGGATATTTAGAGTTCTTAGTGATAAGATTGAGATACATGCCTCTGAAAATCTGACTGGCATTGTCTTGATCTGGTTATCTGGTTAGAAGTCCACTAAAATTACACTCACTTGAAACATTTCGCATTTACCAAATTATGTGTACCTATAGGTATCTAAAAGGTTGACAACATCTACTTCAACATCTGTTTCAATAAATCAGTGATAGCTATCATTTTCTTAAGAATTAAGAATAACAGCCGCACTGATCGATCTTCAAGGTTAAGCAACGCTTGCCAAGGTTGGTCTGTGGATGGGTGTCTTGACATACCGACCATCTTAACATACCGAGTTTCCTCCGTGCCTCGGAAAGCACGTTAAGCTGTTGGTCCCGGCTGTCATTTGTAGAACTTTGGCAGTCGTTACGGATTGTCAGAAGCCAGTTAATCTGACTCCAGTCTTGCCAAGAAATACCGTGTTATCCATTTAATGGGTTGTGGAGGTCTGGTAGGCAGCCGCTTCACGTAAAATACTGGTATTCAGCTGAATCCGGTTTGACTGGAAGCCGACCCCAATATAGTTGGGAAAAGGCTAGGCAGATGAGTGATAGCTACCATTTTCTGACCCGTCGGTAGGCAGGTAGTTGCTGTTCGTGCGGAATTTTTTCGAAAGAGTCATCGGCCCTGGAACGCAAAGGGCATTAGGAGGAACACGGATGGTTTGGAATAGTCAGTAAGAATTTGACACTCTCTTCTACTACGTCCAGAACGGAGATTCGGAGTCATTTGATGATTTCCCATCCTTATAAAAACCGGCCAAGTGCGAGTCGGACTCGCACACTAAGGGTTTCCGTACAAGAAACCTTAATTTTTATTATTTGTCGTTATAGCTAGGCGATATTATAGATGTTCTGTTTCTTTTTGTATTTTTCTGCTAACTCACACACTGCTTAATTAATGATTCCAATATTTGTAAATGTGTGAGTATCATGTACCTACTTATTTAGAAAATTAATAAGTCTATCTCTGCATACCCTAGGTGCATGGTCCTCACATATAACTTTTTAATTTTTTGTAGGTTTACCAAATATTGTAAAACATTTATTTGAAAGGAGTAACTATGGAGTTTCTTGTCCATTCTTCTCCATTTAAACAATCTATCTTTCCGAATAGACCTAGTAGAGTCACTTTAGAATTTATAGTATTTGAAATGTGAATGACGTTCAAAAGTGCCGTTTAATGGCCTAATTGGAATAAACGTTTTGAGTTTGATTTAGCGGCAATAGAAATACACAATCTGTGAAAATTTCAAGTGTCTACCTACTACGGTTCTTGAGATACAGCCCACTGAGGCACTGACAGACAGACGGACGGACGGACAGCGGAGGCTTAGTAATAGGGTTCCGCTGGTTACCCTTTGGGTACGGAAACCTAAAAAAGTACTTAGTTGCTGTCACTATCATTCTTCATTGGTTTTACAACTTCATGTAACAATTCTATGAACTTTTAAAGGAGAAGATGAAGAAGAATCCCCAGACTCGTCTTAGCGTGATGTTATCGGCTTCTCCTTTAAAAGGTTATCGGCTTCTCTTCTTGCTAGCTATATCATCTTTCAGTCTATTGATTCATCGTTTACCTATTTCGCCTACGAGTATATCGACTGGTCTAAACTATCCTCTCATAACTTTTAATACTGTAGTATAAAAACATTGTAAAAATGTTTCAGTTCTCAGATTAACTGTGGAGTATCTGATCGGTTATTCTCCATTAGAAACGACTACCTGGAACGAAACCGTGGAACCGTAACCGTTACTTCTGACGTCTTATAGTGTCACATACCTAGGCTTCTCATCATCTGCCTAGCCTTTTCTTAACTATATTGGGGTCGTCTTCCAGTCAAACCAGATTTAGCTGAATACCAGTATTTTACGAAGAGCGGCTGCCTACCAGACCTCCACAACCCATTAACTGGATAACACGGTACTTCATGGCAAGACTGGAGGAGATTTACTGGCTTCCGACTATACGTAACGACTGCCAAAGATCTACAAATGACAGTCGGGACCAACAGCTTGACGTGCTTTCCGAGGCACGCAGGAAACTCGGTATGTTAAGATGGTCATCCATACACAAACCAACCTTGGCAAGCGTTGCTTAACCTTGAAGATTGACCCGTGCGGCTGTTATTATCTAGCCACGAGCTCCTCATCACATACCTAGGCCTGTATGGAGTAAAAGTCTTTTAAAGGAAGGGGTAGACCGGCAGTGCGATTCTGCAGTGCGAGTGAACGCTTGGGTTGAAGTGATCACGAAGTGATTGAAGTGATCCTCTAAGATAATTATGGCAACCGAGACGGACAGTTTACGCAGTCAGCGACCGACAACTCGCCGGCCACATTAAAATTGCATTACAACAGTCACGAAGAGCAGCTGTCTAAAATCACACACTGTCTAGTTTCTAATAAAATTCCCGACGACTGCCCACCCCCTGCGCTAAGTACGGGGTTACAACTAATATCATTATTACTGTGGGGTTGAAATCATTCACCATTCAACCCTCGCGTGTTAAGGCATGTTTAGACAGAACTTGCGACCACTGCGGCCACAAATCAGTCATAGGGTGCGTGCAGAAACTATAGGTTAATAGGTGGCAGCACAGATGCGTCAAATTCAAGTTTTAAGGAAAAGTTCCAAATTCTTAACACTAGCTGGCACAGTTTCCACCTTGCACGTTCCCTATAGCTGTTGTCAGTGCATATGGCATCCAAATGCTAAGTAAATCGTTTAAGTGAACTACGATAAAAAATGGATTGAACCTAAATCCGAAGAAGCATAAAAATAGCAAAACATCAAGATCTAGGTGTTGAGGCGATATTAACTAGGTAATAATACTGTAGTAAGTATGATTACATCAGTGCTGATTAGTACGACTTGTTTATAAAACGTGTTGTAGGTAGGTATCTTGCGCTTTTTTGTGGCCGTGTGTTATAGTTGGTGTGAATAGCCCCTTATAAAGTCTTTTGCGGTTCTGTTCTGCACCTAATAATTTCGTTCGATGATGGTTGACGTTTTTATGAATACTTGTAATAAAATAATCATTTCACTGCGCGACATATGCAAGAGTCATGTTACTGCAACAGATGTTGTGTTGGTCAGTTGTTTCAAACAATTGTTATTGGAACTATTGGATTCCGGTTAATCGCGTTTGCATTTTAAAAAGAAGTGACTGGAGAATTATCTATTCTTTAAACTTCATTTATTGCTATTGAGCAGAGAAAACTGCGATGTTGAACTTGCTAGAATACAAGTAAATCAAAAGTATGATGACACTAAATAGCACTATCAGTAATAGATACTCAAAAGTACCGCTATCGAATTTTTTACATTCTTAAACATTCTTACGTAAGGGCCAAAATGCTCCACCACGTTTCTGTGATTACTTGACCAAATCTTTGCGAACGGCATCGCCAGTGTTTTATAAGTAACATTCTTATTACTATAATTTTCATAATTGCTATCCTTAATATATAAATAACTTCCGTTACTGACCGATTGAGGGACTGACAGACAAAGCACAGCCAAAATTACTGGTCGTAGAGCTTTAATCTGGCATATAGTTTCCCTAGACAGCGTAGAGGAGCACTAAGAGAGGATTTTCCGAAATTCCGACGAACGGAAAACAAACGGTATATGCCCGTACGAAGTCGCGGGCGAAAGCTAGTAAGTACCTAAACGAAGAAAATACGACTCAAAAATTACTAAGCAAACGTAAAACTTTAAAACAAACGGTCCAATTTCGCTGGATGTTATTTAAAAACAATTATAATATAACAAAAGGCATCCGGATTGTTAGTCTGTCATTAATTAGCATTGAGGCGGCGGCGACTGATATTAATTCCTCCCTTCTTTGATTACCTCAGCGGCGCGGAGTAATGTTCTTTTGAACAAATATAACTTCCAAGTGGCTTTGGTTTTGATGACTTGGACAAGGCGTGTTGAAATAGGTACCTGATTACCTTCAGAGCATTATTTTTTGGAAAATTGGTCCGGAAAATTTGACATTGATTTGAAAATCATTTTAGGATTAAATAGGTTTAATCCTAAAATCATTTTAAGATTTTAATAGGCTTAATCCTAAAATGATTACTTATGTAGTTCTTTATCTGGCTGTTACAAATAAGTATATTTCACAAGATAGGTGGGTATTACTTAATCTTTTAGCTAGAGGCTCAATCGTCGGTGGAACCATGAACATCAAAACAATCAAAATAAACCAATATTCTCCTCATTTCCTTAACCAATAAGAAAACCCTTTAATCTTAACAACCAAACTTCTTGCAACAGGATATGTCCCAATAAAGCGGCCATATTGTTTTACGCGGATTAATGGCGGGAACCGACGCCGTCTCAACGTCTGGCGAAAAGAATACTGCTAATTAATCAAAAGTCGCCTTCCCTTGATTTCCATAGAGACTTTTTCCATAGACTACCTCCCGCGAAGTTTATCCGCTAATGGTCTCTTTTGTAAAGCAGTTTGGGATTGAATTTTTGTTTCTGCGTCTCGACGATTCTTTTGTGGGCTTTTCTGGGGCTCGGTTTAAGTTTTAATCCGTTGTTTATTACGTTTACTCGGTTGTTGACATGGATTTTTTAGGGTGGTTTAGAAGTGTTTTTTTATTTTCGTGTTGTGTTCTGAAAGCCAATTTTCTTCGGTTGAAACAATCGTGATTTAGTTTTATTGAAGATTTCTGTGTGTAATTCTTAGTGTATACCTATCAGACAAGATAACGGGGAACTTTTTGGGGATCGAAGGAAGAAACTGCTATAAATCCAATTAACGAGTCTGAAATTACACATGATATCGTTATAGCAGTAGCAGACAGCTAGCCCTGAACGGACTAAGGATTAGCTCCTCCCTCAATTCCTTCCATGGTTCCCAATTCTGCGCCACTGTCCAAGCCGACTCGCCATTTGTCCTCAGTCTTCCACGGATATGATATTCTACTTTTCATTACTAACTATAGGTAGGTACTAAACATAGTAAAGAAAGTAACACCCAAACATAACCTAATAAAATTTCATTTAAACAGTTTCCAAACACCTGCAGGGCAGCGCATGATATATGAAATCTATGATTTATCACTAACAATCTTAAGATGGCGGCAACAACCAAGAATATTGCCTCGGCATACGTCACCGCAAACTTACCTCTCCGCACAGCCTTTATTAATATAACCAGAGATTTATGCGCCAACTTTTTAATATTTATGGCGCAGCAATAAATTCTTGGCGACGAGTTTCGGGGGATAGGGTTGATTATTTTCTCGGTAGGGGAGGATCAACAAGTAAACGTTTGTTATTTTTTTACGATTATTACAAGAAAGTTTAGTTTACAGAACGTTTACTAACCAGCATTTCATGTTTTGAGGATCAAAGATTACCATAAGTCCGTAACGAAATATTAGACGATATTTGCAGTTTAAATACCTAAGCCATTTAGTTCCTAACTAAAAGTCTGAGAACAGTTTGAGCTGAATCATTTTTTATAATTTAGTGGTTAGCTTTACTATTTCTTTTTTCATAAATGATTTAAATGAGTGTCGCAGTCTATCGTCTTTCCCAAAAAGCATCCAACCCAAAATCACACTATTATCACCCACCAACGCCATTCTATCTAAGATTATTGTCTACACCTCAGTCTCTCTTCTCTTCATGCTGTCAAACTAATAAAAAAACACGTCGAAAACTTAGGTGACATAAATGATTTACAGTTCACTTTACCTTAATCTTTTTAGAGAGTAGCTTATTTATTTATTTAAACTTTGTTTGACTCGACCGGGCTAAATACGAGTAATTAAATGAAATTACCATAAGAACTTACCAGTTACCATAGACAGTTCCTTCCATCTTTACACTGTGAAACTAATAAATCAACACAGTTATATTTAATCTAGAGCAAGGTAGTGGCAATAGCTTTCAATGCCTCATTCAATTCAATCACTTTTTTAAATGCCTGCTAATTTTCTCGGTGAGACTTTACGAAATATCAGTAACGTACAGTTTTATTGTAGTTTTACCTCGATTGCCCTCAAGTATGATCACAATTATATTAACCGCCATCACATCTGAGATCAGTTTCTAAACCATCTTCCCTCAAACTAACTTCACACTATCAAACTAATAAATCAACACATTGTAAACTGGAGCAGTGAGTGAGGCAAGGTTGCCAAGACGAGGGACAATGGTAGATAAATCAACAATTCACCAGCATACGTCAGTGCCGCGGGCACTTGTGTCTGTCTTAAGAACAGTCGGTGGGACCATTACATTAAATTAATTTCTGAAGATGTCGCTGAATGTTGGGCAGGTAGATTGCAGAAGGTTAGGTGCGATTGAAATGAAGCTTGAGTATACAAACCTTTTGTAGCTCACAGAATAGCCACCATAGAAGAGAACAGTAAAGTTGAAGACTGGCGAGGAATTTTTAACGTTGCTACAAGAGTCCAAGCTTTTAAGTTCGTGTTTGTCAGTCTTGGTGTTTAAGCCAATTTCCCCTTAATTTTTCATGTGTAGCAGCAGTGGGTGGGTATTGATGGTGGGGCAGATATTTCTTCTTCGTAAAGAATAAGCGTAGTTTAGAATTAATTCTCTACTTTCGATCTATGCTACCATAGCGACTTAGCGTCCATAGCCTTAATGAATGTCTAAAGTCAAGTTAGGCAGCATTTGAGCACTAATTAAAACTAGGATTTTAAATATTAGTAAAAACACACCTAAGATAACAATCCGCGATAAAATCCGCCTTTGAACAGTGTTTTTTCTAGTGGATTAAGTTTTAGTAAATAAATAAATGTCTAGTAATCTTACTACAAACCAAAAACACTTAAACAAGTTGTCACTAGCCTCAATCCTACTAAAAGTTACCTGCTTAGTGGTTAAAATCACGTTATTAACGGTAGACAAAAGCCGAGAGGGGTGTCCGAGAGGGGAGGTAAGGAGAGGGGGGATATAGAACGGGTGCGGATTAAGATTTACTTCAGATATTTGCAGATAAGATTTGAAAGGTATTCAGAATTGTCGCATTCATTCTCATTGTCTGAGAGCGAAGCTAATTTTGTACAACGACTTATTGGTATTTATGAATTTAATTTTGGAATGTTATTATGAATTATTGTTTCAGTGCAATCATTTGATATTCAAACTGTGACAGACAGACAGACTTAGTCACACCATAAGATTTCCTTATTTTACCATTTTGGTACGGAACCCTAAAAATATGTAATAAAGACTTCCGAATATTTTTAGTTTCTTAAGTGAACAATTAAATGTTGTTTCTTCAGTAATCTTGGTTAACTGGTAGAGAATATCTACGGCATTAATTTCGCCTTTGTAGCCGTGTGTATTAAGACTAAATAGATACAATTAAATAGCAGTTCAAACTAAATACTCTACCGTAAGCCGCGTATGAAAACATAGATATAGAACTACAGAATCCATTACGCAATAACAATTATATCCCAAGTTTCCATTATAAACCCTTGCATGATACTTCAAACAATGACACTCGCAGACAAGTGCTACGAGCTAGCAACATGATGTAGCAGATTGTAGGATCGCGTAGCAATCTCGTAGCAGCGTTGTTGTCTTGGCGTAGCAATGTTGTAGCAGTGTCGTAGTCTTGGCGTAGCACTTATGTAGCAGTTGAAATGAGTAAAATTTTCATTGACGTGTGTGACAAGATAGTTAATAGTGTTGTCGTAGAAATGTTGTAGTAACGTTATAGTTTGAGCGTAGAACTTACCTGGCATTTAAGGCGGTACTTGTACAGTGTAAATCTTATTGACACATAACAAAATAATATCTGCGACAAAAATGATTTAATTTGAAGCTGAAGCGAGAATATTGATTCTACCTTATATTTACATCATTTCATTTTCGCCGTGGGAGGTATATTGATTATGCAATTTTAAAATCCTTGCAGATATTTTAAAGCTGTATTATGTCGATCTCTTTCATATTTTGTGTGTGTGGCGCCCCCTGGTGCATAAAGCAGGCTTCCCACTGTCAATATTATGTTTTTCGCAGAGGGGTGGCGATATTCACTTTTTTATTTCACTTTTGAGTACCAGTATAGAGGTTCGGACCAGTAAGAATACTTTTGAATGAGAAATGACAATTAAGAACGTAGCCAAACCCTTTAATATCAAAGATAGTCAGGTTTTATAGCTAACGAAGAGTTCGACAAATAATCAACTCAAATTGTACATTATAAAATCTGGCGTATACCTTTTTATTGTAATGAAACTCTCAATAAATAATTTCAGACATCTCCTTTTAAAACATAACCTTTATACATATGAGTTCTAAACCGAACATTTAATTGCAACTCTAAAGCTAGGTACAGACGGAACAAATAAAGCCGCGTCCACACGCGTCACCGCGCGGCAAACAATGCGTCTACCGCTTCCCGTGCCGACGCGCTATTGTAGCGGCAGTCGAGCAGCATCTATAGCTTGCCGGCTGGCTTGACGGATGTGGAAGAAAAAAGCTTTGCTAGATAGCTGGCTGAAAATAGTGGAGGAATAGATTTTATTTATTTAGTTCAGTCGTAGACTTGATGCCATCAACTGCATCAGACTGCGTGTAAATTGACTTTTTTGAGTTTTTTGATACAAGACATTTTCTTTTTAACCGACTTCTTCAAAGAGGAGTAGGTTCTATGTTCGGCTGTATGTATTTCTCCGCCATTTGTGAACAGATTTTAAAAATTATTTTTTGAGGTGAGGTGATCCCATTGCCAAGTCAGAATCTGATGATAGGATCCCACAAAAATCGAGGGAAACCCTCAAATTTTGTAGGCACATACAATGTTTTTCATGAAATTTCTAACGCAATTCAGATTTTAGTGCCTGATAATCATCACCTCATGTTACTGAGCCGATGATGAAAGGTATAAGTCAGGATCTGATCGTGGGATCCCATGAAAAATGTTTGTTCAGCGATATTTTCGTCAATTTTTAACCAATATGGATGATTCTTTGTTTTTTGTAAGAGAATTTTCCCGGACTGGTTCCATTTTAATTTGGTGAAGATCTGATGAAGAACTTCGTTGGTAAGCAACGGAACTCTTAAATCAGTGATAGCAAATGGATCGGGATTTCTGAAATCACAGCGGAAACATCTGTTTACATAACATAACCCCGGTCGCTGTGTTTGTGGTTCCGACTTCCAACGGTGTTTTTGGTACTTTTTGGTTTTTGACACCGACTTTCGAAATTAAAGTTATTTTATACTTTGTAGTGTTTTGTATTTGGAGGTTGGTTATATTTTTTTGTAAAAAAATTTTTATTCATTCCAAAATTTTAGTAAGTCCTACTAGTTAGGAATTGTCGACTCACTACCCTTTTTTTAATACTCCTCAAAATTTGAGAACACTTACCTATAGGCGGGCGCCATCATAAATTATTGAAACTGAAATAATTATGTTTGTCCCAATAACAAAAATAAGGTAACATCATGATAATTATCTATCTTCTTATTTTTATTCGCTTGTAAACAATAAATAATTTCTTGCAGCCTTATTGTTACTGACTTATTTACTCAGTTACTGAGTTATGGAGGTCAGTTAGGCAGTCGCTGCTTTTAAAATACTGGTACTTAGCCGCATCCGTTTAGACTACAATCTGACCCTTTGTTGGTAAAGGGTGGGCTACGACTATTTCTTGCTTAAAAACACAATTTTCTTTTATTACATGTTTTCCAGCATTCAAAAGTAAAATCATTACAGTCCTATTCTTTCCACTCGTCGCTTGTGTGTGTCTATTTCCCCAGCGCACATCACAGGAACAATGCGTGCTTCAACCGTTTCCCGCGCGTCGCCGGCGCCATTGTCGCGTCCGCGTCATCCGCGCCATCCGCTGGGGACCGTGTGTCCGGGGGTTTAGGGATTCTCAGCGACGGTTCTGTAGGTGGACTAGGTAGATAGATGAGTGAGATAACATTTTGGTTTGTTTAGGAATGTGCAGGCTTAGAAATTGAATATCTAATCAGTCTCTTTGTCAAATATTAATATAGATGTTACTTGTCCTACCTGTGAACTGTTTGATTGTTTTAATTGAATAGCATCTAAAATATCATCTTTATGATTTATCATTTATTTTGAATATCTTATGAATAAATCTTAATCCTTCAGCCCTTATCTCAGTTTATTTAGAGTCACTTTAGCATGTCTTTTCTTCCACACATCTCTACCTATTTGCCTACGTTTGATCAGTTTTTCTGAATTAATTTGCGATTATTTCATAAAAAAACGTTTAAGCAACGTTAAATACTTTAAAACTCCATACGGAACCATTATCCGGAGTACGAATGCGTTAGTACAATTTGCGTAGTGACGCGGGTATCTCTCGCAGGAATTACTGGCGGAAACTGTGTGAAACGTGGACGATAGTTTTTTTTTAAGTTTGAGATTTTTCCAAACGTTGCAAGTCTGAAAAGTAGTCTATAGTAAATTTTATTCTGTAACTCAAATATTATTAAGAGATATGGGTTATTAAGATTTAAGGCTGATGTTTTAACAGACTTTTACCAGAAGATGTGACGGTTTGACATATTTTCTGTACAGAAGCTGTCAAATTTATTTGTTCCTCAGGTAAAAGTTACCTGACTGTTGAAAATTCGAACCTTTACGGCTACCATGAGGTTTATCAATCTATACTCACAAAGTTTTACTTGCCTGTTAGTTAACAAATAAATTAGAAACTAGTTCTTTTAAGTTTTCATACATTTTTTTAACTACAGTCGCTAGCGAGTATACATTGATAAAACTCATGGTAGGCATACTGATTAAATAAGCAATCAATTAGCAATGAAAAAGAAACTTCAAGACCGAAATAGATAAATTATATCTAAGAGAAAAGGAACGCGATTTCTAAAGCACTAATACATTTTGTCAATAAATATTTTTTTCTTCACTAATAAAAAAAGGGAGGTTACATATTTACGAATTATGCTGCATAATTTACTATTGTTATATTTGACAATTTTGAAGTCAAGCAGTTACTTCATTTAGCTAGATATTCGTATGTAGACAGGTAAGTCCCCTAAGTAAACCAAGTCTCAATTTCATTCCCAATGTTTGCTCATTAGATTTACCGGATTTGCGGCAGACTTCTCGTTCAGCTGTCTAGAGCATGTGTGTGTGACGAAGCTTTAGGAAGAGAGGTGAAGACTTAAATATAAATAGAAAGGAGGTTTTACGGAGTTTTAGTTTATAAGTTTGTAGCCTCGGCTGGGGGCCTTAAATTCATTTGAGGCCCACACAGGCAAGTCCGGTTTAGTAGTTGCAACCCTTCTAGAGGTTGAAACTGCGAGTGGCCATCGACAAACAAAATTAGTTATACTGCTGCAAAAACACGTGTATGGGTTTAATACTACTTACTTTTTTCTGACACATACATGATGAATGCATGCAATTTTTTTCTCTTGCTTGTATGTATGTAAATCGGGCTGGTTTCCGCAACTCCACGACTAAGCGCGTATTTTGCGTGCAGGTGGGACAAATGCGTCATTCGATCCACCCCAGCTCCCCAAGGAAGGCTAGCAACGCCTTGGTGTTACCAACTATCTCGCAGATGGTACCTGGGTTTCCGAAGTACATTGCCCTGTAATCCGCAACTACCGGGCAGCTTAGAAGCAGGTGTGCTGCTGTCTCATTCTCCTCACATTTTTCTCTCAACGTCTTTAAAACTACATGAGGGTGGTTCCGCCATCCGACGACTCTGAGAAGAAACAGCGAAGCGATCTCAGACATGTTATGCATTTCTTACCTTTTTGTGGTTTTTAAACCCTACAACTCACTATACTAAGCTAATGAAATGTATCAATGTTGTCTTATCATCAAAAAACTGAGATACAATTCCAATTTCCCATACACAATATTTTTATTTTTCACTTCATTTGGCTGTACCGAAAACGCCGAATCAGATACGCATTCAGGCACGTATCGCCGATCTCCAATCGAGCCGAAATGGAACACGATTCGATGTCTCACAAAGAGGAATATTTAACATGACGTGCGTGAGTGGTGGGGATGTAGGCACTCGTATTTTTTTCGTAACTTTTTCAGTCCATCCAAAGGTTTTCTAGTAGATACCGCTGTCAGAGACAACACCGCCATTGTACCCATAGAATCAAATTTGTGTAAAGAGTTGTACTTCGGAGGCTGCATATTTTTCTTCCGTGAAATCATTAATAGCCTTACGCGTTTCTTTTTGTAATTTTGAAAACACTTACTCGCATCTCCTTATTTAGTTTTTTTATTTAAGAATTACCAACGAGTAAGTACACTACAAAAACTTTTGCAAAATACAAGCTCAATAACACGTGTAATGCACACTCAATTACAGGTAACCACAACTTACACATTAATGAGTCTATATGCTCCGACTGAATATCAAAATAACATTACTTTTAAATAAATAAAAATATTTAATAAGCGATTGACATACTAATTTAAAGATTATACCGGACGGGCGTGATCGACTGGAACGGGGGTGTGATGGGGTAGGTCTATCCTTCTTCTAATCCTCCGATGTGAACTGTGACCACCCGACTGCGTCCAGCCGCGCTGACGTCCTGTATCGGGATCTGAGGTTCCCCGTAACACACGTACAACTTCTATTTTGCCATTTACTTGCTGTCTTCGGGGTAGATTGGGGTGAGGGATGAATGCTTACCAGGGTTAAATAATATGCAGGAATTTGACAACACTGCAGCTAATGGTTTAAGGGAAAGTTCGCGAGTACTTTGATTCTAGTTATAAATTCTATATTTCTTCTGCCGGTGACTACGAGTTTCTATTTTTTGCCTATTTACTAACGTACGAGGTTACTTTACTGTAACGAGGCCCAAAAACCACTAACTGTTTTAGTTTATTTTAACTGTTAATTTTAACTACGGTTCTATTACATTCCTGGCTATATCTAGGTCTATTCTAGGTCTGGATAGGGGTTGATGCACCTCTCTGTAAATCCCCCGAAATACCCCGTCGAACGGGGTGAAAACCAACCCTTCAACGCTGCCCACTAGTGGGCTTGTTGCATTTGACTGTCGAAACTGTCTACAAGTGTGCACTTGCCTACTATTAAGGATTGATTTCCCGAAAAACTGTGCAACATGGGCTACCAAACTTTCTGTATTAGGTTAGGTGCATCATCCCTCTATCCAGATACACAACCTTTGAGGCCACCCCTCTAAGGGTGGAAGTACTATAGGTCAGGAACCCGGAAGGGGAAAAAAATCAGTGTTTTGTGGGGAAAGATGTGTACATATCTGGATAGAGCTCAGTGCCAGGTTTCCAGTGCCTATTATTTAAAGCCTATATACCTAGATTTTCTGTACGTCTAGTAAATGAAGGTGTCTGTAAATGGTGATTTTTTGCTATCCACCCCATCACCCTTGAGCAACTGTCCTGTGTAGGTATGTGTGAAATGTTCATTACCTGTGTACCTTCATAACCGTTGACATTTGCCAACCATCAAACCATACCTTTTAGGGGTTACCAGGAATGTGTAGGGGAAATGTGTAGCCCTACCTATTTATTTACTTTAACGAAAATAAGTTTCCCCCAGAACATCTTATGTGTCCGGGGGAAAACGACAAAAATATATGCTTTTAATTAATTACATAGCTTTTAAACTATGACTATGAGAGTACATAAGCTCCTAAGTATTAAGTACATAAGCTTATAACTGTACATGGGCTTTATCTGTGCGAGTTATACATTACTAAACGCTTCGTCGCGAACAAAGATTATGATGGCTTAATTACAAAGAAAAATTTTAACATAATATAAGTTTAGTATCAAAATAACCCTCTTTCTACCGATTAACCAGACGAGTAAAAACTGACTATGATTGCTTTATTTTTGACTTTTTGTTCGAAACATGGTAAAACAAAAAAATACGTGTCCATTTATATTCAATTATCTAATTGCTATCATAAAGAATAATGGTCACTCGGCTAACATGCTTGGACTAATCTAACAAAAAGTAACTTGATGAAACACATGTCGTTTCAATCGCCTATATAAACATAACTTTCTTAGTTATGTTTATATATTTTTTCTCAATATATTTTTAAAAGACCGGAGAATCTTGAAACTCTATGAAATATGTTTTTGAGGTTATGTTTATTAATTTATCTGTAGCATTTATGTTTTCTACTCTATGGTCCATAAGCAAAGCAAGAAACAGAAAGAAATATGTTCCCAGAAAGAAAGTAACAGAACTTCATAGATTAGTTACTTGTCAAAAATAGGGAGGGACGAGCGATAATCGTAATCGATCGATTTATGACAGTATCGATATTTAATGTAAATCATTTGTCTTTTATTTTAATTGTTAGGCTTATCAGAAGTATTTACCACGAACTATCATCAAATAATATTATTGGAGGACGCTTTCACGATTCGCGACGAATCGTTTTAGAATTTTTCGAGATCAAAATCGTAATGATCTGAGCAGATTGTTTCACAGAATATTACGGATTTAGAAAGAATAAGTCTTAATTTAGTGTACTTCAACGTACAATTATAATTTTTATAGACAGTTTTTTAAAGAGAAGGCAGTCCCTGAACAGCGTTTTACGAAAATAGACGACAGAGTTATCTTTCAGAACAAATACAACCATTGTAATGTGCTAAAACGTCTTATTTTATACGTTTGTCCAATAGGATATATAGTCTCAAAGGGCTGTACAGAGCCTAATTATGAAAATAAGGCTAATAAGTATTTAAAAAACCAAATTTATAAAATACAAAATCAGTTAACTTTAACATTTTTTTTTACTGTGTTTTGATATAATTATTATATAAACATAATTATTATATTTATTTTAAGAAAATAAAGGTATTTTTAAATATCCTGTTTCTTTTTTCACTCCTTTTTATGTACTCATTTATTTTACACGATTACTATAAAAAACACTATTAATCCCCGCGCGCAATCGTTTGCCGATCAGTTCGTGCCGGGCCGAAGTACACTAAATTAAGACTTATTCTTTCTAAATCCGTAATATTCTGTGAAACAATCTGCTCACATCATTACGATTTTGATCTCGAAAAATTCAAAAACATGAAGTTTTCGTCGCGAATCGTGAAAGCGTCCTTAAGCTTAGTTTATTATTTAACGTGAGTTTATACGGTTGCCATCCTAGTATTTAATTTTATTTAAAAATAGAATCACCGTAGCCTTTAAAAAAAGTTTGGACATTTCTACTAACGTAAGTCGTTACGGATGCGTTCGAATATGAATATTTTATACTGCGTTCTGATAAATAAAATAGTACTTTAAAAAAATATTATCTCTATTTCCCCAGCTTTTAGAAATAAACGTAGATTTACAATTATAACAATAAAAATGCACTACATATTGGTGATAGTTTCATCTCGTTACCAATTTCTGTATTTTCCTAGTCCAAAGTGGCCATTGTTCTTTGCATACTGTCTCCGAAGTAACCTTCTATCCATCTATTCTATGTCTCACTCGACTAACAAGTCGAATAAGGGAATGATAGACAAGGCAAGGGACGAACGTGCTTCAAAGGCATTCCAATCTTTGGAAAGGCACAGCATGCAAGGGTCGAATAAAGGAAAGATAGGCGAGGCATGGAACGAACGTGTCTCAAAGGCTTACTAATCTTTGGGAAGATACAGCATGCTAGGATGGACTCACATCCTGAATGGCCAACGGTAAGTGGCATGCGGCTCACTGACGGATGTAGTCCTTCTAATTTGTTGCCGGATTGGGCTTTTTATTTGTGGAAGTGTATAAAAGAAAATTATATATGATAAGAATGTATGACGAAAATTTTATGTTAGAAAGACACATTTGTCTATAAATTATTCTACTTCGTACCTAAAAATGGCAACCGCCACGCTTTCCCGATGCAGTTTTATCGCGTTTCAACACAATCTGAGTGTCTCCGAACCATAAAGCACGCATACCCACTGGCCTTTTAAAAATATTACGCGTACGTATTATTATTATTTGTATAATAGAGAAAAGAATAATCTTTTTTTTTTGTAAAATACCTTTTCAAATCTAAATCACAGTCAATGTAGCTGGCATCGAACACAACATTTCAACTACGATTTTCAAATTCGGAACGCGAATAAAAATGGCGCTCATTCCGCGGCGGGAGTATCGCGTTTCGACAGCGTGTCACTGCATCCCGATAGATGGAACACGCAAACCCACTCTCGAATTTAAATATTACGAAACGGGTGATTCAGTACACGTATCGGCACAGGTATCAGGCCTATCAAACATGGAGTTTGCTTCAATTGCGTTTCTATCGATAAAATTTCAGCAAATTATGTTTGTCGATAGAAACGCAAAATTGCTCATTGTACAAGTAGTTAAGGGTAAGATGCAACGATGGATCAGGACTTTTTTATTTATCATAAAATATAACTTTGTAAATACCTAACAACAATTGTAGCAGGCTTATGTCTGAAGGTCGTATAGGCTGTCACTCAATGTGTAAATATGTTATTAAAAGAATTGAAAACCAACAATAACATTACAAAAAGTGTAAGTATGTAATGTTGTAAACGGTCTGACAATTCTGAAAAGTTTATAAACGGATAGCAATTCGAGATAATAGCAGCATGAAAACAAGTAATTGCTTTGATGATGGTGCGTAGTTACGGTGGTGCTCTATTTTCAATAAATCAAATAATCGTCTTTAAAAATGGAACGGTAAGGTAAAAAATAGTTACATCATTTCCATACGTCACCAAGACGTCAAAGGAAAAGGTATAACGTTTTAGCATACAAACTGACTCCGACGTCATTGAGCGGTGTTGTCTACGTCGTAGCACCGTAGCAGCGTAGCGACGTAGCACGTACCTTTATTGCCTACGAGGCTACGACACAAAGAAACCGGGCTACGCGGCTTTGAATAGAGGATAGGGATGTAGCTAGCACAGGTTTGAAAATGGAGGTGGCAAAATACATTAGAAATAGGCATAGGAACAAAAAGATAGTGTTAGGTTACGATAGGATTTTAATAACTGATCCTTTTTTGTTCCTTCTAGTTGTATTTTTCCAAGACAAAAAACAATAGTCATTGATACTCACCGATATCAGTAGAGTAACTTCGTATATCAGTAAAATTATCCTCCTTGTAATAATAAAGTATCTGTATCTTGGAGATGTGACAACATTATTTAAGAATAGAATGCTTCATATGTACACGGACCACGTAAGGTTATGTTAAGACAGATTTAGAAAACATAACATAAGGTGGCATAATAGGAGACCAAAAACGACTTTCCTTTATCTTAGTTATTTTCTTACTTATTAAAATTTCATTGTTCTTTCGTTTATCTACTTTTGCCCGCGACTTCCTACGCGTATCCCTTAAAATTTTGGGCTATCCTCTTTTAGTACTCTTTTACACTCCCCAAGGAACCTACATACCAAATTTAAGCTTTCTACGACCAGTAGTTTCAGCTTTGTGTTGTCTGTCAGTCATTCAGTCAGCAACGAAATAATTTTGTATATATTGATATATTTTAAAACTAAATAATTGGTCACTAACAAATAGTAATACCTCATCAAAATATTTTCCATTATCAAACCACCCAGATTGCATATCAAACACTTTTCACAGCTCCTTGTCGTATGCTTTGACGGAACGTAAACGTTGGCGCGGCATTGTGTCGCGATACGATAACGCTTTTATTGTTATTAGCCGCCGCGCGCTGCTGGGTAGGCAGTAACAGTCGGTACATCATAAAAACATCGCTTTAGAAGAGATTTTGAATGGTACTGTTTGAAAAGTGACATCTAAATATCATTTTGAGATAGTCTACAAAATAATATTATCTGAGTCAAGAAAGAATATTAATTTATTTAGTTTCAAGTTTACTAACAAGTAATACAAACATCTTTAACAAAATACAAGCTTGGTACCATATATATTATCATTTCATGATGTATAAATAAAAAGGTAAATTATGAGTTAGTTAACAGACTAAAGACGAAAGTCTATGATCAGTGCGTGTTGCCAGTGATGACATATTGAATTGAAACGTTCACATTGAGCCTCATCAGAAGGATCAAAGTCACTCAAAAGGCAATAGAGACGGCAATGCTTGGAGTTTCCTTACGTGATCAAATCAGGATTGATGATATCCGCAAGAGAACCAAAGTCACCGACATAGTCCGAAGGATCGCCAAACTAAAGTGGCAGTGGTCAGGGCACATTGCTCGCAGAACAGATGGCCGATGGGGCCGATAAGTTCTGGAGTGGCGATCGCGTACCGGAAGACGCAACGTTGGAAGGCCTCCCACTAGGTGGACCGATGACCTGGTGAAGGTCACGGGTAGCCGATGGATGCGAAACGCGCAGGACCGGTCGTCGTGACGACGCTTGAGGGAGGCCTATGTCCAGCAGTGGACGTCTTTTGACTGATATGGTGATGATGATAAGAGACTAAATAAAAGGTTATTTCTGGGTAAGCGTGCCTTATCGTCGACCACATCATCGCTTTCCACCAGGTGAGATTGTGGTCAAAGGCGAGCCTGTCACACAAACAGAATGCGCATGAAATTCGTCTTTTGGACAATTATACTTACTATCGTCTAAGGGTACTTCATATAGGTATTTTTTTTTCTTATATATGTACCCCCCCTACAGGTTGCATAGGTACAGTCTGTGACCAAATGCCTATGCGAAAAAAAGATTCTTGAACGTACTGCAAAATTGTGAGGAATGTGGAGTTGTCGAGGACCTACAACATTTATTGATGGGATGTGTCCAGTATGATTCTAGTAGAAATAATTTAGTTGAGTCCCTGAATTTGAACAGAACTGATGTATGTTTCTCACAATTCTATCCAAACCAAATGGCCATGATGTGAAGGGCTTGTTCCAATTCATGGCTCACGTCTTGTGAAATAATATTTAGGATTCGATGGGACTGGTATATGTTGTGTAAAAGCAACGAATTAATTAACTAAACGAATTAAGAAAAACAATGTACTACTTAATCGAAGATTTTTTTTAACTGTCACATTATTAAGATACATACATAGAACACTTATTTGACACGTTAATAGTTCCCTCAGCAATTACACTCTCATCATTTCACTAGCCCATAGCAAAAGAGACCATAGAGTTACGCTCAGTTCGTGTACAACATAGGGTACACGAATTTAATAAGGCCGTGCCACGTGCACCACTGAACTGTAAACACGTTTATTTCAACGTGTTATATCCTTACTACACCAGAAAAAAATGGTGCTAGCGAGTTCCAAGCAGGAATTTACATAATTGTGCTTAATTATTATGTATCCCACTACCCACGTTATTACTTAAATAACAAGACAAGTCACATAATGTAACAACGTCTTTGATTAAGCAGGGAACTCAAGACGTCGCGAACTCATTAATATTACACACTAAGTACACACAATTAGCGATTTCACACTTGCGTGAGGGGTGTACGAGTATGTTTATTGATGAAGCTTTAAATACGGCTTTCTTAATGATTTACAGTTATTAAATAACAATTCCGGAGTTGGTTCGGAGGAATCAAGCTATTATTTAGCAAATTAGTTACCACTTTTAAATCTTTTAAATCATTACGACTAAATCAATATCCGAAAAACTTAATCCGACTTTAGGGATTAAGTCTGAGTGGTGTAACTGTAAAGTATTCTAAAAAATAAAAGTGGGTGTCCCTTCAATTTAGAATCACACTGCAATATTAAAACTTCTTACAAAAAACGTTACTAAAAAAACAACCAATGCACGTTTACCTATTTTTTGGGACAAGCCCACCTCACACTTCTAACCAGCCAGAATCAACAGTGGCAACCTACGAGTATATAAACAAGCACCGAACGGCAACCTATCAAATGAAAAAGAAAATCCAAATACTTACTCAAAAAGTACTTCACATAACATCGATACATTGTCAAAAAAGTCCTCAAAACGATCCACGATCGTTCATTCAAGCATCATTACATTCATTTCGTTCATTACATTCACTCGGTCATAATACTGTCGCTATCTGGAGATGGATCTGGTTAGGAAATTGGGTACATTCAGCTTTCTGGTTGGCTGGGCTTCTTGATTACTGTGCCGTGGTTCCGGGTTCGAGGCAAGAGCGAGTAATGGTTTTTTTTGGTCGTTTTAAGCGATGAGGTGACGCATAGAAAATGGAAATGGAAGATTGCATGGGGATGAAACAGACAGACGAAATTATGGTTATAGTGACATCGTACTTCGGTATCCCTAGTCATATCCTCCAACTCTCACCTTGAACCATCCACTTGACCGTGTGTGGGGTCGTTAGACCCTACTGCCCATACGAGAAGAAGAAGATCCACTTGACCTCTTGTTATTTCTTGTCATTAATCGAGGGCCTGAGTCACTGGACTCAGTCGTCATGACAAACGTTAAAACCCTCAGAGGTCCTTCAAACTGACTAGGAATTGATACTTGAACTAAAATCAGTTTCTGAAAAACCGACAATACAGAAAACTATTTACCTACCAATGACGATGGTCTGGACTATGCAATAATTGGTTGACCGCAGAAATAACCTCGAATTTACTAGACCTGAGATTTAAAAATAGCTAGCAAAACAGCATTTTGCATGATGTGTCTATCGCATCATATTATGCACTATGCTTGTACTGTATTGCTTGTGTTATTAGAATAAAAAGTGTAACAATTGTAGAAAGGCCAATAAATAAATAAATAGCTGGTATAATTTGAGATTTCAAAAACTCTAGGTTTAATGGACCGATTTCCCTGTTTTAAGCGGCACAAAAAAGCTCTACGCTTTAAGCCACAACAATATTTTGAACATATCAGTCAGTTTCAAATTTTTTTATTTCACCTGCAATTTTAATCCCGTGAACCGCGTGCGCGACGGTGTTGCATAGTGCACATACGGCCGAAAAAAAGCAATGTCAGTCATTAAACATACGCCGTTTTTGTTTTTATTTATGAATGAGACCGGAGGTGAACGTCTGTAAATAAAGAGACACGTTTGCTAGCGTTCCTATAGTTTGAAAAAGTAGATTTGAAAAAGGAAATGTTTTTGTTCCATATTTTGAATGCGTGATGTGACATGTGTAACAAAACTCATTCATGCTTTGAATGGTTTGGAGAATCAATATGGAAAATTATTCAAAAATCTTTTTATTTAGGGGAAATTATGTTTATATTTGCATATTTTGTCAAGCAATGCAACTTAATTCATCATCATCTGACTGACCTTTCCCAGTGTCAGCTCCCATATTTTAATTCCCAAACTTTAATTGAATGAACAAAAACATCCACCCGAGTCGCTAAACCAGCTACCATGATCTATCAATCAATTCCCCAAAACTCAAACACATTGAGCAGGCATCCAATAAAATGGTCATAAAGAAATTAATCCTGGCACAATGAGGTAGCAATAAATCATACCTCTTTGAGAGCGCACTTGTGGGATAATCTGTGCGTTTTAAAGCTGTCATCGGCTTAGCACCTCCCCCCACCCTCCAGCCTCGCCCCCCTAGCGCCTAGCGTCGGTAGCGAGGCACTTCACGTGCGTTTTGACGCGATTATCATACCCCGCCGGTATCTGCGCGCAATATTGTTTGCGGTGTAGATTACAGAAAGGAATGGATGTGGTTTTGCCTCTTTTCACCAGTTTAGCTGGGAAAGTCTGTTAGTTCCAATATAATTAGAATAAAAATGTAGATTTCCTGTGTTATCTGGAGTTAAATCACCAAATCAAGAACGTCGTAACTTTTAGCAGACAGTGCAGAAATCGACTACCTAATATGAATATTTTCGTCTTTTAAGGACGGCTTTTCACATGTTTTTCCGTATTTGTGTTTCTATTACTTTATTAGTTGCTGGAAATTATTAATCATAAAAATTATGCCAATCACTACATAGTATAAAACAAAGTCGCTTTCGCTGTCTGTCTGTTCCCATGTGCTTAGATCTTTAAAACTCCGCAACGGATTTTGATGCGGGTTTTTTTTTAATAGATAGAGTGATTCTAGAGGAGAGTTTTAGTATATAATTTACACCCGTGCGAAGCCGGGGCGGGTCGCTAGTAGCTAATAAGTAAAAGCAAGTAATTACAACTTATTATCCTCAAAAGATTTTTCGCATCAACAACACCGCATCCATTCTCCGTCTCATATTTTCTTCTCACATCCACTCTTCTCTTTCACCGCCCGCGGAGCGGTTTTTGAATCTGCTTCCTTTGTGACGGTTTTAATATGGAAATTAACGTTCGCTGCCGTGTGACGAAACACCTCCACAACCATATTATTTACCATTCCCCACACATCTTCACCATCCCTATTCCGAAGACCTAAGGTCGAATTTCCTCTGAATGTATCCTTGTTAAAAAACGTGGTTTTATAACTCAACGTTGGGCGAATTTGTCGCTAAAATCCACGCGTTGCTGTGAGCCGCCTAATTGAATTTTTTATGTACTTTTACAGTAGCTTTGAATTTTTTTTTTCTCTGAATTCGTGCGTTTAATTCGACGCTGTCGGCTTACGTGCAGCTTTATTTTTTTACCGTGCAAATTTTCGAGCCCTTTACTTAATAGGCAACTGCAATTTCGTTTGGAAAATTCGTTTAGCCTTTTGCCAACTTTTCCTAAGTATATAGGGGTGGGTTCTAGTCCAACCGGATGCAGCTGAATACCAGTATTTTACGTGAAGCGGCTGTGTATCTGACCTCCATCATCATCATTCACAGCCGGGCTTCGCCCACTGCTGAGCAAAGGCCTCTCTTTTCTTGTGCCAATCCCCACGTTCCTGTGCCAGCCTCATCTGGATGACATTGTTGCCATCGCAGGTAGAACCTGGGTTCTGCCTGCGATGGCAACAATGTCATCTGTCCATCTCGCCGCCGGCCGACCAACACTTCTCCTTCGAGTCCTCGGACGCCACTTGGCCTCCGCAATACATTGACTAAAACGATAGCGAGGCTGGTTTTCAGGATTTTCAGGCCGAAGTCACCACCGTTGTCAATTCAGGTGGTCTATTCTGTCAACTTAGTTGGAGCGAGCATGAAGTGAGCTGACACATATTCCATCTTGTTTGTATGGTTTAACAGCTCACTTCATATTCACTTCACGTCAGTTTACACGCTGAGATGTTTACACTACAGAATCGCACTACAGCCGGTCGATTCTGTAAACATGTCGAAGTAAAAGCTTGGGTGAAGTGATGATGAAGTGAACTGTCATTGCAATTGTTGATCGCACCTATTGGTCTGAGCAGTGGCGGATTAAATGCTACCAGCAGCGCCCTAGGCAAACCTCATCGGCGCCCCTAAGGAAAGGCTGAAGCAGGCGCGCATCTAAAATTTCGCTATTTGTTTATTTGCGGGGAAAATTTGTGTATTTGTGGAGAAGAGCAGTTATTAAAAAAAATACAGCTTGTTTATACGTAAAAATATAAAAGCGCGCGTAGCGAGTACGAAAACTTTCTAACAGAAAAACAGAATGACACTTTGCCCAACCCGGGAATCGAATACAGGACCTCGCGCTTAGCAGCCGTTGTTTGACCACAAGACCAACGAGATAGTCACAAGCAAGAGACAGCTAATGTGAATGTCGAAAAACAGTTGGCGGATGATTTTTGGCACAGTTTTTGAGATCGGGCCATGTAGGAGTAATCAAGTAGTAATTCGGAATCTCTACACAAATAATGATTTTTGAATTTATATTAGTATTCGGTAGGTGCCTACTTTTTTTTGTGTTATTTTTCCTCGCGCGCACCTTCGTTATCTGGCGCCCCTAGGCACGTGCCTACTTTGCCTTAACGATAATCCGCCCCTGGCTCTGAGTTGAAAACATATATGTATATTTTTAACCATTGCAAAAGACTGAAATGGGGATACCCATTTCAGTCTTTTGCAATGGTTAAAAATAACTCACAGATACTTCAAACAACTGTTGATATTCTAGCTATAAGCTACCTATTTGTCTAGTATTGTATCTATATCTTTTTTAGCATTTCATTTCATTACAACACTGCTTTATATTTTTTTTTTATTTGTAATGGGTTTGCTGGGTTTGCTTAATACCATCCTATTCAGAATTTTTGCGAGCTACAATATGCAACGAATCCAATTTATTCCAGTCTACATTTGTTCCGCACATCGTGTAGATAACCGTACGCTATTACGTGTTTGTTTAGTATGGAAACCTTTTCAGATTTTATTTTTGAAACCGTGAATTTTATTTGACGTAAATATCTACATACAATAATTATAACATTCATTGTTGTCTTTATACCTATAAAACTATTTGTAGTTTTTGTTTACCAGAGTAAACATTGTGTTCAACTGACTATACAAGTAAGTAGGTATGTGAATAGTATTCATGGTACATAAATATTTTAATTTTACAATATAAGAATAAAAACAAAACGAGTCTTCTGATTTACTCACATATTATGCCAAATCACATCTACAAACAATTTATTATACCTCTGGACTGGCTCTTACCTCGGACAGAGGATAAGCATTGCCATACAACGTGGCATTGCCGCCAGTCTTTTGGGCTCACTTCCAGTCGACAGCGATGTGGACGAATTTTTTGACGCCATATTATAGGAGTAGTGTATGTAGTTTGTTATTTAAATAAATATAAGTACCTCTGTACCTACATCAAAATGTCATTTTTATTTTCAACAAGCAAGTGAATCTTGAAAAGATTATTGATAAGTCTGTTTATTTACTAATACGTAGCATGTCTAAGGTTAGGTTAGGTTCTCTTCAGTTTTATCAACCAAATAAAACCATTCTCCAATATTCAACAAATATGAAAAACTTCCACAAAAAAGTAACGAAATCCTTTGTCCTCAATATTAAAAACGTTACGAACATTTAAACGCAGACTTGGGGCCCCGCCATGTTTGCTCATCGTCGCGCACGTAAGATTCACGCTTCGAATCAACTGTTTGAATAGAGATACACCACTCTGAATTTATTGTGAACATCCCCCCAGCCTCCCCTCCCACGCTATATTGTGGCAAATCCGATATATATCGCTTTCACTTCAAACTCACTGATATGGTAATGTGACATTTAATTCGTATGCCACCCTTATTAGAGACGTCCTTTGTTGTTGATTCAATAGTGTGGGGGTACGATTAAAGGATTGAAAATTAATGAAGGCTGTGTGGAGGTTTTATAGGAGTTGAATTGTTGAGGTTTAACGTTCACCATTTCAGCCCAAAGTCGTCCGAACTGGAGCCAGGCATATGTGGCCTACAAATGTCTAGCTCCAGTTCGGTTGACTTCCCCGGAGTTTCTGTCCTGTGCGTCTTGCATCCAGATGATTTCTGTGGCGTTCACCAGGTTATTTGTCCACCATGTAGGAGGCCTTTCTACGCTGCGTCTGCCAGCGGTGCCACTCCAGAAACTTTCGGCGCCAACGACCATCTGTTTTGCGAGCAATGTGCCCTTCCCACTGCGACTTAAGCCTGGAGATTTTCAGGCTGTGTCACTTGCTTTGGTTCTCCTACGATTATCTTCATATCTGATTCGATCACGCAAGGAAACACCAACATAGCCCTGTTTATTGTTCTTTGGGTGAGTGAAACCTTCTTATGAGGCCGATCTTTAACGTTAGCATTAATTAAACACAGCAAATAGGTATGTCATAAATGAAGTTCAAACACGAAATCAAAAACACAGCAACGGAGTTGAAATCGAAAGAAAATGCCAACGTTCCGTTTAAAAAAGACTAAAAATTATATTCCGCCCTCCGAGCCGCGTCGAAAAAGAGAACCAAGAACAAATCCGCAGGAGCTATCGGAATGCGGATGTATCGTCATTCGAATATTGCCAATAAAACACCGATGAGCTGAAAAATCGATGTGGACAGACGAACCGACACCGCGGATGTAGAACGTCACTATATCACTCGCTACTATAGAGCAGGGGATTGTCGCATCGTCGGCGACTAGACGCGGCAGTGCTATTGAAATTCGTGACGATGGAAGTGCGTTGAGCGCACATCTTCTGCCTTGCTTCTATTCAAAGGAGTCAGTTTCTACATGACGTTTTTATTTGTATCACTGATAGGCTCGCCCTTAACCACTACCTCACCTGATGGTAAAAAATGATGTGATCGACTATGGAGTAAGACTACTTAGAACTAGGTAACCTATTAGCATCTACCTCCCGTTTCTGAAAAAAATATATTGGTCCGTCACAAATAATACGATTTGGCTGTTGAAAACTCATTCAACCAATCAATTTTCGTTTAGTTTGGGCCGTATTGCGAGTAAACGGTGACACGCTAGGTTTGTATATAATGTGTCGACTGTGCCGTGTCTAGCGGCTGAGGCATTGCTCTGTGCTCGCAACGGTAGAGGCAGTTTGAATTTGAAATATTTTGTTCTATTTTGATTTTGATGGTGTGTTGTGACGTCATGCGTCACTGCGTTGTTAGTTAACATGGCGGTAATTAATACTCGTGCAAACAGAAAGGCTTTATTCTGTTCAATTCAGTTTTTTTTTGTACAGAACTGTACAATTATGTAGGTACTGTAACTGAGCCTAATGATTGCTATTGTATTATGT
This sequence comes from Lacanobia oleracea, assembly GCA_950371165.1. Lineage (NCBI taxonomy): Eukaryota > Metazoa > Arthropoda > Insecta > Lepidoptera > Noctuidae > Lacanobia > Lacanobia oleracea. The sequence continues at coordinate 17,019,441 of OX493405.1, read as the reverse complement.
AACGAAGATTGAACCTAGATAAAATTGAACTTAACTATTTCTTTTCTTCATAATTTGTTTCATAATGTTTTAATTCCATTCAATCTACTTAGGTCATGTTCAATAAGTGTCAAAAATGAATGAAAATTGCAGACCCCTCTAATCTCGAAAACGACACGGATAGAGGCCGAGATATTAGAATGCAGACATTCTTGCAAATAAAGGAACTACCTCTTTGATTTCTTAGGGCAAGGCGTGTTTTGCAGAACACATCTTTTCATCATTTGTTTTACAATGTTTCCCATCTGTCCAGGAAAAATGATGACACTTTCCATCCACATAAACATCTCACGCTCACAAAATATTAGTTCCATCTCTTATTCCTCCACAGACAAAGCGTATCCTTTACTTGCAAGTACGTCGCAACTCGCAGTGGGTATCTCATCAACACAAATGCAGTACTTAGACATAATAGCGTCGGACTCATTGTTCGTGGACGAACGCCGCGATAATCACCGTCGGACCGTCTCGTTCACTCGTACAGTCGTTCACTCTGCACTGGCGCTTAGCAGAGATTGGCACGTTTATACCGTACGATTTTGTCGCTAGAGGAAACTGGGAATCGTGTTGTGAGATGGAAAACGATCTGCGACTTAGGTACCTGAGGTGTACCATCTTGGGACAGTCGGTGCCTATACTTGATGGGTACATAATTACCTACCTATATAGCTGCCGGAAAACTGTGTGGGAAAATCAAACGCGATATCCCGCTCAGCTCTTTCTTACAGGCAACATGATCTCAGAGAGCAGTAACACATATTTAATATTTTTAAATATCTTATTTCTCAAGTCGTATAGTATAAAGTGCTCAAACACCCCTCATTCAAGTGCATCGCATCTCATTCGCATCACGATCCCCGGTAGGGCTCACGGCTCACTCGCTCATTTGCGAATTGATTTACGTTCTAACACGAATTCTTTTGTTGCAGGATGAGTTCCGTTCAAGAGGAGAAGGCTCCTACAGAGACACCGAATAAAACGCATGTGAGGGAACTGAGGAATACAGAACTAGTGTCACGCCTGCTTGCTGCCACACCGCCGTACCTCTACAGCGCTTTACCGCTTCAACCACATGCGTTCTTCTTCAGCGAAATGCTGCGGTCTTTTGTGAACGCTCGTCATGGCTGTAGGCCTCCACATTACCATCGTCGCTTCAAGCGCCGTACGCACAAATACTTCGCAGAAAACGAAAACGATTGGCGGCGTGAGTGGCCCAAACATGAGGAAGAGAAGAAGGAACCTGAGACACGACCAGAAGTACCTTTGGAACTGACGGTGGATAAACATTCCAGGGTTCGCGAGCCGTCACCAAGGAGGTTATCGCCGAAGGCCGAACAAGCGAAGCCGAGTAGTAGCCCTGGGCCACCAGGCAGACATTCTTCCTACGTAGACGTTGGGACAGAAGAGCTCCCGAAACCTTCTCCATGCGTTGGACGAGGCGCTGAGGCTTCCTCAGTACCACAATCAAATCTAATCCTTCCCCCTCCACCACCGATGTGGTATCCGCCTCTCTACAACCCTGGAGGATTCGGAGTAGACCCATTAAACTTCTTCATAGATCTGCGTGTATCTGGACACATTTACGACAGAAAACGGGCTTTAGCTGAGGGTATGGAGACCAACCAGGAGACGAGGGAAGAGTCTGGGTTAGACAAGAGGCTTGGCCGAGACATCGGGCAGCGACCTCGGCATGTATCGGCTTTTTCCGTTCCTGTTCGTTCTGGCAACATGGCCGTCGAATCGGAAAAGTACTACGATCACACTGGTACGAAACCAGCAGGTAAAGTGAACGGTACTTCGCATATCATGAGGAACCTGAAACGGGTTTATGAGGATCTCCACAATTTGCAAGATGTTAAGGAAAATGCCAAAATGAGCAAAACTGATGACACCAAAGCTGAGTCGTCTGATGTTGATGATGATGATATTGTAGATTAAAGTTATTTAAAAGCAATTTTAAAATGTATAGCTTTTGATTGAATATGTGATAAATGTTGAAATAGCATCTCCTATGCGATATATTATAACAAATTAATCTCAGTGTCTAGTCTGTATAATAATAATACCTTTTATGATAATACCTTACCCTAAATATGAAAATGTACCTATATTTATGATTATTCTATTAAAATTACCCTTGTAATCTATCAAAATTGTGTCATTGAGTCTGCTTTCTTCCCTGAAAGAAAAAAATGATAGCAAATGAACCGGGATTGCAGAAACCGCATGTCTGTCTATTGTTTACACCAGTTCATAACATAACATCACGCCGGTACGCTGTGAAGGACAACAACAACAGACCACTGTTGTTGTGTTGTCTAAGTTGTGTTATTGTTGTTGTGTTGTGTGTGGAAATTACGACAAGAAAAATAGTTTTTCCTAGAGCTTGGAGGCTCCGCCTCCTTGGGACCTTTGGGACAGTATCGGCGCAGCGGTGTCAGCGGATTAGTCATAGAAGTTTCGCTAAATTCATTAAATCCTGGTAGGCACTTTCCTTTTATAGAACTGAATTTTCAGTGGGTAGGTATTGACCAAAAGTTTTGTGGGAGACCTGATTAGATCGTCTAAACCCTATCATGTAGTGGAGTAGACTACTGGACATTTTTAGAGTTCTGTACCCGAAGGGTAACCAACGGAACCTTATTACTAAGCCTCCGCTGTCCGTTAGTCAGTTCGTCCGTCCGTCCATCCGCCTGTCTGTCAGCGGGCTATATCACAAGAACCGTAAAGGGTAGACAGTTATAAATTTCACAGAGTGTGTTTTTCTAGTGCCGCTATGTAATAAAAATAAAATTAATTAGGGCTTCCATACAAGAAACGTGTTTTTAGGGTTCCGTACCTCAATAGGAAAAAACGGAAGCCTTATAGGATCACTTTGTTGTCCGTCCTTCCGTCCGTCTGTAAAGAACTTTTATCTCGGGAACGCGTAGAGGTATAGAGTTGAATTTAAACCAAATAAAATAATAAACAATAATAGATTGAAATAACTATTTATTGTGAATCAAAATAATTAAAGAAAGAGGTACCAATTCAACAAAATGGACCACTTTAAAAGTTAAAAGTAAAATGACTACAATTCTGCAAATTAAAAGTAACAGATTTATTTGGCAACGTTATAGTTGCATTGAGTTGAGTTTGACTATCTGGGGTTAAGGTTTTTGTTTCGGTGGCGGATTGAGAAGGAACAACGGAGAACGTTGGTGACTCTGATCGGCTTTCTGTATGCGTCGTTGGAAGTGGATGGGCGTGGGTGAGACCAAGGATCTGAGGTCGAATTCAGACTTATTGTTTCCACTATACGCTTACAGATTTTAGCATTCTGCACCCTTATTGGACTTCCACCCGCGCCGTGACGTTTCAAAGTGGTGAGATCGGCTCCGGAATCTGCCAAGATCGTTGCCGAATTTCTCCGAAAGCAGTGACCCGTGTATAGCACCTATTTTATTTATTCCCATAAGCTGTCTTGAGCATTTATTATTATGGTATTGTATGAAAAATCGGTCGGTTTTTATATTGGCTGGACGTAAATTTTGGTATTTTTCTACAATAGTTACATATTCTTCGCGCACTACAAAAGACCTGTCAAGGTTCGTCTTCGTATTTTTCAATTTTACTAACAGTAATTTATCTGAATGCTTTTCGATATTATTAGGTAACTGTTAGCTGTAATAGCTCGTTATTGCGACACGCTCCACTAATTCCTATGATCAGTACAAACTGTAATGAAAATATTACATAATTAATATGCATTATTTAACATTTACAGCATCTTTTACATATCGTAATAAATATTTTAACAGTATTACTAAGCCAGACTAGGATTCATTGCGCCTCCAAAAATTAGTAGTAGGCAGTAAGTAGGTACCTTTGTACATAACAATCTACACACAAATTTTAATAACTAACAATATAGATTCATAGTACCACTTACTTTAGCGGCAAGAAAATTGCAGTCCGGAGCTTCATTAAGAAATTTTTCTATGTTAAGGGCCGCGCCTTAGCCCAACTGACATTCTTTTTAGAAAAGATACGAGTTTTGCGTATGTTTCAATATGCACGTTGTTTTGTTTTTAAAGAAGCTTTATTAAATTTACATCTGTCTGTTTTGTGCGAGTCCCAAATAAACATTTTTTCTTTCTTTCAACATTGAGTAAATACTCCACACTGTAGATGATCGCCTCGTCTGTGATAAATCTAAAAAATAAGATAGCAACACCGTCTCCGAAAAACTGCTTGCGCCCTTTGTAAGTCTCCATTCAGTCAGATATTTTTCGCGAGCCTTCTCAGGTAGGAAACTTAATTCTGCATTAACTAACTTGCTGTTTTAACTCTTCCGGTGTTAAATACTGTTCTCGTCGCTAGTTTGACTCATATTTTACGATTATTTTAATATTTTTTAACTTATTCAATTCTTTACGCCAGCCACGAAATTTTATTCCCGCTATTTTATTTAAATTAAGGCGTGTTCGGAAATAGCACCCATGATATTTTATTATTCAAAATATATTACGTAACATTATTGAAACTAGAAATAAATATTTACAGGTTAAATATCAGTTTTATTTGCAGTAAATACTTATTTTCGTTTAAATACAACAATAAGTCAATAAATTACATTAAAAGACATAATTTTATATAAAATTTATTTAGTTAGTACGAAATTCCGAACGTGTTTGTCTTTGAGGTCGAATTCAAAATCGGAACTTCGAAAGGGCTAGTCTTTGTCTCTCTCTCTTTCTAATGGCGGGAAAGAGATAGACTGTGAATGTTTCGAATTGTATAATTAACCCAAGGCTGAATAATTGGCTGGTAATTCGGTCTAATTTCTTGAAAAACTTCAAAACTGTTTTACATACCTATGGACTTCTGTGACCCGAACACGGACGTGTTACGTACATTAATTTTTTTTTGTATGGGGGGTCACTTTTTGGGGTCAAACTAGAAAATAAAAAATAAAAGTGTTTTGAACAATGTGTGACATGTTAAATGAACGGACTTGCTGTGAGGGTAATTTTTCAAATTTATTATATTTTTTTCATAGTTTTAAAATAAATGGTTTTGAAGTTATTCAAGAAATTTGGCGAAAATTTTGCAAAAAAATGGAGATAATAGGTTTTTGCCTAAAGATTACAGAAACATATAGGTAATATTAGAAGTCTATAGTGTAAAAGTAACATGTTATAAAAAATAGGAACCATTGTACCTACGCGAGTCCGACTCGCAAACGTTTTTAGAAATAATCTGCTAATTGCGGGATTTTTCCGGATTAGATTTTATTCCCGACTTACCTATCATATTTAATATTAATGTAGGTACCTGCCATAGTTACCTACATAGAAATAATGGTAGATAGGTAACTTTTCTGCACCTACTTATCCACAGACGGAGGATAGAAATCAACTCTTTATTTTGACTATGAATCCCGCTTATCCATCTGCATCAACGTCATCATCTGGTATTCCGGTAATAAGAGGGCGATGGTGGGATCAGGTCGTGGAGTTCCTGCGCACACTCACCAAAGAACAGTCTGTAGAAGACCGACAGGCAGGCAACACTACGCCGATGAGCTAGGCTGTGAAGCTGAGCCACCAACGTTTCGTCACCTATAAGCCTTTTTGCTGTGCGTTCAATCGAGTCCAATGCAGCAAGCTGGTACTTATTTGTTCCGCTCAGGTGTCGAACCCGCGACACACAGCTCAGCGAAGCAGCCATTTTCTGAACCACTGCGCCAAACTTGTCGTCATGTGTGGTTATTATCTAGTTTTGAAAAGTATAGAAATCTCTAATTGCTAGGCATAGGTGTCCATGATTTATTGTTGGGCAGCCACCTACTTCCACCAAGTTGTGAATGTTGTGATAATGTAGTAGCTCTTTTACCGCCATCTATTGCCAATCATCAGATCTAAACACAAGTCGGTGCGCTTATCTACTTGGCCATATGTTAAAGAAGGTTAAAGGCGGGTAATATTCGTGAGAAAAATAGTTTTTAAAAAGAACAGAAACCATTTCTAAATAGAGACACAAAAATTCAAATAAATAAATATTACTGTTTTATTCATTATTTTTTTTTAGTGTTGGCAATTATGCGATTTGACAGCCAATTCTGAGCTACCAGAAAGAAAATAAAAGAAACTAGCAAAAATTAAAATTACAAGCATATGTTGGAAAGTAGTAAAAAGTATTCACTATTGTTTATTTATATTTAAGTTCCTACTTTTTAATTTTTCTGAATAAAAAAAGCATTTGACAGAATTCTTTTCCTGGCAACATTTCAGTCACCACGCGATTTTCGTGAATCTCTTGAAATTCTTACTTCTTCTGGAAGAAATAATTTGATTCATAGAATTTAGTTTATTAAAAGCACTATCAAAATGTACGGAAACCAACCTATTTTAGTGCTCAGTAAGTATAAAGACTCATTTGTCGTGTTTTTATTGTTTAAATCCGTGATTTCATTCAACTGGTCTACCTATTGCAGGCCAAAACACAAAACGTGACTCCGGCCGGAAGGTTCAACTGGAGAATATAAGCGCTGGAAAGGTGAATTGACTCAAAAATGACTAGTAATGAAATATTTTCACTGAAATCTGTCAAATGGAATACTAAAACTTGTTTTATCGGGTTTATTTTAGACAATAGCCGACGTTATTCGAACATGCCTCGGGCCCCAGGCTATGTTAAAAATGTTGATGGACCCGATGGGAGGCATCGTGATGACCAACGACGGCAACGCTATCCTCCGTGAGATCACCGTGCAGCACCCGGCTGCTAAATTCATGATTGAAATCGCCAGAACACAAGACGAAGAGGTTAGAAAATTAACTGTCTGAATGATTGACTAGGTTTGAAGTCTTTGTCTTTGAAGAATACATCATAATTTTAAGTCTTCAATTTAATCTTTAGCTGTAAATATTGCAGAGTAAGATTAAATAAGATATTGGACCTAAATAATTTAACTTCAATAATTTATGAGTCATTTTGTTTATTTTTATGTGGGTGTAATATGTTAATTTCAGCCAAATTACTTGAATGTGATTGTGACTGACCCATAATTGCTTAACACTGCTTGTAAATAAAGACAAACCGGTTTAACTTTTTTGCCCATTAAAAATTAAGTAAGAAAAATATTTTATTATTTACGGGCTATGTGACTTTAATCAATAAAAACATTATGCATGTTTCAAGACAATAATACTTGCTTCATATAATCAAACAAAAAAAAACTATTTAATGGCAATTATTTGCTCTTTTCACCACACCTACTTCACTAATACTTTAATTACAACCATACTTTCATACTCCAGGTTGGTGATGGTACAACATCAGTCATTGTCCTGGCCGGAGAGATGTTAGCGGTGGCTGAGCAGTTCCTGGCGCAGAACATTCACCCCACAGTGATCATTCGGGAGTACAGACAGGCTCTTGAGGATGCTGTCAAACTGCTGCAGGACAAGATCTCCATTCCCATTGACTTGAATGATAGAGACAAGTTGAAGGAAGTTGTGAGTATTTCATCCTAATATAATTCTTCCATTACTGGGGACTGACTGAGTGATTGACAGACAAAGCGCAGCCCAAACTTCTGGTTGCAAGCTAAAGTTTGGCATGTAGGTTTCTTGGGGAGTGTAAGGGGAGCATTAAAAGGGGATGTCTCGAAATTCCTATAAGAATGGGAAAAAACAAAAAAAAAAATTAAAAAGTGTTTATTCATGAAAAAATGCATTCAACAATTTATTCTTACTTCTGACAAACTGCAAAGCAGTTTGTTGGCAGATGTAGCTCCTTTTATCTATCACATGCACAGTAGTAAGTACAAGTCTATATTTTCTCCACAGTGAGGCAGGCTCTGACAATATATGTTGAATAGGTACTTGTTTATTTTATTTTTATAAGAGGCTTTTGTGACACAGCTATCTATGTCGACCGGAAGATTATTAAAAATAGTTGGAACCAAATAGTTTCAACATCTTTGACCATAATAATTATTACAAGTGGGTACAACAAACCTTTTCATAATATCATTCCTTTACGTTCTAACCCGTATAACATTGTTTTCAAATATATCACTTGGTAGTGACAGTATGGTTACTGTTCTACAGCTACTGACAACACGACCCTCTCATGAGCCGGCAGCATGTACAGGATATGCGCGTATGAAAACACAGGCGAATGCCAGTTGAATATAATTGTTTTTCATCAATATATGTACCATGTTCAAGTCCAAGTGTAACACAGTAAAGAAATAAGAAATAAAATGTATTTATCTTTATAAAATTGATATGCATTTGAATTCAAGTCAGAAAGTAGCTTTGTTGGTTGCTTAGATACAGTATTCAGTTATCAAGCTTCCTGAAAACTGAAAATAAAACCCCACCTTGGGGGTCTTTAAATGAAGAGTGAAGAGGTTACTTCTAGGCAAGTTTGCTTCACCTCATCCTCACATTCCATCAGGTGTGATTATGGTCAAAGAGAATAGCAACATACCATAATACAAGAAAACTTGTAACATTACTTGACACTATGAAACATTATACTCTCCTAAGTAGGGCTACTTTAAACCCTTGAGACATAATATCTTATGCTTTTTACTTTCTCGGGTCCCTCTTCCTAGAGACCCGGTCCTTTGGTAGGCGTACGAGGGGCCGAAGCCAACTCGCAGAGGCCTCTTTAGATATTTCAAATGGAATGGAACACCAACCGACGATTATCCCTGTATGCACTGTGAAAGTATACCCAAGGACAATCCCCGGTTGGAGCAGGACTATTGCAGAATATGGAAACAAAAGATGAAACGCTATGGGTTTGGCTGGTTTACTATGGAAGAACTATTGGCTCCTGCCTGACCATTGACAATTAAAACGGCTTTAAAATGGCAGGGGGTGACTTGCACACTCAATAAATGGGCCCCCCGAAAAGGGTTGCTAGCACAAAGTAACGTAGCGCCAAGGGGGCAACATATCCTGAGGTGCTAGAGGAGTGGAGAGGTATACCACGGCTATCAGGACAATCCCGGAAGTACGGTCAAGATCCCTACCAGCACCTTACTGGATTATACATCCTTCTCCCGAGCATGTTTGCTCTTGCGAATCTCCACTCAGACCGGCCGATTAATCTTATGCTTATTAATATGGCCCCTTAATGACATCTATGACATCATGCTACTTCAGATTCATATTGTTTGTTACCTTTTTAGATTACGAATAATGATTTTCTATTTTTTATTATTATTGAGCACCTTTTATAATGTTGGCTTTTTCCTCAGATTCGTTCATGTGTTGGCACAAAGTACATTGGTCGCTGGGCCGACCTTGCTGTGGACATCTCTCTGGATGCCGTCAACACTGTCACAGTCAATGAGAATGGTAGAGTTGAAGTTGACATTAAAAAGTAAGTAAAATTATTATTTTTTTATTTGTGATGGGTTTGCTCTTGACTCTAGTCTATGTCAGAGATGACAGAGACAAAGTCTACGATGGAGCGAGCCTACCCAGAAGGAGCCTGTTCACTCTAACTTTGAAGAGATTAGGGTTGTAAGATTACGATTCTTTTATTAATTCGAACCCGTTAACCACACACTCATTTGGATGGTTCATATTATTGGTATTGTTTGCAAGACACGGTGGACGAAAATGTGCACAAAATTATGAAATGACCCATAGACTGCAGCAACAATAGTTTCGTTACACATGTCATGCCATGCCATGCCTTGGTAATCCATATCAAATTCACAGGTGGTGTCGTCTTTCACGCAAGAATCACACCACTAATTCCCTTAAACAATGTAGTAGATTCAACTTGAAATGTAACTAACTCATCATCATCATCATATTTTATTTTATTTTAAATTATTAGGATCTCCAACAAAGAATACACATATGTTATAAAGGACAAGAACAAAAATCTATGTGCTTCCTAACTATAGGAGACCACATCATGCAATAAAGAACAATATGTAACACTATATAATATCTAACATAGAAAACAATATAATATTGTTTAAAAATTAAAAAAAAATATATAATTAAATTAGTGATTAGTGCCAAATTTAATATCAGTCAATTGCCATCCACTGCTAAACGTAAGCCTCCCCATCGAAAGCACCAACCATCCCAGCCTTGAGCAGTTGTCATCCACCTGCTGCCAGCCACTCAAATCATTGATCCAGCCGCAGGCTGCCCCACACTATGTTTGCCCATATGGGGTCTCCACTCTAACATCTCCATCGATCGTCTGTCCATCTACAGACATGGCTGACCCACTTCCATTTCAGCATGCAGATTTTACGCGCAATATCGATGAGTTCTCAGTTCTTCACTAACACCATAAAAAATTTCCAGCTACGCTAAAGTAGAGAAGATCCCCGGCGGTTCCATCGAAGAGTCGCGCGTGCTCAACGGAGTCATGTTCAACAAGGATGTCACCCACGCCAAGATGCGTCGCTACATCGAGAACCCGCGCATCATCCTGCTCGACTGCCCGCTCGAGTACAAGAAGGGAGAGAGCCAGACCAATATCGAGATTTTGGGAGAACAGGTAAGATGAATAAACATTACAACTTAGATTGAGGTTCCAGGGTGAGGGAAAAGTAGATGGGGCCGACTAGGGCCAGTGCCTGCCAGGGTTACGGAATTAGTTCGAAAGAAAGAAATAGAGAGAAACCGCCCAGATAATTGTTTACATCCATGACACGTTATCTCCGTGTGCAGGACTTCACGCGGTTGCTGCAGTTGGAGGAGGAGCACGTGCAGCGTCAGGTGGAGGAGATCATCGCGCTGAAGCCCGACATCGTCTTCACTGAGAAGGGAGTGTCAGACCTCGCGCAACACTACCTCGTCAAGGCTGGCATTACGGCTATCCGCAGGTACGCATATTGATCAAATCCCGTTTTTTTTAGGGTAAAGGAACCCTTGTTGTCCGTCTGTCTGTTAAGATCCTTTATCTCGGGAACGCACGAATTACAACCATATACTCAGGTCGACCGTCCCATAAAGCTTTGAAAAAATAAACTTCTAAGTGCAAAAAAAAAGATACGGCTATTTATGCCGCAAAAACAATCAGGGAAAAAAAAATTATGGCGTATTTTCCGTCTAAATGTTGCAAGTAATACCAACCGTCTTATACATACTACAAATATAGGGAAAATTCTGAAAAGCTCGGAAATAACTGCGAGACTCGAATCCTGAAATATTTTTATTGATAGACTCGCATTTGAATTCAATCTCACCTGATGGAAAGCAATGTTGTGGTTATCGATAGAGCACACCTGCCAAGAAGCAACCTATTCACTCTTTGACTTATAGAACCTAGTAGCTGTCAGGAAACAATGTCTCTGGCGTTAGAGTTTTGCAGTCTAAAAAGTAAATAAACAATGTAGTTGTCTCGTATGATACAAAGAGCGCGAGGTGGATTAATTGCTTTGCTGATAGCCAGCTTAGAAAACAGCGCCACCTTGTGAAATTATTAAGTACTAGCAAAATCTTACTGTTCAGGTTCCACTGCAGCTAGTAGCGCGGCATTATTTTCAGATGTCGCCTTAAAAGATTTTGTGTTAGCTCAGATAATTATACGGATCAATGTTGAAAAAAAATACAAGCTTCAAACTTTAATAAAATTTTAAGGGTATAAATTAGACGGTCACCAAAAATGGATCAATGGTCACCAAATGGTTGATGGATCAATGGTCACCAAATTCTATCCAACTCAACTGTGATTGCCATAAAATGTAGGCTTGGGGTTACAAACTGGATAAAATAAGTTAGGTTAGGTTAAAATTGTGACCAACCGCGCGCGAGCCGAGCGAGCGAAGCGAGCGGTGCCGCGGCAGCGGCCGGCGAGCGCTACTTCTCGAATATTATTTGGTGACCATTTATCCGTTTTGGTAACCGTTTAGAACTTTTTTGGTAGTAAAATAGGTACTTTTTTGGGCGGTGTTTAAACACAAGCCAAATTTTAATAGAAAACTTAATCACCCTATCAGTCAGCCTTATTATGGGATCTCATTCATCAAAATATTCTTTGTTCTATGGAGTAACTATGGAGTTTCTTGTCCGTTCTTCGCCACAAGAATCTACCCTTCTGAATTGACAGCAGAGTCAGTATATTATTTTAAATTTAAATGATGTGAATGTTCAAAAGTGCCGTTCAATGGCCTCATTGAAATAAACGTTTTGACATTGACTTTGTTCAAATGTTGTTTTGTTCCCACAGACTGCGTAAAACCGACAACAACCGTCTCGCGCGTGCTTGTGGGGCCACCATCGTCAACCGTACCGAGGAACTCAAAGAATCGGACGTGGGAACCGGAGCCGGCAAGTTTGAGGTCAAGAAGATCGGAGACGAGTACTTCACCTTCGTCACTGAGTGCAAGAACCCTAAGGTAATGTAATTTATACTTCTATACTAATATATAAAGCTGAAGAATTTGTTTTTGTTTCCTTGAACGCACTAATCTCAGGAACTACTAGTCCGATTTGAAAAATTCAATTAAATTCTTCAGTGTTAGAGAGCTCATTTATCGAGGAAAGCTATAGGCTATATATCATCACGCTAAGACCAATAGGAGCGGAGCAGTAATGAAAATTGTGACGCAAACAAAGTTGCGCGGGTCAACTAGTACTAATATATAAAGCTGAAGAGTTTGTTTTTGTTTCCTTGAACGCGCTAATCTCAGGAACTACACACTAGCAAGTACATGTTTTACAGAATAGTGACGCCACAAGCACCCAGTCTTAATTCTTGATGCGTTTTATCTTCGTAATTTTTTTTTATTTGATAAAGCAAAAAATACGTGTCCAATATTTTTCGATAATCTAACTGACGGAGTAAATAGAATCATATTATTTTCACTCAGAAATCATCCCTATTTTCTGTAGAATAGTGGCAATTTTGCTCATTGGTTTCTTAAAAACTCACCCAAAAACATGAAATGAAGCAAGGCAAGTGTTAGTTTTACAATCCTGCTATAGTCTACGTCTAGTCAGTGTTGTAAAGTAATATTTCTTGCTTTTCAGGCGTGTACCATCTTACTGCGCGGTGCTTCAAAGGACGTGCTTAACGAGATCGAGAGGAATCTCCAGGATGCTCTTCACGTCGCTAAGAATTTGGTAAGTAACGAATCTACACTGGCAAAACACTATGAGTTTTGTATTAGGCGATAATGTAAACGGCATTGGGAAAGTAGTACAATGTATATACCATCTAGTGTTGCATATTCAAAACTCATAAGTGAAACATACTTGACAACGACGCTTCTGTTCCATCACATAGAGTTCCTTCTTCTTATCGTGTGGGCAGTAAGGTCTAACGACCCCACAGACCCACCTTAGTGTCAGAGTTTCTAAACCGCCTCAAGTTCCTTCTATTAATATTGTACAAGACCTACGAATGCCAGCTGGTACCAATGGCTTAACGTGCTTTCAGAGATATGAGGAGTCTTGCTGTATAATGCCTGGCAAGAGTTGCTTAACCTATTGACAGCTAGAGTGTAAACGCATCGGCGTCCCTACCACACCAAGCACAAATTCAGCGCAAATATCTAAAAAAAAAAAAAAAACTATTCCAACATCTTATTGTAAATTAATTATTATAAATCATTGCTTTTCGTTCCATATTTTATAAATAAAATATTACTCGTAACGTAATAACAGAAAACTTGATTTATTTTGTACTTAAAAATGTTGTTTGCTTGTCGGCTATAGCCGACGGCGACGGTGGCGTGTTGGGCACGTTTTCGTTTGTCGGCTATAGTCGACCGTGGCGGTCAAAAGGTTATCCTGCCAGAGCTCGTCACTTGTGTGTGAATCCACTTTGTATATAATGAATATGTCTGTACTGCAGGTGCTGAACCCGCGGCTGGTGGCGGGCGGCGGCGCGGTGGAGATGGCGGTGTCGCAGGCGCTGTCCGCCAACGCCGCGCACAACACGCCCTACCGCGCGGTCGCGCAGGCGCTAGGTCAGTGGTTCCTAACCTTTTCAATATTGTTACCCCTGTGACGTATTAAGAAAACTGATTTTATCCCAATCTAAAAATGTTACAACATGCATGTTACAACAATACAAGCAAATACATCTTTATTAATCACAATAAGTCAAATATTGTAGTCAAAAATTACACATCAGTCTCATAAGATTTTGAATTTTTGCGGCAATTTTTACAGTCGATGTTACCAATCGATGTATCGATATTTTTAACGAAACATCGATAGTTCGATGGTTAAAAATTATAACCATCGATGCAAAGATGTCGGTGTTTTAATTTCTCAACATCGGGCCCCACCCATAATGGCGAGATGACCATGACAACCCGACGACAGCTAGAAAAACGTATTTCATTTAGATTAGCTCTTAATTATTTAGTTTCTTGTTACCCCCATAGAATAGGTAGCTAATTTACCCCCAGATACCGCATTAGGTGAATACTTGATTTATTTACTCATCAGCTTCTGCCAGCGGCTTCGCCCGCGTGCTCCCTAGGGAACATACTCCCGGGATAAAAAGTTGCCTATGTGTAACTCCTGACTATAGTCTACCTCTGTGCCTTTCATGAAGGTTTTTTCAGGCGTTCTGCGGGTCTAAAAAGGTCACTAGCAGATTTAGAAAGCAAGTTACGCTACCCGTCACTGTCAAATTTTACCAATCAACCTTGAACCTAATGTGTTAGCGATACAGATGAAAATGAAAGGAGATTGCCCATCCTTCTATGGACCGCCGTTGCGCACAAAAATAAGTTGTGTGATAGCATAAATTGGACATAAAAGAGGGGACATTTCCAAGGAAATAAAAATTAACTATTTATTTTGTAGGGTTATTATTATTTTTTGATTTTCTGTTCAAGTTTTGAGGTTAGTTTTGTAGCTAACCTTCTACCAAAAAAAGCAGTATTTTCCGTTTCTACGAACATGCTGTGATAGTACGACCGAGCCTGTTTTAACTGGTAGGAACCTAGAGTACTAATAATCTCAGAACATGTAATGTAAGTCTTGGAAATATGTCCAAATGTGGATGCTCAGCATCTATGGTTAGGAAAATGGCTCTCCTTTTATTAATATTTTCATTTTGTATGTACGCACCCAAATGATTTATTGTATTCAATCTAGCTTTAGCTAATTCTAAGAATTTTTGAGCATCAGGCTGGTCTACAATCGGCGCATGGAACTTATTTAAAAGTGCGCATGTAATATTAGAGTCTAATATAAGGTGTGTCGATGCGCGGTTGAAGTATTCTTGGCGAAAGAATTTAAAATCGCGTTTTATACGTCCATTTACAACTTTAACCACCCATCGACATATTGTTACACATCTAGATCGATTTGCCTATCCTGTGATAAACTGATTATGGCCTTCCAAAAGTGACTCAGGCATATACGCTTTATAGCCATGGCTATGCAATTCGCCAATTACATCTCTGAAACCCCTATCTAAAATAAAAAAATCCCCAGGCCTAAAATAATTTCTTAATACACTGGTTTCATTGCGAAATTCAGAGGACATAATGTCCGAATCACTTTTAGTTGCTGGGAATGAGCCAGATGATTGTAAAATGAATCCATCACAGCAGACAAACAAAAATGGTTTTAACAAATTAAGATATTTATGTAAGCTGTATGGTTTTTGGTATGAATAATTACTACTATTTTCCACGTAGACATAAGTACCATCACATATAACAGTTGCTGGCTTGGTAGAAACTGACATATCTGGGTTTCCAAATAAACCCTCTGGAATGATTTTATTTCTAGCTGCCACGTCTTGTATTGACATGTGACCATGTCCTAAATATAAGAGTACAAATGTATTACCCAAACAATGTCTTGATTTAGACATACTCGTATATCTTTCTAAAGTGCTTCTAGGAAGTCGAAACAATGTTGATAAGCGTTCATTGCTGTCACCAGTTCTAAGTTTAACCAGGATTATACTTAAAGCCACACTAGGGCAAGGAGTTTCCAGTGCCAGCTGTGGTACATGTGATAATTACTGATAGAATCGTTCAGCATTGATCCCTAACCAATAATGACAGAGATGTGGATTCATTTCTCTAATATTAGAAAAGTCGTACTGTCTGCGAGTACCTCTATCCATAATTGACATCATGTCATCCATTTGGCCCCCAGTAAAATTATTATAATGAAACTGTAATTCATCCCAAGAACCAATACTAAGATGATAACTGCATATTCGGGCACTAATTGGTATATACAATTTATGCTCTGACAATAACATTTCCTTTATAACAGATGGTACCAGCAAACGTTCTGTATTCCTACAATCAACAAAAATACAATGCAGTGATGATGCGGCTGTTCCTTTATAAATATCCTCTCGCGCGTTTCTCGTACAGTTCCCGTCACGCAAGCTTGCCTCCACAAAGTACGCCGCAATCGGCTGCGCAGCACGTCAATTTGACAACAAACATACAACCGCGCGGGTGTAATGGCATCTCACTCGCTCGTATACGTTCGATGCATAAGCGTGTCCCGCTTGGTCGATGCAATCCGACTGTGGATGCGAAAAGTGTTACAGGTTGTTATTGTTTTTAATGATTTATTTTGGTTATTTCTTACAGTTTGATTTGTGTTTTTGTGGTGTATGTGTTTGTTGTGTTACTTTTTGATATTTTATTGTTACTGGTAGTCTTTGTTACTTGTTTATAGTATAATACGTTTAAACAAAAAAATATTTTAGGAACGTAACACTTTTTTACGCGATTGCACCTGCGCGGACTTCACTCAAACCTAACTTCCGAGGGGCAAGCCACGCTAACGCGAACTGTACACCCATGTGTACGAGAAACGCGCGAGAGGATACGTGAGATTATTTTAGGGCAGTGTGCAACATTATGATCCTGATGCAAATGCTGAATAGGTTGTGGTGGTGGTGTAGGTATTGAGAAATCCCTTGAAGGCACAGAAGATTCTGATGCACTTTCCACTTCACGACTTGATGTAGCAACATCCATGTTCTCTTGTGTTGCAATGGCTTCTTCACGAACAAACTGCGTTTGCCTAACTTGATCATGATGAGTCTGTCTTCTCACACTTCTACAGGCATTCGTCTTTCTAGCCTTTTTCGAAGCAAACTCTTTCTAGCCTGTGCACCTAAAAAAAGAAAATTGAAAGCTTTAACCTTACTAGAAAGGATTTCAAGCGTAACATTATACACCTAAAATAATTATGATATGTGGAATACAGGTCAAATACAAAATTAAATGATCAAGTTGAAAATATCATGAGATGTTTTTGTAATTTCTGAGAATTATTTTAATGAGGGAAGTGTTATTATATACAAGTATAGATACCTGCTGAGTAGGTATGCACAACATTATGACATTTCCTTCAGGGCTATCAATTGATACTCTGTGTGTCTTAGCTCTTAATATGGAAGATCGACAGACAAAGCACACTTCTTGATGTCCATAAGCTCATTCAATTGTTGATCCAGCCAATAAGTTTAGAGATGCTCTTACAAGTATTGTATAACATTCTTGACAAACAACATCCTCCACTGACATCTAAAAATAAATATAAAAGATACATAAAACATTCTGTTTAGATATTGGTCTTAGTACTAGTTTAATAAAAAATATACATTTTTGTCACAAACAGACAAAACAAATACAAAATCAAATCAAAGTAAGAAAAGTAAGTACAACTTCTTTTTTTGTGGTGGTATCTCATCATGATACAATCATTAATTATTTGAATGAAACAGTTTCCAGTATCACTTGTGAAAGTTAAATGCACAACGAAATACAAATAGTGCTAAAAGACTTGGACCCCCATGTCTTGGGATAACTAGGATTTTTTCTTGTATCTATAGTATCAATACTACTTGCTTAGCTTTGCACGTATGTCTAAAAGTGTGCGAGTCTTGAGAAAAGTGCTAAAAAACAATAAAACATAACTCAATAAATAAGATTATACTGACCGTTGCTGGTGCAATCCAGGATCGTAAAATTCTAACCATTACATCCGTTGCTTCCCCGAATTGACGGGGTAAAGGATGAACCAGAGAAAGGGCACAGTTCACACAGCGTGACATTTTTAATACAATTGTTTTGATTTTCTGCACAGTCTCGGACCGTAGTCGCAAACAAATGTTCTAAACAATCCACACCACTAGCACAGAAACAGTGCAATGGTCTTCAAAAAGATATCTTGTTCGTGCAGGAATCCGCAGACTCTACTGGACACGTACTCGACGTAATAATAAGTTATTTGTTATCATAAAAAAACTCTACAACTTATCAAATAAAACAAAAATTCGTTGCCGCGCCGACACGATGCTATGTTTGACTTGACAGTGACTTGAGTTTTGATGACAGTTCACCTTTCATTTGCCCCTAGTAGTGTTACCAACAGTTAATCTAAATCACCCTGACCAAAACTGATTTTTTAACTAATGAAAGATTATTAATTACGAAAGAAATATTTTTTAATAATATTAATTACAAATAAAAATATGAATCACGCGGGAATATCTTATATTTGAAATATTTTTTAAAACAGCATCTGCCACTACATATCAGTTTAAACCGATTACGGGGAAGTTCTTCAAGTTGTCAACACTGCTTTCACTTTAAGAAAGCCATTTTGAAAATAAGCAATAAAATCGAATTAGTAACTATTAAGACACAAAATATAAACCCCACATACGATTTCGATCAAGATAAGTAAGAAAAGTTAAAAAAAGATTTCATAATTTATGACTATATTTTTGTTGCTACACTGTTTTCTTTTATAGCGATACTAGTTCTGGGCAATGGCCTTTGACAGATTGTTGTGAAATCCTTACTAATATTATAAATGCGAAAGTAACTTTGTCTGTCGCGCTTTCACGCCAAAACTACCGAACCGATTTAAATGAAATTTGGTACACATACAGTCTAGAGCCTGAGAAAGGACATAAGCTACTTTTTATCCCGGGAGTATTTTTCCTAGGGACCACGCGGGCGAAGCCGCTTTCAGAAGCTAGTTTACAATATGTAACTGTCCCGGACAAATATTTAATTTCGATACGTTCGAAAGCGTCGTCGTACGTCGCGGTGGGTTCCGAGGAAGCGAGTGGTCGCCAGCAGGACCGGCTCGATCGCTCGTTGATGACGCTGGCACGTAGGTCGTTCACGTCGCCCGCGCCGGCGCGTACTGTAGGCGTGTTGGTTGGGTGCGATTCCCAACAACTACTCAGCAGAAATATTTATAAGTTTTCTGTTGTTGTTTGGTTTATATGAACAGCATTGTCAATAACAATCGGCATGTCCCTTCCAGAGATCATTCCGCGCACGCTGGCACAGAACTGCGGCGCCAACACCATCCGCACGCTGACGGCGCTGCGCGCGCGGCACGCCGCCGGCGGCAGCGCGGCCGGCATCGACGGCGAGACCGGGGAGATCGTCGACATGGCCGTCAAGGGCATCTGGGAGCCGCTCGCTGTTAAACTTCAGGTGATTAACAACTCTATATCTGTGTCTCTAAGTCCTGAAATTCCCTGCCGAAGTATGTGCTTTGTGATAGCTACAACCAGCGGGTCTTTAAGGCAAGAGTGGAATAGGTTACTCATAGGCAAGTGTGCTCCATCAACGACAACGTTTTCGCTTTCCTTTTAGATGCTATTTTGGTCAAATGCCACCCTATTAATAATACAATATTTGTATACTAGCTGATCTGTTAAACGTTGTTTTGCCATATAAATAAAAAAAAATAGCCTACGACCTATCAAATACACACAAAAATTTCATAAAAATCGGTCGAGCCTTTTCGGAGAAGCTCAATAACAAACACCTTGACACGAGATTTTTAAATATTAGATTAAAAAAACAAAAATACTGTTTGTTGTTGATGGTACTTGCCAAGGGATACTCTGTTACCCAGTTACCGGATTGTAGAGGTCAGATATGCAGTCAACCCATGTAAAAATGTAGTACCTGGCTTCATTTTGTTAGACTGCAAGACAATCCCAAAATAATATTATGTAGTTGGGAAAAGGCTTCTCCTTTTCGAGTCGATGGTTAACTCCACTTAGGCCCAGTAGGTGGCTGTTCTGAACAGAGGCCTAGGCAGATTGATTCCAAATCCACTTTCTTCAATGTTCCAGGTTTACAAAACAGCGGTAGAAACAGCGATCCTACTCCTCAGAATCGACGACATAGTGTCCGGCTCCAAGAAGCGAGGCGGCAACGAGCCCGCAGCGCCCTCGCAGATGATGCAGGGGATGGAGTAACTACACTAGCTATTACATTCTAATTTACGTGTTCAAAGACTAAATCTCTAGCATCTGAAGTTGGGAATAGATAGGGGTATATCTTTTATTTCGGTGGTGTCATTACTAACTCAGATTTTCACTGTCTTTAAAGTTGGTCAAAAATGCTTGGTATCTCAATTCAGGGACAGCACAAACCGTTTGCTATAATCGTGTAGTTCGAAAATAATTGAAGATCGACTTTAGTTGCTTTTGGTTTACTGTGATTGAAATAAAGTCACATGAAGAGGTTTGCTTTCTCTATGCTAAGTAAGACCCTGATTGAGTTCTAGAAGGTCTATGCTACGTGATGGTTCAGTTGAAATAAAAAGATAGCTTGTCAATTTTCTACTTTGGCGGGATTTTCCAAAGATTGGCTCTGTTTTGTGTGAGCTCGGATAGTTGTCTGTGTACAATACTCGAACTTTCAGTGAAAGTTTTTTATTATAAACATAGGTATCGTTGGTATCAAGATGTTGCTTATAGGCCAGTTTTAGGTTGTAATGGTGCACGCATAGAACGCTAGCCCACCCGACAGCACCTTAGCACGCCCTAGTTGACTCGAATCCATCCTAAAATGTTACTTATAATCTTATTTCTAAGAAAAGGCAGGCCTAAGGGAGTATTTTCAAAGTATTCTACAGATTTAGTCCTTGAACATGGCGGAACCGTATTAAAAATAAACTAGCTTTTAGGTATTGTGGAACTAAGTTAAAATACCAGTTCCGCGATTCGGTATAGATAGCTTTCGCATATTTTAATGCTAATGATGCCTTATTTAAAGCGTTCCATCACTCTAATAAAATAATTTCTAATGTTATAACTACTTTACGTATTTCTTATTATTTATCATAATGTTTTCGTCTGTACACAAGAGTGCATTTAAGTTCTTTATTTGCTATTTTAAAACTGAACAATTAATAGTATTAAAAAGTTTTATGTATCAAACGTTTTGTTTTTTTTTTCACATTTGTTCATACCTGTATAGTATACATTATTATTTTCATTCTGACCTTAAAAAACTTGCTTTAAAGTTGGTATAATGTTAATTTGGTAATGTTGAAAATGATTTTGATTGGTATGCTATTTCAAAAGCCTCACACTACCACTCTTATGAAATAAGAACTAATATTTCTATTTCTATATTTTATTAAAACCAATTGTAATTTGACACCAAGTTGTTTCATTTATGCTGAAAAGTAGAATAATTCTGTTCTTTTAGCTTCTCTGAATGCTTTTGATTGGATTTACCACCCCAAACAGAGATAAAAACTACACTGTTTTTTTTTTAATTTTCTTTTAACCATAACAATTCAAGGTCAACCGGAAGTACCCTAAAGGTTTTGGGTCGAAAGCTTATAAGGTAGTTCCCGTTGACCTAGAATCACGAAGTTTTGCAAAAAGCAAGTCTTACAGCACAAATAAAGGTAAATTCCAGAAAATAAATACGAGCTCAAAATTAAGGTAAATTTTGTTCCTTACAAGTTTTCGCGAAAATCTAAATTTTCCCATATCTTTTTATCATGTTGACTCAGGACACCTAATAGGGATTTAGGTGGTACGGAACCTTCGGTGCGCGAGTCCAACTCGCTCTTGACCGGTTTTTTTTACTACTTCCGCTTTTAGCGGCGTGGAAGGGATTGTCAGACTCCTACTGACTTAAACCCCCACCCGTGTTCCTCCTAGTGTTCTTTGCGTTCCAGGGCCGCGGTAACTCGTTGGAAAAAATTCCGCAAACCTGGCAGGAGTACCCAATGACATTGCCTGACCCGGGAATTAACTCTGGACAACCTCAGGTTCGGTGGTTCTCGCGTCAGGAGTTACATTCGGGTTTTCCATTTGGAATTTCTCGGTGGTGGCATCCATAAGACCACTAGATCAACGAGACAATCAAATGTCCTACGGAGGCCGAATATATGTCCCGAATGGGAAAAGTCCTATGAACAATGACAAAAATACAGATTACAACATCAAAATATCAAAAAGTATTATGTGAATACTTCCGTGATGTTTGGGGAATGTTGGACTAAAATGTTAGATAATCTCGCGCCGATCGCAGATGGGGCTCGGCAGAGAGCGCTGACAGACAGGCGACACGCTTCCCCGTGCACATTGTACCGAGCATTTCAAATGTATCTACAGTTATTTGTATGTTTCCATTGATGGTTTTGGAACTGAAAAGTAGTTTTGTTTACATTGTTAATACACAGACATACTTATTATTGTAGTAAAAAGTAAATATTCCATTAGGTGTGATTACGATCTTTTTGCCGGCTCATTGAGTGGCAACGAAATGTGTGAGTTTCCAAGTGTCGTTACGTAAGCTTGACTCGATGGGATTAAGCGGAATTACCCTGAGTATAAAGCTGTATGCAGACGAAGAGCATGGCGTACGTCAAATTACATATATTTTAGACATGCGTGTGTTAGTTGCTAACTCGGAGTTAACAACCGCATAGCTGAAGTAATTTTCATACACGTTGACATAGTTTGTGGTCTGCTTATAAGTATGAAGAATTGCCACGAAAGTTAAACTAACTTAGCTTAAATTTTGGTATGTTGTGACCTTTACAAAGCAAATACTGCTCATGAATTATGGTGTAGCATTAGAAAATGCTTTGCCAATTTAAAGGTAGAATAAAAGCTATTGGCGGCTCCGAACACTCCGCGAGTTTCTTCGCAGTAGGAAATTCATGTGACACTAGGGTTGACGGGTACTACGCAGCGATAAGCGAACTTTACTATCCCATACCAAAAAATAATCGGAGCAAACCGATTATTATTTGTTGTCTTAATTTACAGTAAGTCTACCTTCTAAAACCCTTCCCAACAGCTCGCAAGAACAACACAACAACATAAGCTACCTTTTTGGGGGAAATCCTCATGGATGTCCTCCGCCCTGGGAGACTCTTACTGACTAAAACCACCCCGGTGCTTCATCTCTCACCAACCGGGGATCGCGAGAACTAATGCGATTTCCGTAATCCCCGGCTAGTGCCGGCCCGCCTCTGCGGGCCACCTCGGGTCAGCGGGGGGAGTGAGGGTTTGACTCCCCCCGCGACGTCAAAGAGGGGCGCTCGGGAACACCACGCGCCGCCACCTCGGGTCCGAATGAAAGTCCGCCGCCCCTGGACCCAGTTAGGGGGGCGGGAAGAGGGCAGCGTAGCCCTCCTCCGACGCCCGGTGCGCCTACTGCGGGCCGTGAGAGAGGTTGAGATCTCCCTCTCCCTTTCCGCAGCCTCCTTCTGCGCAACATAAGCTACCTACTCTTCTTTTTTTCTTTTGCCTGGCCCTTTCCCATTTACTTGGGGTCGGCCCTCCTTATCATGCGTCTCCAGGCAGCTCGGTCCTGGGTTGTCTCATTGATGACTTGGGCTTCTTTAAGGTTCTTATTAACTACGGACATCCATGTGATTCGGGGTCTTCCTCGTCCTCATAAGCTACATCGTCAACATAAGCTACCTACTCTAACATAATAAATTATTAACTGTTACAAACATGTCTGCCTACTCCCAAACCTAACAAGCCGTAATCATACCCACATTTTCCCATGAACCGTATCACATAGACTTTCGTGGTTGACAATGGAAACGGTGTTCGATTGTGCTGACAAACAATATGGTCGCCTGCCGTGACCGCGGCTCGGCCGGACCCCGTCGACATTACTCTGCCGAACTTCGACGAGGCTGGTGACTGGACCGGATTATGAAAAGGTAAGACGAATCTTTATAATTATGATAATTTGATTATATCCTAATCCTAACTTTTTCTTTATTATTATACTAATATGATAAAGCTGAAGAGTTTGATTGTTTGTTTGAACGCGCTAATCTCTGGAACTACCAGTCAGATTTGGAAAAATCTTTTTGTAAATGATAGTCACATTCATGAGGAAGCTATAGGCTATACGGGAACAGGGAAAACGGGATATGAGGGATGCGCGTACGAAGTCGCGGTCCAAAAGCTATCAATGTATTAAAAATTCTAAAGTGAGTTTGTAACGATTTTGGTACAGAGATAGATGAGAACTTGGTGACGGTTACAAGCGAATTTTTTTTGCGAAAATCTATATTAACGCGAACGAAGCCGTTGCCAAAAGTTAGTTTATTGTATACCTCAGTATACCTACCTAAGTCACCTGAAAGATAGTTTTCCGGGATGGAAATAGTAGGTATCGAGGAAACTAAATGCTATTACTTTTAATTGTTTTTATTATACATACCAACATTTGTTTCGCCCGGGACTCAAACATTAATGCGTGGCCAACCAATCGGTCTGTCAGCCATTGCGATGATCTGGTTACTCTTGCACCCTTTTTTATTTCTAACTTCATTGCCGCCAATATTTCTAACAATTTTGCCGCCAATATTTTTACGTCTAATTCAGTGATTGCAGGCGTGATCATCCAAGGGGATGTTGAAAACACACTTGTTGAGTTTTACCGGTCGTTAACTTCGAAGCATCAGTCCCAAGTGCTGTGTCTAGCCGTTTAGCGGGAAACCACGTGCACTTTCCTTCGTGACGACTGGTGTAGGTAGAGGTTGAAGTTCTGGTTGATATTATTTAATTGATAGAGCTTCATGAACTAACCATTTTCAATGACCGTACCTGATATACCTACTAGTGGCGTACCTGCCCAGTCACTCATATAATCACTCGTTTTTTCCTTTTCAAACTTGACTGCGAGAACCAACTTGGGTATTGTAGGAAAATTTCATGGGCGCTGGTGCCGCCGGTTAGTAACGTTGAAGTCTGTCCAAATCGCGTCTTCATTTACCTCTTATTTTAATCATGAATGTAAATTTTGCTGATACGGCCAGCCCCGTTTGCGAGCCCCCCAGACCCATGGGGCCTGGTCCACCACTTTGCAGCTTAGAAGTAAAGAAACCGGCCGAGTGCGAGTTGGAATCGTGCATGAAGGGTTCCGTACTATAAATCTTAAATTATATAACTTAAAAGCGTGGCTAAGTAAAAAAAAGGTTCGGAGGCAAGACATTATCATTATTTAAAGCCCCTGATGTGTTCTTAAAGATTTCATACTGATTTATCAAAGTGTGTTTTCATAGGGTTCAGCATATTAGATGTGTCTTGTGTCTTTGTCATGTCATGTCGTCTTTATCTATCGGCAATTTAGTTACGATCGATGTCCCATTGTTTCTCATAAGTGAACTAGGTTTTGTTCCTTTGTTCAAACAGATGGATTGAGTCGTTTTGTTAATTAGAACATAACTTGTAACATTATCATTTGGATGGAAGAATTCTACGGTAAAAGCTTCTCTAATATACCGATTGATGAGTTTGAATTCCATATTTTGAAACATCGCTAGGTATTTTCGTATTGCCGACTGCCGTGGTTACTAAACCAGTAGTAGGTACTACTCGAATCGTAGCTGATTTGATACCTATTTCTTGTAATAACGATTTTCAATAGCACTATCGGTTTTCTGGGTCCGACAAGTTAGAAGAAACCGTATCGTGACGCATGGGATTGTCTTGATTTATGGACATCTAAGCGGTTCTAGGCTAGCTCCGCCAGTCATGGTCTCCATCCATGATTTCGGAGATGGTAATCATACCCGCCAGTAGGACTGTATCACTAATCTTCAGTTCTATAATCACCGATGCTATTCAGGACTTTTCCATTCAATAAAACAGTTATTTGCAACATGCCAGGAGCGTACCCTCAGCCTATTCGGACAAATTCTGCGTTCATCTAACATCTAAGCATGGTCTGTAAAGGATATGAGCATGATACTGAGCCGGATCGAAACGAAAACGCGCTTTAGGCAGAAAACCGGCAAGATAGATAGACGTACGCTATTAATTAGACTGTGAGCTGGAGTCAGCATATAGATAACGAGCGGCCCTCATTGCAGGAAATGGAGATGTGTCGTACCTATGTGGTTGCGAATGTTGCGATCGTCAATAGTGAGGGAACGACGCAGGAAATGGTTTTCATTGGGGTTCATATCACTGTTTCTTAGTTGGTAATGTGATGACGCGGTTAACAGGTTCGCTGTCCAGGCTCCAGAGTGGGAAAGGTCCATAAGTCCAGTTATGTTTTTATAAAAAGTCGGTGTCCTGCCAAGTCCGCATTAAATATGTAACTTTCTCCTCAAGTCCACAGTGTCAGATGGTTTAGAAATTGTACGGGTGAACATACCACATACGGTCTGTGGACTGATATGGAAGTCTCTCTACAGACCGTATGAGGTCTTTGGACAGTGAACCTGTTAATTTGGCTGCCGGCACTCGTTGATGAGTCCGCAACAGCTGGTTTCTCTGGTGGTGTACCCACCAAAGGAACCCGCAACGAAGTCATTCGCCAGAGAACTAAAGTCACCGACATTGCGCCTAGGATCAGCACGCTGTTGTGGAAATGGGCCGGCCATGTCTGCAGACGGACAGACGGTCGATGGAGCAGACATGTGTTAGAGTGGAGACCGCGTATGGGCAAATGTAGTGTGGGACGCCCTGCGCACGATGGATCGATGATTTAAAGAAGGTGCCTGGCAGCGGATGGATGCAGACTGATCAAAACCGGGATGGTGGGTGCTCTTTGGAGGAGGCTGACGTTCAGCAGTGTACGGATATTGGCGGAAATAATGATGATGAGCGTGAAGTGAACTAGACTGTCATTCCATCTTGATTGTATGGATTGATAGCTCTCTTCACCTACGCATACACGGTGACTGGTTTACAAACTCGCATAGCGGTAGATGACCACTTCACTCGCTTGAATATTTTTGCTCAGGTTTGTTTGGTCGTTTCACATTCATACATATAGTTTCGCCAATCTATACTTATAAAATCGTTTGTCCCGGCTGACTGTACCAACGCACAGCCAAAATTACCTACTTAGTCTAAAGAGGCAATAAGCTAGAAATATAGTTGTATTTGTAACGCAACCATTAGCTAAGAAAGGATTTTCGAAATTTAAACTTTATTGGGGGAGTCGGGAGGGAGAAGTTTATACCGCGATAACCGCGAGATCTACGCGGTTGATGCTTTTTTTTTAAAGTCGCCTCTCTCTCTCTCTCTTCAATCGGTCCCTCACTGCTGAGGATCGTGACTCCGTTTTATTCCGTCAACCAGTTGTCTCCATCGGTCCCGTTCAACTCACATACACAAACAGCTAGACCCAGAACAAACTATTTGTAAGCCATGCAAATATTTTGTTCCGCGCAGCAGCCCTTCGCTCAACCGCTACGCCAACAGTGTCGTCAAATCATGTCGCGGATATCAACGAGTCGATCAACATACGAGTAATACTAGTCAAGACTTCAGCGCCCAAATCTCAGGTGATTTGAATAGCCTGACCCATGATGTAAGTACTCGCAGGGCTAACGACCATACCCTTAACTAGGTCAGCCTTCAATGGGCTGGATTTATAACGGAATCGATACAATTGTCAGCTTTGTGGAGCGTGACGTGGTCTGTCACCAAATTGTCGTGTCGTGGGATCCAGGTGCGCTATTGTTGGTAACGGGGCTATTGTGACGGTTTTCTTTAGTTATTTTCGGGGTTCGTCGAGTTTGTACTGGAAGTCTGGTACTTTATGTACTTACTCCAGATCGGTGGGATTACCCGATGTTGCGGAGGTGGATGCGGCTCCACGCTGAATGTTAACTGTATATTTTTGTCTGTGTCTGTACCCTACTAACACTAGATTTTAAGTAAAATTGTTACTAACCCTATGGACTCCGGTCTGAAATAAAAACATTCTATTCCATTCTATTCTGCTATTATTATTATTATTAAATCTACCTTCTATACCTAGCCTACCTGCAAACAACTCGTTTTTAAGGGATATTGCTGTATCTTTGCCCACTCAACTGAAAGAAATCCGCGAGTAATTTCTTACAATAATGTGTTTCTAAATATAATCTACATATTTTTATAAAAAAAAAATAATAATCATTTATTTCAATCTATTCAGATCACAATCAACATTTTGAACCACAGTAATTATAATTAGATAAAAATAATATGTTAATCAAATAATATAAATAAAATTTAAAATGTCTAAATTAAACCTAACCCAAATTAAAATCATAAAACAACATACCTATAAGTAATCGCAAAATAAAATTAAAATCATAAATATCATCATAAAATAACAAGAGAATTTCAGTACCTTTGAGTCATTTTTGTTTGTTCGTCAGAAAATTAATCATATAAAATGATTCATGTATCTACTGACAATCAAACATGTTCGCAAATTTTTCGCGTAAGCCAGTTGAAAACCGTCGTTTGATATCTACACGTAGATATTTTGTCATTTCACTGCTCTGCAATGATTGCAGTACCTATTACTTATAGATCTATAAGAGCCCCCACTTTCGGTTCAGGCGTCTACATATATTTCCCGTCGGCTGAAATGACAACGTTTGTCCACTTGCATTATTTCAGCTAAAATAGTGTCGATAGTTACCAGAAAATAATAATTTCATATTCAACTAAGAGTGAAATGGCTTCCTTTTCTGAAACCTGCATACCTACCTAATCCATTTTGAAATAACCAGTGATAGTTTAGTCGTCGGCACACGTGTGTGCCATACCAAATAACGCAGTTTGAACTTTTTTTTTTTTAAACGCAGTGTTTAATATGCTATCCCATCGACCAAAAAACATGGCGGCCGATTTTTTTTACAATAAAACTATGCTATTGTTGTGGCGTCACTTCGGCTTTTGCAACCTGTTGATTACAAGCTAAACATACATACTAACTCAAACTGTGCGATTTCCTTTACATCGCACCAAAATAAAATCATTTCTACATTGATACAATATGACATAGAGAATAAATACGGTCCATTTACATACAAGTGCGATATTGTGATTGCAGTCCAATTATTTGGGCCTACCTAGGTATTATGTGGCAATAATAGTAATTTTGCTATTTATGTCCTTGGTTTGAAATGATAGTCATCATTATTTGCCCATCACACCATTGACATATGTACTTAATACATACCTATGTTTCAAATGTGTGTTCATTGCCAATTTCTCTGATTACAGCTTGGTTTGTAACCTTATTCTTAGGTTCTGAATCTACGCGAAGGCCAGTTTCCCTAGAGTCATTTTCCTCGTCATTTTGGCTGAAATTCTTCAGTTGCTGCAATCCTAAGCTTCTAGTAGGTATCCAACGGATTCCCCGTTCATACATAGCCTTTTTTGATCTATGGGAAATCATCAAATGACTCCTCCCGCTCTGGGTGAAGCAGAAAGGAGTGTCAGACTCTTACTGACTAAAACCCTTCCGTGTTCCTCCTAGTGCCCTTTGCGTTCCAGGGCTGCGGTGACTCATCTTCTGCCTAGCCTTTTCCCAACTATATTGGGGTCGGCTTCCAGTCAAGCCGGATTTAGCTGAATAACAGTATTTTACGTGGCGCGGTGCCTACCAGACCTCCACAACCCATTAACTGAGTAACATAGTAATTCGTGGCAAGACTGGAGTCAGATTTATTGGCTTCTGACAAGATCTACAAAGGACAGCCACCAACGGCTTAACGTGGTTTCCGAGGCACGGAGGAAATTCGGTATGTTAAGATTACTATGTCATGTCACCCATCCACAGACCAACCTTGGCAAGCGTCGCTTAACCTTGAAGATCGACTCGTGCGGCTGTTATTATCTAGCCACGAACTCCTCCCAGGGCCGCGGTGACTCTTTCGATCAACAACCCTGGCAGGCACTGGACCTAGCGGACCCCTTCTTCTACGCTGACATCTCTTCGAGGCGCGCGTGGAACACAACGCGCCGTCGACCCGGGCTTCATATATAGCCTGGAATCGAAACTTTGTTTGATATTTTCCTGGCTACAATCTATTCAACAATCTTCGGCTTCTTCCACTTCTTGCCACTTATTATTATGAAAGGTTCAGGCATAAGTTCCTTAGAAAAGAATAAAATATAATCCTCGTTATTATGTGTTCAGTCAGCAAAGCTATTTGATATACAGGCAAAAAATGTTTCTTGTAACTTCTCTTTGGTTTAGCAAGCATGGCAGATTTTAATTTCAATTTATTCATAAAAACTTTTACAATAAACTGTGCATAAAAAGCCGCAGATAACTGTTTCTCCAACAAAACGACCCTTGACTTCCTTCCCACTTAGGTATCTACATAATTAATTCAAAGTACTGTTAATTTGATCATCATATCAGCTGAAAGACGTCCATTGCTGGACATAGGCCTCCCCCAAGCGTCGCCACAACGGTCCTGTCCTATGCGTCTTGAATCATCCAAATCGGCTGACAATTGGCGAAAATATCGCTGAACAAACATTTTTCATGGGATCTCATCATCAGATCCTAATTTATACCTTCCATCATCAGCTCAGCAACATGAGATGATGATTACCAGGCACAAATATCTGAATTGCGTTAGAAAATTTATGAAAAACATTGCATGTGCCTATAAAATTTGAGTTTTGGCCTCGATTTTCATGGGATCCCATCATCAGATTCTAACATGGTGACAATGGAACCAATCGGGAAGTATACCCTTACAGATGAAACAAGAACTTTTCAAGTCGGTTCACAAATGACGTAGTTATGAGGTAACAAATAAAACAATCGAATTGAGAACCTCCTCCTTTTTTGAAGTCGGTTAAAAACAGATTCGGTTGAAATACCTTCTTAGATATTCACTATTTAGGAAGAGAATACGTGTAATACCCTGGTAGCACATTCCTTTGAGTTGAAACCGCTGGCAAAAGCTAATTTTCAAAATATCCCAATGGAAAACTCAGTGAAATGCCAAAACACGAGGTCGTCCAACGAGCTCGAATGTTTGGCGTTGGCGCACAACAGATAAGGGTCACGCTTGGCCGCCGCTTCCGACTGATTTCATCACGCTTCCGACCGGCCGCGGTCACTGCACCAACACTATTTGCTTTATATTATATTTATGTGTATTTTTTGATTTAGTATATATAATGTTTGTGTATATAGCTAAAGGTAGGCCATGGGAACCAAAAGGTTATACCTTGCTCGATTGAGGTCAAAATTGGAAAGCCAGTAGGTCGTTTATTTTTGTCTTAGAAGTAAAAAATAACCGGTCAAGAGCGAGTCGGACTCGCGCACCGAGGGTTTCGTACCATCATATAAAACGAAAACGGAACGGTGAATAATTTTGTATTTTTCTTCAAAAGCCGAAAACCATGCAGCCATAAAAAAATGAAAAAATGCTTGAGAATGTGCAAATAGCACGCTCTTTCATACGATACCCCACATGCGCTAGTAGACCCACTTCGAATTTTTAAGAACCGCTTTTAGTCGCTGTTGCAAAAATATAAACATTTTTATTTTTCTCTTATTTGCTAAATAGTTGAGCAAACGTCATTTAAAACTTTCCATATTTCAAGTTGATAGTATTAACAGTTATTGAGATATCCAGCTGTGACAGACGGACAGATTTAGTCACACCATAAGGGTTCCTTTTTACCATTTTGGTACGGAACCATCTACTGAAAAAATAATCCAGCAAGAAAGAAGAAAAAAACAGTTTATTTGCGCCAAGCAAGCCGCTTACCATAAAACATAAGGGTCGGAAACCAGAAAACCTCAGTCTTGCCAAGGCGTATTTTTATCTATTATCCAGTAACTTGGTTATCGTGCTCAGACAGGCAGTCACTCCATGTAAAATACTGGTATTCAGCTGTATCCGGCCGACTGAAAGCTGACCCCAACTTAGTTGGGAAAAGCCTAGGCTACCATATATGCTGGCAATTCAGATTTAGTGAGTCTGACTGGAAACAAAATATAATTTATTTCAAAACAAAGGGTAAAATATTGCAGACATCCTTGACTAAGCAAACATCACAATTCAACGTCAGTAAATAAAATCACCTATATATTTTTTGAATGTTTTTTCAACGTTTTTCAGTGTACAAGTCCAGCATCAATGATGAAGCACTCGAAGTCGATCCTGCTGTGGTGCGGGATCCTCATCCGCGCCGTGTTCGCCATGGAGGAGCATCACGAGTTCGAGAAACATACCGAAGTAAGTTATCAAGACAAATAAACTATAGCTATCGGAACTTGTGCACAAGTGTGTGCGGTAAACATAGATGCACTCCCTCTTTCATCCATCACTCTCTTATACCGATGGGACGGCATCGGATCGTTCTTTCTGAGCCACGGAGATGTCACACCACCAGCTTCCGAACTCCGGGCTGTCACAGATGCATGTTCCTTCTGGAAAAACCGAATTACTATTTTTTTCCCGACCTGGGAATCAAATTCAGGACCCTTGCGACCGCGCGACAAAAGTGTCTTATGCCTATACAAGAAATCGAAAAAATTACAGTGGTGAACGTTTTCAGGAGTAAACACACTTGATAAATTTTCAAAATCAAAATCAAAAGTCGTATATTCAAATTAGGCTGAGAGCCAGCACTTTCTGAACGTCAAGTTTTACAAAAGACAGCCCCCCAAAACGCCCGCCCGCCACCACTTCCTAGTGTTTTAGCTGTGGAGAAGAAGTGGCCAACAAACTCCCACAACACATCTGTCTGATACGTTTTAAGAACCTGAATTTATACAAGTATACAACGTAATCAACATTTAAAACGAAAAAACAAGATAATAATAAGTAAATATTATTTGTCACTTGTTAGCTAAATAAATAAATAAAAGTAAATAACTACTTTAAAAAAAATGGATTAACCCACATAGTCAGACAAATAATTAAAAAAAAACTTATGGAGAAAGAACATGATAAATATGACATTGTCTTGCGCTTAACCCAGCGACCAACTATTCTTATCGTCTAAATAATCATTAATAGAATAGTATGCCTTCGAACAGAGGTTAGATTTAACTTTAGCTTTAAATGAGTTAAAAGGTAGGTCAAGATAAGATAAATTATTTATTATTCTTACCTTCACTACAGTTTACTACACCTACAGTTATTACTGCTCTAGCCTGAGCTGTGCTATTGCTGGACAAACTCCTGTTATTCCTTCCATTGTTCCCGCTTCTGCGACACTTCTTGCCAAGTCCCGACAAAGACATCCAAGTCGTCCCGACATCTTGTTCGTGGTCTACCGCGACCCCGCTGCGCAGTCTCGTTGTGACTCTCCTACTTACTGAAAGTAGCTTTGGCGTATCGAAAGAGTGGGTAATCACTCACTACTACAAATAAGTAAAAAAAAAATTGGAATATCTTCGAAAAACAAGCCCAAAAACATCCTTTGATACACAAATCACCTCATAACTCTTCTACAAAGAATATAAAGTATTAATTGACACGCAAGTAAAGCTGTTAGCGAATAGATTAGTGATAAATAACTTGTTTGTCCTAACATAGTGTTCACACCTGCCCGCTGCCTGTTTCTATCAGTCGCGACCGCATAACCTAACCGCCTTAATAATAAACAAAATGTTCTGAAGAGTTATTCTGAAAGTATCTATCGAGACTGCTAACTCGCGGTTAAAATAGTTTTAGTAGTGGTACAGTGGTATAAATCGCCTGTAGAAAGTATTTTCTATATTTGACGGAACAGCAAATTCGACAATTTTGAAACTACAAGTATTAGATTCAACTCCCGAACGAATTTTGTTCAAGTAAGCAGGAGATGGCGGGATGGTTGGCGCTCTTTGGGGGAGGCTTACGTTCAGCAGTGGACCAATATTGTCTGATGATGATAAAGCAGGCGATGTGTGTGTTATAGTGCATAAGGGTGTGCACAAACACATGTGCAGTCTCTGTTCCATCACACTTACAGTCCGCTGGGAAGACAAAGCGTCACTACCAGATATAGATCAGGCACAGCACCAACGGCTTCACGTGCTTTCCGAGGACTTTATACAAGCAATTTACAATAGCACTAACGGATTTTAAATAGACAATTTGCAATAGCAGTAACGGACTGATTTATTTAACACTTTACGTACACAAAAATGTACAGAGGCGGACTTAATGCCATAGGCATTCTCTACCAGTCAACCTTTGCGTGATGCAGAGACAATTCACAATAGAACGTATTCAGTCAATTCAGAATGGGTAGGTAACTTATGGACAGAATATATAGGTAACTTAATATAGGCAATTTACAATAGAACTAATTCAGTTAATTCAGAATAGCGCTGCACTTTCGACGTAACTCGTGACTCAGTGTGTACGTGTACCCAGACAGGTCACAGAGCTTCCACCCACGAGATTCTTTCAACCCACCTGCTTTTATATAGCTGTTTTACAACCAATACTAAATCGAAGACAGTTTGTAGTTAGTGCGCTGATTTGTCTGCGAAATTCAGAATATCCTGGTCTGGCTAACACAGCTGATTTAAAGAATGTCGGTGTTTTAACTAAACATGGAACGAAAATAGGTTTTGCAGCGGAAAATGTGGAATTTCGTGGTTGAAATTGAGAAAAATGCCTGTGCTAAAGTGTACCTGTTAGAAATCTTTTGCTTTCATAAACACTTAATGGCCCAGACAATTTATTGACAGATACACACGTTGATTAACCTTGTCTTGGTAAGAGTATTTAAATATGCAGGCAATGATTTCTAATTTTATAATTCCAGATCAACATGGAGTCAGATTCCGTCAGAGGCCGTCGAGGCGTGATCGAAGAAGAGAAATACTATAACATGCAATCTCATCGCCAAGAGACAAACATGAACATGAATCAGCCCTGGATACCAGGTCCCTTGCCTCCTGAAGATCCAACGACCAAGATATCCATCACCAATGATGTTAAGGAAGTCCTGCCTCTGTATCAGACTACAGAGAGAGTGACTGACAAGCCTACCGGTCGTGGAGCGAGAGCTTCTAATGAGAACTGGATCAAACTGCCACTACCTGATCAGAGAGATCAAAGGGATCAACGTGATCAAAGAGATCAGAGAGATCAACGAGACCAGAGAGACCAACGCGACAATATCCTAACACCACCTCAACCTTCAGGTGACCTGATCAATTCTCGTATGCCCAGGGTGAACTTTGTGACGCAAAACAAGGCCTTAGAAGCTTCTGAATCTCGAAACGACAAAGAATCGGTCCAAAGAGCTACAAGGACCGACGAATTACGAACAGAATTTGTCAGACCGGATGAAGATAGAGATAGATCGAAGTACAAGCCCGTGTTTCCACGTCAAGCTGTTTATAACCCTCAACTTCCAGAAGAATCTAGAAGGTACTTCTACGATGATAGGTACTACCCAGTTCCAGATGATCTATACAGACGAGATCCTTACTACGATATGATTGACAGAAGACGTTACTACCCATATTACGGTCCACGAGTGGATAGATTTGACGAGACTTACGATAACATGGTACCTAGGAAACCAAAAAGAATCATCTATTACGCGCATTTGCCAGAAGTAGTCCGAACTCCACCGAGTGTAGATCTGAGGTACAGATACTCTGTAGATCCTTACAGGCGTCCTTTTGAAGATGACATGTATGCGAACGCAAGAACTGGGAGATATGACTACAGATTCAGAAACAGATATCCCTATGCACCACTAAGAAAAGACGAGAGGAACTACAGAGATCTGGCAGGAGCAGGCACTGTTGCCAAAGATAAGAAGATAGAAGACAAAGTAACTCCAACTCCAATACTGCCGCAGAAAGAGGACAAGTTTAAGACGAACATGAATGCTAACAGGAATCTTATAAACAGTCACCAGTACCATGAAAGCGTTGATTCGTACCATGAGCCTATTGCACACAAAAGTTATCCAGACATAGTTCGACCTGACGATGGATACCTTCGATTTAATGACGCTCTCTTCCACGGACCAGTCGATGAACCGTATCAAAGAAAATATTGAATTTAAAGCAACCCGTCGTTTTTGGCTCGATTTTCAAACCATCTAATATGAAAAAATAGCCAAAAACGCCGCTACACGTTTAAGGTATTAACTTTTCGAGAGCATTTAATATCGATGTAGTATTTATTCATAGAATCAACCTGTAATATAAAATGGAGATTTTACAACTATTTGTGTCGCTAATAAACGTAATAACTGATGGCCGTGTTTTAATTACGAGGGCTGTGTTCGCGACAAATTGTACAAGTAATAAATCGAGCGTTTAATTTAAAACACGACCGAGGGTGAAGATGAATTTCATTAAGAATTAATTAATGTCATTCTTAAACCGTTCTTGTTTTTCCACGGCGAATAAAAAACATCTGTCGGGGATGTTGAGCGCGTCGCGTTTTCTTGAGGTAATTAAGTAATAAATTTTGTGGCTGGCAACATCGCGAGGTGGGGGCAATTACAGTAGTTAAGAAAATGGATGTTCTCCACTCGAGAACGCGTACAAACCGACGTGACCAATTAAAATGAGGGCTTAGGAAAAATCCTACGACGTGACAGCTTGTAATCAAGGGGATAGATTTTTTTTGTGTTTTTTCTTGTTGGCCAGAAGTTCGCGGATTAGTGTCGGCGATAAATTACGGGTAATTAAATGTCTTGGGGTTTAAGCGACGGCTTGAGGTTTGAAAGGCGCCATTTTGTCTGCGTAAATCATTTTTAAACAGATTTTCCTGTTGTTAGAATGTTGTGATCTTCAAAAGCATAAATATATGCAGTGTAGTTTTAGTATGAATGTTAAAACTGATCGTTTTCGATTATCATTTATTAAAAACCCTATTTAGAGAAGAAGAAGGTAGTGTTTTAGTCTACAGTAAGACTTTCCATTTAGTAGGAGGACTTGAAACCAGACAATAAGCAGTAAACGTCAGCCTAGAGAAATGGGTTATTTAGTTAAATTACTAGAACGCGCAGGCGGATAATTGGAAATTACATCTGAAGCTCTATTATCATCTCTAAGGCCTATGTCGAGACGTGTAACGGGACTTATTAAAACCATAATTGTACGGAAGTTAATATTACATGTCGTTTTAGTTTTGCTGCCTGTTAGTGTGTCCTCAGTTTATAATGTTAAGAATTTCGTACACAGATTTTCTTTCATGTTTTCTTGCAATTTT
The DNA here is from genome assembly GCA_950371165.1 of Lacanobia oleracea. Classification (NCBI taxonomy): domain Eukaryota; kingdom Metazoa; phylum Arthropoda; class Insecta; order Lepidoptera; family Noctuidae; genus Lacanobia; species Lacanobia oleracea. The sequence continues at coordinate 16,982,212 of OX493405.1, read as the reverse complement.
CTTAGTAAAGTTCAGCCTCTGATGGAAGAACTAAAGGAATACGATTCTCTTTGTAAAGACTGCTGTCGGAAATTCTGGCATGAGTAGCCGTATCGACTGTCAAATGTCAATGATGTTGTGTTGTGTTCAAATGACAGCCGGGACCAATGGCTTAACGTGTTTTCCCTGGCATGCCTCCGATGCCACAGCATGTTGATGACCTACATGAAGATCATGCCCATCCACGGATTGAATTCGGCAATTATTTAGCCACTTACCACCTGCCACCTGGGTATAATCAAATGACTCCTTCCACTGTGGGAGAAGCGGAAGAGAGTGTCATATTCGCACTGACTAAATCCCATCCGTGTTCCTCCTAATGCCCTTTGCGTTCCAGGGTCGCGGCGACTCTTTCTAACAAGTTCCGCAACACGATCTACCAACTTTAATTAAAAGGTGTTCTCTTCATTAATATTCTTCAAAAATGATGCCCTGTTCCTTTAAGTCCGCTCGTATACAACTATTGTTACAAAGTTTAAATAAATAAACGAATTCAACAGCTACATAAATCATTAGATAATATTTGTTGGTACAACATCAAAAATCCCAAGACATTATGATGTGAGAGTACACAAACTATCCGAGATCGATGCGCGACGTGTGGTCACAATCGGCCCTTGATGAGTTGAATTATTTATACTGAGTCGCCGCGGTGACCACGCGGTGTGTTGGACAGATATGAAAGTACAACATGTCACATGGTGTCATGTTATTTGCAGAGTACATTTTGACGTGATAACGACTTATAAATCGATGAACGTCGGCTGCGTGCACGAAAATGTGTCACGTTCCGCAAGCGAGAACGCGGAACAAGCGATAGAGAGGCCCGATCGGCCTAAGCATTCGGCTTGTTTGGAATTCAATTGTTTTCTTATTACGTTTTCACGTAAAATTATTGTCCGTAAACCGAATTTACAGACCATGAATGCTTTTGTATGAAAACCATTTATTACGTTGCAAATTGTAGTAATTATGTAGCCGTTAGCCTGTAAAGATTACAGCAAAACAAATAGAAAAACGGTTCTTCAAGCTCATCTATTGCTTATTGAAGCAGTAGTCATTGTCCCTTGCCTTGGACCGTAAAACATAATTTTAAAATTTTATCGTCACGTACCTATAGGGTTTGGTTGCAAGTCCCATAAAATAAGATAATTTTGGAAATTTATCGGTATAAATATCGATTTGTAGGATGATTATAGGTGATTCTGGAAGGCATTGATAATTTAGAAATTAAAGTAAAAACTTAAGCAAAGGAATATCCACACTTCGTTCAATTCATAGTCACTCTACATCAAAGGGGTTGTGACAGATGGCACGTACCACAAACAGTAGTGATGTCCTCAGGCGATATTCATTATCTTCAAAATTGTCTAACATCCCGGCATCCCGGGATCTCGGCAATGCGGAGAAACGATGCAGAGGAATGAAGGCACGGAGTCCCGGTTTGCGCTGCTAATTGGATGCTTGTTACGTTACCGGATAAAGGGTTATATTATAATTTGATTTTGTATCGAAAAATGTATTTGATATTGTTAATTTGAACCGGAAAAGCTACCCCAGCTTTGTGAAAAGCCAGAGGCGAAATATATAACAATAACTAAATAACAACATGTAGTATAATGCGTTTAATTCATATTTTTATCTATACTAATATATAAAGCTGAAGAGTGTGTTTGTTTATTTGGTTTGTTTGAACGCGCTAATCTCAGGAACTACTCGTCCGATTTGCAAAACTTCTTTTAGTATTAGATAGCCCATTTATCGAGGAAGGCTGCAGGCTATATATCGCTAAGACCAATAGGAGTATAAGATTATGATCCTAGTGCCTGAGATAGAATACTGTGGTATTGACTGTTGAGTAGACTCTGCTCTCTTTAGTAAAGATATCCTTATGAATATTTCCTTTTTTCTTGTAAGTAGTATCAGACAATATTGCAGAATTAAGATACCTATGCATCATTAGTGGAGACTGCTACCGGGTTTTTTGTAAAACACCAACAACTTCTTAGGCGGTGAAAGTACAAAGGATTATAAACAACTTTTGCTTTGAGACCAACCCTGAAAACTCGAAAAAAATATCAGATGTTTTATACATTTTCGTTGGCTAAATATTGCATTTTGTATGAAACAGCTGGTATTTTTTTCAAGTTTTCGGGGCTTTCTCAAAGTAAAAGTTGTTTATAATCCTTTGTAAAATTGTATTGTATAAAATTCAGATTTCCATCGTATGTAACACATTACTTTTTTTGGTCCGACCATAGACTACGCTGCTGCTTAACCAACTTATAAGTTTAAGTTCTAGTCGAGTTTAAGAAAAGTCGAGAAACAACAGGTTAGGGCTATTCACCAGTCCCAAATAAGGACTGTAGTGCATGGGTAGATTAATGGCTTACTAAAAATTTGGGACAGATATTTTTCTTTTGTCACGTAAACAAAAAAAAAAACGAGCTAAGTGCGAGTCGGTCTCGCACACGAAGGGTTTCGTACCATAAACCTTAATTTGGTGTTATAGCGGCAATAGAAATACGCAATCTGTAAAAATTTTAACGGAGGCTTAGTAATAGGGATCCGTTGGTTACCCTTTGGGTACGGAACCCTAAAAATGATGACGATAGAGTGCGTTAAATTTGCGTGACGTCACGTCCACTTAAAAGTGTAAAACTTTCTGAATTTTGATGCGTTCTATCTGTGTCAATTTTTATTGATTTGTTAAGCAAAACATAGGTACGTGTCCAATATTTTTTGATCTAAAGACGTCACTTAGATTTTTTTTTGATCTAGGAAACATCCCTATTTTGCCACATAATCAATTCTCAAAAGCTCAAAACCGATCATAAACAAAGCGCAAACTACACAACAACATCACACAATTACCAACAATTCAATTCAAATAATTACGAACAACTTAACCTTAAGTTCGCCAGTGTTGCCATATCTTATTAGCCCTAACGCTTGCGGGACATGTCATAATATTTAACATGGCAACTCCGGGCGACGGTAGCGACATCACGACATTCAAACTATTAACATGTCAATAACAATTTGCTGAATTGCTTTTATGTTGTACTTGATATGAGGCCCGAAGGGAAGGGGTGGGAATAGGGTTGCTGCACTTGCGAATCTATACTAATATATAAAGCTGAAGAGTTTATTTGTTTGTTTGTTTACTTGAACGCGCTAATCTCAAGAACTACTGGTCCGTTTTGAAAAATTATTTCAGTGTTAGATAGCCCATTTATCGAGGAAGGCTATAGGCTATATGTCATCATGCTAAGACCAATAGGAGCGGAGCAGTAATGAAAATTGTGACGTAAACGAAGTTGCGCGGGTCAACTAGTGGTGAATATTTTTATATTTGAACTAGCTTTTGCCCGCCACTTCTTACGCGCATATCCTGTTTTTTCCTGTTTCCGTATGAATTTCGGGAAATCCTCTCTTAGTGCTGCCTCCCCTACACTCCTCAAGGAACCTACATGCCAAATTTCAGCTTTCTACGGCTAGTAGTTTCGGCTGTGCGCTGTTTGTCTGTCACTCTCTCAGTCACTTAGTCACTCAGTCACTCAGTCACTCAGTCACTCAATCACTCAATCAGTCAGTATCGTTAGAATTTTATATATATGTACTAGTTGACCCGCGCAACTTCGTTTGCGTCACAATTTTCATTACTGCTTCGCTGCTAATGGTCATAGCGTGATGATATATAGCCTTCCTCGATAAATGGGCTATCTTCAGCTTTATATATTAGTATATTGATAAGAAGTAAGCTTTAATGTCTGTAGATTTTTTAGACATATGAAAAGAGTTTAAGTAAAGTTCGATAAGTTTCTAATTTCAAATCCTTAATACAGATTCATCGAAAATCGAGGGCGAGCCTTGAAACGTTTAATATTAGACTCGATTAAAAAACGGTAATTTCACAGGTTACCTATTTTTTATTTTATGTTTTGATAAGTTCTGAGGTAAAAAGTAGGTAATAAAATCAACCAAGCGATATAATAGGTAGGTACCTACTTCCACAATTTACTATAATCTTCAATGTCTTACAACACTTTATATCTACGTAAAATTATTACAAAGTCATTCACATTCAACAGTGACATCCCTACAAAGTCAAACAGTCCCAAAGTTAAGGGTTGTCTGTCCCGCCCCGGACCGCGGGACCGCGAGACCGCCCGGGAAATTGATAATTTTCACTACACGGTGGTCATACAATAATTTATTCATGTCCGAAATATGATCCTGACCGAAATTAATATTTATTAGCCATTGTCCCTTTATGCACCATCAACGGAATTAGTTCTAAAGTTGTTTAGATTGTACAATATGTGAAGGAAAGGCTGATAGTTTGGGATTACCATCGTTGTCCGGACTTCGGCCCTATTTACTTAATTAGTCTTGGGAATTGACTTACGTTACAGCTCGTTTTGGCTTACGGGATTAGCGGAATATTATTCGGTTTTGAGTTAGAGGTTAAATGGTTTTGCATCAGCTATGTATGGACAGCTTTATTCGCATCAGACTCGTTCTCTTTGGAAGATCAAAATATATTATAGCACATTGATATTTGATATTAGGTACACATTAGGTCAAAACCATCCATTCATCCATGCATCGTCAACTATCAAGACGTTTTTGATCCTATTTAAAAAATCTCTCGAGCTGATTAGCAGATTCTAAATTCAAATTCTCAATAGAACTAAAGATTTGCTGGCCACTCGCTAAATGTCAAGACTTTAAAAAAAGATCGTGTGCGGAAAAAATGCGTTCTATTTATTGGTCAGCTAAAAAGAATGTTTCTTATGACGTCACGTCACAATCATCTCCTCAGTGATTGTCATTTATGTTGTGTCACCGCTAAATACTAAGACATAAAATAATACAAAGTAGGTATGTGAATATAATAAGTACCTACGCATACCTCGACGACAGAGATTCTTCTAAGAAACCGAATATTCCCTTTGTTGTAAGTCCTTAAGGTTCTAATAAAGTGTCAAATAAAGTAGTATGAGTAAGTTGGCCAGGGAGGAGATACCAGTAGGGTTGCCTAAATGCACAGTTAATATTTTCTTTAGCAAATGGGTTGTTGTTAGATATCATCATCAATCATCAAGTACACATGATTATAAGCAACTTTAACTTTGAGAAAACCCCGAAATCTCGAGAAAAATATCAGTTTTTTCATACATTTTCATCGGCTAAATATTGCAATTTGTCAAATTATCTGATTACCCACCAATAAATATGCCAGATGTAGGTAGTTCTATACAATGTAAAATCAAAGTTATGCACAATCTTTGATAATGTCTAGACCAATAGCTTAGTTAGAAAATTTGTGATTTTAACCACTGTAAAAAGGGCTGGCTCGTTCTTTGCTCAAAGAATTAGCATTGCCATTCAACGTGGCAATGCTGCCAGTCTTCTGGGCACGTTTCCGGATGACGGCGATGCGGAGGAAATCTTCGACGCCTGAGAGTATTTGTTTATGTATATTAATTTGTATATAGTGTAGATTAAGGCTTGTATATTTGCCAACGACCTTGTGCATACAAACGGAGCTAAGCTAACTACACCTCGGCGCACCACTCCGCCACCCGTGTTTTTAATTTTTTATAATAAAACAAATACATATTTTTAAAAAGTAACAAAACCAAGTTATTTTCGTTTGTATTGCACGGCAGTAGATATTATTTTTAGTCTTTTGTAAAAAAATGAAGGAGTAAAATGGTTTCATCTCAACGATTTGGTTTGGTGTTTTTTTTTTCTATTATGTGATACCAATATATAAATTCTGGCTAAACCCAGCTACGTGCAATATCATGTAGATTACTACCTATTTTTTTCAGATGTAATTTCTCAGTAAATGCCGACGAAAAACTGCTTCATCTGCACGCTATTTTTAAGCCTTTTCGAGAGAACACCCTTAGATGTGTGTTTCTATGTGTGCCTGTAAAAACACTGAATTTGGATTAATTTCCTACTCGAGACCGTCCAAAGTCAAGAAACTCCTCTCCAGGCTAAACCAAAGGCTGTGTCTAACAAAATATTCTAATTTAACAAAAGCTGGCGACCCTAAGCCATCGCCTGCTGGCCTCCAGTTCTAAGAACACGGTCTTACATTGTCGCGAATGTCGTGTTTAATTTAATGGGTGACACCCCTGTTCATCGCTTTTTATTATTAATTTTAGTGTTTTATGACGTACCTGCGCAAAAATATTAAATATGATTTACAGATACAGTTAATGGCTTTCAAATTATTGACTTAGGACCTGCAGTTGGTCTTTAATTTGAATACAATTGGTTTGGTAACATGTTTCCTTAGGGATAAAGAAATATGAGAGCAACATGATTCGTTGTCGTGTTTGTCTTACAGTTATGTTTGGCATTTTAGAACCATGATGATATTATGTATGCACTTTCAGCGGTGGATCAAGTATTATCATTTGGGGGGGGGGGGCATGACCCCGCTGTAGGTAGTGAGGGTAGGTGTTTTGGCAATGTAGCAACACTGTAAAAGCACAAAACATTTTATTTACATAGCTTACCGTATCACAAGCTTCCTTGGAATACTTTTCGTAAAATCTTCAATAACTTCGTTAGGTTGCAGACTACCAAAGATATCTCGGTCTTTTGAGGGGGGGGGGGGGGGGTCGTGTTCCTTATGATTCGGCAATCCATGCTAGTTCTTAAGATTCGGTAGTCTGTGCCAATATCAGAAAAAAACTTCCACGCACTTTGATGACCGAGGGTCGTCACCGAATCAGGAGGAACAGAGTCCCCGAAACACCAAACATTTAACACCTTTTATCTTTTCCTTTAAAAAGTCGCACAACAAAACAAAATCAACTGGCACGAATGCTGCTCTACTCGGTTTCCCGTGTCGTCCGGTCCGATGTCGCGGCGATAGGCTGATACGGCTGATGTACGGGACCGGGTAGCCGGCGGCGCTACGACAAAGGCGCGCGCCATTAACTGATATGACATGACTATAAAGTAACCTCACCGTGGGACGATGACGGCGTAACGGTGGGGAAGGGGCTCTACTTTGAGGTTGGGTTCAGTTTGTTGAAGATGGTGATATAAGAGCTTGGTTTCAAGGTCGTTGTAACAAGTTTGACTGAAGTTACAATCGTCGTGAGGTTTCTTAGAATTGGTGACGGTTCTAGTTTTATTAGGACTTTAGTTCCTATAATTGATTCCAAATCTTAAGTAGATAATAGGTCATCAATAGCAGCAGCGCGACAGCCGCGCTACTGTGGCGCTGCTGCCATACGGCACTTAGCGAATAATTTGAAGGCGCCCTAAGAATTCAGTTTTCATAATACGAAGGGGGTAAGTTTTTTATGTATATAGAGTTGTCTCACATTGAGTGACTGATCAGGAAGTGGATAAACTTACCATATTTTTGGACACAATGTATTTGCAACTTTTTAACCGACTTCAAATGGAGGAGGTTCTCAATTCGTCTGATTTTTCAGGTTTATTCAACCGACTTTGATGATTATTATTTTTGTTTGGAAGAGTACTTTTCTGAGGTGGTCTCGTTTATATTTTTAAGGTAATAACATAGTAGCTGATGAAATCTAAAGTAGAGCCACATACCCCCCGATGTAGATCCACTACAATATTTTGCGCCGTACACACATTACGAACGATCATTTCACATTATATTACGCTCGCGATGTGTCGGACGCGTTTTTGCGTGAACCGGGTATCGAACCCGTGTCGATGAGGGCCACTAACCATAAATATGTGTCGTGCCAACACGGCTCCACTCATAACGTATCAATTGTCTTTATGATCGCAATTTTTATTGTTTATGGGCAACATTTAACGTGTGAAGATTTTATCGGTGAGAGGACTCAATTTTTTTTGAGATGGCAATGTTTTTTTGGTTGTGGACCTTATGGAGTTCTTAAAGTTCAAACTGCACCAAAAAATTCTGTGTGAAAAAAATACAAAAAATCGTATCTATTACCGCCTCCTTGATTGGAATTCGGTTAATAGAAGATGCACTCAGAGCAATCATTGTTTTCATATGAAAAGACTGCTTGCATAAGTTACGCCAAATTCCTCGAAAGTCTTCATTCAGAAATGCATTTGCAATAATCTCTTGATAGAGAAGAGACATGGTAAAACTTATGTAAAACCTTTAGGAAGCAATACCTAAACGCCAAATAGATTTCCAGAAAATATTGGACACATCTTTTTTCTTTTTTCACGCAAACAAAAAATAAGAAAGATACAGTGCGTTGAAAACTTGCGGACGTCACTACGATAGTACAATTTTTGCCAATGATGCAAACGACTACGAAAAATAATTATTGCTGTCGAAATTGTGGCTTTTCTACTTTCCTTTGTATATTACATAATTTGCAGACTTTTTAATTAGAGAATGCCTAGGATTTAAATATTCTGATTAAAAGAAAATCACGTTATAAAATAGGATTCTTATCGTAATAGGGTATTTTATTAGGTACAAAAATTATAATTCTATTTAGTCCGTCCGTTACATTAAAAAAAATATTGAACAAGTATTTTTTTCAATTTTAAATCGCGAAAATAAAAAGAAAGAAAAAGAAAAAAGAAGAAAGAAAAATAAAGATCAAAAGCGGGGCCTGGTGACGTCACGTTGTCGCTAGTAAAATATGTTCTATCGTAGTGACGTCACGCTAGTTTGCAACGTACTGTCTCTTTGACATTTTTTGTATACTTGAAAATAGAAAAATACGTGCCCAATAATTTTTTAAATCTATCTGACGGACAAATTAGATTTTTCCAGTAAACTAGCTTCTTCTCTAATTAAAAAGTGGTAAAGGTTTTTTCTAAAGATTTGCCATGTCTGTTCTGTTTCAACGAGTTCATGCATCGTGGTCGACTCAGATTACTTGTCTATTCAATTTTAACGATATCTTGAAGATAGCGAATACTGCAATAACTTCTAAGATAGCTCAGAGAGACAGCTTTTGATTCATTCATAGGTTGCGCAAAATAAATAAATAAAATAATAAATAAATAAATAAATGTTTTATTTCAAATAGATTGTACAGTTCCACTTACAGACTAATAATATCATCTGTTAAAAGTTATATAACTCAAATTTGTAAGTAGTATATGGAACTCTGGTACCCAAGGTAAGATTGAACTTGTGTTATGGGTACCAGTGCTCTCTCATGATTTGCACAGAGTTACATGAATTATTAGATGGAGGACGTGGTTTTAGTGGGACAACACATTAAATTGAAGAAAATCAAAGATAAAACAATATAAAAAATAAAATAAAAAATAAAAGCCTCAGCATGACATGTATGACTATGTTATGTATGTATGTTTTTGTGTGTGTGTGACTGTGTAAAGAGAGCGTGGGTGTATATAAGTGAGTGAAGAATGTGTGAGTGTGTGTGAATGAGTTAATGTAGACTTATATTATTCCCTTATTTTAATTAACCTTTCTGTCTCTTCATTATTTAGAGTTAGGATCCAGTTGCAGACCTTATCCTTACATAATTTTGTAGTGAGAGGGAAAATATTGCAATGTTTATTGATTAAATTGTACAAGTGGCTTCCAACAGCATTATAATGTCTTTGGGCAGTAGCAGTATGAGAGAATTGAGTGGTACAGACATTGTATGGTCGACGACTGTTAGCAGCACTCGCATCGAATTCTGAACTTGTATGCTTACGAAGGATGGTTTGGAGCACAAAGAGCTGTCTCACTGTCAGAACCTTACAATCCAAGTACAACGTTGTGGTTGGAAATCTGAAATGTTTGAAGGTCATGACCTTGAGAACAGCCCTCTGTGCTCGTTCCACTTGCAAGAAATGAGTCTTTGGTGCCCCACCCCATACAGTGATGCAATACGTGAGTATAGACTGACATAGAGCATAATAAACAGTCTTTAGTGTACTAATATCAGCAGACTGTCTTAATTTTTTAAATATATAAATAAGCTTACGAACTCTAGATGACAGATTTTCTAGATGAGGTTTCCAGTTTAGGGAATTATCTATCTTGATCCCAAGATACTTGACAGTATCAGTTCGTGTTAATTGTGGACAATTACAACATAAATCAGAAGAGTTTATGGAACAATTAATGGAGTGTGCTTTGAGAAATAAGGAATCAAGAGTGTGGAGTGAAGAAGGTTTAAGCGCGAAAGGCATGTACATTGTTTTACCAAGGTTAACAGTTAAGAGATTGGCGGAGAACCATTGCATCACTGCCTTAAGTGCATTTTCTGCGCACCGGTACGCCCCCGACCAATCTTTACTATATACAAGTAATGCCGTGTCATCTGCGTATGTATAAATTGAACAGTTCCCAAGAGAGAGTTTGCAGAGGCCGTTGATGTACACCAGAAACAATGTTGGACCCAAAATCGATCCCTGGGGCACACCAAAGTTTAGTGTTTGGCTGTCACTTAACATATCGTTTATTTTTACGCACTGGGAACGATCACTGAGATAGTCACGAAACATTTGAAGGGTAGTTCCACGGATTCCAACCGCTTCTAATTTCGATAGGAGGTGAGGAACAGACACAGTGTCAAAAGCCTTAGAAATATCAAGGAAAATGCCTAGGCATTTCATACCTTTATCTAATTTCGCTACAGCATCGTCTATAAAGGAGGCAACAGCATTTTCTGCAGACTTACCTCTTCTGAAGCCATACTGATTGGGTGCTAAGAAATTATGTGATTCCAAGAATAATACTAACCGATTATTAATTATTTTCTCCAGGATTTTAGAGATAGCTGTGAGAATAGATATTGGCCTATAATTATTAACACTGTGTCTGTCCCCCCCCTTAAAGATGGGATGGACGACCGCCCTTTTAAACACTTCTGGAAAGCAACCTTTGGAAATTGAGATGTTGCAGACATGCGTGATGACGGGGACTAATGTTGATAGACAAGATTTTAAGATTCTAGGTGATATTCCATCCCATCCCATTGCAGCATCATCACGCAAACCACGGATAATTCCTTCCACCTCAGCTTCGTCTGTAGGTAGAAGTACAAAAGAATTAGATGGTCCAGAACAAGATGAAAAAGTCGGTGGTGAGGCAGGATTAAATGACTCAGCCAATCTTCTGCCCACATTCGCAAAAAAGTCGTTAACATGGTTTATAGAGTCAAAGCCATCAGGAGTCAAACTCAGCAATTCTATGGGTGGGGAAGCATTGCGATGTGTTGAGGTAATATTTTTAATGACGTTCCATGTGGCTTTAGGGTTTTTCTGAGCCTTGGAGAATTCTGTCCTCTCATACTCTCTTTTTAGTTTTTTTAATAATTTGTTTAAAAAATTCCTGTATCTAATATAAGTAGTTTTAAGCGTATAGTTATCAGAGTCTTTTTTCAATTCGCGAGCTAAGTTGTCCCTATTGCGAATACACCTCAGCAAACCATTGGTAATCCAGGGCTTAATTACCCTGCGTTTAGAAGTAATATGAACCGTTTTGGAGTGTTGTTTAATAACAGAGCCTATTATAGAAACAAGAAGTTCGGCAGCATAATTGGCATCTTGGCTGTTCATAACGCCAGTAAAGTCTACACTAGATAAGTCCGTAGTGATAGCAGCAGTATCCACCATAGTACGATATAATTTGGGTATTGTAGGTATGGTGCCCCACTCCATATTCAGCAAGGTAGGTTTGTGATCGGTAATATACGTATCAATTACTAAAGTAGAGGTTTTTAAATCAGATTTGACCATTACATGATCTAAACAAGAAGTTTCGCGCGTAGGAGATAAATGCGTCGGCATTAAGCCATGGGAAACAGTTAAATTGAGATATTCATGGGCTTGGCGGCTAAGGCAACTGGAAGCTATGTCAATGTTAATATCTCCCATTAAGACAATGTTTTTCTGAGGTGATATTTCAGAGAGAACTTTATCTAAACCTTCAATAAAACTATCCTGATTACGCAAAGATGGTGACCGATAAATTGCAATTATTGATAAATTATAGCGTTTTAAATGACAGACTAGATAACTAGCGTCTGGCATTACAGGTTCTACAATGTTGTGCGCTAGTTCCGTTTTCACATACATTATGACGCCATCATTTTGGTTTTTTGGCTTGCTTGTAGTATAGGACACATAGCCTTCTATTGCAGGAGTAGTTGAAGTAGAATTCAGCCAACATTCAGATAAGATAATGACCTCACATGATAGCTTTAAGCTATGTAGAAACACTGCAAAGCCATCGAAGTTGCAGTTTACACTGCGAATGTTTAGATGAATTATATTAATAGATTTTGGTGTATTTTTGATAAACGTTGAACACTGTTCGGGTTTACAGACGTTTGCATTTACTCTGCCAAAATCATCTATCTCATCCAATGTACTAATATCAAGCATTTTTATTTAATACAACAAGCCAAGGGGTGATTCGAAGTTTTACCCAGGATACAGAGAAAGCCAAACAACAAACGTCACAGTTTACAAAATTAGGTTTTTGTGAGTTATACGTTAGGTAGTGTAAATATGATATTAGAAATGCGCGAATTGATAAATTATGGAGACAGAAATCTAAATGTAGTGTGAATGTTGTGTAAGTGCAGTATAGAGACTTAAAAAATACTTTTATAGAATATAAAGTAAATGAGACTTTTACTAAATATATAACTGGCTGACGAGGTACGTTTTTTAAATTATATAAGCCAAAAAGGAAAAATATATCATAAAAGGAACTATATGATTGAAGATCACATATTTCGATAATATAACGATAAGTTTTGATAACGCGTTAGTTCGTGGACTTCGGAAACTGTGTCGAATTGGAAAGCAAAGAAAGCGGCGGATTAGTGTGTTGGGACGTGAGATAAGGTAGCCTTGATATGATCACATTTTATTAGTGATAACGATTGTTAAAAAAATCCAAAATAGGATAGTGGATTGACGAAAAAAATCAATCACAATAACAAGCGCTAGTAGCTTGTTAATTGTACGGTTTGAGCTTGTGGCAGTTATTATTGCTGATACATGTTACTTTGTCTAGAGCCCAAAAGATCGTAGGCCGAATCTCGGAATTAAAAATACGAAAAGAAAAAATACAAAAATATTTATTTCATCTCAAAACATTGGGACTGTCACGCTATTCCCTCAGTTGGTGGCTGTACAATGTATATGCAAAACTTAAGGAAATAAAACAAAACAATATAAAATAAATAAACAATCTTACTTCAGAAGCTGTTGGTGCGTGTGTGTGTGTGTGGTGTGTGTGAGTGTGTGTGTGTGTGCGTGTGGTGTGTGTGTGGTGCACCTATTTATTTTAGCTTAACCTAACCAATATGTTTTCTGTTTCATCGTATGAAGGGTTTTAGCCATTCAGTTATTTTATTTTTACTAAAAATGTCATCATGTGTTCATTTTTCACATTTCAGCGCCAATTCATGTGAAAAACTTGTTTTGCCCTGGCAAATTAGAGGTTTTTTGACAGATTAAGACGGAGTCGAATGCAAACTTTCTTGAGAACAACTTCACCAAATAAATGTTCATCTGGACACCTCAAATAACAACTGTTCCAATTTTCAAAACTACACGTATTATTCGCTCTGATCGACGTTTTCCTGCACTATAGAGTTGTTTCCCATGAAAATTCAAGAGGTTACTTCGCATTTCAACATATTTCTAGATACTTCCTTGAATATTATCTTCATCGTAGAGAAATCAGGCAAGTCGTAGGTAATCCAATGTTATAAACATCACAAAATTCCCAGTTCTACCAAATATCTTACAACGCATAAATCAAAGGAACTTCCCAAGTTTCAGTTGGCGTGTCAAATAGTTTCCCAAGTTCGACTCGGTACAAGTTTCCCAGGTGTGGGGAAAAACTTATTGATATATGCTGCTCCCTAACGTGTTGTACGTCATGTATGGCTGCTCTATATTCTGACTGGGTACTAGTTGAAGCGGTATGGAAGGTAAGTAGTGCTGGGTTGGTTTTATTTATATTTGTCATACCGCCCAAGTTAGTTGGAGAAGGATAGAGATATGAGGAACACTCACTAGTATGGAAAATATAGGTGGAGGGAAGAGCAGAATGAGGGGACATCCTCGCCATACATCGTGTCACTGTAACATAAACATAATAATAATGGCTGCTAACAACAAAGCCAAACTGACGTCAAAACAACAAAATAGTTTTACAAAATGGTTTTATTTTTATATTTTGTTGTTTTTGTGTGCAATAAAGACTTAAATCTATACGTATTTCAATTTAATTAGATTTTGGATTTCAAAGGAGTCGATCATTCAGAAAGATGAAGGTAGTTTTTGCTGATTCCTAAGCAAGTTTTCAAGGGAGAAGAACGTTCAAGATGCTCCTTGGATGAACATTTTATGATGAAATCAGTGTTTATAGTGCGACCCAATGAAAGAAGCCATCTGTGATTGTGAGGAATGTGCATTCTCAGTAACGTTATTACAAAATTAAAGTCCTTTAATTTTAAAAGTATATCTTATTGACACGTTTCCGAGTAGGCCTATCGAACTAAATTGCTTGTCATGGGTCATGGATGGATAACAGAAGCTATTCGGAGACTGACATGAACGTGAAAGGTTTTAAGTAGGTACCTATCTTTTATCATCATCTGCCTAGCCTTCTCCCAACTATATTGGGGTCGGCTTCCAGTCAAACCGCATTCAGATGAATGGCAGTATTTTCCGTGGAGCGGCTGTATACCAGACCGCCACAACCCAGTAGGTACCTATCTTTTATAACAGACATTTTTTATCAGCCCCTACCAGCAATTGGTAAATTCACAGAATTACACACATTGATAAACTCAAGCCGAGTGTTAAAAAATAATCAATCACGGGTCAAACTCGACCATTTACCGCTCTTTGACGATGAAAAATTACTTATTTGTCAATTACTTTTCACCAAAACCAAGGGTCACTTTTTGCAAAGTAAACTGATGTCCATTCATCAAGACAAAATCTTCTTTACTGCCGAAAGAATAAGGATAATATTACTGCAAAAGAAGACTTGGAAAATGGTTGCAAAGTTCATCAAGCGCTGTTGTACGCTGAAATAGATCGTGCCAACTGGAAATAGGAGTGATGAAGGGTGTATAAGTAAGGTGGTGATTTGTAGGGTGGCAATAAATAAGGTGTCGGAATCTAGGAGTATTGGTATCGGTCGCGACTGATAAAAGTCCTCTTTCGCACGACCGACTTGTGATCTTTGTTAGGGATGTGCGATTTCAGGTTTATTTTGCGTTATCGATGAAGACTAACCAAAAAATATGTATAACATATCTGCATACTGCTGAGCTACAAAATTCTGTTACTAAGGATAAGATTTCGCTACTATGAGTAGGATTTCAATACGTCTGATATTAATATACTTACCTACTAAGTTGATTGCTATCTGATTATACAGTTCTAAAAATGTACGAACTCCATCTTATACCTAGTCTTGGACTGATAAGGCTACACTTGTATTTATTTAGTAGGTAGATGATATTGTATCCTAAGTAAACATCATATATGAGAAAGAAAGTTGTTTTATTTGTTTGTTTTTACGTCTAAACCGCTGAAGCGATTTTGATGATTTTGGCACAGAGATAGATGGGACCCTGGAGATGGTTGTCAAGCTTTTCTGCGAAAATATAAGTAAGCACGAGCGATCCCGCGGTAAAAAGCTAGTAATATGATAAAATGACTGTTTTAAGTTATTCTCTCGAGATTGAATTTCCACGACTGATCAAAGTATTCGATAAATATAAAACAAATGGCCTATCGCCTATAAAGGAATTATAGGCGATATCGTTATTGATAGTCAAACATTAATTCCACAATCGATACTCACATTACTATGATAACTTACTCATGTTTGTTAAAAGTAAACCTAATCATGGCCGTTTTAAATTACCTACACGAGTCTGAATTTCCACGACTTTCCAAAAGTGTTCGATAAAAAACAAATAGTCTATCGACTTTATCGATAACCAAACACCGATTTTGCCAATCGATACCCCCATCACTATTATTACTTAGTGTTCGGGGCACGTTCCAGTCAGCTGCGAGTCTTTTGTCTGTTTTCTTTTTAATTACCTCCAATAAATAGGCTCTCAGCAGCTCGCCGCTGCCATTTAAGATAGGGGAGACACCGCTCTCGCGGACACTGGGCCTCGATTTACAATGATAGGTACTGGACGATGGGAAAATAAAGTCAGGATTTTTTATGAGATATTGGTTTCTAGTGTGTTGTTGTCTTTTGTGGTTGGTACCTACCTATTATTTTTAGGGTTCCGGACTCTAATGGCAAACTACGGTACCCTATTATACTAAGCTTCCGCTGTCCGTCCATCCGTTCGTCCGTCCGACCGCCCGTCTGTCTGTCAGCGGGCTGTATCTCAAGAAACGTAATACTAGGTAGATAGTTGAAATGAAATATTCACTGATTGTGTATTTCTATTGCCGCTATAACAACAAATAATAAATATTAAGGTTTATGTTTCGGAAATCAGTTACACAGTGCCTAAAGAAGTTTCTTTGCTGTGTTTAAGCTTTTTCCGAATTATTAGAAGTTGTTTACAAGTTAGAAGTTGTTGTCTAGTGAAACTGATTTGAGTTTGTTTGATTAATATTTAAAATTGTTTAAGTGAAATGTGTTAAAAATAAGTAAGTCTTCTTACTAAATAATAATAACAATGGAAAAGTTAGACATTTGGCTGTAATTAGGAAGTCATGGTTTGAATGACCTTTTGAGTTTCTTTTAAATCCCAACAGCACGTTTCCGCGGCTACCAGTCGAGCAAATCCGCTGGCAAAGACTAGTCATTCTACGAATTGAAAAAAAAAACAAACAGCCAATCTCAATAACATCTTGACTTTACCTACCTCATATCAACAAACCTGACTAAATTCAGAAACCACTTGGTGAATTTTTCACACGATGCGAGCGATTCCCGTGCCCCATAATGTTATGGCAATAAAAAGACACGGGCAAATGTGACTCCGATGCGGTTGTAATGGTCGTTACAAAAATAAAGTGTCCCATTACGGGACAGGGAGGGATTTGGAAGTTTTATAGCTTCCGGGGAGCTGTAGGTGGGTAGAGACTGAATGGAGCAAATTAGGTAAGGAATTGTCGGTCTTCTATAGATTGTACTTCGGTTTTCTTCTGAAAAAAAAATTATGATTCGCCCAATATTCAGCAATGGTAACAGCATTCGCTGACGCAGCCATAAGGTCTTCACATGTACAGGTGACAGGGCAGCCGACGCAAGACGAAAGATAGGTCATGGACTGCGGAGAGACGCCACACAAACACTGAAGATCGGAGCCATCCGAGAACCCCTACTTGAGGAGGTTATCCTTACTGCGGCCGACCCGAGTACGGAGTCTATTAAGAGTTTTCCAGGTCGACCACGGCAAGGCGTGCCCAGGTGTCAGGCTCTCCGAAAGCTCGATAAAATAGTCAGGAGGTTTGAGCAACTCTCGCCAAAGGTTGCATCTTTCCGAGGTAGCGTTGCCAGTGAATGAACTCATCAATTCACGCATCCAAGAAAACTTCTTCGGCTTCTTAGTCTCTGGGGCACCATACGGCTTGCTACCGTCCTGTGAATCCGGGGGCGCAATGCCAATTAATGGATACAGCATTCGTACAGGAGTCGGCTTAAGGCAACCAGCGGCAATCCGGCACGTCTCATTTAGAGCTGTATCTACTAATTTGGTGTGGGCAGTGCGGCTCCATACTGGACTTGCATACTCACCCGCGGAGGAACAAAACGCCATTCCAGTTGCTGGACTCGAGGAGACGCCCCCCATTTGGTGGACGTTAGGCGGCGAAGCAAGTTGTTTCAAGTGTGCACCATATGTTTAATATTCTCACAGTTTTTTTCTGTGGTCGAGAGACCTGTCCAAGGGGATGCCGAGGTATTTTGGGTGGGGACTATGGATGATAGGCGTCTTGCCATGAGATGTTGAGAATTCGGCCCGCTTGTCTGTTGCGAAGTAAAGTCCCGCATACCTCCATTGAAAAGGGAGGATCCGTCGACCAGGCGGCTGTTATGCCTTACGGCCTACTGCCCAATAGTTAATATTCGGGTTGATGTATTTGCTTGCACGATGCAGGATTTTAGTTCGCTGTTCATCTCTGACCTAGACTAGAGTCGAGAAGAGCAAATTCATCACAAATAAAAACAAAATATAATAAAATTAAAAATAATATGTATGTATTATTTTTTATTTCAGCACAACTTAGTTGTTCCGTGTCGTAAAGATCCTTTAATTTGTCAATAATTTCAGTTTGTTTAAAATTATTAATTCTGAATCTTGGGGTACAAAAAAGTTTTTATGAAAAAAATTAACTAACGTTCAAGGAGATCATAGCAATTCAGTAAACCCCCTGGTCATTAAGTAATTTTTTCAGTTGCATGAGAAGTTGAGAACATAGGGATTCAGTAAAACCACTGGACGAGCACTCGCAGTAAGTTTTTCTGTTGCATTTTAGTTTATCAAAAGCATAAACACATTATTATGCTGTCCCAAAATTAAGCTATTCAATCTGCCTAGCCTTCTTCCAAGTATTTTCGGGTCGGCTTTCAGTCTAAACGGATGCAGCTGTGTACCTGTGTATCATATCGATCTACTGCCAAATTCAGACGACCTCAGCAACCCGCTAACAGAGTCAAATTTTCTGGCTTCTGACTATTCGTAACAACTGTCAAAGATCTACAAACGACAGCCGGGACTAACGGCTTATCGTGCTTTCGAGGAAAAATCTCGATATGTTAAGATTGTAATAGGCCCATCTACAGACTGACCTCTGTAAAAATTGTTTAACCTTAAAGAACGACCCATGTGGCTGTTATACTTATTTGGCTATGGACTCCTCTTAAAACTAAAAACCTCAAAACTCAAGGTTTTCAAGATTTCTCACACGCACAATCCGATTTTCCTTCCCCGCCTATAAAAAGAACATGAGTGAATATAGTCAGGATGGCCGTTACAAAAAAATAAAGTGTCCTACTAAAAGGGCAGGGCCGCACTCGATCGCGTTAGTAATCCGGGAGCGCGTGAACGAGTCCCAAGCGTGGTGCTTGGCGCTTGTGTTTTATTGATATTTTAGCGTTGGAATGATTTTTCGTTGCGACTACGACTCTCTTGGGGTGGGACCGTTAGTATTGATGGTTTGGTACGGTGACGGACTTGGGAGTGGCAAAAAAGTGCGTATTATAGATGTATTTTCTGCCATTTTATTTTTAACATAAAATAGTCATGTTGAAGTATATTTAAATGCACTAGACTGCGGTCTATTTTTAACATAGCTTTATGAGCTCCAAAATAATAATCAACCCGTAGTCTCACGTAACCATTATCTAATGTGCCTAAAATTCTGCTGTTAACTCTCATACCAATATCGGTTCTAATTGGTTGACCAAAAAGAAACTCATTGAATAACAAACAATGAAATCAACTCATTGAATAAATAACAACATTTCATTAAAACAATTATAAGTGCTATTTTCAGTACCCTTATTTTGGTGTTTTGTTGAACTACTCACCTATGTCTTACCTGTCGTAAATACAGGAATGATGTTATGTCTTGCCGAAATGTACCCCAAGTCCGTCCCCTCTCCATAACAGGACATATCAGTATCTCTGTGTAGGACATGATCGACATACATCAGCCCACTGAAACATTCACGCTAACGACACGTGGCCAGTAAAACACGGTTATGATAGGACCGCCTTTTACGAACCAGCCGTTAAAGTTACGGATAACCATCCGTAAATATAACTGTCGGTTTTTCGGGAGTTTAAGTGATTTTTCTGAAAGGGATTTGATAAGTACTGGCAGTTTTGTTTTTTATGTTATGTGTGTGTTCGATTTCGATTTTCATTTGTTTTTATTCCAGTTCTTTTGAAATGAGGAGTTCATTAGAAAAAATTAACACATTTTGAAAAACCATTTGATATTGTGTTAAGGGCAGTGTGTGGGTTCATGGTTTTGATGAACTGAAATTCAACTGAAGAACTTACCTAATACGAGTGCCCATTGGTTTTACTGAATTGCTATGTTCTGCTAAAAGTTACATATGTTAGACAAGCACTTTGTCCGCGACTTCATTCTCGTGTACTTCGAATACATTGTTAATACTCGGAATAAAACTGCAGCTGATTAAGGGCGCTCTCTAAAAAAACTTAAAAATAGCGAAAAATAGCGTGCAGATGAAGCAGTTTTTCGTCGGCATTTGTTGTCTGAGAAATTACATCTGAAAAAAAAGGTAGTAATCTACATGATATGGTACGTAATAAAAGCCAGAATTTATGTATCAGTATCACATAATAAGAAAAAAAAAAAATCACCAAATCACCTCCAAATCGTTGAAAAATGCTCCTTCATTGTTTAACAAAATAAAAAAAAAATATCTACTGCTTTGCAATACAAACTAAAATAACTTTTTAAAAATATTTACTATTTTTATTATGAAAAATTAAAAAAACAGGTAGCGGAGTGGCATGTAGAGGTGTAGTTAGCTCCGTTTGTATGCACAAGATCATTGGCATGTATACAAGCCTTAACTTATGTTTGAAAGATTTTGAATCAATAAACCGCAGTGTATTGTAATACCTAGAGTTGGTGCTAAACACTTTCCTCGTAAAACGAATAAGTTTATTATTTCTAAAAATCTAAATAATTGGATTATGCTTAACATTTGCATCAATAAACACACCTTTACAAAGTCTTTACCTCGATTCAGTTTTTTTTTTTCTTTTTTTATTAAAAAAACGTTGCCCCACACTAGGGTTTTTTCCTGTATCGTGGGTGCGTTTACAAACATACAAAGACACATACACAAACAGCAAGACCCGGAACAACTATCTGTAGGCTATACAAATATTTGTTCCGTGCTGGAATCGAACCCATGACACGCGGCGCAGCAGCCGATCGCTCAGCCACTGCGCCAACCGTGCCGTGAGTATTAAATAGTGAAACACCAAACACAAATAAACATCCTCGTCGTGTCCAAAGACTCCCAACAGGCTGAATATTAAATTATTCCCGCGTTAAACTTAAGCCCAGTAAACATGCCAACTAAAACATCTTAAATAAGCTTGTAACAAAACCCTGGGGTGTCCACGCGTTTATCCACGACGGATATTTCACGACAATGTGCGAAAGATAAAAATACGCGAAGGCGACATGCGCTTCAACAGATATTGTCAACATCGTAAATCGTAATTCGATAACACGGGACTGTACCGAGAAATGCAGACAATATTGTCACCCTACTATAATTTTATGAGTTTGTTTTACATTGACGCATCTGTATGGTATGGAAGAGGAGCAATGTATTTTCATGATTTTGACAGGAAAGCTGTTTTTTTTTCTGTGTATATATTTTTGCCAGTCTATAAAAAACTAACACTATGTTGTAAAATCATTGAAGTTTTTTTTATCATTTATCATAGGTGATTTTCTCCTATTTGCTTTTCATCTTTTTAGGGTTCCGTACCCAAAGGGTAACCAATGGAACCGTATTACTAAGCCTCCGCTGTCCGTTCGTCCGTCCGTCCATCCATCCGTCCGTCCGTCTGTTTGTCAGCGGGCTGTATCTCAAGAACCGTAATAGCTAGACACTTGAAATTTTCACAGATTGTGTATTTCTATTGCCGCTATAACAAATAATAATAAAAATTAAGGTTTATGGTACGGAACCCTTCGTGTGCGAGTCCAACTCGCACTTGGTCGCTTTTTCCAAGTGTCAATTTGTAAGCCTCTAAACATTGAGGACCTACCTAACATTGAAACAACTTCACAGAAACTATTTTACTATCAAAAATGTTTACAAACAAGCTCTGATTCGTTACTTACGGTCATCAAAATTAATACAAATATAGAACTATTTATTAAAAACATATCAACCGCACCATCTAAAAAAACTTATCAAAGCCTATCTCCCAACAACTCCCCGGATCGCATCTATCAGGCTAATCTACGTAGCATGCAGCATTGCGCACATAAATCCGCGCGGCGGCCTGCGCAAGCGCCGCGTAAAGCAAGCACCTTGTCGAACAAGGATGGCCACTCAGCCCCGATAGCGAGCACGGATCTTATCGGCGAGGTGACAATACTGCAAGTTGTGCATTGTTGCGGGAATTAATGTATAGTGCGGGTATGGTGCTCTAGCTAGATTATTTAATGCTGCTTTAAAAGTTTTTGCATCACAATGTCAATTATTACTATCGAACACGGTTTGCTGATCTAGCTATTCAATTCCACCGCAATTAGTGCGCCACGAAGTCATGGCAGTGCATATTCGGACAGCAAACCGCGTGCATTCGCCAGCTTATCATTAGCCATCATTTTAGCGTAACTTCTCATGTACTAAAAAAAACTGTCTTTAACCAGTGACACAAAGCGTTTTAGTAGCCACCCTAATAGTCAATATCGCGTAGGTTGCGACCCCAACAGTCCTAGAGTTTCAGTCCAAGTGATCAGTATTAGGGATGTTACGGAGGTGGTTTTATCGGAAACGAAATCGGAGTCGGAGTTTTTAAATTTGGCTTTTCGAACTCGGGATCGGAGTCGGAGATAGTGACATAAGAAAAATGTGTAAATAAAATAGTACAAAACATTAACGAGTCAGCTTCTTTAATTTTAATAAAAAATTATACTTAAACCTATATAGGTATCACAAACAAAAATAACCACATTTTTATAACAGTTAGCTAATCAAATCAAATTAATTGAGTTCATAAGTAGCTAATTATATTAAATAAACCTCCGATTTAACCTCCGATTTAAAAGTATCGGAACCGAACTTGGAAACGGAGGTGTAAGATCAAACGGAAGTTCTGACATATCGGAATCGGAGTCGAAGCTCCGTAATATCTCTGGTCAGTACTGATCGGACACCAATCGAAGAAGAATACCTAAATGTCCTTGAGAACAAATATGACTAATGTCAATATGACATATTTTCGAATCAACAACATGGTGTAATAAGCTTGAAATTGGCTTGAAATCGCTTTTATGCACTGAGCAATGGGGATGACTAGATGCTCATTTGTTTTTTTCTCAATGAGTCTTTTTTTGTTTTTTTTGGTCGGTCATGGAAGGCTACTCAGCCCCGATAGCGAGCACGGATCT
Organism: Lacanobia oleracea; assembly: GCA_950371165.1. Taxonomy (NCBI): domain Eukaryota; kingdom Metazoa; phylum Arthropoda; class Insecta; order Lepidoptera; family Noctuidae; genus Lacanobia; species Lacanobia oleracea. The sequence goes on along the minus strand of OX493405.1, from coordinate 16,959,061 downwards.
TATCGGCGAGGTGACAATACTGCAAGTTGTGCATTGTTGCGGGAATTAATGCATAGTGTGCGGCTATTGGTCCTCGAGCTAGATTATTTTGATGTTGTTTCAAAAATTGATTGAGTTTTTCGCAGAGTGTTTTTTAACTTCAAAAAAGAGGTTATTCATAGCTAGCAATTTGAGCTAATTGCTGGTCGAACACAAAACGATGAAGAAAAATATTGTCTTGGTGAACAAATAAGGCTGACTTTTCAAGAAGAAAAGATAGCCATGAAAACTTTAGGTATGTAGTGGTCTGAAATCAACTCCACCATAAAATCTGCAACAGTGGTGAAAATGCAACTTTTAATACCATAGAACGAAAAATACTGCAGTGCTTCCCATAAATAGCAATCCCTCCATAGATCGATGTCTTCCTCGAACTCCCAAATTATCACGCAATTAAAACAAATAAACATTTCCAACTTTAATTCGAACTCCAGCAAAGTATTCACAATTCGTCAGCTGCAAGAACTTCACCAACTAATTCCTCGTTCCCAGCAGTGGCTTGAAACAAAGTGCCGTAATTAGTCAATAGGGGAGACAGGGCAACTCCTAACAAGTTATTTGGCATGGCCATTCCGTCCCGTGTTTATTATCCCCGGTGTCCCCAACTAATTTATTGGACCCTTAACGCCCTTGCCCTTAGATGGATCACCTAATTTAACATTAAGGATACCTAGTAGGTACAGGTGCTTTATTGTGTTGATGGTCATCATTTTTGCTTCGGGAAGATCTATGTTCTGCCATGATGTTCGACGTTATTTATAAGTTCGAGCAAGGCCTATCGCTATACTATAATTAATTTAAATTATAACCGTAAATTGACAGTAAATGTTAAAAGTTTTATGCGCTGGTCATACTTATAAGACTCATATATCTACATAATAACGTATAAGCGGATGAGATAGGTAGATATTAGCTTAGGTAATTTTTCCAGGAATTATTTATCAATCAAAGAAACGAACTGTGTCAAAATCAGATCCAAGACATATGAGTGGTTTTGGTATGGTGAAAAAAAGAAGTAGGTAGGCCATATTGAAAGTAAATTCTTATTCTTGAAGATTACTGCTTTTGTTTTTAGTTAAACGCGCCTTTTAAAACCATAATAAATGTTATGTGTTAATGTACATACACAGTACAAGGCTTGATTCTATCATAAAAGAATCACACACACGAATTTCCAAAACAAAACAAAAAAAAAAGTTTTGTCAGTGGCCACAAATAAAAATGTCTGTTATTTATCGGTCACTCAAAACAATCGAATATTTTGTTCTTCATTTAAACGTCATTATTTGGCAATAATTGAAAAATTAGATCCCACCGTCTCTAAAAACTGAATCTAACTTCATTTATAACGCCTAAAACAGTACAAGATCTTGTATAAAATTATCACACACACACACACACATACATAAATTCCCACAAAACAAAACTCGCATATAATCGCAAATAATAATGTAATTGGCCGCAAATAAAAATGGCTGTAATTCATCTGTCACTCAAGACAATCGAACTTTTGTCAACCGGCCATATTAATTCTTCATATAAAAGTTTTCTATTCAAAAATCAGCTCTAAATAGAAGTTCGTTTCAGAAAACTAAAAATGCATTTTAAAACTTCTAAAACATATCTACTAGATCTTGTTTTAATTATAAAATTATCACATTATACATAAATTCAAAAACATAACGAAAACTGCAATCAAAAATAATTTTGTCACTGGCCGCAAATAAAAATTGCTGTTATTTATTTGTCACGCAAGACTATGGAACTTGTGTCAACCGGCCATATTAATTCTTCTTAAAAGTTATCTGACTATTAAAAAATCAGCTCTAAAAAGACCGTTTCGGAAAACTAAAAATGTTTTTAAAATTTCTAAAAAACACAAGATTGCCTGCTTTAATCATAAAATTATCACAACATAAATAAATTCCCAGAACAAAATAAAAAGGTCTCCTCGCAAAATAATTTTGTCACTGGTCACAAATAAAAATGGCGGTTATTTATCGGTCACGCAAGACAATCGAACTTGTAATTACTGCAGGACAGACGGAGCCCTGCTGAGCGGAGAGAGGTCCCACGTACACGCAGGGGGTTTGGTAGGTATGTTTAGATGTGGCGTGATCTTTTTCCGTTTAGAGAGGAGAGGTTCTAATTATCGGCAGTTTTTGCGGAAGGGAGGTTATGTCGCTTGGTACTTGGTCAGTCAGTTCGGGAAAGTGCAAGTTTTATGCATGTTTCAACTTCTGTGAATTTTATTAGGATCAGGGAATTGACCTGCGGTATCGAGCATACCTTGGAGGATACCCTTGGTACCGACACAGTCTTGAGAAAAGCGACAGGTGAAAATAATGTATTGATTAAATTAATTAAGGGAATGTTATTGGACGTATTGTTAAAAAATATTTTGATTTTAGGCTATAACTTTAATACTTAATAGCCTTATTACTAGGCTTGCTACATAATTCAAATGAAGTCAAAGCACAAAAACAGTCTTGACAACGTGATGATAGGTCAGTAACGTTACTCGTGGTTATTATCTAGGATAGTGTGTGCTGTATTTCTTAAAGCATTTTATAATCTTCCATTATCAGCTCAAGCTACAATAAAACGTACTCATAACGAGAATGCAAGCCCAAATAAAAAATATATAATAAATTCGATTTTTGAAATCTGCTGATGCAGAATCTAACCAAAAACAAACAAACGATGCCATTTGTAATTAGCTCTACCATAGTTAATGTTATGAACTCCTAGTACGACGCTGTGGTCAGCAGGGTCTCCCAGGGGTCTGGAAGGGGGTGAAGCGAAGGGGGGCTGGTCCACAAGACACGTAACGACGTCTTCACATTAATTATCTTGGCTGTTGGCAACCCGCGCTGAGATTCAGACGTGGCAATATTTAGCTTGATTTGTTTTTGTGTTGTATATCATAATTTTGTTGTTAGTTTGAAGAAGAGTTGTGATTACACAAACACTGAAGTGTATTGTTTGTCACACGAGTTGAATACCCAATTAATGTTTGTCTATATCTATCATATAACTCGGTAGTCTTAATTGAAATCAAACCGAGATGTAAAGCAATTTCCTCAAAAAAAAGTATGCAATTGTTAATGCAAAATTGCAGAGATTTCGTAACTTATTTTCAGTCCGTTAAAACAAGGAAAACGTATTAAATACATGATGAATTATCATCATTTAAATATTTTTTCAAGTGGAAGGCAAGAGAGCACGCGGTCAATCACCAACTCGCTGGACTGACCTGATACAAAAAACTACCGAGACCACTATGGTCCAGTGTACACGTAACGTGATCAACCGGCAGAAATCGCTGAGAGAGCATTTCTCGAGAAAGTCGACGGCCCATCGAAAATCTCATCATCTATGTTCCTCATCTGCGCAACCATGACCATTGACAAGAGCGTTCGACTCAGAAGAAGAAATATTTTTTCAAACATTTTCAGTGTCATAAATATAAAGTATCAAGGACAGTAAGATCATGGCCATGTTCCGATATGTGGAACATCCAAAAAGGTCATTTTAGTAATTTTTACGTCGCTACCCAAGTTACGATTTTTGTAACAAAACACTCCATGTAGTATGCTAAGGGAAATTATTTAAATTCGCCCGTAACGACCCTTAAGAGCGGAAATTATAGGTATTATCAGATTATGGCGGTCACATTATGTTGCAAAACTTTTATGTTGCTATTATTTTTTTTAGTTTAGTTAGCGATTTAAAAGTCACAGCGAAATTGAGGTAGGTACAAAAGTCTTACATTCGAGAGCTTTAAATATTACAAAGGCTACTTAAGAAACGCCAGCCAACCATGCTATAAAATCCTTGATGACAGTATATTTGCGCTTTTAGTACTTACTCGACTAATATGGTCCTTTGAGCCGAATACTAACGAACCGAGGGAGCTCACAGCGACTGAATTCTATGATTTTCTGTCAATGTATTATGTTTAATGAGTAATAATTGTTATTTAAGGTGAATGCTCCAGGGTAGCCCGCGAAATTCAAATATTTTTATGTTTTTTTTGCAATTTGCCGGTCAGTGTGAAGCTGTATGTGGTGTAAGTTCATGTAGTTCGAAAGAATTAATATTTCAGAAATAATCATTCTTTCGAACTACATGAACTTAGAAGGCTATATTGATGATTAAAATGGTTATAATTCTTTAGATAAATACGCGTTTCGGTCGCGGATCGCATTTGGTCCACATACAGCTTCACACTGACCGGCAAATTGCAAAAAACATAAAAAGATTTGAATTTCGCGGGCTACCCTGGAGCATCCACCTTGACTTATTAATCTTTCCTTACCGTAGCTCTTAATTGACGTTGCAACAGAATCCATAACGAGCTGTAATGACATAATTATCCAGAAGCTCAGCTAGCCCAAGTCATAGCTACAAACCGAATAAATTATATTATATGAACTCATTGAACTTATTTTACTGCCGTATACCTCAGAAATGACGTCATATTGACGGAATGCTGTGACGAGGTCCCCATCAATAATGTGCGCAGGCCACGTTATGGACACATACCAACTAAATGTTGTTGTATGAACTTATCCCACTGCTATAAGCCTGTTAGTTGGCGTTAGTATGGACGGGATACTGTGACGAGGTCCCCATCAATAATGAGCGCAGGCCACGTTCGCGGGACACACTCCAAATTATTCATCGACTTTGTAGGGCTGATGCTGATACATCCAAAATGGTCGTTTAATCAAAATTGGACGAATATTTGGAACGTTTGGAAGGATTTTTATGACTAAATTGTGGAGATTGATGAATGATGAAAGAGATTATGTGGTTTAATATGAAGCAGTCTAATGACATCACAAAGGATACAAAAGAAACCAATATGAAAACTTGCGTTTGTTTTTTTATTACCAAGTAGCACTTCGCCCGCGAATTCGTCCGCGCAGATTTAGTACAACGATCTCGCCAACCCACTTGCCAAGCGTGGCGATTATGGCAACCCCTTTGGGGGAGGCCTATGTCCAGCAGTGGACGCCTTTCGGCTGATATGATGATGATGATGAGATTTAGTACAAACGCCCCCTTTTTACCTCCTTATATACTGAATTTCCTAAAATCCTCAAATATGTCAGTCAGTCAATTTCTCCTTTATGTATAAATTCATAGGAACCAATTTAACGTATAACTGAACAGGGTTTACATGCAATCATTTACTCTGTTCGTTATCGAAACCTAAGGTTCCAATGCATTTCTCTCGCCATCAATTTTACTGCTAACCCTATTTTAAAGCGGTGTCAAGAGTGACCGTACGTAAATTATTTGTTCAAATTTAGAACGGGATCGGTTAAACGTTTCGGGGCACCAATAAGTAATATAACCACCAGTAAACAATGAGCTACCCACCTCGTCTCACTGCTTTTGGATAAGATAAAAGAAGGGTTGATTGGTATGGTATGAGAGGTCAAGAGATTCTGGTGGGTGTGTAGCTGGATTGCAATTACTCGGACAGTCCGTTCAGTGACAAATGTTTATGAGTTTGTCACTTGTTCGCTGCACCGAGCCATTCCGAAGCTCTCCGAAGCAACCCGAGGGTACCTCGTACCCATACCTGCCCCAGGGAGACATATGAGTTTTGGTAGAATTCAGTTTAATGATCTTTTAGATTGATGTACGAATATTTTGTTCGAGTTAATGGTTCGATGTTATTGATGGTACGGTTATGTTTTTAATTTAATTTTGACGAGCTTTTATGCTGTAATTGTTTGGGTGAACAGTCTGTCATTTTGCCGTCGAGCAGTGTTTATTAGTGACGTTATTCTTTTAAAATACGTCAATACGGCAATATATTGTGTTTCGGTTTACCTTCTGCCTTAAATGTCTCGTCTAGAAGAGAGAATCGATACCTATTGGTTTCTAATTAGGTTTTTCCGATTTGATTACCAGATAGAGATAAGTATTATTAAAGTTTGTCTTAACATTAACAGCCGTTTTTATAAAAAAAAACAACCATTTATTCAAAAAAGAGGATGTTTTATGTTCGGCTGTTTGCATGTTTATTTTTTTATTTATGTTTACTGATTTCCCGCCAATTGTGGACCGATTTTCAAAATTCTTTTTTTATTTGAAAATCTGTGATGATGGCATCCCAGGAAAATCGAGGGCAACCCTCAAATTTTATAACCACATACAATGTTTTTCATCTTTTTTCTTCAGATATGTGTGCCTGGTAATCATCATTAAATGTTGCTGAGCTGATGATGGAAGGTATAAGTCAGAATCTGATGATGGGATCCCAGGAAAAATGTTTGTACAGTGATATTTTCGCCAATAATTGTCAAACGATTTGGATGATTTTTTTTTGGACAGGTTCCATTTCAATTTTGTGAAGATTTAATGAAGAACTTCGGAGGTAGGTAACGGAACTCTTCAACAAATGATAGGAAATGGATCGGGATTGCTGAAATCGCAGGTCTGTTTATTGTTTACACCAGATCATAACATAACATCACTCCGATACGCTGTGAAGGGGGGTACGCAGGCACCATTAAAACACTACAAAGTATAAAGTACCTTAAATTTCGGAAGTCGGTCTCAAAAAACGAAAAAAAAAACAAGTAGAACACCGACTTCCGATATTAAAGTTATTTTATACTTTGTAGTGTTTTGTTTTCAGAAGTCGGTTGTATTTTTTATGTAAAAAAGTTTTTTTTTTGAAAAAAGTTTTTTTTAGTTTAAGAATTTGAATTTGATTAGCAAATTCAAATTCTTTACACAAAATTTGAATTTTGAATCTATAATATCGTTTTAGACAAGGTTGATACGTACACTCAAATGAATTCTCACTTCTTCAGGCTGAACCTGCCCTCTTACTGTCTTGTAATCAGCATGAAAACCTTCAAAAGATGTTGATGATGTGTATGTGTAGATATAACTCCTATACAAACATATGTGGGAACAGAGCGTGGTGTGAGTTGTTGTGCGGACAACGAAATGTGCCATAAACTAGTTGTTGTGCGACTGCCGAATGACATTACTGAGGACGTGCCTCCTACGTGTGGCCAGTACAATAGCGGGTTCAAGAAACTACAAGGAAAATAGTGATCCTAAAAATTTAAATGAAAATCGTGCTTCTTGTTTCAGGAATAAGGCTACTTAAATGTGTGACGCGCTTTTACTAGTAGTGTGACGACTACGCAACGACTTATTTGTACACCAAGGTTCCGAGACAAAATAGACTCAAAGTCATTTGATGATTTCCCATCCTTAAAAAAAAGGTAATTTAGGAAAAAAAAATATTTTTATTTTTTTTACTAATGTAAAATTTACCTTCTTGTTGTAGTAGGTAGTTGTTGGGGGTCAATAAAAATATTTTTATGTGTACTTAACTTTTTTAAAGATCCTTGAAGCCCCCTTGCGACTGCTCTAAATTTGAATTTAATTAGACGAACACACTTGAACTCTCGCACGTCAGCCATTACGAGGGGCAATCTTGAAATGACAAAAGTCTCACCAAAGCTTTTTAGAAGGGGTCAAGTCCAATTTCCCCATCCCCGCTGTTCTCAGAGCCTCATCGTCTTGGTGTATGCTGGGAGCATCGTTACAGAGCGGCAATCATTCTCTCGTGAGCAGCCTCCGACTATCGCACGTAATTAACCAATGTCCGACCGTCCCCGAATACACCGAGGTTGGGGGACTAGATGCGCTACTCTAGGGGCACAGTTTGAAACATTTCCATCATTTTTTCGTTTCAGTCCTACGCGGCCATCTCTACTGCTATCGGTATCGATGATCGCTTTCCTTGCAAAATTATTCTCCCTCTTTTACAAACTCAAAGAAACTGAAAATCTAACGTCTACATGGGCGGCAGTCGCCAGACTGATATCGCCTTTTTCGCTCTATCCGCAGAACTACACCAAAAAAACTCAGCGATATACTGAGCGAAAGCGAGTGTTTTATACCGAGTACTGAGTAGGTCTAAAAAGTCTTAAAATTAGCTTAAATGTTTACCACAGCTTGAGCTTTAGTAGATTGTCATAAACATGCGTAGGCGTTCTCTGCCAGTTAGCATTTAGATTTCTGCTTCTCTTAGAATTTGCGTTAAGTCCACCAAGAATAATAATAGAAGTACTTAACTTTTTTTTTCTAGCCGCATCCAGTCACCCGACATCTGGCAACCCTATTGGTCGCGCCCTGCCAATATGGCTGCTTCATTAACCAGCCAGCCAAACGACCTCCTTGGGTCACCGGGGTGCAGAGGACAAGGAAACTACACTTATTGTATTTTTGTTCGGCGTGATGGAATGGTCTGTCATTTTGTGCCAAACGAGGAAATAAAATGGCGTCGGACGAAAGTTTTCGACGGATTCGTTTTGCTTGATTAGGTGGTGTTGTGTTTAGGGCTCGCGTTGGTGTGTCGCTTTTGTTTTGATTAAGATGTTCTCTTTGATTCATATCGAGTCACACTTCTTAATCAAAAGAAAAAATTCAGAGATTTCTGCTACACGTTTAGTAGACTATACACATTTGACTTGAGTTCGTTTTGATAGAGAAAATCTTTCATATAAATGTAAGAACATACTTGAAACTTTTCACATAGTGGAAAATAAGCTTAACATTTTCCTAAAAACAGGCCTTATCAAAATAAATCTAGGTGTCTCGATGGTATCTGGAGGCGAGAGCCCTCGCGCTCATTTACGAGTGGCGCGTGGAGGCGCAAGCCGGGGCGAGACTCCTCTGCCGCGGCAAATTGCAGCAAGGCGGACGGAGCTCCGGCAGGATCTCATGGCGGTATGGAGACAGTGACTGTTGCAACCCAGCGCTGGACATGTCAAAATCCAGGCGATTAGTCCCCTCTTTGAGGAGTGGCTGGAGGACCTTCCTCCTGACGCAGGTACTCACCGGACACGGTTGTTTCGGTAGATATCTGTTTTGAATTCGGCGGGAGGACACGCCCGGGTGTCAACACTGCGAGGATCGCCCGGAGGACATACGGTGCACACGGTGGAGGTCGCAGGGCGATTTCCGGCCACCGTAGGCGCGGGCCTGCGGACGGCGAGCATTGGGTGGCTCGCCGTCCGATTAGAACCAGGCCCGGGTCGGCGGTGCGCTGTGTCCCACGCGCGCCTCAAGGAGCTGTCAGCATGGGAGACGGGGCCCGCTAGGGCCAGTGCCTGCCGGGGTGCGGAATCCGCTCGAAAGAGACGCCGCAGCCCTGGAACGCAAAGGGCATTAGGAGGAACACGGATGTGTTTTAGTCAGTAAAAGTCTGACACTCCTTTCCGCTCCGCCCAGAGCGGAAGGAGTCATTTGATGATTTCCCATCCTTAAAAAAAAGGTGTCTCGATGGTTTCGCCTTTTCAAGATCTTTAATAGTAGCTATCACAAAAAAGAGTTTCCTTAATTGACTAACAATCTCTTTCAGAACCCAAAACCAAAATTACAATCCCGAAATGGAAGCCCACATTGTCTCCCAAAATAAAGATGACTTCACACAACACGACAGCTGTTCGCACGACCGACGCACAAAAGACAAATAAATCGCGCAACATATTAGCCGCGCGATTGATTCCACGCAAAGTGTGATACACGCTCCGTTTATTTATATCCTCCGTCCTGCAGCGGAAGCGGAAATGACGCGAGCGGTCGCGTCCCCGCCGGATGTCGCCACCGTAGCGCCACTGCGGATTAGTTTGTGTGATGCTGCACTATGTGTCACAGTTGGGATTGATTTTTGGGTAGAAATGCATGACGCAAGAGAGGAAAAATAAAAGTTGCACAGCTTAAAAACTTAAAGGTAGTATTGTTAAAAAGTTGCAGTAAAAGTTAAAGTTGTAGTGAGGTTTGATATTTTATTTATTATTTTATTATTGATTAGTTGGTGGCCGCTAATAACCGCTGCACGGGTCGATCTTGGTAACATAGGTTATCGCTTTACTAAGTAACTGGGTTGTGGTCAGATCCCAAATAACATTTTGTCGTCAGTTACAGGCTTTTTTATGACTTTAAGTAATATAACAGGGTTATAATTATCTCAGTTATTACTAAAGACGATATAGAGGAATTACCAAACAAGTTTTAGCCCCAATCGCAGCAAAAAAGTTTAATGGACGACGTAATACAGCTTTGAGAGTTATAATGGCGCTAGTAGCAGCAAGTATACTTAATACGTTATAGCTTTAACCTTTTTGTGAAACCCAAGACTTTATAAAAGTGCTCGCCGACACCTTTTAACACTTATTGTTGTATAGTTATTGTTGTATTGAATTGTGTTAGGCAGTACTCTTTTGCAGAAGTTCTAAAGGTATTGGTGCCAAACAACGCAAGTATGGGTCGTTATTAACACTAACCTCACTTTTGTAAAGTTCACCATTGTTTTGGTAACCTAGAACAATTAATATTATTTCGAGTTATTCAACATTTGACTACAATACACAAAATTTCTTACATTATTTGAACCATTTCATGAATGCCACTTAATTTTACATACCACTGCTCAGGAAGCAAGAATCAATAATAATGTTTAGCTTGAGGTACCTATTTTATTATCATAACTTTTCTTTTAAATCTTTAATAAATCCTAGGCGCGTTAAAATTGAGATGAGAAACATGCTATACATTTACCGTGAAATCATAAGGGCAGTCATTTTTCACTTCACATACTTAAATAACATAATATTCCATAATATTATTCTGCTGTGTTGAATAATGGATGACATAAAACTTCCATTACGAACAGATTTAATTTTAGTAAGGTTACAGGCTTTTTCATCTTGACGTGCGCTTTTTACCACCAGTAGTGTCCACTAACGCGGTAATACCGATTAAAGTAGTAGCTGACGATGAATAAAAGCTCTTGTGCAGCTTTAAGATCTTTTTGACACCGTACTATAGGCTTTCTGTAACTTTTACCTGTAAAACTGTGGGCCTCTTTCGTGGTTATAAGTGAGTTAGAGCATGCTCTAACTCAGTTGCACAGGTATGCGTTAACACTTTTATACTCAAATGGAACTGATATACGAGTCTTATATAGGTATTTTTAACGCTTTAGTGTTATTTATTTATTTATTTAACAATTTATGTACACACATTTAATAGGATAAGAAGAAAGAAACAGAAAAATAAGTACAAAGGTGATGCTTATTTCAAAAGAAATCTCTTCCAGCATACCTGCTGCTGATGCCTGCTGCTGTTAGTTGGGATAGGCGTTCCCTCCACGTAAAATACTGGTATTCAGCCGCTTCCTGTTAAACCGGAAGCTGAACAACATAAAAAAGGCTAAACAGATTGATTGATTTGATACGCTCGTGTTTGACCACTATCTCACTTGGTGTTAAGCGTTGATGTGGTCGAGAATGGATTGTATGACGATATCTTACAGATTGTAAGCACTCTCTGCATCACATCATCAATATCTTTTCTTAGATATAAGAGAATTGTAACTAAGAATGCAAACCTAAGAAGCGTAGTAAGATTTTAAGCTCAGTAACGATAAAAACAAGGTCGCATAACTCGCTTTTGACCACTATGTCAATCTCAAATGTCAGTTAGCGATCGTTGATAGGTAGATTGGAGGTTTGAGCAGTCTTTGAGAGACATATAATATTTTTTTATTTAGCCTGTACTGTCTCACTGCTGGGCAAAGGCCTCCCCGAAACCCTTCCAAGTAATATTTTCTTTTATATTACAAAGACAGTATTCAAACTGAATCCCACAAACAAGAACAAATCATCTCAACAATTTAACCGAAAGAATGCAAAATAACAATCAAAGCCATAATCCCATGTTGACAAAACATTCTTCATAAAAGGAGAAAACAAAAAACAAGATGGCCGCGACAGAGATGTAAAATTAAATTAATTTATGCGCACAACGCTGGCAAAGAATGCCACAGACAAAAGACTGGAGAAGTTCTGTTATTTTAATGTTGGGATGTACCTCCAGGGTGTTATGGAAGAGAAGCTACATGAAAGCTGTGTTTAAGCTTTTTATTGCGCTTGAAATTTTTTAGATTGGGTTTGAAGTCAAAAAATTATAATATCGAAGGCAGCACATGTAATGAAACGAAAATGCATTGTAAATTAGGTAAGTAAGCATACTTCTTATCTACCTAGTACTTAAAAGACTAGTATTCAACATGGTTCGGAAACTTTGTCCTGCTAATCCTACTAATATTATATTAAAAATGTGAATATTTATTAGGATGGACGGATGGATGTTTGTCACTCATCTGCCTAGCCTTTTCCCAACTATATTGGGGTTGGCTTCCAGTCAAACCGGATTTAGCTGAATACCAGGGTTTTACGTGGAGCGGTTGCCTACCAGACCTCCACAAGCCATTAACTGGGTAACACGGTACTTCTTGGCAAGACTGGAGTCAGATTTACTGGCTTTTGACAATCCGTAACGACTGTCAAAGATCTTCAATTGACAGCCGGGACCAACAGCTTAACGTGCTTTCCGAGGCACGGAGGAAACTCGGTATGTTAACCTTGAAGATCGACCCGTGCTGCTTTTATTATTTGCTCCTCAGTATGGACGGATGTTTGTAACTCTTTCACGCAAAAACTACAGAACGGATTTTAATGATACTAACGTAACATAGCCTATACAAATATCAACATAATAATTTATCAAGAGTGTAGTACTAATAATTGCATGCGGGCGGAGAAAATGAAATACTTTACTTGTGTAAGTTCTGCCTATCCGTAAAGTACAGAAGTTCATTCACGTTATGTGTAAGCTTTAGCTATAGTGTAGCTCCCACTGGTCTACAAGCTTGATGAAGTATGAAATATTATCTGTTAAAAGTTTACGTGGTGAAAATTTCGACATTTTGGAGCAAAGCCACGACATTTGTGGGATGCCAGACAAACGTTTGACAGGGGAAGAAAGAAGTCCTTTATTGTATGCTCTCCTGGTATTCCTGTTTTATTAAATAGGGCTGTTAACTGAATTTTCTAGATATTAAATTAATTTGTTAGGAAGGGAGAGAATCTTTTTATTTAAAGTTATTCATTTTCAGAAAAAATAAAAAGAAAATCACTATCGTAATTGATGGCGAATATTATTTATTGTTAGTCTACAAACAGACAAGTCTTAAGAAAGTGTTGCTATCGCGTTACCCAGGGACTGAGTTGAGCAATAAAGATAGGTATCTAAATGACCTAATGATGGGGACGTCAATGTTCCGGCCAATAAGGTACACCTACATGAAAGTTAAGTATGCGTTTCCTGAATTTAAACTTATTGATAAAAGTAAATTAAAACCATATTTCCCAATTATAACTTATTAAATGTCTTTAAAGCGAGTAACCCTGTTTAAGGTGGGTGGGTGGGTACAGCCGATATTAGCTTCATGTTCCTTAGGGCGCGGGAAACGCGGCCTCCTGTCGCGAAGATGAATCCTTACCCACGCGACTACAACTGGGAGATTCACCCTAAAATGTTCACAACTTTAATATTACCGTTTTTACACGGAACACTTTTGAAATAGGAACACTGTGACCTTGATCATAAGTGTGAGATTGAATTTTATGTTACTTTTTCAACGGTAAAGTTAACGTGGTGAAATTGTATATTTTGGTGTTTTTTTAATATACGTTGCAGACACAAAGTCGTGTTTATGGCAATTTGTTTTCGTAGCGTCGCCGTCGTCGCCATATTAATAAATTTATGGACAATTTTTCGGGTTAGCGCTAAATTAATGTTATGTTTCGGATTTTTCATTAGCTTTTATGGAAGATAATGAAAATTTATTGAAGGAAATGTTAGAAAATTGACAACGGTAGGTTAATTAGGTGGGTGATAAACGGATGCAGCTGGATTGTATTGTACATGGAGCAATGTTCGCCATTTTAATTCAGTTCACAGTTTCTTGGAATGAATTCGAGAAATTATGAACTAACAAATTTTGATGCGTAAAAAGCATTCCAAATATTCAGTTGACAATTTAACGAAAGTTTATGATCTCTCAAGTTATTTTATAATCTTACGAAGTTTGCCATGTTACGGTGACTATATATTACATTGAGTTGGTGGATTCCAGTGGGTACCAAGAAGGTAACTATCTACTAAAAGCAACACATTGATCAGAATGAACTCAGGCATAAAAAATAATCTAGTGATGATGCTACAAACCTCCTTCTAATTTCAGTGCCCAGAAAAAAAAACTTACGAAATAAATTCGGTCGTAATTTCAACATTCCCCCATCTTGAAAATACTTCAAGCTACTCAATTTGACGTCTGACCTCTGTCCCCTATCAGATCAACTCCACACGATTTAACGTCCTGCACACAAGTGTATCGAGATCGGCCCGCCACTAATCTACCGTGTGTGACCGACCTTAGAAATTCGATTGAAAATTTCCGGATTTTTCCCGAACGGGGAATTTCTTTAAGTAATGTTTGTCGAATGGTTTCCGCTAGATTAGACACGGGGTTGACTTGACTCAGATTTGCTAGTGGAATAAAAGAGAGTTTTATTTTATTTCTTTTCAATTGGCTGTTTCCAGATTGTTTGTAACCGCATCAGTATCAACGTACCTAACAAACCTAAAAATATACCTACAGCATTTCACATGAATAATATTGTCAGAATTTCAACCGATTGTTTTACTATCCCGATAGTCAGCGTCACCACCAAAACGAAGGGTTGTAAAAAAAAATGCAAACTTAGTAGGTACCTAGGTACTTAGCCAGAGACAAAGATTACAGGTGGTAGTCGAAACCATTCGTTTTCATTATTTAAGATCGATTATTTAATTACTGAGGAGCTCGTGGCTAAATAATAACAGCCGCACGGGTCGATCTTGAAGGTTAAGCAACGCTTGCCATGGTTGGTCTGTGGATGGGTGACCATCTTAACATAACGAGTTTCCTCCGTGCCTCGGAAAGCACGTTAAGCCGTTGGTCCCGGCTGTCATTTGTAGATCTTAGCAGTCGTTACGGATTGTCAGAAGCCAGTAAATCTGACTCCAGTCTTGCCAAGATGTACCGTGTTACCCAGTTAATGGGTTGTGGAGGTCTGGTAGGCAGCCGCTCCACGTAAAACACTGGTATTCAGCTGAATCCGGTTTGACTGGAAGCCGACCCCAATGTAGTTGGGAAAAGGCTAGGCAGATGATTTTATTACTCAATCACTTCGCATGTCCCAAGAGCTGGTTTTTACCTCGGACAAAGGATAAACATAACCGTACAATAACGTGGGATTGCCGCCATCGCGCCAGTCTTTTGGGTTCACTTCCAGTCGTCATCGATGCGAACGAGTTTTTTGCCGCCGTATTTTAGTTAGGAGTTCCTATTTTAAATGTCTATAGTTTGTTATGTTAAAGTAAGTACTTACCAACAACAAAATTCAATTTGTTTCTGTGTTTATGTTAACAAATAGCACTTTGCCCGTGACGTCGTTCGCGCGGGTTTTGTTGGTACTCTACGAACTTTATCTTCCATCTAATCTCATATAGGGTATATGTTAATTACTTATTATGGACTAAACGTAGGGCAGTTCGTTCACTTGCAAGATTTTTCTTAGTTTGAGTATTATTAAACCGTCGTAATTTTTAAACGAAAGGTTGATATGGACGATTTAAAGTGTAATTTACATGCACATAACCAACCTTAATTATGAACCAATTCAAATCACCACTATTCCATTTCACCCGGGTTTTGATTGAATAATTTGAACAAAAAGCGGTCATTGTGACTTAACCATAATAGCTAGATACATACCCTTGCGGATTTTTTGTAGATATTAATATCTTTTATAAAACTGTAGTACATCACTTTGCTCTATTGTCACTAGTTTCTACAGCGTACGCGATATAAGGATCTTTTTTGGTATTTTTTTCACACCTTGGGTTACATTATCGAAGTTTTCATACGGATCCCTAACTTTTTTTAAATATTCTACAGCCCATGTTCATCAGGGATAACGTAGGATTCTAATGGTGAAAGAATTTTTCACATCGGTCCAGTAGTTTCGGAGGCTATTAAATTAAAAAAAAATCTTTCCTCTTTATAATATTAGTGTAGATTACCTAAGCCATTTTAGTATCATTATTTTCGCCCCAACTTTTATTTTTCTCCTACTTTAAAACTGTTCGTTCTGAATCGTACCAAGCCGGTGTTCCCCAATAAAACTATTAGAATGTATGTCACGACGACGGCCCCGGGCCACATTTCACTGCCAACGAGGGGGACATCGAGTGGATTTTAAAGTGTTTTCCACTGATACGGCTCAAGGAAACGAGGGATGAATCAAATGTTATGTGGATTGAAAGTAAGCGGAAATGCTTGGATCTGGTGTGGTCCTTTACTGTGTTCTAAAGGGAAAGGGAAGCTAAAGAAGTGGAAAAATTGTTTACTTGTGCCAAGTAAGACTTTTTTATGCGTGAGATATCATCAAATAACTCCTTTCGCTCTGGGAGGAGTGGCAGTACGTGTTCCTTTATGTGCTAAAACATACTTCGTATAAACCTGTTTATTTTTTCAACACCCATGGAAACGTTTTATTCCAACATGATTGGACTTTAGAAGTTTATGCCTCGTTGTGAAAATATTTTCCACAAAATTTGGAAACTAAATATAAATTATTTCAATAAATAAAAACAGTTCAACATTAAAACAAGTTTAATACACCAATCACGCATGTCCACGAGCGATTCACAAAATCAATACGACTGAAGCATTGAACATGTCAGTTTAAAAAATAAAAAGGTAGGTAGCATTCACAGTACAACGGTCAGAGACACTAGGACACAGGAGAGGCAATTTTGATCTCGCAAAAAGGTTGGAAACAGCCCTCTCCAATTTCACAGAGAGCCCCTACAAAAGATCACTCACGTTAACTATGAATGAACCAAAACAACCCAACAGCCCGAATGCGAAAAATTAAAAAGTAAAACATTCCTGAAACGGAAATAGGAATTGAATTTAAGTACATTTAAAACGAACCCCCGGCTTTGACTGGCCCAAATAATAGAATCCCGGTTCGAACGCGAATGCCTTTTTTGATCTTTTTAGTGTTGCATCCCCTTAACGGCGGAGGCATTTGCGCCGCGCGACTAAATGGATTATTTTCTTCGTGTGTTCTTTTTTCAAAAACAATTTCAACCTTTTTTGAGCGTTCCTTTATTTCGACTACCATAATGCCTAGAACTACCCTGTCCCTCTTGAACCAGCTTAACTCTTCAGTAAAGGGGATTCTGCTTGTTTGTCCAGGGTCCTTGTTACGATGGTCGGTTATCAAAAAGAGGAAACAAAACGTTGACAAGGACGGGGTGTGATTGGATTAAGGAGGGTTGACTTTATAGTCGCGACTCGCTGCAATTTGGAAATTGACTTTCAGAATCTGTTTATGTTGTGGTTCGATTCTTTTTGTTTGTAGCATTTGGTGTCAATCTTTTACCTCTATCGAATTTGCATTGCTGTTTGTCTGATTAGAATTGTGACGCCCCAAACTCGTTTGTTTGGTTTTATTTGCATCTGGAAGCAATTTTGTGGCCATATTTACATTTATGTTGTGTTTGTGGTTTCTGTTTAACCCCTCAGTAATAACATTTTCTAAATCCTTAAACAAGACCATGAATATTTTCTCGCCTATATTGTACCGCAATTTAAAAATGTACTTTAACAACGCTGTTTTGACTGCAAATCTCAGTTAATGTCTTTCTTTCATCATCTTTATCCACAGCCTGACTTCGCTCCTCTCAGCGGCAAACAGTACGTTTAGTGCAGTGGAAGAGTGAAATGAATATTTATAATAACAAATTATAACTGAGGGTATTATCGCTAAAAGTAAGTGACACTATACCTACACCATAGATATAGAATCCCCTACACCGTGAACAATATTCCAAATTCGAAATTTCCAAAAAACAAAACGGCGTCATTTCCCAATCTGGCCAGTAGTAACGAGGCGTGAGGGAGAACATTAATTTCGTCTACAATCTTTGACAGAGCTCCCTCGCGGAGTCGCGGTGACAGATCATTTGTCATAGACAATCGTGAAGCGATGACGTCGCAAGATGGCAGCTGTAATTGTTATGCAGTGATAGAAGTGTGCATTGTTGGGGTTGATGTTGGAAGGAATCCTTGTATTAACAACTAAATCGTAATGATTACTAGCTTAAACTTAAAAGCTTTATTTTTCAGTATGACTTTTGTATAACCTTATATAATATCTACGACCAATATGTGTCTTTTTAGGGTTCCGTACCCTTTTTATTTTTTATTTTTTTAAGGATGGGAAATCATCAAATGACTCCTTCTGCTTTGGGTGAAGCAGAAGGGAGTGTCAGACTCTTACTGACTAAAACCCATCCGTGTTCCTCCTAGTGCCCTTTGCGTTGCCCAGGGTACGGTGCCACTTTCGAACGAAATCTGCAACCCCAACAGGCACTGAGGGTTCCGTACCAAAGGGTAATCAACGGAACCCTATTACTAAGACACCGCTGTCCGTCCGTCCAACCGTCCGTCCGTCCGTCTGTCTGTCAGCGGGTTGTATCTCAAGAACCGTTATAGGAAGACAGTTGAAATATTCATAGATTGGGTCCATTGCCGCTATAACAACAAATAATATGCAAGACCGACTCGCACTTGGCCGGTTTTTTTTGAACATAAATATCTTTTATTTTTTTGAAGTGAAAACTTCTTTAGCGGCGTTGTGCACTTTTTTGTGATGGGTAAAAAAAAGTTAAACTCGCGTCAGGACATGTCTGATCTGATCGAAAATTCGTAAGATGGAGGGAGAGAAGCACGTATTCAAGTTTTCACTTTTGCCGGCACTCCCGGAGTGCAACCCGTTGTTTTATTTCTTGTTTTTTTTTATAGGTAGGTTTTATTGAATATTGATAATATCAACCACGGTTTAGAACTAAAGATACTTTATATTCCTAGGCCGATAATCGGTTGCAGTGAGCAAAGCGGCTGGCAAAACTTAGTAATTTTATAATCAGGGATTGGCCAATGTCTTGTAGTTAATGTCTATGAGCTGAATAATGCCAGTCTTGAGCTAGCAGACTTTTTCCACTGATCCTAGAATCAAACTATGTACAAGATTTTCTAATCAATTCTGCTATCTACACCAGGAACTCCCACTGGTCCATCGACCCAGTCGATACATTAAAAACTTTATTTCCATATATTGGGCGGGCAACATGGGCAACATGGCAACACGGAGGCCACATTAGCACAACAAAGCCGCCGATCCGTCATACCATGACTACTGAGATATTTTAATGGAGATGTACTTTTGATCAGATGCTTGACTGTTAAGGGTGGGGGATTCGATACAGAAATTTTAGACATTGCTTGCTGACTCTAAAATAATTTATTTTCGCCATTTCTGAAATTTTAGAAGTTAGTCTCAGAATGAAAGTTGTTTCTGGAGTACTTTCACCATCTGAATGATTCCCAATCAGTACAAGTTACTCTGGATACTTTCGCTGCACTGTATCATATCATACTAGCTGACCCGCGGAACTTCATCTGCGTCACATTTTACAGTTTGATTTTAGTCGTGTCGTAAAACTCTTCAGCTTTACCATATTTTATTTATAGTATAGGTTATAAAGTAGACAAAAAGTTAAATCTTCAAAGTTAACCGGTATTTGACAATGCTCTACAAAAGCTGGGCTTATGTTTCCCGATACGATTTCCTTCCCCTATCAACTAAACATGAAATCAGCATCAAATCCGCCCACATAAACCGGAACACGTTGCACGACGGACTCTATCAATCACTTAGGGAAACCTATCAGGGCATATCCATTATGCAAGAGATAAGTTTGTACAATAACTTGTGGAAAACTTGCAGACCCGCGGAGGAAATATACTTATTGTATCATGACATTACGTAAGAGCGGTGATTTTTTTGTTGGTAAATGGATAAGGAATCTTGGAACTTTCAGGAAAACAGTTTATTTAAAAAAATTGCAAGCAACCTCAACCTTTCAACTATCTCAACTTACCTTTCTTTTGAATACAGATAATTTCCTTTTTTTGTCAAAAATGTAAACACACATATGTATCTAAGTAAACCTTAGCTTATTAACAAAGAATTTTGATCTCGTGCAAGTTGGGCATCTAAGTATGGATAAGCTATGTGCGTAAGCACGCATCATAAGCGCCGATAAGCGCCGAACGTCGCTTGGAACTGGTCGGCGCTTGTTCATATAAATGCCTGCGCCGGCTACCTGCGTGGACCGGTTTCTATAAGCGCTGGTAGGCTGACAGCTTTCTTTCTGTATACGGCCTTACAAACTATAAAGCTAATATAATAACTACATCACAATGTGATGGCAAATCTTTACAATAACATCTAAAACGGACATTTTCACAACCAAAGATTTCCAATAAAAATCGGCGCGAAATAATCTACTTAACACTCCCAACCGTTCTAACGCCAATAGTTCACCCATTTCCATTCACGACATGTCCTTCAAATACCAATCTTAAGGCCAAGCTAACTGGCAAACGGCTCAAAACATCTGTTGTACACGACTGCCAACCCTCAACCCCATCCAACTGACATTACCATAACCTTTATGGTAAGGAAAAAATAATGGGCACTTGGAACAAAATGCCACTGCTGAGGGTCAATATGGATTCTGTGGGTCCCCTTGGCGTGTGATGAAAAGCGACAATCTAAATGACGGGTGACATATACGTGGGTACCGACGTGTGTGGGGTTCAGGAGAGGGTAGAATGGCTAGCCTTTTTTTTGGACAAATTTTGTGGGTAAAATCTGTGTTTTCTGGGGAAACGAGAATCTGCTTGATTTGCTGTTATGAGAAGGAAAGTAGTAGTCTATTCTGTAATAACATTTTCGTGTCTCGACAGTGGAATCCGAGGTGAGGTATCAAATTCGTATTAAAATAAGACTTATACTGTTTATAATAAAGCTCACTTAGTGGGCTTTGTCACTCTGGTGAAACTCGATATCGAAATAGTTACTTACAGAATAGCACTGCAGCTTGACAACGCGAAAGTCGTCACGCTATGGGAAAAGTGGTTTAAGGTTGGATAATTTTATTTGAAGAGTAAATATGGCTGTTTGATTATACATAAATAACAATTGGCGAAAATATCGCTGAACAAACATTTTTCATAGGATCCCATATAGACTTATACCTTCCATCATCAGCTCAGCAAAATGAGATGATGATTACCAGGCACAAATATCTGAATTGCGTTAGAAATTTCATGAAAAAAATTGTATGTGCACATAAAATTTGAGGGTTTCACTCGATTTTCATGGGATCTCATCATTTGATTCTGAGTTGATATTTTAAATTTCTTTCTAACTTTCACTTTCGACTTTTTAAATAGCCGTGAATATGATTAATAACAAATTGATAATTTTATTTTATGTTCCTGTATTAATTGAACACCTATGGGTCTTTACCTGAAATGAATATTTTTTTTTAATGGGACCACATCAGGAATAAAAAAATAATTTTTAAAATCGGTCCAGAGTTGGCGGAGATATCGGTGAACACCTCCGACTTTTTGAAGAAGTCGGTTAATTATCTGACTACCTATTGAAAAAAAGGCAGGGAGGAAAATGTTGATGATCTATATAACCATTTGCGGATAAATATTTAGATGCAAATGCAGATTCAAGAATTGTTATGAACATCAAAAAGATGAGAACGAATAGATGATGAGCAAAACTCACTGCAAAAACAAACAATAATTGGCAACGGATCTGTGACTTGTGACTATTTATCAGAAGACACACCTAAATGAATATGTTTTTTTATCAATAACCTAGTTATGCACATGCTTAAAACTCCAAATTGAAAAAATAAAGAACAATTACCTGAAGTTTCAAATTGGTCTCTGGTATTTAAAAAACGAACTATAGGCAATAGATTAAAAAAAAAATTGCTTGTCAATCTTTCTGCTCGTATGTGAAATCTGAGGAGAGAAGGGTCTCAAGACCCTCTGAGAGGGATCTCGGACACGTCCGGGCGTTTTGGGAATTCTCCGGGTGAAGTTAGTCCGGTCGGGGATATTGGGCACGGTGGGAAAAATCCTTGGTTCAACGCTTTGCAAATATGTACGATTGTATACGGGTTCTCAAGCATGTGTGTTGTGGTTTGAGTAGGTTATTTTTCTCTTTGATTTTTCTATGACTTTTTTATAACGACTACATCACTGAGAACGCTGGAGAGATTCAGGAATACATAAAAGAGAAGCAAGAAGCAAATTATTGCTATTATTAGAGCTTGGCTTCTAATTTGGTACAGACAAGCTTCTCAACGAAAAGCTGTTCATTTGCCTCGATATTTAAATTTATTAATACTAGTTACTCGGTGGAACGCAGAGCTAAGAGGCTCATCGGTGACGTAAAACTGGTGGTCTCATCGCTGTAAGGTTGCCTGCTTGTCGGTCTTCTACAGATTATACTTCGGTGAGTGTGCCCAGAACTCCACGACCTCGTCCCACCGGCTCCCTTCTACCATCGGACATCCAGACGCACTGCATCTTAACATCCCTACCTTGTTGCTATTCCACCAATTCGCACTAAGCGTTTCCAAAGGTCTTTATAATGCGCACAGCAAAGGAGTGGAAAACTCTGCCTGCGTCTGTGTTTCCAAACGCTTACAACCCTAATCTCTTCAAAGTTAGAGTGATCAGGCTCCTTCTGGGTAAGCTCGCTCCATCGTAGACTTTGTCTCTGTCATCTCTGACATAGACTAGAGTCAAGAGCAAACCCAACACATATAATAAAAAAAAACTGTCTGTCTGTATTTGTTTTTTATTTTGGGACAAGCCCGCCACACATTCCCAACCACTGCTACTCCTGAAAGCCAGAATCAACAAGCCCGACGAGTACCGGAGAAACGATTCAACTGTCTTGGATCCCGCAACGAAATTAATCAGAAAAGTGGAGCGGAGCAGAGCAGAGGAGTAAGAGAAAATATAATATTTCCTACTCTTCCGCTCTGTGTGTCTGTCACTTTTTCAAGTGACTTGAAGTGAAAGTATTTTACAACTGAACGGATACTGATGAAACTTGGCACTCTATATCCTGGATTGAAACATTATGATATTATTCCCGAAAGTTACATTGGAATGATTTTCGTAGAACACGCAAGTGAAATATAGTTAAAAATAAGTTCGCCAATATGTAATATTTTAAGTTTATTTTTTATTTTGTCTGTTTTGTATTTTTTTTTATACTCGGCTTTGAATTTGTTTGTGTTTTTCAAAAAAATAAATTATTATACGTGTTATTAGTGACCACAATTTTTTATTTCGCTGCAAAATGACCGCGAAGCCGCTGCCAGAATCTAACAGCTATTAAAGAAAATAAAATATGAAATTCATGAACCATAAAACATAAGGTTAAAACAAAGCTGGTAGAATCAAAACCTTGAATGAATCGAACCTAATAACTGCTGTAGTATTTCTCCAGATCCAATTATTCTCCTACCGATCACATTAAGTCCACCAAACAATACCTTAGGTGAGTATCATCTGGTTATTAACGAAAGTGCGTATCGCACATCCACCTGCGCATTAGCATACAAGATTAGTACTCAAAATATCTAATTTCTTAATTATAGAGCAGAATCAAAGCCGAGATTTTCGAAAAACGTGTTATTATTCTAATACAGAAGATTTTGGTGGTTTTCTCTGTATTGCCATTAATGTACGATCTCTACGCATCGCGTTTTAACCGGATGTCCTATTAAAATAATCGGCGAATTTCAATAAACAACCATTTGTTGGTTGCTCGCGTTATTTTTGTGGGATAGTGTGATTGTGTTTGATACTTGCGGTTTGAAGGATTAAATAAACGAAATTAATATTGCTGGTATGTTAACAAATATAATGATGGCTTATTAAGTGCTTAACAACATTGGAGTCATCATAACAGCCGAAAAACATACACTGCTGGACCCCCCCAAAAGGGGGGGTTGGCCATAATCGCCACGCTTGGCATACGGGTTGGCGATCGCAGTGTATGGTGTTGAGTTTTACAGAGAAACATTGAAGTATTTAACTGTAAAGTCAATAACTGCAATATTATTATCAAAGTTTTACGTTTTTAGGGTTCCGTACCCAAAGGGTAACCAACGGCACCGGCCTTAACGCCGCGGTATTAACGGCTATTACTAAGCCTCCACTGTCCGTCCGTCTGTCTGTCTGTCAGCGGGCTGTATCTCAAGAACCGTAATAGGTAGACAGTTGAAATTTTCACAGATTGTGTATTTCTATTGCCGCTATAACTACAAATAATAAACATTAAGGTTTATGATACGGAACCCTTCGTGTGTCAGTCCGACTCGCACTTGGCCGGTATTTTTGGTCTATTTGTCTATCTACTAGTGTACACGTAACACAATACACAGAATGTAAAAAACTTTACTGCAATATTTTTGACGCTGTTTGAAGAATAGATTCTAGTTAGTGTTTTGTTAATCTTTTTTTTAAAATACAGGTAAAAAAATAATTTAAAAGATAGTAGACCACTGGTATCGGGAACAGGGTTCAAGCTACAGAGACAGAAACCTCCTAAAAAAAACATTACTAACGTAACTATTTTCTAAAATTTTCAGAATTAGCAGCAATCTTCTACAAGACTTTCTACAAACACATTCCACTGAAAAGCTAGTTACAAACTTATACGCTGCAAGGTTTCCGGTAAAATGTTGCCTCACAAGTATCAAAACCTCTCAATCCCTGCACTAGCGACCAAATTAAATGATTGCTGGCTACCTGTTTTACGCCCAAGGATATGTTTTATTTTGTCTGCCCGGGGATGCGTATCGCATGCTAAACCGCACTAAGCATCCCGGTGCATCCTAAAACGTACTGAACATTATATTTAAGAGTTATTAGCTATCATCTCTTGGGCTCGCCGGTGAATGGGAATAAGTGAAAGTATTGATTTATTATTGAAGGTGTTTTCCCTTTGCGTGGTCCCTGGGGCTTAAGGTTCTGAGGTTAGTTTTTGCGTTTTGTTTTTATTTTAGGAAATAAGGCTGTAGTAAGTGATTAGTTTGCATTATTAGCATTTACGAGTCTCGGTGGATTGTCTATAGGTATCATACATCAGTCAGATCCACCACTTCACGTATAAAAAGCATTGGTTTTAATAAAGCAGTAACGATTCGGATAGTATAAGCTAAAAAACCATTTACAAAAAAATAAATCCGACTTATATCTATATATATCTTACAATCCGAAGTATAAAATGACTTTAATTTCGGAAGTCGGTGTTTTTGGTATTTTTTTCGGTTTTTTGACACCGACTTCCGAAATTAAAGTTATTTCCTCCTCCTTTTTGAAGAAGTCGGTTAATGACGTGTATAAGAGTTACATGTAATTTATTTGAAAAATAAATTTCATTTATCATTAGTTATAAGGATTTTAAAAACTTAAAAAAATCCAAACAAGTCACTTTTCTAGCTGTCTGATGCAGTTGGTGGCGTTAATTTAAGTTCACTGCCACCAACTGCATCAGACAGTTCTTTCTGTCGGGTACAAATAACGAGAAACCACGAAAAAAATAACCACAAAAGCAACCACGCAAAGACGATTTTAAATATGAGCCTCCAGATTTATTGCCTTCAGCTAATAACAAACACTACAATCCTTTTACCGCGGATACCCTTTCTTTTTTATTACAAATCTGTGCAAAGCTTTCTGCTTCCCCACATCTAAAGGAATCGACTGAAACCACAAACCCTATTTAGTTAATTGAAAAAATACTAAAGCGTTGCCATCGAACGTGTATTTTACCTCACCCCTTTCTGAGGAGGTCAGGTCTTCCCTGGGGACCTCCCGATTGGCATTCTTTATTACGGAGGGAACCCTATGGCTGGTTGGCACTCGCTTCGAGTAATTGGCGAGTTATTACCAAATATTTGTTACTGAATAGTTACTGTTTGGAAGTGAATTAGGGTGTCTTCCTATTTTTTTGTTTTTGTTGGTGATGAAATTTTTTTCTTTGTGTTGTTGTGATGTGATCTCCGATAAATTTATTAGCAGATAATGAGTTGTTTTTACAACTCATTTTATTTTTTTATATTGATAGGTTTGTATTTACTACCGCTACCGCTATTGCTTATTAGGTGATTATAGTATGTACATAATATTTCACCCAGTAAGCGAATTTTTTCATAAAAAAATACGAAATTTCAGTAGAATCATATCCCAGTTATCACCCAATTACTGAAAGCTTAAGTGAACCCAAACAGCATTTTCGATGTTCTATGAGTACTTATTAAAATTACTAGTTAATTATCCGTATTTGAAAATCATACAACGACAACAATACAACAACTGAAAAAATAAACAAACGTTCTAAAAAAAATTACATCTGTTTCCATAGGTAATTTGAGAAAGGCGCGTAAAAAGTAATGGCGAGAACAGAGTAGCTACCGACTTGTGTTGTGTTGTACTGGTACAGTCGTACAGTCGTACTCGTAAAACCAGCGACAAGCCCCATCGAGTCCCGAGGCGTCTCGACTTCGCTTTTCAAATATTAAAATTTAATCGGCCGGTTGTCGCGAGTCAAATTAGCCTCTCTTGAGGCAGGGGCATGGAGTAGAGGAGATTGGTGTCTGTGAGATGGGTCTTTTAGGTATAAAAGGTTAGACTGAGGTTGTTCGTAGTTTTTGCCTTTATATGAGATGTTTTTTTTTGTTTTTTTTTGGACTAATAAGAGTTGACAAGTTTGAACGAAATTATATTGTATATAAGTTATATGGGCATTTCAGAGCTGCTTAAAGACGTTTAAGTACTAAGTGTTTAACTTTTTAGACTCACTGTTTCTTTTCGTGCCTGAACAATAAAACAATTTTATATATTCATATTTCATTCCAGTTCCAACATTAGTCGATTCTAATTTTATATTTCACTATCCGGAAAATGTCACCTCTGCAAAAAAAACCAACTACTCTATGACTCAATCGCGCAGTGATACGGACAACAATGTAATTGCCGAAGAGACGAAGAAAACAGTTATTAATATCATTCGCGAACAAAATGCTGGCTATGAATGATTTAGAAGCCATCCTGTCTTCTATTAGCTATTCTAAGTTATCAAGTTAATACTCTCGTTGGCTCCCTTCGGTGTCGTTGGATTTTATTTTGCGGAGTGACAGCGTCTTTTGTCTATGTTTTGAATGAATTAACGCCTGTTCTTTGTTTTGGGATGGTTTTTCTGGCTTGTTGACTTGTCTTCTTAATATAAAGACTTGGGTATTTTGTAGAGTAGTTGTTTTGTTCCTCATTGCCCCTTAAGTAATGAGGGCCAGATTGGTCTTGTAGTTCAACGCTTTGTTGTCTAGTTTTAGGTACGCGTTGTTGGTCTTTGGTTTTCAGTCTTACTAAAGCTTATTAGCAATAACCAATTCATCATCATCATCATCATTTCAGCCGAAAGACGTCCACTGCTAGACATAGGCCTCCCCCAAATGGGGGGGGGGGAAGTTGCCATAATCGCTACGGCAGCGGGTTGGCGATCGCAGAGTATGGTGTTGCGTTTGACAGAGAACGCTGCTGCCCATTCTCTGGCGAGTCCCTTAGTCGCTTCTTACGACACCTACGGGAAGTGATGTATTCTTTTACGGCACCATACGGCACCGGCCGACACCATACGGCGAATAATGAATAACCAATTAGCAGACAGCAGACGCTAGTCTCATCATCATCTGCCTAGCCTTTTCCCAACTATATTGGGGTCGGCTTCCAGTCAAGCCAGATTTAGCTGAATACCAGTATTTTACGAGGAGCGGCTGCCAACTAGACCTCCACAACCCATTAACTGGGTAACACGGTACTTCATGGCAAGACTGGAGTCAGATTTACTGGCTTCTGACTATCCGTAACGACTGCCAAAGATCTACAAATGACAGCCGGGACCAACGGCTTAACGTGCTTTCCGAGGCACGGAGGAAACTCGGTATGTTAAGATGGTCACCCATCCACAGACCAACCCAGGCAAGCGTTGCTTGTCCTTGAAGATCGATCCGTGAGGCTGTTATTATCTAGCCACGAGCTCCTCACAGCAGACGCTAGTCTATATACAACTAAACTAATATTATAAGTGGAACGATTTGTTTTTTTGTTACGATTTAACTCAAGAACTACTCGACCGACCGATTTTAAAAATTATTTCACCACTAGAAAGCATAAGCTGTAGGAATATATATATCACTAGAAAAAATTAGGGATCCTTACGAAAATTGCAGCGCGGTCGAAGTCTCGGAAGAAGTGCTAGTTCATACTGTAGGTACTTATATATAATTTACGTCATAACGCCTGAATAGGTTTGGATGAAACCTGAAACACGGGTAGATCGTGTCCTTTTCTGTGTAAGTAAGGGAAATTGACTCTTGTTAATATTGGTGCGTTTTATTTATGTGCAAGCAAGAATTCAAGTGTTGGAATTGCATCTGAAACTGCTATATTCTTATACCAAACTAGATCTGCGTAAATTCTCTTTCGATTCGAATTTAATAAGATTGTTTCCTATCGTAGTTTGTTACGGCACTCCATAACCATAGTTTACTATAGTGACTTATATAAATAAATAGTAACATAGAGGTATAATGTAGATATGCTTTTAAGTCACTTTGCAAGTAGGTCCTCTGTTTCTTAGCTACTTGACCGCTCGAGAAGAAAGAAAGTTTAAGATCCAGCAGAGAAGACAGGCTATCCGTGGCACACTTTTTAGTCTGTGAAAATAGAACCTAAGCAATTATCAGCCTCGCCTCAAATTATTACAAATCCATACTAATATTTAAAGCTGAAGAGTTTGTTTGTTTACTTGAACGCGCTAATCTCAGGAACTAGATACTAGATAGCCCATTTATCGAGGAAGGCTATTGGTTGTATATCATCACGCTAAGACTAATAGGAGCGGAGCAGTAATGACAATTGTGACGCAGACGAAGTTGCGCGGGTCGACTAGTATAACATAAATATAAACTAAACTAAAAAAATAAAGATAACCGGAAAAAAGTAAAAACACATTTTATTATAACTTGTATATTTTTGTATATTGGGTGTACATAAATATTTTAAATAAATTATTTTGTGCGCCACAGACTCCATCGCAAAAAAAGTGTGTCGTCTGAACTGCACCATATCTTTACTTTTTCGTTGTCCGTGGGAGTTGTGTCCTGAGCATTTTATGTTTTTAGTAATGATCGATGGTTCCGATACGTTCAGGTACCTTGGATCCGTGCTGCACGAGTCTGGCAACGTGGACGACGATGTCCAAGCACGTATAGGCGCGGCTTGGGCGAAGTGGCGCGAGGTAACGGGCGTTGTATGCGACCGCAAAATGCCTCCGAAGCTCAAGGGGCAGATATATAAATGCATCATACGGCCTGTCCTACTGTACGGCGGTGATTGTTGGCCAGCACTAAGCAGACACACCCAGGAGCTTCGCGTCACGGAGATGAAGATGCTGAGGTGGATGAGTGGCGTAACGCGATCCGATCGCATACGCAACTCTTTCATCAGAGGTAGTCTTGGTGTCCGTGACGTGGGGGAAAAACTGCAAGAGTGTCCTCTGCGATGGTATGGCCACATCATGCGCCGCCCTATGGAGTACGTTGGTCGGGGATGCATGAATATGGCTGTTCTTGGGGCTAGGTCCCGTGGTCGCCCTCGCTAGCGCTGGTTGGACGTCGTCAAGTCCGACATGAGAGCCAATGGCCTAACTGAGAAGGATGTTCAAGATCGGGCAAAGTGGAGGAAGCTAAGTAGGAAGGCGGACCCTGGCAATAGCCGGGATTAACGCCAGGTGGAAGAAGTAATGATCGATGGTTAGACATGCGTAGGAGCTCGGTGGCTAGATAATAACAGCCGCACGGGTCGATGATCAAGGTTAAGCGACGCTTGCCTGGGATGGTCTGTGGATGGGTGACCATCTTAACGTACCGAGTTTCCTCCGTGCCTCGGAAAGCACGTTAAGTCGTTGGTCCCGGCTGTCATTTGTAGATCTTTGGCAGTCGTTACGGATAGTCAGAAGCCAGTAAATCTGACTCCAGTCTTGCCATGAAGTACCGTGTTACCCAGTTAATGGATTGTGGAGGTCTGGTAGGCAGCTGCTCCGCGTAAAATTCTGATATTCCGCTAAATCCGGTTTGACTGGAAGCCGACCCCAATATAGTTGGGAAAAGGCTAGGCAGATGATGATGATGAAGGTGCCGATCCACAGTAGTGGGAAAAGCCAGATCACCTTTAATTTTAAAATGATAAGTAGGTAAGAGTAAATTGACGCTCACACACTTCCACTCAATCCTTTACCACAAAAACTACTCGCTGCCCGCTGCCGCTTATAGGTGCCCGCTCCGCTCGTCACCAAGTCCGCGCCCCATCGATGTGACCCGGCCATGTCGCCCGTCGCCGTCCGCGGATCGATACAGCCTCCTGCACTTGAAGCTTTTTGCTACCCCGCCCGCCCCCGCAACCCGCCCGCCTAACCACCCCGCCCGGTCTTGGGCGGTGATATTATGTTGCTATTTTTATGTTTATTTTACTTTTATTTAGGTTGGGAGCCTGATTATGGAAGACGTAGAGACTACGGCGATGCGCCATCGGTACATGATGAAAATTGAGGACACTTCCATAGTGTGTACAGCTAAGGAGTGGAATTCCCTGCCGGAGTCTGTGTTACCTGATAGCTTTAACGCGGGGGTCTTGAATTCAAGAGTGAATAGGTTACTTTTAGGCAAGCGTGGTGCATCGTTGACCATATTATCGCTACTGTCAGATATTTAGTGGTGAAAAAACAAAAGAAAGATGGTCTTGACTTTTGTTCGGGTGGGCAAATAATAACCAAGAAGTCTGTAGTTTAAAGTGTGAATATTAGTTTGCAAGTAATTCTTATGAAGATAATGTTCCAATTAAATAGGTTATCTGTTTAAGTTCGTAAGTATTCGTTTGAGGAGTGCACAATTGTTTTAGAGGCAATTATATTTGGATACATCTTTGTGTTCCATCGGAAAATAGCTAAAGGGTTTTTTTGAGAAATCTTTTCTATAATTGTGTGACCTGAACCGATACTAAGTATAAGCCATGATAGTGATCTGTAGGAAAAGTATCTGGCTCCTTGCGTCTACATGGCCAGGATAATACACCCTTAAAAGCATAATCACATAAGATTCGGTACATAATCCCATGCCCACCCTACGAAGGCTTTTTAAAGGCCCCGCAGTGACAACGCGACGTTGTCTCTCTCAGCCACGCCTATTGGCGACAAAGCCTTCGGCCACGCCCTATGCGACACTTTCCACCAATCAGGGGACAGACTGAAAAGTTTTTTATGTCAACGTTACGTACGTGGGAGGTTTTAGTGGCGATAAAAAGTTTTCAAGGCGTGGTGACTTGGCTTGAAGTTCGTGGAAAGTTTAATATAGGTGAGTCTGTATAGTTGGGTATATTGGTATAGTATAGTACTCTAGAGATATTGGTTTAGGATGTGGCTTAGTATATGAGAGCGTTTTGACTATATTCTAGTTAGCTAGGAAGGTTTTATTGTCTTGAAATGTTTTCAGTTGCGGTAGATTCGTTTGAATTAAGGAAAACTCTGTAAACTTCTTCTTTTCTTCTTCTTTCTTTTCTTTTTTGTCTTTTTACGTGGTGGTCAATGATCAATGAATATGTACTATTTTACTTTCGGAGACAGGCGGCTTTATTGCGAGTTTAGCGTAAACGTCCATTTGTCATCATCTGCCTAGCCTTTTCCCAACTATATTGGGGTCGGCTTCCAGTCAAACCGAATTTAGCTGAATACCAGTATTTTACGCGGAGCGGCTGCCTACCAGACCTCCACAACCCAGTAACTGGGTAACACGGTACTTCATGGCAAGACTGGAGTCAGATTAACTGGCTTCTGACTATCCGTAACGACTGCCAAAGATCTACAAATGACAGCCGGGACCAACGGCTTAACGTGCTTTCCGAGGCATGGAGGAAACTAGGTATGTTATCCATCATCCAAACGTCCATTTGTATTGAATATGAATACCTAAGCGTCGTCTGGTGGCAGTAACGGAATTAGTCCGCCTGTTAGATTATCAAAAAATATTTGACCCGATTTTTTTTTGTTTTGTTACGTAAACCAAAATTGATGAAGATACGACGCTTTTAAAATTCTCAATACGTCACGCTCTGCTAAAGTTTTAGTGTGTTCTGACGTCACGAGCTTCACTCCCGAGTTTTAATGCGTTTTATCTATGTCAATATTCATTGATTCACAAGAACAAAAAATGTGTGTCCGTTTTTTTTCAAGAGTCTAACAGACGGACTAAATAGATTTGCAATTTATTGATGGTGGAAACTAGCCTTACACGTCGAGTACGTTAAAAAACTTGCATTAAGGCCTCTAGTAAAGACCGTGCGAATCCACAGGACCAGTCGTTGTGGCGACACTTGGGGGAGGCCTATGTCCAGCAGTGGATGACTTTTGGCTGAAGTGATGATGATGTGTGTACTAGTAACTTATTTGTCATCACTACATAGGTATGTCTTGTCATTTTGATAATATGCAAAAATGTAAGTGCTCGCTGTAAAGAGGGACATTTTAATTTTTTGGAACTTCTTGATTATGGTCGTTGGAGTTACTTAGCGGCTCGTAAGTCAGGGTAAATTAAATTTTGAATGTATATGTTTTTCATGTACTAAATACATTTTTTTTTCACGTGATCGGGGCCAAATGACAAAATGGCCGACATTTTTATCATCACATCCTGATCTTATTTACTCATTTGTATTCTGTATATACTGTCTACTTATATTCTTTCCCAAACCCAAACAATAACTTAAAATTAGCATATCCTCCTCTATATTCCAAAAATATTTTACAGCCTCATCCGCCGCTTCTCCCTAAGCGGTATATAGCGATATAAAACCATAATGACGTATAAACGACAAGGCAAGGCGCATCTTGACCCCCACTGGGGGCTAAGAGTGGGGGGAGGGTAGGGGGTCTTCCTTACTAACCTCGCCTTTGTTCACTTCCCTGAAAAAGTATTGAAGCTCAACCTTTTCAGGTCAGGATTTTTTGTGAAGGCTTTTTTATGAAAGAAGTTATTGTGCGGTAAGGTAGAGATCGGGAAATGAGAGCTAGTGAGATGTTTGTCCTTGCTTTTATGTTTTATGCAAAGTTTTTTAATGCTTTTACAGTGTTTACTGCAAAAAGTGTCCTATCGACCTTATATTTCAAGAAGATGAAACTCATTTCTGAGTTGAGCTCGCCTTTGTACATAAACTTTCATTACTGTTTTTTGAATAAGCTGTTTTGGTGTACAATAAAGAATTAAATAATTAGAGAAGATGTATTTATTTATGTGCGCATAGAATACTTACTCATAAGTATAAGAGTAAGTTATATATATGTACAGAGGGAAGATGAAAGAGGTATTTATTGCTTTTTGGGGTTCTGTACCTCAAAAGGAAAAAAAACGGAACCCTTATGGGATCACTTTGTTGTTCGTCCGTCCGTCCGTCTGTCAAGACTCTTTATTTCGGGCACATGTGGAGGTATAGAGCTTAAATTAAAACCATATACTCAGGTCTACATCAGTCTCTTGAAGCTGTGAAAAAATCAAACTTCTAAGTTAATTTAAAAAAGATACGGCCGTTTATGCTACAAAAACGTTTATTTCGACTTTCTCAAGTGAAACAAAAATTATAGGGTATTTTTTGTTGAGAACTTTGAAATTTGGCAAGTAATAACGTCTTATACTATAAGTATAGGGAAAAATCTGAAAACTATGCATTTGTAATTAAACCATAAAAACAATAGTCTTTATGTAAAGGAATATGTACCTACCTACAAATTTGTACGGAACTCTCGGTGGGCGAGTCCGACTCGCACTTGTCCGGTATTTTCAAAAGAATCCCATTCAATCAGTACCAACATGTAAAATTTATTCAGTTTGTCCAATATGACTTGTATTTGTTACAGTCAAGTCACAGTAAAGTTGAGCCAAAATGCTAGTAATTTGTGTTTTCTGATTCTACTTTAAAATCTGATTCCTGTCTTTAGCCACGATCACGTGAAAAAAAAAACAAAATATTGTATTTAGTACATGAAAAACTTTTCAACATTCAAATTTTAATTTACCCTGACTTACGAGCCGCTAAGTAACTCCAACGACCATAATCAAGAAGTTCCAAAAAATTAAAATGTATCCCTCTTTACAGCGAGCACTTACGGTGTTATTAAGTAACAGCTCAATTCAATGCGCCAATATTGTGTACTTAACCCTCCACTGCGAACGCTCACAACCATTCATTTATTTTCGCTCGGGGCCCATTCAACCACCTACACTTAATTTGTATATTTTTTACATTATGTAAGCAAGCTCCTTTTTGATAAAAGGATCCATTCACCGGCGATACATTTATTAAAATGTATACGTGTTGGATCTTGAATACTGTCTGAGTGGGTCGTTTGTAGACAGGTCTCAATTAGAGTGCCCTGTGCTGGGTCAAAAGAGCCCTTTCAGAGCTTTTCGAATAGAGTTTTTTGTGTATGGGATGTCTCGGATGTTGTTACTTGTGTCTACTTTCAGAGCTTCATGCTTAAAAAATACATGATGTGTCTATTTTCAGTAGACTCCCATTTTAAAGTAAAAAAATGCTTGTAGAGAAATGGTTTGCTTTATTTGGTCATCATTGTACTTTAACTTGAAGATTTGTAGAAAATTGTATTAATTCAGGTTAGTTCAAACATAAACATATAAATCGATTTTTATTTTCAAATAAATTAATTGGTAAACAAGCCGAACGTTTAGGCTACCGTAGATATATTTCAATTATCTGTAGAACAATTTCTATTTGTAAAATGGTCGTCGCATTAATGTCGCTTTGTCGCAGCACGCCTGTCTGTGAGATCCTTAAAACACAAGCTTTCAACGGGGCGTTCATAATTTCAAGCAAAGTCAAGCACCTATTTACTATAATGGTTAGCAACGAGTCCACCTAGGTATTATTTTCAGTTCTAACCAGCCGAACTTTCATTTTCAATTCACCGTGGAAATGAAGTACCTACTTACTGATTTCGGTTACAAGTAAGACATTATGCATGGCCATAAAACGTGGTCGCATGGCCCATGATAGCTACACACTGGTCGCAATTGGCCCTTCTCAGAAGACGACCTGATGGCTTGGGGCACGCGTCTACATTAAAATGATTGGGTGTGACAAATGGATAGACACGGCGGAGGAGAAATATCGTTATTTCAGTCTGTTATGAAAATTAGGTACTAAAAGCAAACGTGGGTTAGGGAACCTAGCTTAGTACCTGGTCTGCTAAATTGTTTTGGCCAACCGTCGGAGTGCTGTCAACATACTTGGCGGATATTTTAAGTATGATAATATGTCTAATTAGTAAATATCTAAAAAATATTCTAGATTGAAAGTTTGGTTTTATATTTACAGTAGCTTGGCATATTTTATGCCGCAGTATTTTTTTTAACTATCAAAATAAAATATCAGGCACGAGACAAAAAAATAATAATTTCCTTAACAAAAGAGTTAGACAAAGATACAGATCGATAGAAGAACATCCTCTTAACATCCCTCGCTAATTGGCTAAGAAAAATTAATTCTCCGAAAGGGTTCCCTGTCCCAACGACGCCCAAAGGACCACCATTAAGGTTCAGTACGAAAGAGTGAGCGCACACTCAAATAATTGAACATTGTACACAAAAATATGTAAATGAGTTTTCGCTCCGTGAAAATTAACTTTTTCATTATGAATTATGTCCTTGATGTTGTCTTCGAGACGTCTTTTGGGAGTTTTTCGAGATTTTACAGCTTTCTACGTGAAGGGTTAGAGGTAATTTGAGCGCGAGGGTCGAAAAAACCCCCGCAGTTTAGGAAGGGTTAAGTGTTTTCGAGTTCTAAATAAATATTGAGTTTCCTTGAATGAAGTTTTGTCGTAAAGGTGATTTAGAAACAAATGAAGTGTTGTTTGTTTTTATTAAGCTTTCTTGATGGCTTAATTTGGAGATAGATATTTGAATACACGAAATGAGGGCTGTAGCAAAATCTAGAGTTGAAATTAAGCATTTCGTAGATATTTATAGCAATTAAATAGGTCCTATACTTAGGTCAAGTTATTAATCAAAGACACAATTTATGCAAGAACGCAGTCCCAAAAAAAAAAATCGGTTCTTCCCTGCTTCTTGGCGAATAATGCGACAAAAATGTACTGTGACAGTAACCCTATATTTTTGAGTAAATTGATTTATGTGTTTATTCCTGCTAAAGATGACATCTTAGTACCGATAATTATCGGTATTTAATCCAGCCTCTTGTAAATCCTTACTAATATTATAAATGCAAAAGTAACTCAGTCTTTCTGTCGCGCTTTCACTTCAATACTACCTAGCCTACCTAACCTGAGAAAGGAAATAGGCTGCTATTTATCCCGGGAATGTGTTTCCTAGGGACCACGCGGACTAAGCTGCTGGCAGAAGCTAGTTACTGATAAAGTTTACTTCAGCCTCAAAATAAACCTCAATTAGTTTTACCGTTGCACCTATCTAAATAAGCATTCACGTTCTCACGCTGACTCAGCTCATAATTATTTGAGTGCACACAATAACACAGTGCCTGCAAATTACAATACTTGTACAGCACAGGTTCACTTAACGTCTCAATCTTCTGCGTGGGTGTTTTACGGATTTACTGACAATGACTGTTCTATAATGGACGCAGCTTAGACAAGTCAGTAACACAAGGATTCTAAGAAGAAGTAAACAAAATTGCGCTTAAACATGGCTGAATATAATACTTATCATCAGCATGAACATTTGAACCGAAAAGAGTTTATTGCGTGTCTTAGATTCTGTTTCTCTGTTTCTTCCTAAAACACAGGCTTTTGGCCTAGTTTAGGAGGCATCTGTTCGCACTTTAATGTTGACTCTGTTGTACAATATGTCCCTATAAATTGTGTACTTATGTATGTTTTCCTTGTGTACAAATACATTTTTTATTATTTTTATATTTTTTTATTATCTGTATCCTGAAGCGCCTCGTCTCATCGATCGGTCCTGTGCTCTCGCATCAAACTTCTTCTCTATCTTCATCGAATCATTGGTTTACCTTGTGGGTGATCTGCTACCATATGCTGCGCCATGCCATCCAGTACGCGGCCGCCACTTCAGCTTCCTTCAGCCTCATAAGTCACCTGTTCTGCGTGCAATGTGTTCAGTCCAATGTCACTTAATATGTTTAACATATCTGCTGGATAGATCGTCAGAAGAGGCAAGTAGAACCGAGATCGGTTCTACTTGCCTCTTCTGTCGATTTCTACATTTGTGAATGTGTATCTTTTTGCCTGAGATTGCGCTTACATTGAAGAAGCCTGTAACCGTCTTAAGGGTCACATCTATCTCTATTCAAAAGCCATCAAAATCGGTACGGCCATATAGACGTGAACGTAACAAACAAATTCAATTTCACATATGTATTATTAGTTAGGATAATAAGTAAATCTTCTTCAGGAATTAAACTTTTGAGTCCATTGTAGAAACACTTTGCATAAATGGCCAATAATTGTAGATCAGCGACAGAAGATCGACAGACGATAGCTCGCAAATAGTATCGTTCATTCAATACGCTCAACATGGCGGCGAGTGAATGAATGAATGGATGATTGAGTTGTTAACACTCGCAGATTGTTCGTTTGTTTATTTGTATTGTGTGTTAAAGTTGATGTGAAATTAACTTTTAAATGGTTTCAGATCAAAAGATTCAGATGTTTATAACATGAGTAAAATAAACCAAGCTTGCAAAAGGTATTCTGGGGAGGCACTTAGTTTTGTTTTCTTTGCGTGTCGATGTCACACAGAATCTAAAAAGTATCACGACTTTTGAGCTCAGTATCAGGCTGAAGGATATAACGTTTATCAGGGGGAGTTATATCCAGTAACACATTTTGGTGATACTGGATATGTTTTCACTTTTTACTAAGTAGTTTTGGTCGATGGCCTTTCTTAAATGGAACGCAATGTGGTCTGCTCAGCTTGTGTCAAATCTATTAATATTGAGTATTTTGATTACATTAAGAAGGTCCTGTTTATATCGTAATTGTAAAGCAAGTCCCGTCTTTTTCCTATACGCATTCATTTCTAGTTTTAAGCCATTTCTTCTTCATCTTCTTTTCGTGTCGATTGACTCTAAGGGCACCTTCAAATTAGTCGCTAAGTGACGCGCGGCAGCAGCGCGGCTCCCGCTCGTTTGTTATTTGTATGAACTAACAAAGTAACCTGTACAGCTCTATCATTGGCCTCGTTCAAATCTTGAATGGTACACGTACACTTCAAGCCATGAAAAGTGACTATTACATAGTTTTCGTTAGTAGGGCAAAGTGTAGTTGTGAAACTCATAACAGCTCCGGCTAACGTGTTAGTTTTAGTTCAGAACGCATGGGGTACTTTCCTACCCCGATGTGGGGTACTTTCCTACCCCGACGTGAAAATGTATCGGAACACTCGTTTGTATTGTAATCCGACTATAACAACGAGTTATGAAGAAGTATGGACAAGTGCATTTGGTAAAATAATAAAGCGGCACATTTCGATCTTAAAGCAATGCTTGCCGAGGTCGGTCCGTGGATGGGTGACCAACAAAAGACAACATAGCGACACAGTATACATCCTTGTTATTCAGTTTGTAAAATTTCTTTTAAATCAGTTCAATATTGGAGGAAACAAACGAGAGCCAAACCTCCATTTATGACTTTTTCCATACAAAGTCTATCCGCCCGCAGTTGTCGATTGTAGATCTTTGACATTCGTCGCGGTTAGTCAGTAGCCAAGAAATCTGCCAAGCGGTACCTAACGAGTAACCCAGGTTTTGGATTGTGGAGGTTAGATATAGCCTTGTCAACAAATGCTTCTATGTTCAACTTTTTTCAGCAGTCTCGGAAAAACATGACTGAAGTGTATTTTGATTCGAAATCGCGGAGAATTAGAAGGAACGATTTTTTTTTAATCATCATTTGATATTATTCGACATGTGGGGTGGGTTGTCGTTTTTTAATCCACGGTAATCAACTTAAAATTCTCAGCCGTTAAGTTCTCTTGATTTCTTTCTAATTCAGGGCTCCTGTTTTTTTCGTAACACAAAATGGGATCTTGTTAGATAACGGCATTACAGCATTCGGACGGCAGCATATTTGTCGAATCTATCATTTAAATCTGCAACATCATCATCATTATCATCATAACAGCTGAAAGACGTCTACTGCTGGACATAAGCATCCCCCAGAGGGGGGGAGGTTGCCATAATCGCCATGCTTGGCAGACGGGTTGGCGATCTTAGTGTATGGTGTTGCGTTTTACAGAGAACGCTGCCGAGAAAATCTGCGTAATAAAAAACCGAAATTATAAAAAACGGCATCCATATTAAAAAGAAAATCATCCCACCCCTTCGCAGCTCCGTCCCCCGTCAATATGGTAGTTGGTTCAGCTGAGTATTATGCTCGCTCACCGGAAATAATTACAAACATGTAGTTACGGGTTAAAAGTGTTCGCGCTAGTTCACAACTTTGCGTCAGCCACTACTGTGGCAGTGTGCTCTTATTAATGAAAGACCCGCATTTTTGTAGCTGTAATAGGGTATTTTACAAAAAAATCTAATTA
Source organism: Lacanobia oleracea (assembly GCA_950371165.1). NCBI lineage: Eukaryota > Metazoa > Arthropoda > Insecta > Lepidoptera > Noctuidae > Lacanobia > Lacanobia oleracea. The sequence continues at coordinate 16,919,398 of OX493405.1, read as the reverse complement.
GTCCGTCTGAAGACACGTGTGACGTCCTCTGGCTTGGTAAATTTCGTACATTTTTAACAAGCCAAATGACGTCACGCGTGTCTTCAACTCGCTGTATCCTCTTTATTTTTTGTTTACGGGAAAATAGAAAAAAATACGTGTCCAATATTTTTTTAAAATTTATCAGACGGACTAATTAGATTTTTTTAGTAAAATACCCCATTGTAGGACCTAACAGTATTAATTTACAGGTTATTTTTAATCAGGTGTGATGTGTGGTCCAGAATCCTTCCGCCATCCCTTCAGTAACGTCCGTCAGAACTTTTACGAACTGGCAACAAGAACCGCAGGATACGATATAATAACCAATCAATGACCTAAAATGTTATCTTGAAGTTTTAATCCACCAAACAAAAGATTTCAATGATTTAATTTGAACTTATACTACAAATTACAACTAAATCAAGTTCATCAACCGTATAATCTTTTCTTAGAAAACGTAGTATTACACAATACTACTATAGTATTCCAATGAACTCGCCACTAGTTAAGTTTGCGACCTTAACCATGTGAACTTCCAGCTTGAAGTCAGGGGTGTCTGAATAAGTTATGTCGTTCATTCGTTCTTTCGTTCATTGCCAGGTACAGGTAGTGGACGGTAGTTTTAATGATTTTTACAGTTTCCCTGTTAGGTACAGTCTTGACGCTCATGCTTTAGTTAAATATACATTGATGGGGTAAGTTTCTTGAATTGTGTAGTGGCTTTCAAATGTGTTCTGCGGTGTATTTTAGTTCCTTGTGACGTTTTACAAGAGTGGGTAGTTCATATTAAAAAACCTGACAAGTGCGACTTGGATTCGTCCACCGAGGGTTCCGTAATTCCTAGGTACAAGTTACTTTAAAGTAAAGACTAAATTTTTTATGATTTAATTACAAATGTGTCGTTTTCAGACTGTTCCCTATACTTGTAATATAAGAAGATATTACTTCCCAAATTTCATAGTTCTAGGTCAAAGGGAACTCCATGAATTTTGATTCCCTTTTGAGTATTGAAATATACGTTTTTCGCTGCAAAAACGGCTACATAACCTTTTTACGTTAACTTAGAAGTTTGGTTTTTTCACAGCTTCAATGGAATGTGGATTTTAGTAGTATACTAATATGGTTTTCATTTCAACCTGATACCTCTTCGCGTTCCCGAGATAAAGGGTCTTGACAGACAGACGGACGGACAACAAAGCGATCCTACAAGGGTTCCGTATTTCCTTTTGAGGTATTGACTCCTAAAAATGATGGGCGAGCGTTAGTTTGATTGAAGTGTAGTGTTCTTTTGCGTCGAAGAATTGCCAATAAATACGTTAAGAGATTCCTGATTTTGTCACTTCTAAATTATCTACTGACTACCAGTCTTCAGATAACTTATAGATTTTTTTTTTGTGGGAAGTTCAGTTACTTTTTAATCTTAATTTCCTGCCTATTACCTCCTTTAAATTGGACAGATTGATCTACCTGTACTAAAGTTAACAAAACCAGCCAAGTGCGAGTCGGACTCGCACACGAAGGGTTCCGTACCATAAACCTTATTTTTTATTATTTGTTGTTATAGCGGCAATAGAAATACACAATCTGTGAAAATTTCAACTGTCTACCTATTCTTGAGATACAGCCCGCTGACAGACAGACAGACAGACGGACAGCGGAGGCTTAGTAATAGGGTTCCGTTGGTTACCCTTCGGGTACGCAACCCTAATAGGCCTTTTCAAAAGCTTTAGTAAAATGGTTTTGAGTATCAACTGAAGTATCCTTAAATTTGAAATCACTCAAAACATCTCCAATTAAACAGTCACCTCCAACTATGTCCATCAACGACCATTGTGTACACGGCCACGAACATACCTAACAACAAAACTATAATGAGTATTTGTCGCTCGGCCATTAGCCACTCATTCCTTCCCGGGCCCCATGGGAAAGCCTCACATGCTTTATTCAAAGCACCAGGGTCCCCTCTGCCAGTCTTTACTGCTAATTTACTGCACGTAGTTAAGGAGTGCTGTTTATTTTGTGTTTTATGGTGGACGAAGGAAAGCTCTTAATTTTGTCGTAAGAAAATGTTTTGTTTTGTTGGGAATGGTAAAAAAAGTAACCTATAATCATCACCATCTGCCTAGCCTTTTCCCAACTATATTGGGGTCGGCTTCCAGTCAAACCGGATTTAGCTGATTAGGTACCAGTATTTTACGTGGAGCGGCTGCCTACCAGACCTCCACAACCCAGTAACTGGGTAACACGGTACTTCATGGCAAGACTGGAGTCAGATTTACTGGCTTCTGACTATCCGTAACGACTGCCAAAGATCTATAAATGACAGCCGGGATCAACGGCTTAACTTGCTTTCCGAAGCACGGAGGAAACTCGCTATGTTAAGATGGTCACCCATCCACAGACCAACCTTGGCAAGCGTTGCTTAACCTTGAAGATTGACCCGTGCGGCTGTTATTATTTAGCCACGAGCTCCTGCTTCGGAGACGGAGAAAGAAGTAACCTAAAATAAACATTTAAATTACATTAACAGTTTCGATGTTTGCGAGAAACACAGGCCGGTTGTTGTGGCGACAATTGGAGGAGACCTATTTCCAGCAGTGGACGTCTTTCGGCTGGTATGATGATGATGACCAGTTTCGAACTCGAAAACGTGAGTTGACGTACAGGTCGGATTGACGCGTCGATAATTTCTTATCAGGAGCCGTCGATAGGTAATGCCCTTCATCTTTTCGAAACGCGGGGAAAAATATATTGTTTCAAAAATAATTAGGTACACGTATCTTTGACAAATTTATTTCGATTTATGCCAAATTTTCTTTGCTTCTAACTCCATCTTTTTTTTTTAAGCATGGGTAATCATCAAATGACTCCTCCCGCTCTGGGTGAAGCAGGTGGGAGTGTCAGACTCTTACTAATTAAAACCCATCCGTGTTCCTCCTGGTGCCCTTTGTGTTCCAAGGCTACGGTACCTCTTTCGAACAGATTCCGCAGCCCCAGCAGGCACTTGCCCTAGTGGGCTTCGTCTTCTGTGCTGACATCTCTTTGAGGCGCGCGGGGATCGCAGCGCGCCACCGACCCGGGCCTGGTTCTGATCAGACGGCGAGCCACCCATTGCTCGCCGTCTGCAGGCCCGCTTCTAACTCCCTCTGCGTTCATAACTTTCCACTAATTGGTATCTCCTCATTAACAATCAAACTGCCTAGCCGGTTCCCAACTATGTTGGTTTCGGCTTCCAGTAGATATAACCGGCAGCAGCTTAGTACCACTATCTTACATAGAGCTACGAGTACATGGCCTATTAACTGGGTAACACGATATCCCATGGTACGACTGGTGTCAAGAATTTCTGACTTCTGAATGGTTTTCTTCTAAATGGTAATTACCACTATGCAAGATCTACAATTGAAAACTGAGATCAACGGCTTAACATGCGATGCACGGAAGTGTAACGTGGTGGTCACCCATCCGTCCACCAACATCGACAAGCGTAGCTTAACCTCGATGACCGCCCGGACCCCCGCTGTTATTACATAGCGAATTAACTTTATCTATTTGACTGACACACCTTGATAATTCAAAAGTGACAGGTACTTTTAAATTGTCATGTTGTGTTAGACTTCTCTATTTGAAATAAAATATTTTGTATTTTTGCAACGAACTCTCCTAATAAACATTGGACTTAAAAATCAATCTCCATGATTTCCATTAACCAGTCTAAATGATATTTATGTTTATTCAAAGCTTGTCAAAGGCTCGACCGGTCAATGTTTGCGTCCGCGTGATCACGGGCTCGCCTCGGGCGAAGCCAATCATAGTCAATCGTTGATATACACCATTATTATTTTAATTACGAGTTTAGAAATTGGTGCTGAAACTGTGATGTAAATACTGGGTACAGGTTTCCGAAGCCATCATAAGGAAAACAGACTCTAAAATAAAATTACGAAAATACATAACTTTTAATCGGCAAGCTTCGGGTGGGTAGCTGTTTGATGATAGAGAAATAAAGAAAGAAGATTAGTCGATACGACAGAAAACACCCTATTAAATATATTTATTTGTACACAAGAAGGTGTAATACATTCATAATGAGTCTCTGTGAAAATAGTTTACCACCAATTCGCACTTAGCGTCTGCAAATGTCTTTTGTAATGCGCACAGCAAAAGCGTGGAACTCTCTGCCTGCGTCTGTGTTTCCGAACGCATTCAACCCTAATCTCTTCAAAGTTAGAGTGAACAGGCTTCTTATGGTTAAGTTCACTCCATAATCGACTTTGTCTCTGTTACCTCTGACAGTCTGACCTAGACTAGAGTCAAAAGCATACCATCACATAATAATATAAAAAAAAAATGCATGCGAACGAAAGAAAAAAAAACGCTTCCACATACTTAAAAATATATTACAGCACCGATGTATTATAATTGACATGGAATGTTTAATTCTAAACTGAAAAACCCCTCAATTAATAAATACTCGTACTCGTACAACTCAACTTTACGTAATTGATACGTAAAGTTGAGTTGTATAACATATTTGAAAGTACTTTTGTAAGAAGAAAATTGCCTCCATATTTTTCAATGTTGTCACACACTGTATACCTCATGACACCTTGACACGAATGATGTATGTCGCGAAATATAATGAACAGGAAAATCCACGTGAAACTGTACAGGGTTGCGCGAAAAGAATTGTAACTTTGTTTTTGGAAGGTAGCTTTTCCGGAAAAGTAGGAGTATTGAAAATGAAAATGATTTCTGAAGATATTGGAATTGAGAAAGTTAGAATGAAGCTGTTACGATGTACATTTACTGTCCGTCTTTAAAGTCCGATAGAACAAGTGTGTTAATTTCTGTGGGTTTAAAAGTCTAGTTTGGAAGAATTAGCCATCACATCAAGCTACCCGAAACTGTCATATTTCAATCAACCTTGAACCTTAAAGCATTAGGCGATAAAGATGAAAATTAAGTTTGACAGATTGTTGCATGATTAATAATATGATTCTACAAAAGTAGCCGTTTTAGACCCGCTGTTGTGGGTTAATTCCTGAATCTTGTTCTAGAAGATTCAATTTAATCTCTTAATACAACTGCCCAAACAAGGGAGAGTAATCATGTTTTGCAGAGTTCATGTATATCCTTAATATATAAAATTATTCCGTTACTGAGTGATTGAGTGACTGCCAGACAATGCACAGCCGAAACTACTGGTCGTGGAATACTGCAATTTGGCATGTAGGTTCCTTGAGAAATGTAGGGAAGCACTAAGAGAGGATTTCCCGAAATTCTTACGGGAACGGGAAAAAACGGGATATGCGCGTACGAAGTCGCGGGCAAAAGCTAGTGTATAAATGTATGTTTTAATGAGTTTCTTATAACAAACAAAAACTTTTTAGTCTTTATCTGAATACACATAGAAATACTTAGCTTCACGACAAAATGTAGTCTCAAGAAAACGGATTTTCTGAGCTACAACCCTTTGCCAACCCTCCGTCAAAAATATTCACAAATTCAGATATGCGTGGCACAAGTAACTGCCCCCCAGAGTGGCGTATACCTCGCATGCATAATACTGCCTCTGCTTGCCCACCAGACCGAAGCGTGAATATATTCCGCTTCTTACCTCAGCCAAATCGTTCGTGAATTTGTTTCTAACATATAAATTATATGACTCCGTGCGATGTGTTATGAATATTGTATGAGAGGCAAATTGATATTATGCCTCGTATGTTACACATTGGCTTTTATGCTCTTTTTTCGCCCAAAATTGGTTTTTTATGCCCCCAAAATGAGTTGTGACCGAAATGTGTAAATTGGGAGCGTAATGAGTTTGAGTCTGGTGCGAGCTTTGGTGTGGTTACACGTTGAGGATAATTTTGGTGATTTAGAGAGTAATGGGATATCAATATGGGGGATTATTGAGTGTATTGGGGGCTTGCTTTAGCTTAAACTTGGATATTTAAAGAAATTTTTCAGTACTCACCGGAGAGGTATCACTAGAACAACAACGACGTTGTGAAACCAAACAATTAAACATTTAAGTAAGTACACACTATTAGAATTGAACTGTACAATATTTCTTTTTAATTTCAAGATTCGAATTCTAGTACGAATCACAGCCAGCATTAAATAAAATATAAGTAGGTACCTAATCTAATTCTTTATTTAAATTGGATAAAAACTACATTTCAACCGAACCACGAGTATGTCTTAGCATTTCCAAATACAAAATAGAGCGGTACCATCCCTTGAGAGCGTCCGCTAATTCGGCTCTGCGCCGGCCGAATGCCGAGGTCGAACATAAATAAAGGCCGAATCGCCACAGTGACCACAAAACCGATAGTTTAAGAATATTCCCGCGTATAAATTAAACAGCACTCGCTGCCGCGCAGATTTCCCTAATGGTTGAATGTGGTGTACGATGGAGAGATGATCTTGATACTTTATAGCAGGTATATTATGGATATGCATTTTCGGATCTGGATACATATACGGTAATAGAAATAATATTATACCAGCTCCGGATAAGGTTTCAATTTTGAAGTTATTTCGGCTTCTCCCTTAGTTTCGAATTTTTTTGGTTACGGATATTGATATACATATAATAAGCAAGTGATGCCCGCGACTAGTGGCTCGGCCGGCCACAAAAACCTGTCATAAATTGAAAAAATAATATCCGAAAATTTATATTCGGTATTTACTTTGGATACCTATCCGATAGTTTTGGTTACGAAGATCTTAAACATTTTTGGTTAAAGTTTGTTTATTTCCAATCACTAGAACAAACTTTTATAGTTTGTTCTAGTGATTGGAAATAAACAAACTTTAACCTAACTAGCCTGTGTTATAAATACCCATTATGGACTATGTGCTCCCATCTCCCTCGAACAGAACTTCAAATTAAAATAATTTTATTAGCAGAGTTGCAGATTAAACGATAAATCAGATTATATGTAAAGTTAACGCAATAATCTTTTTTTAATGGCGTTATATTTTAATAATAGCTTCTAATTAATAAATACAAAAATTAAACAATCAATTCGATCTTCACATCACACACAATCACCACACATCATATGGGATACAAAAGTGCTTATTAGGTGCCAAGAATGCAATATCGCAAAGCAATTTTTTAGGTGAGACGGCAATATATAAACAAGGGGTAATCAACCTGAATATGAACAGCGCCTGACGTTGAGCTTAAAGAACAATCGATGAACCAATTCCAACCCCTTATTTCCATACCCACAAGTATCAAGATCATGCCCCGGTGTACACGACACGATACATCCGGGGAGCGGTCGGGCCGGCAAAGACAAGACGCATGGCCGGCAGACAGCGGCCTTACACCGGGGATACACCGCTACAGCTAGGTATTAGATATGCTACGAGTAGCTAGGTTTCGTTAAAGGTTTAGATATGTAATACTGTTGATATTTATTTTAAGAATTGATATAATTAAAACTCGATGTTCACAAAACGTAAAACGATTTTTATTTTTTATTTACATATTTATGTAGCTTCTACACAGGATGACAGAAGGAACGGACGAAAGGGCGGTATTGCCAACATAAAAATAATATGGTTAATGTTGGATTTTGTGCTATGTGGCTTTGGATGTTATTTAAATAATGTCCCACTTACGTGGAAAGTTAACCTAGCCTTTTCATAAAATGTACAGTCTGTGACCAACATTATCTGACCCACTTGACTATTATTCGCTAATAGTCAAGTAGGTTAGATAGTGTTGGTCACAGACCCTACTAGGGTCGGCGTTAAGTTTAACCGATTGCAGTTAAGAACCAGTATTTTACTCGGTAACACAATTTCCCTCGGTAAGACTAGTGTTAGATATTTTGGCTACTAACTATCCCGTAACGATCTTCAATTCGATCTTGTCAATGATCTTCAAATGACAGGGACCAACGGCTTATCGTGCATTCCGAGGCGCGAAGGAGTCTCGGTTTGTAAAACATGGTCATCCATCCACGTACTGACCTCGGCACACGTTGATTATCCTTGAAGATCGATACGTGCAGCTCCTCCCACTTACGTAGGAAATGTTTACTCAGATTATGTTTTTAGTAGCAGTTCAAAAAAACTGACAATATTGTGGAAATGACTAGAAAGGTCAGATGGCTTAGAAAATGTTGGGATAAGAATATTTTGGACGCAAAAAGATTTTCGTTCTAATTATTTATGAGCATAAATATTTATTCGATAGTAGGTAACAAATTAAAATTAAACTTATAAAATAACAACTAAAATAAACAAATACACTAATATTACAACAAACTAACATATAACATCAAAACTTTGTCCTCAACGCTGTCAGCTGGTAATGTGCCCAAGAGACTGGCGGCCGCGCATCGCCACGGTAAGTTGCAATGCTACGGATACTACAAATATAAATACTACAGATATAAATACTACAGATATCAATACTACAGATATCAATACTACAGATATCAATACTATAGAAATCTTTACCGTGATACTACTTAGTCTCTACAAAGTAAAAGCCAGCTCTTGTTTCAGGGGAAGTGTCAACTAGCAGTTTCGAAATTTCAATCAATAAGGTAACTATTATTTTGGGTATCAAGTAGTACTTTTAAATCATGACGAATTTACTGTATCAAGAACACTATACAATCTGCCTAGCCTTTTCCCAACTATATTGGAGTCGGCTTCCAGTCAAACCGGATTCAGCTGAATACCAGTATTTTACGTGAAGCGGCTGCCCACCAGACCTCCACAACCCATTAAATGGGTAACACGCTATTTCTTGGCAAGACTGAAGTCAGATTTACTGGCTTCTGACAATCCGTAACGACTGCCAAAATTCTACAAATGACAACCGGGACCAACGGCTTAACGTGCTTTCCGAGGCACGGAGGAAACTCGGTATGTTAAGATGGTCATCCACCCACAGACCAACCTTAACAAGCGTTTCTTAACCTTGAAGATCGACCCGTGCGGCTGTAATTCTTTAGCCACGAGCTTCTCTAAGAAGAAGACTACATAATATCCACACAATATTATTCAGTCTCCTCAAACAACACTCAAACTATAAAAATTAACGACAACATAAACGTCATAATTTCTAATTAATAAATGCATTTTAATATCCGAAAAAAATATTAAAAAACCAACTTAACAACCCTCTAATAGGCGGGTGGCAACCATCTTCCATTTAGCAAATTGAGTGAAAAATATATCCCCAAACACCGCGAGAGACATTAAAAAAACGCCTAGGAAACTTTTAATATTCTAATAAGACTTTGATTTAATTTCCCTTTATCATTATTTATGTACGAATCCGCAGCGTAAAGGCGATAAGTCTGTGTTATTATTATTTTTTTCGACGAAGATTTTTTTTCGCTCCCCTCTAGTTTGACCCTTTGGAAACGGAGGGTTGAGTTTGTCACAGAGTAGAGAAATTGTCACAGTATCATTGGTATACTGCAGATTTTCTTTGTTCCCAGCACAGTATTATTTCAAGCTGTGACTACACGTGTCACGTAAGCGTAACTGAAATTAAATCGTATGTTGATCAGGATAGAGTTTATTATCCTTTAAAGTACCATTTCCCAGTATTTCATGGTGACACGCTATAACAAGGGTTTTAACAACTTGTTGATCGGTTTTGTTGCGACAAGTCCGACTATTGTGAATACGTCACATTACAATGGCAGTGAATCGGAACTTCCAATCACAATGCTTTTATAGGGAAAAAGGCGTCGCTTTCAGGAAAAGCTTAATAAAAAGGTTGAAAGTTATATTTGTATTTTCCTTTCCTTGCTGTTAAAGGAAAACCTTTTGATATAAAAACAGGTAAAGATCTTTTATATCCCAGTTTTAGCTTGGGTGGCTTTGCCTGGGGAGTTTTATTTAGCTGATAGAGTATGGACGAAAAAGTTCTTTCAGAAAATAAGTCTAACTTCGAGTTGCTGTATCCGTTAATTTAGTTGATAGATAATTACATAAAATTTTGTATTATTGACTTTTTTTTGTTTTTTTTTTTATTTGAATCTAAAAACAAACTAAAATATTACATCAAAAAATTCATCCTCAACGCTGTCAGCTGGTAATGTGCCCAAGAGACTGACGGCATTGCCACGTTGAATGGCAATGCTAAATCGTTGCCCAAAGTAAAAGCCAGCTCTTGGGTCCCGGGAAGTGTCAACCAGCCGTTTCGAAATTTCTTTGAAAAGGCTGTGAGCGCAAGGGCCCCACGGCCCGAGGGTTTCAACCCCAAACGGCTCGAAAATATAATTACCAATAAGGTTACCATATTTCCGCCGCTTGAGGTTTTCCGCAGCCGCAGCGGCAGCGCCAGCACAACTCGATGAATGATGATTGTTATTGACTAGTTGACCCACGCAACTTCGTCTGCGTCACAATTTTCATTACTGCTCCGCTCCTCTTGGTCTTAGCGTGATGATGTATAGCCTATAGCCTTCCTCGATAAATGGGCTATCTAACACTGAAAGAATCGGACCAGTAGTTCCTGAGATTAGCGCGTTCAAGTAAACAAACAAACTCTTCAGCTTTATATATTAGTAGTATATAGATAGGTTCGCGTTTGACCACATTCTCACCAGATGGTAAGCAATAATGTGGTCCACGAAAGATCACGCTTGCCTAAAAGCAACCTATTCACTTCAAATTCTAAGCCAAAGTCAAAGCATTTATTTCAATTGGCAACTGGCAATTTTTAACTGTCGGTCAGTCAAAGAGGAGAAGCTATTTGCACGTTCCAAAGCGTAGATCTCTATGGAGAAGAAATTGCAAGAAACTCCTCGGACACGATTTTAAATCAATAAATGGTTACAAAGTTGTGTTTACATTGTTCTTGTTGAAATTAATTAAAGACGTGGTTCACTAACCCATGTATCTATTTAGCCTTCAAAGGTAAACTGGGCAGGCATCTTGGCTCACTCGTTATATTGAAGACTGCATCCATCGCTTTTCATCAGGTGAGATCGAGGACAAGAGCTGATTCAACACGAAAAACTGGCCAAGTGCGAGTCACAGTCGCGTGCAAAGGGTTCCGAACGAATTTCTTTTTTCTAAACATGTTATTTTGACAGTATATAATTCTAATTGATTTTCCTGTAATCTATAGCTCTTTCATAAAGGTCTTTCATTCATTATCTCAGTTTTTTTCATAATTTAAAGCTCAGTAGTTTCGGAGCTAAGGGGGTAATTTTTCTTCTAATTTATTTATTAATTTCAAAACTATTTATTTTAAAATTATGAAAAATAAATTTAAAACCCGAGTCCCATGCGTCCCGCTTCCATCGGCTACCCGCGACCATCACCAGGTCACCGGTCCACCTTGAGGGAGGCCTCCCAACGCTGCATCTTCCGGTATGCGGTCACCACTCCAAAACTTTCGGCCCCATCGATCATCTTCATCATCGTTTTGGAAGCTATATGCCCTGCTCACTGCCACTTCAGTTTGGCGATTTTTTTTTTTTTTACTATTGATAGGCACGCGTTTGATCACCATCTCACCTGATGGTAAGTGAGGATGTGATCGAAGATGGAGCACGCTTGCCTAGAAATAACCTATTCACTCTTGATTTAAAGACTCCCAGGTTGCGATTCTTTGGGCTATGTCGGTAACCTTGGTTCTCTTGTGGATATCATCATTCTTGATCCTATAAGCATTGCCCTGTCCAGATTGATTTCAGGATACTTGGCTTAAATCACCTGATATTTTTATCATCTTTGGACTCCGAAAAATAAACCAAAAACAAATCTATTTCCATTTTCCGTAATCAATTAGGCGTTTTAATTTAAACGTCCCTAGATGCCCTTAATCCGGATTAGTCACGGTATTACGACGTTTTCGAAGACATTACGTCATAACGGCTGTGTTTCGAACGCATTAGTGGGCAAGATGGCTAGGAAAAATTTTTAGGGGAACAAGTGATGGGATAGTAGTGGGTTTATAAGCGGAGCGGGGAGCGTGGTTTTAGGTTAGTTGTTTCGGTTGATTATCATGAGAAAAATTCAAAGACAGTTTGATGTATGTGAGATTAAATGAACTAGAGCTAAAAAATCGTACAGCCTCATAGCAAAGCAATAGCAAAAACTAAACAAAACAGTGCTACGAAAAGCTTCCGAAAAGAGTTTATGGCTAGTTTTCATTGACTAGACAGTAGTAGCTCGGATTGCCTACTCGTATGCCAGTAGCTCGGCTCGCTTTTGCTGTTTTCACGATGATAGTAGCTACCCAGTCTCTTGCGAGGCGCAGCAGACAAAAATGCAGGTTCCGCTCGCAACTGCCAAGCTGATACTGGCGAGCTACTGCTGAACGCCTCCGAACAATGCAAGGGATATCTGAGCTGCTGCCATGTGCGAGTTACTGCACTACAGGTACTCGGCACGCAGACGCTAGCTCGCACTGTGTAAACTAGCCATAGTAGAGTAGTTCATAGTAGTTCAGATAAATAGTCATCGAAAGCAGGGTACCACAAGGAACTATTTTCCTTTTTACAGAAAAAAACTAGTTTAGATGACTTGTCAGAAGAGGTCCTATCCCGCTCCCCTTGTGTAAATTGGACCACTTTCAAATCCGATAGTGAACGAGGGTGATACCCTTAATGTGTTTGCATAATGTTCGTCATTAAAACATTTATTTCGAGTCAGTGAATACCACCCTTAAACGACGTATTTTTTGCCTTTTGTTTTTTTTTTTTTTTTTTAGAAATCGAAATAATTATTGTGTTTATAAAAATATATAAGTTCTTTTGTGGAGACCCTTTTCTTTTATTTTCAGGAATTATTCTGCAGGATGACACTTACAAAGCATCTATATGCACTGAAGACGTGAACAACGTACCTAATGGGTTCGTAATTTAATTACAGTTTCAGTTTGTATCACCATTAAGGCATGTATATTTGCCAATGACCTTGTGCATACAAACGGAGCTAACTACACCTCGGCGCGCCACTCCGCTACCCGTGTTTTTTTTTTTTATAATAAAACAAGTACATATTTTAAAAAAGTAACTGAACCAAGTTATTTTCGTTTGTATTGCACAGCAGTAGACTTATTATTTGTTTTTTTTTTTGTTAAAAAATGAAGAAGTAAAATGGTTTGATCTCAACGATTTGGAGGTGATTTGGTGATTTTTTTTCCTATTATATGATACCAATACATAAATTCTGGCTAAACTAAGTTACGTGCAATATCATGTAGATTACTACCTATTTTTTTCGGATGTAATTTCTCAGTAAATGCTGACGAAAAACTGCTTCATCTGCACGCTATTTTGAAGCCTTTTCGAGAGATCACCCTTAACAGCTGCTCTATTGTTAGTGCCAGACCCCTCATAGCGCTGGTTGCTGCTGCGCAGGTCGATTTTCAAGGTTAAGCAAGTATAGACGACCGACCATCTTAACAAACCGATAACTCCCTCCGGCTCGGAATCCACGTGAAGCTGTTGGTCCCGGCTGATATTGATAGACCGTTGACAGTCGCTACGGGTAGTCAGGAGCCAAGCAATCTAACACCAGTCTTACCAAGGGCATAGTGCTTCTCAGTTACTGGGTTGAGGCTGTCAGATAGGCAGCCGTTTCATTAAAATACTGGAACTCAGCTGCATCCGAATCTTTTTCAAGTATGTAGAGATAACTTCTTCTTCTTCTACCTGGCGTTAATCCCGGCTATTGCCAGGGTCCGCCTTCCTACTTAGCTTCCTCCACTTTGCCCGATCTTGAACATCCTTCTCAGTTAGGCCATTGGCTCTCATGTCGGACTTAACGACGTCCAACCAGCGCTTGCGAGGGCGACCACGGGACCTAGCCCCAAGAACAGCCATATTCATGCATCCCCGACCAACGTACTCCATAGGGCGGCGCATGATGTGGCCATACCATCGCAGACGACACTCTTGCAGTTTTTCCCCCACGTCACGGACACCAAGACTACCTCTGATGAAAGAGTTGCGTATGCGATCGGATCGCGTTACGCCACTCATCCACCTCAGCATCTTCATCTCCGTGACGCGAAGCTCCTGGGTGTGTCTGCTTAGTGCTGGCCAACATTCACCGCCGTACAGTAGGATATAACGTATGTAGAGATAACTAAAAGCACAAATACCGACCTTCTACCCAAATTCCTCTACCTTCAAGATTCTACCTAATATCTACCCAAGTGTACTAAAAAACTTTCACGTTTAGCTAAAAATCATTCACACAACATTCAATGATTAAAGACTCAAGTCAAAGACTCAGTTTCACAAATAAAATGAGTTAACGACTTTGTTAATGAGTGTGTCGAGCCGAAATGAAAAGTCGAAATGTCGCGAGTAAGTGCAACAAAATAAATGATGACAGTGACTCGAGCTTTTGCTAAACGACAACCTTTTAGTTTTAATGAATGTTAGGGTTTGTTGTGTAGTGCAAGATATACTTTTATGCGAAATAAAGCTAACGTTTGAAAATGTAAGTTTTTACAAGAAAAACTTAGTCATTAGATACTATTTGGTAGGCGTATGAGAGGCCGAAGCCATCTCGCAAAGTAATTTCTAATGGACTGGGGCACCAACCGATGATTATCTCTGTATGCACTATCAAAGTACACCCAAGGACAATTCGGTAGGTCCAGAACTATTGCATAATATGGAAACAAAACGTGACAGGCTATGGAGGGTATGCAGAACAGAGAGTAAAGTCCCGCAAACCCCCATTGAAAAGGAAGGATCCTCCTAGTAGACGGTTCTTGTGTCTGGCGGGCAACTGCCAGATAGTTGATATTCGGGCTGATGTACATGTTCAAATCAGACGGTAAACTCTGCTTTCGCAATGTAGGATGTCGACGTAGTTGGATAGATGGCGTCGCGGTTCTTTTTTGTCACGATATAGATTTGCTCCGTTGGTTTTCTTGGTCTACAAGGCTATGGGTTTGGGTGGTTTATGGATTCATTACCGGTTTCTAGTCGACTAGTCGTTCTAAGTTCGTAACTGTGAACTATATATTTCTTTTGGCTTTACTTTAAGGCATCTAAGATTCTGTGTATCCGTCAAGTGATGAAACAAATATAGTTGTCTATTTTGCAAGATTCCATTTTCCATCTTTGAGACAATCTCATAATATTATGCTGAACATGTAGTCTTTACGAAAAGTCGGTGTTTTAGCGATGAGACCGCTCATTGCTACAACCTTGTATTTTAAACACCTAATAATTTTTGTATGGTTTACAATAAAGTGTATTTCTATTCACACGCATACATTTGCAGGGACATGAGACAGAATACTGTCGTTTGTTCCTCATAAAGCAACGGAATCACCTGTAACATACTATGAAGAAAGGTTAAAGCCAGAGACAAACTAGTCCCACGTACGCAACGTATGCAACGCTTTTGTATCGTATCGTATATTGCTTTTCATACAAAATCAATAATCTAGATATCATAATGCGTTGCATACGTTGCGTACGTGGGACCAGTTTGTTTCTAGCTCAATTGTATTGTTGGTTCATGTGTGTTGTTCACGATTTATCGTTGATTTTTCCTCGAATCAGATCGTTTTAACTTATAATTAAATTTAACTATCTTTTTTATTTTTTTATTGTATTATATACTTTATTATTTTAATAAAGTATATAATAATAATAAATAATTTACCGTGGAAACCGTTATAACTCGCGCAGCTCCAACTGGATCCGTCCCCATTTTCGCGTCTCCAACATTTACGACATACAACCTCTTAAAAGGCACAAGCAGAAACCATAAATTTTCACGCCGTCGGCACATCAAACACAGTCATTGTATGGGGTAGTAATTTGTTGCATTACTGATGAATTATATGCTAAACGCAAGTTTAGTAAGAGGGTTCGAAAATGCTGGGAAATATGGAGAAATGGAGAGGTCGTTTTGCGCAGTTTAAAGTTTGATGGCGACATTTTGAAATGGTTAAAGAGAAAACTGTATGTGGTATGTTAGCACCGATCATCGAGTGGAATGATAGGCAGCATCTTAGCATGATAGGATAGAAAGGTAGAAACAAAGAAGGCACATTGCAAATGATTTTGTCTTATAGTCAACAACAAAATGATTTTTACCTTATATCTGTCGGCAAAGAGTATTTTGAAATATTTTTGGTCAACAGAACCCTTGGCAGCTTAACAAATTGTCATCTGCCTAGCCTTTTCCCAACTATATTGGGGTCGGCTTCCAGTCAAGCCGGATTTAGCTGAATACCAGTATTTTACGAGGAGCGGCTACCTACCAGACCTCCACTACCCATTAACTGGGTAACACGGTACTTCATGGCAAGACTGGAGTCAGATTTACTGGCTTCTGACTATCCGTAACGACTGCCAAAGATCTACAAATGACAGCCGGGACCAACGGCTTAACGTGCTTTCCGAGGCACGGAGGAAACTCGGTATGTTAAGATGGTCACCCATCCACAGACCAACCTTGGCAAGCGTTGCTTAACCTTGAAGATCGATCCGTGAGGCTGTTATTATCTAGACACGAGCAGCTTAACAGAAGACGAAAAAATCGACGACAAACGCGAAGTATTATCATTTAATCCTCTAATCTACGAATAAGAGGATTTAATGATAACACTTCACGTATTACAATTCCCCAAAGTGACATTACTCTTCTTCAGTTTCACATTGCGCCGTAGAAGAAATCTTAATTTTGCTCTACAGTCTTCCATTTCTAGGGCAATGCTACGTTGCCCGGGTCGGCGACGCGCTGCGATCCCAGCGCGCCTCAAAGAGATGTCAGCGTGGAAGACGGGGCCCGCTAGGGCAGGTGCCTGCTGGGGCTGCGGAATCTGTTCGAAAGAGATACCGTAGCCTTGGAACGCAAAGGGTACCAGGAGGAACACGGATGGGTTTTAGTCAGTAAGAGTCTGACACTCCCTCCTGCTTCACCCAGAGCGGGAGGAGTCATTTGATGATTTACCATCCTTAAAAAAAGGGTAATGCTGTGTTAAAAGTAAGTAGTTTAGGTCGTTTCTACCATAGCCGACGGAAATGACCTGAGCATCATTTCTTTAAAAGGTTCATTGGAATCCAGCGCGACAGCATCGATCTGTCTGACATATCGCTACAATGGACCTTTTTAGTGCCGCCGTGAGACATACTCGTACACCATGGTTTTTTAATTATTTTTATGTACCTAACGTACTCTTCTGTATTTTTCTTTTATTACATCAACCCACTAAAAAAACTGACCAAGAAGGTCGGTTGTTACGAAGTATCTAACTATTCAATCCCACAAATCCACAAGACAAGTGGACATACGTAGCGGATCGCGTGCGCCGGTGCGCGGGAGTGCGCGCGGTTATTGCGCAAGCGCCGCACTGCTTCGCTGAACAAGCAGGCCTCGCCTGAATCACTTCCTCTGTGTGTACATACGTCCTCGCCTTGCCGACGGTTCGCTCCACTTGGGACGGATTAGTTTGGTCCGAAATTAATATTGAATAAATATTATTAGTAACAGTTCATGGGCGACCAGCAGACGCAGGCAAAGATGGCGAGGGAAGATTGACGCCTATCGACAGTATCGGTTCACACTTGCCCAAAACTGGGAAGAATCGAACTAAGAAAGGGAGGCCTTCGTCTTGCAGTGTCACACCATAGGCTGAAAATAAAATAAACATTATTAGTGATGTATTCAATAGAACTACCATATTGATGACCATTTTCTAAAAAAGCCCTGATGAAATGCAATATGGGATTGTCAAAGTATCGACAATGTTGTAGAAAGAATAGCACTTTAATAGGACTTTTAGGTGTCACACAGTTTTCATACAGGTGAAACAGCAATTTTTATTACTGAAACTGCAGAGCAAGAAATGTATTTTCACAGAAAAGTAAAAGAAAAACGATGTCGATCTGTTTGTTTCAGTAGCTTTTTTATAGATTTGGCATGTTTGTGAGCTGAAACTTCAAACTGTATAGAGGTAAATTAACAGCCCCAAGTAGAACCCACCAACAACGCGACGAAATCCGCGATGTATCATTGCTTTTACTTGTAGCATCCGCAGGGGCGTTACACGACTCAACTCCTGCGCCGCACCGAATTACTTAATAAATTAAACGTACCTCCACCTCTTCCACGTATCCTAATTGCAACTTTAACACCTCATACATAAAGTTAGTTTCAATTCTGCATTTTTCCCAGTTTTCAAGTAACTAGGCGGGTTGTCCTGTCATTATATTTGGAGGTCTGATGGCTAAGGATACGATTTCGTTTGGCACCGTTTTTCCACCGATTTCGCAATATTTGCTGATATACTTGGGTGATATATTATTTCCTTTGGCAGCGGATTTTGTCAGGGCTTCGTACCTACGTAGAAGGTGGATTGTGTGAATAACGACTAAGTATGGTTAATTATTGCTGGTAATTAGATGTATTGCTTGAAAATTTAATTAAGACGTTCTGAGTTTGTGCTTGTTCTGTGTTCATATTGATGAAATATGTAAATGGACACTAATTTGGACAGCTATTTACAGTGTGCTGGGCCAGTTTTAAAAATATTGCATCATCTTACAACCACGATTGTCCTATATGCTAAAAGAAACAACTGTTTAGTTTAAATAAAATTTATTTAAAATGACCTGGTGAGGGCCGTTAGAGTCCGATACCGTTAATCTGAAAAGCAAAGGACCGCTCGATTTGGCCATGCTTGGGGATGGCCAGCAATAGACGTCATTTGTCTGAATTGGTGGTGATAGTGATCTGCTATTTAAGACCGTGGTCATTTCAGAAAGTAGCCTCTTGTAAATATTCTGAAGAGGCCCATGAAGCGTAGAAGATGATTTACTAAATGCCGTAGCAGCATTTACCGAATATAGTTGCCGAACTAGTATAATGAAGCCTTGATTCCCCTCTCCCATTCGACTTTAATACGCCTTATAGAGTACTGGCCACTTAGGTACATACAGCCCTTTGTATCTACCAATCAATATATCATGTACCAATGATAAAGCAATTACATATTCTTTGTTAGAACAACCAAGTCAAGGATATATCCTCGCGTGCCTGCTCGCACGATAACAACGCTCTGATTGTCAAGTGGTACGGATTTCGGCGTGTCGGCCATCTTTAAAAGTCATGTTTTACATTCGAATTATGAATTTATGAAGCTGTTAGCATAATGCGTGTTTTTAATTGGCGTTGCTTGAGATTGATGATTTTGTTTTGGGTGCGGTAAGTTAATTATAAGCATAGGAAGCTAGAAGTCCATCATCCCATTGTTTTTGGGGCACATATTTTATTCTTCTACTTTTATCTATTAGTCGATATCTCAGTACTGTAATCACCCTTTTCAGGTCCTATTAGAATTCATACAGTCATCATCATCTGCCTAGCCTTTTCCCAACTATATTGGGGTCGGCTCACAGTCAAACTGGATTTAGCCAGTATTTTACAAGGAGCGGCTGCCTACCAGACCTCCACAACCCATTATCTGGGTAACACGGTATTTCATGGCAAACTGGAGTCAGATTTACTGGCCTCTGACTATCCGTGACGACTACCAAAGATCTTCAAATTATAGCCGGGACCAATGGCTTAACGTGCTTTCCGAGGCACGGAGGAAACTAGTTATGTAAAGATGGTCACCCATCCACAGACCAACCTTGGTAAGCGTTGCTTAACCTTGTAGATCGACCCGTGCGGCTGTTATTATCTAGCCACGAGCTCCTCTTTATTAGAATTCATACAGTATATCTGTCGATTCTTATGACCAGACCAGAATAATTTAAATTCTAGTTTTTTACGACAGTAAGTAACCTATTTCTACGCATCACCAGAAGTACAACTGGAAAAAAATTAATAAAAATGGAGGTTGACCGGAGTGTTGACAAGAGGTGCTATGGAACATTTGACTGAATGAAGCAAGCCATACGCAGAGCCAATAGCGATCGGGACACCAATAGCAAAACATGCTATTGGGACGCTCGCAAGCATGCCCTTATGAATTAATTAAATAATAAAAGCCTCGGTTATTCACTACCTATCAAAAGCCGCCTTTTCTGATGATGGCTACAAAACAGACAAACTAAATGAAAAATAATACCGTACAAATAAATCCATTTATCAGCCCATAGGTATGATACTCCGATAACAGTGAAACTTGGCCTTGAATTGCTTGATGTACGATCAATCAATTTTAACGTCATAATCAGCATAACTACAAAAAATAAGTTAACCGTCAATGTGCGGAAACTGCAATTAAAGTATGTGTAATATATAATTAAAATCCAAACACAGGTAAAGACAGAAAATTGTTCATAAACACACAAAACCTAAGATTCTGTAAATCAATCTAACCTGCCAGTTACATTGGCAGCGGAAACGTCAAACATTTTCATGTGTTCATGCAGTTCCACCGTTTTTGGTACAACCTTCACAGTTTTCACGAGATTAATAAACATCGAAGGAAACATCGATTTAATGACAAAAAACACGAAACTAAGTAATATTTGAAGATGGAAAAAAACGCAGATACTTGTTATAATTTCCGGTGGCAATGTTCAGCCGGATGTGCGGATGGAACACGCTATCCGTGCTCACCAGCCGTGCGCAATGAAAGTGTTATGCATTGGTGTTACTTACATGTTTACTGAAGACACTTCCATGCTAGAACTGTTGAGGAAAGGAAATGTTAATATGTTGGGTTTGAAGTTGAGTTTTGGGAGGAGAAATCTTGTAGTACAAAGTCTGGTAATTATGGCAGGTCGATTCTGCTAGCGTTGGGTCGCGAAGATGAGATGCAAAAAAAAAGAATCATCAAATCGGTTATAAAATTGGCGAAAATATCGCTGAACAAACATTTTGTATGGGATCCCATCATCAGATCCTGACTTATACCTTCCATCATCAGCTCAGCAACATGAGATGATGATTATCAGGCACAAATATCTGAATTTCGTCAGAAAATTCATGAAAAACATTGTATGTGCCTATAAAATTTGAGGGTTTCCCTCGATTTTCATGGGATCCATTCAAATTATCTCGATTTACAAATTCAATTCAGACGTATACCTAGAATTTTTCGTGTGTCATCATCATCTGCCTTTTCCCAACTACATTGGGGTCGATTTACAGTCAAACCGGATTCACCTGAATACCAGTGTTTTACGTGGAGCGACTGCCTACCAGACCTCCACAACCCATTAACTGGGTAACACGGTACATCTTGGCAAGACTGGAGTCAGATTTACTGGCTTCTGACAATCCGTAACGACTGCTAATGATCTACAAATGACAGCCGAGACCAACGGCTTAACGTGCTTTCCGAGGCACAGAGGAAACTCGGTATGTTAAGATGGTCACCCATCCACAGACCAACCTTGGCAAGCGTTGCTTAACCTTCAAAATCGACCCGTGCGGCTGTTATTATTTAGCCACGAGCTCCTCAAGATTGTTTGTTTTTTTTTCATGTGTGAAAGCACATAATTTTGTCTAATAATTTTAATACTTACCTAAAAGCTTGTTGCAGGTCTGACTATATACCTACGTAGCAAAGGATGTGGTACTTTTCATGCACCACCAGTGTCCTTGGAAGTGTCCACAGACGTCATCAGCTCAAGAGTACATCATTTACACGTCGACCAAAATAAACAGCACACCGAGCACGGCGAGCACGTCAATCCACACGCCAAACATAATTATGGCATTCAAACGGCACCAGCTTTCGAATGAAAACCACTGAAATCTCGACCTTCAAGCTGTTCTGCATGACATACAGTGTAATCGTCTCGAGATTCCAATCCACTCGACCTATGTGCGTCACAGGCCACAAAAAAGTATACTGTATCTCGGCACGTGTCTATAATTTTGCTTGCCAGTTTTGTACAGGGCGATACTTCGTACAGTGTCGTGTGCAAGTGTAGCCAGAAATATTTTTAATCCAAACAAAATACGGCGCTCTTCAAAATAAATATGTCGGTCGGATCGAGTTAGGAGGGTTGTACATTATTCTGGCCAGCCGTGTAATTGAGTGTGCTGTTTCTTTTGTAGAATTAATTGAGGAAAATACATAAAACATTTTACATTTTTCAGTTACCTTTCAGATGGGTACTATCTGTTTTAACATGGGAAATTTAAGTTATACTTAAATGAATCATAATTAAACAGATATCTTCTGAGATCACCTATCAATCTTTCAGATTCAGCAAATGGAAAATGTTTAAATATATACCTAGGTTGGTACTGAGGGCCTAGCACGAAAATGTTTGACTTAAAGTAACGTAACGTAAATTTACCGTTGCTACAATACTCGTTGCGCACATATTAATATTTATTTGAATTATATTCATATTTTTTAATGATGTATATTGTGTAGGTCCCATAAAATTAAACCAAAATACAATGGGGTTGTAGTTTTTCAGATCCAAAATTCTATATGTCAAAATATTCGTGCTAGGCCTTTTGATATATGTTAGAAATATTTGCAATTGGTTCAAAAACAATTGAGCGAACGAAATTTTGGCACCTTTTTAGGCGAAAGTAGAATTTAACAAATACTCAACTTTAAATTCCTCATAAAATGCATACACTTTACAAGTTTAGTTCCGGAAAATCATAAGAGATGGCGCTACCTGTACCATACTAAGTCGTAGTTGTAATGAATCATTATGCAGATTCACTTTTGTTTTGATGTTGGTCGAAAACAAATTACAACCTTGTATAATTGTGGTAGTCACTTAGCATTTTAATAGGTCTGTGTCTAATTAAAATTTACTGTACGAAGGAGGTAGGCAGAGTAGGCTCTTGATGAGTTGTTTTTTTTAATACGTGTTACTGAAAACTTCGCATTGGAACATAAGACTTTGTGTAGATCTTCCATTCAAAGTATAAATAAAGATAAAACTTTAATTTTGGTACAGACAGTATCAACTTCAACATCGCCAAAACATTAAGTCACGCTCAAGAAAAACAAATAAAGCAAAAATCCCAATATTATAACCGGAGCAGGTCGTCAAGTAAAAGGACAAATCTTACAGTGACAAAAAATATCATTTTAACTGACGTTTTTCTAATAAGAACCTTTACGTAGGTACCTACATTTTCCTAACGACTATTAAACCAAGTGTGAAATCCCCTCAAGACGATATAAAAATCAACGTTGACCAGAGGCGGATCACTTAGGACAAAAAGAGATCTTGTTTATGTTACGTACCGCGAAACTGAGAGTATAATATGGGTGACTATACTCCGGTATAAGTTATGAGAGAACAGCGGTTTTGATAACGGGCTATGCTGCGTCATAAGCGTGAAAAAGTCGACAGTCTACGCCACGACTGTCATGGCATAAACTGTCTTATGACTTTTGATAGATAATTGTTGATTTAAACGTTTTGTGTGCCTTGTTGCAGTAGTTAAAATTAAAAGGGAGTTAAAGTTAAATAAGAAAGCTTGTATTCAATCGACATCGATGTGTAGCCGATTCTTCCATGCTATACTTTGGTTGAGTGGATTGTGCTGTAAGCTAAATGTGTTCAGGGGTTTTAAGTGTCGCATGGGTGGGTTGTAGCATCAATCAAAATTCGTCTCATCAGCCTAATAACGTACTGGCAAAAAGTGGAAACTAAACTGAAGTCTGATTGGTATCCATTTGGAAAACCTAGCTTTTTTTAAGTTTGTGACATAATATTCTTATACTTAGTTGTCATTGAATTTGCCTTAATAATCTACCCTTTCGATAACAATAAGTATTAGACCTTAGGTGTGTTTTTTCCGGTAGTGATAGTGGTGCAGGGAAAATTGTTTTATTTGTATTGTTTTGTTGTTGTTAATTTTTCTTTATATTTTTTTTTTCAGAGGGAATGCACCTGTGTTAGCACACACACTTGTGCAATATGTTCCGCGCTGATAGCCAGTTTCGTTGAAATTGGCCACCATTGCCGGAATCGGTCAGGAGGACTACATGTTATTTACGGCTCTCCTAGATAGGCTTCATATTTCTGACTGACCTCGATAATGCAAAAGCGTAAGTAGTGTTCCAAAATGTCAATCAAAAATAATATTCTAAATATCTTATGCCTTGTACCACACAGTAAAAGAGCTCTGTTTACGCGTGAACCGCGGAACGATACTCGATTGTAACTGTTTCCGAGATGGAGAATAATCGAGCAAGCGCGATACGACATCGAACAGACGAACGAACACATCTGACGGTTATCTGTTAAAATTAGAGGGATTGGACCGATTCCGGCTTAGAATGCGATTGGAGAGTGTTCGTCGGTTTATTTTAAAAGATTTTTTCGAATTAGTAGTGGAGAGGACAGTGGTGGATCAGGGCGTGGCGAGGACAAAATCTCAAAACGTAATTTTGAGAAATATTAAGTGGATGAAGTAATTAAAAAAAAAATACTTAGCAGGACTGTACCTACTGTTCACGTTTATTAGCTTATTCCTGATTTTTTTTTTAAATTCTTGTAAGAATCGTAAATGTATGAAATAGATTGAAAAAGTGAACAGGTCATCGGTTCAGTTCATCGTCATCATTTGCCTAACCTTTTCCCAACTATATTGGGGTCGGTCAAACCAGATTTAGATGAATACCAGTATTTTACGTGAAGCGGCTGCCTACAACAACCCATTAACTGGGTAACACGGTACCTACTTCATGGCAAGACTGGAGTCAGATTTATTGGCTTCTGACTATCCGTAACGACTACCAAAGATCTTCAAAGGATAGCCGGGACCAACGGCTTAACTGCTTTCCGAGGCACGGAAACTCAGTATGTTAAGATGGTCACCCATCCACAGACCAACCTTGGCAAGCGTTGCTTAACCATCTATCCACAAGCTAGATAGATAATAACAGCCGGTTCAGTTCATCAAACCAAAAATCTGCTTGGTAAGGTAACTTTTAATTTACCTACAAAACCATTAAACTCATAATACACTACCTACCGAAAACCGATCTCTCAACCTGTTTGATGGCCAAACTCAAAACAATACGTTTGATTTGTTCAAAACCTCCTTGAACATCAAACAAAAAAACTTGAAGAAAATCCGTTATTTTATTACAACCGCCATGTTTTGTTTTTAACACGTTCCAAAACGATTTTAAATATAGAACAATGATTTATTGACATGCGCGATCAGAAGTTGAGGATTTTCATTGATGTGCTGTTTAGTTTGTTGGTGGAGCCATAGATGGCGTTAGTAGGTTCGTAAGCTCAGACGCAATAGGAAATCGTTGAGGTTTTGTTACCTGTATATTTTATTTTGGTATTAAAAATTAAAACTCTTATTTTTTGAATATGAAGAGATGAATAAGTCACAGTTAACATACCTACCTACAAATTTCTGCAAGAATTTAATTCAAATAAAAACTTATTCATTCGATTCATCCGTTTGGGAGCTAAGATGCCACAAACAGACTACCTACACAGAAAAAAAATATAATAACCCTCTATTTTGTTGGATTTTAAAAATAGATAAGTAAATCAAGGAGGTATTAGATATGTGACAGGTAGGTAGGTATTTTCTCCACGATCTACAATTTAAAAATAAATTAAATTGAGTCATCGTAGGTATCTAATAGTAATTTATTTGCAGGAGTTTAATGTCAATGTTACAATTCTTGATCGTTTGATCTGAAATTAATTCATAAGTTTCACTTCCGGCATTCGATTTTCAAGTCTTTCAGCAATAAATTATTTGGTGGACAGCAAAATGTTTTCGATATATACCTAGGTACTGGTATTAGTAACAGTACTGTGATAGTAATACCCGTGATTTTATGTCCTATACACAAAGAGTTAAATATAACACCTCTGGAGGATAATATCACTGCACATCTAGGATAGGTAATGCAGTGTCCAGAAACCCCAACTTCAAAAACTCTTTCCTCTTAAAAACCTTTTGAGTAGGCTCGCTCCATCGTAGACTTTGTCTTTGTCATCTCTGACATAGACTAGAGTCAAGAGCAAAGCCATAACAAATAAAAAAAAAACCACGTGAGACGTCACATATCATTCGATTTCAGTACACTTTTTAACGACATTTGTGACGTCGCACGAGTTTTTAACACACTGTATCGTCTTAATGTTTTGTTTAAGTGAAAAAAGAAAAAATACGTGTCGGATATTTTTTGAAAATCTATCTGATGAACTACCTAATTAGATTTTTTAGTCCCTTACCTACCCTATTTAGCGCCAGTTTGTAGGTAAATAATTTAGCGAGATCTGGGATAGTTTTTAAACAAAACTTTTTAAGAGCACGAACCTAGGATAATGCAAGAAATAAAAATTGATTAAGTTCCTAATAAAAATAAGGCGGAGTTGAAATGAATCGTTAAAAAAACTGATTAAACATAATTTCATCGCTTTACATCACTTTCGTTAGAATCATATTTTTGATTGTGGATATGCAAAAATAAATGTTTAATTTAAAAATTACTACAGAAGTTTTCAAGTCTCTTCATTTGAGAGTTCAAACTAGAGCTTCCAAGAACCGCTTTCCGAATTAATTGGCCGTGTTTTGTTTTACCGAAACAAGTCGAGCTGCTTGACTTGTTTTTGTGAATATGAAGTTCAAGATTAAAAAAGATTGGTAGAAAATTGTTTTTTTTTTAGTTGTTTACGAAATAGCTTTTGGAGCAATGCTATGGTAAGATTGACTTGTTTAGGTCGTCAGAGAGCATTGCGAGGTGAATTCAAAGATTTCTTGTTCGTTCCTTCGTGAAGAGCAAAGCGGTCGACATCTCTATAATTAAACGCGGAACTGAGTCGGTATGCAATCGCTCGGGTATGGTTATGTGCAACCGTGGCGTACTCGTATGTGCCTAGTTACGTAACGGCATGCGATGCTTTAGTTCTCCAGTGTTTACAGTGGCGGAGCGCGCGAGTGTCGCGTGTCCCCTCCGCATCGATCCGCTCCGCCCAGCGCTCGCTCCTCCCACCTGCGGCCGCCCGCGCTCCTGCCCGCGCCCCGCGCCGCCCTCGCGCCCCCGCGCCGCTGGCCTTTGTCGCGCGCCGCCCGCGCTCGGTCACCTGTGTCGCACGTCCTCAGTCGCAAAGCGGCCGCGACGCGCGCCACCCGCTTCGCACTACGCGCGCATATTATGACAGTGACGTGATGGAACCCAAAGAGTACGGTGTGGTTCCCGGCCTACCGGCTGGCCTGGACTATTTTATGATGCCTCGAGTGAGTCAACCTGCGCCTCAGTTCGATTTCCGCAAGCTCGGCGCCAGCTTCAGCGGCCGGGATGACGACAAGAGCGACGAGCGCCGGACGCCCGAGTACCCGCCGGACCGGCGCGACCCGCCGCCGGCCCCGTGGCCTCTCGGCCTCGGCGTCCAGTTCGTCAACCCCGCCACGGGCAAGAAGAGAGTTCAGTGCAACGTCTGCCTCAAGACTTTCTGCGATAAAGGCGCCTTAAAAATTCATTTTTCGGCGGTGCACCTGCGGGAGATGCACAAGTGTACAGTGGAAGGATGCACCATGATGTTCAGTTCGCGACGATCAAGAAACCGGCACAGTGCTAACCCGAATCCCAAACTGCATTCGCCGCACGTGAGGCGCAAAATATCAGCACATGACGGTCGCTCGGCGCAGCCGTTCCCGCTGCTGCCTGCGCTGGCCCGGCTGCCCATACCTCCTCCGGGGCTGCTGCCGCCTGAGTTGGCGGCCCGCCTGCCGCCTCAGCTCAACGGGCCTCCGGGACCCACTCCACTACCTCCGCGTGTGCCCCTCGATGACCTCCGCAACTTCAGTGAAATTGAGAAAATGTACAGAAAACTTCCACACTCAAATGAACATCATCACCGCAGTGCACTTGATCTTGCCAAACCTCATATTATGCACGAAGAAGAATCTAATAATTATAGTGAAATTAATGATGATATTTCCGATGATGATCATAAAGATAGATCTGACGAACGGACTACATCCCCAGTTGTAGAAAGATTGAACTATGAAGATGAACCTGAAGATTTGAGTGTGAATAAAAACAGAGACGATACCAAACCAGTTGTTGTGAAACCCGATAGTGTAAACAGCCGCGCTGACCCCACCGCCTCGGACGATAAGACGTCGTCCCACGTCCCTAACAAACGTAAGAGGAAGAGCGGCAATCCCACCCGGTGTTCACAAAACAATGAATATAACGTGTCCGATGAAGAATATCACGCGGATTTATTTAGAAACTTGTCAACTCCCAGCTCGAGTCGCGCTGAGGAGGAACCCTTATCGCTCAAGAAACAAAAGCCTGAAAGCACGGAGTCATTTCAGAACGGTGAGGAAGCTATTGTGGACTCGGAATCGGTGACGCGTGTGAAGGCTGAGAGTGAGTCGGACGATGAGTCGAGTGCGCCCAGCGTGGTCCGCGAGGGATTGAGATTACGTTCCGACCTGTACACCCCGAGCGACAGCGGGAGTGACTTGCACACATTGGAAGAGCGCTTAGCTAGGGCGCGCTCTCCATCAGCCAGCAGTGACCGGACAGATGACAGGTCAGATATCAACGACCTAGAGATCCCCATAGACGACGAGAACCCAGACAGATGTACCGCCTGTGGGAAAGTATTTCAGAACCACTTCACGCTGCGCATGCATTACAGAAACGATCATTTGAAATTGCTACATCCGTGTGAGGTGAACGGTTGTGACGCCGCCTTCCCTTCTCGGCGGAGTCGAGACAGACACAGCTCGAACGTTGACCTGCATCGGCGACTATTGTCAACTGGCTCCCCGGAACAGAAACCAGCATTCGAAGTCAATGCAGACCTTCTAAATAAATTATATGCAGATATAAAAGGGCTTGCGTCGACATTAGAGAGCCTGCGATACGGTGGCAACGAGGAAGCATCTCAGCTTCCCAGCTACGTGACTGAAACTATGAAGTTCTATAGTCGGAACTTGACCGCGCTACAAGCGGGGTTGTTTCCACAGTTCGGTGAGCGGGGGTTTTTTCCGTCCCCTTTTCTGATGGGTAACGGAGCGCCGCAAGCAGGTGGCGGGCCGTACGGGGCGGCCGCGGGCGCGCAGTCGGCGCGGGAGTCTTTGTCGCCCCTGTCGGCGTCATCGCCCCCGGTGATCTCGCCCGGGCGGTTGGACGCGGCGCACGCGCGGCCCCGGGACGACGCGAACCTGCTTTTTCGCGAGACCTCCGAGTCGTTCAAGAAGATGACCTCGCTGTGCGAGCGCCAGGAGCAGCTGTACCAGCACCACGTGCCCGTGTCATGACGCCCCCGCCACCCGCGCTCGCCCTGGTGATACCTCACGTCTTGAAGCGACACAGACTCTGTATATTTAATTGTTAATAATTTTTAATTGTGTTAATTCTATTTCGTATTTCGTTTTTGTATTTTCTTGTGATATTTAGACAAATATATCGTAATTATCGATCCCACGAACTGTAAGTTAATAGGGATAGCAGCTTGGGTGTTGAGTTTGCGATGTGAAGCGAAGTGCAATACGGACTCGAATATTATAAATATTAATGGACTCGGCGTACGACATGATATCGTGTAGAGTATTCGTAATTGATGTTGAAAGTAAACGTTATATGATCAGCTTCATTTATTGTTCTGGCGCAATAAACTCATTGATGAAAAAATGTACAATTGTTTTTATTTGTGTGGTAATCGAGTGTGCCGAATTACTGACGAGATAATCTGGTTACGCTTTTTAATAGCAATGGCGTCGGTTGTGGGGAGTTACTCGACTGGAAACATAATAAGCATCTGCCTACACAGTTTTTGTGCCCTTTCCACGATAACAATGCTCGGGTTTTAAGTAAAAGTTGGTTTTGAAGCTTGATTGGATAATTGACTAACCGAGGCTTTTACAAATTTTTGAGCTTTTAACTTCAATAGATGGTGATTTCGGAACCCGTTGATTCGAAACACAATAACAATATGATAATGTAAGCATTCAATTTGTGGTTTTGAATAAATCAATAAACTAGTTTATTTAATGGCGTACATCTAAATTCACAGTAGCCATATGAATATATTAATGTTTTAAAACTTATAATATTATTTTATGTTATTATTAATTACGGAGAAAGTAATTATGCATCGTTAGGTGACCATTTGAAATATTTGAAAGAGTAATTTTAATGATGTTACTGAGTTTTTAATAATTATTTGAAAGATTTTATGATCTGTCAAGTTTATTGAGCAATGAAATAATATTACATTATTTGCAGTCTCATTTTCAAACGAATAGTAACAAGAAATTAATAAAAATAGCAGTTGGAAGTTTATTGGTGGGTTATAAAAATAGAAGTCGCTCATTTGGAAGCAAACTAAAATCTTTTAAAAGCTCTTTCTATTTTCTTAATCCTGAATCGATGGTTTTGTTCTTAATTCGTCAAAATTTAAACAATTTTAACCATCGACTATTTGATTAATTAATATATGAAAAAAAATTAAAGTTTAAACATAAAGTTTTTAAATAAGTTAAAAAAGCTTAGAAAAGATACCTTGCCAGTTAGAATTACAAAATCACAATGAAGTTCAATTTAGAAGCTTTTGTTGCTTTCTTTGGTGAGCTCATCAAAATACAGGGAAATAAAACAATCAATCTTAGATACCACTAAATTGTTCCTGAAGAAGACACGCCAGCAACTAATCTGCTGATGCTGACACTAACGGAAGGGGTGCTGAGCTTCGGAGACTCATCATCTGCCTAGCCTTTTCCCAACTATATTGGGGTCGGCTTCCAGTCAAGCCGGATTTAGCTGAATACCATTATTTTACGAGGAGCGGCTGCCTACCAGACCTCCACAACCCATTACAGTTAATGCGTTGTGGAGGTACCTACTTCATGGCAAGACTGGATTAAGATTGACTGGCTTCTGACTATCCGTAACGACTGCCAAAGATCTACAATTGACAGCCGGGACCAACGGCTTAACGTGCTTTCCGAGGCACGGAGGAAACTCGGTATGTTAAGATGGTCACCCATCCACAGACCAACCTTAGCAAGCGTTGCTTAACCATGAAGATTGACCCGTGTGGTTTTTATTATCTAGCCACGAGCTCCTGCTTCTTTCGAGCTGAGCTTCGGAGACCACGCTACAGTATTGGTAGAAATAATTAACCTAAAGTCACCAAAATCTAAGAAGTCCGATTTGACAGCTGAGGAGAGGGATAGAAGATTGCTTTACCGCTAAGTGCGAAAGAGATTTATTTTTGTCTCTTTCATACTTACTAGTAAAGAAATGTTGCTTCCTGCTGTCAAATCGGACTTCTTAGCTTTTGATGACTTAACGAGTCGTCAGTTATTATTAACGCTTAGTAAGTATAATTATAGGAATCTGAAATAAAACAGTTTTTAAAATCAAATTAATTCTTAAATTCATATTATAACCAACTTCTTAGCAGTTCCTATACCTACGGTTCAAAGTAAATAGAACAAGATTAACGCCCGGTTCAGAATTTGAAGTTTGGATTTTATGAGGGAGGCTTTTGTCCAGCAGTGAACGTCTTTCGGTTGTTTCCGAACGCATACAATTCTAATCTATTCAAAGTTAGTGTAAACAGGCTTCTTCTGGGTAAGCTTACCTACTCCATCGTTGACTTTTTCCCTATCATAGACTAGACTCAAGAGGAACTCAAATTCAAATAAAAAAAAAACGATGATAGGTATATTATAGTAAACTTTACCAATAAAATATTATCTTGTAAGTGTTTCCCAAAATGCTTAAATTTGAGAACTTAAAAGTCTTCTACTTCAAATTTTGGAACACCGATAAAAAAAAAAATCAAAACATTTTCTTAAAAAAAAAAATCCGTTCATTATAATAGCCATAGACACCGTCCACCGGTGTGAGAACATCACTAATTGTTACACGAGCCTCCATGATTTAATAACAGGGCCACGCGGACGCGGGACGCACCAAATATTAATTATTTAGGGTTCCCTAACAAGGGTTCGTGATTCGGATGGGTTGCGTGCACGGCTATACGATATGGATGCATCGGAAATTAGGGAATAAGTGTTGTTGATAATTATGGCAGATTAGTTTGGATAATATTTTAATAGTTTGGGTGGATGATGGGAGATTTTTTTGAAAAGTTTTCGTTGAAGGCAGTTTTAAAGCTAAAGAACTAAACTGCTGTAGTACAAACTAATAGACATATAAACTGTGTGAATAGGTGTCTCCTGATCTTATGGAGAGGGGGAGGAGGGATTGGTTAGTTACCTAACAGCCTATTAGAGAGTCCAAACGATAGTTACCTAGAAATAGAATTTTATTGTCTGCGCAGATTTTGAACTCGGAATAAAAAATGCTATCATACCGATATTTGTCTGCACAGAAAAAAGTTGTTGTGATAGACATTTTTATTCAGAGTTCAAAGTCTGTATCGTGTGAACGCACTATAAGATATCAATAAATCACACAGCGTAACGTTAATAATACAGGAACTAATTTCGCCTTTCCTCATCATCATCGTCATAACAGCCGAATGACGTCTACTGCTGGACATAAGCCTCCCCCTAAAGGAGGGGTTTGCCATAATCGCCACGCTTGGCAGGCGGGTTGGCGATTGCAGTGTGGGTGGTGTTTCGTTCATACTGGATAGCAAGATATTTTTATTTGAACATCCCAAAGCTTTAAGTCCTTATTAGGAGATACAAACGAGAATTTCACAAAAATAAATATCACTAGGCATTATTTCAATTTCGCGTTATTAATTTTCATAATTATAATGATATTTCTAATTATAGAAACCACCAATTGTCTTGTAATATACAAAAATCTCGTGTCACAGTGTTTGTTCTTGAACTCCTCCAAACAGCTTGACCGAATTTTATGAAATTTTTTATGTATGTCTGAGAATAGATCGTAGGCAATTTTGTTTTCCGACGAATGTTTTTAGTGTAAATTATTTGAAATGGAAAAACAACGTTTGCCAGCTTGTTTTCTTATAAGAAGCATACTTGGACATGCAGGGACTTTTGTTCGATACTTACTTACTTGCTTTATTTAGCTACGGTACACACCGCATTGTCCGGAGAACGTCAATAGATGGCGCCACCAGGCAAGTTGTATATGAAACGTTGAACATTGAAACGCTCATCTATTTCAGAAGTGGATTTAAAATGAATAGATACTGAAAATGGTCAAGTCTGCCTGTTAAATGCTGTATTGTTAATATAAAGTAACAATGTTTTCGAACTAACAAGTACCTACTATTTTTTATAGGCTCTCGTTTGACTACAATCTCACACAATGTAAAGCGATGCTCTGTTCGGCAAAGGAGAATGCATGCCTAGAAGTAACCTATTCACTCTCGACTTAAAGATCCCCAGGTTGTTGGATCAGGAAACACAGACTCGCTCAGGGATTGCCATTCCTTATCTTTACGCACAAAGAAGGTGTTCCCAAAACGTTTTGTACGTAGGAGTGACGTGTCCACTATATACCAAATAGCTTTTTCTCCCTTTTGGCAACTAAGTCTGAACTGCCAAACGATTCTGTAAACATGTCGAAGTGAAGGTTTGGGTGAAGTGATCACGACGTGAGCCGTCAATCCATGTAATCAAGATGGAATGGCAGCTCATTTCGACCGGCTGGTGACGGCAACGCGGTGAGGTGAGCTGTCGAACTTTGCTTTAGTGGTAGATATATAATGTTAGTAGAGGTTTACCTAGTTTTGGCATCAGGGGTTGATTTGAGTGTGTCACATTTTGCTCTTGTATACATTTTAAATAACGTGTCTGTATTATGTAACACTACAAATAACAGTATTGTATCTAAAAGTAAAAAAATTGTCAAACATCTTCACTCAACCACACAACAACCTCAGCCATCCCCTTCTTCTAAATTGTCATCCCACGCAAACAGTATTAAATTCCCGAGTTCATAACTAAACAAAGGTTAGACGAGGGGTAGAACCGCACAGTTTGTCAAACCCTAATTAATAAACTAACCGTTAACTGTGCACAAACAAACTAACTTGCCCCGCGGCACTGTCTGTCTATTGCTTATTGCTCTAACTGCTGTAAGATCGGGAGTTGTAAGGCATGGTAAGTTGATAACTTAGTGTGATTGTGGTTTATATTGAATGTTACTAGGTAGGAAAACAGGAGAAGCTCGTGGCTAGATAATAACAGCCGCACGGGTCGATCTTCAAGGTTAAGCAACGCTTGCCAAGGTTGGTCTGTGGATGGATGACCATTTTCACAGAACGAGTTTCCGTGCCTCGGAAAACACGTTAAGCCGTTGGTCCCGGCTGTCATTTGTAGATATTTGGCAGTCGTTACGGATAGTCAGAAGCCAGTAAATCTGACTCCAGTCTTGCCATGAAGTACCGTGTTACGCAGTTAATGGGTTGTGGAGGTCTGGTAGGCAGCCGCTCCGCGTAAAATACTGGTATTCAACTAAATTCGGTTTAGCTGGAAGCCGACCCCAATATAGTTGGGAAAAGGCTAGGTAGATGACTAGGTAGGAAAACACTCTTAGAGCTTGGGATTTTTTGGTTTCAACCCATCTCATTAGCGTTTTTGTTTATTTCAACCACTTGGTGTATCCTAGCCGACTATCGTTAGAGGAAACACTGGAACACAGAGGTCAAAGTTTCCTTTAAAGCCAAAAACTCTTGTAGTTAACTTTTTTCTCCGTGTATGAGACCCGTGTACCTAGGTCCATCATGGTATCTTTTTAGAGATTTTTTTTATTTTTTTACTATTGATAGGCACGCGTTTGACCACTATCTCACCTGATGGTAAGCGAGGATTTGGTCGAAGATGGAGCACGCTAGCCTAGAAATAACCTATTCACTCTTGATTTAAAGACTCCCAGGTTGTAGCTATTAGGAAACACAGACTCCGGCAGGGAATTCCACTCCTTAGCTGTACGCACTATGAATGTGTTCCCAAAACGTTTTGTGCGTATGGGTGGGATGTCCACCATGTACCGGTGGCGCATCGCCGTTCGTCTTGTGGAGAAATCTGAAAACTGGCCTGTATGTAGTTGAGCCCTATGGGATAATTAAGAACATTATTAAAAAACTAGTCGACCCGCGTAACTTTGTCTCCTCGGCTCTTATTGGTCTTAGCGTGATGACCTTCCTCGATAAATGGGCTATCTAACACTGAAACAATTTTTCAAATCGGACCAGCAGTTCTTGAGATTAGCGCGTTCACGCAAACAAACTATTCAGCTTTTAGTATATAGATTTTATCATTGACAAGTCACATCAATATCATTACAAATTAATTGTGCGATTCTTGGCTTCTGGACTACGAGCAGTGGGTTCAATTCAGTTACTTAAAGTTACAGTAGATAGGTATGTCTTTATCACACAGTCATACTATCAGCGATAAGGATGGTCGAACACATAAACAAGTAAGGGATTGGCCACGTGATATTTCGGTAGCTTATGTCAAACCAGCGGGTCTAAAAAGGCCACTTTAACAGAATTATATTAGAACCATAATATTAACCACACAACTATCTGTCACATTTTATTTTCATCTGTATCGCTATTGCATTAGGTTCAAGATTAATTGGGAAAATTTGACAGTGACGGGTAGCGCGATATGCTTTCTGATTCTGCTAAAGTGGCCTTTTTAGACCCGCTAGTAATTTTTTACAGTTGTCATTTCTGACAATACTTGTCACTTTGAATAGTCTTTAAAGCTTTCAGAGTATCATAATCATCATCATCTGCCTAGCTTTTTCCCAACTATATTGGGGTCGGCTTCCAGTCAAACCGGATTTAGCTGAATACCAGTATTTTACGCGGAGCGGCTGTTCAGAGTAAATTCATATGAATTAAGTCTTTGTTAAACCATTCACGACACACGATACAACTTTTGGGATAAACAGAGATACGTTTACGTAAATTATTAACAAGGAAAATCTCAAAGTATAAGTACAAGGTAACTTCAAAGATAATCTCTCATTCGCAGATTACAGTGTAAGGCACACAGTTTCTTAATTAACATTTGACAAAATGTACAAAGACGCTTAGCCCCGGGGTGAACAGAGATCTTAAGGATTTGAGGGGTAAAAATTAGTAGCGGGGTAATTGTGCGGGATAATTTTAAGCGGTGGAGGAATGTGCTTTTGGGAAAGGAGGGTAAATATTTTTATATAAATGTTAGAAAATGATAAGGATAAGTAGGGGTCATTTTGAAGAAGGTTGATACGCTTTGAAATACCTGTTTATAAAGATTGTGAGCACTAGTCGAGGTAATTTCGAAAGATTTTGAAAAATGCTTCAACAGTGTCACCAGGTTCTTGCAAACACAGTAGGTAATTGTATTATTCCGGATTTTAATAAAATACGAATTAGTTGAAATTTTCTCGAGTTTTTAGGTAAAGCTGTGTAGGAAAAAAGTGTAAACAGGAAAAATAAAAAAAAGTATAAAAGTTTCCATGATCCAGTCATTTAACTCAAGCATAAAAAATTTCTCAGAAACGTACAACTCTGTGTACCTAATTAATTTATCCGGGAAAATGGTTGAAAACGGGAAATATTCTGAAGAATCCAAGTGCCTGAAGCGTGGCTTTAATCTGGCCTGTCTCCTTCAAATGGTTCGTCCTTCAAGTGAGAATACATAATGATTCTTTTAATCTCTTTACGAATTCTTAAAGGAGTTCAAACGTATAATAATTACGAGCTCAGTATCGCCCGGGGTCTGTAACTTGTACTCATGTATTTTTAAATGGTGAATTTGTTTTTTTTAATTATTATTCTTTTGTAACTTTTAAGCTTTAGGTATTTTTAGGAGAAGTTAATTTTAATTTAATTTTTTTCAGTTGACTCAAGGAAAGGAGTTTTGACAAAAGTTGCCAAAAGCTAACAGTGTTTGTAAGTACGTACACAAAAAATATGTTTTAACTAATTAAAACAATACCAATGGGTATTGTTTCAATTAGTGAGGAGCTCGTGGCTAGATAATAACAGCCGCACGGGTCGATCTTCAAGGTTAAGCAACGCTTGCCAAGGTTGGTCTGTGGATGGGTGACCATCTTAACGTACCGAGTTTCCTCCGTGCCTCGGAAAGCACGTTAAGTCGTTGGTCCCGGCTGTCATTTGTAGATCTTTGGCAGTCGTTACGGATAGTCAGAAGCCAGTAAATCAGACTCCAGTCTTGCCATGAAGTACCGTGTTACCCAGTTAATGGGTTGGGAGGTCTGGTAGGCAGCCGCTTCACATAAAACACTGGTATTCAGCTGAATCTGGTTTGACTGGAAGCCGACCCCAATATAGTCGGGAAAAGGCTAGGCAGATGACGATGATGATTGTTTCAATTAGTTTAAACTTTCACGCAAGCAAGATTTCATTTCTTGTAGAGATTAGTTTCGTATGGGTTTTCATTTTTGTACACAGCTTTAAATTTTGTTATTATTGTGACTGCTGTTTGTAGAAATAACTATAAATTGAAAGTAGAGATTTCATTAATTATTTCTTAACGGAAAACTTAACTGCCAGTGCCACATCCACACCTTTTTAGGGTTCCGTACACAAAAGGTAACCAACGGAACCCTATTGCTAAGCCTCCGCTGTCCGTCCGTCCGTCCGTCAAATCGTCCGTCCGTCCGTCCGTCCGTCCGTCCGTCCGTCCGTCCGTCCGTCCGTCCGTCCGTCCGTCCGTCCGTCCGACCATCTGTCCATCCGTCTGTCAGCGGGCTGTATCTCAAGTAGGTACCGTAATAGGTAGACGGTTGAAATTTTCACAGATTGTGTATTTCTTTTGCTGCAATAACAACAAATAAAATAAATTAAGGTTTAAGGTACCCTTCGTGTGAGAGTCCGACTCGCACTTGGCCGGTTTTTTATTTTCTTCACTTAGAAAATTGGCCGCCCATTTTACTCACCCAGACAACTACAAATGACGGGTCATGCCATTCCAACTTTAAAATGATGTCTACGAGTTTCACTTGTCGCCCTTATGATGCGAATTCGATTTCACCGTGATCTCTGTGACATGGAGGTGACTGCTGAATATTGTACAGAAGCGATAACTTGAGTCCTGTATGTTTTATGCCTAGAATATAGAACGTGTAATGGGGTGAACACAAAACCTGAAGATGGCTCATGGAACTCATAATAGGGTATTTTATAGAAAAAATCGAATTACTCTATTCGATAGATGTCCAATAAATATTGGTACCGTATTCTTTTTCACGTAAACAAAACATGAAGACGATACAGTGCCTTGTATCGTGTGACGTCACGTCGCTGGTTGAAATTGTATCATCTTAGTGACGTCATGCGTGTTTTCAGTAAAGTTTTACTATGGCACTGAAACTAAAATCGCGAAAAAATTAGCAGTTATGTACATTTTATCCACTAATGCACTAATAAATGTATGGAGGAGCTCGTGGCTAAAAAATAACAGCCGCACAGGTCGATCTTCAAGGTTAAGCAACGCTTGCCAAGGTTGGTCTGTGGATGGGTGAGCATCTTAACATACCGAGTTTCCTCCGTGCCTCGGAAAGCACGTTAAACTGTTGGTCCCGGCTGTCATTTGTAGAACTTTGGCAGTCGTTATGGATTGTCAGAAGGCAGTAAATCTGACTCCAGTCTTGCCAAGAAATACCGTGTTACCCATTTAATGGGTTGTGGAGGTCTGGTAGACAGCCGCTTCACGTAAAATACTGGTATTCAGCTGAATCCGGTTTGACTGGAAGCTGACCCCAATATAGTTGGATGATGATGATGACGATGATGATGTACTAATAAATGTATGGAGCAGTCGTTTTTTTCACGATTTCCGGGTTATTTCCATAGTACCTAAACACAGTTACCACTTTTCAGGTTTCAGGGTATTAACGGGTCTTGTAAGACTTATGTTTTAAGGAGTTTGTGGTATACAGAAAATTACCAGACATTTCTAGTTTTCATAAAAGGTAAACAAAAATAAGCTTTCGACGATAAAGCGTTGTGATCCTTAAAATGTTGACACTTTTAAGTTCACCATAGTTTTGCAATCAATGAGACAATACCGACACAAAGCCACTTCCAGCCATTCTTTCCACGTGCCTGATCTATGAACTCCATAGGGAGGGGTGCTGTTGAATAATTCACGTATTTGTGATCAAAGACAATCGAGCCGTCAAGTGTTGGCTCGGGACTGCCAACCGTCACACGTCTCGTCACGCTTTTTATGTTGGCAGCCCTGTCAGCTGGATTTACATGTTTTAGGTTTTGGGTCACGGTTACTTTTGAATATTTCTATAGATTTTTTGAAGTTGAATTTTATGTTATGTATCGTCTCTGGCCTTAGGGGCAATTGTCGAAAATATTTTTAAGGAGCGTTTTCTCAACATGTTCACAAGTTTTGGTCATTTTTTATCACTGAGATGTTATTGTAAATTGAATTTCAACGCCTTAAAAATAATTGGCCATTTCTTAAATTTCCCCCACAATATTTTCGATCTTGTGGGTAATTAAAATTCATCATTGAATGTTTACTAAACGTGAGCCTTCATCAATAAAAAAATCTTCCACGCTACTGGAAAACTCAGAAAAAAAAAACAAATTCATAAATCTAAGAACAACAGAATCAAAAACATCGTACAAATATTTAACCAGCTGTAGTGATCAATCATACGTTTTAGTGAATTTGTCTGACAGTTCGTGTTAGTAAATATTAATTAGCGTGGTCATGTAAAATTAAATGTCGAGGTGATATACTCGTCGTACCTACGTACTCAGACACATCCAGTGTGAGTTTAGTTCTGGTATCATCATGACATGGTCAGCAATAGGGTTGGGACTGCTATAAATACTCGTACCAACTTTACCCAGCCTGGTAGGCAGCCGCTCCACGTAGGTAAAATACTGGTATTCAGCTGAATCTGGTTTGACTGGAAACCGACCTAAATATTGTTGAGAAAAGGCTCGGTAGATAATGACCCAGCAATAATAAAATTTTCATAAGCAAAATAAAACAATTTTTTAAGATTTTTAAGTTTTCTGATACTCAGAAAACTGAAAAAAATATCGGAAAAGTACGGTGATCTTTAATGTTTTTTTTTTGTGAGAAATAAAAGCTTCCAACGAAATATTAAATCACTTATTTATTAATTTTATAGACCTTTGCAGTTTAGGGAATTTTTAATAAAATGTGAAAGCTATTTGGTAGATATGAACTATTTGTAAGTTAAAACTTTAGAGTCCTTAGAAGGCAAAAGTTATTAAATTTGGATTTCATTCTTTCGCACGTTAATCTTGTACAGCGAGAGGATCCTTTCTGTACAAGATTGACATTCCAAAGAAATGTCACTGGTCGTTACATTTTGATTTTTAACCGACTTCAAAAAGAAGAAGGTTCTCAATTCGTCGGAATCTTTTTTTATGTATGTCCTCCGATTACTCGAAAACGGCTGGACCTTTTTTTTATTTTTTTTTTATTTGGATTTTTTGTTTGTATGAAATGGTAGACTTCCCAAGTGGTCCCTTGATCATCAGGTCAGGATCTGATGACGGGATCCTGGAGAAATAGAGGGAACTCTTCAAATTTTATAGGCACACTTGAAGCGATTTGGGTAGTTTTGGAAGAGTATTTTCTCGGAGTGGTCTTATTTCAATTTGGTGAAGACCTGATGAAGAACTTCGGAGATAGGCAATGGAACTCTTGTTTATACTAGTTCGCAGTTCGTAGTATGGGGTACGCACAATGCACATGTGAATGTCAATTTATTTGTGGAGATACAACACTATCGTTAGTAGTATTTTACTTCATCTAGAGCCTCTAAGAGCTAGGTAGCTTGAAGTGTATGTGTATCGATATTTAGGTAAATATCGGTACACAGAAGTTTGGCCCATCCCTAGTTACTCGTGATGTTAACAAACCGAAAGGATAGATTTGGCTACGGTGTTTGTTTGTCATGGCGAGTTTCCTGATGTCTGCGATTAGAAGTGGTCCCTCAAGGTGAAATGATGTAGAATGACGTAATGTGTGCAGAATTATGACTATAATAATTAATTGGTTTCCGTTTAGTGATAAGTATTTGAGGTTAGACAAAAGATCGTGATGTGTGTGACATTTAAGTAAATGTTGTTTTTTTTTCCTGAATATTTTACCTATACCTAGTACGTATGTTTTGAAGTAAGGATAAATACGTTTTTTTTTTTTTTGTTTTAACCGACTTCTAATAAAGAGGTGGATCTCAATTCGGTTGGTTATTTTATACCGACTTCCAAAAAAGGAGGAGGTTCTCAATTTGGTTGGTTATTTTTTTACCGACTTCTAAAAGAGGATGAGGTTCTCAATTTGGTTGGTTATTTTTTTACCGACTTCCAAAAAAAGATGAGTTTCTCAATTTGGTTGGTTACTTTTTTTCACTTTTTGTCGACGGCGCGCTGTGTTCCACGCGCGCCTCAAAGAGCTGTCAGCAAAGAAGACGGGGCCCGCTAGGGCTTGCTAGTGCTGCGGACTTTGTTCGAAAGAGGTACCGTAGCCCTGGAACGCAAAGGGCTCTAGGAGTAACACGGATGGGTTTTAGTCAGTAAGAGTCTGACACTCCCTCCTGCTTCACCCAGAGCGGGAGGAGTCATTTGATGATTTCCCTTACTTAAAAAAAAATAACAAAGAAAGGGTCATAGGTTTTTCTTATGTTGCCATTTCAGAGTGTAGATAAAGCTTGTATAGTTTAAATAGCATTGCAGACCACTACCATAATGTTAGTTTAAAGACAAATGACAAACCGCTGAACTTAATTTTAATTTTGCATAGATTTATCATCTCCACGCTCCTTAATCCTCATACAAAGTCAAGAAACAATACACATTCGTATGATATGCGTAATACCCATACCACAGTTCTCACGACGCAAGCCAGTGGAAAGTGCGAGTCGAGTCGCGAGCTACTCGCCCGATAACGTCTAATTGACGGGCCGCGTTCAGATAAAGGCGAGTAGATATCTGTCGATTTGCGAGAACTGATAGTAGGGGTTCTCACGGTAGGTAAGCAAAACTTTCAATTGTTTTAAAAGTTTGGTGATAATGTATAGTGATTTTTTTTTACTATTGATAGGCACGCGTTTGACCACTATCTCACCTGATGGTAAGTGAGGATGTGGTCGAAGATGGAGCACGCTTGCCTAGAAATAACCTATTCACTCTTGATTTAAAGACTCCCAGGTTGTAGCTATCAGGAAACACAGACTCCGGCAGGGAGTTCCACTCCTTAGCTGTACGCACTATGAATGTGTTCCCAAAACGTTTTGTGCGTATGGGTGGGATGTTCACCATGTACCGGTGGCGCATCGCCGTTCGTCTTGTGGTCCGATGATGGAACGGGCTTGGCGGAATTAAATTATGCAATTCCGTCGCACATTCCCCAAAATGCAACCGGTTAAAAACCGACAGGCTAACAACTCGTCGTCGATGTAGCTCTATTGTCACAAAGATTCTTTTTGTAGTTAAAACAATGATTAGCAAGATTCTACCTGAACAAATATAGTAACATTCGTACATTGCAAGTAAAATAGGCTTAATGGGCGGAATAAGTAGGAGCTAATAAATTCTTTGCGACTTAGAACTTACAAAATACCTATCTCCTGAAATGCCAAGAAAAGTGACCTTCTCATCTTACAATCTTGATAAGAATCTAAGGTATTATGTATTGTACATTCGCAAGATACTTAGGTCTCAAAAGTTAGTTATGAAATTTTTCGAAAAAAAAAAAATGAAGAGTGATTTTTCACTTTCTATAGAAAACTCAATATTGCTGTCACTGTCTCACGCAAACACTGTGAGGAATAAACGCTCATTTCACATAATTTTGCTAAGTGACAAAAAAATCTAAGAGTGATCGGTGTACATACATAAAAAAATACCAACCAGATTGAGAACCTCCTCTTTTTACAGAAGTCGGTTAAAAAAATACCCACCGAATTGAGAACCTCCTCCTTTTTTGGAAGTTGGTCTGGTCCTGGATTTGG
This sequence comes from Lacanobia oleracea, assembly GCA_950371165.1. Taxonomy (NCBI): domain Eukaryota; kingdom Metazoa; phylum Arthropoda; class Insecta; order Lepidoptera; family Noctuidae; genus Lacanobia; species Lacanobia oleracea. The sequence goes on along the minus strand of OX493405.1, from coordinate 16,876,515 downwards.
ATTTTTCATTTGTATGAAATGGTAAACTTTCCAGGTGGTAATCATCCGGGATCTGATGACGGGATCCTGAAGAAACAGAGGGAACTCTTCAAATTTTATACGCACATTTGAAGAAATTTGGGTAGTTTTGGAAGAGTATTTTGTCCGAGTGGTCTTATTTCAATTTGGTGAAGACCTGATGAAGAACTTCAGAGATAGGCAATGGAACTCTTGTTTATACTAGTTCATAACATAACATCACTGACTTTAAGCGTTTTGATGAGGCCGATTGTGAGCGACCACGTTTCTGAATATTATTAAAAGTTAGTTTCCAATAAAGGTACTGTCATACAAGTTTGCTCCTAGATCTCCATTTACCGTCTCCAAAAATAGGGTGACTCCTAAAATCACCCAAAAAATCACCATAAAATGCAGATAACCATAAAACCGTGGCGTAGAGCAAGGGGTGAATGTGATAAATCCCATAAACGTAGCTTTAGTACGCATAGGGTTGTAGCACGAGTGTTAGGATATTATTATCTATGGTGTTTTCATGGGTTGAAGTGCTGTAGTGATGGATTTCACTTTACTAGTCGAGGGAATGTTTATTTAAATGTTTTAAGATTCTTTTTTACACTACTTTGAAGAGGAGGTACTACTTAAATAAAACTATCTTGCCGTGGGAATAGTGACGTAATGTTTGAAAAGTAAATAATTATGAAAAGAAAAATAATTCAGTACAAGTTTTATTTCTTTATTTTAAACACTTTCAGCACAAAAATGTTCAGAGGCGGACTTAATGCCATAGGCATTCTCTACCAGTCAACCTTTGGGTAATGCAGAGAATAGTCGTAGGTGCAATAATGAAAATTTAAAGCGATTCAAATACAATAATGAACAATATACAAATATAAACCATACATACAATATGTTTTCTTTATTTTTTTTACTTGTTGATTCCAAACAAAATTAAGGATGAGAATAAACCTAGGTTAATTACTGTCCCACGAAAGTCTGATATCAGGTTTGCAACCAACTCGCAGTTAACTTCACTTCGCTTTTAAATAATGTTCATAGATTAAGATTGACGTTTAAATACAATTAAATTAATAAATTACAAACTTCTTCTTCCAACGCCGTTATTAATCAAATTCTAAGACTTACTCACCGAAAGTCCGTGCAGTTTCGGTCCAACTCACAGTATAGTCTTTTACGTATCATATTAGATTAAACCTGACATTTAAATTCCCAAAAACACAGATGCAAGTCCTGCAACCTCATCCAATCCCAGTTAATGAGGCGTCAACTAAACAGAAGTAACATTACACGTATTTCCTGCAACACATCCTGTTGAACAATACGAAACAAAACAGACAGACGGACCTACATTCTACTATACACAAACAGGGTTGTCGCTTGTCACATTACCGCCCCGCCTGAAGGGTATTCACATGCAAAATTCACCGAACATTAGAGGCAGCCCTGACATGCGGAAGTGATATTTTTGACATGTGCACCACAGAGTATAAATTTCTATGCTTTTTGGTGAATTGGTGTCGTCACATTATTTTGGAGGTTTGAAAGACATGTTAGGGTGACGGAGGGGAGACTCTATTGAGGGTTTTGTTCGTTGAATGAGGTGGAGTATTGGATCATTGATATGATGTGGTGGATTATATTTGAATGTTACTGAGTTTTTATTTAGCCAATTTATTAGATTGGTTAACTTAGTAAGCTTAATATTAGCTTAGTATGCTTGTTTTCAGAGAATTTTGGTTCTGACATGTGCCAAGATATTCTTCTATATGTTCGGATTTTGATAAGCAAAATGAAACAAGGACCCTTAAAAAGATAGGTATTGCTATGTGAGAATTATGCCTGATTATAATGTGTCAATAAACTTCAGGAACCGAGGAGCTCGTGGCTAGATAACAACAGCCGCACGGGTTGATCTTCAAGGTTAAGCTACGCTTGCCAAGGTTGGTCTGTGGATGGGTGACCATCTTAACATACCGAGTTTCCTCCGTGCCTCGGAAAGCACGTCAAGCCGTTGGTCCCGGCTGTCATTTGTAGATCTTTAGCAGTCGTTACGGATGGTCACAAGCCAGTAAATCTGACTTTATTCTCGCCCTGAAGTACCGTGTTACCCAGTTTATGGGTTGTGGAGGTCTGGTAGGCAGCCGCTCCTCGTAAAATACTGGTATTCAGCTAAATCTGGTTTGACTGGAAGCCGACCCCAATATAGTTGGGAAAAGGCTAGGCAGATGAATAAACTTCAGGAACCAATATACTTTCTTGATTATTGCTAAACCAAATGGAGAACAGCTATGAACTTTTATTTTCGTCTTGGGGCATAGAAGGACGATAGTATCTATCTATAAACTTAAGATGTAGGCACGTTGTGATTTATTAGTCTGTTCTAGGTGATTTTAACGAATATTCTGTCAGCTCACAGACAGGTTAAACACACAATTGTGTCTGCAAATATCAATAAACAAACAGACCAGACTAAAATTACATGACATTGTCGAACAATGACAGACTACTATTGGCACGAAAATGCAGCGGCGATTATTTTTGTATGATTTCCTACGAGATGGTGGCGCAGTGGCCAGAAATAATAATGATATGGTGGTCATGATATTCTAGTCTAGTTGTTTAGATTTGTAGGTGACGATAGTGTCAAAGTAAGGGCGAGGCCACAACACTGCGTTGCGGCGTCGTATCGCAAAAATGTACGACGCATTGCAATCGCATTGTATTACTGCGCGACGTCATTTTTTCGCCCTAAGGTTAGAACGAATAGATGATAGACAAAGAAAAGATAGAAAGAAAGAAAAATGTTTATTTGGGACTCGCACAAAACAGACAGATTTAAATTGAATTAAAACTAACAGTATTACTAAGTCTATAAACATTTTAGTTTGTGCGAGGCCAAAAAGGTCCCTATCTCAGCATAGGCTGCGAAATTTAAGAATAAATAACACAGAGCTGGTTTTATGATAGGGCCTGTGATGCCACGGATGCAGTTACGTAACACATACTAAATATAATAGATACAGATAAAAAATATAAATGATGAAAAAAAAAAAAATAATACAATTACATAAAATACACGCAGTCAATAATAATTGACAGAAGGTTGATAGTGTTTTAACTTATCTCGGATAACATGGTGTGTATAACTGGCTTTTGCCCGACTTCGTACGCGAATATTCCGTTTTTTTCCCGTTCCCGTAGGAAAATACGCGTGTCTTAGTGCTCCCCTACAATCGCCAAGAACTCTACATGCCAAATTTTAGATTTCTACGACCAGTAGTTTCGGCTGTGCGTTGTCTGTCAGTCACTCTGTGACGGAAAAGTTTTATATATTATGATGATTAGAATTTGCGTTGAATAATATTGATAAATTGTCTCCACTTATTAATATTTGAGAGCAGTGGTGGCCCGGTGGTTATGGCTGCGACTTACGAGTTAGGTCGTAGGTTCGAACCCAGGCAGGCGCTTTACTTTGTGTAAATTATTTCATCACCACTGCTCTCGAAACGGTGAAGGAAAACATCGTGAGGAAACCGGCATGTCCTAGAACCAAAAATTCGAAGACATGTGACATCTACCAACCCGCACAGGGCCCGCGTGGTGGATTACGGCCCACTCCCTCACCGAGAGGAGACCTGTGTCCCAGCAGTGGGAACATTATAGGCTGATTATGCTTATGCTATTAATATTTACTACCTGATCTACCTGTACTTGTACAATATGGATTGCAATAAACAATTTTGCTAACGCAACGCTTTTCATGCTTTAGTTTTTGGTTTGTAATCCGAGTAAGTACCAAATACACCTTTTCTAATCCAACGAGGCCTGTGTACTGCAGTGGAACACTTAAAAACTACTCGTAATGTTCTAACACTTTGTGGTTTTAAAAGCATTGATTTAGACTTAAATCCCATTGGATATAAGACACGTGTTTAGTGAGGAGCTCGTGGCTAAAGAATACTAGCCGCACGGATCGATCTTTAAGGTTAAGCAATGCTTGCCAAGGTTGGTCTGTGGATGGGTGACCATCTTAACATACTGAGTTTCCTCCGTACCTCGGAAAGTACGTTAAGCTGTTGGTCCCAGCTGTCATTTGTAGATCTTTGGCAGTCGTTACGGATAGTCAGAAGCCAGTAAATCTGACTCCAGTCTTGCCATGAAGTACCGTGTTACCCAGTTAATAGGTTGTGGAGGTCTGGTAGGCAGCCGCTCCACGTAAAATACTGGTATTCAGCTGAATCCGGTTTGACTGGGAGCCGACCCCAATATAGTTGGGAAACGGCTAGGCAGATGATAAGACACGTGTTTAGTATTAGGAAATACATTAAGATTTGATGATGTTATGGCCTTTCAAATGAAGGTATTGGTTTTGTATTGTGAAGATTTGCAAAAGACACTTTAAACATATTACATTGATACTTCCATTTTAATTCTAGTTCTCTCAGCCTAGCCTTTTCTCAACTAAGCAGCTGCAGGATGTAGCCGAGTACCAGTATTTAACATGAAGTAACCTATCTGAACTCCATAACCCAGTAATTGAGTAACACTAACTCGGTACCGTTGCCGTACGGTGACCGTCGGTGCCGTATGGTACCGTAAAATAATAATACCGTCCCATAACTTCCCGTGGGTATCGTAAGAGGCAACTAAGGTACTCACCAGAGACTGGGCAGCAGCGTTCTCTGTAAACCTCAACACCATGCCCGCGATCGCCAACCCGCCTGCCAAGTGTGGCGATTATGGCAAACTCTCCCCATCTTGGGGGACGCCTATGTCCAGCAGTGGACGTCTTTCGGCTGATATGATGATGATGATGAATGCGGTACCTCTTGGCTAGCATGATGTCAGATTTACTGGCATCGGACGTCTGGAAGATCTTCAATTTACATCCAGAGCCTCTTGATGAACGGGCTTAAGATGATCACTCGTCCACAGACAGACCTCGAGTATCTTTGCTTAACCATGAACATCAACCTGTTCATCTGTTATTACTCAGCCAGCGCTCTATCTAACGACATTCTAGTTACGGCACATACAATTGAATAGGTATAAAGGCAGCATATCACGGTATCAATCAATTTCGAAGCAAGTTGGTCCTTTGTCACTGGCTGGCTATCCGCCGCAATCTGTCACGGTTGCGCATGCGGCTCGAAGCGTCGCGTCGTGATCGTTCCATAGATAAACATCTCCATTTTTCTGTCTCGTGACTTGGGGTCTTTATTTTTTTTTCTTGTTTTATTTTTTTTGGCGCGTGCGTGTTTCTTGTTTGAGTAATCAAATATCTGTTAAGTGACTTTCTTTTGAAAGTTAGATGGCTTGTAGGATGTGATCGTGTTTGATGAGATAGCAGGTGTATTTTTGAAATGATTCTAGATTTAACCGACTTCTAAGAATAAGAGTAGGTTATGTATTCGACGAGTGTGATAGCCACCACAGAACGTTTTCTTTTTCATTAACAGGGAATTTTCATATTCAGACCAGCCCGTTTGAACATGGAAATGGCCTGTTTCACAAACTTTGGCTAAAATCCCGGTTGCCTACCTAGTTTTGCTTTAACTTATCTGCTGTAAGTATAGTCTTTTATTCGAATCCAATAAATAATTGGGCTATGTGTCATCCTGAATAACGAAAAAAAAACATCACAGATTAATGATTCCGTATAAAATATCACTCTAAAATGTGCTTCCATAAAAGTTACACACCCAAATTCAATGAGTAAATACCACCACACTAATTCAAAGCTCCATTAAATCCAACATCACACTTAGCCACTATTAATATCCTGACAAATCTCTATACAAAGCCCACAGCGCGTTTTAACCTAAATTCCAAAAATAGTTTTTGAAAAATCCATACAAAAATCGCACTTGTTTACGGGACAAACTCCGTGGCGATAGAGGGGGGATGTGAAGTGAGAGGGGTGTGGTATCGGGCACACCACAGTCGCAACAGAAATAGAGTTTGACGTTTGTATCCGCGGTGGCGCCTGTTCATTGTCAACATTTACAGAGCAGTGTGTAGTTCAGAGAGAGGTGTTGAGTTTGGTTGTACTGTGGAATTTTTGGGGAGTACTTACATTTTTTGAAAGTTAGTTTTTATTGTATTTTTTACTATTTCTCTGATTGAAACCGACTGTTTAATCACAATGGTACATACACCTGTAGTGGTGAAATCGTTGAAATGGCCAATTCAAGTAATGGTTGGGCACCTCATGAAATGGTCAATTCTTCGACATGGCTGGGGCAAAAGCTAATAAGAAATTAGTCTGCAGTTACAAATTTGGCATTGTTGCTTTCGTCAGCCCAATTGAATTGTTTATCAAACATTGCCGATCAAGACTTATTTGTAGTTTAGATAAAATGAAAGTGAGGTCTATCTGAAAAAAAAAAATGGGGGTTACATACATAGGTAGTGAGTGGGTGAGTGGGTGTGAGTGGGTGTGAGTGGGTGTGAGTGTATAAACTAGAATATTTTTTTAAAGTACTGGTACAAAATTAAAAGTTCATATCTCAGATTATTTTTTGTCAATTTATGGTTTTCTTAAATTGAAATGTGATTATTTTACTTAGCTATAAATCAAATCGTTAAAAAAACATAATTTCCTTAGAAATCAACATCTCAACAGCCTCTGTTTGCACCCACTACTCTGCACACCTAAGGAGGGCGCGTTAAAATTGAAAATAAATTCAATATCAATTTGAGCACGAGCCAAGTGCTGTATCGCGTTTGTGTCGATACGTGACGTTTATGTGCCCACTCGACACCGACCGGCTAGGGCTACCTATCACATTATATAAAATATTGGTATAGATTGGTTCGTAGTTATGTAGGTACTCTAAGAAATTGGTCCCAGACAGCGGCGGTGGCGAGGGATATGTCGGGGCCATATACTCTGCTTGGTCACTCTAGCTTCCGTCATCCCATTCCAACTTACCCTATCCGTGACTTCATAGAACATGAAAGATGTCTCTTTGAATTAATAGTAATATCTTAATGTTTTGTGCCTCTTAATACAAACCTAAGAAGGCTGTGGTCTTGAAGGGGTTTTGATTGGTTGTTCGTGCTTTCTGATTTAACTTGGTGGTCAATTTCAGGGTACTAATACCTATAATGCACTTTTCTGAGGTGTTTTCTTCATTCAGTATCTCCAAATACCAAAAGTACCTACTCTTTTTTTCAGATATTATTCTTTGTTGATTCTCCATTACTGCCTCCGTGGTCGAGTGGTTTAGGCGTTTGTCTTGTTACCCGGTGGTCGTGGGTTCGATTCCCACGGGAAGCATACTTTGTAAAGTTATTTCCAGTTTGGCTAGGACACTGCAGGCTTGAATCACCTGATTGTCTCATAAAAAGATGATTCCGTGCTTCGGAAGGCACGTATAAGCCGGTATCCCGGCCGTCAAATGGCGGTCGTCAAATAAACCATGTCAGAGGCCCTTGAGGCGGTTCAGAAACTCTGACACTAGGGTGTGTGGGGTCGTTAGACTTTACTGCCCACACGATAAGAAAGAAGAATTGAGTTCTATAGCTACAGAAATCTTGTTTTTCTTTGCTTGACAGCCCTGTCACCTATGTAGGTTTAATTTTAATAGAAATTCATCGTTTATCTATCGTCGTACATTCTTTATCTAAAACGGAGATTAAAATTTATTGGAATTCATTTGGCTATAGACACCAACTGTCAAAATAATGTAATTCACCATGATGATGATGGTCGCGGTTTAATATTTTTTATTTGATGTTGAAAATTATGGAACACCATTTAAATCTATGAATCGGGTCAAAGATTGAAGAGTTACGAAAGTAGATCTTCTTCGAAGTACCTATAATGTTAGGAGGCCTTTAATTTAAGCTTATAGAAAACGTCACGCGGTTTCACCTGCATAGTTCCTATTCCCGTGGGAATATAGGCTCTGTTGTTCCCTGATAATGTGACCCATCCATTGGTGAACGAATTTTCAAATCGGTCCAGTAGTTTTTAAGTTTAACTTTATTCGTCACATACAAAAATACAAATCTTTCCTTTTTTTTAATATTAATAGGCACGCGCTTGACCACCATCTCACCTGATGGTAAGCGATGATGTGGTCGAAGATGCCTAGAAGTAACCTATTCACTATTGACTTAAAGACTCCCAGGTTGTAGCTATCGGGAAACACAGACTCCGGCAGGGAATTCCACTCCTTAGCTGTACGCATTATGAATGTGTTCCCAAAACGTTTTGTGCGTGTGGGTGGGATGTTCACCCCTGTCTTTCTCTTCTTTATAATATTAGTATAGAAGTATAGATAAATAATAGGTGTTATATGTTTGACTGGAATACTAAACAGTTGTAATGAATATCTACGTCATCGATGTAATGACTGGCATACTTATAACTTTTATTACAATCTGAAAGTCGGTTGAGAATTGTAATGCTCCGAGGTCTTCACAATGACAAAAACGTAGTATATTTATGTCTTTTGTCATTTGAAGGAAGAAAAGTTTGCCTTATTCACAGCCAAAGTCAAAAAAGGAATATTTTTCATACCCTTTTTTTACGAAAGAAGGAAATATAGAATCTATTCATAGTTCTGACAAGACCTCACACCTTGAATTTCGGATTTTTGGTATATTTTTTTAATATAGACTATAGAGTTCCACTGCTGGGCAAAGGCCTCTCCAATTTACTTACCAGACAATGTTTCCTTCTAAAAACTAAATGAAAATGTATACAACCCTAATAGCACGGCTTAAGCCGAAGATCGATGCGTATTGGGAGATGTAGGAGCAGATTTTATTTATAAGAATGTATCAGACAGTCGTCCGGATTGACACGGCGTTCAGACCAACTTCATGTCTTAATTTAGACGTGGGGAAATAAATATCTGCAAAGGAATGTTTTGTGTTTATGAAGTTAATATCAATCAGTCTCAAGGAATTTACATTATAAGAGGCTGTGCAAGTGACATTCGATCGGTGACAGTGATTCAAAATGTCTAAAATGTTTGTGATAGAACTTGTGACATTTCTGTGGCAATCAACATACTTCTATATACTTTTCAGACAGGCGATCAAATTCAAACCGCAATATTATAACTTGACAAAATGTAGGGAAATCAGAAGTGTTTTCGATTGTTTACGGCTGCGATTCGTATGCAAATTTTCCTATACCTGAATTGACCTTCTGTAGTTGTAGGTGGTTTTTGAAAAGTTTTTGTGCCAGTTTCCTTAAAGTATACATAATCATCATCTGCCTAGCCTTTTCCCAACTATATTGGGGTCGGCTTCCAGTCAAGCCGCATTTAGCCAAATACCAGTATTTTACGAGGAGCGGCTGCCTACCAAACCTCCACAACCCATTAACTGGGTAACACGGTACTTCATGGCAAGACTGGAGCCAGATTTACTGGCTTTTGACTATCCGTAACGACTGCCAAAGATCTACAAATGACAGCCGGGACCAACGGCTTAACGTGCTTTCCGAGGCACGGAGGAGACTCGGTATGTTAAGATGGTCACCCATTCACAAACCAACCTTGGCAAGCGATGCTTAAAATTGAAGATCAACCCGTGCCGCTGAAAGCAATTTGTGTGACTTTGCGCTAGTTTATAAATCAAATTAACCTTCGTCCAAACAACATTCTGTTACTTTTTCAGGAAAATGCACAACAACAGCTCTGTTGCTTTCCGAAAAATCTTCATAAATCACAAATGCGTTTGAAAGAGATGTAATGAACATTAAGGAAACCCGTGAAAATCATGCAAACAAGATTTTGTCTATATTACTCATCATCGATTCCAAAAAGCCACAGTATGAAGTAAATTCCTGAAACTCCAAACCGGATACACATACTTCGTGTAAGCTACAGATAATGTCCAGTATAAACAAACATTACACAGTTTTAAATCTCTTGAAACACTGTTCTCGGGATACTGTGGCCAACAAATATGTCCTGTGTTGTTGTTTTAAGATGATTAACGATAATTGTTCGGCGTTTGTATCAAGGACACTGTGTGTTGGTTCATGACTGTTTTGCGGTGTTCAATTTAGCAGCAGTATTGTTTCTTTTTATGTTGTGCGATTCTGTGTGATTTTTAAAGATTTTAGATTGTGAAATAGGTCAGGGGCGGATTCAGAATTGTGTCTCCATTGAGGGTGGGTTTTAGCAAAGTAAACACTAAAAAAGGACATAACATTTTATTTTGCTTAATGCATTTATAACAAGTCTCCTTGGACTACGTTTTGTAAATTCCTCAATGGGTTCGTTAGTCTGTAGACTAACAAAGCAATCTGGGTCTTTTGGGAGGGATTTGAGCACCTTAGCCCCCCCGCAAATCCGCCAATGAATAGAATAATTTCTTGAAAAATGGTCAATGGCACCAATAGACAGGCTCAGACACAGGCTCTCAAAAAGAAGAGCATTGACAAACATTATCGAAATGTCAACGTGTCCACTAGTCCTTTAAATTGTCTAATTCGACCATCGCATTGCTGATAGAATAAGACTTTTTCAAGGACTTCAGGAACTTTGATAGGATTGTCATTGTGTTAATGACTAGCTGCTTCGAGACTGCTTGAAGACAAAGTTAAGTAGCCCCATGTGGATAACGTGCAGTTAGCTGAAATAAAAAAGTCGGTATGTAATTAACTCTAATATATCAAAAACGAGCTGACTTGGTAAACGTTGTTTTGCCATATAAAATCAAAAAATAGCCTACGACCTGCACTCAGACCTTACACGCACGAGATCAAATATATAAAAATCTCTTGTCACCATGTTAGTTTTCGAACTCCTCCGAAACGTCTTGACCAATTTTTACGAAATATTTTGTGTTAGAGTTTGTTTATTTTATATTAGTTATTGTGGCAAACCAAGGTACTATATAATCATCATAATCATAACAGCCGAATGACACTGGACATAGGCCTTCCCCAAAGGGGTTTGCTAGTACTATATAACATAATTATAATTGTATATATTTATCTATTATGTATTTATTTATATAATTCGTACACCTAAGACTACCTGCAGTACTGTATTTCCGTTATCGTTGAAATCCATCCAAAGGTTGTCTTGAAAAGATCGCTTTTAGCGATAAGGCCGCCCATTGTGTCACCCTATGTAATGTTTTCTTCATCTATCTTTTCTGTAACTTATATGGTGTACATAATAAAGAGTATTCTATTCTATTCTATTCTATATAAATACATGAAATAAAAGACTTTCAGCAAAAATAGATCTACTAAGCATTGTCATAACTTAAAACTTGGCAAACAGATAGAATATTGTTGACATAGACCACAAGAGGATGCTGTCCATTTCTATACTGCTTAATGTCCATACTAAATGATACTAGCCATCGCACTATTTAGGTACCAGGAGAGCATGTTAGCGTCAGAGTCAGCCAATAACGTTGATATGCACTTGTTATTGTTACGAATTTGAATTATAGTTATAAGAACATAAATCAAGGGTTAAACTAACACATGGCTCGGTTGATGAAGATCAGGTACTGGTTTGCTAAACTGAAACACTTTCTAATAGTCGTAAATCTTGGCTATGAATGCTACAAGTGAAGTCTGTGCATCCATTTCCTATGTATTGTGTTTAAATTGAATATGGAAAGGGTATGTAAAGATTACTCTTGTATCCAATCTTAACTGAACAGACAAATAGTGTTGCTAGGGAGTTTCTTGTGTCACTTCTTCTTTCCAGATAAAACATTAGGAAGTGGTGACAGGCGGCCATTTAGAAAGACTGTCTTTATGTTATTGACGCTCAAAAAAAATCTTATTGAGAACATGATCCTTTTTTTGAAGTCGGTTAAAAATGCAAGTGTTCTCTATCGAATTTTGCATAAAAAACTTTTGTTTTTAATCGAATTCACATCAGGAAAAGTGCGTTTATCTAAAGAGATTATCGATTGCCAACTAATTTGCGATTTGTGTCATATTGAAACATATTAAGAAAGGCTAAGGCTGATTTCTTAAAACATAGATTTTTTTACTGAAAAATGAATATTCATTTTTGACATTATTTTTTATAAAAACTTTCAAATTGGTATTTTAATTCCACAGGTAAAAAATAAATTATGCGGCTTGTGATGCCTCCTAAGACACAACAAAATTCAATCTTCGAACTGCTGTGGTACCAACGCGATAATTTCCGACTGGTAAGATTTAATTTTTTGTCACGTACATTTAAAAGTTCCAACTGGTGACTTTTTCTATCACCTCATCTGATGGCTCAACGATAGGGAAAAACTTATCCAAATCTAATAAGGAAATTGTGTCCTCCGCCAATTTCCCTAAAACCCTAGCTGTAGGGTGTGATATACGTGCCGGGGTCCGTCGCCGTACATAAATAATGAGCTTGTCCGTCTGATGGTAATCGCGACCTCCGGAGATTTAACACTTTTTGTTGCGACTGTCCGGTTTAGTACAGGATGTATTTTTTTTTTACCATCTTGCGATTTTAGAAAAATTCTGTATTATGATCATAACAGCCCGTAACGACCTTCTGTGCAAAATGCTCCAACCCAACTATTAAAAATCAAGTTGCGTTTTGCTAGATTAACCTCCGTCTACCAATCACAGATTGGCCTTATTGGCTGTCTTTAGCCTAATGAAAGTAACTGCTTTCGCTATCAATTAAAAAAAGGTAAATATCTCTGAAGGTGGCCAATCTCAACGGAAAAAAGCCAAGGTTAGCAGGGAGTTATATTGCACAAGTATGACTCGCACACGAAGGGTTCCGTACCATAAACCTTAATTTTTATTATTTGTTGTTACAATTGCAATACACAATCCGTGAAAGTTACAACTGTGTACCTATTATCGTTCTTGTGATACAGCCCGCTGACAGACGGGCAGACGGACGGACGGACGGACAGCGGAGGCTTAGTAATAGGGTTCCGTTAGTTACCATTTGGGTACGGAACTCTAAAACCGTGAAATTAAAGATGATAAGGAATCTAATTTATATCTATTTATTTGTGATCAAGAGAAACGTTTTCTTGCTTAGAGAATAGGCTAACAACCGGCCACTATGAAGAGCCACTCTATTTATGTGCTATAATAATATTTATATCAAAACTATTTTGCAATGTTTATCCAAACTTAAAAGCTTGTTCGCAATAGGTGAACCAGAAGTTGTACGAGTACGTTGGTTAGCAAATATCAAACAATGAGTCAAGCTATTGAAACAGTAGGTGTGTCAGCGAGGCTCTAAGCTGCATGAAGTGGGTACGTGCTGGGCTAAAGTTCATCAGTAAATAAGTAATGACAGCTATTAGCTCATAGTAGATATACTAGTTATCTGTACAGGTGATAGGGATCCTATACATAAAGGCCAGATGTAGGAAAAGTCAGAGAAAAATAAAAATAAAAGGTGGAAGAGAGACCTTTGACCTACAGTGCGACTCAACAGGCACATATAATAACAATTCTGTAAAAAAGTGAGCAAGGAGCTCGTGGCTAGATAACAACAGCCGCACGGGTCGATCTTCAAGGTTAAGCAACGCTTGCCAAGGTTGGTCTGTGGATGACCATCTTAACATACCGAGTTTCCTCCGTGCCTAGGAAAGCACGTTAAGTCGTTGGTCGCGGCTGTCATTTGTAGATCTTTGACAGTCGTTACGGATTGTCAGAAGCCAGTAAATCAAACTCCAGTCTTGCCATGAAGTACCGTGTTACCCAGTTAATGGGTTGTGGAGGTCTGGTAGGCAGCCGCTCTTCGTAAAATACTGGTATTCATCTAAATCCGGCTTGACTGGAAGCCGACCCCAATATAGTTGGGGAAAGGCTAGGCAGATGATGATGTGAAAAAAGTGAGCAAATGAAAATTTTAATAATCACATAGAAGAATTTTCCCCAAGACTCACTTTTCATGATTTGTTTAATTATTTGACACACATTTATTACACTTAATTATGGTAGTTGAAACTAGTTTCAACTACCATAATTAACTCAAATGTGTAAGGAAAAATGACACCAACAAAAATCAGCCGACTTACTAAAAGAGTCATATAAAATACGGTAACAAAAATGGACGTCATAGGGATTTAGAATTGACTCCATTTTTGCTTTCACAAAAATATCCACATCTATTCTATAAATTTCCCAGCCATCCATCTTCCTTAAATTCTAAAAATAAAAATTCGCTACCATTCAGATATTCCTACATCTGTCACAACTGACATTTCAGTTTGACATCACCCTGTATACACCGTAGGGTTGCCGCAATGTATCGCGATAATATGGGTATATTTCAAAGACACCTATTTTATTCAGTAGCCAGGATATGTGTTCGACATTGATTTATTTATTGTTATCTGCCTCACCCCTTAGCGATAGGGTTTAAAGACAGATACTTTTGGAAGTATTGACTTCTAGAGTTGTAACTACGGCTGGAGAAGCACGTTGAAAATCAATTGATGGCATTATAAAAGTTGGAGAGGGTGGTTTACAGATCGCTTGTTCAATTGGAGAGGCACCATTAGATGATGATGAAGATATACTAGATGAGAGTCAAGGAATGAGTCTGAGAGACGTTCAAAGGATTTGACGCCGAAAGAAGACATCCTAGACTGTTTTATGATGATGCCTAATAAATTAGATAATAGAGAGTCAAAATTAGTATGGACAGTTAAGCTCTTATCCAATAGTCGTTGAATGAACACAGCTTTTATCATAATAATGCACTCGTCATGAGGAAACAAATATTACACGTGATATGAAACATGAAAAAGATATCTCACAGACAAAATTTTTAGTACCTGATGACCTTTCATGAATGACTATTCTTCCCAAAATCTTACAAAATGGCAATGATTAGGTATAATACTACAATAAACTAACACAAAAACTACTTATTAGCTAACATAAAAATTGATTACCAAACAACGTCTAAACATAATAAATAATGTACAAGCAGATATCAATCAGTAATAGAATGTGTTAAGGAAGCTAAGACGTCGACGGACGGTAGTTAGTTGTAAAAATGTTAGTGAATCGATCATTTTAATGAAAACGTGAGTTTTATCACGAGATCCTAATTATAATGCACTATTATACATATGTACAACAGTAGATTGTACGATGGTCACTAATTGTTTAAGGTTTTGTCCTCCAACTGCATTCGTGACGGCTTGCATATTTTTCTAGTAGACAACTTGAGTCTTTATGTCAATAATTTTTTCTTCATTATTGAAAGATTTGTTAATTGTTTTTCGGTCAAAAATGTTCTTAAAGAAAGGCTCTTCTTAGTCTACGACTATTTATGCATCTACTATAAAGTCTAGGTCATCGTAAACTTTGCAGAAAGCATCTTCCTATAGGTCAGTAACTTTCTCATCTATGACTAAAAATGTTAGTGAATCGATCATTTTAATGAAAACGTGAGTTTCATCACGAGATCCTAATTATAATGCACTATTATACATTTGTACAACAGTAGATTGTACGATGGTCACTAATTGTTTAAGGTTTTGTCCTCCAACTGTATTCGTGACGGCTTGCATATTTTTCTAGTAGACAACTTGAGTCTTTATGTCAATCTTTTCTTCTTCATTATTGAAAAAATTGTTGGTTCGGTCAAAAATGTTCTTAAAGAAATGCTCTTCTTAGTCTACGATTATTTATGCATCTACTAGGTCATCGTGAACTTTGCAGAAAGTATCTTCCTATAGGTCAGTAACTTTCTCATCTATAACTATATATAAGAACCACCTTGACCTAATATTTTTTTTTTGCGGATGGGAAATCATTAAATGACTCCTTCCATTCTCGGAGCGCAAGGGAGTGTCAGACTTTTAATTTTACTCCTCATCTATGTTCCTCCTAATGCCCTTTGCGTTCCTGGGCCGCGGTGACTCTTCCGAACCAATTCCGCAACCACCTTGACCACCTACATATTAAATTTAAGTTCCATTGCTTTCAAACTTCGTTCTTGTTCGTAATTGCGCAAGAATCTTAACACCTGACACAACAATAGTTGTTCCTAGATCAGCTCCGATTACATCAACTTTAAAAGATTTATTACCATTAATACCATTATAATTGATTCCATTCTTGTTAACAATAAGTTCACGCATATCATTTCGTGCCATTCATTCAAGTGAGATCACTTTATCACTAACTTTTTGTATTACTGGAATAGTGATTATGTTTATTTATATTCAATGATTGTATGGGAACAATGTTAGTCAGTACTTCGTGATATAGTCATGAATTGATGACGTATGCGAGTCCCGATCGTTGTATAATTGCTGAGAAGTCGTGAACTCTTCGAGTGTTACTTTTGCGTAAACGGCTGATTGTGTTGTGACTAATCGGGGGCGTATTTCCATTGTTACGTTTTATTTTGCCACGTCTTCTTTTAGTAGTAGTTTGGTGATTCTAACTTAGTTCGACACGGTACTGTTTTGAAATTTGTTAAATACAGTTCCTACACATACCAATTTATTACAATTAAATATTTTCATACTCATATCTTGAGTTTATGTTTTAACTACTTATTTTTTTAATTCTGACAAGTATTCTTGCCCAAAATTTATTTGGAGTATCTGTTATTGATAATTTATTCAGCGCTAGTAGTACTGAAAATTTCGCTGTAAGACAACACAGACATGATGGTGAGTCCCCCTTCCTAGAAACCTAAACAAATTAAATCATATATACAACGACTATCGACGAAAATAATTGGCGAAAGGTCAAAAATGTATGAGATTGAACTCCATCTTCGACCACATCATCGCTTACCAGCAGGTGAGATGGTGGTCAAGCGCGTGCCTATCAGAAGTAAAAAAAAAAGATTGTAATGTTCTCTTAAAAAGAGTCCCAGTCAGTTTGGAATTCAAACCGATTAGGACATTTGACAATCTTTATCCCTCATAGAATCTCACTTTGTCTAGAGGTCAACATGTATAAACAAAAAAATCGTGCCGTCTAACATCGAACTCAAACCCCATCTCAACGCACGTCCTTTACGCCAAACGAGGACATTCGCACGTCTCACAACATTATCCACAGTATTGCTATTAGCATATCGAATGCATTATTACATGTCATGTGCAACTCTAACTCGTTGATAAATATCTCTAAACATTTGATAGCAATAGCGATTTGTTCCTTACTAATTGCTGGGTGATTCGTAATTCGTGCTTGCTTTTATAAATTGTGGTTGTTGCTTTTGGTTCGAGATGTAGATAATGCAGCAGTGTTTGGTGCACGATCGGCATTAATACTGAGGATGCTAGTGCTTGTTCATGTCAGGTTTTCTGGTGCATCTGCTTGTCCATCGATCTGACGTGTCCTTGTCCGTCGACTTTAAGGGCATAGATTGTATGAGTATTATAGGTCAACAGATGCTCTGGAGACTTGATGATGTGGTTTTTCTTGGTATGTATTGTATGAAGGAAAAATGTTTCATTATTTATAATAGTAACTTAGACACTGCCAAGCCGTCACGCTGAGAATTCAGTTTTTTTGGCCTCACTTTGGCATTTGTGCGCGGCCAAAAAATCTTCAATCTTAGCGTTATTTTAAAATCAAATAATGCAGCTCTACTCTGTGCATACTTACTCTGTGATGCCACGAATGCGTAACGTATGAAAATCTCTATAATAATCAGTAGGATATGGATACTGTACAAATTAATGTTACAATATGTGCTTGTTTTACAAATCCACACTGTAGTATGTATCCATTACACTTGGAAGGTAACTCGTCTGTCTGAATATCGTCTTTTACGTCATTTATAATGCGACTTTGACTTTTTTGACTTTGACTTTGACATAGCAAAGGAGTGGAACTCGTTGCCTGCGTCTGTGTTTCCAAACGCTTACAACCCTAATCTCTTCAAAGCTAGAGTGAACAGGCTCCTTCTGGGTAAGCTCGCTCCATCGTAGCTTTGTCTCTGTCATCTCTGACCTAGACTACAGTCAAGAGCAAACACATCACAAATAAAAAAAAAAAGTATTTTTAACTCTTTCATGACTAAAGCACTTAACCAATTTTGATGAATTTTCAGTATGGAAATAGATGGGACTTTGAAGAAGGACATAGGATCTATTGTATACCGGGAGTACGTTCCAGACTTTCATCCAGGCGAAACTGCTGCCAGAAGCTTGTGACATAAAACGCTGGTTACCCTTCGGGTATGGAACCCAAAGAATTATCAGACCATGTTAGCACCTTTATTAATAGTTCATCTTAGACCTCATATTTAGCAGTCACATCGCCTCCTCACTAATGAGAATTTTTTCAAACACATTGTGTACCTACCCACGAAGCTCTTCATATACCTACTTACAGTAATTGATGACTCCGTCTGTCTGTACGTTGATTACCACTAGACGAATCACACCAGCGCACCCTTTGACCCAATACTTGACAAATGGCTTTAGAATTGTATTATAATTTCAATAGGCGCTACCTTTTAAAGCAAAAGCAGCTTTATGACTGAAGAACAGAGTGGAAATTCTTTTGGTACGTGATAATTTGAAGCGTTTTTATTTTAATTTGAGAAGTTTTTTGGTTGATAGATTCTGGTTTGTTAACTCTCTTGATTATGGTCGATTATAATCTTGTTATTGTTGTTACCTATTTAAAATATCTTACTAGAAGTTTACATATACATAAAATAGAGATTTTTACAATATAATAAAGGAAAGTGCCGTCACATCTACCTATATAGTTATCACTTCCACCTATGTGTGAGAGATTTGTACAAGCACCTGAGAGTCAACGCTTATGTCAATTTGTATGGGATAAAAAGGTTTACCGTTATTGTCACCAGACGGCGCTTATTCAGTATCAATACAAATTGAAGTTTGAGCTAACGCGATCGAGAACGTTAAAAATCTTGCACTAAGGCCTCTAAAAGATAAATAGATAGTAGGACAAAATAAAAAAAAAAGCGGTATGCCAAATAAAAAGCCAGATTAGCAGCTGCTATTAAAAAAAGCTTTAATAATCCGACGACTTCCTTCCACAATGTACCAATCAGACCCCAACAAACCACAAAAGATAAAAATCCAATTTATATAAGAAGACAATTCTCACTTAAAAGGTCCCATGATAAAAAACCTAGTCATCCAATGCGGGACGATAAACCGACTTTCCTATCATGTATCAATCGTACATGGAGAAGCCAGCAGGGGATCTACTATTAAATTCGTCATTTCTCATCAACGGACACAGTGGACACAGTAAAACACAGTGTAACCAACTTCATAGAGACGATGAAAGGGAGGGTCGATACGGTGTCTGTAGTTGGAACAGTGTCCATCAACAAATAAAAAGAGACGCCTACGACATTTAAATAGAAAAAACAATTACATTCATGACATCTCTCGGTGTTTTTTTAAACGCCATCTCGACATTGAATGACAGTATTAATTTCATTTTGTATTACCGCATGCAGAGCGTCATAGAGGCTATAGTGTCTTGGCTGCGTAGGATTCTCCCAACTAAAAATAGATAAAAGAAGGCGCCTGATATTAATTTCTGATACTGCGATAGGAGCTGATAAAAAGCTATCAAGTTTTTTTTCAGTAATAGTCAAGCCTGATGTCCCTTAAAATTTTGAATGAGGGAAACTTCTTCGGTTAAGAGAATCTCTGAAATATCCAAATACAAATGTTCTCCGATTTTCTGAGCCGTACCTCCTGATGTTATTTCAGGTTTGATGAAAATACGAGAGACAATACTGTCAGGCAATACTTGGTAGAGGTTGTTACCTATCCACCAGGTAATGTAGCTGTAAATAAAAAAATAACTTAGCTAGAAAAATAACTGAGGAAAATATTTCAAGCTTCAGGAAGTTTCAGTGGAAGGTCATCTTAAATCCTCAGCCCCTAGCAACATCTGCAGTCAAAAGTAATTACTCAGCAGTCTCTGCCATCGATGGGAACCCATCACATCATCGCTAGACTGAAGTCAACACACCTTGCATCAACTGTCTCCACATTGGCGAGTCATTTACTTTTAACTGAGAACAAATGTTAGCAATACCCGCTTCAGAAAACTTCGCAAAGGCTCAGTGGAAGCTCATCGTCAACAGTCAGAACATAGTTGCAAGCAAATGTAGAGAAAAATCTCATATTTGGTACGTAGTTTTGACTTGAGGTGCAAGTCGAAACAACATAAATACGAGTGCCAACACCAATTACTCAGCAGTCGAAGCTATCGATGGGAACCCATCACACCATCAAAAGTCCCAAGTGAACACACCTTGCATCAATTGTCTCCATAACTAAAAGCGAGTCATTTAACAATTCCAAGAGAGATGAAGTCACGTAACGAATTCGGATTGGTGCTTCTTTCTAATGAGCTATTTGATGTCAAATCTCTCGACTGTCGATGCAAGGGATAGGCGGTAGTGACGAAGGATTTCATTAAAGCTAAGGATAGCTTATTCACGCAGTTGATTCTCCTCAAAATTTGTTTGAAGTTTAGTTAACTTATCCATAAGGCGTAGTCGTAATATTGTGTAAAGCGACAATTTCGCGAATAAGCAATCATTGCGCGAATAAGCGATCATCGCGATCATTTGTTCAACAACCCCGAATACGACATCGCGCAGACAGAAGCCAGTTTAAAAAAAAAAATCGCGTCCGTTCACTATATTTCTTCTGAGTCTTTGAAGAGTTTGATGTAGTGCTTCGATCTGCATACAGTTGCTTGTATGTTCATAATTCCTTACTGCGAGTATAAATTCTATAATAATAGAATAGAACTGCGAGTATTATGTGTAAAAATTATTTCGGAAAAAACTTTAACAATATTTTTTTTTTTTTTTGATAAAACAACATATTTCTTCGAGTATTATCTCTCTCTACACTTGCACCACACACGATTGTCGTCGACCGGCGCCTGCGCCACCGTGTCACAACAAGTAAAGCCTGTCCCGACCCAGTTCCCACAGTAGCCGATACTTAGATGTGTCATCAAATATTGACGTGCAGAAGTACAATGCTCGCGTCATCTCTAATCCACCGCACTACCGAAGAGTTTCACTTGCTTTTGTCTGGAAGCTTTTTGCTGTCGTTCTAATATTTTTCAGTCATCTGTATAGTTATAGTTTCAATACGGGCCTAATTTTAAAAGACATTGTGTACTTGATCTTAGTTACAGAAATCAGGGCTTGAGACTAATTTGATTTTGCCAAATTCACTGCACTTGTCACTTTAATACAATTTTAAGAATCCTTCCAGACATTCTTTTTTATCGTACCAGCCCTCTTCACTATTGCACATCCTCTCTCTATCTATCTAGCCTATTTTGTCTCACTGCTGGGCAAAGGCTTCCCTCTCCCTTTTCCATAGAACTCTGTCATCCATCGCTTTCCATCATCGTGATTGTGGTCAAGAGCAAAACTATTCCTTAATAATAATAAAAAAATAATTGCCATGTCTGGTCTGCCGCCATGTATTTTTGCATTTAATGGGAGCCATTCGGTGATCCTAAAAAGGAAAATCTCTCCAGTCAAATTTGACATGCTTTTCATCTACGCATCAACACAATCGTTAAATTGTAACCATCCAACAAATAAAATGGGATTTCTGTACTCACCTGCCGTGGTGAATGTGTCGCCCGAAATTGTAAACTGGTTAAGTTTTTTCTCAACACGCTATCGAAATAACTCATGTTTTAAATAAGTTATCGAAAAACGTGTCGGTATTAATACTTGGCTCTTAAAACTGTTTTTCGTAATGAAGATTGATTTTGAGAAGTTCTTGGCCTATGATATTCGGACTTTTGGCTCTCCGATCATGTGAACTTGTATTTTGGCGCTCGAAGAATTATTTATGGTGAGGAAAATAAAATGATTATTGGGCTTATTTTTATCTATGGCATGGAAAACGCATACATTTTTGTCACTGTCACATTGGTCATATTGGGTGACTACTTGTGGCTAAATAGTACAATCTGCACCGGGGGATCTTCAAGATTGAACACCGCTTGCAGGGGTTGTTCTATGGATAGGTCACTTTAACATACTGAGATTCCTCCGTGGCTCGGAAAGCACGTCAAGTTGTTGGTCCTGACTGTCATTTGTAGATCTTTGACAGTCATTACAGGTAGTTAGAAGTCAAGAAATCTAATACCCTAGTCCTACCAAGGGTATGGTGTTACCCAGCAATTGGGTTGTTGGGTCAGATTGTCAGACGATCCATATAAAATACTGTTACTCAACTGCATCCGGTTAGACCGGAAGTCGACCTATAGTTGGGAAAACGCTGGGCAGATTGATTCGTTAAGTGTAACTTAAACTAAACCATGGGAAGGGTAATAAAAAAATAGTATAATAAATAACACAACTGGGGTACATCTTCTATATTTCTTCTTTATTTCCAAATCTCGAGATCCGAAAACGAACGAATGTTTTCGACATCGGAAAACGTATAATAGAACTGAAATGGAGCTGTGTAGGACACCTGGCTAGGCGCGGTGATGGTAGGTGGAGTAAAGCAGTGACCGAGTGGCGTCCGCGGACTGGAAGAAGATGAGTGGATCGTCCGGCAGTGAGATGGGCAGACGACTTTGTTGCCATTGTGGGTAGAACCTGGATGAGGCCTGCGCAAGGAAAGAGAGGCCTATACTCAGCAATAATAGAGATCGGGCTTTGGATGATGAAGATTTTTACACGACTGCCTAGAACATGCATGAACACTCCTTTTTGTGAGTTTCTTTATTCCATCATAACTTCTAAACGCCTTAACCGATTTCGAAGTATGTCGTATCGTTAGAAGCGTTACTTTATCCCGGGTAACAGGCTGGCAAAAATTTAATAAAATGTAATGGGGTAGCCATGGATCATGAAAAAAAAAAACGGAAATATGTTTTTATTTTCATGAACATTTGTTACAGATACTTTACTCATCGATGATGTTTTCAGGGTTGGAAATATTTTTTTAATGTCCAGAGAACTTAGATAAGGTGATATTGTATCAACGGTAACAGTTATTGAAAAATCCAAAATGTATGGAATTAATAATGTGCAATCATTTTTAACTTTTGATAATCTGTTAAGCTAACTGCCTCCGTGGTCGAGTGGTATAGGCGTTTGCCTTGTCACCCGGTGGTCGTGGGTTCCATTCCCACGGGAAGCATACTTTGTAAAGTTGTTTCCAGTTTGGTTAGGACATTGCAGGCTTGAATCACCTGATTATCTGATAAAAAGGTGATTCCGTACTTTGGAAGGCACGTATAAGCCGGTGGTTCCGGCCGTCAAATGACGGTCGTCAAACCGGCAGATGTCAGAGGCCCTTGAGGCGGTTTAGAAACTCTGACACCAGGGTGTGTGGGGTCGGTTAGACCTTACCACCCACACGATAAGAAAACGAATCGCGCTTTGTCTAGTCCCAGATAAAGGTCATACAAGTTTATAAGTATCTTACTCTTTTCAAAAAAGGCGTGTCGTAATGACTGTGTCTTCTTCTCAATGAAAGTTCGAAAACCTGTTTGCATTTAAAACTAGAAATATTCCATGACACACGTAAGTTGTGTGATGGCTGATGGTACTTTCAAATTGTCTCCGATACGGCATCGCAAGCAATTGTTGTAAAACTTGTCTGACCACCAATCAGTAGATATTAGCCGTAAAATGTTTTACACGCAAAAAATGGCATTGACTCCATGAGAATGAATGAGAAAATAATGATTTTGTCACGGGCCCACCATGGCAAAACCCGTAAGTCGTGTTGCAGGGATACATGGATGGCGGTTACCACTTCTTCTTGTCGTGTTGATTGACTTCTAAACTATTACTTCTCTGACAACTTCCTCGACAGAACTGTCAAATGCCACATTCAGATCATGGAGGATGCAGGCTGTATAGGGTGTAATGAGCAGCAAAGGAGGTGGTAAGTTCTCCAAACGGTCTCGCCAGTGTCAGTGTTTGGGATGGACTATACATCATTTGGCCAGGTTGCTTGTCCAGCGGGCAACCTTGTACCTATAATTTCCAGATTTGGCCACTGAATTTCAGATATAAATCATCATAATCATCTGCCTAGCTTTTTCCCTACTATATTGGGGTCGGCTTCCATCCAAGCCAGATTTAGCTGAGTACCAGTATTTTACGAGGAGCGGCTGCCTACCAAACCTCCACAACCTATTAACTGGGTAACACGGTACTTCATGGCAAGACTGGAGTCAGATTCACTGGCTTCTGACTACCCGTAACGACTGCCAAAGATCTACAAATGACAGCCGGGACCAACGGCTTAACGCGCTTTCCGAGGCACGGAGGAAACTCGGTATGTTAAGATGGTCACCCATCCACAGACCAACCTAGGCAAGCGTTGCTTAACCTTAAAGATCGACCTGTGTGGCTGAATTTCAGATATAAATACCTACCCTTATTACATGATAATTTAACAGAGATACAGTTATGGCCTTATTCAAAGCGACCGGAAAGGCGCTATTTTGGTCAAGTAGGTAATTGAAAATTCATCAGCGGGTCTAAAAAGGCACTTTAGCAGACTCAGAAAGCACATCACACTACCTGTCACTGTCAAGTTTTCCCAATCTACATTGAGCCTAATGAGTTAGCGGTAAAGATGAAAATGAAATCACATCACGTTCCAGTCACACACAAGCACATCAAGTTCCAGTTTTGCCATTGGAGGTCTGGTAGGCAGCCGCTCCTCGTAAAATACTGATATTCAGCTTAATCTGGCTTGACTGGAAGCCGACCCCAATATAGTTGGGGAAAGGCTAAGCAGATGAGAAAGCACATCACGCTACCTACCACTGTCAAATTTTCCAAATCTACCTTGGGCCTAATGTGTTAGCGGTAAAGATGAAAATGAAATTTGACAGATTGTTGTGTGGTTAATATTATGATTCTGCTAAAGTGACCTTTTTAGACTCGCAGATTTTGCATGTGTGGTCCAGTTACTCAGAGTAAAGTAAGTGCTGGTGTTGAGCGTGGAAGCCGATCCCAACCTTCATGGGATTCCCCAGTTCCCCAGATCATTAGATGTCTGGTCTCATGGTGTCAGTTTTTACAATGCGGTTATATGTTACCATTGTTGCCTAGATTAAATCATATTATACGTTACATAAATAAAAAAATATGCAACAACAAATTAATACTAATTTCATAATGTATATCTACATTCCAAAATAGAATCGAATAGGAATCATTAAAAATGTTAACACTACTAATCGCTGGCGGTGCATACAAAAAACGACTAATTAGCTAAAATATGTGATTTATATCTTCCTTCTGTCTAAACAGTTATAATTCTTTAATTAGCATGGTAAAAGATACGAACACAAATATCTGTTTAATAACGGGATGCTGACGAGTCACGAGGACTTTAAAATCAAAACACTTTAGTGTCTTTTTTTTGCAAATGTCTAAACACTTTTTCTAATCACGAGCGACGACAAAACTGTCATGATTTTTAAACGTTTAATATTTGCAGTCATTATCTAATAGACTTTAAAAAAAAATCAAGTGTGTGTTACATGGACAATTTTTGTTTTAAATGGCGGTTGAAAATATTTATTACCTACCAGCTTTTGCCAACGGCTTCGCCCGCTTGAAAATCGAAAATAATCCCACGGGAACATACTCCCGGGATAAAAGTATCCCACATCTTATTCCAGGACACGGTGTACCTGAATGCCAAGTTTCATCTTAATCCGTTCAGCCGTTAAGACGAAAAGAAGGAACAAACAAACACAACTTTGCATTTCTAATATTAGTTAGTATTTTATTTTGATTCGGGACTGTCAACAGTGACACTCAATTTTGCAATTACGATTACAACTATCCATTGTATGGAACAAAAAATTAAAGATTCGCCAGCGAGACGAATGTCAAATTATATTAATTGCAACGACACCGTGCAAGCGTGTGAATCCCCAATTTGCGGGAAAAGGACATGACGTAACGGTCTGCGATTTTTGTGCGCGCACGCACGCAGTTTTGTGATAGAATTTCCATTTGGATATTGTGATTTTTTTGATATTTTACTGCTTATAAGCAGATCAGAATCCGCGGTATTATTTACCTCGTTGGGTTTATTATCAAAGCTTCGTGAGGAGGATTTATTGAAGAGAAGTATTTTTCTTATTTCAGCTTTGAAGGATTAAAATAAAGACATCCCAGTTTTAGTTTAGGTGAGAAATTAAACTCAGGACCTCACACTCCGCAATTGCATGTGCGACCACGATACCAGCGGGTAAATTGAATTTAGTACCGTAAAGGACTACAAACATATTATATATCTATGTGATGTAACTTTTCTCCAAAGATTAGCTCTACAATATTTAATTTAAGTTATTATAGCCAATGAGTCAGGCTATTTAAAAACAGACTTGTCAGTTGGTTTTCCCGCTATTTCTAATTCTTGTCACACGATTTTATTTGCATAAATAGAATTTAATTAGTCAATTATTCTGTTGTCCGAGACAGTGAAGAAATCTTAGCAAATACCCGTTTTATAATCTGACAAATTATAAATCATAATAATCGTTTTACGTGAACACAGCCAAATTAATTATGTTTATTGGGTTTTCACACCTTTGAAGGTGCTAACTAAGTGATCGATTCTTGACAAAGTGACATCTATCATCATCACGTCATATATGCTAAATAGAAAATGCGGACAAGGAGCTCGTGGCTTAATAATAACAGCCGCACGGGTCGATCTTGAAGGTTAAGCAACGCTTGCCAAGGTTGGTCTGTGGATGGGTGACCATCTTAACATAACGAGTTTCCTCCGTGCCTCGGAAAGTACGTTAAGCCGTTGGTCCCGGCTGTCATTTGTAGATCTTTGCAGCAGTCGTTACGGATTATCAGAAGCCAGTAAATCTGACTCCATTCTGACCAAGATGTACCGTGTTACCCAGTTAATGGGTTGTGGAAGTAGGCAGCCGCTCCACGTAAAATACTGGTATTCAACTGAATCTGGTTTGACTGGAAGCCAACCCCAATGTAGTTGGGAAAAAGGCTAGGCAAATGATGAGAAAATGCGGACAAGGAAGGCAGAATTTAAATAAGAAGATAGCGATTATCAAATTAATAAAAATGTTTAAAAACTCGCAAACTCAAATCCAATCATCCTTTCTCTAACACAGACAAAACAAAATACCAACGACAAAAGTTCACATTTACGAACATTAATGTCAAATTAATAAGGCCAGTAATATCAACAACACACACACATAAATCTTATACATGTCTGTCTTACCCAATCTCTGCACGGATTAATCGTAATAAAATGACCTCTTCACAGTTTCACACATAATCTATCTCCACGCTAAATATGTGTCCTCGATGTGAATTAGTTGCTTTACGACATTATAAATAAAAATCTCTTGAAACAATATTGCGTTACTTCATCGCGTATGTACTCAAAGGCCATCCCAATTAAAGTAATCGACATTTGCATAGAAAATGTGCGTATCAATACGAATTTACGGATAAGTTGGGGTTTTGGTGTGGTCCAAGTTATAAATGTTTGAATGTAGTTTGAGACGAGTGACAATAGGGAAGATGCAAATAAAGAATTTATGAGAATGTTGTCAGTAAAATGATAAAAAAGTATGAAATAAAGGCCATTGAAACTTTTTATTTTGGTTAATATCGATTTTTAACAAAAAGAATGAATTAAAGTAACGTGAAACGGAACGTATTTAAAAACAACAGTCAGCGTTTAGTGACGTCTCTGCCGTTATGCCAACGAAAAGGCAACCTTATGTCTTTGAGTTAGGACAGTTCTTGACCAGTGATAGTCACGAGTGACGTCATCGTCCGTTTTCGCGCGAACCTTGAAACTCGGTTTAAAAACGCAATTTTGGCAATAAATTTAAGCGTTTTCATTTCTTATATATGCGGTGGTCTATTCTAGATGGTTCTTTAAAATTAAAGCAAAAATGGAAATATTGCATGTATATTATACTTACAAAGCAACGTTCGCGTTCGCATGTCAGTCGTAATCTGTCAAAAATGTTTGGAATTTGAGGCTTTTTTGACAGATTGAGACTGTGAACGTTGCTTTAAAAACCGGCCAAGTGCGAGTCGGACTCGCACGCGTAGGGTTCCGTAACACAAACCGAAAAATAAGACGTTTCTTGTATGGAGCTCCCTTTAATTTTGAATTTAGTTAAATTTTTGTTATTTGTTGTTATAGCGGCAATACACAATCTATGAAAATGTCAACCGTCTACCTATTACGGTTATTGAGACACAGCCCGCTGACAGACAGACGGACGGACGGATGGACAGCGGAGGCTTAGTAATAAGGTTCCGTTGGTTACCCTTTGGGTACGAAACCCTAAAATTGTAAGTATCTTATCCGTATTTCTTATTACTTTTTATTACTATTGTCCTTATTTTGGTGGTTTGAATGATTTCTAAAAGTCCGTCCATCTATTTTAATGGGAACTTATATTTCCTTGACATTTTTTTATTTATTTATTTATTTAAACTTCATGTACAATAGTGTTACATAGGCGGACTTAATGCAACAAGGCATTCTCTACCAGTCAACCTTTGGGTTAAAACGAAACACACTGTGGTAGGTGTACAGCAAATAAATAAAATAGAATATTTTTCGGAAAAAAAAAAGAAATATACAAAGAAATAACATATATAATACAAGTATGTAAATGAATAAACTAAATATATATTACCAATAAAATACACATATATTGATAAAATAATAAACTAATAAATATGATCATCATCTGCCTAGCCTTTTCCCAACTATATTGGGGTCGGCTTCCAGTCAAACCGGATTCAGCTGATTAAACTAATAAATATGATATTGCAAATTAAACTCTACATACTTGGCACTTCCCCGCTACATCTTGTACCTCGACCACTTACATTAGAAGTACTCGTCACCAGGGCCCCAAGTCTGCTATTACAATAGTGTCAGAATGGTCGATCACTGATCTCATAATTGTTGATTTTGACAAGTTTGGTAATCTACTAACATAATAGTGTCACTATGACTTTCCAATGAACAATCACTGACAGTCCACTGAACGAAATGGCATAAAATGGTAATCTCGTACATAATGACAGTCGTATGCGGTAATCTGCTAAAATTTTGACAGTTCCATCGATCAGTGACCTACCATTAGAACGTAATTGTGTAGTCATTGCTTTCCAGTCACTGCGCCATTCTACCGGCGTTTTATATCCAATATTTTTTGGACAAACTTCGCCCTTCATTGGTGCGGCTGCTGTAGCCAAGCGCCAGGTGTCAGTGGTTTTCGAGAAACTCAATGAGAGCCGAAAGGAGAAACCGTAACTCCATAAAAACTTGGGCCTGGCGTTACAGAGCTGGATTTCGCCATAAATTAGAGCATTTAGGAAGGTTTCACGAGCCCAATTTTGACCCACTGACCAAATCAGATAATATTTGCCCATATTTTAGGTTATTATTTTTAAATAAGTTACTAGCTTTAGCTCGCGACTTTGTACGCGCATATCTCGATTTTTTCCGTTCCCGTATAGCCTAACAATATAAAAATATTTTTTTAAATCTGACTGATTCCAGAGATTAGCTCGTTCAAACGAAAAATGCATATTTGTGGCTATGTTTCCTACACTAAATATTATCAAACATTCGTCGTTATAGAGATCTAAGACTATATACTCTAGAATGCACTTGCAGCTATGCTGCAGTGCTTGCATCCTATAACGATGATTTTTTATAAAAGTGCTCAGGCTTTCAGTTTCTTTAAGCTGAAGTTTTCAGAAAACTATATTTTTTAGACAAGGGCCATGTGCATCACTTCTGGCTTGCTTTTGCTTATATTGTATTTAATAGGGTGCTAACTTATATCAGGTACAGTAATCAGAAATAGTATTATATTAAAATAAAAATAAAACATAGCAGTAAGTAAATCGTTTTAATCATCTTCTTCATTAGGATTATCATAATATGTGTTTAGGTAGGTTCTTCTAAATGAGGAATGTCTTGACTGTTCTGCTCATTGACAGCTGATGAAGATGCCCCAGATGGTGAGGGGCCTGAATGGAAATACCGGGATGCTCTATTTGCTCGCACCCATCAAAAGAAGCACACTTGAAGCACCCACCTGAAAATAATTTATCCACATTACAGGGTGCCATTACACAGAGACATTGTGTATGTGTGTGCCCATTTTGAAATTGACTGAATTAATGAAATCCTGCAAATGAGAAATGTTGATGTTAAGAGCTTGACTAATATTAAATACTAATTGACCTGCGCAACTTCGTTTGCCTCACAATTTTCGTTACTGCTCCGCTCCTGTTGGTCTTAGCGTGATAATATAGCCAATAGCCTTCCTCGATAAATGGGCTATCTAACACTGATAGAATTTTTAAAATCGGACCAGTAGTTCCTGAGATTAGCGCGTTCAAGTAAACAAACTAACTCTTCAGCTTTATAATATTAGTACTAGTTGACCCGCAACTTCATCTGCGTCACAATTTTCATTACTGCTCCGCTCCTGTTGGTCTTAGCGTGATGATATACAGCCTACAGCCTACCTCAATAAATGGGCTATCTAACACTGAAAAATTTTTTCAAATCAGACCAGTAGTTCCTGAGATTAGCTCGTTCAAGTTAACAAACAAACAAACTCTTCAGCTTTATATATAAGTATAGATAGATAATGAAAATAACACTCTCTATGCCCTCGTTAACAAAACTAAACTAAATAATGTTTTTCATAACCCGTGAATAAAACTAGTAAACTAACCAAGCACGGCAAAATCCATTATATTACACTCTTGCACTGTACCAGTTCTGTACTGTAAAAGTTGATGAGGACAAACTTTTTTCAGAAGACAACATCCACATTGAATAACACTCATCGGTGTCCTAGTGTCTGTTCATTTCCATCTGGTCTACTTTCATCAAGAGCAAGCTTGGAAGATGAAGTCATTTTCATTTATCTGAAACAAACAATTTTCATTCGACTATTAGGTCTAGCACTAGCATTTAGAAGTAAACATCTGAGTGGCTATTTTTGGTAAACATAAGTGGCCATATTACATTTCCATTGAAGGGACGCTGGCCTCCCCTCTGAGAGAGAGAATAGGTTGTAATTGACCATACAGATTTAGTCTGGATTGGTGATGTTTTGAATTTGAATTAGTTGCACATTCTGGTATTATTTTTAAAAATAAAACCATTAAAAGAAAACTTAACAGAACCTATTACACCATTTAGTTTGTTTACATTAAATATTACGTACAAAAATGTTAAATGTTTACGATATACAAATATGAGATACTAACCCACCCATTCCTGTACAATAGGAAGAATGATTCATTTCCAATATTCACCTTCCTATTGTATTGCAGCGTTCCGTTGCTATTCCGCAATTGATGCACAGTCTCATGATGTCGTTATTGAGAAGTAAAAAGAGCAATAAACAAATCTATTAATTATTTGATTTTTTAATGACGCTCACGTTAAAATTCAATTAACTCTTTGCAAAACACCGGTCGCTTCAAAACAAATAAAAACAGTCGTCGACGTCAGTAAAGTAAACAGTACCTTATGTCACTAATGTCACATTTGACTTTGACAGCAAAACGGATAAAATATAAATGAGTTTCATTACGTATTTGCTATTTACGACTTTGTTACTACTTCAGATTTCATAGAACACTAATAAATAATATGTAAAATTATATACAATAGCAATCTGGCATAAATTAATGTTCAAATTTAATAGCAGTTTTTCGAAAATTATTTCTCCAAACGGGTTTTATAATAATGGCAATACGACACTGCATTCCACTACAATTTCATTACGAGACCACTGACATGCTACTGAACGATCAGTGAAGGACCATTATGAATTTAGCAGATTACGAACTTTTAGCAAAATGACAATGGCATCGTGTTGGAATGACGAATTTATAAAAATTAGCAGACTAGGGGCCCTGATTAGCTCGCCGCTCACGGCGGTCGGTTTTCCTCTAAAATTAAACAAATCCACAAACGACGTTGTTTTGTCAACTCGTGACTATTGTCAAGGCCGCGGTGAGCATCAGCTTAGGGCTGACAGTTGATATGGAGGAATAGTTTGGCTTCTAAATTATTTTCGCGTTGAGATTAGAATGCTGTGCTGGTTTTTTTTTTTTAACTTATTTTGTCACAACGTGCTTAGGCACTGTACTTACGTTAGCAGATTACACAATGTGGCTAATTAAAGTCATGGTGTTTGTGCTTTTTAGGGTTCCGTACCCAAAGGGTAACCAACGGAAACTTATTACTATAAGCCTCGATCAGCTGTCCGTCCGTCCGTCCGTCTGTCGGTCAGCGGGCTGTATCTCAAGAACCGTAATAGGTAGACAGTTGAAATTTTCACAGATTGTGTATTTCTATTGCCGCTATAACAAAAAATATAAAAATTGTGGTTTATGGTATGGAACCCTTCGTGTGCGAGTCTGACTCGCACTTGGCCGTTTTTTTTAATGAATAAGCTTGCGTTTCTCCACAATCTAACCTGATGAAAAGCCATGATGTAGCACGCTTGTCTAGTAACCTATTCACTCTTGACTTAAAGGCCCCAAGTTGTAGCTATCAGGAAACACAGACTCCCGCAGAGATTCCACTTTTTAGCTAAAATCGTAGCTACGACAGGGTATGAAGAAGAACCATTCTTATTTTATGAGCCTCGAATATTATAATTCATAGGTATACGGGATTTTTATCTCTCTATTATTCTTTTGTACTTCATGCGACGTTTAATAAAAATAGTCCCAAATTGAAGTTGAGAGGAATTTAGTAAGTTCACGTCGATTAAACAAATGCGTCTTTACGTCATCGATTTTTATTAGCGGTGATTTAAACCAGATAATAAGTCGCCAAACATTCAAAATAATGGTATAAAAATCTATTTTATCATGTTATTGAAATTTAAAATTAGTTAATATTCCAAACAATATTAAACTGATTCAAATGCAGTATTAAATATTCAGAAGACAGATAATATTCAGTCTTTTATTTATTTTGCATTTCATTTACCAATTAGTTAGATTAATAAATCTTCTCACGTGAAATCAATTAACTTTAGGACATGCAAATTTTGTTTTGACTGCATATTTTTAATGTTACGGTGAAAGTACGTACTTTTATGAATGGGATCCGATGGAAACATGTATTTAATTTTTCATTCATACACGACATCATTGTATTTCTTGCACATTCTCTTATTATTGTTTGATTATTACTTTCGATGAAGTCTTTTTGATAGACTATTCAAAACGTGGCCTAGAAATTATTTTGATAGATTTTTTATCTGTCTGCAATATAGCTTTGCATTGTCGAGTTGTAAATATTTTGACAAAATTACAATAGGCATCTCTCGCAGGTGTTTTAATTGAACCTTAATTTTTCATTGTGATATTTTTGCATTGATAAACTCTTTCATGATAATTCTCACTTCAAAGTTATAAACAAAGGATAGGTCTTCTAAAACAGGCTTTTGTGTGGCATAAATTGTATTTTATTTCCGAATTGAAAAAATGTTATAAAAGGAATCATCATCATCAAGATTTATAAAACTTTTCCGTTACTGAGTGACTGCGTGAGTCACTAACAGACAACGTACAGCCGACACTACTGGTCTTAAAAAGCTGAAATTTGCATGTTGATTCCTTTGGGAGTGTAAGGGAGCACTAAGAGGTGAATGTGATGCCTCGTTCGCTATCTGTTAAAAATGTATTTATTTGAGACATTTTTGTCGAATGAGATGCGAATGTCAACATTGCTTAAAGTTAGTCGAATTGGCCCTCTGTCTGTTTAGTTTTAAGAATAAAAATAGTCTCTTCCAGCTAGCCCTACGCCACTGATGACAATTGCGGGTAATCACGGCGGGTGACGTCACGCGCCGTGCTGCGCTGCAACCTTTACGCCTGTCAACTGATGGCGCTTCAAAATTGTTACCACAAGAGATTTTCTGTCTTTGGTTTCCTTCAATTTTATGCGTTATTTTAGGCACTTTTTATTTCTTCCCATCAAAAACCTTACAAAATTGACTACCTACTCTATAGAAAGAGACCGAGCGGTGCTGTCTCATTTTGTCATAGGGATGAAAGTGTCACAGCAAGACATTGACCACCTGAAAAAAGACAACTATGTACCTCAAAATCACTTTGTCATCTCTAACTTTTCTGATCGTATACACTTCACAGCCGGAAGGAAATGCTTGGTCCATTACTGTTTTTCTATGAGCCAGCCCTACGCCACTGATGACAATTGCGGGTAATCATGGCGGGTGACGTCACGCGCCGTGCAGCGCTGCAACCTTCACGCCTGTCAACTGATTGCGAGACATTCGATTCGAGTTAGGTACTACACACACTAGAGCGTCGGTCGTGCGATGCGTAACGCCTAGGTACGAAAAAATCACGATTGCCGTGATGGTACTTGTTATGGTGAATATTGGAAGCAGGTGTTTTATGTTCAAGTGACTTTGAATTATTTATTTAATTCCATGATCACCTGAACTTGGTTAAAGTCTGCAGTTAGTATATGTTAGACGTTGGATACCCGCGCAATAACGGTCATTGACCCACATACATTTATTAATTTTCTAAATATAAAAAACAGAAATAATTACATAAAGCTGTCCTGTTCGACTTCTATCATGATCCGATATCAATTAAAAACGGTTCATAATACTTGTTGTTCGAGTAACTACGAAGGCCTATTAGGGAAAATTCAATGTACCTTCTTTATTACACGTTTATCTGGTGCCGACCCTTTTCACAAGAAAATTCTTAACAAAATACGCTATTAGCGTCATAGGCTTAAGGCACAGGAGGTTTATCATGCTTATGGTAAGATGTAAAGTACAAAGTGCGTTGCTTAACCTTAAAGATCGATCTGTGCGGCTGTTATTCTTTACCAACGGTTGCCAAGGTTGGTCTGTGCATGGGTGACCATCTTAACATACCGAGTTTCCTCCGTGCCTCAGAAAGCACGTTAAGCTGTTGATCCCGGCTGTCATTTGTAGAACTTTGGCAGTCGTTACGGATTATCAGAAGCCAGTAAATCTGACTCCAGTCTTGCCAAGAAATACCGTGTTACCCATTTAATGGGTTGTGGAGGTCTGGTAGGCAGCCGCTTCACGTAAAATACTGGTATTCAGCTGAATCCGGTTTGACTGGAAGCCGACCCCAATATAGTTGGGAAAAGGCTAGGCAGATGTTGTATATGACAGTTGGTAATATACTCTTGTAGGTCAATTTTGTTTCGCGCAACATATCTACTGTTTATTACGGACCTTTAAGAAAGAAAGAAAGAAAGAAGAAAGAAAGAAAAAGCGTTTATTTGCGCCAAGCATGACGCATACCAAAAATATAAAATAACTAATACTTAAAAAAAAAAACAAAAAAAAAAAAAAAATTAAACCAAGCGAGACTTTAGCGTCAACCGCGACCTGAAACCGATTCGGTGTGCGAAATACTTTACCTACGTTGACATTGCTTGTGGTCACATTAGTTGAATTAAATCATAATTTTGTACAAAAAACGAACAATAAAAACACTATTATGCATAATGTTAAATATAGTGCGTTGCCTTTTGTTTATTACGTTTCAAAGATTAGTTTGCCTTAATGGCGACCTCCGAATTAGTGAATTTTGACATTCTATGACATTGTATGAAATGTAGACTTAAGTAGCAGGTAGGTAATTGACATTAGCTCCACAATTGTCAAAGGTTAATTTATTTATAGTTCACTCGTAACAATTCGCGTGATATGGTTTTGGTGTTCCGGGATGTGAAGTACTGTTTAGGTTTTGACTGGATGCCTTTGCCGTCCATTCTCCATAACTGTAATTTGTGTAATTTCACAATTACGATAAATTATTTCACCAAATGAAAAACAAGAAAACATAAGGCCCTGATCATTTCGGTTCCATGAAAATCGATTCTCCATTCAATCCAAACGAGAATCCATTTAGAGAGTTAAGAAAAGGTGACCCTCCTTTTGGGTTTCCTAGTAAAAAATGGAAAGTCCTAAAATGACGAGTAGTGACGGGCAGTCTGTGTCACAAAAATTTCACGTGGTACCAAACATTTTATAATTTTGTCAATCGTTTTCGCTGATAAAATGTCATTTTAAATAGCCTCAGTAAAACAACGCAATGAGCAATGAGGGCTACCGTTTTTGTACTCACCTTAATCATAGCATTAAAGTTGTTATTACGTGAGAGTATAACGCGAGTTTATTTACTTATTTAGTAAATAAACTCGCGTTATACCCAACCAACAGTGAAATTTGACATTTAAAACCTCACACTACACTAGCACCTCTAGCGGCGAATTCAAACGTCTTAGTTTTTAACCGACTTCCAAAAAAGAAATTAAACCAAGCGAGATTTTAGCGTCAACCGCGACCTGAAACCGATTCGGTGTGCGAAATACTTTACTTACGTTGACATTACGTTGGCTTGTGGTCACATTAGTTGAATTAAATCATAATTTCGTACGAAAAACGCACAATAAAAACACTATTAGGCATAATGTTAAATATAGTGCGTTGCCTTTTGATTATTACGTTTCAAAGATTAGTTTGCCTTAATGGCGACCTCCGAATTAGTGAATTTTGACATTCTATGACATTGTATGAAATGTGGACTTAAGTAGCAGGTAGGTAATTGACATTAGCTCCACAATTGTCAAAGGTTAATTTATTTATAGTTCACTCGTAACAATTCGCGTGATATGGTTTTGGTTTTCCGGGATTTGAAGTAATGTTTAGGTTTTGACTGGATGCCTTTGCCGACCATTCTCCATAACTGTAATTTGTGTAATTTCACAATTACGATAAATTATTTCACCAAATGAAAAACAAGAAAACAGACGGCCCTGATTATTTCGGTTCCATGAAAATCGATTCTCCATTCAATCCAAACGAGAATCCATTTAGAGAGTTAAGAAAAGGTGACCCTCCTTTTGGGTTTCCTAGTAAAAATCGGAAAGTCCTAAAATTACGAGTAGTGACGGGCAGTCTGTGTCACAAAAATTTCACGTGGTACCAAACATTTTATAATTTTGTCAATCGTTTTCGCTGATAAAATGTTATTTTAAATAGCCTCAGTAAAACAACGCAATGAGCAATGAGGGCTACCGTTTTTGTACTCACCTTAATCATAGCATTAAAGTTGTTATTACGTGCATGTGAACAAAGTTGAAATAAAAAAAAATAAAAAAAATCAATATAATAGTATAACGTGAGTTTATTTACTTATTTAGTAAATAAACTCGCGTTATACCCAACCAACAGTGTAATTTGCCATTTAAAACCTCACACTACACTAGCACCTCTAGCGGCGAATTCAAACGCGATAGCCCTCATTACTTTTGGTCATAGCGTCTTAGTTTTTAACCGACTTCCAAAAAAGGAGGAGGTTCTCAAATCGGTCGTATTTTTTTTTTTTTTTTTTTTATGTTTGTTACCTCGTAACTCCGGTCATTTATGAACCGATTTGAAAAATTCTTGTTTCATCTGAAAGAGTATACTTCCCGATTGGTTCCAATGTCACCAAATCAGAATCTGATGATGGGATCCCATGAAAATCGAAGGCAATCCTCAAATTTTATAGGCACATACAATGTTTTTCATAAATTTTCTAACGAAATTCAGATATTTGTGCCTGGTAATTATTATCTCATGTTGCTGAGCTGATGATGGAAGGTATAAATTAAGATCTGATGATGAGATCCCATGAAAAATGGTTGTTGAGCGTTATTTTCGCCAATTGTCAGCCGATATGGGTGAGTAATTTTTTGCTTGGAAGAGTATTTTCCTGGACTTGTCCCATTTCAATTTGGTGAAGATCTGACGAAGAACTGAAAGATTTGATTAAGAACTTCGGAGGTAGGCAACGGAACTCTTCAATAAATGATAGCAAATGGATCGGGATTGCTGAAATCGCGTGTTTTTTTAGTGTTTACATCAGTTCTTAACATAACATCGCGCTGGTACGCTGTTAATAGGTACACAGGTAGGTACCACTAAAAAGTGAAAAATAAAAAAAAAACTTTTTTACAAAAAATACAACCGACTTCCAAAAAAACAACACTACAAGGTATAAAATAACTTCCGATATAGTCGGTGCCAAAAAACGAAAAAATAACCAAAAACACCGACTTCCGAAATGAAAGTTCTTTTCTTTCTTCGGAAGTTATTTTATACCTTGTAGAGTTGTGTTTTTTTGTCAATCGTTTTCGTTGATAAAATGTCATTTTAAATAGCCTCAGCAAAAAAACGTGCTACAGATGTTCTAATGAAGTGGCATTGCGCTAATCGTGCATAACCCAGTTCGTCTTTTGTTCAAAGGTAAGCATTGTTATTCCTATTGTTTAATACTCTGATTGCTATCAGATATTGATCATATTCATGATGAAATCTGTCCGTCTGTGATGCGAGGAGTCGTGTGGGTTCTATCATTTGTAAGTGAAAGTAAAACATGGTACTAATCAGCATCAAATTATGTAGGTTAGGTACTTGACATGTATTTTGTTAATGTCAATTATTGTAAAACGAGAAACACCTAATTTCTACTTGTGTACGGTAAATTTATGTTTCATTTGAATTATGTCGTATACACGGTGCTATTTTAGGAGGAGCTCGTGGCTAAATAATAATAGCCGCACGGGTCTAGAAGGTAAAGCAATGCTTGCCAGGGTTGGTCTGTGGATGGCTGACCATCTTAAAATACCGAGTTTCCTCCGTGTCTCGGAAAGCACGTTAAGCCGTTGGTTCCGGCTGTCATTTGTAGATCGTCAGAAGCCAGTTAATCTGACTCCAGTCTTGCAACACGGTATATCTTGATATACCGAGTTACCATTCATTATGAAAAAAAAAACGATATTTATGTAACATTTGAATTATTAAAAATATGTATATATTACCTATTCATTATCATGACGCATGAAGTTGTTTGAAACATCTAGGGGCGAACGCAGTCCGAGCTTTGTGTTCCAAGGACGGCGCGGAATGGAACAGGGACATTGTTTTGATTCGTAAATATTATTAACATCTAGGGGCGAACGCAGTCCGAGCTTTGTGTTCCAAGGACGGCGCGGAATGGAACAGGGACATTGTTTTGATTCGTAAATATTATTAACATCTAGGGGCGAACGCAGTCCGAGCTTTGTGTTCCAAGGACGGCGCGGAATGGAACAGGGACATTGTTTTGATTCGTAAATATTATTAACATCTAGGGGCGAACGCAGTCCGAGCTTTGTGTTCTAAGGACGGCGCGGAATGGAACTGGGACATTGTTTTGATTCGTAAATATTATTAACATCTAGGGGCGAACGCAGTCCGAGCTTTGTGTTCCAAGGACGGCGCGGAATGGAACAGGGACATTGTTTTGATTCGTAAATATTATTAACATCTAGGGGCGAACGCAGTCCGAGCTTTGTGTTCCAAGGACGGCGCGGAATGGAACAGGGACATTGTTTTGATTCGTAAATATTATTAACATCTAGGGGCAAACGCAGTCCGAGCTTTGTGTTCCAAGGACGGCGCGGAATGGAACAGGGACATTGTTTTGATTCGTAAATATTATTAACATCTAGGGGCGAACGCAGTCCGAGCTTTGTGTTCCAAGGACGGCGCGGAATGGAACAGGGACATTGTTTTGATTCGTAAATATTATTAACATCTAGGGGCGAACGCAGTCCGAGCTTTGTGTTCCAAGGACGGCGCGGAATGGAACAGGGACATTGTTTTGATCCGTAAATATTATTAACAGGATGTTTCACAATTCTAATGCGTTACTTGTTTTTATTGCACCTATTATCTTAATGCATTGTTTAAAAAATAATCGCGTTGAGACGTAGTCAAAGGTTGACGGGTTGAGAATGCCTTGCTTCATTAAGAGGAAACATGGGCGGCGAGACGTTTTATGTGAAAAGTCATAATTCGAGGTTTGGTTCGCGACTGTTTTCTCTTCCAATATTGGACTGATTTAAGAAATATTTTACAATGAGAAGGATATACAGGGTTATTTGTAAAACACCAGCAACCTCTTAGGCGGTAAAAGTACACATATATAAGTATAAGCAACTTCTACTTTGAGAAAACCCCAAAATCTAAAGAAAAATTTCAGCTGTTTCATACAAAATGCAATATTTAGCCAATGAAAATGTATGAAACAGCTGATATTTTTCTCGAGATGTCGGGGTTTTCTCAAAGTAAAATTTGCTTATATCTTATCATGTGTACTTGCACTGCCTAAGAGGTTGTTGGTGTTTTACAAATAACTCTGTATACTGTGTTTCTATGTTTTCTTTTTTGAGGATTTATTAACTGTATAAGCACTAGAACTCTCACAAAATGCTCAAGATTGTCCGATATATCGCTGTCAACAGAGCCGTAGTGTACAAATTTGGCAAATATTAATAAAAAAAAGAAAACATAAGGACACAGTATATAGGGTGACAGGCAATTAATGACCGATACTTAAACATGTGATTGTACTCATGGTAACAAACAGCTTTTACTATAGGACCAAACCTGAAATCGCGAAAAAATCTGCTGTTCAGTACATCTATGTTCGCCTACTAACTGGTCAAAATGTACTGTATTGCATATTTTTTTCACGATTTCAGGTTTGGTCCCATAGTAACAGTATTTTTTGTTATCATGAGTATACAATCACGTGTTAAAGTATCGGTCACTAATTACCAGTCACCCTAAATATCCTTTTTATTCAGTTTTTGAAATATCTCTTAAATCGGTCCAATATTGGAGGAGAGAACAGTCGAGAGCCAAACCTCGAATTATGACCATGTTGCCTCTTAAGTCCGCCCATGTTGGTACGTTAATCTATATTTCTATACTAATATATAAAGCTGAAGAGTTTGTTTGTTTGCTTTAACGCGCTCAGAACTACTGGTCCGATTTGAAAAATTCTTTCGCTGTTAGATAGCCCATTAATCGAAGAAGGCTATAGGCTATATATCGTCACGCTAAGACTAATAGTAGCGGAGCAGTAATGAAAATTGTGACGCAGACGAAGTTGCGCGGGTCAACTAGTACTGTAAATAAAGTTTGAATAAATTATCTACAGTACCAGCACCAGATTCTTTAAAATTTCACTCAGCAGCTTTATAACCCGTCTACCTTCAAAGCAAGGCAAGCAGGAACAAGCCCACGTCTCAATTAAAAAAAAAAAACATCAACTGAAACCTCCAAATATCTCCAACCTGTTCAAATTTCCCGCAAAGAAACCACATTGTTAAAACCATTCACTAATTACATTTCGAAATCTCCCAACATTTCCCATAACGAACCTAACTTCATTATTTTAACAGAACTTATTCACAGAATGTTGCAGTGAACTATTTTTCTTCAATCAACACGTGTGCATTAAAACTTAAAACAAACACTAGGTTGGTGTTACGAAAAAATAATATGAAGTGGGAGTTGGTTCTCTGCAGTCGGTTCCGTATATCTGTGGTTGAATTTTGCTACACGTTTTTGTTCACGAACGAAAAAGGTGACAAGTGATATTCTGTCAGCGGTAGCGTGGCAAAAGTGATTGTCAAAACGTCAAAAATACATTTGACTAGCTTTCGCCAGCGACTTCGTACGCGCATATCTTGTTTTTTCCCGTTCCCGTAGGAATTTCGGAAAATCCTCTCTTAGTACTCCCTACGGAGTGTAGCGAAGCTACATGCCAAATTTCAGTTTTCTGCGACGAGGAGTTTCGGCTGTACGTAGCCTGTCATTCATTTACTCAGTCACACAAGTCAGGAACCGAAGAATTTTATATAATTGATTGACAAAACAACTTCGTCTGCGTCACAATTTTCATTACTGCTCCGCTCCTATTGGTCTTAGCGTGATGGTATTTTTATTTTTTTTGTCGACGTATTGCGTATATCTACTACTAATCAAAACACAGAACCAAATGGTTCTGTGTTTTGATTAGTAGTAGGTATGCTGATTTGATTAGTAAAGCCTGATTTTATGATGAATCGAAAATTGTTTCTGCTTGACAGCAATCTTGAGGATAGGTCTCTCTGGTGGTTGTGCATGTGTTTCATCATTTGCCTCTGTCAGCTGGGACTGGTTATCTCTCAACTGACGGTTTATTTTAATTACTAGTTGGCGTGCGCAACTTCGTTTGCGTCATAGTTTGCATTACTGCTCCGCTCCTATTAGTTTTAGCGTGATGATATATAGCCTATACCCTTCCTCGATAAATGGGCTATCTAACACTGAAAGAATTTTTCAAATCGGACCAGTTGTTCCTGAGATTAGCGCGTTCAAGCAAACAAACAAACAAAAAAACTCTTCAGCTTTATTTATATTAGTATTAGTATAGATAGTATAGATTAGTATAGATTTCGACAATCGCCATCGCTGATGAAGTGGCACATTATCTAGAGCCTCGTGAAAATGTTTTGTCTTTATCTAAGTAACAAAACGTCTTCTACTAACAGAAAACTTGGCGGGCCAAGTAGAACACGCAAAAAAATATACTCTTGTGTCATCTTGAAATAAAAATGTTCAAAAGTTGGTTAGTGAAAAAACAAACACAAAATGAAAACTATCTTGCAGTTATTTGAATTTTTACTGGTGAATCTTACCTATAAATAATACCTAATGAAAATTTTAGCTAACTAAAAGACCATCATAGATTTAATAAAGATCACAGAAAATACATTAATTTATGAATGAAACCACCACAAGGTTTCATATCCGGATCCGCGGATCTCCAAAAAAAACTAACAAAATAAACAAGCGAACCAGAGACAATGAGCGTAGCATCATGAATCATAGAGTTTGGCAACACACGCTAATGGGACCCGTACCATAGACTTTTAGTTGTTATGAAACTGTACCAAAAATGAGTTTCTTCACTTCAAGTCATCGATCAAAAGTAGTGCAGCTAGATTCTTGCGAGGTCAGACTTTATTTTTGAGTCTAGATTCCAACTGATAAGCGGGTTATTGATGAAATGATGCTATTTTGTTTTTTTTTATTTTTTTACTAATAATAGGCACGCGCTTGACCACCATCTCACCTGATGGTAAGCGATGATGTGGTCGAAGATAGAGCACGCCTGCCTAGAAGCAACCTATTCACTCTTGACTTAAAGACTCCCAGGTTGTAGCTATCGGGAAACACAGACTCCGGCAGGGAATTCCACTCCTTAGCTGTACGCATTATGAATGTGTTCCCAAAACGTTTTGTGCGTGTGGGTGGAATGTCCACCATGTACCGGTGGCGCATCGCCGTTCGTCTTGTGGTCCGATGATGGAACGGGCTTGGCGGAATTAAATTATGCAATTCCGTCGCACATTCCCCAAAATGCAACCGGTAGAAAACCGACAGGCTAGCAACTCGTCGTCGATGCTCAAGACTTGTTCTTGTGCAAAAGATGTTCATGAAGTGACGGAATGCTTACTTGGTTATATTATTGTTTCCTGTATTTAGTTAGGATTGGGTCAGAAGCATAGGGTAATCCTCTTTAAGAAAGAGAGGCCTTCATCTTTTCGTGTCGATTGACGACACGAAAGTCGACTCGGGAGCATAAAAGAAGCCTTCCCGAGTGGCGTTAAAAATGTCTACGGGGCACACCCTGGACAGCTAGCACTCGGTAACGCAGAGTCTAGCTGACTAATCCTTTCACCATGATGAAAAAAAGAGAAAACACGAAAAACGAGAAAAACACGATGAAAAGAGTTGTCTCCCAGATGAGCCGCATACGAGGCAGTTCCGACAGCCTTCAGCTGTTCGCATGAAAGATAGATATGGATCTGGATTGCCCGACAATGCGGTACTGGACCAGGCTACATGTTGAGCACTCCGGATCCAGACCTAAATATAGATTGATATTACCATAATGAGAGTGTGTAATCTTTTTATTTTGAAAAAAATTGTAATCTATACTAAAATAATATATATAAAGCTGAAGAGTTTGTTTGTTTGTTTACTTGAACGCGCTAATCTCGGGAACTACTAGTCCGATTTGAAAAATTCTTTCAGTGTTAGATAGCCCATTTATCGAGGAAGGCTATAGGCTATATATATATATATCATCACGCTAAGACCAATAGGAGCGGAGCAGTAATG
This sequence comes from Lacanobia oleracea, assembly GCA_950371165.1. NCBI lineage: Eukaryota > Metazoa > Arthropoda > Insecta > Lepidoptera > Noctuidae > Lacanobia > Lacanobia oleracea. The sequence continues at coordinate 16,832,423 of OX493405.1, read as the reverse complement.
AAAATTGTGACGCAGACGAAGTTGCGCGGGTCAACTAGTTTATAATGTTTTTAATCGTAGTCTTTTAATTTATTCTTGTATTTTAAAATGTACCTTTGCATAATTATGGACTGGTTTCGAAATTAAATGATTTATTATTATTATTATTTATTATATCTGGCAATGGGCAAGGTCGGGACGTGCACGAAGATTTAATAACGGTTAAGAACTGAGGTTTTTTTGTTTAATTTCATTCTGTGTTTCTTTCTAGGATTAATTCTACACCTTGATATTGTTTTGTGATAATTCTTCTTAGTCTTACCTAATTTTGACTTCTTCAGAATCGATTATGGAACAAAATGTACAAGCATTTATTTCTAGTCACAGAATTACAGATAAATATTCTAATTTACTCGTATCTCTATACTTACCATTTCCCAGTGAATCCTACGTTGGATTGTCATCTTTTATTATTTACGATGACCGGTTCTCGTGGGACATCAGGTGTTGCATTAATCATATCTTCCTGTGTCGATAATTGTAAGTGAGAGGTGCTATCTGTGCGTTTTGCAATGCTATTCAATATTGGTTGTGAAAGCTGTAAGATTTGTCCCCAATGTATCTTCCTGTTCATTTGTAAGTATTTCCATTTATGACAAATCTGGTGCTTGTTATAGTCTCCAGGTTTATCTGCAGTTGCAGATCCCGCCTAACTTCGTCTGCGTCACATTTTTCATTATGCTCCGCACCTTTTGGCCGTAGCGTGATGTTGTATATAGCCTGAGCCTTTTCCCAACTATATTGGAGTCGGCTTCCAGTCAAACCGGATTTAGCTGAATACCAGTATTTTACGCGGAGTGGCTGCCTACCAGACCTCCACAACCCATTAACTGGGTAACACGATACTTCATGGCAAGACTGGAGTCAGATTAACTGGCTTCTGAATATCCGTAACGACTGCCAAAGATCTACAAATGACAGCCGGTACCAACGGCTTAACGTGCTTTCCGAGGCACGGAGGAAACTCGGTGTGTTAAAATGGTCACCCATCCATAGACTAACCTAGCGTTGCTTAACCTTGAAGATCGACCCGTGCGGCTGTTATTATCTAGCCACGAACTCCTCGATCCTCAGATAATTGGACTATCCAACAATAAAATATTGTTTCAATCCGAACCAGCAGTTCCTGAGATTAGCGCGTTCTACCAACCAAACAAACAAACAAACTCATGAACTTTATAATATTAGTATAGACAGAATAGAAATTGACCACAACTGTCAGTTAATTTCAAAACCTATTTCAAACAAACAAGCCTTCTAAAATAAGAATTTCAAAAATGACACATGATCGAAGTAAATCAGATTTGATCCTGGCTTGGGATTATCGGTAAGCTTTTACTGTTTCATATTTTACTTTTTATTTGTGCTACCGCACAGATAAACCTAGACAGGATATTACCATTTCAATTTTTAGGATTGATACCCAAAGGGTAATCAACGAGAACCTATTACTAAGCCTCCGCTGTCCGTCCGTCCGTCTGTCTGTCATTGTCGCTATGACAAAAAATAATAAAAACCAAATTAAAAATTAAAGGAGCTCTAAGAAACGTAATTTTTTCGCTTTACGTACGGAATCCTTTATATGAGAGTTCAACTCGCACTTGTTTTTTTTATCGATGTCAACATAACTCGACAAAAAACATTTTACAAAAAAATAAAAGCGACTTCCAAAAAGAAAACGCTACAAAGTATAAAATAACTTTTATTTCGAAAATCGGTGTTTTTGGTACTTTTTATTTTTCACTTTTTAGTGGTACCTGCGTACCACTAAAAAGTAAAACCACACATACAGCTTACCGGCGTGATGTTATGTTATGAACTGGTGTAACAATTAACAGACATGCGATTTCAGAAATCCCGATCCATTTGCTATCATTGATTGAAGAGTTCCGTTGCCTACCTCTAAAGTTCTTTATCAGATCTTCACCAAATTAACACGGGACCAATCTGGGAAAATTTTCTTCCAAATAAAAAAAGAAAAATCCAATTCGGTTAACAATTGGCGAAAATATCGCTGAACAATCATTTTTCATGAGATCCCATCATCAGATCCTGACTTATACCTTTCATCATCAGTTCAGCAACATGAAATGATGATTACCAGGCACAAACATCTGAATTGCGTAAGAAATATCATGAAAAAAATTGTGTGTGCCTATATTTGAGGGTTTTCCTCGATTTTCATGGGATCCCATCATCAAATTCTGACTTGGTGACAATGGGACCACCACAGGAGTATAAGCTTTCAAATAAAGAAAGAATTTTTAAAATCGGTTCACAATTGGCGGAGAAATCGGTGAACATACATAAAAATGCATACAGCCGAACATAGAACCTCCTCCTTTTATAGAAACTGGGTATGTTATGATGATCAACAAACCAACCTTGGCAAGTGTTGCTTAACCTTGAAGATCGACCCTTACGGCTGTTATTATCTTGCCACGAGCACAATGACCCCCTTTTGAGGTATCTTTTGCATTTATTCTGTCACACTCAATATACTAGCTACATAGCACCACAACTATAGGTATACCCTACTTTGTAGCTATTCCACCAATTCGCACTAAGCGTTTTCAAACGTCTTTTATAATGCACACAGCAATGGAACTCTCTGCCTGCGTCTGTGTTTCCAAAAGCTTACAACCCTAATCTCTTCAAAGTTAGAGTAAACAGGCTACTTCTGGTTAGGCTCGCTCCATCGTAGACTTTGTCTCTGTCATCTCTGACATAGACTAGAGTCAAGAGCAAACCCATTACAAATAAAAAAAAAAAAAATCTCAATCATAGACGTCTCAGTGATTAAAATATTTTGCGTCTCTCGAATTAGCATAAATTCCCTTTTAAAGTAACAGAGGCGAGCAAAGGTCAATCTGCTGACTTAGAGGCTGTAAATTATTTTAACTTTTGTCACCCAACTTATAAAGACATGCTGTGGGTTTCTAATTTATTGCTTTAGGATTATCTCTGAGAAATCTGTGATTCGAAGTTAAAAGGTTAAATTGCGTCGTAAAATTAGTAGCAAACATAGCTACATAATAGCAAGTATTTACTGATTATCTACCTATGAATAATAACAGCCGCTCGGGACGATCTTGAAAGTTATGCAAAGCTTGCCTAGGTTGGTCTGTGGATGGGTGGCCATCTTAAGATACCGAGTTTCCTTCGTGCCTCGGAAAGCACGTTTAGCCGTTGGTCCCGGCTGTCATTTGTAGATCTTTGGCAGTCGTTACGGATAGTTAGAACCCGGTTACCCAGTTAATGGGTTTTGGAGGTCTGGTAGGCAGCCGCTCCACGTAAAACACTGTTGTTGAGCTGAATCTGGTTTGACTGGAAGCCGATCCCAATGTAGTTAGGAAAAGGCCTAACCCATAAGCCCCTAAGGGCCCTAAACTGGCGTGCTCAAGTCGCTAGCGTCAGTCAGAAGGTCACGGGAACGCTGCGCGCTCTGTATCGCTTGAAAACTTTTTACCATCGAACACGAAGACAAAGCTTGTGCAGACCCTAATTTTTCCCATCATCGATTATGGTGACGTGTGCTACTATGACCTGAATGCAGATCTCCTCAACAAACTTGACCGTCTTCTAAATTACTGCATTCGATTTGTTTTCAATCTACGCAAATATGACCATGTCTCTGCGCACCGTTCGTTTCTAAAGTGGTTGCCCATTCGCCAGCGCAGAGAGCAAAGGGCGCTAACTATCTTGTTCTCATTTCTTGACTCTCCCAATTCTCCTAGTTATCTAGCCCCTTATTTCCAATACATTTGCGCCAACCACAATAAAAATCTACGCTCATCCCATAATCGTCTTCTTCACTGTCCATCTCACCGTACTGACTTCATTCACAATTCATTTTTCATACAATCCATTTCTCTGTGGAATGCCCTTCCCCAGGAAATCAGGATGGCAACCAGCCGTTTAACCTTCAAAGTCAAGGTTCGAGAGCACATCCGTAAGAAGTTGGCAATAGTATCGTTACAGCGCTAGTTAAAATTCATTGTTTGCTAGCATCACTTGTTCAAGTATAATTGTGTATTAGTTTATTAATTTGAGTATATATTATAGTATTTTATTGTATTTATAGTTTATATATATTTATCTTTGTATTAATTTAAATATTAATCGCGTTTCTGTTTTTTTTTCACAATTTGCACCTACTAGTATTATTCTCTGCATCACCCAAAGGTTGACTGGTAGAAAATGCCTCACGCATTAAGTCCGCCTCTGTACATCTGTGTGCGTAAAGTGTTAAATAAATAAATAAAAGGCTAGGCAGATGATAATGTTTTACTGATTATCTGGTCAGAGGAAGTCAAAATGTTTTCTTTCTCTCTACCTACTAGCTTTTGCCCGCAACTTTATACGCACATTTCCCGTTCCCGTAGGAATTTCGAGAAATTCTCACTCCCCAAGGAAGCCACATGCCAAATTGCAGCTGCCTACGACCAGTAGTTTCGGTTAAGCGTTGTCTGTCAGTCACTCAATAGTAACGGAATTTTTTTATATATTAGGATGTCTAGACTTATATTTTAGTCGGCTTTCAGGTGCCTGGTGCAACTAAGTACCACTACGACCCAATAAAGGGATAACACAGTACCCCTTGGCAAGACTTTAATATTTTTTTGGAAACAGCCACGGGCGTAGCTATATACTCGTAGCTTTCGCAAGGAGGGGTCCGAGGCTCCAAAAATGTATAAAGTTGCTAGTTTTTGGCCGAGCTTTTTTAGGGTTCCGTACTCGAAGGGTAGCCAACGGAACCCTATTACTAAGCGTCCACTGTCCGTCCATCCGTCCGTCCGGCCATGTATGTATGTATGTATGTAAATCGGGCTGGTTTCCGCAACTCCACGACTAAGCGCGTATTTTGCGTGCAGGTGGGACAAATGCGTCATTCGATCCACCCCAGCTCCCCAAGGAAGGCCAGCAACGCCTTGGTGTTACTAACTATCTCGCAGGGGGTACCTGGGTTTCCGAAGTACTTTGCCCTGTAATCCGCAACTACCGGGCAGCTTAGAAGCAGGTGTGCTGCTGTCTCATTCTCCTCCATGCAGGCTCTGCATAGCGGGCTGTCAGTGACTCCTATAGTATAGAGGTGTTTATTAAAAGACCCGTGGCCAGTTGTTACGGCTGTGACTGAACGCAACTGTTGTTTAGTCAGTCTTAGGGCTTGTTTTGTGAAACGGCCATTTATAGAGGGAAGTGCCTCTTTGGCCTGCCTACACTCACTATGGTCAACCCATAGCTTGTGATGTTTATCTCCGGTGCGTTTCCTTACCAGATTGCGTAAGTACCCAAAAGGCAGCGGCACGATGGGCTCAGGTCCCATTGCTGACAAACTCGACCCCCTTCGGGCGAGTTCATCCGCAGCGTCGTTGCCTCGAGATTCACTGTGTCCCTTGATCCATTGAATGGTTACTTTGTTGTGTCTACCTACCTGGTTGAGACGTTGGTGACACTCGAGAATCAACCCAGAGTTCACTGTGTGGCTGTTCAGAGCTTGCAGGACGGCCATCTGTCAGCGGGCTGTATCTCAAGAACCGTAATAGTCCGACAGTTGAAATTTTCACAGATTATGTATTTCGATTGCCGCTATAACAAAAAAACTAAGGTTTATTGTACGGAACCCTTCGTGTGCGAGTCCGACTCGCACTTGGCCGGTTTTTTTTCTATAATATGTAATTCTTCATTGGTACAAAAACAGTTTACAGAACCGTGAAACCCTGACTCCTGAGCTAGGTAGAGTGCCTGTTTTTCTGGAGCCAGTGACTTCTTCTATACCAGTTAGAATTTAGCACGTAAAAATTTAATACTATCTATGATTTCCTCCTTTGGGGGAGGCCTAAGTCCAGCAGTGGACGTCTTGGCTCCGGCTGTTATGATGATGACCTTTGATTTGACCAATTAAAAATATGAATACCAAGGTTCGCGCAGAATTTGGGAGTTCAAACTCAATCGACCGAGCTAGAAATTAATGTACGACTATATTTTGGCACGAATATTTCGTGCAATATTTATTACCTACAGATTTTTATTTTCGTCGTTTGCTAAGCGTGATACTGATCCCCTTAACACCCCCTTATATACGCCTAGGATACACATCGCATACCGTTTCATAAATCTATACCGTGGATTCCTACAAGTTATAAAATACTTAAACTACAAAGTAAGTAAATCCGCTTCGTTCTCTATAAAAAAACCACTTTATACATATTAAGCTACTGCATAATTACAAATTCTAGATCAACTAACATCATCATAAAATGCAAGGACTCACAAGTAATGTTTACAACCTAAAACATAAATTATTGCCTACATTTGTCCATTAATACGATTGTCTGATGATCAATAAATATGTATGTTTACGATAAGTTTCGCATTGCCATAAACGAGATATCTACATAGAAGGCTCATTCCAAAAGATTCTGACTCGAGACCACCAGTCACTATATGTACCCTTACTCCTCCGCTGCTCTGGTCTGGTTATTGAGTGGTGGGATTCAAGACAGTTACTTTTCAAGACTCATCCAGCATCACTATTCCAGCGCCTATCAGTACCCCTACTAAGCCATTGAGATTCCGTTGTGAAAGTGTCAGTGCTAGTCGCCTTGTATACCTCCGTCACTCTTTCACACCGGAATTATGATGGTATTGGTACGTTATAGTTGACTGATTTCGGCCATGGCGGCCAATCCCAACGGAGAGTAGCCATTGGCGCGGGACATAATTATACCTACTGCATAAGTGTGTGCGCAAATACAGGAGTACTCCCTCTTCTATCACTCTCATATTCCGATGGGACGGCAACTCGACACGACCGCAGAGATATCTGGCACAGGACCAACGGCTTAACGTGCTTTCCGAGGCACGGGAGTGTCACATCACCAACTTCAGGCTGTCACAGAGAAATTCCAATTGGTAAGACCTCGAAGGTCGAACCCAGTAGGTACTCGCTCAATCACCCATGGTTCCACAAATCTATTGTTAGCTCAAATGAAAGAAACCTTGACTATTTGGCAGACGTAAAATGAAATTCGAAAATCTCTATCAATGCTCTTCAAGATGAAACTTTTTGGATTTTTCTACTCTATGGTACTATTGAAATGAATGTGATCGGCGGCAAGTTGTGTCACTTGAAACGATATTAATATTCATAGTGATGACCCAAGCGATATGGTATCCTTGTTCGTCTTGCGTATTTAAGTGCAGACTATGTAAATGGAGTTGGCTGCAGTATTTATTTAATAAGGTGCCATAATAAAAATGCCTAGGTACTGAGCTGAGTGTGTATTATGCTGTAGAGGATATGCTCTTTTTCTAAATGATTGTGTCAATGCTTCTGTTCCGTGTTTTCTCTAAGCAAATTCCTACCAGTTTCTAACTCTCGTGTCTTCTTTTTATGGTTACAATCAATGGTTCTAAATGCAGAATTGAAGTGAGAAAGAGTGTTTTTTCAAAACCTACACAAAAGTTAAAATCGCTGACTCTCTCTCTTTCTCTTTCTACTCTCAATACTTTTTTTAAAGTCTTAACTTATTTTTTAGACGTCAGTCCCGGTATCTTGCGTATGCGTTTCAAGTTTCATTAAAATCGCCTAATTCATTTAAGGACTTGCGAATTTGTATGAAATATCGTGAGGAGTAAAAACTCAATTCATTTTAACTTGAGTCTTTTAAGAGTGCGGTTTATAATATCAGATCGACTGTTACAGTGTCTAACAATATTCTAGGACGATAAATTCTTAATTTTTTGTCACACTTTGTAAATTAAGAGGAAATGCTGGCGGATAGACTTTGTGTGTAGAAAGTCATAATTCGAGGTTTGGCTCTCGCCTGTTTGGAGAGGAACTTTGAAGAGGTTAGGGTTGTAAGCTTTTGGAAACACAGACGCAGGCAGAGAGTTCCACTCCTTCGCTGCGCGTATTATAAAAGACGTTTGGAAACGCTGTGACACAAAAAATCCAGCTTATACGGAAATCGAACCTGCGACCCACAAGCCAGACATTCTTTCACGGTGCCATCATAGTCCACCCACTATTCATAAAAATGTCATCATTTCCATCAAATTGCTAATAGAATTAAGATTAAATACCGGTAGCTTATACAATGATTCAAAAGTTAACGGTGTTTGTAATAAAAACATTGTGATGATTCGAGGTCTTAGGTCAATGTTCTTTCTGAAGGATGTGCCAGTTTTAATGATTTATTGATTGAGTAGTTGACCCGCGCAACTTCGTCTGCGTCACAATTTTCATGACTGCTCCACTCCCATTAGTCTTAGCTATGATATATAGCCTATAGCCTTCCTCAATAAATGGGCTATCTAATACTGAAAGAATCTTTCAAATCGGACCAGTAGTTCCTGAGATTAGCGCGTTCAAGCAAACAAACAAACTGCATCTTTATATGTTAGTATAGATAGATAGGTAGACACTTTTTAATTTTTTTTTGTCGATGAATTGCATTTGGTTTTGTGTTTTGATTAGTAGGTAGCAGGTATGCTGATTTGATTAGGAAAGCCTGATTGTATGATGAATCGATAATTGTTTATGCTTGACAGCAATCTTGAGGATCTAGGTCTCTCTGATGGTGGAGCATGTGTTTCGTCATTTGCCTCTGTCAGCTGGGACTGGTTATCTCTCAACTGACGGTTTATTTTAATTACAAGTTGACGCGCGCAACTTCGTCTGCGTCACGATTTTCATTACTGCTCCGCTCCTATTTGTCTTAGCGTGATGATATAGATCCTATAGCCTTCCTCGATAAATGGACTATCTAACACTGAAATAATTTTTCAAATCGGACTAGTAGTTCCTGAGATTAGCGCGTTCAAGTAAACAAACAAACAAAGTCTTCAGCTTTGTATATTAGTATAGATTTGTGTTCTTTGAATTATTTCTTTTTTACTTAGGTCGCTTTTATCATGCACGTCTTTCTACGTCGTTCTCACATATATGAATAATATCAACAATACCAAAATATCTACAACTTTGTTACAATTTGTTGATTTACATAAAATAGTGTCCGTGGAGTTTCTTGCACGTTCTTCTCCAAAGGATGGGAAATCATCAAATGACTTCTCCCGCTCTGGGTGAAGCAAGAGTGAGTGTCAGACTCTTACTGACTAAAACCCATCCGTGTTCCTCCTGGTGCCCTTTGCGTTCCAAGGCTACGGCACCTCTTTCGAACAGATTCCGCAGCCCCAGCAGGCACCTGCCCTAGCGGGCCCCGTCTTCCACGCTGACATCTCTTTGAGCCTCTCCATAGAGATCTACGCTTTGGAACGTGCAAATAGCTTCACCTCTTTGTCTGACCGACCTAGACAATTTAAAAGTGCCTTTAAATGATTTAATTGATATAAATGGTTTGAGTTTGAGTTTGATATAGCCCCAAAGGTAACGTTGTGAAGAAAATTATAAAATAATATTGTCGTATATGGAAAGGAAGTTAAAAAAATTAGATTTTTTTATAGATAGGCTCGTGTTTGACTACTATCTCAACTGATGGTTAGAGATGTTGTGGTCGGTGATGGAGATAGATCACGCAACCAATTAAGTTAGTGATCTTGAGGTTACGGACCTAATCGTTTTTTTTTTTATTTGTAATGGGTTTGCTCTTTTAAGTGTAACTAGCTTTTTCCCGTTTCCGACTTCGTACGCGCATATCCCGTTTTTTCCCGTTCCTGTAAGATTTTCGGGAAATCCTCTTTCAGTGCTCCTCTACACTCCCCAGGCAGCCTACATGGCAAATTCTGCTTTCTACGACCAGTAGTTTTGGCTGTGCGTTGTCTATCAGTCACTCAGTCACTTACTGATTAAGTGACGGAAGAATTATATATATATCTTTCTTCTTTCTTCTTCTTTTTAAAAAAAACGTTGCCCCACACTAGGAATTTCTCCTGTATCGTGGGTGCGTTCACAAACATACAAACTCACATACACAAACAGCCAGACCCGAAACAACTATTTGTAGGCCATACAAATATTTGTTCCATGCGGGAATCGAACCCGCGACACGCAGCGCAGCAGCCGATCGCTCAACCACTGCGCCAACTGTGATTAGGATTTTTATCAATTTATTTATGTATGATGTAAGTATTTATAAAGTCTAATGCCATACGAGTCTCGCAAAAACTCGAAAATGACTCGACTGTATTAACCGACTTCTTTGAAAAATTATTTTTTTTTATTCCAAAACAATAAAACCGACTTCCAAAAACAAAACACTACAAAGTGCAAAATAACTTTAATTTCGGAAATCGGTGTCATAAAAACAAAAAATACCAAAAACACCTTTTATTTTTCGCCTTAATACTGGTTGGTTTAGTAAAAACAATGTGTCACATTCAAATCAATTTTAAGGTACTGAAGGAAGTCAGTGGTATTCCAGACACGAGCACACAAGCCGACAGGCGACTGTAAATTATACCTTAACATTTTATAATGATCGCAAGTGAACGCGTGATCGCAACATAAAATTCTACCATTGCGCAACAATAAACAAGTAATAATATAATTTAAAACATAGCCTTATTGCGCAATTTGCGACAAAATTAATACGTTCGTCTTTTGCCTTGGAGCTCTCTAGCGAAAGGTCAAGCGTTGGTACAGATGTGTACAACAGTGGATTAATAGGATGATAGGTAATAACGATTTTGCGTGATTGTACCTGGGTCAGCTGTTTGGTAATAGTTTTTAGAGTATTTCTTGTTATGTATGAATGAATGGTTTGTATTTGCGTGCTACAAAACTGAAGTTAAATTGGTCTTTTTTTTCCTGATTACTCGATTACGTTTCCTTGTTTCTAAGAGGATTTGAAAGCCAATTAAGAGATTTTTTCTTGAGTTAAAATTTATTTAATCCAATAGAGATTACATATTAAGAAGAGAAGGATATAATGTCTCGAGCCACTTGACATGGTCATTCTATCAGCGATAGTGATTGTTGAAATGCTAACTGTACCTCATGCGGTTTATACACGCACAATTTGTATGAAATGGTTGTCGCAGTGGTTGAGCGATCGGCTGTTGCGCTGTCGTGGGTTCGATTCCCACACGGAACAAATATTTGTATGGCCTACAGATAGTTGTTTCGGGTCTGGCTGTTTGTGTATGTGACTGTATGTTTGTAAACGCACCCACGATACAGGAGGAATTTTTAGTGTGGTTCAAAGTTTAAAAAAAAATAGTTAATAGTAACGACTTAAGTATTTTTGATCAAATTTTCTCACAAACATTCATGTCAATTTGACATAACTGTTTGAACCAGCCTGCTCGATCAAATTTCTCGAACGTGCGGAATTGAGAAAATTACGTGACTGTCAATATTTTAAAGATCAAGAAAACAATATATTCAGTCGTTCATACAAATATATTTTCCTCAAATGACAACTACCAAGACAACACCATAAACATCAAAACAAGTCTACGAACACACAGCACAACTCACGTCAAACAATTATGGTGATTAGTCAGTTGATATAAAAATTTATCACCGCGCGTCGTGAAGGTCTTACCCCCGTCACGACTTGCGCCCACGTCCGAGTACAGCTAATAGCTGTGATGCTTTTCCGCATGCAATTTTCCTTAATTTTCAATTGGATTGCTAAGTGATTGGATTTTATGGATACGGTAGTGAAGGGGAAACGTGGGGCAATTAAAAATATATGAATATGAAGGTACTTGTATCTAATCAATTAAGTAAGCGATTATTGGTATTGTTTTGCAGTTGTTTTGTGCAGTACCGTTTCCTTGATGATTTTTTTGAACTTATAGTGGTCCACTATTGGATGCAGGCCTCTCCAATCAATATATCTCATGTTGTACAATGGACTGTTGGTTTGAGCACCTATTTTCTTACCTATATATTGAAATAATAATTCAGTTTAGTCCGTTTTTATATATTTGAGCCCTTTGGGATTGAAACATTAAGCCCATGGGGTCCGAGTTCTCATCGAGTCTTTCGGGATATCAGCAAAAATCTTGCCGACTGTTCACGACTGGACTTTTCTTCGGCCAAATAATCAGGATTGCCGTTCAACGCGGCAATGCTGCCAGTGTTCTGGTTACTTTCGCCATTCACAGCGATGTGCATTATATGCCTATTGATTTATTTTCTTTTTCTTCGCTTTTGTAAATAATTATTGGCCACGTATTTTTTGCCATTTTAAGTCGATAAAAAAATAAATAAAAAGATAAAGCGCATCAAGCTTCAAGAGGAGAGGCTGATGACGTCACTATAGTAAAAGTGTACTAAAATGTGACGTCACACGAGTTTTCAACGCACTCACGCATGGTCTTCATTTTTTGTTTAAGTGAAAAAAAAAATAAAAAAAAAACTAGACGGACTAATTCGATTTTTACAGGAAAGTATCCAATTACCGTTTGACTAATCTAAAAACCATTACTTACAAAATACGTAATCTCTGATTTACATATTGTCCCACCGCAAATCACGACGACAATCCTACATTGGAATCATAGAACACGTACAATAACTCTAAATGAGTCACACATTCACTATTCATCGTAAGACCAGCATTTATGGAGAATCCAACAGTTATTACGTACTAACTGGATAACTAAAGAGTCTAATAAACTCTAAATATTCATTGAACTGATAGATATTAAATATGAAATTCAATATATAACATTACGATCTATAACTCCCACGTTTCATTTCATTTCTGATAGCCATTTAACATTAAATGTATTGTTGAGTCTTAGTTTGATTTCTGGATAAAGGAGTGTTCACGCAGGTGATAGTTAGACTTGATGTTTAAATATGAAATACTAACTAACCGGACAACTGCGTCTGCGTCACATTTTTCATTAATGCTTCGTTCCTATTGGTTGTAGCGTGATTATATACAGCCTTCCTCGATATATAGGCTATTAAACACTAAACGAATTTTTGAAACTGGGGGGCTAGAAAGAAACATGTTGACCAGTAACTGTGGGGCTAAAAAGAAACATGTTGACCAGTAACTGGGGGGCTAAAAAGAAACATGTTGACTAGTAACTGGGGGGCTAAAAAGAAACATGTTGACTAGTAACTGGGGGGCTAAAAAGAAACATGTTGACTAGTAACTGGGGGGCTAAAAAGAAACATGTTGACTAGTAACTGGGGGGCTAAAAAGAAACATGTTGACTAGTAACTGGGGGTTAAAAAGAAACATGTTGACCAGTAACTGGGGGCTAAAAAGGCCACTTTAAGAGAATCATATTATTAATCACGCGACAATCTCAGGAGCTCGTGGCTACATGAAAACAGCCAAACATCTATACTTTATAAAGCTGAAGAGTTTGCTTGTTTACTTGAACGCGCTAATCTCAAGAACTGCTGGTTCGATTTGAAAAATTATCGAGCCCATTTACCGAGGAAGGCTATAGACTATATATCATCACGCTAAGACCAATAGGAGCGGAGCAGGAGAAGACGAAGTTGCGCGGGTCAACTAGTTATATATAGACCGATTTAAAAAAATATTTCAGTGTTAGATAGCCCATTTATCGAGGAAGGCTATATATCATCACGCTGAGACCGATAGGAGCGGAGCAGTAATGAAATTTGTGACGCAGACGAAGTTGCGCGGATCAACTACTATTAGTATAGATTAACTGAGATCATCATTGAGATGGAAAAGAAAGGCAACATGGAACTGGAAACTTGAGCGTTCCATGACTAAGCCACGATGAGTGGATCACCAACAAAGGCCAAGAGTAGCCCTTAGAGTCAAGTGACGTTGTGATAATCTGTAGGGAAGCTAAAGCTTATCCACACCTTGGTAGCGTTGTGAACTTAACTTTGCTTGGATTATTCCGGCACTCTAAAAGCATCCAGACAATGAAGTTTGGTGAGACCCGAAAAAAAGAATCAACTGTCTTGGGTTCCGCAACGAAACGTCATGACTAAGGTCACATCATCTCATCACTTTCAAAGAGACGAACCAACCTCAAACCTATTGCTCAAATCATCTCCCATCAAGCAGAAAGAGGCCATAACGCTAATTCAACCAACCAATGAAGCAAACAGCCCAAGGTGCCGCAAATTCAATACGTTATTCAATCTTAAACAATTACTTAATCAAAGACAAAGTAATCAATAGTAATTAAACAGTATGTCTTTATATGAAGTTACGAAGTGTCTGGTGGAAGGCAGCCGGGCTAAATGAGTCATCGAGCTACGAGGCACTAAAGTGTTGAGCTTAATTAAGGTCGTTGCGCCAGAGTAGCCCGCGAAATTCAAATATTTTTATGTTTTTAGCAATTTGCCGGTCAGAGTGACCCATTTTAATCATCAATAAAGCCCTCTAAGTTCACGAAGCCCTAAAGAATGGTTATTTCATGAAAAAGTCATTCTAGGGCCATTTGAATCATCAATATAGCCCATTGATGATTCAAATGGTTATAATTCTTTAGATGAATAAGCGTAAGGCCTCTGTCTCGGGTTTTGCGGGCAGCGGCGCGGCAGCGGCGCGTTGGCGGGCAACGAGCGGTGCGCGCCAGTCGAGCGGTGACCGCCCGCGCGTCTGCATTGCAGTGTTGTTCAATTTATTTTCTTCTTTTGCCCACAATAAATCGAGCGTTAAGAATTGATTTGAATCAAAGAAATTTTGTCGCCGTTGAGACATTTCGTTCGCTAATAAAAACAAATATCTCGACGACACAACACTACGCCGCTATAGTGAAGCGCGATCTGCCCGCTGGTTTCGAAAACGGGTCTACGTTGCCCGCCCCGCTCCCGGCCGCTGGCGCCGCCGCCCCGCTGCCCGCAAAAACCCGAGGCAGAGGCCTTACGGCCGCGAATCGTATTTTGTTCAACATAAAGCTTCACAATGACCAGCAAATTGCAAAAAAAAAACATAAAAATATTTGAATTTCGCGGGCTACCCTGGCGCAACCACCTTAAGAAGTGTTGAACTAAACTGAGACGGTGAACGGTTTATCATTGTAATGAAATATCAGATAGTTCTGGATTTAGTTGAGATTGTAGGACTGTCCATTGAGATGGTTTGCTGTTCTTCTTGGCGTGTCGATGCAGCTTTATACGTATGATGATTGACCCAGTATTCAGCTACGGTAAAACCTTTTGCAGACGTATCTTTTAGGTCTTTAGATGTAAAGGGCATTTACTCTTGTCAAAAACTTGCCCTTTACGATCATTCCCGCATAAAAGTTTTCTTATTTTGTTTGTAATTTTCTTGGTCAAATCTATAGTACTATCTAGATTAGTTGGGCAAAGACGGTGGCCACCTTAGTTATAAGAGTATTTTTTCAATTCAAACTCGATAACTCCTTCAAAGGAGATTGGAATTATATTAGACTAGGTAATTACCTGAAGCGCATCCTGGACTGAATGCCTAACTCTACCTAATATGTTACTTAGCTATCAGTACAAGCTGAGACTACAGAAAAATAATGGGATTCAATGAGTCTATAGTACTCTGCATGATCACCATAAAGGTCACTACCAGAAAATAAACCGCTAGAAGAAATCATAACACGACAGCACACTTGAACAAAACATAACCATTACGACGAAGTACCAATTGACATGCGTCCAAGTAGGCTCATTACTATTAAACAGTGCTTATTATATGATTTAACTTAATGTTACTTAAGTGTCCCCGAGAGCTAAGTAAGGTGTGGTAAGTATTGGACAGGGTTGTGAAGTTGTATGGTCAGCTGATTTTGACATAGTGCAAATTATTATTATTATTTATTAAGTAGTACACACATACATTTTATACATTTAAGTAAATGCCAACATAAACTCATTAGAGTTTTACTGTGGACCAAAATCATCGACTACAATAAAATATATCATCCTAAGTAGGTAGATGGAAAAAAAGAAAAAACTACAGACAAACAAATAAAATTACATCTATACTCGTATCTATTACTATTATAGTTGAGTTTGTTTGTTTGTTTACTTGAACGCGCTAATCTCAGGAACTACTAATCCGATTTGAAAAAATCTTTCAGTGTTAGATAGCCCATTTATCGAGGTAGGATATAGGCTATATATCATCACGATAAGACCAATAGGAGCGGAGCAGTAATGCAAATTGTGACGCAGACGAAGTTGCGCGGGTCATAGTCGGGTATATGCGAAAAACATTATACCAATATTAATAGCGTCATCAGTGCTGAGAATAACTGGCCGGTATGTAAGAATGCATATCGTCCATGATGCTGTTCTTCGTTTTCTTTACAAGGGAAAGAGAAAAGCCGTTTGGTATAGTGACTTTTGATTACGTATTATGTTATCCTATCCTCGGTCTTACTCCATTTAGTCCTCTTCTGACATTCTCGTCCCAGGTCACTACCAAAACCGTCTTCAAAGAAACCATTTATTTTGAAACGACTGCAACTGATTTGGGTTAGCTGAAATAGTGTTCTTTTTTTCCAGTCAATTGTTCTATGCCTCGGTTTGGGGGCATCCAGCAGAGAAAAAACACAAGTTGCAAAAAAAAACTAAACAAAGAAAACAAAAAACAATCGCTTAAGTTTTCTGTCTGGTTAATTTACAGGCAAAGTCTAGCCTAGAACGATCCTAATCGCTGGGTGACCTAAAGAGACGGATTGGATGTCAAACTCCGTAGGCGTGTTGACACAGGCGAGTCAAGTGTCGGTTAGCACTATCTTACAACACTGGCTTCTAGTGCCCACGTCACTGACTCACGCAAGTGCTAATATGGTGTGAAGCACAATGGATAGTGACACTTAAGTTTAATTAAATTAAATTGTTGTCATTTAAATCGGCTTGTGGGCTTAGCAGTCAGAGGAAGTCAATATAATTTATTATATGCCTTTTAGGCTTTGCAGACAGGACGAGGGGGAGTCGATGTAATCCTTATTCAATACAATATTTGGTAATATTTAATATTATATTGCGTATTTGTTAGTCACATCTATTTCCCTGTCGTGCTTAGGCATAATAAAGCTATTCATTATAATCCTAATCATTCGAACTACAGTCAATATCGACATAGGGTTGACTGCCAGCGAAATACGTTTAACAGAACAAGCATTTTATTACTAATATTATATTTTATGATAATTGCTAATTACGTCGTTAGTCGCCGAATAATGTGTATTCCCATTATCAGTAGGTGTAACTTAATTCATTTTCTGCCCACTGTTTTAACTAAGTTAAATTAGCTTGTGATTAACACTGGTGAACTAACGACCTTTCTCATCAGCTCGACGCCTTGGTCTATTACCGCAGTTAAGAATAGGTAAATACTAGCTCATTATCTTGTAAGTTTGCGTTTGGTTGAGAAGCTTTATATTCGTGAACAGGCGCCCCGTCAGTTGGGACTGGTCGTCATTGGGAATAGTTACTTTTTTATTCCGGACGCTCTTATCCTGCACGTCTTCTACATCGTTCTCACATATGTGTATAATTTTAAAATGATGTAACCATACTTTTGTTACAATTTATTATTTTTATAAGAGTGTCCGTGGAGTTTATTGCACGTTCTTCTCCATAGAAATCTACGCATAAGAACATGCAAATAGCTTCATCTTTTTAACCGATCAACCTTGATAAATAAAAAGTGCCTGCAAATGGTTTGAGCAATAAAAAATTCTTATTCTTATGGTTAAATTGAAATAAAAGCTTTCTTTTATTATTTCAGTTAAGTTGTGTTACCTCACCCGCTTGCAACATTGTCGCCTAAAGCCCACGTTGCCTGACTAAGCGTACCCAAATAAGCTATCGATGCACATTGACAATGAGTACTATCGTTCATTAGAGTATAGAATTAATTAGGTACACAAACACCCACGCACTACTCGTTCATTCACTGGCGTGGACTCGACTAGCGAGTCGAGTGACTAACACAGTGCGGCCTTGACCCTTATTTTGAACGAAGCATTGTTGATCTGTTTTTGGAATATTAAAAAAAGTTTTTTTTTTATTTGTGGTTGAAGTAAAGATTGACCACTCGTCATATCGAATTGAGGACTTTGCAGCTTTTGATAAGTACCTAAGTAGATTTTTCGTTTGTCATTGTTGTGGGGATTCACACATTAGTTTATTTTATGACATCTTGAACATTTTCGTTGACAAAAAGTAACTTTTTGTGGAATTACCCGTACCCACTAATGTTTATAGCAATTTGAGCGTTATGCTCATCATACTACACATCATATACATCATCATAATAGTACTAAGAACCGTGAAAATGTCCTCTAGCCTCCAGCTAAACCAAAATTCGCCAGAAGACCATCAAAAGCTCCACAATTTTGTCATTAGCCCATACTTTCTTACATTCCACAAGCTTCTCACACGCGAATACAATTTATGGCATAAATCACATAAAAGACACAGACTAAAAAAAACACAGTCACACAATTTGTACGACTGGTCTGCAATCAGTTGTAATTGTCTCAATCTGTGGTCAAAGCGCCCCAGGACACTATTAACATTACAGCGAAGGCAAATAAATGGGTGTACACACTTGCATTACTGATCGCTGCGTTTAACATTACACGGTAAATGAACGCGCTAAGTTATGTCAAGCAATTTGCGCGCTGATGACGTGTTTCGAAGTGAAAGGGAATGCCCTGTATTTTTGTTGATGAGTCAGTGTTATATCAATGTGAAAAGTTGGTCAGTAAAATATTGCATTTGACGGAATTGCATCATAGAACACCAAACCTCAAAGATCTTTATCGCTTAAATAAATAAATCGCTTAAATGACCTTAGAATGTCTCGACCCATTAACTAAAAGCATAGCAATAACTATCCAAAATTGACACTGAAACGATAGAAATCTAGACCATTATTATTCAAAAACCGATCGCGACGATTTTAAATCTATTGTGAACGCCACTTTACAACCTTGAACTATGACAGGTCCCGCCAAATGGCTATCGTCACGCTATTATTCCTAATGTGGGCAAAGCATGACACACTCAGACCCATTGTTGCCCAAAAAATAGCAGATTGTACATCCTAGGAAGCATTTTTTGCTTCATAAACCGCAATTAGACGAAGCAAGGACACGATTGCCGAATATAGCCGAAGACGCCCGAAGTGCTAAATTCGTTGCGTAATAAAATTATCTTGATTTGAATAACAGAAGATTTAACGGTTAGGAATTAAAATTCGGTAAAGGAAGCATGCTTTCTGTTAAGCGTGTGATTAATCAAGATGCGAATATGGTTTATTTTTAGGGTTCCCTAGGCGTTGGAAGAAACGTTCATACAGTTTTGGTTTGTTCACATCTATCTGGCATATTTTTTTTGAGTAAACAACGGAATCGCGTCGCACAAAATATGCCATTCTATTCTAGATAATGATGGCCGAAAAGACATTATAGTCGTTTAGGGACATATTTCAATACCATACATTCTGGACTTTTGATGATCGCTATTGCTGATAAAAATATATCTATACAATTGGTCTAGTGTAGAAGTCCCTTTGTGATGATCACGACCCTGTCGGGAGTGACCCAACGTTGAAGAAGACTGGCCTGTTGGTCTAGTGGTTAGTGACCCTGACTGCTATGCCAGAGGTTGTGGGTTCGATTCCCACCCAGGACAAATGTTTGTGTGATGAGCATGATCATTTGTTCTGTGTCTGGGTGTAGTTTATCTATAATATGTATGTATTTAGAAATATATAAGTATGTTTATCAGTTGTCTAGTACCCATAACACAAGCTCTGCTTAGCTTGGGACTAGATGGCGTTGTGTGATAGTTGTGTGGAATATTATTATATTATTATTATATTATATTCTATCTCGTAGCTCATCATTTGCCTAGCTTTTTCTGCCCCTACAGAAGTCACTATGGATACAACTTTCCGTCGATTTCTAAAACTACGGAACCCCTTATAATCGAGACGCAAATGACCAGTATTGTAACGGATCCTCTAATTTTATTAGGTAGTCTTTCCTTTATTTCTATATCCGCTTATACTAATTATTAATGGCAGTTCTCAGGCTAAGTGGCAGATGCTTAACACTGTTACGGAAATTGTCATGTAATTTACTAGAATTAATTGATTTTATTGGCTTACCTTATTTCTAGTTGACATTTTATGCAAATTAATGCTATGTGGTAGGCAAACAAACTGTTAGCATTTTGTTTTGTCAAGCCTTGCCAAAATTAAAAGACAATAAGTAAGACAATAGCCGAGGCCTGACGGGTTGATGTAATTTGTTCTAGAGCTTAAGGGTCCAAAATGAATGTATTTGCTTATTTTTTAATGCGTCCTACTAAGCTTTGCAGAAGTTATCATCTGCCTAGCTTTTTCCCAACTATATTGGGGTCAGCCGACCCCAATATAGTTTTATCCATCATACCAGTCAGACCGGATTCAGCTGAATACCAGTATTTTGCGTGAAGCGGCTGCTACCAGACCTTCACAACCCATTAACTGGGTAACACTGTTCTCCTCGGCTAAGTTTTGAAAAAGATTCAAATTGGTAAAGATATCCGCAGGAGAAATAAAGTTACTAGAAGTAGAACTGATAGTGTATGTGGTCGTAAGATTCTGGAGTGGCGACCGCGTACCGCAAGACGCAGCGTTGAAAGGCCTCTCACAAGCAGAACCGATGGACTGGTGACGGCTGCGGGCCCCTGCGCGAGATACACAGGACCAGTCGATATAGTGGCACTTGGGGGAGGCCCATGTCCAGCAGTGGACGTCTTTCGTCTTAAACTGGATGATGATGTCTCCCTCCGCAATTTTCTTGAAACTCTTCATCTGCAACATTGATTAACATCATTAGCGTTTCTAATGTACGTCGCACTACGTCTTTTATAATGCGCACAGCAAAGGAGTGGAACTTTCTGCTTGCGTTTGTATCCAAACGCTTACAACCCTAATCTCTTCAAAGTTAGATTTCAGAGTTTGTCTGTGTCATCTCTGACCTAGACTAGAGTCAAGATCAAACCCATCTACTAATATAATAAATGCGAAAGTAACTGTCTGCCTGTCTGTCGCGCTTTCACGTCAAAACTACTGAACCGATTTAAATGAAATTTGGTACACAGATCGTCTAGAGCCTGAGAAACAACATAGGCTACTTTTGATCCCGGGAGTATGTTCCCTGGGGACCACGCGGGCGATGCCGTTGGTAGTGTCTTAAATAAAAATATCTCAAATACGATTACAAGATCAATTATCAACAAGCACATTTAATAACAAATGTTGTAACTTGTAACTCACAAACTAAATCGTGGGATTAGTTCCGCGACAATATCCCATGGTACATTGCATCAGGTTGGATTTGCTCATAAAATTTTAGCACTCCGCCCACGATACGTCCGAGTGTATTAATAAATGATATCTAATTTATTGCTAGGTTTCAGAGGTAATGCGATGTCTGATGTAGACGGATGATGAAAGGAAATCGGTGGTAAGAGTGGACGTATTGATTGCAGTATATTTGTGTCTGTTATGTGTACTTTGGGCGTAGGGAATCTGTAGATGCACTGAAGGTCTGAATCACTTCCCGTGGGTGTCGTAAGAGGCGACTAAGGGACTCGGCAGAGAATGGACAGCAGCGTTCTCTGTAAAACTCAACACCATACACTGCGATCGCTATCCTGCCTGCCAAGCGTGGCGATAATGGCAAACCCCCCCCCCATCCTGGGGGAGGCCCATGTCCAGTAGTGAACGCCTTTTGGCTGAAATGATGATGATGATGACTGAAGTTCTGACCTTCACCAGGTCATCGGTCCATCTTGTGAAAGGTCTTCCAACGTTGCGTCTTCCGGTACGCAGTCGCCACTCCAGAACTTTTCGGCCCCATCGACCATTTGTTCTGCGAGCGTAATTCTGTGTACGAAACATTTTGCTTTATAAAAATAGTTATAAATTTCTTCCATGCATTTCGTCTTTTAGGATTCCCGTAGAATGGCGGGACGCGGATGCGGACAACAAATAAAAAAAAACCGGTTAAGTGCTAGACATACTCTCAGATGAAGGGTTCCGTACCACAAAGCGAACAAAACACTTTTCTTAAATGGGAGCGCCCTCTGATTTGTAATTTATTTCAATTTTTATTATTTTTTGTTTTAGCGGCAATTTTCACAATCTGAAAATTTCAATTGTCTACCTATTACGGTTCTTGTGATACAGCTCGCTGACGGACAGATGGATGGAAAGACTGATGATGGCTTAGTATTAAGGTTCCGTTGGTTACCTTCTGGGTAGGGAACCCTAAAAATATGGATATAAATAGTTCTACGAAAAACACGTCTCAACTCGCGCTTATCTGTATAGAAGAGCCTTTAATTTACCAGTTATTTTACGAGTCCATCAGAAATAAGTACTTCAAATTAATTAATGAGTATCCAATATAGATTACGCCGTTAAATATAGAACCTAATCAACACAACTATAATGTTTAATTAAATACAACTGTAAAACATTGTAAAATCTGTAATTAATTTAAATTCCAATCTTTCTCGACTTCTAAGATGCAATAAATACTTAACCTTTTTTCCTAGTGACTGCAAAATTGTCAGAATCCTTTTCAACTTTTGCGAACAAGTCAATTAAGACTTATTAATTAGACAGATAAGTATCGTAACACGAAATAGCATAGTATTCTCGTTTTAATATGGCGCTGACTTCGTGCGTTTACGTAGGTAATCGTGTAGTTCCGGCTGCGAATCGTTTTTCCCATGAATGACGTCAGAAATGACGGGTAAGGAGTTCGTACCTATTGGTGGGATGACCAGTAGCAGATGTAAATTCAGCCCAGTCATATTTACCAAGATTGCAGGAAAAGATGTGGTCATCTATATTTGTGTATGACATTTGACTAGTGACAGCGGCTTGGTCAACTCTAGGATGAAGTAATCATTTTTAACCATTTTTCCAGAAAATTTATAAGTCATCTTGGTGCAGCCTATATTTTTTTCGAGATATGATTTCGTAAACAGCTATTCAAATAAAACTGATGTCACATGCATTTTTGAATAGTTACGTTGGCGAAATGGTAAGCGCTCATCAAGAGCTTTTGCATCTCATGGAGCATGCTTGCTTGGAAGAAACCTATTCACACTTAACCCTAGATTTTTCTAGGAGTCTTCCATATTGTGCGTGTGCGTGTGCGTGAAGCACAGGGGAGCTAAAAAAGCACTTTAGGAGAATCATTTTAGAATCATAATATTGACCATACAACAATCTGTGAATTTTCATCTTTATCGCTAACGCATTAGGTTCAAGGTTGATTGGGAAAATTTTGCAGTGACGGGAGAGTGATGTTCTTTCTGATTCTGCTAAAGTGGTCGTTTTAGACCAGCAGGACTGGTTGATGTGGAGACGCCGACTGTTGGGGGAGATCCTATCTCCAGCTGTGAACGTTGCGAAATGATTATGAGTCTTCTTTGTTGAAGATGACCAGATTTTGATGACACGTTGACTGTAGTTAAATTAATAGGTACTCTTATTAAATCAATTCTTCTTATTAAAAAAACTATAAATCTATACTAATATATAAAGCTGAAGAGTTTGTTTGTTTGTTTACTTGAACGCGCTAATCTCAGGAACTACTGGTCCGATTTGAAAATTCTTTCAAGGCTATTGGCTATATATTATTACGCTAAAACCAGTAGGAGCGGAGCAGTAATGAAAAATTGTGACGCAGACGAAGTGGCGCGGGACAACTAGTCTGTTAATAAAAAAAAAAAAGTCTTCAATAAGGTTTAAAAAAATTCTTCCGCATCGCTGTCGACTGGAAGTGAGCCCAAAAGACTGGCGGCATTGCCACGCCGTCAATCTTTTATCGCTTATTGGTCTGTCCGAGGTCTATCGTCTTATTCTTATTATTAAATATCATCGCTTATCGCGATCAATAGTAAAAAAAATCTGCTAAACTTTTCCTAGCTATGGTTCGCTTCCGGTCTAACCGGATGCAGCTTTCTTTTTTCTGAGTATGCGTAAAAACTGATGGAAGATATACAAATAACAAATAGGACTAACAGCTTTACGTGTTTTCCGAGACACGTAGAAGTTTCGGTATGTTATGGATGGGCACCCATCCACGGACCGACCTTGGCAAGCGTTGCTTAACCTTGGAGTTCGACTCGTGCTGTTATTATTTAACCACGAGCTCCTTCTTATTATTATACCAATTAAATTTAGCATTCCTCAACATAAGACTTTGAATAAAGCTCAGTAAATCCCAATGACTCACAGTTCAAATCATGAAGTACACAGCGGAGATGAAAAGCCAACATTACGTTTTGTAAACAACAGTGAGTTAATTTATTCATTGAATATTTTATTAGTCTGTGGTAGTAACTAAACGTGCAAGTGTCGCGATTCGCGAACATTTATCTTTGTCGCGGCTATCAGTTGCAGAAATAGTGACTTGCCAATCAGTTATCGATTTGTTACTGTAAGATTTAGTGGTTGGATATTTATTGTGTTTAAATTGTTTTGTAGCTATTGTTACTTTTGGAGATTAGGTAAAGTTTTGTCTGTTAGTGTGAGTTACTGAATAGGTACAGTTGAGTTATTTTGTGGGTGCATTTTCATCAACGCAAAACTTTTATTTTGGGAAAGCGGGAGAAGCATAGAAATATAAAATATCTAAGATGAGAAGCCATTCATGGAATTCCCATCCCAAAAAACACGCTATTTCTGTATAGTGTGCTAAATATTTCTGTGTTAATAGACATAACTTAGTGACATAACCTAAATGTTACGTTGGTAATTAAACCGCGCCTCAAAGTAAGAATAAACTCATCTATAATCTAATTTCGCATGCAAATTGACATCTAACGTCAAGCAACTAACTAGTAATTAGTGGTCATAATTATTCGTCCATTCCATTACTCGATATTTCTAAGCCGAAACCACCTTTCAAAACCTGTCCCATCCCTACCTTCATTTTATGTCGTGTCCTCCGCTCTGCAATCCGTACTAATGTTATAAATTCAAAGTCTTAAACTTTATTTATCTGATAGTTTGTTCCGTTTTTACGCCTAAACGGTTCGACGAATTGTGTTGAATTTTGGTGAAGAAATAGATTCGACCTTGGGATAATTTCTGAATTGCACACGGGAAAGTCCCCGTGTTGGGTAACCGCAATTTATATAGTAGGTTTGCACAGTGTACTAAACCGCATGGGCACCAACTCGTACAGTGCACCAACCCGCATGGGTACCAACTCACACAGTGCACCAACCCGCATGGGCACCAACTCGCACAGTGCACCAACTCGCATGGGCACCAACTCGCACAGTGCACCAACCCACATGGGCACCAACTCGCACAGTGCACCAACCCACATGGGCACCAACTCGCACAGTGCACCAACCCACATAGGCACCAACTTACACAGTGTACTAAACCGCATGGGCACCAACTCGCACAGTGCACCAACCCGTATGGGCTCCAACTTGCACAGTGCACCAACTCGCACAGTACACCAACTCGCATGGGCACCAACTCGCACAGTGCACCAACCCACATGGGCACCAACTCGCACAGTGCACCAACCCGCATGGGCACCAACTCACACAGTGCACCAACCCGCATACGCACCAACCTACACTGGACCCGAGTGGTGGCTCACAGACAGCTCGGTGTTTCTCCCAGAAATCAGGCCTGTGTCCCAGTAGTGGAAACATTACTAACTGATTAAACTACACGGCCAAAGTCGCTAACACAAGCTAGTCAACTTATAATATGACAAATTCGTAATGCACCTCTTTGATTTGCTTGGCTTGGGTGCGGCCGTGAGAATTTCATCTTTCGGCCTTACTTTGGCCTCTAACTGTGATTGCGAACATTAATTTCTTAGCTTTTGACACGAACGGTGACTGAACTAACGATTATCACTTGTTATTATAGATTGTCCAACGTTCGGCTTAAGTCATAGGAGCCGGTTTGGTGGGAAATGGACTGTGTAGATGGCCTTTGCAGTGTGAATGTAATTTTTGGTAGTAAATAATATGCTGTGTGAAAAAAATTATTGGAATTAATTGACGAGCAAATTCATTGGGGTTGTCATAATATTGTGCTTTAATGAAGAGTCCTCGCGTTAATTGGTGACAGCCATTCTTGTAATAGACACCTATACAGGCTGGAATTTATAATGCCACATGCCACCTGAAGGGACGGTTATCTTAATAATGCAGTTAGAAAATTTAACTCAAAGAAAACATACTTTTATTTTTGAAAAGAAAGAAAACTGCATTCAAAAATTTTCGGAAATTCACTTGCCACACCCGGGAACCGAACCGACCAAAAACTTTTTAAAAATTACACACTACACTTTTATTGCATCGATCGTTAGTGTCAATTATAAGCATGAAATCTCTCTAACAAACTTGATAAATTAAATGAAAGGAAAACCATGCAATCTGGATTCATAAATTCAATGTTTAAGTTAAAGCACTTTTGATCAAATATCCATATGTATCCTTATGTTATTAATTAATAATTATCAAAAATATTCGAAAATCATTGTAAACAGTTCTCTTTTTTTTTAAATAAAGGAATGTTTTCTTTGAGTAAAATTTTCTTTCGACAGTATTAAGAGTACCTACTTTACCTATAGGGGGCATTACAAAATTTCACTCCTTATCAGTAGCATCATCGTTTCATCAATAAAGCGAAAAATCATCAAGAAGGACACACAACATAAAGACATCTATTTAACTAAAGAAGATTCCTCAGAGATTCTACTCATGTAAATCCAGTTATCCGCACCTGATACGATGCCGTAACATTAACTACAATACAATAATCCATTAATCTAAACCAAAAAAAAAACAACAACAAATACGTACAAGCAATAAAATTAGTTAACTCACTCACTACACGCTGTATATTACCTTCTTGGGCCATAGAGCCACAGAGTAAAAAAACAGTCTCCCACGGTCGTACTACAAGTGCTCGATCTTGGTGCTAATTGCACAGGTTAACTTTTTGTCCAATTTGCGACGTTACATTCAACACATTGAGGAAATCAATTTGCTATAATGGGATCCAATTGTTCAATTGATTTATTAAGAAAAAAAAACTCTAAAATTCGATTGCAGGAACTGAAATTTTGCTAAGGTCAGACGCATCGTGATTTGCTTCTAAAGTGTTACTGTATAATGTGTATAATCGCGGTGTTGGCAAATGTCAAATATTACCTATAGGATTAGTGATGGCCATCGCAGGAGCTCGTTGTTAAAATAATGACAGCCGTATGGTTCGATCTTCAAGGTAAAGTAACGCCGAGGTGAGTCTGTGGACGTGGAACCATCGATTGCTTACTGAGACTCCTCCGTGCTTTAGAAAGCAAGGTAAGCCACTGGTCTCTGGCTGTCATTTTTAGATATTTGGGAGTCGTTACGTGTAGTCAAAAGTCAGAAAGTCTGATAGCATTCTTGTTAAGAGGTTTTGTGTTAACTCGTTGCAGTTTATATAACAAAGATCGTACGTATGGTGTACATAAATAAAGAGTATTCTATTCTATTTAATTCAGTATTGCGGAGGTCAGATATAGTTTTTCCAAGTAAAACTGGAAGCCAGCCCCAAAAAGAGATGTAAAACTACTCCGTTGGACTCGCGGTTGCATGTGCGACTGCCGAGCATGGAGCCCTGGGTTCGATTCTCTGGTCGGCAAATTGTTTTCTTTGAGGAATTTCTCTGTGTCTGTGATGTCTCGGAGTTTGAAGTTGGCGGTGTGACGCCCGGGTGCCTTGGAATCGGAACGCACGTTAAGCCTTTGGCCGTGTGCCAGCTCTCTTTCCGGTCGTATCAGGCTGCCGTCCCATCAGCATATGAGAGCGATGGAAGAAGGAGTGCTTCTGTATTTGCGCACGAATTTGTGCTCTATAATATATCCCGCGCTGATGGCTTGTCTCCGTTGAAATTGGCCGCCATGGCCGAACTCGGTCAGGAGGACTATAATTATGTATACACCGTGATCTTCACGTTATCCATAACATAGGAAGTAGTACTTAAAAAGGATTCCTTACAAAGGTATTTGTAATTTCATTTAATTGAGCAATGCAGTATGAAAGGGTCTTAATGTCCACTGAAAAATGTATCAAATGCTATTTGAATTTCATTTGTTTTTTATTGCCAATTCAGATAAAAGGCGTGCATATCGGGTGATCTACGTCTTTGTATGAAAAATAAAAAATAATAAAACATAAGAATTAATTTATGTGTCCATAATGAAAAATGCTTATTTCCATGTTTTAAAAATCCGGTCGAATTTTATGTATATTGTCCGGAACACGGTGTATATGTATATACACCGTGAAATAACTTAAATAAACGTTAAAAAACTAAATAGATTGATTGTAATATGAGGAGCCTTATCGCGGTCTTGCCAAATGTCAAATATTATGAGATTAGTGATGGCCATTCGTGAGCGGGAATCGATCGTAGTTTGTTTTTAATCGATTAAGTAACGCGTGCTGGTTAGAAGACCACGCGAATTCGTGTGAGGTAATTGTTGGATTATGATATCATAGTGGCTATCGATTATTGTGCTAATCAAACTGTACACAACTAGGTAATGATGTTGCACAGCTAAAATAACAAGGTTTTTATATCTAAGGCTTTCGTCTTGTGAAAACTTTGTGATAGTTCCAGATATCATCTCCTTTAATAAACGCAAATGTTCTTATGTAAACAATACGTACATATTTTTCATCTAATCTAACTAATATTATAAATGCGAACGTTTGGATGGATGGATGGATGGAAATAACTCAATCAAGCCAAAAAGAATAGTCTGGAATAGCACTAATGCTTATTTTTATCCCTGGAGTATGTTCCCTAGGGATATTTTTCGAAAATCAATCACCGTGGCTAAGAAGCTAGTATTACCTACTTATTTTCGACTACCTATAGATATAATATTTTTAACGATAAATTAAATCCGAAATTTTCAATACAAATTAATTAAATTACTTTCATCGAAATGGCAAAAATCATCAGGAAAACAAGGAAAAAAAAACAGTAACGATATTGTAAAACCCAAACACGAAAAAATTTACCCCTTTTTGACCGACAACATGAAAATGATAAAACTAACTATGATAATTAAATCAATATCATTATTTCAGAGAAATTTACAAACAAAAACAATGGACGACTTCGAAACAAAAAACCAACCGTCAAAAACAAAAGAACATCAGCAAATCAGATTTGAAAATGGAATCTAATCAAAGCACGCTTACCGTCCGAAAAGTTCAAACACGCGGGTCCCGTTCAAATATTTCGTCAAAAGATATTCGTGGCTGTGTGTCAAAGCATACTTGATCCGCTTCGCTAGATAAACGTTAACGTTAGTTCGGACAAAAGGGAAAAAGGAACAAATCCATGGGAAGTCCTGGCAAATATTTGAAAAGTTCGCGAGATCCAAACGCCACCTGCGGTCAGGCTTATTGTCCACTTCACTGTATGTTTATAGAGAGGTTATAACCGCTAAAAGTAAATATAAAAAATGGAAAATGCAATGGAAGTTTAAAAAAAAAATGTATTATACAGTATAGTCACTAAAAATACTGAGATTAGAATGTACCTTACATTCTAATCTCGATAATTTTTGTGGTGACGAAATGAAATTCAGAAGAGAACATTGACAGTGTCAATATTTAAGCACAGAGGACACATAAGTAACTATATGCAAACTCTGTCCATTTTTGCATGATTGATATAATGAAATGCTGTAACCATTTTATTTTAAAAGCTCAATAAACAGTTGACGATATTCAAAATGTAATAGTAGTCGTAGCCAAGTGACCGAGTAGGCATATGTCATGTACCAAACCCCACAGTGAGAACGTTATAATTATTATGCTGGTTGTGTATGATTCAAATAAAAAAAAAAAAACAATCAATGAAAACATCTCTAGATATGTGCCTAGCCCAAAGAATTTCCACACGCCCTTATTTTATTTCGCGACTCAATACATTCTCTATTTTGGGTCCTTCGGCTAAAGTGTTTGCTCTTTTCCCTCCGTAGCTCGTGGCTCGTGGCTGCTAAGGGTCGGTGAGAAGAATACCGAATAGCCCCCTTAGCCCTTAGCCTCAAGTGTCGAATGGCCGATTCTTTTGGCTATTTTATTACTTGTCGTGACCGAATTGTAATTGTGTTAGGCGTACGTGGACATGTTAAGGGGTGGAGAGGTTATTTATTTATTCGGGTTATTGTTTTCGTAAGGGGTTATTGTTCGTTTGTTGGGAAGGTGTTTTTGTTTGTCGATGAAAAGTTTTCTTCTGAGGGCTGAACACAAGGTGGTCTTTTTTTACAGAATTGCTTTCTGGAGTTCTCTAAAAACTGGAAAGTCTTCGTAAATTGTACACACTTACCAGCCATTGTTTAGTAGGATCCTGAAACCACTTGCAAAAAATTATTTTGCCTTGTCTAAAAATATCGAAACAAGATCACTATGATCGTTACCAGATAATTTTGCAATAATGGTCATTGACCCACCCACATTTATTGACATACTTAATTTTGAAATCAGAAATAATGACATAAAGCTGCCTTGAACAGACAGCTATCGTGGTCTTTTAATTTTTCTAGAAACGAAAAACGATTCATAATTTATTGTCCTGGTACCTGCGCAGAAAAATAAAAGAAAGAGCAATGTACTTTATTGCAAACTCGCGACCCGCCCCGGCTTCGCACGGGGGCAAATTATATTAAAACCTTCCTCGAGTACCACACTATCTATTAAAAAACCTACATCAAAATCCGTTGCGTAGTTTTAAAGATCTAAGCAGACATAGGGACAGACCGACAGCGGAAGTGACTTTTTTATACTATGTAGTGATTTATCTGGCGCCTACTATAATACCAAACCAGGGTGAACAATATTTTAGTGCCACAAAAATATTGTGACCCCGTCACAAACATTTCACTTAAGGTGAATGCTCCAGGGTAGCCCGCGAAATTCAAATATTTTTATGTTTTTTGCAATTTGCCGGTCAGTGTGAAGCTGTATGTGGACCAAATGCGATCCGCGAAAGAATGAATATTTCAGAAATAATCATTCTTTCGAACTAGATGAACTTAGAGGGCTATATTGATGATTAAAATGGTTATAATTCTTTAGATAAATACGCGTTACGGTCGTGGATCGCAATTGGTCCACATACAGCTTCACACTGACCGGCAAATTGCAAAAAACATAAAAATATTTGAATTTCGCGGGCTACCCTGGAGCATTCACCTTAACCATAATCGATTGTCAAGTGTTAAATAACACGACATACTTTTGCAACATACCCATCTGATAAAACGATGTCGTCTTGTATGTAAGGTGTGAAAACACGTTTCTTAATAAAAAATGGACACATTTCAAATATTAATATTAAAATTTTATGATAAATGTATCTATTATGGAGCTAATCTAGCATATTATTAAGTATTTGTATGCAAACTAGTTTTATGACAATACAACATTGATAGTTTGACACTATCACTTGTTTTGGGTTTTTTATTCGATTTCTATTTGAATACACCTTTCACTTATTGTTATATCATTACATAATAGTTGAATACGAATTAATTCAAAGCTCGCTTTCTCTAAAATACTATCAAATATTTAGTTGTAGATGAGTAAATTTGACAAAATATCGTTGGGACAAATTTGCAATACAACTCAAAACTACTGCAACTTTGGAAAGCCAGAATCATCAGTGGTGACCACCAGAAAAGAACCGAGGCAATGAAGCTTGACAGGTCCCGGAGAAGAAACCGTGAGACTTCCATATCAAGCAGGAGGTAGAACAGAACCAGAGCCATAGGTACAAATAGACGGGTTTCCTACACAAAATCTAATGACGTGAGATCGAATAACAATTGCTCGATAAATTATAAGCGCGACAGTTCACTACCTCGATGCACCAAAATCTCGAAAAACTATAAGCTCGAATCATCGGCAGCGTGAAGGCCCATTATCGTGAAACATTATTTCTCGACCGACCATCTAATCGATTTACAGAATAGTTTAAGGTTTTTATTTGAGTACCTACAAATGAAATACAACAATATATGCGTAGAATTTTTTTTTGGTCTGTGGCCACTCGCAGTTTCAACCTCTAGAAGGGTTGCAACTACTAAACTGGACTTGTGCGTAGAAATCTAAATCAAATTTTCAGGTCAGTTTGATGCATCGAGGTATTGAACTGTCGTGCTCATAATTTATCGAGCTAATGTTTTCGAGCAATTGTTATTCGATCTTACGTCATTCGATTTCGAGTAGGGAACCCGTTGTGAGTTGTTCATCACATTAATTCCATCGGGAGGGTTTCTAGTTTTATTTTACTCGCTTAATTTATTGTTTTTGAATGTGTGTTTATGAATACTATTTAGTAGCTTATAATGATAATGTTCCCTACAAATTATTTCACAACATGTAAGAGAATAAACGCAAACCCTGAAGAGGGTCACTGTATCATTTTATCCACCTACTCATTATCATGAGCAACTTTTACTAACGACCACGATACTGCGTAAAATAATCAAATGCAGTTTGGCAGTTTGAGTATACTATGCGGCCTACCCAAATGTCCTTACTTTGGTATTGTTCGTCGGCTCGTTGAGCTCCTCAAAGTTCGGAGCTGAGCTGCACGATAACTGACAAATGCTTGCACTGTATGGACAGGCCCACTCAAACCTGCGTGGTGCTTTCCTCAAAAGGCCACCTCAGACGTTAACCTACATGGTTTTCATATGTTATTGGCGATCGTATGGACTTCAAAAGAGACTATGACTTATGAGTTTGTTTCAGTGTTTCTTCTCAGGGCAGTCAGCTAGGAAATGCCGGTCTCATCTAGAGTAATATGTCAAAAAAAAAATGACGTGTAAAGAGTTACATACAAGACTTGTATGTAACTTATGACTAAATGATACCTATTTGCAAAATAAATATCATTTATAATGTTTTATACCATTTATAATGTTTTATACCATTTATAATGTTTTATACCATTTATAATGTTTTATACCATTATAGTTAAACGCACAAAAATGTATGGGGTAGCCGATTTTTTATTTAATTTTACTTTGCATTTTACAAATTACTGTCAACATATTTCCTTAAAAAATGATCCTCCTTCATAACTTTCCAAACCAGATCTTCAAAAACAAGCATTTCTCCGTTATAATATTCACATAATACCAGGAATAGTTACAGTTAATTACGCCTGGCCTATCAGCGCAAAGTGATCTCTCTTGGAGACCATTTTGACCCGCCTTGGGCGTCGTTTCCTTGTCTATGACTAAGCTTGTGGTCATAGACTAGTTTGTAGACGGTCCTTGTCATTTTGTCTTTCAGATATTAAAAAGGTATTTAGAAGTTGAGGAATAGAGTGCTATTGAATTGAAACTGAATGAATGAAAGTTCATTACGAAACGGGAAAAAAGAAAATAGTCTTATTTCCAATTTTTTTTTGGGAAATTATTTTCGTAGATAGATTATTTTAGTAGATAACTACTTAGTTTCTAATTGATAAAATATCTGATGATTCAATTTGTACCCAGTTGAGGTAGAAGTTCATAATCTGCCCAGCCTTTTCCCAGCTGTATTGGGGTCGGCACGGAGGAAACTCAATATGTTAAGATGGTCACCCATCCACAGACCAACCTTGGCAAGCGTTGCTTAACCTTGAAGATCGAGCCGTGCGGCTGTTATTATCGAGCCACGAGCTCCTCCTAGTTGAGGTAAAAGTTCAGCTTTGTGCCAATTTGTCTCCTAATGAGAACTGGGCTTGTTTTGATTGGTATAAAAGTCTACACGGTTTTACAAACGGACGTTTTGCGAGAAAGTATGCTATTAATTTATTGTTTGGAGTATTCTTATTATTTTGTTCGAAGGTTAAACCTACAGTTTAACTTCAACATGAAAAAAATATCTAGAAATTGTAACCTAATCTTCAATTCAAGCGAAAATCCAACACAAAATTCTGATAATCCGCTTAACCTCATTTCTCAAACCGTTATCCCCATACCGAGCATTTCCGTACACCCTTAGGCACAAAATGTAGTAAAACTATTAATCTATGCAACTCCTACGCACTCACCAAGCTAAGGGCTTTGCCATCACAGCCCGTGTCTAATCCCCAAGACAATGCCAGCATTTAGATATTGTTAAATATCATAACGCGGCGCAATTTGGCTAAATAATGTGCCACGGTTGAGTTCGCTAGGTCTGATGGAAGTAGGCGTTAAGAACATTAAGTGGAGGTATTATAATATGTAACGTTGATATTGTATAACGATATTTGGCGTTAAATAATAGAGGTGCTGTGCGAAGAGCTCGTGGCTATATAATAACAGCCGCACGGGTCGATCTTTAAGGTTAAGCAACGCTTGCCAAGGTTGGTCTGTGGATGGGTGACCATCTTAACATAACGAGTTTCCTCCGTGCCTCGGAAAGCACGTTAAGCCGTTGGTCCCGGCTGTCATTTGTACATCTTTGGCAGTCGTTACGGATTGTCAGAAGCCAGTAAAACTGACTCCAGTCTTGCTAAGATGTACCGTGTTACCCAGTTAATGGGTTGTGGAGGTCTGGTAGGCAGCCGCTCCACGTAAAACACTGGTATTCAGCTGATTCCGGTTTGACTGGAAGCCGACCCCAATATAGTTGGGAAAAGGCTAGGCAGATGAATAGAGGTGCTGTGCGTGGGAATATCAGTAAGGTTCAATTTGTGCTAGTGGGTGATGAAGTAGGCTTAGTAGCTCTATTTTCAGGTCTTTATATTAGACGCAATGCACTATCATATCCAGGAGCATTCAGGCTATTTCAAACATGATAATACATACTACGTGTAACATACTAAACGAAATACCTCTTAAGGGGTAATTGCACTTCTAATTATGAAAAAAAAAAATCTATGGGATCAACCCCAAAATCGCAAAAAAACAGCTGTTCAGTACATTTTTTCGAACTATGCTCACATAAATGTATGGGGTATAGTGAAAGTTGTTCATAATGATGATTACATTGACCCCTTATACAATATATTCTGTTACAAGTTGTGTATATTGTATATGTCAGGTACGAATCAATATGTATCTGATTGTTTATCTATATCTATACTAATACTAGCTGACCCAGCAAACGTTGTTTTGCCATATAAATAAACACAGAAATTTCATAAAAATCGGTCAAGCCATTTTGGAGAAGTTCGACAACAAACACTGTGATCCGAGATTTTAATGCATTAGAAGATTAGAAAAAGATAGATAGCTGTTGTACGCGACTTCGTTTGCGTGTATGTAGTATAGTAAAATGATGTCGCCAGGTAAGATCGCTACGATAAGATATCATCATATCTGCCGAAAGACCTCCACTGCTAGACATAGGCATCCCCCAAACGTTGCCACAACGACCGGTTCGGCGTGTCTCGCATGCATCGGCTACCCGCAACCTTCACCAGGTCATCGGTCCACTTTATGGGAGGCCTTCCAGAGGGACATCATCCGATACGCGGTCGCCACTCCAGAACTTTTTGGCCCCAATGACCATCTGTTCTGCGAGCAATGTGCCCTGCTCACTGTCACTTTAGTTTGGCGATCTTTCGGGCTATGTAGGTAAGTAACCTTGGTTCTCTACGAATATCATCATTCCTGTTTCGATCACGCAAGGAAACTCCAAGCATTACCCTTTGAGTGACTTTAAACCTTCTGATGAGGCCCATTGCGAGCGAACAGTCAACTTCTAGCATTGTTTGACCCCTTAGAATGCAAGGCATTGGCTGTATCACCTCTTCTATTCAAAACACCAACCAACCTTAGTATTTTTTGTAATGAGAAACGTTTTAATGATAACGCTTTTCTATAAACGATGTTAAAGAAAGTTTGAAAAATTCTTTCAGTGTTAGATAGCCCATTTATCGAGGAAGGCTATAGGATATATATCATCACGCTAATACCAACAGGAGCGGAACAGTAATGAAAATTGTGACGCAGAAGAAGTTACGCGGGTCAACTAGTATCTGTATTAATGGTTCCGTTAGTAAGAGCCCTCTGAAACTTCTGAGAGATTTCCGTAAGTAATGTTGCTTGGCGGACCTCTGTTGGCAGTAATTGTATTGACACACATAGGCCCGACTAGACCGGTTGAATTGACGAAATGCAACACTTTGCTATTCATTGCATGAAATTGTGTTCGGTACACAATTACCCAGCTAAAGTGGACATCTTCTGGCTATTAAGGTCGCCTGTCCTATACAGCGGAGTGGAGAAATGGAGAAATATTAACTAATCATGTCAGTCAAAGTGGCAGTGACTTATGTGGCACGGAGATTTTATGCAGTTCCATTGGTTAAAATTTCTCCTTATCTCTACCCTGCCAGTACCGACCACGAGCAGGATTGTGATGACGTATTTTGGTTATGACTGCGACTGATTTTTTTTTCTAGGAAATACAATTTAGAGGACTGTCTTTTGTTTTAAAATCATTTAGATACGATTATAATTCGTTTATTATCCTCAGTTAATACCCACTTCTTATTATTCCGTGACACAGCACACAATCAATAATTCTGCTTATCCAATCTATTCTTAGAACACTCGTAGACCGGAAAAATATTATCTAACATTAAGAAAAAAATCTTAATTGCTATCTCTCGTGTCAGGTGGACGTGCGAAACCGAATCGTGCGCAGTGTTCGCATGTACGGTGTGCGCATGCGCGAGGGGCACGCGATCGTCACGCCGATGTGACAGAATGGCGTCCTACATGTGTTGACAGCTCCAAGTTTTTCCGGTTCGTGTTCGTGTTTCCGTGGAATGGAGTTTAAAATGTGTTACAGGTGTGATTGATTGATATGATTTGTTCATTGACAATTTGGTTTTATTGTATAGGCAGCCCGCTATGCAGAGCCTGCATGGAGGAGAATAAGACAGCAGCACACCTGCTTCTAAGCTGCCCGGTAGTCGCGGATTACAGGGTAAAGTACTTCGGAAACCCAGGTACCCTCTGCGAGATAGTTGGTAACACCAAGGCGTTGCTGGCCTTCTTTGGGGAGCTGGGGTGGATCGAATGACGCATTTGTCCCACCTGCACGCAAAATACGCGCTTAGTCGTGGAGTTGCGGAAACCAGCCCGATTTAAATATATAGGTAGGTTTTAGGTGTAATTTATCAGTCAAATACAACGTGAAAAGTTGAAATGAATCCTGCATAGAAAGTACCTTCCATTAATATTGAAATTGCGACTTAAAACTCATGGGAAATATATTCAAATCTGCAATCGAACATTTAAGAAAAGTGCCTAATCCTGGAATTGAACTAATTTAACCGAAAAAAATATCAATTTTCTTGCAAGTTACGGTTACAATATATATATATATATATATTGTAACTGAACTATATTTCAAGTATTGTCTCACATCTCAAGTAATTCTGTTAATTTAATTAAATTTACATCTGTCTGTTTAGTGCGAGTCCCAAATAAACATTTTTTTCTTTCTTTCTTTCTTTACATCATCTATGTAACTTAGATCCACAAATCATGAATCAAAAATCAATTTAAAGAGGAGTCTTGTGACAAATACCGCAAAAATATCGCTTAAGATGGTATCACACCACAACATTTCAAGAGATGTCAGCTTAGCAGACGGGGCTCGCTAGGGCCAGTGCTTATCAGGGTTACGGACTTTGTTCAAAAGAGCCACCCCAGTCCTGGACCGCAAAGGGCATTAAGAGGAGATGAGTTTTAGTCAGTAAGAGTCTGACAGTCCCGTCTGCTCCGCCCAGAGTGGGAGGAGTCGTTTGTTGATTTCCCATTAATAAAAAAAACACAATATTTCAGTAAAAATACTTCTTCAAAACTAGCCACGACTAGTGCCTACCTACTTACAAACTGAGCACAAAACGGTATTCCTACGTGACAAAGTCTCAGTGCTCTATCACGGCTATACAAAATGTCTTCCCTTCAAAATGGTAATATGGCCAATTTGCCACCGCTTGCTGCGCGATAAATAATTAAACGTCGTGACGCTACGCTTAGCTTGACATTATAAAAACGACCTAATTTTATGGCTAGCTTGGAAAGGTCGAGAGGAAATAAACACGGTTTTGCTTAGGTCCTATAAGATTTAAATAGACAGGGCAAAGAAGGGTTTCGAACATCTGTAAAAAACGGAACCCTATTAGGATCACTCGGGTATCTGTCTGTCTGTCTGTTCGCCTGTTACAGCCAGTGTTCTCCGGATTTACTGAAATTTGGTAAACCTACATATGGATTTCTGTGACCCAAATACGGACGCGTTACGTAAATTAATAAAATTTTAGTATGAGGTCACTTTTTGAGGTTAAACAACAAAATTTAAAAAAAGTTTTTCAGAGAAGCTGTGAGGGTTTTTAGTATATTTTTTTATAATTTTAAAATAAACAGTTTTGAAGTTTTTCAAGAAATTAGACCACATAATTATGACCATTCCCCCCCCCTCCCTTATCTCCGAAACTACTGAGCCAGATATTTTGAAAAAAAAAAATGCAGATATCCAAATATTTGGAATTCTATACCTAAAAATTACAGGAAAACCTGTAGTGTTAAAATAACATGTAAAAAATTTAATAGGTTCGGAACCCTTTGCACGAGAGTCCAACTCGCACTTGGCTAGTTTTTGGAGTGGGGTTTACTTTTGACTCTAGTCTATGTCAGAGATGACAGAGACAAAGTCTACGATGGAGCGAGCTTACCCAGAAGGAGACTGTGCACTCTAACTTTGAAGAGATTAGGGTTAAATATGTTTGGAAACACAGACGCAGGTAGAAATCCACTCCTTTGCTGTGCGCACTATAAAAGACGTTTGGAAACGCTTAGTGGGAATTGGATACCTACAAAGTAGGGATGGTAACTCGCAGTGCGTCTAGGTGTCCGATGATAGAAGGCGACCAGTTAGATTTAGTATGAAAGTTGTTAAATGCATCATTATATATTTTTAATAAGATGTAGGTCACACTAAAAGGTTGGAAAGCGGACTTTACTAACAACTCATTCCTGATGTAGGCCAAGTTGTGATTATTCTGTTTTTTTTTTCACTTTCCTATATTGTCCCACTGCTGGGCAAAGGTCTCCCCCATTGCTTTCCAAAGCTCCTTCTGCGCTACCATCTCCGGCCAATCCGTCACGAAAATTAAAACAGAGATTTTCAAAGCGAAATTCGTCTGGTGGCAGTAGTTAAAAAAACATTAAATTTCTGAACGACTGCCAGTTCAGCTTGAATTATAATAAATATTATTTTTTCAGAAATTAAATGGGTTTTAACTACTGCCACCAGACAAATTTCGCTTTGAAAATGTCTGTTTTAATTTTATCGTAATCGTATATATCTTTTCTTTCCCTTTTATAAGGGTTCCGTACCCAAAGGAACTCTATTACTAAGCCTCCGCTGTACATCTGTCCGTTCGTCCGTTTGTGTATGTCAGCGGCCTGTATCTCAAGTAACTACCACAATAGGTAGACAGTTGAAATTTTCACAGAGTATGTATTTCTATTATCGCTATGATAACACAAAAATAAAATTCTATTAAAAATTAAAGGGACTTGTAAGAGACGTGTTTTTTTTGGATTACGGTACGGAATCCTTCGTATGAGAGTTCGACTCACACTTAGCTGGTTTGTTTTTTGCTTACGAGCCTTCTTAAATGCTATTGGTATCTTGCTGCCAACCAAAATGCTTAATTTATAACATAAACCCCAATTTATGAATAAAAAATTTGAAGTTGAGTATTCGTCAAACTCTAGCTAACTCCTAACTCTTAAATCTAACTTTAAACGATAAATTCAGATATCAACTTTAAGTGTTATCCACTAGAACACCTTCTAGCTTGAAACCGATATCTGCTAAACTGTGTACCTATGCACGAACAATATGTCAGCCTACGTTGTTTACCCTTTCAGGAATAACGGTACAACACTATACTGAATGGAAAGCCACTACGTCAGTGGGAATGGCCGCTTTTAATCTGTACTTAAGAATCTAAGTACACCATTATTGCAATACAAAACAATAATTCCCTTCAGAGCGCATGACATTAAGAAATTATTAGGTTGCGCCGCATCCGCGTAAGGGTCTCAGCTTGCGGCTTTTAGGCTGATTACAAAACAGCGTTTTATTCTTTTTATTATTCTGCAAAAGAGAATCAACGATGCCAGCCGCTAGAAAAGCATCGAGGCAATGAAGTGAAGACGAGTTCCGGAGAAATGATTCCACTATCTTGGATAGTAATGATAATTATTATTTTTTAATTGTTAGGCTACCGCCCCACAGTCGTTAAAACAGAACCCTTGTAGGAGACTTTTTTGTCCATCTGTCAAGACCCTTTAACTCAGGAACGCGTGGAGAAATCAAGCTGAATATAACATCAACTACTCAAACTGCTTCCCCTTGGAGCAGTGAAAAATCAGACTTCTAAGTCAACGCAATCTAAAGATATGGCCGTTTATGCCTTCGTTAACGACTTCGTTAAAGGAATCATGAATTTTTATTTTATTTTTTTAAACTTTGCTCCACACTAGGCGTTTCTCCTGTATTGTGGGTGCGTTCACAAATGTACAAACTTACATACACAAACAGTCAGACCTGGAAAAACTATCTCTAGGTCATACAAATAATTGTTCCGTGCGGGAATCGAACCCGCGACACGCAGCACAGCAGTCAATCACTAAACCACTGCGCCAACCGTGTCGTTAAGATTGGAATCTATAAAACTAAACTGGAAGTTAAACTTGACAATCCTGGTCAGTGTTTACCTAAAAAACGCTACGCATGCAGCCAGCCTAATCCCACAGTTCTTCGCAAGACAGGAGACGTATAAGCTCATCTGCACGTGGGCGCGTGCCCCGGGCAAGCTGTTCTAGCATTTCACTTGCCTTCAGATGCATACGAGGCCTTTTTAGTGGATCGCCGAAGGTAATTAATATGTTGGAAATAGGATGTGAATTACAACGTGGAGTTTCTGGGTAAGAATTTAAAGTTTTGTTGTGTACTTATGCGGAATTTGTTCGTAAGAGTCATTTTTGGGACGAATCTTCCAGATACCAGCTTGATGCCCTTGAGTCAATTGAGAAACGAGCCAAGAGGATCATCGGCAATGAGAGGCTCGTCGCGACAAAGCTCCAAAGTCTTGAGCATCAACGACGAGTTGCTAGTCTGTCGATTTTCTACCGGTTGTATTTTGGGGAATGTGCGACTGAATTGCATAATTTAATTCCGCCAAGCCCGTTCCATCATCGGACCACAAGACGAACGACGATGTGCCATCGGTACATGGTGGACATCTCACCCACACGCACAAAACGTTTTTGGAACACATTCATAGTGCGTACAGCTAAAGAGTGGAATTCCCTGCCGAAGTCTGTGTTTCCTGATAGCTACAACCTGGGAGTCTTTAAGTCAATAGTGAATAGGTTACTTCTAGGCAAGCATGCGCCATCTTCGAGCACATCATCACTTACCATCAGGTGAGATGGTGGTCAAACGCGTGCCTATCAATAGTTAAAAAAGTCACCGTGGCCTTGTAACGTAAAGGGTATTAGGAGGAACATGGATGGGTTTTAGTCAGTAAGAGTCTGACACTTCCTTCCGCTCTAGTCCCGGACCCTTGAAAAAAAAAAGGTGTAGGTACTGTAATACAATTCTGTGAACCTTTCACCGTGTAAGCTTAGGTGAAGCGTTTACGAAGTAAGCAGTCAATCCATACAAACGAAATGGAATGGCAGTTCACTTCATGCTAAGTGTATACGCTTAGAAGTTGTCAGTATGACCGGCTGTCCCATTTTACAAAGAAAAAAATATTGAAAATACAAAAAATAAAAATGTCATGTGCATCATCATCTGCCTAGCCTTTTTTCCAACTATATTGGGTTCGGCTTCCAGTCAATCCAGATTTAGCTGAATACCAGTATTTTACGAGGAGCGGCTGCCTAGCAGACCTCCACAACCCATTAACTGGGTAAGACATGGCAAGACAGCCATGTCTACTGACTCCAGTGACTGACTCCAGTCAGTCAGCCATGACAAGTCATGCCAATGACTTGTCATGGCAAGACTGGAGTCAGATTTACTGGCTTCTGACTATAAGTAACGACTGCCAAAGATCTACAAATGGTGGTCTATTGTAGATGGAGTTCTAAAAATGGATATCTGCATGTTCCCTATTTGTTGAAGAGTCAAATTAATTTCTTTACCAGACTTTCTCACGATTTTTCCGTTAGTTCACAACTTGGTGAACGTCTTTGTGGGCAGCAGAACGCAGTTTGATTATTAAAGCTCAATTAGAAATATCTTAATAGGTACTGTGGGTTTGTAGCGGAGTTGTCATTAAAA
This sequence comes from Lacanobia oleracea, assembly GCA_950371165.1. NCBI lineage: Eukaryota > Metazoa > Arthropoda > Insecta > Lepidoptera > Noctuidae > Lacanobia > Lacanobia oleracea. The sequence goes on along the minus strand of OX493405.1, from coordinate 16,790,101 downwards.
ATAATTGGCTTGTTTTAATTTTAAATTGAACTTCCTGGTTTTCCTTGTTAGCCTGCATTTGAACTTGTGCCCCAATGCTGGGCCAAGGCCTCCCCTTTCCCCTTATAAATCTCTCTGGCCGAGTTCGCCCCGCAAATATGATGACATCGTGGCGCGCCTTCACCGCGTTAATTGCCTTACTTATTAAAAAACATTCAACCAATCTATATCATTTCAGCCACCTATTATTTATCTTCGAATTAGTGACAACGTTATCTTTATTTATAACTAGTTGACCCGCGCAACTTTATCCGCGTCACAATTTTCGTTACTGCTCCGCTCGTATTGGTCTTAGCGTGATGATATATAGCCTATAGCCTTCCTCAATAAATGGGCTATCTTTTTCAAATCGGAGCAGTAGTTACTGAGATTGAGAGACAAGTAAACAAACAAACAAGCAAACTCTAGATAGAAGTATAGATGTGCCATCAATTTTATAAACTGCTAAAGAGGCATCTCATCGCACAGCAAAGGAGTGGAATTCTACCTGCGTCTGTGTTTCCAAACATATTTAACCCTAATCTCTTCAAAGTTAGAGCGAACAGGCTCCTTCTGGGTAAGCTCGCTCCATCGTAGACTTTGTCTCTGTCATCTCTGATCTACATTAGAGTCAAGAGCAAACCAAAATAAAAAAGAGGCCCTGATTTTAAAGGTCAGCTCTCACAGTACCTGCCAAGTTTCAGCAACCTTTGCCTACTTTGAGAGGATATGCTCAAACCTCCAGGCTACCACGACTAAAACCAGTACTTACCCATTTTACGAACCATCAAACATTCTTCAACTAGATGAGCTAAAGAATTTGAATACCATCCACAGCCATTGTGTGGAGGCCTTGAAAGGACTCCTGTAGTATACAATATGATCCCTGAGAAAGATCTTGTCGATTACAAATACATTAATAGCTGGGGGCGTGACCATATTGTTATTTAAAAGCTGGTGAGCCATTAAGTACTTGTATCGGTGGTAATCGTCACGACGCGTTTGTTCTAGCTGCATTGTTAGGTTACGTTACGTTGTGGGATTGTTACGAAATATTTAGGAATCTATAGGATTTAGGTTCCTTGAAGTTGGTGAAAATAGACCGAGTTGATTATGAATAGAAAATAAGAACTTGGAAATAATATTTTATCGATCTTCATCACTCTTGCTCTAACCCCGATTTATTTGAAGTTGATCTTTGCTTGGTTAAACCTAACCAATATCATGAGTATACAAAACAGAAAACAGTGCAAATTGTGCCCATCAAAAAGGAGAAAATATATTATGTATGCAATTTTATTTGTTCAAGTTGGTCTTTTCACCAAGTATGAGCATTCAACTACATTCTTGATTCATCTCGCACTGGACCTTGGCATTGTAAAAGTAGGCTGTTTTTCAATTGTCTTTATGGGATTTGCGAAGAGAAGCCTGGTAGTTATAGTTAAGTAAAAAGGCAACGAAATTTAAATTTTAACTAAGTCGTCAAGATAAAAAAGGTTTTCACAAAAAGCTATAAATAACTAAATTACTCATATTACATCTCTATCTTTCCACTACTATTTCTGCTACTCAATCACACGACACTGGCAAAATGCAAAAACACGATTCTTCTTTCATGACGCCACAACACAGCGTAACCTAAATGTGTTCATTATCTTACAGTGTAACAATAATAGTTTCTGTGTATAAAGTAGCTTTTAATATTTTATTCATAGAGTCTATTAACTAATTGTTCGAGGCCATTTATTGGCTGATGGAATATGTTATTCTTGTCTTTTCTATAACTTTGCAGTTTCGAAATTGACATCAACAATAGTCATAATGTGCCTATGTAAGAACTTTACATTTAGATATTTATCTGTGGTTTTATAAATAAAACTAGTTGACTCGCGCAACTTCGTCTGAATCACAATTTTCTTTACTGCTCCGTTCCTATTGGTCTTAGCGTGATGATATATATATAGCCTATAGCCTTCCTCGATAAATGGGCTATCTAACGCCGAATAATTTTTTAAATCGGACCAGTAGTTCGCGCGTTCAAGATGCGCTAATCTCAGGAACTACTGGTCCGATTTGAAAAAGTAGTAAGTACGAAAACAAACAAACTCTTCAGCTTTATATATAAGTATAGATTGTTATGGCCTATGTTCTATAGAAGTTGCGTATTTTTTAGGCCAGATTAATAGCTCTTTCTTAAACGAAAAATAGTTACTGAATATAGGTATTGGTTAGTTTACTGGTGGTAGTGTATTATTTACTGATCGAATCCGCCATCTTAGATTCGATCATTAAACTAAATATTACACGAAACCTCTCCGTACTTCGGCAAGCGCGTAGATCTTTGCCTGCACTTAAGGGTAGTCAGAAGCCCGCAAGTATGACAACCAGTTTAACCAAGAGGTATCGTGTTGACTAGTAACAATAGTTGTGAAGTTCAGAAAGGCTCTATAGCAGTAAAATACCTACTGGTACTCAGATGTCGCGACTAGCCGCGCAGCCGACGCAAATTTGTTTGGGAAAAGCATGACAGATCGATTGATACTTTCGGGTATCTGATTACCTAGTTTAGACTACCCAAGGTAGACGGCAGACGATCTAGAGGTCGCAGCCCTATTAGATGGTCCGATCAGATTCGTTCAACGCTCAACACCAAGCTGCATAATGCATTCCGTAATGCCAAGGACAGGCAGAGACTGGTGGAGAGACATTGTGCCGCGGAAATTGACCACTCATCGAGGGATTCACGACCCTCAGCAATGAGGAAGCGAGGAGGAGAGATTACCCAGTCCGGATGGAACAAAATCCAAACTAGTAGATATAACCAAGGTTAGGTTAGCTAAGTTTGTGAAGACAAGAAAAGCAGCCACTATATGTACGTAACTAGCAATCAGTTGCATCCGGCTGAACTGGAAGTAAATCCAGTAAAGATGGGAAATGTCTAGGGCGATTTGTAGCGGTATCAATGCCGCCACAAGAAAAACCAAAGAAGTAAATCTAAATGGCAACAAAAAGAACCGCGACGCCATCTATCCAACTAGCAGCGAACTACTTCGTCGAAATCCTGCATCGCGCAAGCAAAGTTTACCGTGCGATTTGAGCATATGCATCAGTCAGTACATGTTCAAATGGCACGATAAACTCGTATGTCAACTATCGGGCAGTTACCCGCCAGACACAATAACCGTCTGGTCGGATGATCCTCCCTATTCGATGAAGGTTTTCGGGACTTTACTCTCTGTTCCGTATTACTCCAAAGATTGAAATTTAAAATATTTTCTTTAAATGAAAACAAAATGAGAAGAAACTCATAATACCCAAAATGCTTCTCAAAATTTTCTTATTTTGTTATTCGAAAGGAAATGCTTAAAACGACTGTCACATGTCAGTAAACTCAATCTTTGGGGCGGAAATTGTCAATCATGATATTAATCAATCTGATTCGATATCATTGGACCTTTTAAAACTTTTGTAGGTTACTTTTTAAACTTAAAAAATCCGCCAATATCACGCTCAATTAAACTAACAAAGTATATAGTATGACATTAACACGACCCATTAAATATACTGTATTTTCCCACCATTTATAAAGAAATTCGATGCACAAGTAAGTGTCTTGGCAAGTAAATGGAGTATAAAGGAAAGGGTCGGACTGTCTATCAAGCAGTTGTAATTACCTTTCTGGGCCGTACGGCGAATTCTCGATGTCATGCCATATGTCCTTCAAGAGGGGACGGACTTGGGAGGACTGATTGACGTTTTAATTGTAAGAGAGTGGAAAATTACTATCGAAATTAAGTTTATTGGCAATGACACTTAGGTGACTTGATCGGTCTATGTAATTGTCCATTTTTTTTTTAAATTCGAATTAAATTTGTATAAAGCCTCTTAAACTTTTCCGACCTAGAGTGATAAAGAGGTCATAGTAGTAGTTATTTTTTGGAGGAGCTCGTGGCTAGATAATAACAGCCGCACGGGTCGATCTTAACATACCGAGTTTCCTCCGTGCCTCGCGTGTTGTGGAGGTCTGGTAGGCCGCCGCTCCGTTAGTTTTTGGAAATAGTTAGTTTTTTCTGAAATTTCACTAAAGGACAATCGTTGAATAAATTATAATATAATAATCTACTCTCTTCTACGTTACCTAACCGCACCAAAACTAGATTGTATGTAAATTGTAACGTAAAATCCTAAAAGCAATTTGGCAAACTAAACGCAAACACAAATAATCATGACTCCAATTCTCTTCCACCTAATTTAAATCAAAACAATTCAGTTCCAAAAGCAGACATAAATATTTTGACAAGTACCTACCCACACAATAACAACGTGAATTTCCCCACAAAACTAATTCAAGATGAAAACAACTTTCATTTTCTGGGAATCACGTGAGTTAATTTCCCTCCTTTTTCCAACGAATACTAATATAACCGGATATATAATAACAGCCGCACGGGTCGATCTTAAAGGTTAAGCAACGCTTGCCAAGGTTCGTCTGTGGATGGGTGACCATTTTAACATACCGAGTTTCCTCCGTGCCTCGGAAAGCACGTTAAGCCGTTGGTCCCGGCTGTCATTTGTAGATCTTTGGCAGTCGTTACGGATAGTCAGAAGCCAGTTAATCTGACTCCAGTCTTGCCATGAAGTACCGTGTTACCCAGTTACTGGGTTGTGGAGGCCTGGTAGGCAGCCGCTCCACGTAAAATACCGGTATTCAGCTAAATCCGGTTTGACTGGAAGCCGACCCCAATATAGTTGGGAAAAGGCTAGGCAGATGATGATGACAAATTTAACCGGATGCAGCTCAAAAGAAATATTTAATTACATGGAACTACTGCCCATTTGACCTTCACAACTCAGTAGCTGGGTAACACAATACCCCTTCACAAGACTGTCGTCAGATTTTCTGGCTTTTGACTGATAAAGATGAAATAAATGACAGCCGGGACTTACGTGCACTCACCGACACTTTTCCGTGCCTCAGAAAGAGGCATGGAAAAGTGTCGGTATGTAATTTATCTTCACTTATCCATGGAGCTTCTTTGGAAAGCGTTGCTTAACCTTGAATATCGATTTGTGCAGCTGTTATTGTTTAGCTACGAGATCCTCAAACACGTATCAATATAATTGTTTTTTTTTTCAAGTGTGTGGAGTCGACTTTTAGTCTAATCAGGGGGGCTACTCTTTAAGCCCGAAGTCCAAAGCTTCGGGTTTAGTTGCGGGCGAATTCTACTCCGTATTACTTACGGACTTACGATTAGTCCTGAACCTGCTAGTCTATTTTATAAATAACCTTTTCGATATCGAGCTTCACCTGAGTGACAAACCTCACAAAGTGAGCTTTATTGCACACAACATAAAGGTCTTACGTTTGACGTAATTTGATACTTACCTCGGATTCCGCTGTCGAGAAACGAAAATGTTGTTACAGAATAGCACTACTGGACTAAAAATGTATGACAACACAATTTGACAGTTTGACCCCCCAGATGCAAATGCTTTTTGCTTCCTGAGACATGGAGGAGTCGTGGTATGTGATGAAACGTCTTTTATCCAAGGAACAATTACGAAAAACACTGCTTAACCTCGAAGAACGACCCATGCGGCTGATATTATTTAGCTACAAGCTACTCCTAATAAAAACACAAAAACGAAGTCAAGACCAAACCGCAATGTTCTGGGAAACACGGAAATAGATCTTGTAAATTGTTCCATATAACACCTGGGGAAAACAGGGAAGAGATTTTTCGGTAAAACAGTTGTTTTCGTCACGTAGGAAAGAAAGATGGCGTCATTTATTTAGTCATACGTCATCGTAATGCGGCCCTGGCTTGTCGCCCCATCACTTAGTGGAGGACATGCTCGCGTTTCTTTGCAGGAAAAGGTTGGGGCCTAAGTACTGGCGATTTGTAGAGTGTGGAATTAAATGGTTGAATAATTAATTGATTTAACGGTTGCGGACTTGTTGGTTGAATAGTTAATTTAGTAACGATAGCCCATTTGAGTTATTGTCGTTGTGGGTGCCGCGATGGTGCCGTGACTCCGTGCGCGACCATGTGGTAATTCCAGGCCGATTATAATCACAGGCTTAAGCGTTTTTTTTTTAATGTGTAAAAATAATGTTTGCTTATTTTCAGAATAGCTAGTATAAAAAGATAATTAGAAAAGGCTCTTGCATATGATTACTGGACCTGCGACGTGGGCAACGTCAAAAAATTTTTTTTTTGAACAGTGGCCGTCTCATTGTTAACCCCAACTTAAATAATCATGAACGATTACAAAAACGATCATTTTGCAGACAACATTTTATGTATTTTGGTCAATCTGGTACAACAACATATTTCCCCGCTACTATACCGACCCTACCCAACTAAGTACTTGATATCTGAGTACCAGCACGGACGACATCAAACGCGCCAGGTTTTCCTCGTGTTTTCCTGGACATATCGCCGACTGCGCCCAATTGTGCGGAAGTACCGCCCGACAGGTTAATTTGCTCGAGATCCTTCAGGATTTGGGTTGAGTGTCCACCGTTTATGCCTTTTTGTAATTCATGAGGGATTTAAGGAAAAGGATGTTGTTGATAAACATTGATACTATACGGAATTACGGAATAAAGAAGAAGATTAAAAGCTAGGTAGATGTAACTGAAGGCTCGAGAGGCTCTAGCTAGGCAGTTTCATGTCGACATGACAAAATATGAGTGATTTGTCAATCTTGTTCATTTTTGCTGCACTGTGATCGCCAACCCGCCTGCCAAGCATGGTCATCATCTGCCTGGGCTTTTCCCAACTATATTGGGGTCGGCTTCCAGTCAAACCGGATTTAGCTGAATACCAGTATTTTATGTGGAGCGGCTGCCTACCGGACCTCCACAACCCAGTAACTGGGTAACACGGTAAATCATGGCGAGACTGGAGAGATTTACTGGCTTCTGACTATCCGTAACGACTGCCAAAAATCTACAAATGACAGCCGGGACCAACGGCTTAACGTGCTCTCCGAGTCACGGAGGAAACTTGGTATGTTAAGATGGTCACCCATCCACAGACCAACCTTGGCAAGCGTTGCTTAACCTTGAAGATCGACCCATGCGGCTGTTATTATCTAGCCACGAGCTCCTCACCTGCCAAGCATGGTGATTATGGCAAAAACCCCTATCTTGGGAGAGGCCTGTGTCCAGAAGTGGCTTTCGGCTGATATGACGATGATAATAAATTTTTGACCCTTTGAAATTCACCTCTGCCACGCTTTCACTGCCAGAATGTCACTTGTTTAGAGTCAAATGGGGTTTTTAGAACAACAACCAACAGCCTTTTCCCAACTATATTGGGGCCGGCTTCCAGTCAAGCTGTAATTAACATGGAGCGGCTGCCTACCAGACCTCCACAACAATAATTGAAATAACATAACGATTTAAAATATTTATGTAGAAAAATGGGATGAGAGGCAGAAGTCATCAGTTCCCTTGCACTCTGAAGCTAATTTTAAGGTGAGGTCAAAACAGTCGCTGTTTGCATTGTTTATCTAACCTAGATATTCAAATAGAACGATTTAAAAATTATATTATAGTTTCGTTTAATATTCACTCTTGTAATAAAAACTAACTATGTTTATATTAAAATGACACAGACCCGGTTGTAAAAGAAATACGTATCACTGTATTTACGAAAACGTGTGTTATTTGTATCGCATACCGAATCATGTTTTAAAATGTTAATGTTGTTATGATATTGTTTTTCTGGGTGTATTTACTAAAATAATCTTGTTAAGAGATGCCTGATAAAGTCAAGTTTTTCACATACCAATATGCTATACTGTAGGTAATCTCCAACTCTTTTCAGTGGTATTAACTAGCTGTGGTTAAACGTTGTGCAGAAGTTGTTTGGGTGCAATTTCTTCTGCGCCACTTCAATACTCATCAATACTCCGCCCCTATTGGTCATAGCGTGATGTTTAATATAAGATTTTTTTCAATTCGAATAAGTAGTTCTAGAGATTAGTGCGATCAACTAAACTAACAAGCTCTTCCGCTAATTATTAGTATAAAAGATTCTGCCTTGATGATGAAACGTCCATACAGAAACATTTTCAAATTGATTATGAAACATCTCTAACACATGCAATTTAAGTTCTAACATGATGACAACATGGCTGTTCTCGACAAACACTGTCTTAGACTTATTTAGTTGGTCAACAGAATGACACACACACACACACACACACACACACATACACAGGTCTAAAAAGTTAATTGAGAATATTTTCGAAAAGTAGTGTTACAGCAAAATTCGACCAATTTTCCATAGAAACAAATATTTCCAATTATCTTTATTAATAAGACATTTCGAAAATGTTCTTTAATAACGTTTTAGGCATATATGTATTCTGCTTACCTATATATTATAAAGTTTAATTAAAATCTTTTTTCGCTTTCGCAAAATAAGTTTGTATGAAATGCCGTACGTCGTAACATCTCGTCTAAACCCCGTATTTCACTCACGTGACACCAAAACATTCGTCCCTACTCACTAGTTCTTAACGAACTTAAGACGAAATACAGCCACCTACATATCCTTATACAAAGGTATACCACCACGATCAATCCAGGGTGGGCAGGGGAGACAATGATGTGACAGGAATGCATTCCGGGCATGCTTCGGGCGCTCGGGATTTCTCGGGACACTTCGGTTTATTGCCTTGCTTGAAGACAATCTGGGAGTGAAGTTTGAGTGGTGTAGTTTAGGATAGTTGTGATTTGGTATTGTTGATGGGCAATCAAGTTATGTTATGGAAAAAATCTTCGCATAATCTAGAAACACGCAATGTGTCAACCAAGTTCGTTACACTTAATAACTTACTAACTAATTTTATTTTGTCTTAAAATGAATTTTTATTTATGCACCTACAAAAGTTTTTCAAATTTCGCATATTTTGGGGGATCTGGGGAGATCTTGCCCCAAAATATGCGAAATTTGCCACCAATATTTAACTTGTTAGTTCAACATCTTCACAATTAATCACTGACAAAAAAGCTAAGAGATCACACTAAAACAAACCAATTTACGCCATTTCGAAACAACATATTGTTACTACATCAAAAATAAATAAACAACAAGAATTCACACCGCGCCACACTAAAAATAACAAAAGACAAACGAAAACAATATCCAATCAAAACGAAAACAAGTAAACTAACATTTGACCTACAACCAACAAGTTAGCAATCGATAGATAACAGTTCCCTATGAACTGTTATCTAAGGAGACCGGGTTCCAATGGTCCAGGGTAGGGATGTGACGGAGATCATCTTAGTGAACGTGGTGAAAGAAAATAAGGAAACAATGTTTCTTTCAAGGTTCAAAACCTTGACCTCTTGGTAATCAAATATTAGACCGAGTTTCACAAAAAACAGTTTTGTGGTTTTCGTACCTTCTAGGCTTCTAGTCCGAGCAGTTGCTCAGTTGATGTACTCGTATATCGGAAGCAAAAATTTCAACAAGGTTGAACCTTCAATACATCAAAGTATTTTCGCTTAGGAGCTTATTTTTTACTTTTTAGATCTCCGTTAAAAATCCGCAAAACGTTAAATATGCGTAAGTGCGATACTTTGCGGATGCTCCGCATTTGCAAATGCGGACGCATTTCCGTTACAACACTAGTCCGAGGGGACTCCATAAGGAAGCCAAAACAGGGGTGGCAGGGGAGGGAATTAGTGGCGCTTCATTGGATCGCAATTAAAAGAGGAAAGTCTACGGATGTGATATGGAGTTCCCGGGCACGGGTGAAAGAACTTGGACTAATTCTTGATGACGCCAATCGATTTGGGGAAAAGTTTTTGTGGCGTGTTTAGGTATCGTGTCCGCTTGCTTAGACTTTTTTGATATTATTAAAAAGGTCACGTTTTACCACTATCTCACCTGATGGGTAGTGATGAAAATGCTTATTTTGATAAAATAAAATAAAATTCGTTAATTTTCTTAAGTAATAATTATACTGTAGATCCCCAATAATACTAATCCCACAAGTATTTAAACAACTTCACATTATCTTACTGCAGGCACAAATCAATAACCGCATACATTCACACACAACATAGCAAACAGCAATTTCCATTTCACATTAGCAACCCCAATTATATGTCCATAGTTCTTGAAACAATACCAGCAGTAAAACTGAAGTCACCAACGTTACGTGTAAGATTCTAATAACGTATTCAAACAACATATTACAAAGGTGAGTAATGATAGCAATCTGTTGGAAATAAAAAAAAATGCGAACTATTATATATTAACTGTAACAAAATACATTGAGAGAAAGTAATAAGATGGTGATTTTATACCAGAATTTAACGTATTTTTCTAGTAATACCAATGCCACAAGTAATTAAACATTTTCACATTCTCTGGTGACTCACATACTCGCATCAGAAATCAATAACCTAATACATTCACACACAACATAGCAAACATAGCAATTTACATCTCATATTAGCAACACCAATTACATGTTATAGTTCTAGAAAAAAATACAGCAATAAAATCGAAGCCACCAACGTGTAAGGTCCTTATAACGTGTTCAAACAACATAATCCAATGGCGAGTAAAGATAGCGATATGTTTGCTGTTGGTTTTAATCCTGGAAATGACGTGAACCCTGAATCCTTGAAAATCATACTTTTCGTAGCTGTAACAAAATACATTGAAAGAAAGTAAAAAGATGGTGATACTATATCAGCATTTACAGTAGTTTTTTTGTAATGCCAGTACCACAAGTAATTAAACAATTTCACATTCTCTGGTGACTCACATACTCGTATCAGAAATCAATAACCTAATACATTCACACACAACATAGCAAACATAGCAATTTACATCTCACATTAGCAACCCCAATTACATGTCATAGTTCTAGAAAAAATTACAGCAATAAAATCGAAGCCACCAACGTGTAAGGTCCTAATAACGTATTCAAACAACATAATCCAAAGGCGAGTAATGATAGCAATCTGTTGGCTATAAATCCTTAATGGCCTATCGCTTGTCCACCGCAGTTGAGGCTGATGCAGCTAGGTGAGGCTAGGTGGGACGATAGTGAAACGGGTATTTTGCGAGATTGTGTTTTATTGAGGTGATATTTTTGCTAATGTAATCTTAAAGAATACTTACTTCATTATTTGTAAACGCTTGTTTCTCCTTTGGTTGTATATGTATTTAGTATGTTAAGAGACTGATCATTTTTATTGTACATGACCTAAATGCTTATCAAACAATTTGGAAGGGCTTATTTCCTGATAGGGACAATCTGGGAGTTAAGATTGAATGGTTACTTCTAGGAAAGCTTGCTCAATCGTCACTTACATCATATATTTCCATCAGGTGAGATTGTGATCAAACGCGAACGTGTCAATAAAGTAAAGAAAAAAAAATACACATTAAATCATATCAAAAACTGAAACTTCTCTTATATAATAGTTGCTTTAAATAAACGATCATCAAGTCCACCGTTGATGTCAAGTTTGCTATATCGAATGATGTCCATTATAATTTAATTACACAAAATTATGGGTATAATACTGCTATTAATTCAACCTAATATTTAAATAATTGCCTGTTTAATTCGTGATACGTAAGATATTAAAGCCTATTCATATAATAATATCGTACCTAAATGTAACAGACTAAGCCCAAAGAAATTTGAAGCTCTAGATATTGAGAATATAGTAACAATTTAACAGCAATACAATGTCGATTATGAAAAAATAAAAAATGTATGGGACTGACAAGCACTATCGAAATCTCACACAATAACCTGATTATTTTAAATTAACCTATAAATATAGAATTACACTTGTTCTAGAGATTCTTTACAAAACTTCACCTTACAACATTCGTTTTTGTTTTATCGCATATCTATCGTTCATCCACATCGCCCCTCGCGTAGGCCGTAGCCTGCAGGCTCCGCCGTCGATACGCGACTGAACTTTCACCAGCCGTCCGCGCCTCCAGATACCTGCAGATTTATTCCTCAAATACTTCTTAAGGTAAGCAGGCTCGACTGATAAGAGTGTCTCTTGGTGTTAGGGGTTTTTAATGTGATTCGGGTTCGTTTTTGTTTTGGAAAAGTTTGGTGGATTTTGTCGTGATTTTAAGTTTATAGTTGTCTTATGTCTTGTCTCAAGTAGTCTTATTTTCTAATTTGTAAGCTTACTTTTTGGGCCGGTCTCGGCGAAGCCGTCCATCCTCTGGTACCCATTGCATAGAGAGTTTAGCCCAGCGGTCACTATGCACGCGCCCGGTGTGACCCACCCAGTCCCACTTCAGCCTGGCAGCTTTTTTGCCCACATCTATGATACATGTTTTTGAAGACAGCGTAGTGTTCCACACTCTATCAATTCTTTTTAAACGTAGAATACTGCGCTCCATTGCAGAAAGCGAGATGATCAGGTGGGGCACCATAGGCTATTTAAAAAAAAAAGTTTAAAAAAAAAATCATCTGATTATTTCTAGATATTTACTTTCCGACGTTATAACAAAATGGGAAACTCCCAGCTGTGATTTGAAGATTTTCGTTACGAGTAGTTAGAAACCAGTAAATCGAACTCTACTCTTGCCAAGAGTTATCATGTTAATCAGTTACTGGGTTGTGGAGGTCAAACGCAGATAGGCAGTCGTTTTATGTAAAATTCTGATGCATTGCTGTATTTTTCAGTACCTAGTTTTTTTATTTGATTTATACTAAATCTATTTTCATGCATTACTAAATACTTTGAAACAACAAGTAAGACTAATAATCACGAAATAATGTTAAATTATACAAAAAAAAACATCCGCATTGCTGTCAATGGCAAACGCGCCCAGAACATTGGCAGCATTGCCGCGTTGAATGGCATTGCTGATTCTTTGGCCAAAGAAAAGAATTGCTGTTTTTGATTAGACTGGAAGCCAACCTCAACATTCTTGGGAAAAGGCTAAGCGACGAGACGCCCTTAATTTGCTAAACACTTCCCACAAAAAAAAAATGTTATTTACAAACACTGTTTTTTTATTAGTTGTATTTAAGGCAAAGGCTAGGCAAGGCTTGTTATTTGCAAATCATCATCTACCTAGGTAGATGATGATTTGACTAGTCTTTTTTCAACTATATTGGGGTCGGTTTCCTGTCAAGCCGGATTTAGCTGAATACCTGTATTTTATACGGAGCATTGAACCCTAAAATATTAAACCCAGTAATGTCATATCATGCCCCAGCATAATCGTGCATTACATCACATGCACGACTCAGCACCGAACTGCACCAATCCGCACAATGACGATTGAATTTCCTTAAAAAGTAGTTTTAAACATTAAAAATCATTCTTCATTTATTTATTTTTTGTTAATTTTAACTTCAATTAATTTAAGCTCCGCGTTGTTGTGATTTAAGTAAAATATTTTTTTTTATGTAACATAAAAACTAACCAAACAGAACTACAAACAGCTTTGTCTCCATTTGTCTCCATAGATATCACGAAAACTCCAAATCACAAAAGCACAACAAATCCATAACCACCAGTTCCCACCCACCGCAGCAACATAACCCCCTAATAAAATATGAAACCCAGTAATAATGTCGTACCAAATCCCAGTATAATCGTGCATTACATCACATGCTCGACCCGGCACCGAACTGCTCCCACCCAGTGACAGCCGCGCCGCCGGCAGCCCGCACAATGGCGATTGTTCTCGCATTGATCATTAGATAGTGGTTGAACTCCTCCTGCTAAATCGTATGTTATTATTTATGCTGCTTCAAGCCTAACGACCTGCGCTTGCGCTGCGAATGGTGGGGGTATCGCTTGTTAAGTATATAGTTTTGTTTTGTTTTGTGTTGTTGCTATGTGTTGTTTTATGTTGCGGTTGAGTTAAATGGTGGTAATGAAAAGTGATGCGTTCTACATGGCATGTCAATGATCGAGACAAAATGCTCTCAATCATATGCCTAGCCTTTTCCCAACTATATTGGGGTCGGCTTCCAGTCAAACCAGATTCAGCTGAATACCAGTGTTTTACGTGGAGCGGCTGCCTACCAGACCTCCACAACCCATTAACTGGGTAACACGGTACTTCTTGGCAAGACTGGAGTCAGATTTACTGGCTTCTGACAACCCGTAACGACTGCCAAAGATCTACAACGATCTACAAAGATCTACGGTTGCCAGGACCAACGGCTTAACGTGTTTTCCGAGGGACGGAGGAAACTCGTTATGTTAAGATGATCACCCATCCACAGACCAACCTTAGCAAGCGTTGCTTAACCTTAAAGATCGACTCATGCGGCTGTTATTATTTAGCCACAAGCTCCTCAGACAAAATGCTTACAATATGTACGAATAAATCGACTCGTTATTTGAGCGCACAGGTACAAGAAGGTGGAGCAATCACATGTATAAAGTCTCTGTGTTTTAAAAACAAATAAACAACAAAATCTAATTATAATTTTGAGTAAAATTGGTAACTGATATAAAAATAACACATTTGCGTGTCTATGATAGTTATGTATATCCTTAATAACGATAGTTTTTGCTGATTCGCGAGTCGATTACCGGAGATAGGTTTATATTTTGTTAATGTTAAATTGATATTTAATACGAACAGTTTCTCTTATTTTCACAAAAGATTAACATTGCCAATTGTACAGTTTCAAGACAGACAAAAAACCCTGAAAACCGCATGACGAATGGCCATTGTTTATGACTAGATCCATCAAAATTTTGCTGTCATCTATTCTAATCTGACTACACAGACATTGAACAGGATGTGAACAAACTATAGTTACCTACGTTGTATTTATACTGACCACACATAATCACATATAATTTGTTGTCAATCGAACGAACGACGATCTTTGACATTGAATCAAAAATCCAGCGGTAAAAAGACGAAAGAAAAAAAAAAAGCCAACAAAATAATTTGACAAAAAATAAGTCACGACGAAAAATCATTGGTTGTTCTGTGATTACGCCTGATTACTAGTCTCCGATAATGGTGTCGAACAGCCATTTTATCTAGGACTATATCGTCCCTCTGAATGACCGCGAACTTAGGTTATAAAGGGAAGCTGTATGTACTGATTGGGGCTCTTTACAATCTGGTTTCTGAAAAGGTTACCGAGCAAAACATATGTCTGACAAGCATTGACGGTGGTACAAAAGACTACCTTGTAAGTCAGAGGCGTCACGAGAAATCACGTTCAATGTTGATTGTGTGTAATTAGAGGCGCAAATTAAATAAATTAAAAGATAGATTTTTTGGTAGCGTGTGTTGTCGAGGAATGTCAATGTCGCAATCCATTTGATTTGTTTCGTGAAGATGATTGATCCGTGTTTGTTTGAGTAAATTAATTTATTGGTTGTTAATTGTTTAATTTATTTACTTATTCAATTTATGTTTCTAAAATTTTATTCCAATGCATTGTTTCAAATAACACTTCTTCAAAATACTCGTCTACATCAAAACATTCGATACAATTCGAATAGACAAAACACCTTTTTATCCTCAACCAATTTTCGATCAAAGCGTCACCATTAAAGTTTTTTTAATAACCTCAAAGTACTTCAACGAAGGTGTACAATTAAAAACATCGAATGAAACGCCGCTAATTACCAAAAAAACAATAAAGTTCGGAAGACATTAGACGATTGGCTTCGATATAGAGAAATTGACATAATGCCGATCAAAGGCGGCATTCGCTTTCAATAAGGCAGATTGACTAATAATGAACGTAGCTCGTAATCGGGATCGATCTGTCGTGAGAACTTCAAACCGTTAACTAAGACTTTTACAACTATTGATTCGGGCTTTGAAGTCGGCGAGAATATGGGAAACGACAAAAGCTAAAATAAACTAGATCCACCTCTGAATTACATAATAAAGATAACAAAAATACTCTAAGAAATAATGGAGAAAGTGGTAATAAATTGCATGATTGATACTCAAGAACCACATATTCAAAAATGTACATGCTTAGTAAGAATATTTAAATCTCGCCCAGTAGCTAGATTAAGATAAAAACGAAGCTACAGAACCTTTTTTATCTAGTCTAAGTGCAGTAGATGTAAACCTAAAGAATAAGATACAGATCGGAGGTCAGGTGTTAATTCAAGCGATGGAGTCACACTTTGATCTTGTTATCGAATATTTGATCGCAATTTTTTCATCTCAGTACTTATTGGCCAAGAATTTCATGACAAATCCGAACATGACATCACCTTAGGCAATATCAGTGTTGATACAATTATTTTGTATCGGTATATAGTTATGACTGTCCATATTGTTTTAGTAAAGTTCAATACCAGTTTGCTTTATTGATTAAGTAGTGGTAAAAGCACTGTTGATTATGGAATCGTCTCACTACATACAAATGAAATAAATGGAAGTTATTTTTCCTTTTTCTCTCTGTTTTAAACAAACCAGTTTAGGTCACTTGCATCAGCTGTGAAGCAGGGTAAGTATTTCTTTTTTTTCTTTCTTAACTTGCCAGAATGTGTGCTGTAATATCTTATAAAGTGACTTCATAAGAAGACGCTCCCGCTCCGCTACCATCAAGATCACGGGCCCTACATCTAACAGCGACTTTTACAACAGATACACTCAAAAGAAATCCACCTATTTTGAATTCGTCACGCAATTTGTCAATCAATTTGCCGTCACCGCTCCATAGATCGTCCAAACTCCATTATATGTCAATTTATATACATAAAAAATAACTCTTTGCGTTCGCCGCTCGCATATTAATTCCTATAAAATTAATTGCGATGACAAATCCATTAATTTAAATTGCCCACAACTGGTTCCGTCATCAGATAAGTTCGTTCGTTTACAATTTTATAGTGCTGCTTTTAACTTTTGATCTTTAAGTGTTGAGGTGATGTGCATGGATGCAGTTTTCGTCATTATGTCTTCTTTGTTAGATTGATTTAAACTTAATGTGGGAGTTTTAGCTTTGGTAGCATTAATATTGTTTTTGTATATTCTCTTCCAAGTGTCATACAGTGACGTTGTTATCTATTTTTGTAGATTTTTCTGGCTAATTTTGCTGCATTTTTTTGCATGTTAAATAAAACATCATTTTTAGATCTTATTTACAGTATTGTCTTTGGTCGAGGAGCTTGTGGCTAAATAATGACAGCCGCACGGGTCAATCTTGAAGGTTAAGCAACGCTTGCCATGGTTGGTCTGTGGATGGGTGATCATCTTAACAAACCGAGTTTCCTCCGTGCCTCGGAAAGCACGTTAAGCCGTTGGTCCCGGCTGTCATTTGTAGATCTTTGGCAGTAGTTGTGGATTATCAGAAGCCAGTAAATCTGACTCTAGTCTTGCCAAGATGTACCGTGTTACCCAGTTAATGGATTGTGGAGGTCTGGTAGGCAGCCGCTCCACGTAAAACACTGGTATTCAGCTGAATCTGGTTTGACTGGAAGCCGACCCCAATGTAGTTGGGAAAAGGCTAGGCAGATGATGATGATGATTTGCAGTATTATCTTTGGTAGGTACTTCCAGCGATAAAAACCGTTAATCAAATTATAATCTCCGTGAACCAATCTGAACAAATTATAATTTTATGACATGTTCAATTTTGTTTTCCTAAAAGGTAATATTGGACTACATTTTCGATTCGATTACTGATATCTATACCCATTAGCAATATATATCAGTACGCCAATTTAAATTAATAGCTTTATTAATTTCAAAGTAATTAAGTGATACAAATAGATGAACAAATGTATCATTCTTTGAGTTAGATTTTCATCTGTATTCTGTTCAGTATAAAGTTAGTTTATGTAAAAGAAGAAAGATCATTACATTAGTGTCTTTATAGTATGCATTTGTATGTTGTTTTGATCCGATACATAAAATCAAGTAGTTTTCCGATACGTACTATAGCTACAATTTTCGCTACAATAGGGAAGATGCAAATACAGAATTTATGAGACTTTTCTCAGTAAAATGTTAAAAAAGTATAAAATAAAGGCCATGTCAACGTTTTTATTTTGGTTAATATCGGTTTTTAACATAAATAATGAATAAAAGTAACGTGAAACGGAACGTATTTAAAAACAACAATCAGCGTTTAGTGACGTATCTGCTGTTATGCCAACGAAAAGGCACCCTTATGTCTTTGAGTTAGGACAGTTTTTGACCAGTGATAGACACGAGTGACGCCATCGTCCGTTTTCGCACGAACCTTTAAACTGTCGGTTTCAAAACGCAATTTTGGCACTAAATTAAAGCGTTTTCATTTCTTATTTATGTGGATCTAGTCTATTCTAGATGGAGTTCTTTAAAATTAAAGCATTAATAGAAATATTGCATGTTCCCTATTCCGTAAATATCAATAACAATGACATTATATTTAAAATACTATATTTTTACGATCACAACGTGACAAGATCTTCATCTCTTACGACTATTGTGATAGAAATCATGTGTTTTACTGTTATTTCATCCATTGACCCCGATAGGAATACCGTCACCTTCACGAAAATAATTATTTTCTAATAAAATATTTATATATCCATCGTTATAGCTCCTAACTATTCGATATGTCCCTACAACGATGATCCGAAACGAAATGCTTGCAATTAAGTAGCATTGAGATACTATCGATATCGGTACTTATCGATTTTAACTGTCGATAAAATTGTGCGTGAATAAAGGTTTATTGGTAGGCATCATTACTATATATACCAGTGGTTTCTAACCTTTTGTTGCCCTGGGACCACTTTGTTCTTTTTTTTTGCAGGGACCAGATCCAGAGCGAAAGTGGATCGATGAACTTGACTCTTACTGGAAGCTCAGCTGGTCCGCAATAGCAGAGGATAGGCGTGTGTGAAAAAGACCCATAACGGGCAAATTTAATTAGATCAGGGGAAGATTAGAAGGAAATTTACCTGTGTTAATCGAAAAATAAACTAATGTTCGAACAAATTCAAGACTTATTCTTTAAAATAAAAAGAGATATTGTCATAGAAAATTCCACATTTCTGATTGAAACCCAAAATCAATTTGCATCAGTATTAGTTTTCAGTTGATAAAATAGACATTTTGAAACTTTCGCGTACCATATTTTATTTCTTCCGGACCACAGTTTGAGAACCAATGTTACGAGTATATACTATTACCATTTTAGTTTCAAACGTTTTAGTTATTAGTTTGAATAATATTTTTTAGAAAGTGCCAACTCGTTTTTTTTTCTTACTTTTTATTCGATTTGCAAACGGTGCAGTTTTTCTTAATAGTTCGATAATGAAGAGTTACGGCTACATAAAATATCATCGATCGTCTCGATAGAAGGAAAAATACTGAGATGTCTTTTTGTGGCGAAACTATTATTTTTTATTATTTTCACATAATATCGGTCGTGACATTTTAAAAGTTTATTTTGGGAAATTACGATTTTAGCTGTACTTTATTGTTGGATTTTATTTGTTTCAATCTGTTTTAACTGGTCAGTATTCAGTGTAAGATATTTGACATCAAAGAAGTTTCACTTGCAACAGAACAAAAAACTATAGTATTTTTTTTTTAATCTTAAGAACCGTAATCGATCCCAATAGGAATAGTTACTTGATTACGGTAGCTACGATTTTTCGATTTTCACATAACTTTTATTTTCAAGTAAAAACATGGCTATTTGACAAAAACAACAATAACATACTAACAACATAATTATGGATCTTCGTAATTTGATCTGAAATAAAATATTTATCTTATTATGACAGATTCTGTACCGAAAACTAGTAAAACAGTTGTTTTAATAATTGTCCAATGCCTAACAACAGAACTTGTTATTAAATCTATTGAGTTTCGTAGTTATGTAAGTGTGCATAGACAAAAGATCAGAGGGACTAAAAAGGCCACTTTAGGAAAATCATAATATTAAACACAGAACAATCTGTCAAATTTAATTTTCATCTTTATCGCTAATGCATTAGGTTCAAGGTTGATTGGAAAAAAATTACAGTGACGGGTAGCGCGATTTGCTTTCTGATTCTGCTAAAGTGATTTTTAGACCCGCAGATTTTGAAAACCTACCACAGTCTGTATTTCTAACTTTTAGTAGGACCATAGGCGTAATTGCCAAAGACAACACGTGTGGAAGATGAGTAATACCATTTTGGGCCATCGTGCTATCAAAACATGTTTTTCTAATAAATTTTAATAATTAGAAATCGTGTTGTGCAATCTACATACATGTCATGCGTCAATTAACTCTGGTGTTTATAAAAACCAATTTGTAGAAAGTTCGTCTACTTGACAAACTAGTCAATATTAATTGAAGTTCCATGTCCATTTTAGTTATAATTCGTGATAGATGTAAACATATTTATTGAAAGGTAAATGATATTTGAGTGCAGCAGTGGCCCGGTGGTAATGGCTGCGACTTACGAGTTGTAGGTAAAGAACCCAGGCAGGCGCTTTACTTTGTGTCCATTAACTTCATCACCACTGCTCTCAAAGTGGTAAAGGAAAACATCGTGAGGAAACCGGCATATCTTAAAACCGAAAATTCGAAGACATGTGACATCTACCAACCCGCACTGGGCCCGCATGGTGGATTATAGCCCACTCCCGCTCGAAAGAGAGGAGGTCTGTGTCCCAGCAGTGGGAACAATATAAGGCTGATGTTATGTAAATGATATACCTAAAAGTTTTTTGGGTACAGAAAAACAAATTATGTCACTTACCTTTTCGGTTTTAAATGTGACCTAAGACAGAATCCCCCTATCTTAGTAGGTACATAGGTACAGGCTTACTGGTAATTCAGTGCTTCCTTCAAGTTAGTGGAGTAGATTTCTTGTATTTAATATTTTATGAAAGTCACGTAGAACACTTAAAAATCGATAACTCAAGAACAACTCCATTTGGCCACCAGGTAGATGAGGTCAAAATCGTTGCAAATCACCTCTTCAACATCCCATTAAAGCAAAGTACTCCATTCTTATTCAGAGGAGCTCGTGACTAAATAATAACAGCCGCACGGGTCGATCTTCAAGGTTAAGCAACGCTTGCCAAGGTTGGTCTGTGGATGGGTGACCACCTTAACATAACGAGTTTCCTCCGTGCCTCGGAAAGCACTTTAAGCCGTTGGTCCCGGCTGTCATTTGTAGATCTTTGGCAGTCGTTACGGATTGTCAGAAACCAGTAAATCTGACTCCAGTCCTGCCAAGAACTAACGTATTACCCAGTTCATGGGTTGTGGAGGTCTGGTAGGCAGCCGCTCCGCGTAAAATACTGGTATTCAGCTGAATCCGGTTTGACTGGAAGCCGACTCCAATATAGTTGGGAAAAAGGCTTGGCAGATTACTCCATTCTCAGCCTGTAGGATACGAAAACGCATTGAACCCCAATCTCTTCAAAGTTAGAGTGAACAGGCCGAGGCTTCTACTGGATAAGCTCACTTCATCGTCAACTTTGTCAGTGTCGCCTCGGACCTCTGACCTACGGGGCCCACACTCTAAGCCCGAAGCCCATAGCAACGGCCTGTAACGACGTGTATTTTCTACTCCGTTTCACCAACGGACTCAAGATTAGTCCCAAACGCGATTTAAGAATGAATGACGATACGATTGAACTGACATATCCTGTTGTTATTCATTCTTAGTGGTTAAGTGGTACGAAATAGAAAACGCAGAAACTACGGAATTCTGGCTTAGAGGTTAGGCCCCCCACTAGAGTCAAGAACAAACCCATGAAATGTCAAGAAAAAAAAAAATTCGTAGCAATTTTTGACTATATCCTTTTTCCAAAGCCATTGGATTTAAATTCTGAGTACATTTATTCTATTTCTACCATTAGTATATTGTGGAATGTTTAATCGATATTTCAATACACTATTGTGATTTTAAATGATCAGTTATCATGGTGATTATTATATGTAGTTATCCTTGGCTGTAAGTTGTATACTGGTAACCTTTCATTCAACATTTTAAGGACTAACCTGAGAAATGTTATCGTACAGAAGAATACTAAAATTTTCTTTACAATGAAGTTGCATTTAATTCCTCAAGCTATAAGCTGGTGGTCCCGGCCGCCAA
Source organism: Lacanobia oleracea (assembly GCA_950371165.1). NCBI lineage: Eukaryota > Metazoa > Arthropoda > Insecta > Lepidoptera > Noctuidae > Lacanobia > Lacanobia oleracea. The sequence goes on along the minus strand of OX493405.1, from coordinate 16,768,011 downwards.
ATGGCGGTCGTCAAATAAACCATGTCAGAGGCCCTTGAGGCGGTTTAGAAACTTTGACACTTGGGTGTTTGGGTCGTTAGACCATACCACACGGTAAGAAGAATAAGAATTTCTTCTAAATTAACCTGCACCCCTTGCTTAGTAAATAAGTCATCGCAAAGATTGAAAGATACTATCCCAAGTCCATTTGGCCAATTCTATTCTGTTACTTAAGCATTAAGGCCAAAACCATTGCTTTCTTTTAGACATCGCGTAATCCATCAGCCTCTTGAAATATTTCGAATTTAGAACGCTATCTACTCTTTTGTCTTATAAATTATTTAAATAGAGAACAATGTGTAGTCAGATGCGCCTTTTGTTTACTTGTAGGAGCTATTGTCGGAAGCACTTACCGTAAAATTACCCATCTAACCACCACGTACACTATGTGGTATATAATGTACCAAGCCTATTGTCTCTTGCAACGAGTCCGCATTGCGCATATTCCATTGGACGACTCCGTTCTGTCAATTTCATGAAGCGACAAATTCATGTACCGTAACATCCGCGGCTTGTGTGCCACAGCATACATCATGCTCGACTATGAATATGTAGTGCCTCAATTTTTGTGATTGGCTTTTGTTCTTTTGTAATTACTCTGTGGTAAGGCTGGGTGTTCTAACAAATTTTCAATTGCGTGTTCTAGAATCAGTTGCGAAACTGTGTCATCTTTATTCTCTTGTTGGTTAGTTCTATTTTTGTGTTTGCTGTTGTTTTGTGAGCGGTAAATGTATTTTGGTTTGATGTAAGTGTCAGTAGTCACGGTAAGGTGGTTGCATGTTGCTTCACCGAGGTTGCTAAAGCTGTCGTAGATAATGTGCTGTGTTGATGATTACACTGATATGTGTAACGGACTATCTTTACGTGCACTGAGTCCGTATTGAGCGATATTTCTTTTATTCTGTTGGCTGTACCATCTATTAAGTTGGTAGTGCGTAAATTGCAATTAAGAAGATTTGTTGAATCGTAATCTCTTTGATTGGGTTCGCAATGTGTATCTAACTCGGGTGTATAATTATGTTGTGTGTGTTGTTATAGTTTATTTAAGATTTGCTCGTCACTAAATAACGTAGTGGTTTTGATTTGATTGTCATCATTTACCTTGCATGTTTGGTTAGTTTGCAGTCCAAAAAAATATGCGACAGAATATGGTTATTTTTCAAATCGTTTAGTTATAATATCTAATGTGAACTCTCTTTTAATAAATTCATTTATTTGATACTGAATTTTCTTTTAATAAATTAATCTTTGACAATATTGTTCTAACTTCAGCTGCAGCAAATTAGGCATGAAACGAACCAGTCCATTGAATATCGTGAGACAATTTTAACATTCGACATAAAATCAAATTCCAACAAAAGAAGGAGCTAGACGTCCATGAATCATTTCAAAAATCGTCAAAATTCACGATTCCTCAGCAATCAAACACATTCCTGCAACACAAAATGAAAGACACGCAGTAACGATCTCAATAAAACAAAGGAAAGTATTTTGTCAAAAAAGCGGAGTTGTCTCGCTTAAGGGCGCTTGAAGCGTGTTATTATGCAGATCCGACACCGTCGCCCGTGGGGACCGACGACGTAGAGTACCAGGCTTACATGGAGTACAAGGACAAAATAATAAAGTTAAACAAGACTTAGAAAAATAACACAAAATTAGATGATATTGAGGAACATAGTAAAAGAAAGCTGAGGAGCTCGTGGCTAGATAATAACAGCCTCACGGATCGATCTTCAAGGTTAAGCAACGTTTGCCAAGGTTGGTCTGTGGATGGGTGACCATCTTAACATACCGAGTTTCCTCCGTGCCTCGGAAAGCACGTTAAGCCGTTGGTCCCGGATGTCATTTGTAGATATTTGGCAGTCGTTACGGATAGTCAGAAGCCAGTAAATCTGACTCCAGTCTTGCCATGAAGTACCGTGTTACCCAGTTTATGGGTTGTGGAGGTCTGGTAGGCAGCCGCTCCTCGTAAAATACTGGTATTTAGTTAAATTCGGCTTGACTGGAAGCCGACCCCAATATAGTTGGGAAACGGCTAGGCAGATGAGTAAAAGAAAGCCTATAGAAAATCGTTTCGTCGATAAAGTGGAGCTATCGAACGAAGATTTGGAATACCAGGTTTACATGGAATACAAAGGACGATGGGAAGGAAGGAAAGAGTAAGACAAAAATAATGGTTTACTGGAGGAAAAGAAAAGAGGAAAGAAAACATATGTCGACTTCGACATCGCTACCAAACCGGATGTTACGCTAGCCTATCTATACTAATATATAAAGCTGAAGAGTTTGTTTGTTTGTTTACTTGAACGCGCTAATCTTAGGAACTACTGATCCGATTTAAAAAATTATTTCAGTGTTAGATAGCCCATTTATCGAAGAAGGCTATAGGCTAAATATCATCACGCTAAGACCAATAGGAGCGGAGCAGTAATGACAATTGTGATGTAAACGAAGTTGCGCGGGTCAACTAGTCAATAATAATCATGTAAGAAACAAATAGTGAAGTTGGAAAAAGTGAAGATTCAAGATTCAAAGCATTTATTTTAAATAAACCATTTACAGGTAGGTACTTTTGAATGATCAAAGTCGGTCAGTCAAAAACATGAAACTATTTGCACGTTCAAAGGCATAGATCTCTGGAGAAGAATGTGCAAGTAACTCCACGGACTCTCTTTTAAATCATAATATGTATAACAAAAATCAAGGTTGCATTATCCTTGTTGAAGCAACAAATAAAAGCCAATTTGGTTTTAGAGCCAATCTAAACAAATCTAGGTCTGATGGAAAAATAATTAATAAAACATTCAGGTAATGCATCATGGTTACGTTATATTAACTTGAATTGATATTATTAGTATAAACGGCAACTGGTAGAGCCATTTCTATTAATAAAAATAAAATTGCAAACGTCTTGTTAATAGTCAAGTAGTATTCATAATTATTTTTTTAAAACTTACGTTCTCATGGTAGTACTATCAACAATATCCAGGAACAATAAATCAACAAACGCATAGACTGACTTAAATATGTACATAATCAAAAGAAACACTAGTTAAAAGGGTGCAGACAACATCAGGAAAGGACTGGAATATAAAATCTTTCATTACTGTTGAAAGTACTAAGAACGGTCCAGTAACGCCACCTGTCAGCTTAGATATTAACTATCCGAGTAACTAGCGAATGTCTAGCCTTTGATGTAATTTATAACCGACATTTTGATCGCCTGGCTTGACAAGACGTCCAGTCACTATACAATGGACAAGAACTTAAATATTTTAACTTAATTGACGTGTCTAGTTGACTACTTTAAATAGCTTAGGTTTTGAAGTTAGGATAAACTACCAATAAGTATCTAATATTTTGCTCGTGCGGTATGAAAATCACTATGTAATAACGCTGTCAAGTTAGATGATCAGTAACTTCCGCCATGTTTGTTCTTATCATAAGGTATATCATCTGTTTGTGTATATATATCTCCGAAAAATTGCATACGTCGTAAAATTGTAAAATATCGCGTGAAATTTTAAAACACTTTTTCTTAATGGCCACTTGACATATTAGAAACTATTGAATTTGGGTGGGATTTATCCTTACGCGAAAGTAACTGTCTGTCTGTCGCACTTTCACGTCAAAACTACTGAACCGATTTAAATGAAATTTGGTATAGAGATAGTCTAGCCTGAGAAAGGGCATATTTTTTATCCCGGGATCGCGGGAGTATGTTCCCTAGGGACCACGCGGGCGAAGCCGCTGGCAGAAGCTAGTTGTATATAAAACAATTTTTTCATAATATATCGAGAAATCATTTTCTAATAAAGATTTATTACATTCTTACGGAGCCTGCAATTTTCCGGTGACATACATATACATACACGCAGGAACACATTAACAAATAAATTACTTCTAGCAGACCTGCAATAGGAGAGGAAGATTAGAAATGTACTGTAAAGAGATAAATAGGAAAATAAAACAAAAATATATATTTGTACATTCAAACAAATTTGCATAATGATAATTAAATGAAACATAAATGATACATTATCAGAAGTTCACAAAATGGAGGCCACTCCATAACATCATGTGACCAATAAAAGGCCACCTACCGAATTCATAATTTGAAATCGGAGTGCCTATTCTATTGACTTTCAAGCAACGTTCGCAATTACATCTCAGTCGTAATTTGTCAAAAAGGCTTTTTTTAAAGAATGCGAACTTTACTTTAAAATTTATTTGTAATAAAATTGTTCTTTCATTTTCATACAAAATCGCGCCATGTAACTCGTACCAAAATCTGATCTTGGGGCGGTGACGGAATGTCAAAAATTCTGCTCAAAATGTGACCATCGCCGATGTTATTCGCGTCTGATGGACGCCCGGGGACATCAAGCCTTAGTTCGCAGAAATATTTTTTGCATATATTATTACGGAGGTGATTCATCAGTCTCTAAGATAGTTTTATAGATGTGATTATTTCACTAATTGTCCGTAATTTTCTTAGATTGATCATACTTGGATGGGTAGTGAAGTTATGGTTTATCTGAAGCAAAGTACCGATTCTAAGATCGCGTAGTTTCCTGTATGCTAATTTGAATTGCACTGTAGTGACATTTTTCCTTTTGTGAATACTGTCATCATTCGCATAAACGACTTTATAGTAATTTTAAACATTTCAGAACACAATACAAATACTGTTTTTAAATTTTAGACTCAACTGTATCCACCTTTGTTTTTAATGAAGGCTTAATTCTTGCCAAATCCCTTTGAGCGATGGTATATTAATTTGTCACTATTAAAGTACTTTTATGTTACGTGTAGTAAGTAAGTAGGCAACCGCAAGTACCGTTGTAACACTGATAAAAATCACTAATCCGCCACCCAAGAGTCATTACTCTCGCCTCTATAGTGGACATTTACAGCCCATAATTAGAAAACAAAAACAGTACAAGACTCTCAAAAATTTATTCACAGAGACGTCCGCGTCGGAAAACTTTTCAACTCTAATCTTTCTATCAATCTTAGTTGTTAAGCAACGTATAATAAAAGTCGCCATCATAATTCGAAATCTTACAGCGAATCGAAGTGACCGCTACCGCCAGTGTGTGTGACCGTTCCACTACTTGCACACCTGAATAATTCATAGACTACGTAATTAAATGTCTTGCCAAGTAAAAAATAATGACACCTTCCTGTAGGATTTCTTAATATATGATTTATTATTACGTCATAGTTGAAGAGTTTGAACTTACGGGTGAAGAAATTAATGATTAGTTTGATGGGAAAAGTTGTGTAAAAATGGTTATGAAGGGAGTTTTAGTTGGTGCTGTGTTTCCGCAAAAAGCTTGGTTTGCATTAAAACAATACAGCTTTTACAAAGTGCATAATAGTAAGTGTTTCATATTTATTTTACACCAGTTTTTTTTTTGTAAGCGGTTTTCAGTGGTTATAAATAATTGAAAAAGGGGTTTTTAAGAGTTAAATAGTCTGCTATATTTAAGGGGCTTTTATGGGAATTTATAACAACGAGAATGGATCCAAGTTTTCCAAACTCGATAAGTATATAAATAAATATTTAAAAATAAACTAGTCTAATATTAAGGCTTGACTACACGTAAACGTAATTAATGAAAACAAAATAAAGGAACAGTCTCACTGCATCGACAAAAAATGTGACCTATCATTACGAAATTGAATTGCATTGAAAATACTGATTTTGTATAATTATGATGAAAAACACTATAATTGCATTAAGTGCATTTGAAATACACTGCATTAAGTTAAATGTCAAGTGCTTTATGGTATTTCCTTTATTTTTTGCGTGCTTGTTTTTTATTGTTTGTAAATGGACTTTTGTTTTGAACTTTATTATAACAAACATAAAGAATGCTTTACTTTGACGCGTTCTTAGCTACATAATAAGTGGTGTAGCTATTTTAATAAAATGAGAGTTGAGAAAAAGCATAAAGTATTTATCTTGCTTTGTAAAATCATTGATACCTATTTATTTGTCTAAAGAACGGTAGAACTTTGGGGTGCATGGGGTCTGTTACCATCTTAAGACCCAAGCCAACCTCACCTGCTAGCGGTGCACCCTGCTGTCCAACGGACGAGGCTCTGGCGAACCTGGTTTCCCTCTCGTAGGGTTGTGGGGGTCAGACGGCTGGTCGCCCCACGTAAAACCAACTTCAGCCAAATAAAATGGACAAGAAGTTGATAACGGGTACTCGGGTTAGGGCGTCGCCGCATAACGACGCGCAGGCACATCGCCCTAAACCTGCGATAAGTGGGCTAGGGCTACCGTGTCGAGTACGGGCACGGCTAAAGAGGATAGTACCCAAGAAGAAGTTCCGCTTTGCCACCTGGAACATTGGCTCCCTAACCGGATGTTGCCGAGAACTCGCGGACGTACTTGCGAAGCGTCGGGTCCAGTGCGCCTTCCTTCAGGAGACGCGCTGGAAGGGAAATAAGTCACGTGACATCGGGCAGGGGTACCGGCTAGTGTACACCGGATCACCAACGGGCAGGGGCGGAGTGGCCGTGGTGCTGTCTAGGGACCTCCAGGATGGACTCCTTGAAGTAGACCGATGCAGCGACCGGTTGATGCGAGTTAGGGTGCTGATCGAAGGGTCGGTAACGAACCTAATCAGCACCTATGCTCCTCAAACTGGTTGCTGTGAGTCTGAAAAGGAGGCCTTCTGGGATGAGTTCGAGGACGTACTACGCGCTATTCCGAATTCCGAAGGTGTTTTGGTTGGGGGGGATCTCAACGGTCACGTAGGTCAGTTTGCTGGAGAGTACGGACGTGTTCACGGTGGTTTTGGATATGGCCAGCTAAATGCAGAGGAAGTCAGTATACTCAGCACCTGCGCTTTGTCTGACCTAGCCATCGCGAACACGTTCTTTCAGAAGAAGCCCCAGCATCTTATTACGTACCGTAGTGGTGCCTACTCAACCCAAATAGATTACCTGCTGGTGAGACGGTGTCACATTGGCAAAGTTACCAACTGCAAAGTCATCCCAGGTGAAAGCCTAACGGCTCAACACCGCCTCCTTGTCCTGGACTTTGCGATTGTACCGAAAAAGAAAGTGACCGAAAAACGCAAACCCCGCACAAAGTGGTGGTTGCTTGATGGTCCTAGGCAGTCGGACTTCATCGCGGAGCTCGAGCATCTCGAGATCAGTGCTCCGCATGAGTCCGCTCAAGAGATCTGGAGTAGGATCCATTCAGCAATCACCGATGCGGGTAAGCGCGTCCTTGGCACTTCTCGTGGTGGCCGCACCATAGAAAAGGAGACGTGGTGGTGGGATGATGGGGTGCAGAAGGCGACTCGGAAGAAGAAGGTTTTATTTAAACAGTGCAAGGGTCCAACTCTCCGGATGACAGAGAGGCATATGGAGCGGCTAAGCGCGCTTGCAAAAAAGCTGTAGCCAGAGCCCGCAGCTTAAGGCTGGCGCCCTTGTACGACAAGCTGGAAACTGCGGAGGGGCAAAAGCTTATTTTTAAGCTGGCGCGTGCCCGGGAGAAAGCTGCACGGGACATTAGCAAATGTCTCTGTGTAAGGGACGCCCAGGTTAAGCTGCTCTACGATGCCCCCTCTGTTAAGGAGAGATGGTGTACATACTTCGCGGAGCTGTCTAACAAACAGCATCCCCATAACCTTCCTCCCGAACCGCCTCCTAACCTTGGAATTATTTCCCCTATTTCCCCCGACGAAACCCGCATTGCTCTTCGCCACATGAAGAACCGGAATGCGGTCGGGCCTGACAATGTGCCAATTGAGGTGTGGAAGGCGATGGGCCCACATGGCGTGGACCTTCTGACGGATCTTTTTAACCGCATCCTGATCACCAAGGAAATGCCGAACCAGTGGCGATTTAGCCTGATTATCCCTGTATACAAAGGCAAAGGTAGCGTACAGGATTGTAGTAGCTACCGCGGTATCAAGATCATGTGCCACACCATGAAGCTCTTCGAGCGCATCATTGACACACGGCTCCGTAGTGAGTGTGCTGTCTCTGAGTGTCAATATGGCTTCCGGGCGGGTAACAGCACCATGGACGCAGTATTCGCCTTACGGAATCTGGCTGAGGCTTACAGAGAGAGAAGGAGAGCTTTGCATATGGCCTTTTTAGACCTGCAGAAGGCCTTCGACTGTATACCTCGGCAGTCCATCTGGTGGGCACTGCGCTTCAAAGGCGTTCCCGAGGCCTATATTGACATTATCAGAGACATGTACCGCGATTCCGTGTCCTCTGTCCAGACCGATGTTGGCGAATCGAATGGCTTCCCAATATCTGTTGGCGTTCACCAAGGCTCGGCTCTTAGCCCGTTCTTGTTTAACGTAGTGCTCGATGTAGTTACGGCAAACATCCAAGATAAGCCCCCATGGCTAATGATGTATGCCGATGACATCGCCCTCGTTAATCAGAACAAAGCCCATCTTGAGCGCAAAGTCAACATTTGGAAGGACACGCTTGAAAACGGTGGTCTGAGACTAAATGTGGCGAAGACTGAGTACATGTCCTGTGGCGGCACGGATTCAAATAGGTTCATCCGAATAGGTTCGGACCTGATCAGAAAGTCCGATACGTTCAGGTACCTTGGATCCGTGCTGCACGAGTCTGGCAACGTGGACGACGATGTCCAAGCACGTATAGGCGCGGCTTGGGCGAAGTGGCGCGAGGTAACGGGCGTTGTATGCGACCGCAAAATGCCTCCTAAGCTCAAGGGGCAGATATATAAATGCATCATACGGCCTGTCCTACTGTACGGCGGTGAATGTTGGCCAGCACTAAGCACACACACCCAGGAGCTTCGCGTCACGGAGACGAAGATGCTGAGGTGGATGAGTGGCGTAACGCGATCCGATCGCATACGCAACTCTTTCATCAGAGGTAGTCTTGGTGTCCGTGACGTGGGGGAAAAACTGCAAGAGTGTCGTCTGCGATGGTATGGCCACATCATGCGCGGCCCTATGGAGTACGTTGGTCGGGGATGCATGAATATGGCTGTTCTTGGGGCTAGGTCCCGTGGTCGCCCTCGCAAGCGCTGGTTGGACGTCGTTAAGTCCGACATGAGAGCCAATGGCCTAACTGAGAAGGATGTTCAAGATCGGGCAAAGTGGAGGAAGCTAAGTAGGAAGGCGGACCCTGGCAATAGCCGGGATTAACGCCAGGTAGAAGAAGAAGAACGGTAGAACTTTGCATAATTTTGTTTTCTATCTGTACAGAATTTATTTGAGAACGTTGACGCATTGTCGCGTCGCACCGACTCGCGCCATTCTGCGGGAGCCTTAAAATCATCATCTGCCTAGCCTTTTCTCAACTATATTGGGGTCGGCTTTCAGTCTGCTGCGGCTGCCTACCAGACCTCCACAACCCATTAATACGATACTTCATAGCAAGATTGGAGTCAGATTTACTGGCTTATGACTATCCGTAACGACTGCCAAAGATCTACAAATGATAGCCGGGACCAACGGCTTAACGTGCTTTCCGAGGCACGGAGGAAACTTGGTATGTCAAGATGGTCACCCAACCACAGACCAACCTTGGAAAGCGTTGCTTAACCTTGAAGGTCGAGCCATCTAGCCACGAGCTCCTCGGGAGCCTTAAAATATGTTCTATTATTTAAAACAAAACACTCGTTATAACGTATAATTCCCGTCACAGAACATTTTATCGCCGTCCACGTAATACAAAGAAAGGAGCCTTTTTGCGAGCACACTCGAGTGTGACGTCACGTTTTTGCTCTAATCTTCGACGTTACACCTCAGTGGGTAACAACCTTAACAACAAGTACAGGCGTATAAAAAGCTCTTACATATTTATTTCAGTTTACTGGAACGTCATTGTTTTAATATTTTTACATTTGTTTAACTAGTTGTTTTTTTAAGTTAAAAGAAATGTAAAATACATTGTTTTTAATGTCAAAGCGGTTGTTACATTAATTGTGCCTACCAGCAACAATATGTAAACAATAGATGCGTTGTCCGCAATTTGAATTAGCAACATATCATCATCATCATCATTCATCATAACAGCCGAAAGACGTCCACTGCTGCGCCACGCTTGGCAGGCGGGTTGGCGATCGCAGTGTATAGTGTTGCGTTTTACAGAGAACGCTGCTGCCTATTCTCTGGTGAGTCCCTTAGTCGCTTCTTACGACACCCACGGGAAGTGATTGGATGGTATTAATCTTTTACGGCACCATACGGCACCGGCCGACGCCATACGGCACAGCAACTTAGAAAGGAGGTAACTACCGCGATCATTTATATTCCGCGCGTATACGTAGCTATCTTGATACCGATGAGTGACTGGATAGTGCAAGCACTATTTTTTAGAGCTTTGATGTTGATGCATGTCGTGTCTATATATAATACGTCATTGCTTTCCAACTATACATCTTTGCTTTGAAACAGAAAATATGCTAAGCAGAACAAATAAAACACAGACAGTAACTAAAAACAAGCAGAAAACAAAAAGCGAAATAACATACCTTTGTTAAACAATTAAAATCCAGTAAACGCTAAAAATAAGTTTGATAGATTATCCAAAACTACCTTAATGTTAGATATTGGATGAAATAGCCCCCTTAAATCACTGATGCTCTAATTAATGCTCAAATTTTAAAGGAATACTTATAATTACAGCGGATTCCTGGATTACGGTCTGTAATCTTTTGCAATTTTCTCTTAATCGTCTGAGTTTAAAGTGACCATCTACCAAAGACCTCGCGTCACTTTATAATCCCTTCGCAGAACTGGTAAATTCTTCGGGGTGTCGTGGTTTATGAGGGCCTTTTAAAAGTGGATGTTTTAAATGGTACCTCGAGACATTTGGACTTATGTGTTAATGCTAGGGCAAGATGGTAGAAATTTGATAATTCGCGGTTAGGGAAACGATCGTTTTAATAATAAGTTGGGACGAATTGTTAGTGAATTATCCTGTAGGACAGAAAATATGTGGAGTGGAACAGAAAACTAATAACAAATTTTATTTTTATTTTACTACAACGTTTTCAGAATTGATATTTTCGAACAATCAAAAATATGATATAATTTTGTAAAAATATTTCTTCACGCCAACTTGACCTTACAAAAGGCAAATAAATAGGTATAATAAAGTTACAATAGCATGTACTAATTGTAAGATATAATTGCGAACGATGAGGACACTTCAAGTTAACGACTTACTGAAAATTGGACGTAATTATGCATAATTAAAATGCTAATTTTCTTACGTCAAAGTCGTTCACATTGCAGATTTTTCTGTAAACTACCTAGGTATTTGTTCAGACTTAGATTTTATACCTAGCAATTATGTCCTAACTTCGGGGAGTAGGTAATAAATAACAAAATACCAAAATAAACAAATGAATATGACTTGAATGGCCGTCACAATGATTGCCCGTCACATACGCAGCTCTGTCATTGTTCTACTTATTTCAAATTTAGAACGTCACACTCGAAAAACGAGCGCAAAAATGAGAATCAACTTTACATTTCACCAAAATGATTTTCAAAGTGACCTCGGCGCTTCTCCTCGGTTTTTATGGGTTAACAGCACCCAAGACAACCATTTATCATGGACCCGTCAAAATCTAATTGTGCCGCCTGGCTAACCACCGCATTGTGCCCGTAATTACGCCCTTTATTTTTTTACACAAAGAACTAAATCGACTTTAAGGATTTTTTGTTCGACGATCACCGAAAGACGCAATTTGGTCGATATTCCAAATATTTCACTGTGATATTTCATAAAAGTGATCGTCATTTTTATGATGATCCGCCAAATTCGATGATTGGATATTTTTTTTTTTGATTATTTAATAAAAAATGTGGATCGTCCGAGATGAAACGGTCGCGAGGTGATTTGTTTTTTTTCGTAAATCCATGCATTGAGGACACTTTCTATCTGCGGCGCGTACGCCACATTCTGTTCAAATTGTGTGGCCATCACTAATTGCTTGGGTTGTCGTTACGTAGACAGTAAGATTTTTAGGTTTGGATTTTTTAATTTTGATGGAAATTCACGCTACCTTTTGTATTCTAGGTACAGTCAACAAAGCTATTGGGTATGCAGAAAGCTAACTTTCAACTACTTTGTGAGCAGTAGTACTACTAAACAATGTTGCGCTGAGTAGAGTATTATTTTACAGCACAGCACACTCGTAAGTATGTCGAAAGCTTAAAAAAAATTAATGCACAAATATAAATAAAAGTATTATTTTTTCCACAGCACTGCCAATGTGCTGTGGAAAAATTTATATTTTTGCCTGTATACCGAATACCGTTTTTACACATTAAAAATTTGTTAAATATTAATTCCGCTGCATTCCTTTAAACAAAGGCAACTCTTTATTTACATAAAGTTTCAATTTGCATAAATAAATAATTTTTAAGGTAGATTGGTAGAACTCTAGATTAATAAGTATGATAGATGAAAGGGCCCGATTGCCATTTCCGGGGGGGCTCGGGCGTCCCCGCAGTCTCCAGACTAGTCCCCCAAAGATGTCGTCCTGCCAGGGCGTGCCTGAGGGTTAGCAGCATGGAACCTCATTTCACTTCCTTCTCCTCAACCTCACTCACTTTTACAATGAACAAGGGAAAAAAGAGAAAAGCTGTACAGCGGCAGCACGCCCTTTCGCATAAAGTGCACCTTTCTAACATACGAGGTCTGCACTCAAATCTCGCTGCAGTCCATCACCACCTTGAGACCGAGAAACCAGCGCTCTTGTTCCTGTCGGAGACGCAGATCGGATGTCCGTCGGACGTGTCATACCTGTCTTACCCAGGGTTTTCCCTGGAGCACCACTTCAGACCACGTGCGGGCGTATGCATGTACGCCCGGGACGACATCTGCTATCGGCGTCTCCGTTACCTTGAAGACTCCAGGTTCTCGACGCTGTGGGCTATTGTGGACACAGGCCTAGACAAAATTGTCTACGCCTGCGTCTACCGTTTGCACAGCGGTGATTTGGAGACAACTGGGCTTACACAGCACCTGAGTGAGGCGGCGGATGCGGCTCAGCAGCGGTACCCTTCGGCCCAATTGGTGTTACTGGGGGACTTCAATGCGCACCATCAGGAGTGGCTCTTCCCATACCAGTGCACAGACCATGCTGGGCGAGAGACGCGGAAGCTAGCGCTTGCGTTAAATCTTACCCAGCTGGTCCAGGGAGCAACGAGGGTACCCGATGTTGATTCGCACACTGCCAATTGCTTGGACCTTTTGCTGACAACAGATCCAGACCGCTATTCGGTGTCGATTTCTTCACCACTGGGTAGTTCCGACCACTGTCTGGTGAAGTCTGTATCCGTCTACTCCCCGCCCAATCCTAGCCCAAGAGGTACCCGGTGGGTATGGCGATACAGGTCAGCAGATTGGGATGGCATGCGATCTTTTTTCGCATGTTACCCTTGGCAGCCTACTTGCTTTTCTTCCACTGATGCTTCGTCGTGCGCGGACGCCGTGTCGGATGTGTTGCGGAGGGGAATGGAGTACTACATTCCGTTCTCTGACATAGCGAAATCTGGCGAAGCTCGTCCTTGGTTTGGTGCCGAGTGCAATCGCGCTGATGCGCTTAAGCACGCGGCGTACCTGGCATGGGTCGACGCTCGTAAGCGCAAAGCAAATGACGTGAGTCGGAGGAAGAGAGCCTTCAACAGGGCTGCCAAGTCCTGCAAGAAAGTGTTGCGGAGGGCTCGGTTTGACCACATTAGCCGAATAGGGAACAAACTTGCTTCATACCCAGCAGGTAGTAAGGCTTTTTGGTCCCTGGCTAAGTCGGTCGAATCGAACTTCTGCCGCCCCTCACTACCACCACTGCTGAGACCCGACGGGACGCTGGCCCACTCCGCTGAGGAGAAAGCGAACTTGTTTGCTTCTTTGTTTGCGTAATCTTCACGTCTGGATCCTGGTGGCGCGACGCCCCCTGCTTCTCCTGGTGGATGCGAGTCGAGTATGGCGAACATTCGCATTCATCAGAAGGACGTCCGTAGGGTACTGCGTAACCTAGACGTGAACAAGGCTAGTGGTCCCGACGGGATACCGGCAATTGTTCTGAAGACTTGTGCGCCTGAGTTGTCTCCGATATTGACACGCCTATTTCGCCTTTCGTTTGAGACTGGAAAAGTGCCGAAGGCTTGGAAGCAAGCTAACGTGCAGCCAGTGCCCAAGAAGGGTAGTCGAGCTGACCCGTCGAATTATAGACCCATCTCGGTAACGTCCATACTCTGTAAGACTATGGAACGCGTGCTGAATCATAAGCTCCTGGCGTACCTAGAAGCGAATGATATTCTTAGTGACCGTCAATACGGGTTCCGCCGAAATCGGTCAACTGGGGATCTTCTAGCGTATGCCATCCACATCTGGAGTGAGGCCATAGAGAAGCACGGGGAGGCACTAGCGGTCTCCCTTGACATCTCAAAGGCCTTCGACAGGGTCTGGCACGATAGCCTTATTAGTAAGCTTCCTTCCTTCGGTCTGCCCGCCGGCTTGTGTGATTGGATCGCAGATTTCCTGAGGGATCGGTCTATCCGAGTGGTCATTGATGGCTGCTCGTCTGGACTGCTGGATATTAATGCCGGGGTTCCTCAGGGTTCGGTGCTTTCGGCAACACTGTTCTTGCTGCATATTAGTGATCTGCTTAAACCCGGTACCTTTGGGTATGCAGACGACAGCACTGTTGCTGAGAGATACGTGTCCGACGCACGAGCTGGTGGGTCGCAGATCCGGTCTCTCCGGGAGGCAATGGTTGACCGCTTGAACGTGTCCTTACAGGCAGTCTCTGAATGGGGCGATGCCAATCTGGTCAAGTTCAATGCTGCTAAGACCCAAGCGTGTCTATTTTCCGCCAAAAGGAGCCAATTCCACCCAGCTCCATCTTTCCGAGGTGCTACCGTGCCGATAACCGACCAACTTGAGCTTCTTGGGGTTACATTAACATCTACTCTCAATTTTGGCCCTTACATAGAGGCAAAAGCCCAAGTGGCTGCAAAGAAGTTGGGGATTCTGGCAAAGGTGAGACGATACTTCACGCCGGAACAGCTGCTTAAACTCTATCAAGCGCAAGTTCGATCGTGTATGGAGTACTGCTCTCATCTTTGGGATGGATCTGCCAGATACCAACTTGATGCCCTTGAGTCAATTGAGAAACGAGCCAAGAGGATCATCGGCAATGAGAGGCTTGTCGCGACGAAGCTCCAAAGTCTGGAACATCGACGACGAGTTGCTAGCCTGTCGGTTTTCTACCGGTTGCATTTTGGGGAATGTGCGTCGGAATTGCATAATTTAATTCCGCCAAGCCCGTTCCATCATCGGACTACAAGACGAACGGCGATGCGCCACCGGTACACGGTGGATATCCCACCCATACGCACAAAACGTTTTGGTAACACATTCATAATGCGTACAGCTAAGGAGTGGAATTCCCTGCCGGAGTCTGTGTTTCCTGATAGCTACAACCTGGGAGTCTTTAAATCAAGAGTGAAAAGGTTATTTCTAGGCAAGCGTGCTCTATCTTCGACCACATCATCACTTACCATCAGGTGAGATAGTGGTCAAACGCGTGCCTATGTTGAGTAAAAAAAAAAAATAAGTAACATTAAAAGTTTCCCAGTTTTCAGTCCAAATAAAGTTCCTATGGTTTTTTATGTAACATTGTCGAATCCTTAACAATCAATGGAAATATTTTCCAACAAAAAAATATGTAACTATTAATAGCAGCAATTATAGGACTATTCCTTTAAACAGTCATTTATATATTTTTTCAAAACTTTGGTAACATATCTTAAGACGTATCATTAAACAATTATCGAGATTGATGAGAAAAAAATGCCACGAGCGAAATATCGGACAAAACATTAAATACATTAAACATTATTAACTTTAAAGATGAAAATATAAAAAAATACAATCAGTTAGGGGTTGGGCGGTGAAAAAAATCGACTCCTGCGCACGATTCAGCTACAAAGCATTTATAGTTCACGATTTCGTAGATAAATTGGTAGCCATTTTATAAAATTACATGGTTTTAATAAAAGTAAGCAAGGAAGGCGTTTCTAATATAGTATTTTCATTAAGGGGGTGTGCTAGCAACTGAGGGAGGCGTTAAGGGTAGCTATTAGTGTACTGTATCGAAATTAGTTTTAAGAAGCCTACATGAGAAACAGAGGTTATTAATGCCTTTTTCGTATTGGGAATAGGTAACGTTGTTTACAACCAAGACATTATGGCTCCATTGGATCACCTAATAGCTACAGCCTGGGTGACTACAAGTCAACTCCTAGGCTAGCGTTTCAAGATTGTGATTAAACGTATTCAAGAATAAAAATATTAGTCGGCGATATTTATTATAATACCCAGGTATTCATTATGTTTCAAATTAAAAAACAAGCTGGTGAGTTTATTACTGTATTTTATTAAAAAAAAGCTTACTGAGTTTCAATTTATTTTATATTTCTTTTGAATTAATCAAATTAGCCTACATCAACGCTATGGGCCTTCGACGCCTGAAAATAAACGATGTTTATTTTTTATTATTATTATTATTATTATTTATTAATGCAGGTATCTTGAATTATATTTTTGAATTGTGCAAGAGTGCGTTATCGTATCGTTATCAAACTTCACACTAAATGAAATAGTTTCTCACAAAACTAAACACATACACATACCCAGTCCCCAAAATCCAGTACCCTATAAAAACTGATTAGATTCCCATTGCTCTACCGTGTTCCTTCAGACCAGAGCTATCAATCACTCCGTGTGGGATGACCCTAATTATAGGGATTAAAGGCACTATAGGTACCACGGTGGTACCAGGTAATGGTACCGAGCCGCCCCTTAATAGACCCGAAACGCGGGACAAAAATTGAACTTTAATCAAACTTGTTATTCGTCGTGTTATTAATAGTTTTTTGAAAAAGAAAAAGAAGAATTAAAATAAAAGAATAAACTGGTTGTTGATGAATTTGTTTGTTAGGATTTTGTGTTATTTTTGTTGTAACCTAATTATCGTGTAGGCGACGATTTATTTTTGTCTTGGATTAATTATTTTGCCTTTTACAAGGCTCATTTATACAAAACAGAATTGTTCACTAACTCCCGAGTTAGTTGCTAACCCGGGGCTATTATGGTTAGCAAGTACCTCTGTATTAAAAGACTAATTGACCCACGCAACTTCGTCTGCGTCACAATTTTCATTACTGCTCCGCTCCTATTGGTCTTAGCTTATAGCCTTCCTCGATAAATGGGCTATCTAACACTGAAAGGAGGACCAGGAGCTCCTGATATTAGCACGTTCAAGCAAACAAACATACAAACAAACATAAGTAGTATAAATATAGATAGCACTGGTTGGCGTTATTAAATTTATTCATGTTTAAATAAATGACTACTATGTACTGGTGTTGCACTGGATAAACCTACACGCAGAAGCAAGCGCTTAACTACTTGTACTTTACTAAGACTTCGTTAAAAATATTGTTAGGTAGTACCTACAAACATATGAACTAAGTCTGAAATAATGAATTATTATTATAAATCAAAAGCAATGACCTAATGTAAGTTAAGGCAAAAATCTTCAACAACCACGTTTGATGACGTAATTGTAATGAATGCCTTTATCGCAAATCGTGTATCTCACCACCTCGAACTGAAGTATCATTTCACATAAAGTTTTGTAGCTTAACACATTCATAGTGCGTACAGCTAAGGAGTGGAATTCTCTGCCGGAGTCTGTGTTTCCTGATAGCTACAACGTGGGAGTCTTTAAGTCAAGAGTGAATATAGGTTACTTCTAGGTAAGCGTGCTCCATCTTCGACCACATCATCGCTTACCATCAGGTGAGATAGTGGTCAAACGCCTATGAATAGTAAAAATGTTGAATACATGCATTCCTGTAAAACAGCTTTCAGAGTTTTAATACGTGTTAATTATTCCAAAAGTTCACGATGTACAAGAGAACACAACATATCTCCCTAGCCTTTTCCCAACTACGTTGGGGTCGGCTTCCAGTCAAACCGGATTCAGCTGAATACCAGTGTTTTACGTAGATCGGCTGCCTACCAGACCATCACAAATGACAGCCGGGACCAACGGCTTAACATGCTTTCCGAGGCACGGAGGAAACTCGTTATGTTAAGATGGTCACCCATCCACAGACCAACCTTGGCAAGCGCTGCTTAACCTTCAAGATCGACCCGTGCGGCTAGTATTGTTTAGCCACGAGCTCCACAAGAGAACACAATATATGACACAGCAAAAATCTAATCGATCTCTCTCTACTAAAGTACGAAAAATTTTAATCCCATTAAAACTAAAACAATTAGAACAAAAAAGTCTATTACATGCATTTAACGCGAAGAAAAAAGGCACTAAATCGGAGGCACAGGAGGGCTGTTATTTTTCGGTCACTATATTTAGGGAACGCACCTTGAAGGGGGTTAGTTAATTAAAGATGATGCGCCTGCGCCACGGGTCTAAATCTTAGGCAGCCAAGAGGTTCTCAACTTTAGGCGGTACGACATGTTGATAAATAATTTTCGAAAAATCCAACCGTACATACATCATCATCATTTGCCTAGCCTTTTCTCAACTATATTGGGGTCGGCTTCCAGTCAAGCCTGATTTAGCTTAATACCAGTATTTTACGAGGAGCGGCTGCCTACCAGACCTCCACAACCCATTATCTGGGTAACACAGTACTTCATGGCAAGACTGGAGTCAGAACAACTGCCAACCGTACTTACATACATACTAAATCAAATTTATAACAAAGCCAACAAACACTTCAATGCGTCTTTTTTAAAAAAAGACGCATTGAAGTGTTTTAGTGGTTCTTAAAAATGTGCCAAACTTGGCAAAATACGAGCACTGTTAAGTAATTCCCATTCAATCAGAGTTGGTCCAAATTATGCAGCTTAGGCATTATTGAGCCAACTCAGCTAAAACTAAAATACAACATCACAAGAGTATTTTTCCTACCGCTACATCATCCTATGTAGCATTTTTATCAAAAAGGTGCATCAAACTTTGAACACCCCAGAGCCACAATTATTAATTGGGCGTAAACCCCGCAAGATTGAGCTCGCCTCCTGATACAGATTCGACTTTAATTCTGTTGATTACTCGTTTTCAATGGGAACTCTTTTGTTTCGGTCAAAGAAACAGTCAAGGAGAAAGCAAATTGAGAGTAACGAATCTTTTAGTTCTTTTGTAGCTTAAAATGCAAAGAAGTAAGGATGAACTTCTGACTTAAAATTAATACACAAATATATGATGATAAACCACAGGAACATATGAATGTTAATTTATTATTAAATTCAATGCCATAAATAAGGGCTAAAATTAAGCATCAAACTAAAAAGCAAGCCATCCATCGCGTCCACAAACCTGTCAATAATCATTATGAGAAGCCAAAAATAATGATGACAAAACACCGGCGACGACACGCGCAGTTAAACGAAAGCTTTCATATTCCCCAACAAAAATAGAAGGCAAATTGACAGATGACAAATAAGACCGTTAACACCACGGTCACGGGACCAAAAACCAACGACAAAAGACCCATAGATCAACTTACAAACCCCCTCTCTCACCCCACCAAAACATGAAACAAGAGAAATGGGGAAGACCACAGTAAATTGGTTGACGATAGTAAATATTTCTACCGGGGCTAAATGTGATAAAATACATCAAGACATTGTCGTTAGAACAAGATAGATGGCCACATAAAGTCGGTAACACATTCCTTTGAACAAGATCAGAACCGACATACACAACACAAACTGCTGTCGAAATTAAGGTCTGTTGTTCAATTGAATAGGACAGCAAATGAATGAAATCAAAGTGATATTAAATATAAACAAATGTGATATAGCCCTGAGGCTATCAGAAGCAATGTCATAGTGTAGACGTTTTAAAAGATGTTGTGCAATTTGAGACAGTCGCAAATGAGGTGAGATTAATGAATCTTCAATGCTGATTGACTTTTGAATGAGGTAGGTTTTTGATTGTTTTTATTTATTTAGTCTATTAATTTACTTAGACTGACTATGCATACTAGATACGTCTACAAAATAAGAATATGCACTAATGAACATACGCTTTAAAACAGGTTTATCAAAAAAGTTCCTTACAACGACAAAAGCAGCCAACAAAATGACATCAAAAAGCATACTCTCGAATTTCGCAGCACTAAAATTCCGGGCCAACTACCGAATACTTTTATTTAATCCTGTACAGAGTACAATTGGAATGGACTCTCGGAATGTAAAAGCAACAACGATTGAGACAAAGGGCGTAAAGGTCGACCCTTCAGAGTGCATGGGTGTGGCGAACTTAAATTTTCGCATTGACAGCCGAAACGGCCCTCCGGGACTCCGAGACGTGCTTTTAGTGCTTTTATTCGTTATGGTTAATGCGGCAACTAGTTTACGAGCTGTACTGTTATTTGCGACCTCTAAGGGTACGGTAGCTGCCTCCACTAACGGCTTTTGTGCTATGAGGAAAGGTATTACGAGATTTTCTGCAGGTATTGTTTAATTGATTGTGTTTTTAGTTTGGAAGTGTATATTATTCGGGCTCTTTTTCTATGCAAGTAGAATCATTGAGGATTCAGAAGATTTATTTTTAATTTTCGACTAAAATATTATGACATCAATATCAAAATATTTCTTGAATTCCTTAAAGCATTCTGTGTTATAAAAACTTGATGTTATGAGTCAAATCTCTCATTCTTTTGTACACATTTATTTGTTTGTAAATTGACTCATTACACCTCATCATTCTTGAATCTCAGTTTACAAAATATTGACTAACCCAAATTAATCTTGGTCTCACCGAAGCAAATCTATCTCAACACCCATTTAGTTGATATTAATATCATCTATTGTCGTGTCCCGAACTTTATTCAAAGCACCAACGTTTGTCACGTCAACGAAGGAATGGGATTGGCCATCAATCAATGCTGTACGAAAATTAGGCTTATTGTTCCAATGCCGCTCCCTTACAAAATGAGATCCCTTTGAGTCGTCAACCAGCGATGGATGATGTTTTGACAGATATTTTCGGTTCACGGGTCATTTAGTCATTGTTCGTCAACGTTTGAAGTTGTGTCGTAATGTGTTATCTGATTTTAAATGTTCGTTTCGTCTTGAAAGAATGGAGGAGATTATGTGGCTATTATGTTTTATGTAGCTATTGTGGTAAGGTAAATGGCAACTGAACTACAGGCTGTTGGGTGTAAAGGTCATTGGTACTGTCAGAAAAAAATCCTTGCTTGTCTGTCTATTGGAACATCAAAGCGGATTTCCACAGGTGAATTTTATGGTTGTCAAAATTTGGGCTCTGTCAGCAAAACTTACAAGGCTTGAGCTGATTTTAATTCGTTTTTAATAGGAATAAGCTCAATACAATATTCCGCGTCTTCTTTTAATGGCTCTCCAATATTATGAAGGTTTTTTTTTTTGTTTATTTTGGAAAATTTATAATCGCAATGTGTTTGTCAGTCCTATCGTACCCTAAATACACATTAGTCATATCTGGGTCACGAACCTAACACACTTCGCATAATTGCTATATGAAGGTTAGTATTCAACTCTGAATTTTTCTCCTTGTCCTTTCCAAGGTGGAAGCGTCAACCAAAGTTAATTTGCGATATTTTTTGCATTCCCAACTACTAAAATAGCAATCTAGAATGAATACAGAAGAAACGAAAAACTACCAGAACTGCAAATATCAAATGCAGTATATCTTTATCACAATATTCGATACGTCACCTGCCATCAGTCGTGTCAAGCTAAGCAATATTGACGGGTTCATTACGACTATTGTCTTAGGGAGGGTGGCAGGGATGTCCTTTTGGGGTTATCGAGACACCAATATAGTGATTATGTTAGCTGTGTGGTGGTTGGATTTTATGTTGGTAATATTATTCGACATATTATGGTTATTTCTTTGCAATGTTAGAGGTCTTTGTCTTTAGATGGCCTTTGACCATTTTTTTTTCAGTTTCATGTTTTTTCTTGCTTTTAAATTTTGATTTTGTATGATTTTTTAAAGCGATGGCGGATGATTCAAGGCTGGTTCGAGGCAGCGCAGGAGGATTGTCTGGAAGGATATGGTAGTTGTCTTTACCCAGCAGTGGGACATTACAAACTAACAAAAGAAAAGTTGTGAAGCTTTTCTTTTTTTAGGGTTCCGTATCGAAAGGGTAACCAACGGAACGGAACCCGGAGGCTTAGTAATAACTAAGCCTCCGCTGTCCGCCCGCCCGTCTGTCTGTCAGCGGGATGAATTTAAGAATCATAATAGATAAACAGTTGAAACTATTTATTTCTATGGCCGCTATAACAACAAATAATAAAAATTACGGTTTATGGTACGGAACCCTTCGTGTGCGAGTCCGACTCACACTTGGCCAGTTTTTATTGAGATGAAACATACAAAGAAAACCGTGAATTACCCATAAACTATGTATCCTCATAAAATTATGTAAATAAGAACCAACCAGTTTACACTAACAAAAAACTATCCCTTAAGCAGAAACGACAACACAGCCACAATAAAAACCAAAGAAAATTCTTCCCAACACTTATAATTACGTCAGGTCAAGATTAACAAAAAGCCACATATATCAAAAGTCTTCATATCAGTCTTTCCTATGATTTACTGGTCCAATTTGGGCCCCAAAGCCTTGGTGGACCCGTGGACATCGGGCTATCTGATCAAACAAGCCGTAAATAATACGCGGACTGTATTTATCATGGCACCACCAAATATAAGTAATAGAACGATTTATTACCACAAAAATAATAGTGCCTGAAGGTATTTTCGTTGATAGAAGCTTTGTTTGGTTAATTTTCTATGGTGAAACGACAAGATTTTTTGTTTTGTGGTCGCTGTCCACTTAAGGTAGGTACGAAGTTACTTCTGAGAAGAGTTTTAAGCCAGTTTATTTTGATTGTACCTATGTCTTTTCTTAAAACTCACTACTGCGTGAACCTACCTGACATAGGAACATCATTAGACGACTCAGATGTTACTTGAAAAACATCATTGCAATAAATTGTAAACCGTCACTGAAATGTGGGTCTTGAAGTTAAGCTTCATTCACCGTGGACCATGTCATCGATTTCCTTCAAGTGAGATTGCGGGTAAAAAAGTTCTATTAAGTAGGTCTGAAACTCTCACACTGTCAAAAAATACTCGTACTGTCAAAAGGTACTCGTAGGAAACTAGCTTTTTTAGGGTTCCGTAGCCAAATAGCAAAAAACGGAACCCTTATGGATTCGTTATGTCTGTCTGTCTGTCCGTCCGTATGTCACAGCCACTTTTTTCCGAAATTTTAAGAACTATACTGTTGAAACTTGGTAAGTAGATGTATTCTGTGAACCGCATTAAGATTTTCACACAAAAATAGAAAAAAAAACAATAAATTTCGGGGGTACTAATAATACTTATAATAATAATTTATTTTAGAACTGAAACTCAAAATTTTATATTTTTTTTCTAAATTAAATAGTTTGCGCGATCGACATCCACTCACTTGGGTTACCCTGTAACTTCTAAAATAAGAGAATGATAAAACTAAAAAAAAATATGATGTACATTACCATGCAAACTTCCACCTTAACCTTTAATTCAATCAACTCAAATAATAAAAAAACAAGGTTTATGGTACGGAACCCTGCGTGTGCGAGTCCGACTCGCACTTGCCCGGTTTTTTGTGAATACAAACAAACTAAAATTTTTTTTTTGTGAATACAAACAATTTAAAATTTTTTTTTGTGAATACAAACCCACAGTGAGAGTAAAACGAACTCAAAATATTATGTGTTTCTTTAGACTAAAATTTTATCGCGCTTCCCCCGGCGACAAGTTCAAAAGATTAACCCCAGCCACAAAACAGTTGACAAAACATTATCCAATCCAACGTAACAGCAGCAACCAGCAGCTTACTATCAAAATAATTGATTACCACAAAGTCCCCACAAACGATTTATACTTGAAGAATAGCCCGTCTTTGTAAAACAAATTGGTTGCCCAGCAAAATAGAAACAAAATTAATGGTTATCGTTTAGCGATTACAACGTTACATGGGCATTATAATATCTTCACGACCTTTCACACGGGAGCTGACCTGTGACCTGAGTTCTACGTCTGAGATATTAAGTTTAGTACCTACTGAAAGATTAATTTCGTCAGGCCGAAAACATGACCCATTGTAAATGTGCAAGGTTCGAGGTTATGTTGATATTAGAACTAAAAAAACTGTTGCAATATTTCAAAATTTAAAGTCATTTTTCTTCAAAAAAAAAGAAGGGTCTCAATTCGACTGTAAGTTTGTTGTAACTGTAAGACTGTAAATTTTATCAAAATCGGTTAAGTAGTTTGGCTTTTAAATAAAAATAACTGGAATTCGTTTACATAGATGACGGTTTTTTGTCATCCAAGTAAACTAAATTGCGTATTTTGCGACTTTTCCAGTGGTCTTGTTAGGTTAAGTATATACCACTTAAAAAAAGTAAAAGAAAAAATTATTTTACAAAAATATACTACCGACAATATTTTTTTTCTACTCTTATTAACAATGACTGAGCCTTACTTGTTCAAACTGAAAGTCTAGTCCAACTTGTTATTTTCATGCCATAAACATCCACTACAGACTACAGTTAAATACGAGAGACTACAGTTGCTCCCGTTGTCATGGTGACTGAAGCACGTGAAGAAAAGAAAATTTCCTTCAAAATTACTTCCATTTTTATATAATTTTACCTGTGCTGTGTGTGTTTGTAAGGCATGTTTGCTGAAGCTCGCACAGCTGGTTTCCACGCCATCATGCGTAAGAAAGCGACCTCCTTACTGCAGCGCTTGCGTAACACTCGGAACAGCATCCTGAATTTGATTGTTGACAGACCCGACTGCCCCATCCAAAGACACTGGGTGGAAGTAGCGATAGGGTTATGTACCTAATAAATAAGCTACTAATTAAAGTACCTACTAATAATAATAATATAGCATATAAGCATAATTTGTTACTAACTCATTACTAACAACTTATGGGCATATTATGTCTGAAATAAAGATATTTTATTCAATGGACTCGTGGAATTTGAAAGTTCCGCCATTACGACGATCAAGACGATACATATCAATCAATCAATTGAATACATAAATTAAAATCCTCATCGATTTGCCCGAAGCAATGTCTGCGACATTCAGTTAGGTATAACTTTTATTATTAAGAGTATGACGCACGGAAATCTTTACAGGTTTCAAGAATCGATGCGAGACTCATCGATGAGTGATAAGTATCAAACAGTTAGTCTTCAAGTGGTTATATCATAAGGGAAAAGTATTACAAAATGGGACAAGCCCGCCACACATTCCCAACCACTGCAACTCCTGAAAGCCAGAATCAACAGTGGCGACCACCAGAAAAACGCCGAGCCAATGAAACCCGACGAGTCCCGGAGAAACGATTCAACTGTCTTGGATCCTGCAACGAAATTAATCAGAAAAGTACAGCGGAGGAGTAGGAAAAAAAAATATAATTTCCACTTAAGGTGCATGCTCCAGGGTAGCCCGCGAAATTCAAATATTTTTATGTTTTTTGCAATTGTGTAAGTTCATGTAGTTCGAAAGAATGGATATTTCAGAAATAATCATTCTTTCGAACTACATGAACTTAGAGGGCTATATTGATGATTAAAATGGTTATAATCCTTTAGATAAATACGCGTTACGGTCGCGGATCGCATTTAGTCCACATACAGCTTCACACTGACCGGCAAATTGCAAAAAACATAAAAATATTTGAATTTCGCGGGCTACCCTGGAGCATCCACCTTAAGAGTATGACGCACGGAAATCTTTACAGGTTTCAAGAATCGATGCGAGACTCATCGATGAGTGATAAGTATCAAAGTGTCTTGAAGTGGTTATACCATAAGGGAAAAGTATCCAGGAATAATACAGGACCTATCAATGTGGTGACGCTTAGGGATGCCTTTGTTTAGTAGTGAACGTCTTTCGAAATGATGATGATGACTCATATACGTATTTGTCCGAACAGTTTTTTTTTTAAGTTGACGAAATAACTCTATTTTTTTTATTTATGATGGAGTTGCTCTTGACTCTAGTCTATGTCAGAGATGACAGAGACAAAGTCTACGATGGAGCGAGCTTACCCAGAAGGAGCCCGTTCACTCTAACTTTAAAGAGATTAGGGTTGTAAGCGTTTGGAAACACAGACGCAGGCAGAGAGTTCCACACCTTTGCTGCGCGTTTGGAAACGCTTAGTGCGATTTATTTCTAAATTATTGGAGGGACCTATGACAGATAGATAGATAGAGCATTTGTTTGGAACAAGGAAAGAAACACAAAACACAGACACACATAACATTAGAAAATACAAAAGATAATTTGATTCTTCTTCTATTATTATTTACGATCCATAAAATAAAATTTAAACTTAACACGTGGCCACTGACGGCGCTTAAAATCTCTCAAATACCTAAGAAAAAGATAAACAGGATATTTCGCAAAACTTCACAAGGAATTTACCATAATAAACAATTTACGACGCAAATATGACCACTCTAAACCGCTCAAAGGTCATTCCCACCGTGCGACAAAGGAAAAGTTAACCAGCGTTAAAAACGACCTGCGAGTGTCTGCGACAGGAAAGACGATAGAGTGATTACATTAGCATTAAAACGGTCACACAATTACATTGTGATTAAGTATGTCGCCGACCACTGAATTCATTAGTTCAGCTCACCTGATTTTATTTAATTAAAACGTAAGAATGGTGGGTGGTTTAACCGTAGGTTAAGTTGAGGTTAAATGGGACTTTGTGGTTTTGATGTGAAGAGTGGTTTTTTTGCTGTCTGTGTTTTAAATCGATGAATGTTTATTTGCTATGGTATATGGGGGTTTTTTGAGAAGCAGTTTTCTTATTGGTAATTTTAGCTACTAAAATGGAACTTAGTTGTAGAGACTACTAAGTACTACTTCTTCAGCTCAGCTACGTTTTCTTTTTGTGTCAATAAACAGTCTTCTTAGTTTATGCCAAGTTAAAATCCCAAAGCTCAAAAAGACGTATTCTGTCACAGTCCGTTTGCTTATGAGAGAAAACGTAACACGGAATTCAAAACCATCGAATTGCTATTCGGGCTCGCACACGAAGGGTTCTGTACCATAAACCTTATTTTTTATTATTTGTTGTTATAGCGGCAATAGAAATACACAATCTGTGAAAATTTCAACTGTCTACTTATCAACGGGCTGTATCTCAATACAGCCCGTTGACAGACAGACGGACGGACGGACAGCGGAGGCTTAGGTAATAGGATTCCGTTGATTACCCTTTGGGTACGCAACCCTAAAAAGCCTCACAATATCACCACAAAACTTTTAATTAAAATTAACTAGACGGTGCAATCTACCTTCACGATAAGAAGTAAAAACGCACAAGTATAAAATGTCTCGACACGGGAGCACCAGAGCGTTGTGAGAACCTTGTCGTCGGTCACTATAGGTATGTTAATGTTTATAATTGGACCCTGCTAACTGGGGAGCAAGTGCATTTCTAATTTTTTGTAAGCATTATAACTTGAAAAAAGTGAGACAGTAAATTCACTGCCTTGAAATAAGATTGTTGGATAAGATTTGGGAATAATGGCTGGCTTACAAAGCAGAATAGACGTCTCCATTTGCCGTATTTAATCGCCGTAAGTTACAAAAAAAATTAAAAATGTAAATTCAAGAAAAAATATCACACGGTAAGCGCTTATATAGGCATACCAACACTACATCTTGAAAATAAACGTAGTTTTAATATATTATTGCTTTTTTCCGGAATAAGGCAGGGTTGCACCGTTGACGCACGCGCAATCGTAGATAAGGTCGCTTTTCATCAAAGTGTTGTTTCAGAGAATATTGGCCTTGGCTACGTCAAAATCATGGTAAAATTAACGATCACGGTAATAATAATAATAAAAAACCGCAAGGCAGTTTTGTGGCGAACTGTTGGGCACTAGCGACCCCACGGACCTGATCTCCAGGGAGAATTCTTGATCCTCATCTCCGGCTTGCCTTTATTGGCTGGCCGGAGTGAACACTGACGAGGAACAGAGCTCCCACCTCTTTCTAGCCTTAATCGGCCGGTCTGAGTGGAGATTCGCAAGAGCAAACGTGCTCGGGAGAAGGACGTATAATCCAGTAAGGTGCTGGTAGGGATCTTGACCGTACTTCCGGGATTGTCCTGATAGCCGTGGTATACCTCTCCACTCCTCTAGCACCTCAGGATATGTTGCCCCCTTGGCGCTACGTCACTTTGTGCTAGCGACCCTTTTCGGGGGGCCCATTTATTGAGTGTGCAAGTCACCCCCTGCTATTTTAAATCCGTTTTAATTGTCAATGGTCAGGCAGGGGCCAATAGTTCTTCCATAGTAAACGATTAGTAGTCCACTAAACCAGCCAAACCCATAGCGTTTCATCTTTTGTTTCCATATTTTGCAATAGTTTTGCTGCAACCGGGGATTGTCCTTGGGTATACTTTCACAGTGCATACAGGGATAATCGTCGGTTGGTGTCCTATTCCATTTGAAATGTCTAAAGAGGCCTCTGCGAGTTGGCATCGGCCCCTCGTACGCCTACCAAAGGACCGGGTCTCTAGGGACCCGAGAATGTCAAAAAAAAAAAAAAAAAAAAAAATAATAATAATAAAACTTTATTTCAGACCATCTCAGATCCATATTCACTGTTCATTACACATTATTCAAAGTTCAATTCATTAAAAAAAGGTAAATTCATTAAAATTAAAAAAAAATGTCAATAATTGAAAAAACAATAATAAAATAAAAAATTGAATAATTAAATTAAATTTAAAATAAATTAACAACTTCATCTAAAATAAAAAACAAAAAATAATAATTATTAAAAGAAAGTCAAAAAAATAAAACAAATAAAATAATAATAAAAACATAGTACAAAAATCAACACAAAAATGCAACACTTAAGCCGCTATTTCCAGTAATGCATATGCAGATTAAGGCTTGTATATATGCCAATGACCTTGTGCATACAAACGGAGCTAACTACACCTCTTCGCGCCACTCCGCTACCCGTGTTTTTTTTTTTTTAAGTAACAAAACCAAGTTATTTTCGTTAGTAGTGCACAGCAGTAGATATTTGTTTTAATCTTTTGTTAAAAATTGAAGGAGTAAAATGTTTCATCTCAACGATTTGAAGGTGTTTTGGTGGTTTATTTCCCTATTATGTGATACCGATACATACATTTGGGCTGAACCAAGTTACATGCAATATCATGTAGATTACTACCTATTTTTTTCAGATGTAATTTCTCAGTAAATATTGACGAAAAACTGCTTCAATTGCACGCTATTTTTAAGCTTAACCACCCACTTTGACATCAACAACCTATACACGAACAAACTTTGACAATCGATTTTTATGCAATAACTAGTTGCATTTGGGAATAATAAAAACCTCACGTAATTATTATTCTTATTTGACATATGTATGTTACGTTAACTGGTCGTTTGAAGCAACCCGTTCTAAAACACGAAAAACATAGCCAGGCGCCGCCAACGTTCACAGAATACAGAGTATAGAGAATCGAATATTCACTACTGCAGAAAATGACGGACGTAAAATTTACTTCAAGGAAAAATAAAGTAAAAGTGGAGAGACCTGTGTTAGTCGGTAGTGGGAGACTGTCAATGATAATGCTGAAGATGATGATGCAGGAGTTTAAGGACTAACATATTTAACTCTCTTTAAAGATAAGTAGTAATTAGGCGAAGACAGCATTAAAGGCGGTATACTGAACGAACTACAATGTAAGGTAACATTACAGATTTACGATGTAAGACCGGTATAAGAGGGGATCACACTGTTGTAAAGATAAACAGTGTGTGCAAGTGAATTGTATATTCTAGATACATTTTTAGGGTTCCGTACCCAAAGGGTAACCAACGGAACCCTATTACTAAGCCTCTGCTGTCCGTCCGTGCGTCCGTCCATCCGTCCGTCTGTCTGTCAGCGGCCTGTATCTCAAGAACCGTAATAGGTAGACAGTTGAAATTTTCACAGATTGTGTATTTCTAGTGCCGCTGCAACAACAAATAATAAAAAACAACGTTTATGGTACGGAACCCTTCGTGTGCGAGTCCGACTCGCACTTGGCCCATTTTTAAATGTTATCGGGGGAAATGTATAAGAGACATAAAGTGTACACCTATGAAAAACATTTTTTCAAAATGCTATACTAATTTTATAAATGTGAATGTAAGTTTGTTTGTAACGCTTTCACGCAAAAACTACTAAACTGATCATCATGAAACTTTGTACACATATTTTTGGAGGTATTAGAAGTAACATATGATAGTTTTTACAAAAAAAAAACCGCCCAACGAAGAGGGCGCGGGTCAGCTAGTATTCTATAAATACACTTAGACAAAATACACGCACACTCATTTGTATACGTGCCCAAACGAATCATCATCTGCCTAGCCTTTTCCCAACTACATATATTGGGGTCGGCTTCCAGTCAGCCGATTTAGCTGAATACAAGTGTTTTACGAGGAGCCACTGCGGGCACCAGACCTCCACAACCCATTAACTGGGTAACACGGTACTTCCTGGCAAGACTGGAGTCAAATTTACTGGGTTCTACAAATGACAGCCGGGACCAACGGCTTAACGTACTTTCCAAGGCACGGAGGAAACTCGGTATTTTAAGATGGTCACCCATCCACAGACCAACCTTGGCAAGCGTTGCTTAACCTTGAAGATCGACCTGTGCGGCTGTTATTATCTAGCCACGTTGAATAGCGATGCTTATCTTGGTTATGTCTTCATTAAATCAATATTTTTTTTTAGATTATTACCTGGCCATGACGCACGAATGCAGCCGGAGAGGGACGAAGATCCTCACTCACTGGGCGCCTGAGGAAGGACATCACCGTCGAGGTCGACCGCGGTCAAGGTGGTGTGACGATCTCATCACGTTTGCGGGGCAAACTTGGCCAAAGATCGGCCAAGGAGGTTTGGAAGGAGAAAGGGGAGACCTTTGCCCAGAAGTAGGACACAAGCGTACGCTTACAAAAATGAAACCTGTCTCTTATCAGCGAAAGATACAAATCAAAACAATACAACACCTTTGACGATTAAAAAAAAAAACTTGACGCTGAGTTTTCAACTTCGAAACGCCAAGTTGATATTAGCTTTAGCCCGCGACTTTGTACGCGCATATTCCGTTTTTTCTCGTTTCCGTTGGAATTTCGGGAAATCCTTCCTTAGTGCTCCCCTTGCAATCTTCAAGGAACGTACATGCCAAATTTCAGCCTTCTGCAACAAGTAGTTTCGGCAGTGCGTTGTCTGTCAGTCACTCAGTAACGGATGAATCTATCTATTTTAAATTATAAAGCTAAAGAGTTTGTTTGTTTGTTTACTTGAACGCGCTAATCTCAGGAACTGTTGGCCCTATTTGAAAAATTATTTCAGTATTAGGTAGCCCATTTATCGAGGAAGGCTTTAGGCTATAAATCATCACGCTAAGACCAAAAGGAGCGGAGCAGTAATGAAATTTGTGACGCAGGTGTAGTTGCGTGGGTCAAATAGTTTTATATATTAGAATAGACCAGCTACAGGCGGTTTTGAATAGTCAAGGTCGGTCCGTCAAATAGATGAAGCTAATTCTGCCGCGCTAGCGACAATAGCATCAAGTTGCTCTGCAGCAACAGAACGTGCAACTCCCGCGCGGCAGTTGCACGTTCTAAACAGTAGATGTCGTCACCGAAAAGGCAAAAGTACTAAAAAGTCATTTTAGCTAAAATGAGTTTTATATAGGGTTGGATTCGGTTTCTTTTTCCCCACACATTGGTCTTGGTCTTCTAGCAATTTGAGCTATACTTAAGAAGTTACTGGCGTTTTAGCAGTGACATTTTTTGTTTTTAAAACGCTCTCTTGTAAAATGCCTTTTTTGCAGTTTAGTACCTTTGCCTTTCTAGTGACGATGTGCACTGTCCCTTACAACAGTGACTGTCGTCAGGTTATATGACCGTACTTAGTGCTAATTATGATTTAATTGCTTCTTTTACGATGTAATTAGCTAAAATCAGTACTTTGAAGGCTTTCTGGTTAAGTTTTCAATTTATTACAATAGCTTTGGCGGTGTCCTTAAGAAGTTGTTTCATTTGTAACCGACTTCAAATGTACGTGTTCGACATCGTAGAGCAAAAAAATAACAAATAAGCTTTACAAAAAGTATTTTAATTAAATATAGTTAAATACTTCTTTACAACATTTTCTACTAATATACAGGTGATTTTTAAAGTGTGCCTGTGTGGCCAAGTCCGAAAATATGAGGAGTATCGAAAAAAACACTAAAACGAGTCTCAGAACGCGTGCCTCGATAACCAATTGGGTGGCGGAATATCTAAGGAGTCACAACATCAGGTGCCTACTCGCAGTGACGTGTTCGGGAAACATAACCTACAAACGTTTTCAAATCAATAATCAATCATAATCAAACATGTTAATTTGATGGATAATTATTGAATGTTGTCGGCGTTTATATCCGGTAAAGGGAAAATAAATTAATAATGATACTGATGAAGTTATTATTGAAACTGGTTGGGCATAGTTAGGCTGTGATCGAGTGATATGCCGCCATCATTGTCGGTGTCATAAAACCGTTAATTAGACTTAAATATGAGGTAGTAGCAAAGTGTGTGAAGGAAGATGGAATAGGCTTTGGCTGCAGGGAAAAGAAGCCCTTAAAAACTTATGAATAAAAAATAGTTAAACAATTACATTGAAGCCATAAAGGCTTAAAATAAACGCGTCACGATAACATGCGACATATTTTAGATCGAAATATAAATAATTCGTTATCCATCATTAATTAATCAATATATATATAAAACTAGTTGACCCGCGCAACTTCGTCTGCTCCTATTGGTCTTAGCGTGATGATGTTATAGCCTATGACCCTCCTCGATAAATGGGCTATCTAATATGGCTATTAATGGGTTATCGAAAGAATTTTTCGGATAAATCGGACCACAAGTTCCTGAGATTAGCTCGTATAAGCAAACAAACAAAGTCTTCAGGTTTATATATAAAGTATGTTGAAATTGAAATTACTGGTCGCAGAAAGCTGAAATTTGGCATGTAGCTTCTTTATACTGTGTAAGGGTGCACTTAGAGATTATTTCCTGAAATTCCTACGGGAAAGGGAAAAAACTGGATATGCGCGTAGGTTGTAAGAAAGCGCGGGTGAAAGCAAGTAGAACTATAATTGAAGCTCCATCTAAGACATGTTACTAATGGGAACCATTTCTGTAAAGAGGCACGTCGTGTCGCGCCCATCTGCGCGTTAAGTTTACCCAATCTAAATCCATTATCATGGATTATTTTAACCGAATCTGAATTTACTAAAAATGTACCAAATTAAGAATAATAAGTAGCAACGCCACACACGTTTTTTTATTCCATTTTAATCTACGGAACCACATCAAAACTAAACTCCGCTGCACACCTAACAGAACGCAATAAAAATATCCGCGCATCGTACATTTAACCCTAAAACGGTGTAGCGTGACCGATGTTAGGTAACTTCCCAAGTTTCCTTCCGCGCCACCGGTGTTATGGACCGAGTCCGTCCTTCCTCGTTGCGAAAATGCATCATGACCCTATTTACGGATGGTTATCGCGAGTAGCTCATATTTTGTCATTAATTTATGGGTCGAGTTTGGGATTTTGGTAGCTTTATTCTTTTGTTTTCGTGTTTAGGTGCGACCTTTGCGGTGCTGTCGGCAATTTTAATGAAGATTAGGCCGATTCTTGGCCCTTGTAACTGTATTATGGACACGGAGTATAAGACGTGGAAGCTAAGGAGTGGAATTCCCTGCCGGAGTCTGTGTTTCCTGATAGCTACAACCTGGGAGTCTTTAAGTCAAGAGTGAATAAGTTACTTCTAGGCAAGCGTGCTCCATCTTTCGACCGCATCATCGCTTACCATTAGGTGAGATAGTGGTCAAACGCGTGCCTATAAATAGAAAAAAAAAGTGCTGCAAATGTTAACTGTTTAAGTGACACTACTTAAGCAAAACAATGAATTGTTTCGAAAAAAGAGAATGAGACCAATGCCAAGCAGTGGGGCAGTACAGGTTTATTAACAAAGATTTAACTATTAAGATAAAGTTATCAAGTCTTAGTCAAGTGATAAACTTCTGCATTCTTTTGGTCTTTTGTTTTTAAGGATGGGAAATCATCAAACCGCTCTTGACGGAGCGAAAGTGAGTGTCAGACTCGTACTGACTAAAACCCTTCCGCCATCGTCATCATCTGCCTAGCCTTTTCCCAACTATATTGGGTTGGCTTCCAGTCAAGCCGGATTTAGCTGAATACCAGCATTTTACGAGGAGCGGCTGCCTACCAGACCTCCACAACCCATTAACTGGGTAACACAATACTTCATGACAAGAGTCAGATTTACTGGCTTCTGACTATCCGCAACGTCTGCCAAAGATCTACACATGACAGCCGGGACCAACGGCTTAACGTGCTTTCCGAGGCACGGAGGAAACTCGATATGTAAAGATGATCACGCATGCACAGACCTACCTTGGCCTTATGCGGCTGTTGTTATCTAGCCGCGAGCTCCTCGACTAAAACCCTTCCGTGTTCCTTCCAATACCCTTGCGTTCCAGGGCCGGGGTGACTATTCCGAACAAATCCTGCAACCCTGAATTCTTTTGGTCTTACTTTTCGTACGTACGTACGTAAGTATTAGACAACCTACACAATTTTATATTTCATAAGAATAAGTTTTTTTTTATTTATGTAATTAGTTTAGCAATGTCGTCAACGAGTTGAATCACCTCAAAGTCATCACAGATGTCATGATACCACAAAATTAAAATAAGAATTTATAATTAAAGTTGACATTAATTAAATTAACTAGCTGACGTAAATAGTCACAGTCAGTGATTCTTTAATTTTAATTAATAATAACTTTTAAGTACAAGTCAACAGAGTATTTAACTAGGGTTGTAATGTGACTTCGCTTTCGATCACGCAAGTGCGGTGCTAAAAAAAAGAACTGGCCAAGTGCCAGTCGAACTCGCGTGCAAAGGGTTCCGAACCAATTTATTTTTTTACATGTTATTTTAACATTGTAGACTTTTTATATAATCTATTAGTAAAGATCTAAAATCTTCATTTTTATTCGGAACCCTAAAAAAGAGAGGTGTTAATGTGAGAGGTGTGCATGTCGTCTATCAGTGGCATCATCTCCTAAACGGGTGAACCGATTTTGATTTAGTATCTTCTTTACTATTTATAGGCGTTTTAATGAAAGTTAGTTAGCTTAGTTGAAACTTCGAACCGAGTTCAGATATTGACGTAATCTTAGATTTTTTTTTCTGTTTAAAAATCTTCCAGAACCTGAAAAACTAATTTTGTGTAAAAAGGTTTGCCCCTACAATACCAATAAGACCGACTTTTTGCAATTTTTTAATGGCCTTCGTTACATCTCTAGTACTTATTAGCATATAATATAAATTAGGGGAATGCCCTGACATTAGAATAATTAGTTTCTTTAAGTTGACATTAATAGTGACTCGCGTGGGAAGATCTGCTACCGATACTGATATGACTAAAGAAAAAAATAAAGAAGTGATGCAATTGAATGAAAGGTGGTCTGAATGTCATGAGAAGTCAACATGACAAAGGATGTCCAATGTCCTTTTGAAGGAAACTTTTTCCACTCCACTCCAATTAGTTGCCATGACATAGGAAAAAATGCCTTTGGTGTCGAGGACATTTTTGCCAATAATCAAGAAGCTATAACACTGCCGTTTTGACTGACGGTGGGTGGACATAGGCCTTCCCTAAGTGTCGCCACAACAACCAGTCCTAGGCGTCTTGCATTTACCATTCGCGACCCACCAGGTCTCTTTTTTATTATTGGGACAAGCCCGCCACACATTCCCAGCCACTGCAACTCCTGAAAGCCAGAATCAATAGTGGTGAACACCAGAAAAACGCCGAGCCAATGAAACTCGACGAGTCCCGGAGAAACGATTCAACTGTCTTGGATCCTGGAACGAAATTAATCGGAAAAGTACAGCGGAGGGTAGGAAAAAGTATATATAACTTCCACCAGAACATCGGTCACAAACACTGTACATCCCGAACTATAGGACCACATTTCTGCCAACTTTAAACAAAGAAGAAACATTTTCAAACAATAATCTACGAAGTCCGCTCCTAAAAACACCGGGTGCAGTAACAAAAAGTGCACAAAAACCACTGCACAAGAGACATTGCTTTATTCTCGCCGTCAAACAAACGGTGATAGGATCCGCGGTGTACCACCTATCACTTTTTCTATTACCCGGGTACGACGATGCGATGGACAGGGATTGGGGTGGAGTCGACAATGGACATAGTAACAATAAACTAGGTACAAAAAAATACTCGTACATTAAACAAAAACTGAAAAGAACCATTGCAGTCATCTTTATAGACAACTTTTAGTATGGGAGCGTCTTGAAACGAAAAATTTTATTAATCGAAAAATAAAATTTATTTTGTGTAACTCAATGTAGGTACTGAACCGTTTATTTCGGTGTTTTGGTTTTGAGACGGTTAAGTTATACCTGAGGTTGTTACAAAACAGCAACAATGATAAGCATTAAATTTAATGTAGGTGATATACGAGTAGATGAAGACATCCAAATAGTTATGAACAAAGAATGGTGGATTCTGACCTTAAAAGAAGTCCAATTTAAAACCTTTCATCATCATCATCATCTGCTTAGCCTTTTCCCAACTATATTGGGGTCGGCTTCCAGTCAAACCGGATTTAGCTGAATACCAGTACTTTACGCGGAGCGGCTGCCTACCAGACCTCCAAAACCCATTAACTGGGTAACACGGTACTTCATGGCGAGACTGGAGTCAGATTAACTGGCTTCTGACTGTCCGTAGCAACTGCTAAAGATCTACAAATGACAGCAGGGCCCTACGGCTTTACGTGCTTTCCGAGGCACGGAGGAAACTTGGTACAGTAAGATGGTCACCCATCCACAGACCAACCTTGGCAAGCGTTGCTTAACCTTGAAGATCGACTCGTGCGGCTGTTATCATCTAGCCACGAGGTCCTCCACAATTTATAACCTTTACCCATGTATATTGTGATGGTACCGGAAATTTCAAGATATAATATTTTAAAGGAAGTATTTCACAAGAACAAAAATATTTTATGGATTGTTTCAAATAAAAACATTTTTAATTTCAGTTTAAAACATAACATCAGCCTATAATTTTCATTACTTACAAACAAAAATATTGAGTCCTAACACTATTCCCACGTTTTCTCTGTCCACAGCCATCAAGAAGCCAGTACAGTTGCGCAAGAGTCGCGGTGACCACAGACCGAAACATATACATATTTATGAGGTGACTTTAATACACAATTTCTATGTATTATCTTTTAGTAATGCAGGAAGTAGGAGTGAAGATGTTAACGGTAGGTGACTAGCTGCTGCTGATTTGGTGATATCGTTTAATTGGACTGATTGTTATCTGGGTGTGTTTGATACTGAAGAAATTTAAATAGCTGTAAAAAGCGCAACGAGGCTCGAGCGAGAATGAATTGCATTTCATTCGTTCATCGTATCGCAGTACAAGAGCCTAGGCAGCACATAATATATTATATCTTGATTTAATAAAAAAATCTATTAATAAAATGTGTGT
This sequence comes from Lacanobia oleracea, assembly GCA_950371165.1. NCBI lineage: Eukaryota > Metazoa > Arthropoda > Insecta > Lepidoptera > Noctuidae > Lacanobia > Lacanobia oleracea. Next base: position 16,730,165 of record OX493405.1, on the reverse strand, counting down.
TTATAAAACTGTAGTTATATAAAAGTGGATAATATTGACACTTACGTAATTTTAAATGTGAAATTAAAAATCCTATCATCAGCAACATAAGTTTATTTATTTGATATAATAACAAAAATAACTACTGACTTATGTACTGCTAAATTATCCAATGATTACAATCTTCAATCACAAAAACTAGCTCTTTAATGTCAAATCCAAAACGTGTCTGCTAGAAATATAGATGACTTAACTAATAAATTAAGAGGTTTTCCATTACGAATGCTCACTCAGATTTTGACATAACATTAAGTATTGACTACGTCACTATTTCAGAGAATCATCGTCTATTAGTTAAGAGATCGAATAGTACCGACAAAGTGTTTGATTTGACAGCTCGAGATGTACCCTCCAAAGGTAATTAATAAGCAGATACAACCACTTAAGATAAGTAAAAATATTTTCATCCCGAAACTGCACCGGATATAGATCGTATCGGCATGACAAAGCGTGGCGCCAAGAAACTTTTATCTCTACCTACACAAAATTCAACCATGTCTGTTCTGACGTTGAGTTCAGATTCACTTGTTCCTAATTACACTTTACCGATATCAACACCTGTCAGACCAAAATCAACCGCAAGTCGAGCATCATTAGGTACAATTTTACTCATTACTCGTTCCATTTCATTAACTTCGAGAGATTTGTCAGCAACATTGTCCTCTTCTTCTACATTAGACTTTATTGACTCAGCTAAAGGTTCATTTTCAGTTGTATTATAATCTGAAGTGGCACAATCAGAATCTATTGATGCTTCTCTAAAAGCTTCAGCCATCTCAAGTGCAGGTGGTATGACTCCTGTGTCTCCGAAAATAAATGAAATGGTCATTGTGAGATAAGATTTCTCGGTACTCTATAATGACTGATATAGTATTGCTTTGAGCGGAGGAAATTCCATTCAAGAGTGATATTATTAGACTGTTTTAATATTGACGAAGAATTTTAAGAGCAAATCACAGATATTAATTGGCGTCTGGTGTTTCATATGGCACAACACTATGTTCTTAAATTAGCAGAGGCGAGGTCGAACATTTAAAGAATTTGACCCAGTAGTTCATGAGATTAGAGCGTTCAACCAAACAAACCCGTCTAGCTTTATAATATTAGTAAAGATTGTAAAGATAATGTTAGTAAAGATTGATCACGACTTTTCGACAACGTTTGTCAATCCCATACATTTCGGCAATCGCCTTCGCCACGCTACCGCAGACAGAATATCATTTGTCTAGACTCTAAACATCTCGACCTGAGAATCTAGTTAGAGCCTCAGATCCGGATTTTTGGCGGTGACTTGAATAAGGGAATGAGGACTCCCCTCAGCGAAAACAAGTACTTACCGCTTTTCAATAGAGTTTATATTTGGGCATTTAATACTAATTATATACATAATTTATTTTTCTAAGTTTTTTATTCCTACAGTCGTAATCGTAGGTCGTAATGATGTCTCATCGCGACAAGAAGAGCGTTAAGTGGAACGAAGTTATTGTTTTTTTTCAATTAGAGTGGTTTATAAATGTGAAGGTAAAGCTGGTCGGCTTCCAGTAAAGCCGAATTTAGCTTAATACCAGTATTTTACGCGGAGGGGCTGCCTACCAGACCTCCACAACCCATTAACTGGGGAACACGGTACTTCATGGCAAGACTGGAGTCAGATTTACTGGCTTCTGACTATCCGTAACGACTGCCAAAGATCTACAAATGACAGCCGAGACCAACGGCTTAACGTGCTTTCCGAGGCACGGAGGAAACTCGGTACGTTAAGATGGTCACCCATCCACAGACCAACCTTGGCAAGCGTTGCTTTATCTTGAAGATCGACCCATGTGGCTGTTATTATCTAGCAACGAGCTCCTCAAAGCTATGGACGAAAATAATGTTTAATAAATCAAAGAAAATGTCCGGTGGCATGGCGGCGGATCCAGGCGAGGATAATGGGACGAGCTTGATGCCTTTAGGATTAGTCTACACAAGTCCAGAGCCGGGAAGAATGGAAGGTAGAAAGGGAGGCCTTTGCTAAATTGCATCATCATCATCTGCCTATCCTTTTTCCAGCTATATTGGGGTCAGCTTCCAGTCAAACTGGATTCAGCTGGATACCAGTACTTTACGTGGAGCGGCTGCCTGCCAGACCTCCACAACCCATTAACTGGGTAACACGGTGCTTCATGGCAAGACTGGAGTCAGATTTACTGGCTTTTATCCTTAACGTCTGCCAAAGATCTAAAAATCTTAGCCGGCACCAACGGCTTATTGTGCTTTCCGAGGCATGGAAGTAGCTCGGTACCTATGTTAAGACGGTCACCCATCCACAGACCAACCTTGGCAAGCGTTGCTCAACCTTGAAGATCGACCCGTGCGGATGTTATTATTTAGCCACGAGCTTTTCCGACTGCTAAATTGCATTGGAGTTTTACAAAAATGAGGATTAACGTAGATCCCCAATTTAAACAGTTACGGGATTATGTACAGTGTTTACAAAAAAAGATAAACATTATTAGAACTTCTATAAAAATAAAATACTTTATGTATACTAGGAAGTTAATTTAAGAAAATAATTAATAATAACATTTAATAAATTAAAAATATATTTATATTAAATTATAAAAAATAGGGACTGATTTAATTTGAATGCAATGGAATTCACTCTGATATTATACACATATATACTACAGGCTAAAATAATGAAAACTGATGATTTCATGTTTGTTAATTCGTATGTTTTATGAAATTATACAATTATCGCATACCATTTTTGGCAAAATATTTTTTGAGATGTTGACATGTTTTCATTGAAATCGAAAAATGGTAGGTTTATTGTACTCTTAGTCATGTTAAAGCAACCTATGAATTTAATAATAATTAAAAAAAAAAAAAAGATTTTTTTAAGTTCTTTTTTTTATATAGGTACATATTTTTTGGAAAATCACAAAAAAATATACATAGGTAGAATACGAGCAAAGATAAAAAGAGTTCAGATGGCCAAACCTTATTATAATTTTGACACAACATTCGTATTCGAAACCTGTTAAAACGTAGAGACATGTGTGGCATTATTGACAGATTGCGACTGCTACATTACGACTGTTCAAAAATTCCATGCACTGAAATTGCCCCTCAAATTATAATACACTTCTAGTGTTATCATCTCTAGGCAGTTCTTATCCAACGTAATATTCTTATAAAGCAATTATCCCAACAGTTGCCCGGGCAAGATCGGTCACACAACGATCGTCCTCCCGGTCAATCGCCTGTAATCCGGGCTTATGCGGGCAAGCCGAACTTACGCGTGTTGTGCTCGATAATGGCCAATGCCAATCATTGGCATTGCTGCCACACCGTCCTTTGTTTTTCTTAAGGGTCTGTCAATTGTAGAAGTGTCATTAGCGGTTGATAGGGGTTGTTTTTATTCGGTGTTTGAATGAGGTACAAGTAATTGGTGCAGTTGATGTGGGCAGTTATGTTCTTTGAGGTAACACGCCTGTGTCGTGTGTATAAGTGCCTTTTATGTTTTTTATGATCTATAACTTTGATTAATGCCTAAGGTCAGACGCATACGTCTATCGTCGATACATTTATCTTAAAACCATTTTACTTATCACAGTTATGGGACAGGAATGGCCCATAGCTGATTGAAGGCTTCGTTTTTTTTCTGCCATTCGCACGAGAATATTTCATGATTTTTGAATCACAACAGCTGAACACAGTAGATACTAAAACTAAGATTGTCAAAAAAATTGAGCTTACTGAAACTGGTAGTAAATTTCTTCGCTTTGCCATTTGTCATAATTATTTGATGACCTCACAATCGAAATAGTATTTCATTATTACTACCCATAACAGTGAGTACCTGGCTATGCACATAAGAACTCTCACAGCGATACATATATTTAAGGTACCTAATAAAGCAGCCAATTAAAAGGCATGAAAATTAACGAAATTGTCAGAGACAATACACCATTTCTTATTAATTAATAGTAGATAAGTGGCCCTTACAGATATTTATCTAAAGTTAATCGCAGTGGAATGTTTGGGGAATTCTCGTTGGACAAAGGGCAAGGGCGGGCGAGAGCTTGGGTCGTCTTGTGACTTTGTGGCTTTGAAGTAAAGTGGTGTAACTATTAAAAATAAGAAATTAAGTCTTAAACTCAAGAGTGAATAGGTTACTTCTAGACAAGCATGCTCCATCTTCGACCACATCATCGCTTACCATCAGTTGAGATACTGCTCAAACGCGTGCCTATCGATAGTAAAAACAAGATAAGGGTAATTTGCACCAAATAAAATACTAATTGTTTTGTTGATTTTTTTTGCTCTTATGCATAATTGTTAAGATTATGAATCTTAATAATATAATTATTGGCCGTTTTATACATAAACCCTGTTCAATTTTGTAACTTTTAGGGTCTAATAAAGATAAACAATAACATAAATTCAATGATAGCAGGGATTTACTTTTTCAGTAGGGTATTTCTTTAATCCATTAAACCAATTGAGCTACATTTTTAAGTAAGTATTTTGAATTATTAGTGTATTATTATTCCATTTATTCATGAATATTCATAAAAAATTAAATTTTTAAATATAAATAATTAGTAGCCTAACGGTATCGGGAACAGGGTTCAAGTTACCGGTGGTCAGGGCTCCCGAGAGATGAATATCTACATTTTACGCGCCGTGTTCAGGAGTACTGCTTTCTGGATTAAGCCTCAGATCCAGAAATCTTAGTACCTAGTATATTAATATGATTATTAATAATTATTATTATTCCATTACTTAATATATATTTTCAATATAAAATACGCCTCGTTTATTATATTATGAGACACAATTAGATTGACTTCAGCAAAACACTTATCACGTGACATAAAAGAAATAAAAAAAAAAACACAGGACCTTTACATTTGATTAACAAAAATAAAGATTTATTTCGGAACAAATTATCTATATTATATTGTTAGCAGCCAATTTCATATCATCAAAGTTACTAAATTACAACTCTTACATAAACCTAGCCAACTTGACTTACCCCACTTTGTCCTTCGTCTCTCCCTGGTCTTATGGACCGCAATCAATGTCCACTTGACTGGCACGTGACACACGCCCTTATATCCAACTAATTAGATATACACTTAGTGTGACAGACAGACACACATTACTGTGCTGTGTATGTGGGCTTGTTGGCGAAATTATTATGAAGGCTCGAAAATTGGGATGAAGATTTTCTGTGCAAGAAAGAAAATCTTTTCAAATAAAGTACCCGCTATGAGATATTTTTAGCGCACCCAGGGCTGCGGTGACTCTTTCAAACAAATTACGCAACCCTTTTTTTTAAGGATGGGAAATCATCAAATGACTTCTCCCACTCTGGGTGAAGCAGAAGGGAGTGTCAGACTCTTACTGACTAAAACCCTTCCGTGTTCCTCCTAATGCCCTTTGCGTTCCAGGGCCGCGGTGACTCTTTCGAACAAAGTCCACAACCAAATTCCGTAACCCTGGCAGAACTATTAAATATGCACTTCGTGGAACAGACAGACACACTTTACTGTGTTGTACGTGTAGGCTTGCTAGCGAAATTATTATGAAAGCTCGAAAATTGGGAAGAAGATTTGCTGTGTAAGAAGGAAAATTGTGTTTACTTATTGAAATAAAAATCAGTGACATATAAATAAGGATCGCCGAACTGAAGTAGCTGTGGGCAGGGCGAAGGGCACTTTAGCAGAATCAAAAATCCGTCACTGTCAAATTTTCCCAATCAACCTTGAACCTAATCATCATCATCATCAGAACTGCCGAAAGACGTCCATTGCTGGACATAGGCCTCCCCCAAAAGGGGGGGTTTGCCATAATCGCCACGCTTGACAGGCGGATTGGCGATCGCAGTTTATGGTGTTGCGTTGTACAGAGAACGCTGTTGCTCATTCTCTGGTGAGTCCCTTAGTCTCTCTCTTACGATAACCTCGGGAAGTGATGGGATGGTATTATTCTTTTACGGCACCATACGGCACCAGCCGACACCATACGGCAAATTGTTATGAAGACTTATTAGATACGTTTGTAATAAAGATGAAAATGAAATTTGACAGATTTTTGTGTGGTTAATAATATGATTTTGATAAAGTAGCCTTTTTAGACTCACTGATGGTCGATGGGGCTAAAAAGTTCTGGAGTGGTGACCGTGTACCGGAAGATGCAGCGTTGAAAGGCCTCCCACAAGGTGGACTTATGACCTGGGTAGGGTCGCGGGTAGCCGATGGATGCAAGACGTACAGGATCGGTTGTTGTGGCGAGATAAGGTAAAGGCTATGCCCAGCAGTGGACGTCTTAAGGCTGATATGACTAGTGTTACAACTCTAAGGCAGTCAGTAGAAAACCTGGACTTTCCCTTGAAGCATAAAGCTGTTTTTGGCTGACTCTTTTTTCACACACGTGATTTCACCATTTTCTGCTGAGAAGCTCGATTACGCAGAAAAAATACTGATTCAATCGATCCATTCGTTGAGATTGTGGTCAAACGTGAGCTTATCAAAAGTCAAAAAAGAAAAATAAAATACAGGGGTCTTTTTATAATATTAGTAAATTTTATTGCTTTAAAATCCGAATAAATTTTAACGAATATTCACATTATTTTGAAAAGAAATCTACACATTTTAATTTGCATCAGCTTATAACGAGAACATTCCAAAGCCTGATGGAAAACCACAATCACTGATTTGCTGACGCTTTGCCACTTCAGTTTCACAGAACAAACAAATGTCTCATGTTCACAATTTCACCACTTACCAGAGCTTTCACCAGCCATGTCAGTCGGCATCCTTCACACAGTCATTTTGCAATAACTTTGTCACCGATAACGTTATCACGCCATCGGTATTATCAGTGGAGTGGAGAGTGTCCATCGGTTTGTTGTCATTTAATATTGCTTGTTTATCATTACATCAGTGTAATCACGACGCACTGGACTTGAGAACACTTGGCTCGTTCTCACGAGTGTGGGACGTGATTTTTAGGTTGTCATTTTGGGGATTATGATTGTTCTGTTTCTGGGCTAGATAATAACAGCCGCACGGGTCGATCCTCAAGGTTAAGCAACGCTTGCCACGGTTGGTTTGTGGATGGGTGACCATCATACATACCGAGTTTCCTCCATGCCTCGGAAAGCACGTTAAGCCGTTGGTGTCGGCTGTCATTTGTAGACCATTGGCAGTCGTTACGGATAGTCAGGAAGCCAGTAAATCTGACTCCAGTCTTGCCATGAAGTACCGTGTTACCCAGTTAATGGGTTGTGGAGGTTTGGTAAAACACTGATAGGTCTGGTAGGCAGCCGCTCTTCGTAAAATACTGGTGTTCTACTAAATCCGGCGTGACTGGAAACCGACCCCAATATAGTTGAGAAAAGGCTATGCAGATGATGATTGTTCTGTTTCAGACTACACTGTCCACTGAAAGTGAGCCCAAAAGACTAGCGACATTGCCACGTTGTATGGCAATGTTTAATACTGGGTAATGCGAAGTGTCAACTAAGCGTTTAGAAAGAACTTTAAATAAGGCATGAGTACTCGGACCCCACGCTCCAAGAGTTTCAACCCCAAACGGCTTAAAAATATAATTGCCAACAAGGTTGTTTTATTTTTTATAGGTAATTTGTTATGATTTGATGTTTCAGAATGTATTACTGAAAAAAAAACACAAATTTCCACACAGATAAAACAATATCATAAAATGTATTGAAAGTCTCCTTTTTTTTGTATTTGTTTATTCTCTTCTTCTCAATACATGGAGCTTTCACAAAGGTTTGAATCTGCTAGTAACCTAGATACTGTGTACCAAAATTGTACCTTTTTGAGAGAAATAAACAAACATTTATTATTATTAATAGATTATTATTGAAACTGACAATTATATCATACTTTTATAAGCTTACTATACAGGGTTATTATTTTGTAAAACACCAACAACCTCTTAGGATGTGTAAGCACACATGATAATAAATAACTTTTACTTTGAGATTAACCCCACAAACTCGAGAAAAAAAATCAGCTACAGTTTCATACATTTTCATTTTTAAATATTGCATTTTGTATGAAACAGCTGATATTTTTTTCGAGTCCTATCTCAGCAATAATCTCTGAAAAAAATACGCAGCACTGGTATACTGATAGTTATAAGAATTACTCAATATAATTCGCATTTTCATGTTATCATCTGATTTTGATCTTTCTTGAAAAAAATTAAAAGCTTTTAAAAAGTCTGATCATCCAACTTTTTAATTATAAGTGTGTAGAAAAATACACAGTGGCTCATTGAATTTAATTTATACATTAGGGAAATGACAAAGAATACAAAAAACTAAGGTATTAAATAGGGCTACCTACTGTTATAACAAAGCCTTTATTTTCTTCATCGTTTTGTATAAAGTCATGGAAGCAAAAATCTGAAAACCATGAGTATTTCCCCTCGAATATTTGATTAGTGATTACACAATGCGGTGTTCAATATAGTACGCTACATAACTATAGCAACACAAAACAAACTACTGTAGACAAACACTTCCGTCTACAATACTTTCGGAGCTTACTTTCGTTAATATCTTAAGAACGTATGATTGATCAGCTGTTCGCAGTGCTAGACGACAGTTAATAATCGCACCCCCTGTTCTTATCTTTAGTATACTGTCCAAGGCATGAGTGACAGCGATAATGTGACGACAACTCGAGGATTACAAACTCTTAATTGAAAACATTTAAATGAAAATTGGTACTGCTAAAACTCATTTTATTCCTTGAGAACATGTACACAATTATTGAGTAACTTATTATGCCTAACTTTGACAAGAGACAATACATGGTAAGATGAAAAAAAAAAAGCGATTGAAAACATTAAGGGTAGGAAAAAAAAATCAGTTTCAGAGATCTATCTCTCTACAATGACGCGTAATTGCCATCATAAAACCGTTATTAAGGGATAGTGCTATCGTCTTGTATAGTTCCGTCTCTCTCTCACAACGATATCATGGTGGCTTTAGCACGTCATAGTAGGCATTAGCTTGTTATCGTGTCCCACTTTAGGAAAAAGGCGGAAATGTTGTAGTCAAGGCTGTTTTTACTGTGGCTGTTGTGTTCAAAACCTAATAATTAAATTTATTATCATGTATAGTAGTAGCTGTCATTATCATCTTTTCTCTAAGGACCTCCTCACTAAATGTCTCAAAACTTGTACCAAACGCAGTTCCTATCTTGAAAATGTTTACCGTTGACACCCGAGATTAATATTGTACTGATGGAAAAGCTGAGGGGAATTGAAAAGGTGACTTGAACTTTGCTGACAATTTTTGACACAACATTGTTTTCTGCAAATCTTTGAACCTTTACTTTTTATTTGAACGTCATGAAAAGCGAAATATGTATTTATTATTCACAAGAATGCTTTATGTTATTAAGATTAAAGTACCTCATTTTGGCCGATGTTGATACAGAATGGAACCCAATAAAATACTATGCAAGAGTAATTTCCAAGAAAAAATTCTGAGCTTTTTTATCCAAGCCATTCAAACCTATATTGGCAAAGAAGGACCACAATCCATGGCTCCCAAGACCGAAATGTACTCCGTAATAGAATTACGAAGTAATCGTCCTAATCTAACCTCAACGATCCATCCTTCAAGGAAGTTAAGAAATAATCATCTATGGACATGAAAAACGAATTTCTAAATTGATGCTGCTAAATTAAAAAGTCACGATGTTGACCTGAAAGTTGTGCTGGGTGGTGTGTTTCAATTTTGCCGGGTTTTGTGGCTAGTGGGAAGATTGAAGATGTAAAGTTATTTGAATCGGTAAGGAATCTTGTAGGGCATAATTTTTTGGTTCAAAATAACTTATTCCATTTTTGAAACCCGTAGAAGTTCTTTCACACTTTGAATGCTCTTAGTCCTGGCAAATTCGTCAAAATTAAGTAAAAATCTGGGAATAAACTTGTGTAAACCTTTATTTTGACACCCTAAAACTTGTCTCAAAACCTAAGTAAGTTTTGAGACTATCTGTTGTCGCGGACATCCCACGATAAGTATCGTAGGATGTCCGCGACAACAGATATTCTAAGAATCGATTTTTTACATATTTTTTGCAAATATCTCGTTTCCTATGGGTTTTCGCTTATTTGCAATATTGTAGTTAATTAAATACCCTACAACTTTTGTTCCAATTTTTTTTTATACGTACAATCGTTTTCGAGATCGAGGGCGGAGAAGCAGGAACTTTGTGTATGCAATAGCATTTGTTCAGAACTGTGCACTTTTGTAGACTTTTTTTATTTGCTACGCTATTGTTGGGCGAAGGTCTCCTCCATACATACTTAGGTCATGGCTATAAACTAATTTGTGTGAAAAAACTGATTGATTGATTTGACTGATTGAACGCCCATAGCATACATTTTTTTATAAATGTCTGTCCTGTGCGTATTCTGAGGTGTATAATATGTGTGTACAAAAACAAATATTAAAAGCTTTTCTACAAGTCATACCAAACTTTTCAGTCACTTCTACAATTTCATTGACCGAAGCGATTCCATGGCTTTAAAATACCTAGTTTCATGTTAAAAGTTACACTCCAAGAACAATAATTACCAACAATTTTTATTCTATAGGTAAGAATCAAATTTATGCTGATCAACATCAGCTACTTCACCATATCCAGTACCGCTACATCTAGAACAAAATCCTTTAGAAAACGGTCGTCGGTCTGACTTAGAAAATTACTTACATGCAAACCAATTCCCATAAACCGCAGGCAGAGTATGGGCGGCAAATAAACAGTGAAGTCTTTTGTACGACCGCCACCGCAAGCGGGACAATGTCTTATGCTCCGAACATTGATACTGCGGTGGATATGGCTGGGAGTATAGATATGATCACGAGTGGGATTCTGAGGGAATCAGGGAGGAATTCTGTTAGGATTTCATTATTGAAGTCTAGGAGAAAAATGGGCTTTTTGAGGTGATATCTGACATGATTTTTCTTAGTTGATAAATTTATTCTATGGTCTTTTTATACTAATAATGTGTTTGCTCTTGACTCTTAGTCTATGTCAGAGATGACAGAGACAAAGTCTACGATGGAGCGATCTTACCCAGAAGGTGCCTGTTCACGCTAACTTTGAAGAGGTTAGGGTTGTAAGCGTTTGGAAACACAGACACAGGCAGAAAGTTCCACTCCTTTGCTGTGCACATTATAAAAGACGTTTGGAAACGCTTAGTGCGAATTGGTGGAATAGCTACAAGGTAAGGATGGTAAGATGCAGTGCATCTGGATATCCGATGGTAGAAGGGGGCCTGTGGGATGAGGTCGTGGAGTTCTTGGGCACACTCACCGGAGTACAATCTGTAGAAGACTGACAAGCAGGTAACTTTACGGCGATGACCCAAGCTATGTAGCTTGGCATCTACCAGTTTTACGATTGATTGTTCTTAGGAGTAAAATTTTGTAAACGCCTTATTTTCTGCAATTTCGGTGACGTCAGGTTGTAATCTCTACTCAGGATCCGTAAGTCCCTTTCGGGAGAAAATCGCCCTAACCGCCAGAATCCGTAAGTCCCTTCCGGGACAAGCCGTCACTCCTGCGATTTAGACTTTATTTGTAGGCATCTTGAATTTATTTTCACTTGGCCCAATAGGGACTTACGGATTCCAACGGTTGAAAACGATTTTGCCCCTCGGGGGCTGACAGATCCTGATTGGAATTATCTTATGTTAGTTGAATTGTCACTAGTCTTTTATTAGTGTTGTCTATTACTGCGTAATCTTTTAGAAACAAATTAACAAGCCGACCTGAAAAAAAAAATAAGAACAACATTAAGTTTTGTCAATTAAATAAATAAATAAATCTTTGTTGAACTAAAGCCTAAATAACTATTACAATGGTATAGTAGAAGTACATACATTGAAACCCTGACCTCTAAACTAGGTTAATACCTGTATCTTAGAAGATCAGTGTCCCTCCGCAACAATTTTACAAGCCAGTTTTTTTTCTACAGCTCGACAACTACTAAACATCGCAAAATTAAAAGTAAACAAAATATTTAAAAATGAAATACTTTTACAAATCAAAAGAAATGAAGGTATGCCGTTAGTATGTGATTGAGGTGTGTTGTATTTAAGTTTTTATGTATGAATGTAAGTGTGTGTTGTGTGTGGAAAATTTGGTATTAGTTTTAAATTTAACTTTAAAGGTTGCCTAAAAGAAGATCCTCGGTGTGTTTATGAGTCAATGTTAATAGGTAGGTAGTTGTGTAACGTGTGTTTGCATTAGTATTTTGATTTTGTGGATAACATTAATACCTTGTTTAGAGTGTTATATAGTTTTGTGCTGGTGATGTAATACTGGCGCCTGGCAAATGTTGTTCTGTGATGTTCCTGTGGTCTAATTGTCATTAGTTAATAAAGAGATTACAATAAAGATGTAAAAATAGCTTGTAGGTGCAGTATTTATGACATCGTTGGAAAGAATAGCAGTTTACATTTAGGCAATGTACTTTTTCATACAAATTAAGTATTCTCAAACTATCGTTAATAGATTTCACACTTGAACTAATTGACGCATATAAACGCTTGAATTAAAAAAAAAAATACTTACTCTATAGCTCAAAGATTCTCGATCAACATCTCCATGTCAATGACGAGAAAAAATTCTTCGGAAAAAGATCACCTGTTTCAATTTGGTATGCGATCCACTTCGTGATCTACATGTATAGACATCCAAAATATGTCCAAAAACATTTAACGGCCATCTTTAATTACTAAGCTAAGCAAAACTAAACTGTATCCAAACGAAATAAGAGCAATTGACACTTAGCCAAAAACAAAGATGAGACATTAGGAAGGTCGCGGCCGTAATAACCATGGAGTAAAAAAAATAGTATTGTGACCATCTTATGCAATTGGTTTCATAACTTCAATTATGTTGCCTAAAGCTAGACAATTTTTAAAATGACCGATCTGTCTCATCGTGCCACCAGAGTGAATTATTGGCCTGTTTTTTTTTTTCTTAAGCAAGAGTAAGTTTCACACGGTCTTTTTGTCTTGCGACATTTCAACATTTCGTGGATGTCGGTTAAGATAAGAAAGGGTTTTGTATTTTTAAATGCTGTATTGTTTTAAGTTGAGAATATTTTATATTCCGTATTGAGCAAGAGCTATTTGTCGTAGTATTTGCATAATGTGTTGTTACTTTGTTATATTTTTTTAATTAATCGTTTGTTTTGGTGAAAGCTTTAGTTTATGGTTGCATAAATTTAATTTCTTGAGTTGTGCAGAAGTTTCGTTTGGTTCTTGTGAATTTATGTAATTGTTGCTGTTTAGAATAATTTTAAGAAAACAAGTGGCAGGTTTTCGTATAGGACTTAAAGTTATAAGATTTTTGATTAGATTAACATAAAATACAACCAGATGGTGCAAAATTTGGGTCAAAAAATCAGGGCCGCGCCAAAACACATTAGATTGGCGATATCGTCAAAGCCGACTGGATAAAAGATGCACGCAACCCGGAAATGAGGCTGAAATAAAGGGGCCTACGCATGTTCCAGCCAGTGGGAGCCAAGATCCAAGCTGAAATGATGATGATCGTGACCTTCATTTTTGACAATAGGTATTATAGGTAAAATCGGTAGACCCGTGAGGTACCCCATGTGAGTGCGGTGCCCCTGATTAGAACATGAGCCAGATATTAGAGTGTCCAAAGTGTCCATACACTTGTACTTTGGGAGATTTAATGAATGCCACCGATGCTGCAATAGGGAATATGCATGCAATTTTTTATTTGCATAATGAATATCTTACTAGCTCTAGTTATAAAGCTATAAGTTACTAATAATTTATAAAACTTCAAAGATTACAATTAGAAAGAGAAGACCGATGTAAAGTTTGAAGTCATTGTCTATGACGCCTATACAGCTGCGATCAAAAACAGCGCTATCGCGAGAGAGACAGATAGATATATTTGTTTATAATAATTATATCTCCTTCGTTTTTCCATTAATTTTGATTCTATTTTTACTGTTAGTGTATATTTTTAAACTGTATAGATAATAAATATTTTTTTCATGCATATTCCCTGTTAACGCAGCCACCAACTGGGCCAAAACCGTATAGAACAGTAAGGAAGAAGATAGGTAGAACTACTTAGTAGGTGCAAATACCGTGCCGTGTAAAATTGTACCTACACAAGTAATAATACAAACAAGTACGACTAAATTATTGATCTGTAAAGTCCCTGTGCAATTTGTGTTATTGTCTGATAATCATAAAAAAACCCAATGGCGTTCTTACGAATTATGACAGCTATAAGAAATATCGTGCTAAAATTATCGCGCGTGGAACTTATGTAACAGGAAAATAATTAGTTATGGTGTCGTATTAGGTAGGTATTGTTTTTCAAGCGTGTTTGAACTTCGGCTACATCACTGCTTACCATCGGGTGAGATTGTGGTAAAATGCGTGCCTAAAAATAACAATAAAACAATAAGATAATGTCCAAAATAATAGAAAATAACAAAATAAACGTTTTTTTGTGTGCTGGTGACTCAAAGCAAAACTTAAATCTATTTTGTTCTTGAAAGAAGCTTAATTAAAAAAAAATAACTGTTTTAATATATTTTTTTTATTTGTTACACCATTGTTGGGCAAAGGTCTGTTCCATACAAACTTGTATGTAAAAAATGATTGATTGAAAATTTTATAACAACATATTAAAAAACAATCAAAGTCAGAGTCGAAGCCATATAACAAACATTGATATGTAGTAACATTAAAGAAACAACCAAAACAAAAGAAAATCCTTAAAAAAACACAAGGAAAAACCTCAAAACAATGATTACATATCACGTATACAAACAAAAACTTTGACTCAATGACAAATAGTGTTTAATAAGAAATCAATTTCGATGTTCTCACGATTCAAGCGGGGAGACGCCTACTTGGCTTTGATTACGTTTAGACGTGACTAATCATTATTTAACCATGTTCACGATTATGTACTGGGACATGCGTACCTACTGTTTTTGTTGTGATTACATAGATATGGTGGCGTGATCCCTGGGTAAGTAGAATCCGCTTCATTTTTATCAGAATCCGCCACCGGTACATGGTGGACATCTCCCACCCACACGCACAAATAGTTTTTTTTTTTAATGTTGATTGGCACGCGTTTGACCACTATCTCACCTGATGGACGCGATGACATGGTTGAAGTGGAGCACGCTTGCCTCGAAGTAACATATTCACTCTTGACTTAAAGACTTGGGAACATATTCATTGTGCGTACAGTTAAAGAGTGAATTCCCTGCCAGAGCATGTTTCCTGATAGCTACAACAAGACAAGAGTGAATAGGTTACTTCTAGGCAAGCGTGTTCCATCTTCGACCACATCATCGCTTAAAATTAGGTGAGATAGTGGTCAAACGCATGCCAAAAATAAAATTTATAATAAAAAAACACAAAAAGCGACAGTAATATAAGTTCAAAAAAAAGATCTACGACTATGAAAATAGAGTTACTGTTTAATTTAATGTACTTAACAAAAAAATAACAAAAAAACGATGATGTTGGTCTTCGCCAGCCAATCCTGCGAGCCATTGGGACCTAACATAATCTATGAGTGTCACAATTCAAAGTCCTGTATAGTAAAGATCTTGCAAAAAACGAGATCTTGCAATGATAACACTTTTTCCCTGTACCTAAATAAAACGGAATATCTAATCTAAAACGGAAAATGGCTAAACATTCGTGCCATAAACAATTTAACGAGACAGAAGCTGCTCTTGCTATCTTCAATGATAGTATTGTTTATTTAACGGTAAATAAAAATATATCTGCATTTCTCATAAAATCAGTAGGTACCATTTGCTCGTCAATAGCAAAACCTCATCCACCAAAATTAATGAATCTTCAAAATTCATCACTGAACTATCTATACCTTCCCACATCTCCACTGTGACACTAAGGTCACAAAATCTGACTGATGAATTGTATCCGTGATGTCACAATTAGACGGGCTCAAGTCGATGCTATCGGGGACCTCGCTGACCTGAGGGTCATGTACTACACACACGAGAACCTGTCATTTTATCTATGTATTGAATTTTGTATGGGAATTAGATTGATGGGGATAAGATGTTTCTATACGAAGTCGTATGTTGATATCCACCTCGATTGATTGAACAAAATATATTGTTGTTGAAACGAATCATTTCGAAATAAATGCACTTGGAAATGCGTTTCATCAAATATGAACATTTTGGGTTTAATTGGAAAATACCCTTTACCTACTTTATAACGCAAAAGAGATAAAAATAACTAAATTAACAGTAGTAACAGAGCTTATTGAGAAAAACCCAAGTACTCTTAAAGTAATGGATGAACAATTGCTGCCGTTGAAGAAGCTGCGAATGTGATTGATCAGTTATATTAAAATATTAATGTACTTTATGTAAAAGCCACAGGTAACCGTGCTTGTAATGAATCATCCAGCATTGATTTTACACTTCCTTTGGTGGTACAGTTCTCAAGCCTCCAGGACTTATTAGCCTTTACCTTATACTGAAACAAAACAAAGACAAATGCAAAGACATTAAGCTCCTTGCTTGAAGCAAGTTCAAATACGGAGTTCACACAAAATGTCAACGGAATCGCCCACATGTCGCCCCAGGCAACGCTTGAGCACCATACCAAAATCTATGTCAAGTACAATATTAACACTTCAAATAGACCACAAAACATTTGCCAAGCGAATTCAACTTTTATTGATGAAGATACAAAGGTCTTTGCTCTCATAATTAGCGGTAAATAAAATGAAGATACAGATGATTAACAGTGAGTTTTGGAGGCATTACCTACTATGGAATTGTCACGAAATATTAATAATGCTTCGCATCCAATGTCACTGATGAGTTAATGAAGTGCTGGTCTTGATTTAATGTCGATATTTTAATTTTTAATTAATGTTTGTTTAATCTCAATATATCAGTCATGTCTTTAATCCCCGAAGATGTAAGTAAAGGTTTGAATCGCAGCAGGGGCTGTTCATGGGTATCAAGCGGTAATGAGTAACCCTATTGACATTTGCAGGAAACAATCCAAAGCACTCGTAGTAGATTTAGATAGTGATAGTGACCTATCGAAAGAGGACATAGATAATTCTGATTCTGTAACGCTTGCTAGTTTTCCCACGCATGATGTAAGGAACAACTGAAGCTTGCTCAGAGTTAAACAATGGCAATTTAAACATATTACTGGTTAACTGACTCCAAGAGGTGCTGACGCATTAAGCTCGACTGTTTAGACTTCACAGAATCATTTATCGTCAAATCATTATCTTACTTGTGATCTTCAAATTTTAACACGGGCATTTGAAGGCTGGCTATGAATAGCTTTGAATTTTAAACTGCCTATTTCAGCCAGCACTCTTGCGCAATCTGCATTACCTGTCACTATTCGCCATGTCAAAACATTTCGAAATCGCCAGACTAATCAGATAGATGATCTAAATAAACAAACAAACGTACATTACTTTGGACTCAACTATGTCAAATGTAATTGAAGAACATGGCCGCACCAAATTTGACCCCGTCAAAACGAAATTTTCGTCAAGATTTTATCAGAAAACATGACATCTCGAATCAAACGACAAGTATTGTCTAAAAGACCTTACCGCTTGTTGGGAGCCCACCACACTCGGGAATTTCTCGATCGAAATCAGACTCTAACAGGTAAAGTATAGAGTTTAAAATGTAATTACAGTGTGATAAAGGTCTTTGTGATTTTGCCGTCAGAATAGTAGCCATTATCTGAGAGAACACACGTTCGGAAATGGTAAAAAAAGGTCGAAATATGATTAATAGGGCGGCGTTGCGGGACTCGGCTTGTTCGTGTGTGATTCTTTCCATTTGACAGATTGTCTCGACTCTCTGACCCGAGCGCCCCGTTGAGACAATAATGATGCTGTCCCATCACTTCGATTGTCGATATCGATAAAAGCGTGAAGATCGTCAAATAAACATATTGGTAACGCTAGATGACAAACCTTTTACCTTGTCACGTGGTGAAATTATGTAACTTACGTGACAAAATATGTTTCCTCTAGGTAATTTACTTCTTAACAGAACTTCTTTATTCGATTCTGCTTCTGATAATTTGGTCAAAACCCAAGGTCTAATCAACATGTTCTAGGTAACTCATGCATATTCCCTAATTAACTGCGGTACTCAATTTTCTATAACAAACCACTAATCACTTAATCTCGATATCGATACTTTCTCTGTCTTCGCACATCCCTAACCGCGAGGTCGACTAAGATTACTCTCAGCACGAGACTGTCCTGCGTCGGCGCTCGTTCGCGACGCTTTGACATCCCGACGTACACCACAAACATCCATCATACACGCAGAGAAGTTAACATTAGATCTTATTACTGCAAAGCTAAAGTTCAGTTTTGCGGAAGACAGCAGGTTTTGCGATGCAAAAGAACGTTCTCAGTACGTCATACGTTGATAGACGGCCCAAACAGGTCGACGTGAGAGTACAACTTTTTTTTTTACATCAATTTTGAATATGCAATATGAAGATATTGAAGGATTATTAGTCATGTTTTTGAAGGTATTTATTTTTATGTATTCGTTTGGTTCGGGTCACAGGAAAGTGTTATAACGAACTGTCATAAGATAAATGAAATATAAATAAAAATTTGGATGTGCAGGAGTTGGTATGCGCGTAACGACTTATAGCTGAACAATAGTGAACTACTGAGAATTGAGAAACTGCAAGTATTCAGGTCTTAGGCAGGTGAAATTATTTGCTAAATTAACATCTGGACCAAAAGAAAGTTCACACTTATTACAAATCTCATTTATTTGTCGTGTAAAGCAATAATGCAAATATTTTCAATAATGTTGCTCGTCATGTCATAATTGCGAGTATTTGGCTGGTCAACACAATTGCAAGCCACGCTAGATAAAAGATCAAACGTAGAAGTTAGCACAGTTTGATAGTTATTTTATTCAAACAGTCATATTTATATAAAACTTATAAAAAAGCTATGATTTGTACTAATTAAACAAAAATTATATAGCTTAAATGACTGTAAACGAGACAGATGTAGAAATATTTCACAATCCACATCAAAAGCGAAAGCCATGTCATATAATAAAAAGATAGACATGCAAAAGTTTACCAACAATATGTGAAAATAACAAAATTACTATGTATTTTTATGATAAACGATTTAAAAACATATTAAACCCAATACGAAATGAATCTCTAAAGAGAGAAACATCCGTCATTTGACATCAAAACGAGAAATGATTTGAAAATGGTTTTACTATGCAATGAAAAAAGCAATAAAAAGTAAATGTGTTTGTGAGTAAACTTCCTATAAAATAGATTTGGGTCTGACGCATGCAGATGACAAACTTTTATATTTCTGTAACCCGATGCTGAAATAGTCAGTCATTCGTAAAAATAACTTATCAATTTTTATTGAATTGGAATGCAAGATTTGGTTTTTATTGGCGTGGATTCGCAAGGTTCCATACTAGGCCCGCTACAGTTTGATGACCAACCAGCTTTTTCTATTTTTTTTCGTGCTCTAAATATAATTCCAATAGCTAACCCTTAGCCCCATTAATTTCAAAAACCAATATCTCATTAATCTTACCGTATCACATCCTATCGGGCACAATAAGAATAAAAATCACCGAGCTTAATTCCCACCATTATACATCAATCTCCTATCCACTTAAGCATTGCGAAATCCATCTGGAATGTGTCTCACGTACTTTGAAGAGTGGCTAATGAAGTGCTTGGTTGATGTGTGACCCACCATCGGGGTTCCTTAATGATACGATTGACAGTACAGTGGAGCGGTCGCCGTCGGCTTGCCCGATTGTTTCTTGACTGAAGACTTGGGGCTGGGAAGTGAGCGGAGAAAGGTTAAGGTTGCTCAGAAAAGGGTTCCATACACTAAACAAAGTTTTAAAATCTTCTCTTATAATTTTTCCATCATCTAAAAAATTGGCGTGATTTGAGGCACCCAAATAAATTCTTGAAAATCTTGGGATCGATATCAAAAAACAAACCAACATAGCATGTGTTCTTGCTTGTGGTTTTTTGCAGATGACAATAATAAGCTTTTTAGGATCTATGTATATATCACATGTTTGAAATAATTAAAATCACTTAGGTGGAAGTATGTAGGCTATCAGGACTACGGGATTTTGAAACATCTTCCATTTCTTCCTCAACACATTTAAGGGCCCCAAAAACGTGGGATACCTAAGAAAGACGTATTTAAATCCCATTGACGTCTTGTTCGTGGAACTTTGAATATAATGGCGCTTATCTGAAGGGTGTCTTTGGCATATTAAGTTTTATATTCAGCTGCCTCTATTTTCAAGGAGAATGATTCTTCCATGACTTGTGATCGACGGGTATCGGTCGGATATGTTTATTCACTGAGTTTTATGGTGATTATGCTATGAGAATGTACTACTTTTGTAGGGGACTGAGAATGGATGGCCACCCGGTAAGGCAATAAGTGGTAGAGAGATTGTACGATAAATGTATAGTTGATCTGAAAGAGGAGGGTTTCAAGTCTGTAAATAGATCATTACTGCACTGATATGTGCTACCTCAGAGTGACTATTTTCCCTTGACTCGAATTAAATTGGCTGTATTTGAACAGTTGACAGAATTATATCAAATATTAACAACAACTATAAAAAGAAACAGCCTTAAACACTGCAGTGCTCGTTTTTGTTTGGTATCGAATGCAGCAATATCTGCTACTGCTACTGTCACTACCAACACCCACAAAATCCTCTCTAATTTCGTTCTAATTCCCAACTATGGCAAAATTATCAAACCCAATTTCGCAACATTCATTTTATTTAGCAACAGAAACGCGACTAAGACAATAAATCACTTTGCATAATCTCTAAACTTAATGGATCTCAATCTTATCGCTACAGAATCCGGGAGACATAATTTGTCACTTGAAGATTGTATTACTTAAGTGAATGAGCAAATCATTCTACGTAACACTTGAGACGGTAGATTAGACAAGTTTACAGTGCAAGGTGCTATGAATGATGTCATTGTAGCTACCGCACATAATAGAGATCTTTATTTAACAGTAAAAAGTGAATTATATACTGATTAAAGAAATCTCAAAGCTAGATTAGAAAGTAAAGTGTTATTTGGTGTTAAATGTTTAATGACTACCCATCACATAAAGTCCTAAAAAGTGAAATCTGTTTGTCATCTAAAACGACGGATTAAGCTTTAATATTCTTGCCATGCCACATTTGTCATCTAGGTAATCTTCGACTAAGGAGTGTCCACTCTTCCAAAAAAACACAAATGAACAACGTAGTAGTATAACGGGACCAAGAGAAAAAAGCCCCGTTGAGTTACATATGTAAATAACGAAGGTATAGAAAAGATACAGGAATATTAAGTGAGTCACTGATAATACAAAAACGTTATTTTGAATCACGACAAAGATTAACGGTGCATCCCAAACAAATACAAAACCGCAAGTCTATGATCGTACGTCAAATGTATGAAAATCAGCGAAGAATAACATTTTTGATAGCAAGAAAAACAGTAATGACTAACGACCAAATAAATTGATCGACGGTCTGCAGTAATTTGTCAAATCCAATCATGAAAAATTCCAAATAAAAATTTCGTTAGAACATAATAACGGGGACTTCTCTGGTTTTTTGCTCGGCATCCAATTTAAAAACTAATTATGGGTCGCGATGACTAGGCTCCCATGATCAAGGAACACCCTACAATGCCGTCACAAAGAACATAATTTCGTCATGTTAGCGAACAGGTGACAAAAAAGTATGATTAATGGTCATACGTTGTGGTCATCACAAAAGATATGTCAGTCAAATTATACTCGTCTTTATTCACAGCAGACAACCATAGCCTAACGAATCAACACCCGAAAACATTATCGCACTTAAAGATGGTTGATCTTCCGTTTGAGATTTAATTACTCTGTGCAATTCATAGATTCTCGTTTACGTCCCGTGGACATTACCAAAAAGTATTCAACGCTATTATGTGTTAGCCATGACCTTTATCGGTCGTGATTTGAATCGAGAATCGGTCGTGACATCTAAATAACTGATGTTGAGGTCGGCTGCAATCAATGACGGAAGTGTATGTATGTATGACGGAAGGCAACCGATTAAACGTTTTCAACGATACGCGGGCACGACTTTTGATCGTTTAGGTGTCGAAGGCTGGGCAAGCTTTTCAGAAATTAGTCAGAAGGTCTTGGCTATAATGGGCATAATAGTTGGTTATTTGTGGTTACTGGTCAGATTTAATGACAAGGTTCCGTGCACTGTGATTTTGTGCTTTTAGTTTAAAGTGGGTGCTGACCTGGTGAGTGCAACGCCTTTGGATTGTATGAGGGTTTTTGCTCAAAGTTTCGCAATTGATTGCTTAGACCTGTCTCATATAAATTTATGGGTACATACATTTCTTGTAATGCCCATTTGAATTTTAGTACCTACGGAAATATGAGTGTCAAGTCGTGCAGCGTCAGACGTATCTCCCCGAGCTAGTTGTGAGAAACAATTAAGGAAAATGTCGTCTTTATTATAACAAGTTCGTGATAATGGACAATAGCTGAGTAATCTTAAACTTGCGCTAGGCGTTATTTATGCCTGTTTTTATATGGATCTGCTGCTTGTTTAGAAGTTTACACTTTTAAAGCTTTTACATCGTTGCACCCATTGTTAGGTCTTTTGTCATTCTTTACAAATAAACATCGATTTTTGGGCTGCTTTCCCAAAAACTGGTCGCTTCAATTCGTGTTTATCATTATCATATGTGCATTGTGTTTAAAAGTGTGCAATAATATCACACTTTTAGCCTTAAAGAGTCTTTTACACATCATCATCTGCCTAGCCTTTTCCCAACTATATTGGGGTCGGCTTCCAGTCAAGCCAGGTTTAGCTGAATACCAGTATTTTACGAGGAGCGGTTGCCTACCAGACCTCCACAACCCATTAACTGGGTAACACGGTACTTCATGGCAAGACTGGGGTCAGATTAACTGGCTTCTGACTATCCATAACGACTGCCAATGATCTACAAATGACAGCCGGGACCAACAGCTTAACGTGCTTTCCGAGGCACGGAGGAAACTCGGTATGTTAAGATGGTCACCCATCCACAGACCAACCTTGGCAAGCGTTGCTTAACCTTGAAGATCGACCCGTGCGGCTGTTATTATCTAGCCACGAGCTCCTCTCCTCTTAAAGAGTCTTTTACACAGTACATCCATTATTTCTTCGGTCTGCCCCCATATTATAGCTTATTTTCATAGCTATAAATAACAAGATAGTACATTTTGTTTAGTTATCACAAAACTGTCTTGCGTTTGATCACAGTCTCTCACTTTGCTCGTTTAAACTTGGTACAGTGTTAGATCAACAAAAAGTTGGTAAACAGTTACATACAGATTATACTCTTTTCTATTGATACAATAGATTATTTTAAAATGACTTTCATGATTTATAGATGTTTTCGTGTATGAGTGGCAATGTCGCGTCGTTTGTTTTTCGCCTCAGTATAAAAGTATCTAATACCTATATCATTATATCTTTGTGTTTCAATAGGGAAAATTGTAGAACTAGACTAGGCTGAAAATTGTACTTGTCTCGAAAATTGTATTTACTTTTAATAGTCTTTAGGACATTATTAAAGGAATGTGTCGTAGTATGGGTACAACTTTTTTTTATAATTTACATTTACTATCTACTTATAATTTTTGGAGGAGCTCATGGCTAAATAATAGCAGCCGCACGGGTCGATCTTGAAGGTTAAGCAACGCTTGCCAAGGTTGGTCTGTGGATGGGTGACCATCTTAACATAACGAGTTTCCTCCGTGCCTCGGAAAGCACGTTAGGCCGTTGGTCCCGGCTGTCATTTGTAGATCTTTGGCAGTCGTTACGGATTGTCAGAAGCCAGTAAATCTGACTCCAGTCTTGCCAAGATGTACCGTGTTACCCAGTTAATGGGTTGTGGAGGTCCGGTAGGCAGCCGCTCCACGTAAAGCACTGGTATTCAGCTGAATCCGGTTTGACTGGAAGCCGACCCCAATGTATTTGGGAAAAGATTAGGCCGATGATGATGATCTACTCATAATTTTGGTCTGCATCAGGCTCTTTTATTTTATTTGATAACATCCCACTAGTTGCCATCTCCACCATTAAGATACTTCTTACCTTTTTCATTTCAACACAATACTCATTCTACGTGTCACCGTTCTTCAATACGCAATACCACAACTACCGGTAAATTGCTCTCGTAATCCAACTCAAACCATAAAATAACGAGACGTGATACAACAGGTACCTACTAATCCACTAATCTCAGAAGAATTCAATCAAATTGCACATGAACGTGATGGGAGTTGGGAGACAAGTGTGGCTGGAGCCTTGACTTTATCGAGTCATGGTTTGTCAATTACGGAGCCATTGTGAGCCGATCGCTCCGCCGGCGATCTTATCTGTGTTGTGACAAAAAAATATGCCGCCTGGATGTAGTATATGGAAGGTTTGAGATGAAGATGGGAAGGTTTTTGATGCAGTATGCGTTTTATGCATTATTTTTTAGGGAAGGCAGCATTTTGGGAAACTGAAATAATTTAAGATCGATCAAAGCTGAATAAATAAGTTGAATGTCTTAGGTTGGTAGGTGAAATAATGAAATAGCAACAACATTTTTGATTGATTCTTATTTTCCAAAAAAAAACGTAAAGCCACCTAAAAGCAAATAAAACTCAGTCTAGTCGTATCCATAAAGAAAGACCGAAGGAAGGACGCTAAGACGTTAAAAAAGGGATACACATGAGATTGATAGGAAGAAACTAAATTACGAGATAACGGCCAGATATATGAAAGAAAAAAGACGTTAGGTTCTAGTCCGACTCCAAACAAATTGAGATGAGGGCAGGATGATACTGTTTCTGTATCTGGGCAATACCATACACACCAAACATAGACAAAAATTGTCCATTTAGCAAGCACTATCTGGACAATTTTTGTCTGTATTTTGCATATACTACAGTCCATCGTTGTCAAATAGATGAAAGCGTACGCAATGATGAAGCGAAGATCGTCGCAGTAGATTGGCAGTAATTATTATAAGCGTTTGTCCATCCGTCCACCTCTCATTCGGACGTGTCTATCGCCTTGAGGTCGATAATTAGTAATTAATGGACTAAAAAGTGCTGTAACTACTTCGAAACAAAAAATGTGTCAGAGACCGGAAAATTTGAAATTGCAGTTTTCTAGCTACAGAAGCTGCTTAAAAAAGTTTTCATATGCTAACCACAATGTTAACCCGTGATGAGTTCTTTTTTCATTCAATTGTTTAACATGTACAATCATAGACAAAAAATAATAAAGAAGATTTTTCCAATCAACGGTCAAGGAAAAATGTATTCACAAATTATTTTCTTATCACCAAACAATTCCATATAAGGAGTTCCTCAATACCACTGATAAAAACAAATACAATGATTTTTAATGATTGTGCATTCAAACATTATTATTACGAAGAACCTTGATCTTAGGTCGCGATGATATCACCGATAGGTACAGTGTCCGGGAAATTGTCGTCAGACATTGATATTCTAAAAGATAACAAGAGGAAAAAATACAAAATAACTTGTGAAGAAGTCGGTGCTTGTACGTACAGTGTCGAAAAAAAGAGGCAAAAAATATTTGAAGTAACACCTCTATTGACGCCGCAGATTGTGCTTTCAATAACGTAAAGTTTTTGGCTTGACGTCAAATCTAATAGCTAGAAAGTAAATAGCTAGTCCTTTCGACAGTTCTTTTGACTTCAGAGAGAATTAGGAAACATTATTGCATTTTTGCGCTCTAGAGTGGGTCTCATCTTTCAAATATCTGGGGCACTGGGTCACTGGAGAGGGAACGTTGGGCGTTGTCAGGTGTAGTCAGGAGCAATATGTTGATCCGTAAGTTTGCAAAGTGTTCTAATCCAGTCCAGTACAAAAACGCATACAGGGCACTGTTGAGGCTACCGCGACACTGCAGCGCATCGGAGATGTTCGCTGAAGCACGTAACACACAAGTCATGTAGCACAGAAGTCATATAGACTTCTGCGCTATTATTTGAAAGCGTATCGCATCCTTGAAGGTCTTTTCGAAAGTTGTTCTCGCTGACAAAACGTCTTTTAATCTAGCTAGAGTACCAGGTGATTTCCACCGGAGTATTAAATATTGTACCATTATCAATCTTAACCTCTTTACTTTACTGTGTCGTAATTGTTACCTCATCATAATATAAACCTGCTGCATCCGTGTGCTTGCTGCAATTTAATGACCCTATTAATGGTAATAAAAGAAAGATGAAGGTAGTAAAATTAGCATATAATTTGCCTAATCGTATCCTAGATGTGACCAAACCTAGTAAAATAAATTAACTATACTATTGTAAACGAATCTGCAGTTACACGAAATGAATTGTACAGAAGGTCAATAAAGTTATTGGTTGGTTAAGGAAACTGGCTCTTTTTACAACAATTATTATTATTATTCCTTTATTTCAGGCAACAGTGGCCCATACAAATACAATACACAACAAAACATTAAAATAAAAATAAACTAATACATATAAAATATAAACTAAGACACACGAAGTGATGGCGTCGTGTTACGCTGCGCGGTGTCGCGTAGCCTACCACGAAAACTCTTTCTTTAGGAATCTGTCAAGATCTTGTGTCGGAACCCGCACCACAAACGACGTGAAGTTGGTTTTGTGACGCGGCTCCAGCTTCTTGACCTTCAAGGTCCAGTTGGTCTTCACCTTCATGTACTCCACGATCTCCTCAACCTTCGTGGAGTGATGTAGTCGGGACACATACAGCAATGCCTTATTCCACCAATGACTGCAGACTTAATTAGGCCAAAGCTTCAATTCGTGACACACGTGGATTTTATGCGTAGAGCAATTACAGTATACTCACATTTTACCTTATGTTGTTGTCCAATGTAAAATGGGGCCGAGCCTACTGCCATCACACAAGAAATACGATTCTGGTTGCTTTTAACAAATTTAATGTGAAAAAACCAAATAAGACTGGCTCAACAGAATATGAAGGTTCGCTTCCAGCACTAGATCAAGGAGGCAACAGAAAAATCGATAAAGCACGAATGACTTTCCCTAATAAACTGTTGTTTTATTGGTGGACATGATGATACCTAGAAAACAGTGATGAAATCTACTAAAATACACAGATCATCATCATCATATCAGCCGAAAGACGTTCACTGCTGGACATAGGCCTCCCCCAAGATGGGGGGTTTGCCATAATAGCCACGCTTGGCAGGCGGATTGGCGATCACAGTGCAAGGTGTTGAATTTTACAGAGAATGCTGCTGCCCATTCTCTGGCGACCCACGGGAAGTGATGGGATGGTATTATTCTTTTACGGCACCATACGGCACCGGTCGACACCATACGGCGGATACACCAATATGACACACATAATACCAAAAACGGCTAACTGATACCACTACATCTTTAAAATTGGCAAAACGGTTCTAATAAAATTCTGCAATCATCAGGAGTAGTATGATTTGTGGCAGCACGATAGGCAGACGACCTTGTTGCCATCGCGGGTAGGTAGAACCTGGAAAAGGCTAGCTTACGAACGTGGACATTGGCATAAGAAAGGAGCGGCCTATGTTCAGCAGTGGGCCTAATCGGATTGTAGATAATCATGATGATGATGATGAAGTTCATTTGATAAGTCCGAACCATCTTCCAAATGATTCCTTGTAGATCCGCACATTGTAGAACTTCTGTCAGTTTTAATCCACAGAAGTTATCTCGATAAGCTATAATTCAGTGCAAATGTCATTATGCTCAACTCTGATTAAATTGCTTTGCGCCACGGTCGTGACCTGACGTCATCTGTACAAGATGTTACTGGTATCAATAGCAATATTGTTGCCTTAAATGACACTTTGTGCCTAAGGGTTAGGTAAATGATTTCATTTGTTTATTGACGTATATACAGGTGGATTCTCGTTTCTGGTTTTACCAACAAGTAAGTAGTGTGTCTCATTCTTCTTTGAGTCTTAGTTTCTATGTCTTTAGTTAGGCTGTTGCCAATTCGTGACCTTTCCATTTCTTGATCTTCGTTTTGAGGCAGGATATTTTTGAAGTCTTCCAGAAGCTTTTCAATCCACGACAAACATAAAAATTCACAAATTTACACGACGATCCATTCAAGATCAAAGCTCCCTGTGACAAGCCTTATCCTGATCGTGTGGGTGTCCAAGCTAGCTACGCCAAACAAAATAGCATCGCACTTCACACACAAAATTATGCTAATAATCCAAAAGAGCTTCAAAAGTCCTAGCCCAAAAATCTGGGCCGAACTGGGACCCAAAACCGGCCCAGGCATTTTAGAGGTGGTCGGCCCTCCTCTCTCAAAAGTGAGGAAAACAACTCAGCGCCGAAAGCGCAGGTGGCGAAATTTACTTAAGTTTTTTTATTTGTAATGGGTTTGCTCTTGACTCTAGTCTATGTCAGAGATGACAGAGACAAAGTCTACGATAGGGTGAGCCTACCCAGAAGGAGCCAGAAGGTCGTCCCTTATTTTGTTTTTAAATAGCAAAAGTAAGTAGACCGGTAATCGGCCACAATGGCCCCACCGGGCGTCTGGGCCATCGAGCATTTGCCCGAAAATTGCCCTATGGCCAGTACGGGCCTGCCAAAAATAAATCGTGTATCTGAAAAGAGTAAACCCAAAATAAGACAACAGTAGTCTAAACGAAAATGTTGAGGGAGTTTGTTCCATCATTGTGTCGACTAAGGTCATTCGTTTCTGGCTACCCAGGAGGCGGTTACGGCCTGGACGTGTTGTCGATTGCCTTCCCGCCGTATTGACTCAGCCGAAACGGAGCTCTCATCATTTACATAATAACACCTTGTACGGTGGACGCTATGGTCAAGGTTACAAGCGACAGCGTGCAGCGGGTAGCGTTCCAAGAATAGTTTGATGGGTTTTTTGGAGTAAATGTGGAGTGATTAATTCAAATACATTTCATTTATTTATGTGGTTAAATCAATAGTGGTTTGGTAACTAATTGGCAAGTTCGATACATCGGCTATAATATCTTCGCTTACCATCAGAAGAGATACCCGCCAAACGGAAGCCTTTAAATAAATTCAAATAAATAACTCACTGCATCGCCTAAAGGACATGTAATTATATTGCTAAGCATAACTTTACATAGTTCACAGGATTTAAATTTCTTAAGCAGTTTTTGAGAAATAAGAGAAAAATGACTGATGCGCAAAAGTAAAACCGAATGTGTTTATCATTGTCATCTAAATAATGTTTTAATCCAAATCATGAATATTTACGCTGTCTGTTAAATGTACTTACTTGTTTTTCTTAAATCCAATATTTATTCCACTAATTATTTAGGATTAGGATAACATATTACAATGTTATATTTAAATACTTATCTGTCATTTTAAAAACTAGTTTTGAAATGTTAACAAGTTTCTGAGTGCATAATTTGTCACTGTTTGTGCACCTTTCTAAAAGATTTGAAATATCAAGAAGACGTTTCAATTAATCAATATCTTGAAGATACCTACTTAGATAGCATTACAACTGCAGTTTTTATATACATACACACACACACACAAATAGCACATATTTTTTATATAGTAACACTAGATCAAGGTGATACTGTAACAAAAATCTGTTGCGTCGACCCCAATATGGGATAATTGCAGGAAGATGATGAACATTAGATAAAGGGTGATCAATGATCATTGTATATTTTTTTTTTCATTTTTTATTATGTAAGCTCATTATGCATAATTATTTTTAATGAAGATTATAAAAAGGCCGGTAAACAGAAAGATATTGCAAACCCATGTGAACTTTCTGATCCATAACTTTCAGTTCAATGCCCACACCTATTTGATACTACCGCAGTTTGGTGAAGCGCAAGACGTTGGTCTTGCGCTTGCGACTTAACGTGCTTTCCGACATGACACACCTTTAACATCCAAACTCTGGGTGGGTATGAAAAACTTACTAATAGTAAGACCCAAAAACATTTTACCCGACAGGAAATTCAAAAAGAAGTGGTTGATCTACAGTTGGTCCAATAATATCCTGGTTGAAGGTCGTTTTGTATCATCCTGAAAAACTCCACATGAAATCGCCACCTCCTCTCCCTTTAACCACACTCACAAAATTCTAATTTCGAGCAGCGTTTCCCTTTAAAACGTCCATCCAAAATATTCTCCGCCAGAGACATAGATTTGTTCCAAGATATGAGGTCAAACGGCATTGTTCTGGTTTCCTGTATTATTACGTCCAGATGTTCCGATACGGAACGGACAGTATAAAAAGTAACTGTTACTTGATACCTAATATTTACTTGCAAGACACTTTTTATTGCGTGCTCGTCCGTCGTAAAATGCTAATGGATATTGGGCAAGTTTGCGTTAATTTGGACGCAATAGATGTTTATAGTTGCAATGGTTGGTGATGATACTATGTATTTTGCACTTGTAACCTTATGCACGGTTCATTAAAGAACGTTATTGAAACATGATGTTTTTTCAGCTCTAGTCTCGTGTAGCTAAAATGTGCCATGTTTTCTAAGGCAGTGTTGAGCTTAACAGTTTTGAGTTTTATCAGTATCTTTATAAATCCTCAATAAAATACAGTTAACTTATTTTGCTGCTTGGTAGAGCCATTGAAAGGTTAACTATTTGACTCCAGTGAGTTTCCAGGTAGGCACTTCATGAATAAAGAATAGTTCGAATGATGTAAAATATCTTCCTAAGCCCTTATCTGGCACATTAGATACGGGGCCGTTCTATGAAGTGCCAATGCTATCGTGATTCCGTCCTGAAAAAGGGATAGTTCTCTTCATCCCGTCTTCCTCTGTCTCTCTCACACCAGAATCATGATAGTTTGAAGATGGTATAGTAGGGCCTGTGCCTGACCAAGTTTTGGTCAGACACTGGCCCGTATTCGACTAACAATGAGGGTCTAAATTAAGACGAACAAGATAAAACCAAAACAATTAATTATCAAAAAAATTACGTCACACGAAAATCTTGCATCAACATTAGCAGCATCAAAAACGCAATTCCGTTCCTGTACATAACGTTAGTGACGAAACGATACATACCACCTGAGTAACTGGACATACTCGGTCATTAAATGTTGCCGCTCTGTTACTCTGTGACCAGCGATCTACGTATTGTGTAGCGGCATCTGTAACTGGACTGTGAATGGTGGTACATTCGTATCTGTCTCTATTCTGTGGCTTTTTAGTGAATGCGATTGGTCGGAGATGAGGATTGGACGATTTTAGCAGGAGCGATTTGTCGTGATTCTAGTACGTGATTTTGACGATTGCCATACATAGTAATTGCTAAACATAGGAATCGAAATAACTTACATATTGTACTGCACTCTGCATTGTACCTAGGTATATGTGCCTATTTCTAATAGATTTTTAGACTGTGTTAATAATCGAGTCTGTGCGAACGAGTATTGATGATACCTAAACACAAACCTTTATTTGTGTTTGGCCTATAGGTTTATTAAATAACCCAATCAGTTTATTCAAGTAGCATGAGCCTATGTTAATCTACCTGCCATACTAACTTACTAACTATGTAAGTACGTTGAGATTGCTTTCAATCTAACTAGAAGGATGCAGCTAAATTTTTCATGAAGTCTACCTATCTGACCTCCAAAACCCAGTAACAGGATAATACTCTTTTTGTGTTAAGGAACAAAGCCATAAAAAAGAAGTATGGTACCTGTTGATGTTTAATAGTGTGAATTATACATATACTGACAAGTTAAAGTATTTACTTTTCGTTAACAATATAACTTATACTTCTCTAAAGTTTTAATACGATAATATTGACTCATAGCTATGTGTGAGGACATACATAAGTGGTCATCAAACATTGTAAGTAAGCGATTGAGATGTCATAAAACTCATGGGTACTTTGCATATTTTAACAACCAGAAGCAAATTCTTTGGTTTTTCCAATAAGAACATTAAGTAGTTGTATACTTGGCGTAAATAAATTATTTTTCTTTCTTTCTTTCTTGAACTGTCAAGCGTTATGTCCGCGTTATGTTAATTTGATTTAAGAAACTAATACAATATACCTCAGCAAAAGGGATTTTAAGAGGAAATATGTAGTTTTATCAAAACTGAATAGACGTAATAAAATACATAATAGTATACAAGACACTTAAACAAATCATAATTCCTGAAGTTACCGACGTAATATCTAGACCGTATATCCTTAACCTAAAGAAATAACCATAATCATTTCACAAAGGCACGATTTTATAACCTTTTCCGCCCCTTAGCAACAAATCGTATCATCTTAAAAAATCGCACCATGTAAACGTCTCGGCGTAATTAAAGGTGCTTCAGATAAGTTCGTCCCCTCGCGCGGCAATCTCGACCGCCATCAATAACGAATTACTTTTGTTGCTTTACAACACTATATTGCCATCACATTACACCAGTAAAATTGTTGCTATACAATAGGATGTAGAAGCATTAATTTCTTTTCAGAGATAGGTACCTATTATAATACAGATTCGGCTATGTGATGTGGGTAAGTGATTTCCGAGTGTCGAGTGTGGTGTTGGGTTTTTTTCTAATTAGTCGGCATGCATCTAGAGGAGCTCGTAGCTAGATAATGACAGTCGCACGAGATCTTCTAGGTTAAGCAACGCTTGCCAAGGTTGGTCTGTGGATGGGTGACCATCTTAACATACCGAGTTTCCTCCGTGCCTTGGAAAGCACGTTAAGCCGTTGGTCCCGGCTGTCATTTGTACATCTTTGGCAGTCGTTAAGGATTGTCAGAAACTCAGAAGCCAAAAAATCAGACCATTCTGACCAAGAAGTAGTGTGTTATCCAGTTACTTGATTGAGGTCAGATAACCAGTCGCTCTAAGTAAAATACTGGTATTCAGCTGAAATTGACAGGACAAGCCAAGACGAGACGAGACGAGACGAAACATGTGCGTCTTTGGCCTTTGTGGCATACAAATATATATAAAAAGTAATTCAAAAGTTAAAAAAATATGACTAAATTTGACTCTTCGGTACAGTCTATATCATCTTCATAGCTGGTAACCTAATAACGGCCCGAGACACTCCGCGAGTCGCTTATGCCCAACGAAAAGCAAACTTCACAGACGTCTCCAAGTTTTAACCGACCTATATTTTTTTTTATTTGTGTTGACTCAACCATCATGTCTAATGTTTTTGTTTTTCGATATACAATTCAAACAACAATATTTTCCCAGATTTTCTACTAGTAAGACTGTGGAAGACACGTGGCCTTAACCTGTGTTATGGAAGGTAGTTGCTACAGAGTCTTTGATTCAATATTTTCTATACCATTGACACATTGACGCGTTTGAGATGTGGTACCTATTCGAGAAAGATGCTCTGTATTCTATTGCGAGAACTGAAAATCTCCTCGCGGCTGTCATCTGAGTGTCTTCGCAGTGTCCTAGAATACTTCGGTCATATTGTAAGGAAAAAAGGTGACAACCTCGAGAAGCTCATCATGACCGGCACATATACACAATACGTTGATCTGACCAGATTCGCACCGCCCTTGACAACGGCCTCCACACCGCCAGGGACAGAAACAGGTGGAGAAACATCATATGTGCGAAAGTGATACAGAAGGAAGGTCACGACCCTCAGCACTGAGGAATATGACGCAAGGAGAAGCTGGGTTGACACATTAGACGTTGTAATGATTTTCATACTTGTACTATGCGATCGAAGTTCCTATACCCGTTGTGTAGCTCATTCGAGCAGAAATGCAAGTTTTCCACAACACCAGACTCTCTAACACTCAAGAAAATCTACGACATCCTCAATAATTTTATCTAGAACACTTGCTCCTAGTTTCTCAATGTTACCTTTATACATTCGACTGCGTCGGTTTCAAAACAACTAATAAAATTAATAGTTCTGTTAGTCTGTACACATCCGAGCCATGTGTACGTCTGATACAATTTGTTATGGCCATTAGTTTGTCCATCGTAGCCCGATTGAGCCTAGTTTCCACAACGCACGGCTAAATATTGTTTGTGGTGCATTTTATAGGCGTAAGCGGTATTCTGTGTCAAGATTTCAGCGTCTTTCGGTTTTGTCTTGGTCTATTAACATTTTTACAAATAAATACTTCTGGATTATGTTACCATACATCCATGTAACTCTCATCCCTCTTTGTCGTAACTTTTGAGCTTTTAAAAGCATTTACCTAGATGTAAAAGAGTGCCTTGTTCTTTTATGTTATTTTCAATACCTTTTGTATTTCACGTGACGTGTAGATAATCGAATGTCGGCTAAATACAGTTCGGAAGCAGTAATTATCAAACACTGACTAGATCACCGACAAACTGTGACGACCAATAATCTTCAGGATATGGTCATTATCATCACGCTCGGAGGATATAAAACTGACGCTAATTAAAGCCTAGGTCACGACAACTTATAATCAAGTGTCATATAACGCAAATGCCACCATTGTTACACTAATTACACCTCAGTGATGCGACATAACGGCTCGAATTCAATTACGCTTACCAATTATCACTTAAACCACACAAAAAATCGAATAAGCTACGGCAATACGAACTTCGCTATTCCGATATCAATAACACATTAACATTGGATAACCGTTAATTGATCGAGCGCGGTGACATTTCACCGCGGGAGCCTCACACGCGCGGCCTCTTTGATCTACCGCGGCCATCTTGCGTCCCCCACGTCACAAAGCGCACCGCCGCGATTAAATTCGTACGTATAGCAATGCGACACTCGTCTATTAGGTGACCGTTGCTAGTTTTTGAGCGGCACTTTTTAGGACCCTTATAAGGTCTAATTAGGGAATTTAATAATTGTTGAATTTCGATGAAACGTGTGAGGCTCCGTTTGCTATGGTATATGACAGGGCATTTGAGGTATGTCGGACGTCTTTGTGGCAATTCCGCTTGCACCTTCCGTTTTGTGACTTAATTTATGTTGCGTTGTATTGTTTTTTGATGTCATTAGTGACATGGCAGTATCTTGAAATGTCTCGTCTGTATTCGTATTTCAAGTTTCGTTGAGAAAAAAGTGTAACATGCTGATATTATTTAAGACTATAAAGGGTTCCGCTTTATAAAGTTCCGTCGTTGGCAGCTACGACTGCTCTGTCGTTTAACATGTGTTTAATAGCAGTCACCTGGTCTTGGTAATTGTATCTATCATTGGAATTATGTGTTTTACTTTTAAAGAGCTCATTACTGTCTATGAGCATTCTAGTTTCCTTATGCGCAGCTTAGTCAGTCACGTCACGGGTATAAAACCACTCGTGCAAGAAGCCTCAGTTATGATTATGTAGCCACTGCGCTAACTGTAGTATTTATCTAATTGCCATCAGTAGATAATACTGTGGTATTGCAGTAACAGAACTATTCGACGAGGAATACTTAGACTTGAGAAAACATCTTGGAAAATGACGAAGTTTTATTTAGATTCACGCCTGGGATGGTAAGGGCATGTAATGAAAAGAGCAGGCAAGTCAGGACCGGAAAAGCATAGAAGACCCTCTTTAACCTGAATGTCCGAACTGAAAGCAGAAAATTTGGATGACTCGAACGAACACTTCTGGCGAAGAATAACGAAGAGAGCCGACCTCAAATACTGGGATAGTCTTAGGTAAAAATAGAGATCATCCACAAATTAAAAAGCTTCTACTAATGTCAATAGAAGATGGTGAAGCGTGACGCAGACTAGCCGTAAAGTGTACACGGCGTAACAGCAAGACCTTTATTACTTTTAGAAGGCGGACAGGAAGGACCGGATGCGGAAGGTGAAAGACCACATGTTGTCCAAGCTTATCTAAAAGCTTGGGCGAAGCTTATGTCCAGCAATTGGCTACGATAGGCAATTGATTGACTGTCTAAAGTTAATGATGATGAAAATTTGGATAGCAGATAAAGTCAAAACTATTATCACCACATATTTTTGCTTCAAAGGTCACACCTAGACCACCTGTCGGGGTTGTGGAATTTGCGAGGATCACCCGGAGGACACGGTGGAGCATACGGTGGAGGTCTGCCCTGCTTGGGCGGAGCACCACCGTGTCCTCGTCGAGGCGATCGGCGGCGGCGATCTCTCGCGTCCGGCCCTGGTTCAAGCCATGGTCCGGAGCGAGGAGACATGGGAAGCGGTCACTTCCATCTGCGAAGCAGTAATGCTAGCAAAGGTGGAAGCCGAACGCGTGAGGGAGAGGGAAACCTCACGCCCCAGCCGCCGCAACAGAAGAAGACGCCCCGGGCGTCGGGAGTCGCAGGATGATTCTCGGCCTCCGTAGGCGCGGGTCTGCGGACGGCGAGCATTGGGTGGCTCGCCGTCTGATCAGAACCAGGCCCGGGTCGACGGCGCGCTGTGTTCCATGCGCGCCTCGAACAGCTGTCAGCATTACAGACGGGGCCCTCTAGGGCCAGTGCCTGCTGGGGCTGCGGACATCGTTCGAAAGATGCACCGTACCCTGGAACGCAAAGGGCACTAGGAGGAACACGGATGGGTTTTAGTCAGTAAAAGTCTGACACTCCCTCCTGCTTTACCCAGAGCGGGAGGAGTCATTATTTCACATCCTATAAAAAAAAGGGTTGTGAAATTTGTTTGAAAGAGTCACCGCGACGAAAAGGGCATTAGGAGGAACACGGATGGATTTTAGCCAGTAAGAGTCTGACACTCCCTTCCACTTTGCTCATAGCGGGAGGAGTCATTTCATGATTTCCACACTTAAAAAAAAACACCTAGACCACACTAAAAATAGACAGTCCATAATAAATTCGCTGTACAATACACTGTCATGAAACAAATCTAATACAGCAGAGATGTCTTAATTAGCGACGCAAGACTTTCATAACAAGCTCCTAGTTTCGTTAAATGTATATTATGATACAAGATTACTTCAAGATTGCTATCTTACTGCTAATGAAGCACTTTGAGACATTTTGTGGTTTTGGTATGAGTTTTAGGGGACCGTATGTTACAGACAATGATAATTTATATCAGTTCTGAAAAAAATCTTCACGAAGTTAGTTTACTTCAAATTTTGTGCCTACTTATATGTAACAATGGCAACAGTTTGATTGTTGAGGTCAAATAAACGTTTCAGCTTTGGAAAGTCGAATTCCAAAGTCCGACTTTGATGTACCTTAGTTACATATTTATTCATGATAAATAAAATATAAGATCTTCTGAACCCAACTTCACAATTCTGAGTCGTGCTTGTTACTTTGCAACAATGATACAGTTTCCTTAACGTGGTTAATTTAAGTATTAACATTGATGCTAAAATTAATCCACCGTGTCTTTTTTAACGCAATCATGTACCTCGAGTTAATGTCTTAAACTTCGCCATTTAATAAAATACCATCGGGTCATGGTGCAAGTCCCATCCATATGCACAAAAAGTTTTGGGATATGTTAATTGTGCATGCAGATTCCCTCCCGGAGTAGATATGTGTTTTCTGATAGCTATTCGTAGGGTCTGTGACTACCCTGGTCGGCGGGAGTCGCAGGGCGATTCTCGGCTACCGTAGGCGCGGGCCCGCGGACGGCGAGCATTGGGTGGCTTGCCGTCTGATCACAATCAGGCCCGGGTCGACGGTGCGCTGTGTTCCACGCGCGCCTCAAAGAGCTGTCAGCATAAAAGACGGAGTCTGCTAGGACCTGTGCCTGCTGGGGCTGCGGACTTTGTTCGAAAGAGGCGCCGTGCCCTGGAATGCAATGGGCACTAGGAGAAACTCGGATGGGTTTTAGTCAGTTAGAGTCTGACACTCCCTTCTGCTTCACCCATAGCGGGAGGAGTCACTTGATGATTTCCCATCCTTAAAAAAAGGGTCTGTGACCAACTTTAACTAACCGACTTGACTACTAGCGAATTATAGTCAAGTAGGTTAAATAATGTTGGTCACTGACTAACCTGGGGATAGTCAAGAGTGCACACGTGAGGCAAAAGAGCTCTATCTTCGACCATATCACCTATATCCATCAGGTGATGTTGTAGTCAAAGCGAGCAAATAAACTTTTATTTTAAACAAGTAAATATACCACTATCCATTTAGGTACTAGCTGACCTGCGCGATTTGGTCCGCGTCACATTTTTCATGAATTCTCTGCTCCTATTGGTCATAGCGTGATGATTCGATCCTACAGGATCTTCTGAGACTAGTGCGTTCAACCAAATAAACAAGCTAACTAAAACTCTTTATTCAAAACTCTTTATTCAGCTTTATAATATTTTCTATAGTATAGTTTTACTTACTTCCATTATTCAATTCAAATCTAAAACAAGTAAGCAGTAATTTATGCATTCGGTCACTCAAGTCACTCAGCGTGAAGAAGGACAAGACCCAGAAACTGTGACATCGTAAAAACTAATTTAGTACTGAGAAAATTAAATTATAAATTTGATTGTGGCAGATAGGGCGGTCAAGCTTTATAACTACCATTTATGTGGTCTAGTATATCTTTAGTGCGGTGAGTTTTCTTGAACTGGAACAGAAAATCTGTTATGCTAATATGCAGGTAGATACCTATGGCCATGTAGTTAAAGTTATTGTACACTGATTATAACTGTCCCATGTTCTTGATATAAAACGGAACCAGTATTCTCGCGGTCTTAAGCGCTAGTACTGAGAGGGGAGAGTATTGCGTTCGATTCAGAAGTCAGGCAAAGGGTTATTGGGTAATTTCATTAGGATTTATTTTAAACGCAACCAATAGTTTTGAAGTAGGTAGTGGAGTGGTACTCCCGCGCTGTGTCTCTCTTCTATCGTGTCGGATTGCCGACAGAGAGACAACAGAGAGTGCACCTGTATTTTGTATGAAAACACGTATGTATCCAACGTGTATGGTTATAGTCTTCACTAAGATTGATTGCAAAAACCGAAATTCTACTAAGATATAACTGTTTGACACTAGAATATATTTGTAATAAAAGTTGCCATTTTTTCTCAAATACAAAATAACCTCCATACAATTTAACCACCAACAATTTCCATCACAATACCTCAAACCTTACCACAGACGTCATAGCAATGTTGGTACGTATTGAGAAAATCCGGCCAATTACAGAGATACATATCAAATGATACGGGCATGTAGAAACAGAGACATCCCCACCGTGACCGGGTTTTAATTGAAAAAACTCAATTAAGGTAATTGCGGCAGGTGGACGTGTGACCAGGCTGTTTTGTAACGTTGTTTGGGGTTCCGTATAGAGATTTGATTCGAGAAATCGTGTCGAATATAGAAGACTCTTGGACGGAGCTACAGTTATGGTGATACCTATTGTGCTAAAATGTAATGAACTAAGATCCCAGAGTTGCCAGACCTCTCTTGTTGTCTCACCAACAAAATGTAGGTAGTGGTATTGAGTAGTTTTAGTATGTACCTAGGACCTAGCCAAAACACTTTTTTTAAGTTTGGGTACCGATAGTAGGTATATTTTACAGTATATCTATATCTATATCTATATCTATATCTATATCTATATCTATATCTATATCTATATCTATATCTATATCTATATCTATATCTATATCTATATCTATATCTATATCTATATCTATATCTATATCTATATCTATATCTATATACTTAATATATAAAGCTGAAGAGTGTTGTTTGTTTGCTTGAACGCGCAAATCTCAGGACTGGTCAAAAATTCTTTCAGTATTAAATAGCCCATCTATTAAAGAAGGCCTACAGCTATATATCATCACGCTAAGACCAATAGGAGCAGAGCAGACGAAGTTGCGCGGGTCGACTAGTTGCTGAATAAAATTAGTAATTAAATAATATTTTAAAGACTATCGAGATAAGTCATTGTTATAGTCTTAACAGCTGGTCGTCACTTCTAGTGAGATCCTGTTTACAATGCTAAAATTTGTAGTTCATTTAGTAGGTTTTGGAAAAATTTTAGAGGATTTGGGAGGAGGCAAAACTACTTCCTTCACCACTGAAATACCTTCGATACATCACTATAAAAAACTTTTCCGTATATTTTTGCAGAGACAAAATAAGAGAGGTCTGGCTGCTCTGAGATCTCAGCCTATAAGGAAATGATCACTTGAAATTTCGATAGCGTCATTGCCTAAACATTCTGGAACTTTTCTTCAATCGTTATTGCTGATGGAATGTGTCTTTGTTTGGTGCTCCTGAACTTTGTGTTCAAATGAGGGTTTGCAGCATATGGGTCATCATGGAGGGATCGTGTTTACCAGCTGAGACTTTGATAACAGTATTGTAAAGGCTAGGCAGATGATAACTGAACAGAGAAATAAGTAAGAAGACAGTAGTAAGGTAGGTATTGCAACGATTTGATGACCTTGGTCACAAAACCAAAACACACCTGGCAGATTTTTTGTGTGACAATTATTTCAACTTTTTGCGATTTATTATTATTTTTCAAGTACGTGATTTTATCGCCCAATTTGTACGAGGAATTCCACACTAGATTCCAATGATGACCTTGAGTAGATATATTTTTTATAAAGATTCATGACGTAGTGGCAATTTGAAGTGGATTCATTGTAATAATATAGGTTATCTTCATAATCATATCAACCGAAAGACGTCCACTGCTGGACATAGGCCTCCCCCAAGCGTCGCCACAACGACCGGTCCTGCGCGTCTCGCATCTATTCAAGTAATCAAGATGGATTGACAGCTCACTTCGTGATCACTTCACCCAAGCCTTCACTTCGACATGTTTACGTAATCGACTGACTGTCATTCTATCATTATTTCAATGGATTGGCAGTACACTTTATATTCACTTCACGTAAGGTTTACAGAAGCGGTAGCGTTATGAAGACGATTGTTAAAACGTCAAAAGTGTATGTATGGTTTTGAATAACGCTGTCGAAACTTCACATGTGACGTGATCAATACCTTATATTTTGGCATTTCCACTACGCATTTACCTAGAGCCTCAGTTAGATAGCCCTGAAGATCTGGTTACACTCTCAGGCCGTTACAAAATAACACTATCGGAATTCCCCAAAATATCAGCCACCGACGCGGTCGTAAACTTCATCGATGCTATCATTTCATCTGCATCATCGCGAATAACGTCCCATTCATTAACAATGTCCCATTCATTCACATCCGGTGACCACACGCGGCCGCCATTTTACGGACACTTGTCCCGTCTTTATTGGGAATTCGTGTAATTCAGTAGAACGACGCCACGCCTTTACCGGTCCACTTGTCCTGAACGCGTTTACTTGGAATATTGTCACTTTGTTGATACAGGATGGTGGGTTTTGGTCGATGACGAACACTATCTTACTCCTACTACGACTGTACTACTAATTAAAACGAAAGTTTGGATGGATGTATGGATGTTTTACTGTTACACAATCACGCTTAAACAGGTGAACGGATCTGGATGAAATTCGGTACAGATATATTTTAGTTTATGTAAGGTGCTATTCCGTAAATAACTATTTCGATATCTAGCTTCACCTGAGTGACAAAGCTCACTTATATTAATAGATACGAATTTGATACCTCACCGCGGATTCCGCTGTCGAGACGCGAAAACGTTGTTACAGAATAGTACTACTATTTAGTGGCTCGGGAAAAAATAATGAAAAACAAAAAGACACAGTTATGAGTACATATACTTTGCATTTATAGTGAATGGGTTTCGCAAAAAATACTAGTAGTGAAGCTTTATTTGTGAAAGCAGCTGAATGAGACGCAACTGACGACGAGAAAAATGATATTGCCACCCAGTTAGCAAGTATATAATAGCAAGCAATCAACATTTCAACCAGTTTTTCGACTTCTGCAAGCACTTAAAACATTGCTGTGCACCAAGTTGAACACTAGGTATTCTTATAAAATGGTACTTTACCAGCAAACAACCGGGATTCCTAACATCACCGTTTGGATCCAGTGATAAATTCAAACTGCATGGATGGCTGGAAAAACACATTGGTTACGCGCGAGTTCGAACTAACGACCATCACGTAGCAAGCCAGACAAATGGGCTACTACCGTTCTCATTGGAATTACCAAACGATAAAAAGTGAGAAGGTAATTATGATGACAGGTATTCTATTAATATTATTCAACGTGAAACGGGAAATTTTTTCTAAACGCCTTTTATGGTATGTCAAACGTTGGCTATAGATAGCTGTACTACTGCTGATAGAAAAGTATGTTCTACATTATCAATCTGCACCTTTTTCATATACCTTGAGAAGTTCGTGGCTAAAGAATAACAGTCGCACAGATCCATCTTCAAGGTTAAGCAACGCTTGCCAAGGTTGGTCTGTGGATGGGTGACCATCTTAACATACAGAGTTCCCTCCGTGCCTCGGAAAGCACGTTAAGCTGTTGGTCCCGGCTGTCATTTGTAGAACTTTGGCAGTCGTTACGGATTGTCAAAAGCCAGTTAATCTGACTCCAGTCTTGCCAAGAAATACCGTGTTACCCATTTAATGGATTGTGGAGGTCTGCTAGGCAGCCGTTTCACGTAAAATACTGGTATTCAGCTGAATCCGGTTTGACTGGAAGCCGACCCCAATATAGTTGGGAAAATGCTAGGCAGATATACTTACCTAGTATATGTGTTATAGCCAAAGGTCGATATGCAGTCTCTTCTCGGTATACTTAACTAGTTTATGCTGGTTTTGCCAAAGCCTTAGCGCAAACCCCGAAATAAATTCCATATTCGGCCTTTGACTGAAGTATTTTTAGTCAAACCTAGAAGTTCCTAAATTATCAGTCAAACGTCGAAAGAAAAATAATCTGTTTCGGGCTTTGCCTAGTCAATCCTAGAAGCGACTGCCAGACTCAGTCAAACGTTTCAACGTTTGCCTGACCAAATTAGTCTCTCCTAGGTTTGACGAACATTCTTTAGTCAAATGCCAAAAAACGGTATTTATTAGGGCTTTGACTAAGACCTAATTAGTCAGACCTGAGGATTGACTAGTCAAACCTTGGAGCGCCGGATGACTACAATGCTATACGGCCATCTGCCAGGGTTGTGAAATTCTATTGAAAGAGTCACCGCAGCCCTGGAACGCAAAGGGCAGAAGAACACGGATGGGTGGTTAGTCAGTAAGAGTCTGACACTCCCTT
Organism: Lacanobia oleracea; assembly: GCA_950371165.1. Taxonomy (NCBI): domain Eukaryota; kingdom Metazoa; phylum Arthropoda; class Insecta; order Lepidoptera; family Noctuidae; genus Lacanobia; species Lacanobia oleracea. Next base: position 16,686,822 of record OX493405.1, on the reverse strand, counting down.
CTGCTCCGCCAAGAGCGAGAGGAGTCATTTGATGATTTCACGTACGTAAAAAACGTGCTATTCGGCCGTGAACATCTAACCGTGAAAAGTTTGGTGAAGTGAGCTTGGTTTGAATTGTCATTGCACCCTGATTCTGTACCATCTTATCATCATGTCATCGGAAATTCTACAAAACTCCCAGAAAAATTAACACGGATTGATGGATTTCAACGATTCGAAAGAAATTTCGCAAATTCCCAATAATTTTTACGGGCATAATTTTCTTTAGGCAACTTAATATACAGTATGGATATGACATATATGCAATAATCTTAAGGGTTCATTGTACTCATAATTGTGAACATTTTAATATGGGACCAAACTCGAAATCGCAAAAAATAATCAGCTGTACAGTACATTTTGTCGAGTTATGCGCACAGAAATGTATGGAGCAGCCGATTTTTTTTTTCGCGTTTTAAGTGTCGGTCCCATAGTAAAAGTTGTTCACAATGATGGGTAAAATTACCCCTTAAGATTATTTGATATATGTTATATTCATACTGTATACTAAGTTGCCCAAAGAAAATTATTGGAAAAGTAAGAAAATAGGGATGCGAAAAAGGGGGGCGAGAAATCTTAGCGCTCCAAGCCCAACAGTGGACCGTTTAGGACTTGATGAAGAGCTAACAAAGATGCTTATTCAAAGTTGTCAGTGTTCATAACCAACACCTTCTATAACTCATAAGCGAGTAAGTTACTACACATCGCGCTTCTCTTACTTTGTATATTTACTCTAAAATAAATCAATGCAAACCGTTTAGCTGGACAGGTTTATTTCACGCTGTGCAAATACAAAATGAATTGAGATGGGTTAGAACTTTAGATTGTTGAACTGTTGAATTAATTTTTGTTTGGGATTTGTCGGATTTTTAATTAATTTATTGGTGTGCTGTATCTGATTCTGTCTCCTTTTTTGGGGGTGCGGGTTTTTATACGGATGGCTGCAGGCTGTAGACCTGTTGACAATTCGTGACTCACATTTTATTATACTGACCAATTAAATGGATAGAGTTGAGAATGGCCGCATTACATGAAAATGGGGCTCCTTTTCAGTGACATGAAGAAATACAGATACAGAAGCAAAAACTAAGTAAGAGATTATGTTGAACAAATTGGTCTTGAACAAATTGAACAAAATTTTGCAGAAAATTGATGAGATTTGTAAGTGGCGCGTGTTGGTTACCTAATTCAAATTGTTCTGTGTTAATACAGGAGATAATCGAGACACAATTTATTTAGAAACTATTGCACATACCTACATGAGTATTTTTAACAAAAAAACATCTTGTTGACGTAGATTAGAAAAAAAAAAAGCAATTCGTTTAGTAAGATTATTAAAGATTCTTCAGATTGAAATAAAATGCTTAGGTAGGTCTACTTCCAAATAAGTAACAGTAATTTGTCTTTTGATAATGAAGCGGTTGCGAAGATCGATTGTCAAACAGTTTTTTACCAATCAAACATTTTGGGAAAAATGACTGACGTATTTAACACTTTATTATCGGAGTTTTATTTAATAGTTATTAAAGCTAATCTGGGTATTACCCATCAACTTATCAGCCGCCAATCTCATCATCTAAAAACTTCGAATTCTCTAACATTTCACAGTACGAGAGCACGTCAACGACCCCACGTGGTAAGCTTAAAACGCGTCTATAATTAACCAAAGCTCTCGCTCTGGTTTATGTCGCGACCGCTGTAAAAATTAACGTAAACAAATACAATCTCTCACGCCCGGGTGGGCTGACAACCGTACAGATTTAGATGGTCATCGAGACCAATGAATTCTGAAGCATCCCGACGTGTATACAATTTGGTCAGGCTGCGTGAGTCATTGGTTATTTTTTCGGGGTACCGTTTGTCATTTGTGCTTTTGTTTGGATTATCGCTGGAGTCAATGTACATGGAGTACCGACGTGTGGTGATTCTTTTGGATTTTCAAACATTGAGGGTATTAAAATTCGATTCAGTGGGATTTTACCAAAGACATGATACCTAATTGGTATGAGGAGCTCGTGGCTAAATAATAACAGCCGCACGGGTCAATCATCAAGGTTAAGCAACGCTTGCCAAGGTTGGTCTGTGGATGGGTGACCATCTTAACATACCGAGTTTCCTCAGTGTCTCGAAAAGCACGTTAAGCCGTTGGTCCCGGCTGTCATTTGTAGAATTTTCGCAGTCGTTACGGATTTTCTAAGCCAGTAAATCTGACTCTAGTCTTGCCAAGAAGTACCGTGTTACCCAGTTAATGGGTTGTGGAGGTCTGGTAGGCAGCCGCTTCAGGTAAAACACTGGTATTCAGCTGAATCCGGTTTCACTGGAAGCCGACCCCAATATAGTTGGAAAAAGCTAGGCAGATGATGATACCTATTTGGTAACGATTAAGGCTTGCTGACAAATATATACCTATTCTCAAATTGTTTTAAAGATTGAATAAGCGTCGTCGCATATTTGTCTAATTCTCGCGTTCACCTATCTCAACTATCTGCAGGAGTATTTACGGTAAAAGTTCTTTGTGATTGATATTTGCTGTAGAGTTTCAGAAAATATCACACTTGCTTAATCTTCCCTTTAGACTTCCATAATACAAGTCTTAATTAGTTTGGAAGTCAAGAGTTCCCTTCTTTGTAAATTTTTTATTGCAATAAACCTTTTTATTTTATTTTATTTTTATTATTTTGCCTAAAGTTCAACTCCAAGTTAACCTCAAGTCATTTATATTTTAACTATAAAAACTTCTCTTTTGAATCAACCTCTTTACCATGATCACACTCCATAATTTCAACATAATTCAAATCATCAACTTTTTGATCTGAACTCGCTTTTCAAATCGACACATGTTTAATTTTAAAACAATTCAAATTAAATGTCGGCACATATCTTTATACACTTCTATTATTTATTACTAGTTACTAAAATTCTTTGATCTCACTAAGTGTATCGCTGACGGATATGCGATGACGTAGGATTGGTACCTTGTTTTTCTTTAATAAGTTTTTTGTAGCGGAGTTTTTCTCTTTGAAGATTATTGTAAAGACATGAATACCGCCAATATACATAAAACATGTTTACAAGACCTTCTATAGTTCATGGAAATACTGTAAAAGTACGAAACTATTCATGACTTTTAACGCCATTCGTACTTTTTGAGATCTTGCATGTTGTTGTGCATCTTTGTGTCTGTCTATGGCACCATAGCTCCTAAACGGATGAACTTATTTTGTTATCTTTACATGATTGTGTTTGAGCACTACTACTAGTAGGGTACCGTAAAAGAATAATACCATCCCATCACTTCTCGTGGATATCGTAAGAGGCGACTAAGGGACTCACCAGAGAATGGTCAGCAGCGTTCTCTGCAAAAGCCAAGCGTGGCGATTATGGCAAACACCCTCATCTTGGGGAAGGCCTATGTCCAGCAGTTGACGTCTTTCCGCTGAAATGATGATGATGTTAACTACTCTTTTCAGGAATAGACAATTGCACAGCCGTAGTGGCAGCTCCAACTAACGACTTAGACGTGCAGTTATCGTTGTGCATATTATTTGATCACTACTACTCTCAAAATGGTGAACGAAAACACATTAACGAAATCTTACCGATTTCCTTATTGTGTTTTCTTTCACCGTGCCATGGAACTAGAGGGCCTAGCACGAATGTTTTGAAGTATATATCTACCAAACCACACGAAGGTCTCAAAGAGAAGCGGCTTATGTCCTATAGTAGTGGGAATATAATATAGGTTAATAAACTTCTGCCATAAAATAGCATTGATCATAAACTTAGCTGGGATAACGTTCACACTAACAAGCGGTAAGTACAAAGACGCATCAAAGAAACAAGTAGCTTTAAGTCAGTTGTCATCTTAAAAGCCGCATTTAAGGTGATGGAGAACTAATTACATTGATTATACAATATTCACGTATTGCATGTCTCATTGACATTTCACATTACCCTCATTTTTAAGTCGACGTGTCACACAATGCATTCCATTGGCCAATCAGCTGTCACATCAAACGAAAACATATGTAATACTAATTATACGTGCTTGTTATGTACCAAGTGTATTGACAAATGGCTAGCAATATTTAAAGCTACAAAACAACAAAGCTTGGTGTTTATTGCTGGCCTTACATGACCTTCAAACCTAAAACTATGAACAAAAGCAGCAATGTATAAGGAGCTGACTAAAAATGGCCGCTGTTAGACAGTCGTGAAAAGTTTCATATTAGATCCGCAGTACACGACACAAAACGGAAGTTTTTGCGCAATACACTGGCAGGCAGAAACAATTAATGCACCCAAGTGTACATGAGCCCGTTCACGCGTCATGCCCACAGAAGAAAGTGAGCTCGTTACGACACGCGTGTTATTTATTTTGCACTGATGTGTACTGTATTGTTCTAATTAAGTTAAAGGTGAATAGTGTTTTAATTTGATGGCACGTCTTGTAAGAAGTGCACTGCGGTGCAAAATTAATGAGACAATTTTGGAATTAAAGTGCATTAAGAATTTGTGTTTTTTTTATGAGGTTTAGACGGAAAATGGTTGTTGTTTTGAAAGAACTATTAAGTCATGAGTGTCTGTTCTTGGTAAATTAACAATGGTACAAATACAAAGTTCAACTCTTAGGTATATTACTCGGATTGTACGTACGTTTTTAAAAATCTGTAGCGTCTGTAGTTAAAAAATATATGAAAACTTAAAAAAAACTATTTTCTAATTTATTTCTTTAGATGTTAACTAAAGTTTCACTTGCAACTTGCTTGCTTGTAAATAACAAGTAAACAATTAAATTAGAAACTTGTTTTTTTTTAGTTTTCATACATGTTTAACTACAGTCGCCAGGGAATATAGATTGGTAAAACTCATGGTGGACGTACAGAACTATTTAAAGTAACTACTAAGCGCGTCGGTGTATTCAAAGCTTCAGTAGTAAGATCATAAGTGCTGGACTTACAAATTTAAGATAAGATAAAATAATAATATCTACTTATAGTCTATGCTCAAGTGGCTTACTACTTGACATCTGCTATACTGACACTTCTAAAGTGGAAGCAAAGAAAATATCGACAAAGCTGTATAAGAATTAGTTTCTGAATTACATCAGTCACTAAAACATGAGATCTGTATAACCTACACAAAAGCCCTAAAAAACACATGTAACACCCACATACCAAGAACTTGACACTTAAACACTAAACACACTATAAATCATACAAGAAAAGTAAATAAACAGCTTCTAATTTAACTAAATAGTTTAATTTATTGCTCGTAATTCCTTGCTGACATTTATAATGCGATGTTTAACGCCAAACACGAATAAAAAGGCACTAATTGACTTAAATCAGTTGTGACAAACATCACTACTGGAGATGTGATAAATGCGGGACATCTCCCATTAAGACCTTGTTAATTAAATTTGTATCTTGTAGCTGTGAAATAAAGTGTTAATTTGGTTGGTGCATTTGGAGAAATGGGTAAAGAGTCTGTGGGAAATGTTAAATATCTTGTTTCGTAGTTTAATATGTGTTTGATTTGAATTAATGTGAGAGTAAGTTGTGTTTAAGATAGATATTTAAAAAGCTCTGACTTAAAATTTCAATTTGAATACACTTAACATCACGCCTGTATGTTTCATAGGAACAGAGATGAACAGAGGTGTATCTTCAAAACAACCACATTTTGCCAGTTATCTTTAAGATCATGTAGTGAGCTTACTGCCGTTAGTTGGGCACAAATCCAAGCTGCGTATGAAAATCATGTTCAGCAGTTGCACTTGCGACCCAGGCAGTCAACTAAATAAAATATAATGTAAATTTCAACTGTCTACCTATTACGGTTCTTGATATACATCCCGCTGATTGACAGACGGACCCATGGGTCCCATTGTTTACCCATCGGGTGCAAGACCTTAAAAAAAAATGTTTTGATCTTTCACTAACTTATTTTCATTACCATACAAGTTTTTTATACAGTTATTCTAAGCTGTCAACGACAATTTAATTTTCAGAAACTGTCATTAATTCCCAATCCTTATTTTCTTCAGCCCATAAATTGACTACAACTACCTCGTTACATCATCCAAAAATATAACGAAATCACCGAACCTTCAGACGAAAACAATTCAGTCTCCAGGCAATCAAATAGCAGTGGTTTAAAAAAATAAATCAGGTTTAATTCGAGGTAAACTGGGCGATTGTCTTCTGTTGTTTGTCATTAATCTAAAATAGCTGCAGTGAATGGCTGAGGATTTATCGTGATGTTTTTACAGTGGGACATGTGTTGGTGCTGTCACCACACACGCATTTGTTAAGGGGATGCTGCGATCTGTTTTGAAATGCATTTTGTTAAGTTTCTGTATAATTAATTCATTTCTTCTTTTTCATATTCTGCGTCTTGCTTCTACAATATATCCTTTAGACGCGGCAAAATAATCAACTTTTTTATTTTCGATGGTTTATTAAACAGTGAAAAGACACTGAGTAAAAACAGTTGGTTTTAATTAAAAATTGAAAATATAAATAAAATTTAAATACAGATAACCGAGTCAATAGCTATTTTGCAAAAAATTTCGTTTTGCTAATTTCGTACAATTCAGTTACAAATTGGTATCGTTAAGGACTTGTCCCTACGCATGCAATTGTACCTCTATTACTAAATATCTGAAAGAATTGATCATAAGTACTTATTATAAATATTTTCTGAATTTTAGGCCACAGCAAATTGTAAATCCACCTTAACCCTGTCGCTGCCGCCAGCGTCGTTTGTCACGTTGCCAACACTGTCAACAATCTCGATCTGACATCCAGTTCATTTGTAAACTAATTGCAAGACCACCCTGAAACTAATGGATCGTCAATGGCGCCACCAACTTCATTAAGTTGCCAGAATCATTTTAATTCCAATGATTACGAAACTTTTTGCTTCAGTTCCGGTTGGAAACTGGATAAACTAAAAGTGTTTTTTTCATTTTTTCTCTCTTCAACGGTTTGAGTCGTCACCAGTCTGCCCTTGTCACAGTGCCAAAACTGTCAACAATTCGATTTTTTTTTCTTTCATTTAATGAAACAGGAAGTTCCTTTGTTTACTTATCACCGAGACCACCACGAAATTAATGGATTAGAACGGCGCCACTAACTTCATTATTAATTATCTACTAATTTCATAAAATTTTCTGTTGTAATTTTCATTGTTATCTTTTTAAATTCATTTACGTTTCGTCTGAAGCGTGCTTACGTCATCAAATAAAATATAACGAAGAAAATTCTCCATTATTTTGCTCCATTTCATGCTTCATTCACCTTAACCGTTTCGTCGCCGCCCGTGGCACAAGTTGTCACGGTGCCAACTTCGTCAACAAGCCCGATCTGTCATTCGGCTCATTTGTTTACTAATTGCCCAGATACCGACTCGACATTAATGGATTTTGTCAATGGTCCCGTGTTGTTAATAAATTGAACGTTTGATGTGGTTTGTCTGTCATTTGTTTATTTAAAATTGGGGGGAGGGTGACATTTTAGGGTTTGGTTTTTGAATAGGGAAATGTTAAGCGATTCTGTTTACAGATAGTTTTGTTCATTGAATTATTCAGTAAATATTATACCTTATAATATTCACTGTTGATATATTCTTGAATGCCTCCGCTGTCCGTCCGTCCGTCTGTCTGTAAGCGGCCTGTATCTCAAGAACCGTATTAGGAAGAGAGTTGAAATTTTCACAGATTGTGTGTTTCTTTTGGCACTATAACAAAAAATAATAAAAATTAAGGTTTATGGTACTTCGTGTGCGAGTCCGACTCGCACTTGGTCGGTTTTTTATCTGTGTTTTCCTACCTAGCACTATGCGTAACTGTAGTTATAATAATCATTTATATACTTAATAATATTCCTGTGCATTAGTTATCTGTTCAACTCAATAAATACTATGCCTGTTTGCTCGATATAAATTAAAAATTCCATTCATAACTGTTCTATTAAATAAAATTTTCAGGCATAAACCTACACAAAATCATTCACGTGGATGTTCCACTTTTAATTTATATAAGAATTAAAATTTTATTGCTGAAACGTGTTCTGTTACATTTATTTAGTTTTATAATTTAAATATTAATGTATAATTATTTCATAATCTTTTAAAAGCTTGGCTTTCAATAGTATTAAGTGAACTTTACTAAAATCTATGTTTCATGAATGATAGGTACTGAATTAAAATTAATATATGAAAGCAACCAAGCAAAAATTTTACAAAAGCTCATGAAGCAGTGCTTTCCACCAATCACGCATGAAAAATACAATTTTAATAAAACAACAAAACAATTTATTCTAGTGATAACTCCACAAAAACATCTGGCCATAATAATTTATACTCACCTGTCCCAAATCTAAAATTTTACTACCATCACGTCTATTTCGATGGCTATCATTCTGGAGGAAGTTCGTCATCTCGTCATCCGAATGACATACGTCTGTTTCTCTCAACATAAACAAACCTGCCCTCAATCGGGTTCCGAGAAACTTTTACATCGTTTTAAAAACATTTTTCCAGGAGACACTTCTCAGGCGCTCTGTGATCGTGTCGTGGTTACATTTTACTGTAGGTATCTATTTTTGGTCGGCAGTGTATCGAGAATGACTGTTTGGTTTAAAGGACTTTTGAAGGAAGAAAGCTTTTAAGCAACGATTTTAGGATCGTTTTCTCTTGTTGTTCATGTTAATATATTACGTCATAAACAAGATCATCTGTTTCAGCCGGCTTAAATCCTAAAGCATTCGAACTTTCAGACTAGAAAGACGTGTTTGTTTCTACAACGCGTTCCATGGATATAATTAGAGGTGCAAGTGTTAAGCATCCTTCCTCGATACGCTTCGACGGTTGTTTGTATGAGCAGTGGCGTCCCGACGTCGTCGCCGGCGCCGCCTGCACGATTTACTTCACACACCTTCGACAGGGTTCCATTTATCTGATCGGAAACAGACGACTTTCAATTCAGCACCACAAACAATAAGACCGAAATTGCGGGCCGAGTATGTGCCTTGCGGGACGCTGTAATAGAAATAGTACAGCAAATACATGTCCAGGAAATTAGACTTTGTTTACTTTACGTCAGAAGACATACTCCTTTGTTCGTCGCTTTCGTCACAGATGGAAGACGGCAAATGGCTCGAAGGCGCCTCTGTCGCCTACGTTGCACGCTTCAAATGTTGTTTATAGTAGACGTTGACATGAGCAAATTCGTCAGCGGAAGAAACCACATTTAGGACGGACGGAGCATAAATCCCGTGTGAGTGACAAGTAAAACTTTATTGCACTATAAATTAGTAGATGTATAACCGGACAAAAATAGGACGGACGTTATTGGCGTTGATACCTAGTTGTAAAGTGTGAGCTGTCGCACGCGGTGTGACTTTACGATTGTCTTCTACTATTGTTGGGAAATTATGTTCTCTTCTGTACTCCTACACGTTTCTGTATTTTGTTTCTATGTCATCGTGGATTCTTTGCTGCAGCATCATTGAAACATGTTATTCAAATATTAACTCCAGCTTCTACAACATTCTCATTTTTGACATTATTTTCACCATCATTACTAATTTCATGATCTGTTTCATTTTTTTATTTATAATGTGTTTGCTCTTGACTCTAGTCTATGTCAGAGATGACAGAGACAAAGTCTACGATGGAGCGAGCTTACCCAGAAGGACCCGGTTCACCCTAACTTTGAAGAAATTAGGGTTGTGAGCTTTTGGAAACACAGACGCAAGCAGAAAATTCCACTCCTTTGCTGTGCGCATTATAAAAAACTTTTGAAAACGCTTAGTGCGAATTGGTGGAATAGCTACAAGGTAGGGATGGTAAGATGCTGATATTTTCCCATATCACTAATAAAATACTCTTTGTTTCCGCAAAGACAACGAGTTGTATACCCACAGTCCACATAAGCGCTTAATTCCCTCCATCTCTTACCTTAACTGTACGATTTTCTTCATTATGAAGATATATGCCCAGATGGGTTAATGGAAAGCCCGCAGCGTTCACTAACGTTACTGTCACCTCATTTCATTACCTTGATGCTAATGCATTGGTTTGGTGGAATACCAGTTCAATTTATATGCTGTTTATGCTTCAGGATGATAAATAATACGAGTTATGTTTTCTTGTCATTGAGAACTTGAGGAGTGATGGTTTTTCGAGCTGATTGTTGATTGTTTAAGGGTTATGTTGCGTGTTGAGTGACAGTGTGTTAAATGCAAACGTACTCTTATGTCCCTTTTTATTGTGGCTAAAGGTAACAACCATTTACTTGTCTTTTTGATATCTTATCCATCCATGTTTCTCATAATGTCACTTTAAAAGGCTCGCTCCATCGTAGACTTTGTCTCTGTCATCTCTGACATAGACTAGAGTCAAGAGCAAACCCATTACAAAAAAAAAAAAAAAAAAGTTGCATATCTGAAAAATCTCTTTTCTCTTGCTAAGACTCAGCTTAAATGTACTGTTTCTACATGTCTATTGTTTGGTTTTTCATACTGATATCACAGAAAGTCCTGCTCAAATTACTAAACCGTGGCCAACAGTCTTTACCTTTCTGTTAATAATTAAAGTTTATTTTAGAATTTCTCGACATTTAAAAGTCCCTTGACGTCATTGCGAATAAAAAACCAAAATAATGGACAAAACCGTGGAAGTTACGACTAAACACCGGGAAGTTTTATATTGTTTAGTTTCACTGTGACACGGAGCTCGTAATATATTTTTTATTGCCTAATTAACTTTTTGTCAAAGCGTAACTTCTTTTTTGACGTCCTACCAGCTTCTGACAAACGTCCAAAAAGTTTTTAAACCTCTGTTTTCATATTAAAAATGATACTAGTCGTCTCATATAATGTCATAACATGTTTAATACTCAGTAACACATGTGAGCTATGTTGAAACGTGTGAAAAACGTATAAAATGCTCGTAAAAGAATTAGTTTGTCCACTAAAGTCACAGTTAATGAAAACAATGTTGCTTGGAATATTTCAGATGTTACTGTTATTTCGTGTTAATTTATTATTCAGGTCGTTTGTGATGTCTTGGCTGGTATTTATCGTAAGATTGATAGTCGTCGTCAGATGTCTTTTGGTCGTAATGTATACGAACGGCGGACATACGGACGGACGCCTGAAATATCTCAAACGATGTTTGTTGACACAGTGACTGCGTTCGGGACATTATACAAGTGACAAATTTAGAAATTTTTGTTACTTCACACGTGTTTTCTTGTAGACATATTTGTTTATATGTTAGTTCCGTAAACTGTGACTGTGACATGTCGTTGTTTTACATATGTCATCCTTTCAGCAAAATTTGTTCTTTTATCATAAAGATCAATGAAATTCTGACTAAAAGAGGTATTATTGGGCTATTTGAAGTACTCGTATGTATGAACTATTGTTGGACTCGTTTGATGAATGAAGGGACACCTTTTGAAAACCATGAAAGTGGTTACAATTAAATTACACTTAAAACAATGGTTTTATTTATTGTTAAAGTAACAACGGTAACCTCTTACCGCAGTACAGTACTGTGTACCACAACACCATAGTCTTTTCACCATCAAAGGGCTTTGGACTTCTTACAACATGTGTGGTCCTTTCAAAAGAGGTTTGAATTGAATCCAATGGCATCATTTATGGTTTGTATGATTTTGGTCCTATCATTGCAGTTGTGTTTTTTTTCAGAGGCTGAAGTCGTCGCAAACAGTGGTACCTGAAATTAATCATGTGAAATAAGTCATGCCGAAAAATGTTATGAAGATTTTTGCACTCTGTCGATATGGTCCTGTCATTGGACTACCCCAAAAGATAAAAAATATTGGAACAATGAGGAGGAGATGGAGATCCAGCCTTGTTTCTATTTTCACAAGCTGATCCGAGCAACTTCGTTTGCGTTATATTTCTCACGAATGCTCCGCTCCTATTGGTCGTAGCGTGATATTGGCAACACTAAAACGTTTTGTCAATTCAAACAAGTAGTTCCTGAGATTAACGCTTTCAACCAAACAGACTCTTCAGCTTTATAATATTATAATAGTATAGATTTTAATTTGAGATTGTCTGTGTCAAATCCTCCCAGGTATCCACCTCAGTCCTAAAGATATCCGTGTGATCAAATAGGCTAAATTAAAAAAAAAAAACCTCAAAAATTTCAAGTTTTAAGATATTTTAATTCGTCAAAACATTATGAAATATTTAAATTTTGATCAGATTTAAATTTTAAAATTAGAACACTGTTGTAACAAACAAAGTTTTCATCAATTCACCTGGAAAGGTCACCAAATTAGTTTCTACAGCTGATTCTCCAAGTTCAGCTTCTATAACTTTTGAAGGAATAACTGTTTTAATTAATAATTACCAAACATGAACTTGCGCCCATCACCGCATCATACACATAAAGCTATATTTACACTGCCGTATGCCTCGGACTTGACTGACTCTGCTTTACGGCTAGACCACCCGTACTTCAATTGGTCTGGTCGTTAAGAAACTATAACAAGTAGCCGGCCAGCGGTTTTGGGTAATATTTTACTAACCCGAACAAACAGACCTTGTTCGGGAATATTAACGATGCTTTACTTTTTATTTTGTGTTGTTTAGCTGATTTTTGGAGTGAGATTGTAAGATCTAGCTAGACTTATCAAAGAAACATGTTGACCAGTAACTGGGGTGCTAAAAAGAAACATGTTGACCAGTAACTGGGGGGCTAAAAAGAAATATGTTGACCAGTAACTGGGGGGCTAAAAAGAAATATGTTGACCAGTAACTGGGGGGCTAAAAAGAAATATGTTGACCAGTAACTGGGGGGCTAAAAAGAAATATGTTGACCAGTAACTGGGGGGCTAAAAAGAAATATGTTGACCAGTAACTGGGGGGCTAAAAAGAAACACGTTGATCAGTAACTGGAGGCTAAAAAGAAACACGTTGACTAGTAACTTGGGGGCTAAAAAGAAACATGTTGACCAGTAACTGGGAGGCTAAAAATAAACATGTTGACCAGTAACTGGGGGGCTAAAAAGAAACATGTTGACCAGTAACTGGGGGGTTAAAAAAAAAAACATGTTGACCAGTAACTAAAAAAAAAAAGGCCACTTTAGGAGAATTTTATTATTAATCACGCGACAATCTCAGGAGCTCGTGGCTAAATAAAAGCAGCCGCACGGGTCGATCTTTAAGGTTAAGCAACGCTTGCCAAGGTTGGTCTGTGGATGGGTGACCATCTTAACAAACCGAGTTCCCTCCGTGCCTCGGAAAGCACGTTAAGCCTTTGGTCCCGGCTGTCATTAGTTTTTTGGCAGTCGTTACGGATTGTCAGAAGCCAGTAAATCTGATTCCAGTCTTGCCAAGAAGTACCGTGTTACCCAGTTAATGGGTTGTGGAGGTCTGGTAGGCAGTCGCTCCACATAAAACACTGGTATTCAGCTGAATCCAGTTTGACTGGAAGCCGACCCCAATATAGTTGGGAAAAGGCTAGGCTGATGAATCTGTAAAATTTCATTTTCATCTTTATCGCTAACGAATTAAGTTCAAGCATAGATATTATTTCTATGGGTTCAAGGTTGATTGGGAAAATTTGACAGTGACGAGTAGCGAGATTTGCTTTCTAATTTTGCTAAAATGGCCTTTTTAGACTAGCTGATGGATAGATTGTGTGAGGAGCTATATGAAAGAAAGGTAGTTCGTGATAGTGTGACGGCTGATAGGACAGATTGAAGAAAAAAACGTGTTGCGCCGACCCCAAGTGACATGGGTAAGGGCAGGAAGATGATGATGTTGACCAGTAACTATTCTGGGGAGTTCAGGTGCTATTGCTCCATAATAAAAAACTGGAAGTCAGCTGCATCTGGTTAGGCTGTAAGCTATGAAGCTTAGCTGAACGGATTGTAAGGGCTCTGTGCAGTGTTCTCCTGTGAAAGTCTGCCTAGCCCTTTCTCAACTATAATATCCAGGCTGTGCTGCGGATGCAGCTGAGTACAACATTTTTAATGGAGTGGAGTGCCTATATGACCCCCATAGCCCAGGAACTGGGGACCACTACCGTTTGGCTAGACTGGTGTCCGATTTTCTGACTGTCAAAGATGGTAAATGACAGACCGAACCAACTGCTTAACGTGCTTTGTGAGGCACCGAGGAAACTCGGTTTGTAATGGATGATCACCTTTCACGCACCGACCTCGTCAAGCGTTGCTTAACCTTGAAGATCGATCCGCACGGGTGTTATTATTTAGCCAAAACTTCTTTCTCTATCTGTCGTTACAGTAGGTTCCATTTTTATACCATATGAGCTACCTAGAAGATATTATTTATTATTGTCATCTGGTTAGGTCTAAACTCATGAAGAGGACCACACAAACACGCCAATTAGTAGCCACTAAGCAATAATGTAGTTACGTAATGTTTTTAATGTCAACGTATTGCCCCAAGCTCTATAGACGAGGTAGGTGCGCATTATTTTAATTTAATTACACACGACATCCTTTTAATATGATGTCAAGTGATTGGTAATGATAACATTAGATACTTGTACGCCCATGAATTTAAATAAGTAGTTTTTTTTTTAATATTCCGTTCCAAAATAAATAATTTATTATGTAAATTTATTTCTCTATCAGCTGTTTAGTAGACATTATTTACGCTAATTTTAATATATTTACAAGTTTTTATTATTATTTTAGTTAAAATATCTAAAAGAATGATCAACGTCAGTTTTAAAACCCGAGGCCTGTTTTATGACACCATTTTCCTAGTAGCTCTATGATAAATAAAAGTAAATTTTTAATTCCTTTAAAATATGACACGTGTACAGTCAACATAGCTTATTAGGTATGCAAGCAGCTACTTTTAAACAATGTTGTGAGTGTGCTGAGTAGACAATTATTGCACCTAATAATGCACACATGTCATTACAAATAAACATTGGCAGTGCTGTGGAAAAATTAATATTTTTGCCTGTATACCGAATAGCTTTTGACTGTATCTATATAACAGTAAAATCTTGTAGAAAGTCTCTACAAAATCCCAGAAATGATCGACTTTCCATCTCAAAATACTGTCACATAATTCCTTCCCTCAATCATCACGATCACTCAGGGCACTCACGATACATACTCGTAATTAAAAATAAACCGAATACCTTAACATTACTTTAAGGAAGTGTACTAATTTAGCTTGGGACGTTGAACCCGTTATACAGAACGGAATACACGTGTAATCCATTCCGTTTTCTTTTTTTTGTCGCGTGTATGATGTTTTTGACGGTGACTGTACCCACAATGTTTTTTGAGGTTTAAGTACTTAATAATAGGGCTTTTGAGTTATTGTAATTATTGAGGTATTTTTGTCTTTGGAATAATGTGGCTGGGTTTTTTGGTTCGGGATTATGATTGGATTTATGGTAACGGATTTAACACATGTCATACGCATTAATACCTTGTTGATGTTTTAGGTTTAAAAAAAAATTATAAGTTAAAAAAAAAGACTGGTTGTGATCGCAATGAAAAGAAATTAGTGATGTTTACTGTTTCGTTCATTACGATGTACCGATTTAAATTTTTATTTCACTTTCCAAAAATGTTGCGGAAAATTAAAGGAAGCGATTATTTCTTTTTAATATTCCACACGATAACACAAGTCTACACAGTGCTGTCATAGACTGACTATTCACAGGAGCGGAGAGGAGAGGAGCGGAGAAATACCGGTCAGATGTCGTTGGTACACGGGTGTTCCATTGGGCGTCAACGGAAATTGACGCTAAATAGCATCCCACATGCCATACCAAATCACGCAGTTTAAACTTCTTTTTTTTTAAACGCAGTGTTTAATATCCTATGGCCCCCGATCGACCAAACATGGCGGCCGCCGACTTTTTTACAATAAAACTATTCAATTGTTGTTACGACGGCTATTGCGACCGGGTAACTATAGGTTAACCAATGAAATAGCATAAAATCTCCACTTCGCGTCAGTCACTGAGATATTATGCAACTATTTCTCCGCTCCTCTCCTCTTCGCTACAGTTGACATACAGCCTTACTACCCACAACTTCCAACTTTTCACACTTCCTATGTTTGAATAGAAACTTTGGATAATCAAACAAAGTAAAAATAAAACTATAAAGGTTTCTTTCGTCCTTTCACACAACAGAACACAAAAAAAATCTGCATACTATCTGCAGTGTAACGTACCCGTCATACACATCTCCCTACACGATTTTAATCTCGCCCTACAAACAAACTTAGAAGCATCAAATTAAAAACTCCCCCTGTTTACATTTAGTATCAAAGAGAGGATCAATTAACATTCTTAACTTTGTCCCTATCATGTCATACTTTCCCATAAACACGCTGCTGACTGTACCTTTGATGTGCGCAATATAGTCGCTTTTAAGAATGCAACGATAAAAGTTCTAAAAATGTTTGGATTTAAGCAGGCACCTACTGGAAAAACTGCTGAAGAATTTGGGTTTCGTATGACAGGGATTTTTAAAAGTGTCAACTAAAATTGCTGTCAAAAAAGTGACAGTTCATAACTTTTTAAACTTCAAAAGAAGTAAAGAAATAATCATCACTACAATAATTTATTATAAAATTAAGTCCTCCGCCCCGTCTGTCTGTCTGTTCGCGATAAACACAAAAACTACTGCACCGAATATCATGCTGATTTCACCAATAGATACTCGTAGAGTGGTTCTCGAGGAAGGTTTTAGTATATAATTTGTCAAGAAAAAAAATAGGGATCCTTAAGAAAATTGCAGCGCGGACGAAGTGCTAGTAGGTATTGAATAAAAGTTTATTTTATTATCATGATCTAAAAATATTTCAAGCATCAATCTAAGAAATAAATAGTACTGACATAAATTGATGTTTTTATTTTTTTAAAGTTTCAATTTTTATTTAATTGGATTGGTACTTAAAAAAAGAACCGGCCAAGTGCAAGTCGGACTCGCACACGAAGGGTTCCGTACCATAAACCTAAATTTTTATTATTTGTTGTTTTAGCGGCAATAGAAATACAGAATCTGTGAAAATTTCAACTGTCTACCTCTTACGGTTTTTAAGATACAGACGCTGACAGACAGACGGATGGACGGACGGACAGCGGAGGCTTAGTAATAGGGTTCCGTTGGTTACCCTTCGGATACGGAACCCTAAAAACGAAGAATGCTTTATTTATACTAGAAATTTTCGGGTAGTTCAAATAAAGGTAAACAATATTGATGTGTCTATTTAATCTGTTTACTTGAAAACGCAGATTTAAAATAAAATGCAACTAAAAACCAATACAAAAATTACAAAAACGATGACCAAATCAATTGAACCATTAGTTAACGCAGTAGTTTATGTACTTGTATAAAAACTCACATAAAGATTGTTTACCCTTTATTTAACTAGGTAAGTACCTAAACCATTCTAGTAGCTATAGGTACTTGCATCGAGTACATCGCGTGTGGAAATAATGGAAGATTAATCGAATTATTAGCTCGTGGCTAGATAATAACAGCCGCACGGGTCGATCTTCAAGGTTAAGCAACGCTTGCTAAGGTTGGTCTGTGGATGGGCGACCATCTTAAGATACTGAGTTTCCTCCGTGCCTCGGAAAGCACGTTAATCCGTTGGTCCCGGCTGTCATTTGTAGATCTTTGGCAGTCGTTACGGATTGTCAGAAGCCAGTAAATCTGACTCCAGTCTTGCCATGAAGTACCGTTTTACCCATAGATAATGGCATAGGTCTGGTAGGCAGCCGCTCCTCGTTAAATACTGGTATTCAACTAAATCCGGCTTGACTGGAAGCCGACCCCAATATAGTTGGGTAAAGGCTAGGCAGATGATGATGTGTTTTTGTAAAAACTCACATAAAGATGGTATACCTTTACTTTACTACCTAAACCTTTCTAGTTTAGGTTATTGCAACCAGTGGATACATCGCGCGCATCCATGGATAATTAATCGAATAGTTATTTTTGAAAATACAAAAGGAAACACACAAAATCAAGTCTATTTAACTAACTACAAGTCTCATTCATCATTACCTTTTTAATCATTTCGAGTCAAGCCACAGAATTTATTACCCAACGTTTTATTTTACCCATAATATCACGTTTCACTCTGATGAACGCTTAATTGAAATTTGTCCTGTGTTAATCTTTATCCTTGAAAGTCACTAGACAGTAAACAAAACAAGCAACCTCTAATAAGGTCTACAAAAAAAGACGAGGGCCCCAAACAGAGGCGGCCACAGAAGTTGACATTTGACAAAAACGATTTATGATATCGCGTCGTCATCGAAATCGTCCAATCTACCGTTTTGCCGACCTTACCGCGAACTGTCCAAGGCGTTTAACGGAAAACCATGTCACAAAATATCCTTCTCAACATTGAAATTAGGCAATTTTAAGCTTTATTTTGTCCGACAAAAGAGTTATCGGAAAAATATTTAGTAGTTGATTTAATATTGTTAATTTATATATCACCAAGCTCGAATTTACTGAGTTATAAAATAATTTTTGCATATTTTTTTGTGTACCGTACCGAGTTTTATCGTTGGGTGGATTTCGCTGAATATTATTAATTTGTGAATTTCCATCGATGTTATGGTTTAATCAAAAAGCGGAATAGATTTGAACAAAGGCTTACTTAATTATGAAGAAATACTAACTTTTTTATTTTTCATTAAATTATTTTTACTAAAAACTTAATTCGATTCAACCTTTGGAAAAGTCAAGTGGAAGTTTGAGTCAAAAGCATGAAAGGTCTTTTTTTAAATACAACACAGATAGTTCGATTATGCAATAAATACTTTTGTGTCCACCAAAGCTTGTTATTGTTCTTAATACAATAATTTTCCTTCAAGAACTAATCCGCTTTTAGCAGACAGATTGGCAACCATAATGTTATTAGAACCAAGTCATCAACCCATAGCGCACAGAGCGTAAAAGAAAAACAATTCCACGTAAAGTCAACAAACAATTGCATGGTAAAGCCCAATCGAAAGAAGACGTGCGGTATTTTTTCAAGCCGGGCGCAATGGTTCCGTTCTTACGGGCGCGGTGTGACCGATGCGGCCGGCCGACCGCATGAATAATGCAATATGCACTTGTGACGAACCGGTGCGGATTTTATGTGACGAACTTTGATGGGGACAAGACAATTCTGTTCTTTAGTATGGTAGCTGTTCTACTAATGACAGGTATAATAATAATAAGCATTAAATTCAGACTAATGTCCATATTACACTCAAAAATAAAAAGCAGCTAAGGACACAACACACATTAGGACGAGTAGGAACTGTCCACTGCTCACAGTTTAATGTGCAAACGTATCCAATGACACAGTGGAGAGGCCCACCTGTCCGCGAATACGCTTATTAAACTAAACAATTACATTTTTAGTAACTGTACAATGTAAAAAGTTTTGTCTATTCGGTACGAAACGAATTTTAATAAGCATTTTGGTAATTTGGTTTTTATATTGTTGATCAAGCTTTTCATAATAAAAAAGTAGTTGTGTTGTTTTGGTCACACAACATAATGTTAAAATAAGGCAGTAGACAAAAAAATCGAATTAGTCTGTCAGATAGGTAGATTTACAGAAAATATTTGATAATTCTTTTTTATTTTTCACGTTAACAAAAAATTAAAACGACAGACTGTTCGTTGAAAACTCGTGTTACACCATAACTCACTTTCCGATATACTTGCAAGCCTTCTTTGACCAAAAAATTCATAATATCCAATATTTTTATGGACTAAACATAATTATATTATTTTTTACTCAGAAAACATCCTTATTATATCAACAAATATAATTACCTACCTACTCACTTAAGCTACATAAACAAAACACTTCCACAAAATGTTGAAACCAAAGAATCTCTAACTGACAACATTAGCATAAATCATTGTCAAGACTGTATGTTTGAGGACTATGATTGATATCTAGCTATCGAAAAAAAAAAAACAACTTTTTATAATTACCTCTATACCAAAGTTGTGATTACTTACAAATATTGACAAAAACTTTAATGGTCAGTTTGTCTATGTCACCTCGCACTTGAACTTTTTTTTCTTCAAAAAGTCACATTACAGCTTTTTTGTTTCAAAAACACATAGGTAGTCAATAACAGTCATGTTTAATGAGCTGTAAGCAATTATAATATTCAAACTGTTAAATAAAAAAGCTACCATTTTTTAACGCATTATACTCCTACTACTTACTACACTCAGTATCACAATCGTAAAAACAGACCAGATGTCCAAATAAATGAGGCTAAGGTGATACTGAGATTTCTTTTGTTTATATGGCCATTGCTGTCTGATAAACAAATGTCTCCTTCAAGTTCTTCTAGACATCATCTTTTCCATCGCCGGCTTAAACTAGCTCACACTCATCTGCCTAGCCTTTTCCCAACTATATTGTGGTCGGCTTCCAGTCAAACCGGATTTAGCTGAATACCAGTATTTTAAGCGGAGCGGCTGCCTACCAGACCTCCACAACCCAGTAACTGGGTAAGACAAGACTGAAGATGGCAAGACTGGAGTCAGATTTACTGGCTTCTGACTATCCGTAACGACTGCCAAAGATTTACAAATGACAGCCGGGACCAACGGCTTAACGTGCTTTCTGAGGCACGGAGGATACTCGGTATGTTAAGATGGTCACCCATCCACAGACCAACCTTGGCAATCGTTGCTTAACCTTGAAGATCGACCCGTGCGGCTGTTATTATTTAGCCACGAGCTCCTCCTTAAACTAGATCTCACTGTACGTGTCCAAATGCCCTCGTCTCCTCTATCTGGGCCGGCCTCAACGGAGTCTTCCACTCTCAGGAACTTTCTGCGTGGAGACTGTAATACTTGAACATTACATAAAAACATTGTTTAACTACTTCCAACTAAATTAGACTAATCAAATAACTATAGTAAAATAACATTTATAAAAACACTTTTTTAATTAAATAATTGCTTCCTGACGATTCGGCGTTTATAGACCGCACTCGTTGCAGTGAGCGAAGAATGGTATTTATTAACAGATCGCGATTACTTATACGGCGAGTGAATCCGTCCACTGAACGCCACGTAACAGGTCCAAGCGGTTAGGGTTGACACCTGGAAAAAATAATATCAATTATCACTACCTATATAATTATTATGTAAATGTTTTTTACTTTAATTATTATTAAGTCAAATCAAACCCAGGATTCTGCGCTACACTGCTCTTTTCCGAATTCGGTATGTTGAGTTCAGAAAATTATGTTTTTCCATCATTTGATTTTAAAATCAATAAGTAAGTAAACGTTGGCTCGCCGTCCGATCAGAACCAGGCCCGTGTCGACGACGCGCTGTGTTCCACGCGCGCCTCAAGGAGCTGTCAGAATGGGAGACAGGGCCCGCTAGGGCCAGTGCCTGCCGGGGTGAGGAATCCGTTCGAAAGAGGCACCGTACCCTGGAACGCAAAGGGCATTAGGAGGAACACGGATGTGTTTTAGTCAGTAAGAGTCTGACACTCCCTTCCGCTCCGCCCAGAGCGGAAGGAGTCATTTGACGATTTCCCATCCTAAAAAAAAAAAGTAAGTAAACGTCCTAGCCTTACCTAACTGTTGTGGTATTTTGTTTGTCTTCTTATCTGTACTTTTTGAGTAGTTTTTATCTAAATACGATCACATCTAGATCGAAACTTGTTGAGGTATTTGAGCACCGGGTCAAACGCAATGGATTTTAATTAGACCTTACAATTTCAATACAATTTAATTTCAATTTTAGTAGAACAAAATTGGCCACCTTTTTGGAGATTTTTAAATGATGAATCATTAATTGGAAGTAGATATTTCAATCGTTGGAAGGCCTCCCACTAGGTGGACTGATGACCTGATGAAGGTCGCGGGTAGCCGATGGATGCGAGACGCGCAGGACCGGTTGTTGTGGCGACGCTTGAGGGAGGCCTATGTCCAGTAGTGGACGTCTTTCAGCTGATATGATGAGATATTTCAAAGAAAATAAAATTTCAAGTTCCTCAAACATTTATTATTGACATCCCTAGTAGGTGTGCTCAGTGGATTTTTTCCACCAATTGTCGTGGAGCGTGACAAACCTGGCGAGCGCACGCGCCGCCGCGCACCCTCACCTGCGGCTCATACGACGTTACACATGGATATGTTATTAGAAAATTATTTAGTTTTAATGTATCAACAGAGGCTTAATAAGGGCAGGGTGTCTCATAATTATTCTGACTTTTTCTATACTATATTATAAAGAGGTAAAGTTTGGGATGTTGTAAGTTTGTGAGGATGTGGGTCGTAATCTCAACCGATTTTTTTGAAAATTCTTTTACCAACAGAAAGATACGTTATTTTTGAGTGTCATAAGCTACATATTAACCCAAAAAATACCGTCCAACGGAGTGCGCGCGGGTCAACTAGTTTTAAATTATTTTATAAATATTTCTTAAACAAGTCGGTTGTATTTTTTGTAAACAATATTTTTATTTTCACTTTTTAGTGGTATTAACAGCGTACCGGCGCAATGTTATGTTAAGAACTGGTGTAAACACTAAAAAAACATGCGATTTCAGCAATCCCGTATCAGTTCCGTCCGTTGCCTACCTGGTTCTTCATCAGATTTTCACCAAACAAAAAAAGAATCATCCAATCGGCTGACAATTTATTGGCGAAAATATCGCTGAACAAACATATTTTATGGGATCTCATCATCAGATCCTAATTTATACCTTCCATCATCAATGATGATTGCCAGGCACAAATATCTGAATTGCGTTAGAAAGTTATGAAAAAAATTGTATGTGCCTATAAAATTTGAGGGTTGCTCTCGATTTTCATGAGATCCCATCATCAGATTCTGACTTGGTGACAATGGAACCAATCTGGAAGTATACCTTTTCAGAAGAAACAAGAATTTTTCAAATCGGTTCATATATGACGGAGTTATGAGATAACAAACATAAAAAAAAAAACAAAAAAAAAATACAACCGAATTAAAAAAAACAATATAAAAAATTAAAAAATCTTATTGTTATACATTTTAGTACACCTCACTATAAGCTCTGGTTCATCAGGGTCATCTTGAATAATATTATGTTACTAGGGGTCGGACAACACCTAAGGGGCTCTCGTATTTTCAAGGAGCATTCGCATTACAGTCGCAAACTGTATAACTTCACCTCCAACGTTACATTTTGAGAAGTTTTTGACTTTGGTGGTGGCCGCTGAGATGATATTGCAACTTGAATTTAACACCTAGAACCAGTGTCTGGTTTTTATCCGACTGCGCCAGAAGGAGGTTTATGTTTTTTCAGTTTTTTTAGGGTCCCGTATCTGAATGGTAACAAACGGAACCTTTTTACACACAGTTGGCAGTTGACATTTTTACAGAATATGTACCTTTTTTACTATTTATAGGCACGCGTTTGACCACTATCTCACCTGATGGTAAGCGATTATGTAGTCGAAGATGGAGCACACTTGCTTAGAAGTAACCTATTCACTCTTGACTTAAAGACTGCTAGGTTTATATTGCCGATATAAAAAGAAATAATAAAAATTTATTTAAGGTGAATGCTCCAGGGTAGCCCGCGAAATTCAAATATTTTTAATAAAAATATTTGAATTTCGCGGGCTGCCCTGGAGCATCCACCTTAAATCAAAGGGAATCATACAAGAGACGTGTTTTTTGTTCGATTTATGGTAAGGAACCCTTCGTGTGAGAATCCGACTCGCACTTGGCCGGTTTTTTACAGATTGCAAATGAGATGCAAATGAGAACGTTGCTTAAGGCTTGTATATTTGCCAATGACCTTGTGCATACAAACGGAGCTAACTACACCTCGGCGCGCGACTCCGCTACCCGTGTTTTTAATTTTTTATAATAAAACAAATACATATTTTAAAAATGTAACAAAACCAAGTTATTTTCGTTTGTATTGCACAGCAGTAGATATTATTTTTTTAGTCTTTTGTTAAAAAATGAAGGAGTAAAATGGTTTCATCTCTAAGATTTGGGGTTGATTTGGTGATTTTTTTTCCTATTATGTGATACCAATACATAAATTCTGGCTAAACCAAGTTACGTGCAATATTACCCATTTTTTTCAGATGTAATTTCTCATTAAATGCCGAAGAAAAACTGCTTCATCTGCACGCCATTTTTGAGCCTTTTCGAGAGAGCACCCTTAACGGTGCCTCTTGTCTTTTTCCTAGCTTGCTTTTTGAGTGAAAACAGATTTTTTTAGACTGATGGCTGTAAGCCTGTTATTGGCATACATGCAACAGCTGAGTCTTGTGTCTAGAGTGACAGCACATCTGCGATGCCTTTGGTATTGCTGATCATCATCATCTTCCTGCCCTTATCCCAGGTTACTTGGGGTCGGCGCAACACGTTTTTTTCTTCCACTCTGTTCTATCTGCCACCAAACTTGGTATTGCTGATATCTCTATCTAATAAACGTCACTAGACTTTGGTCAGCATAAAATTTAGCTTTAGGGTTCCGTACCCAAAGGGTAAATAACGGAACCCTATTACTAAGCCTGCGCTGTCCGTCCGTCCGTCCATCTGTCCGCCTGTTCGTCCGTCTGTCTGTCAGCGGGCTGTATCTCAAGAACCGTAATAGATAGACAGTTGAAATTTTCACAGATTGTGTATTTTTATTGCCACTATAATAATAAAAAATAAGGCTTATGGTACGAAACCGTTTTTTTTAACTATGTAAGGCGAAAGCCCTTGATAGTCAATTTGAAATAAATAATATCAAGTTTTAACTGTGACTTAAAACGTATTAATATGTTAATTAAGACGATAAAGACACTTTGATATTCGTAGACCATGACATGTTCTGTCGTCGAGCACGCCTCAGCGCGCACCCTTATTTCGTGAACGTCTCATAATAATACGTAATAATTTAATATAATCTACTTTAAAAAAATTCGTCATGTATAATTAAAACTTTCCACTTGTTTCATTGCTTACTACAGGACAACGTCTACCAGTGACAACGGTCTCATCCTTTTATTTTTTTTCCCGCTCTGGACGAAGCAGAAGGGAGTGTCAGACTCTTACTGTCCAAAACCCATCCGTGTTCCTCCTTGTGCCCTTTGAGTTCCAAGGTACGGTGCCTCTTTCGAACAAATTCCGCAACTGAAGATACTGGCCCTTGCGGACCCCTTCTTCTATGCTGACATCTCTTTGAGGCGCGCGTGGGACTGAACGCGCTGCGCCATCGACCAGGGCCTCAAGTCTGCTATTACAATAGTATCAGAATGGTCTATCATTGACTTCATAATTGTCTTTTTTGACAAGTTTGGTAATCTACTAATATAATGACTTTCCAATGGTCAACCACTGACACTCCATTGAAAGAAATGGCATAGAATGGTAGGTAATCTACATAATGTTAGTAAAATACATAATGACAAATGAATAAAAAAGCTTTTTACTACTTCAGATTGCATAGAACACTAATAAATAATATGTTAAAATATATAATTTAGTAGTAGTTTATCGAAAAATATCATGCACATGTCATGCTACCACGATTCTATTACGAGACCATTGACCGACCAATGATCGACCATTTGAATTTAGCTGATTACAAACTTTTAGCAAAATGACAATAGGATCGTGTTGGAATGACGAATTTATAAAAAATAGTAGACTTGGGGCCCTGGGCCTGGTTCTGATCGGACAGCGAGCCACCCAACGCTCGCCGAACTGTCCTATCCCTGAGTTAAAATTATTTCAGATTTTCTCGAATTTTCCTTTTTATCAGTATTTTTTCCAATTTTCCTTTCCCCCATGGACTTTATTCGGAGTATCACAGACATTATTAGTATTAGTTACTTCTTTTTTAAGTTTATATTCTCATACTTTTAACAACCCACTTATTAAGCGAGTGACATCACATTTTCAAATTGATCTTAACGAAACGAATCATAAACTGCTTCATAAAAATTATGGAATCGTATAAAAAGTGCTAAATTCCTCACATGACGAATACCCACTTACAATTATGATTCCCATGGTTTCTACAAGACTGGATTACTGACCACCCTATGAATCAGGCAGAATGAATAAGTTATTACCATCAATTTACTTATTACTCAAACTGTTAATGAAACTTTAAATTCGAAAGTCATCATCTGCCTAGCCTTTTCCCAACTATATTGGGGTCGGCCTTCAGTCAAACCGGATTCAGATGAATACCAGTGTTTTACGTGGAGCGGCTGCCTACCAGACCTCCACAATCCATTAACTGGGTAACACAGTACTTCATGGCAAGACTGGAGTCAGATTAACTGGCTTCTGACTATCCGTAACGGCTGTCAAAGATCTACAAATGACAGCCGGGAGCAACGGCTTAACGTGCTTTCCGAGGCACGGAGGAAACTTTAAATTCGAGAGTACTTTGAATGAATTGTTGCAATTTTTAGGGTTCCATACCCAAAGGGTAACCAACGGAACCCTATTACTAAGCTTTCGCGGTCTGTCCGTCCGTCCGTTCGTTCATCCGTCCATCCGTCTGTCTGTCAGCAGGTTGTATCTCAAGAACCATAATAGGTAGATAGTTGAAATTGTCAAAGAATATGTATTTTTATTGCCAGTATAAGAACATTATAATAAAAATTAAATTAAGGTAAAAGTGAAAGGAGGCCCATGTAAGAAACGTGTTTTTTTTTGGTTGATGGTACGGAACCCTTCGTGTGAGGGTTTAATTCGTACTTGGCCGGTTTTTTTTCATGATTATATTAACTATTTAACAACAATAACTTTAACGTTGGTATGCTACTCAAAGCAACTACGGAACAAATTTTTAAATATGGCAATATTACTGAAGGAAAATTACAAACAAAACCATAACAAAAAACGTTTAATTCTTAAAATGCGCGATTCATCAAAAAACCTCACGTCACTGTACAAGATAGTTATTATTATGCAAATTACTAAAACAATGGAGTTTCCCAAGATGAGACATACATTTTAACACAAGTTCCTCTACAAAATCGTTAAGTTCGCCCAGTTTAACTTGACACATCATAGCGGCGTCACTTCCAAAGACAAACGTCAACAAAATGTCAAACTCAGTACATTTTGTTTTAGTTCTCATTTCTGCCGCATGTCAAGATATACAGGTTGTTAAATAAAAATACATACCACAATTTTCGTGTCGAGTTTTTTTCCTAAAAATTGTTCACATATCTGGTATCTTTTAATTACGCTGACATTAATTATTATATTGTTCTTAGATAAGGACATTGGGTTTTTAATTGTTTACAACGCTATGACCTTCAAGCTTAATGTTTAGAGTACCATAATAACATTATTTAAATTGCTCGCTGGTAAGCTACTCGAGTTTAATGACTTCATAAACTTAATTGACATGATTGTTAATCAGCTTGATCTTTGTCTTGTCTGCAAAGATTCAGAGGTCAAGAACTTGGTTTTCTTGGGAACTAAATCTGATGTGGTTGACAATAAGTTCTTCAGTAGGTAAATTGGCAAGCTTTTTAGTTGTTTGTTCATTAATTATTAAGGAATAAATCGTAAACGTTTCTCCGGGACTCGTCGGGCTTCATTGGTTCGGCGTTTTTCTGGTGGTGGCCACTGTTGATTTTGGCTTTCAGGAGTTGTAAGTGTCCCCAAACTCACTCGTCTTGTGCATCTCGTATCCAGCAGATACCTTCAGCCGGCTACCAGCGACCTTTACCAGGTCATCTTGTGGGAGACCTTCCAAAGCTTTGACTTCCGGAACGCGGTTTCCTCTCCAGAACTTTTCGACCATGTAGTCAAAAGGTCGGAAGCGTCAATGGCGAATGAAAAGAATGTGTAGAGAACGTAAAAAAGCCTTAGGTATCAAGCACCGGATTTTCGATTGTCCTGAAAAGATTCTTCATGTTAACATCGAGCAAACAGTTCAAGAACGCACTATACCAACAGGAATCTAGTTTCGTGGGAGAGCCGATGGCGGCTCTCTGTTTTCCCACTTAAGTTTGTAAAAGGAATTTATGGAAAATGTAAAAAAAGCCATAGGTATTAAGCACCGGATTATGATTGTCCTGAAAAGGTCTTTCAAGTCCGTCCGACAAATAAACCAAGTCAGAGGCCCTTGAGGCGGTTTACTCTGACAAAGCGGTAAGTGAGGTCGTCAGACCTTACTGCCTACACGATGAAAAGAAGAACATCAAGAAAACAGTTTAAGAAAGCACTAGAACTACACCAATCAAGTATCGTAACGAAATCAACAAAAAAACCGCAGTGAATCAATATCAGTCAGTAGGTAAGTGAATGCGTGACACTATGCCGTGTGTGTGGCCACGATAAAACTTAAATAATTACTGATTTACTCCTTCCTAATATCGGTAAATGTGTTACTGTTACGGTAATACGGAAGAAGTGAGGAAATTCTTTTTTGTTATTAACGCGGCGGACTGTGACATGCATCGGTTGTTGTCGTGTTTATGTCTTTGTTTTGTTATGTTATGTGATGTATGTGGAGGAGCTCGTGGCTAGATGATAACAACCGCACGGGTTGATCTTCAAGGTTAAGCAACTCTTGCCAAGGTTGGTCTGTGGATGGGTGACCATCTAAACATACCGAATTTCCTCCATGCCTCGGAAAGCATGTTAAGCCGTTGGTCCCGGCTGTCATTTGTAGGTCTTTGGCAGTTGTTACGGATAGTCAGAAGCCAGTAAATCTGACTCCAGTCTTGCCATGAAGTACCGTGTAACCCAGTTAATGGGTTGTGAAGGTCTGGTAAGCAGCCGCTCCTCGTAAAATACTGGCATTCGGCTGAATCCGGTTTGACTGGAAGCCGACCCCAATATGGATGGGAAAAGGCTAGGCAGATGATGAACATTAGTCTGGTTGACAGTCGACACTCATTACTGAGGTGAACATAATGAAAACTTCTCTGTCTCACGAATACAAACATGACGTCAAAAGACCACATTCATTACCTACTACCATAAAATGTGAAATACAAAAAACGACGGATGTCAAAAAACAACAAAAAATATCAAGTCCTTTGATCTTTTCGCATTTTTAAATCGACCACGCCCATCTTTTTAGTAGACAGTATGCAAAAGAATCCAACTTAAGAAGACCTCCGCATTTCACTCAAATGTAGCGTAGAGTCCTGAAATTGTGTGTTCAGAGACGGGGAGGGAAGGTCTTTCTAAGTGGTCAAAGGGGTCATA
This sequence comes from Lacanobia oleracea, assembly GCA_950371165.1. Classification (NCBI taxonomy): domain Eukaryota; kingdom Metazoa; phylum Arthropoda; class Insecta; order Lepidoptera; family Noctuidae; genus Lacanobia; species Lacanobia oleracea. Next base: position 16,657,547 of record OX493405.1, on the reverse strand, counting down.
ATTGGCAACTCTCGTTAACATTTTTTTTAATAAGCCTGCAAAGTTTTATGAGTATTTTATGAAAACGTTTCTTTGTTAATCTAAAGCCAATCATGTTTTTAATTGTCTTGAACATTTTTTCTGCTACTTTTATGTAGTTTCACAAAACTTAGGACATCATTAAGTTTCAATGTAAAGTAATTTTTTCTCGTTAAATGTTCAGTTTATTATTTGTTACATTATGTAACTCACGCAAAAAGCTTATCACAATGTTGACTTTGTATTTATGTTTTCTAGGTAGATCACGTTCACATTATTTTATTTAGCTCTAGAAAGATAGTCTACGTAAAATAGACAGATGTGTTTTTGTAATATTACTCTCTCTCTGTCTATAAATAGTGCAAATCCGTTGCTATGCATTTAGGACATCTCACTCGTCGCTTGGACATTCCTGATTCCGTGAGGCGCACGCGTCACTATGGTAAGTGTTACCCATTTTGAGATATAACATATAACATTTAATAAGCCTTCATCAAATCCTACACTCCACCCTGGACTCATCTGCTCTGCTGTCCTCAATTAATATCAATACTAGGTATAACTACAGAAAGCCAAGGACTTTTTCACTTCTAGTATATACAAATAACACCTCATATTACAACCCTATCGTTAGAATGTGTCGCTTTTACAATGACATATCAAAAGACGTCAATAATAGTAAAGACATCTTCGAAGCTCGTGCTGTTGCTTTTATGAGACTTGTTTGTGCTTTTTCTCTCTGTTAGCGTTAAACATTGCTTCTGCAACTAATGTTTTGCTGGTAACATTAATAATGTCAGTCGTGTGTGGTTTCCTGCATATCCCCTATAAACTGGGACTGATTCGGAGGGCAAACGTGCCACGTTCTGGTTAATGATAAATATTGTAATGGGGTATTTTACTAAAAAAATCTAATTAGTCCGTCTGATAGATTTTCAAAAAATATTCGACACGTAATTTTTCTTTTTTCACGTAAACTAAAAATAAAGGAGATACAGCGAGTTGAAGACACGCGTGACGTCATTTCGCTTGGTAAAAATGTACCAAAAAGAAAAAATACGTGTCGAATATTTTTTTTAAATCTATCAGACGGACTAATTATTTTTTTTTAGTAAAATACCCTATTGGTGCTGCCTTGTTAATAAATAAATAAATAACGACCCCCTGAGAGCCGAGAGCATAATATTGATGTGTCAAAACTGTATCTGACTGATTTTGTTATAACTTTATTTATGTTCTTATTATAATATAAAATTCTTAATTATTTAGTGTATAAGTAAAATAGGCTGATTTGAGTTTAAAAAAATGTGATTAATAATAAAAGAAAAAATATTCCTATGTTTTGTTAATTATAGAAGAGGTTCAAATATTTTGTTATTTTTTATATAAATATATAAATTTGAAGACATAAAAGTGTTTTTTTATTATTTCATAGGTACGCAAATATATAATTACGTTTGGTTAATTCAAATAAAGAATAACACTTGACATTACAGCTAATTAAAACTCATGCGTAAAATGCGCATGAGTTTTAATTATCTTTCAGTTACGACAAAATATGATTTGTCATTCTAAGGGTAATGATAACGAACGAAAGCACAATTATGATTTTATTTCTCAGTTTCCACGATTTAATTGTACACTGTGTCAAACATGCTCTGGCATACAATATCCACGTCTTTTAAGACTTTCAAAATTAACCAACCAAGTATTAACATCGAGTTTTAATCCCGGTGGTCGGTCCTGGGGTTCGATTCCCACGGGAAACGCATACTTTGCAAAGTTGTTTTCCAATTTGGCTACGACATTGCAGGCTTGAATCACATTTGTCTGATAAAAAAGATGATTCCGTGCTTTGGAAGGCACGTTTAAGCCGGTGGTCCCGGCCTCCAAAAGGCGGTCGCCAAAAAAACCATGTCAGAGGCTTTTGAGGCGGTTTAGAAACTCTGACACTAGGGAGCGTGGGGTCGTTAGACCATACTGCCCACACGAGAAGAAGAAGACATCAAGCTTTTCGTGACAGCAGCAAGCAGTTATGGAAGGCGCCAAATAAACTTGCAATAACCCTGTTATCCCTTGGTAGATAACAATAAAATAATTATGAACCATTTTTCATCACTCGCGATTGTAAAATATCACAATAGAAGTCAATTCAGGACAGCTAAATGTCTTTATTTCTGTTTTGATGAAAGTCATCAGATTACATTAGATTACCTATATGTATAAAGTGGGTTTGCTGTAAGTATTTTCAAATCAACCATCATCATCTCATCTGCCTAGCCTTTTCCCAACTGTATTGGGGTCAGCCTCCAGTCAAACCGGATTCAGCGTTTTACGTGGAGCAGCTGCCTACCAGACCTCCGCAACCCATTAACTGGGTAACACGGTACTTCATGGCAAGACTGGAGTTAGATTTACTGGCTTCTGACAATCCGTAACGACTGCCAAAGATCTACAAATGGCAGCCGGGACCAACGGCTTAACGTGCTTTCCGAGGCACGGAGGAAACTCGGTATATTAAGATGGTCACCCATCCACAGACCAAGCGTTGCTTAACCTTAAAGATCGACCAGTGCGGCTGTTATTATTTAGCCACGAGCTCCTCAAGTATTTTCAAATCAACAATCCATAAAAATCCCTCTCTATATCATTCACTAGTCATATAAATAAAATAACGAGCTAATTCCACATACAAGAAAAAAAGTAAAACCATTTTATTATTCGAGCTTTTTAGAACATCCATTTTGGTATGAGAAGCAAACGACATGAAAGGACCAATCCACTAAGTAGCCTGGGTACGGGCCGAGGATCAAAGGGTCAATCGTCCGAAGGGATATGCTTTCCAATCAATTTATCATCTTTGATCTTCATATTTGATCTGAAAATTACAGGGCAGTTTTTCTGAATATTCGTATGGAGAACTTTATCAAAGACCTTTTTGGTAGAAATTAGAATAAAGGTCCTAATGGATTTTAAAGATTTCGTTGGAAGTCGTAATAATTTTCATGAATACGACTATGTTTATTGTAAATCATGAGGATCACCTAATAATAAGACTTAGGTATTCACCCTTAACATGGACAACTGCAAATTTAGAGTCAATGCTGATACATTGCCATCCCATAGACAAAATGAAAGTGATTGTGAACTGGAAGTTTGGTGGGGCAAACATGATCGCTCACTAACTGTCTTATCAGAAGGCTTAAAGTCACTCAAACGACAAAGTGAAGGTGCAAGCTCAAAGTTTCCTTGTTTCATCGAACCGGAAATGAAGATATCCGCAGAAGAACCATGGTCACTGTATAGCCCGAAGAATCACAAAATGGCATTGGGCAGAACGCATTGCTCGAAGGATAAATCAGTTCCATGGGGCACAAATGTGCTGTAGTGGCCATCGCAGACTGGAAGACGCAGTGTTGGAAGGCCTTCCACAAGATGCACCGATGACCTGGTGAAAGCAGGAGTTGCTGGATTTGAGAGGCACAGGACCGGTTGATGTGGTGACGACATTCGGCAGAAATTATGAACACAGTCACCCTGCTTGTAGGCAGACTGAGGAAAGGTATAACATATTATGTCAGCAAGGTGCCTATATTATAGATCGGCTGATCGCTGCTGACTTCTTGCATTACCAGAGAAATTACTACACAGGAATGGGCCCCTATCGGACTCTCAGTAAGTTAAAAATTATCAAAGGGCCTTAAAATTGGTTGTGATAATGCACTGAACCAATATAACGAATATAAATATAATTCCTTCCTCAATGACTTATATAGAACAGAGCTAGATATAAAACATATCACCGCAATATAGCGGCACAGCGATTAGAGTTGCGGTGTCGCGTGAGCGCCGACACATCACAGACTGCAGGCAATTTCCGGCAGTGTCACACGCCTGACACTTGGACTTGTACTCAACTGTGTAACATAGAAATTTGCCTGGATAAAGCAATGTAAGTATGGCTATTTAGATTTCTAATTGCTGTTTGAGTCTAGTTTGAAAACAGCCAGAACGCACAGTCGTGTTCAATGTTATCTCCCTTATATTTTGGGGTGGATTTAAATTATTTTGGTGATAACGTTTAGAAAATAGGGTACGGTAACCTCTAGATAGATTACTTTGGCTGGCCAATTTTCGTTCTTATAAATATATTAAATTCAAGTCACAGTATCATCTCATCGACTATCAATGTCAAAACTTGTCAAAATGTGTGTGTCTTGTTGACATGCGATGCGAAAGCAAACTCGCCTTAAAATACAGAGATTTAGTCTTTTAGTTTACAACAGACAAATTGGCCGGTAGATTGATGAGTCAGATATAAAACCAGAACTACCTCCAAAATTCATCACAAAAAACGAACCCTTTGACAAATTAAAACGTCGCTCATAAAGGTCTTTTACACCCCTTCCAATTTGAATATTCGTTCACAAAAAACAGCGCGAAACCCTCTCCCATATAAATAGCTACGATTTATAAAGGAGTGACCATAAAATATAAGAAATTACCCTTAGATGGCACAGAGCCGCTTGGTATTCATAAAAGAAGGATATTTATGCGATATCGTCAAAATATTTATTATTGTCCGGTAGCCCTATAGCCCTTTGTGACGGAGCGGGGAAAAAAAAATCGAGGGTGTGAAACAGGATTAGGGATGGGATGGCATGGTAAGACGTTGATGTCGATAAAGCCAACTTTTACTAGCAGTTTGAATTATATTTAAATGGTGAAGTGTTGATCTAACTAAAGTATGAATGACCTGATATGTATGTGTATTATGTGTGCGTGTCTGCACCACTATGCCGTGTCACTAACTGGTAATAAACTAGCATCCAATAGCAACGGTGGTTTTATTCGTAGCTGACAGATCACTGGCGACGAGGATGGGCCTCCGCTCGCAGAAAAGGTCGGGATCATATTGCTGACATACAAGTACGTGCACCATAGATTCATAATATTGCTATGATTTTTTTATGATTTCCACAGCATAAGCAGCAGGACTCAGGACTTAAAACCCAAAATCCATTTAGAAAAAAAATCTTTGGTTTATGATGACTCTCAGAAAAGAAAACTAGATCAAGAAAGAAAGATCATTCGCAAGCGAACATCATCTTCGTGTCCTCGTCCCATGTTACATTGGGGTCATCGGAGCGACACGTTTTCTTCGTCTACAGCTTAACCTCTTCAAGCCCATCGATCTCCAACTCAAATTCATCGACACCAACCCACCTCTATCCCACCACCGTTATGAAATATGTGATTCCTTATACAAGAGAAGTCCTTTATGCATCCTCTGGGAATGGCTGGTCAAGGAGGTTATCACAAGTGGCCGGCGGCGTATGAAAAATTTATGTCTCAATATAGTACAATGTTCGGTTAGGATCGTGTGCAGCATTATTCGCTATCTCGGGGGATACCTACGGGATAGACTCGAGGTACTGCTGTGAAATTGGTGTTTTTAAATTTTTGAGGTTAAAGGAGACGGTTTTGTTTTGTTTGAGTGAAGGGTTTCTGGAGTAGGAAGTCATTTAGGGAAAAGACATGAAGGTTCAGATGGTTGTAATGATGATGATGATTGTGCAAATAAACAACTATACGGCTGGTTGACACTTCCCGTGACCCTAGAGCTGGCTTTTACTTTGGGCAGAGATTAAGCGTTGCCATTCAACGTGGCAATGCCGCCAGTCTCTTGGGCACATTACCAGCTGACAGCGTTGAGGATGAATTTTTTGATGCTATATATCAGTTTGTTTTTAGTTTATTGTATTTGTTAGTTTTAATTATTATATATAAAATGTATAGATAGATAATAAAACATATCTTAAGTTAACAACTATCAATTTAGGCTGCACTAGTAAGTACCCTGTTTTTTTTAATATGCCCTTATGATAAGCAAATATTCTAGGCATACAATTCAACAGTGGAATGGTAAACATCGTTTGGACTTTTATTCATATTTTCGATCATTATTTAGCACGCTGCAGCTGCACGCCACAATCACTAGAAGATTATCGGTATCAAGAAATCTAAAGAAAGTTAAACAATAACAAATTTTGCTTTAAATAAGGAGAAACTTAGAACAACAACGTTACAAAGCAAAAGACAAAACAGATCACTCCAACCTAAAATAATTTCGCGAACAAAATCAAAGTAAGATAGTCTTTCATTAAAACATCGTACCGATGCTTTCAAAGATAGCATTAATATTATCATTAGGAGTAAGTGGGTAGGCGACAGAAGAATCGCAAGTCATCATTATCCACTCTACTAGACCCCTCTGATCTGGTTCTCCATCATGAAATTGTATGCGATAGTTTAAAGTCATGGCTTCTTTAAGGCCAAGTTAGAGTGGTTTTAAGAAGAGATGGCAAGGGACTCGGTTGACATCTGACGTTGATTTACTATTGTCCCTTGGGATGTGCCGACGTCATTGCAGTTGACGATATCGATATTATTACTGCTTAATTATCGATATGAAGCCGGCTAGGGTTTAATTATAGAGTTGCGGCATTTGTGAAGTGCGCTTGCATGATCAGGCTTGTGTTCAAGATAGGATAATTTAACTATGATTTGATATAAAAAATCTTTGATGACTGGAATGGAATTTTTAGAATAACTTACTTGGGTTTTTTTTCTTTTGCAGAATATAAAGAGCAGTTGTCGCGATATAGAAGAACTTTGCGATGTAGTTTCGTTATAAGAGGCACTAAAAATTGAATATTAATAGTATCGCGTTTTTGGAATCCAAATCAGCAAATACGATATTGTAGATTCCGAATTCAACATTTCAATAATTTCATCATCTACCTAGCCTTTTTCCAACTATATTGGGGTCGGCTTCCAGTCATATTGGATTTAGCTGAATGCCAGTATTTTACGAGGAGCGGCTGCCTACCAGACCTCTACAACCCATTAACTGGGTAACACGGTACTTCATGGCAAGACTGGAGTCAGATTTACTGGCTTCTGGCTATCCGTAACGACCGCCAAAGATCTACAAATGACAGCCGGGACCAACGGCTTAAAGTGCTTTCCGAGGCACGGAGCAAAACTCGGTATGTTAAGATGGTCACCCATCCACAGACCAACCTTGGCAAGCGTTGCTTAACCTAGAAGATCGACCCTTGCGGCTGTTATTATTTAGCCACGAGCTCCTCAATAATTTAAATATCAATATTTTCTTAGTCCTTTGGACTCCATGCCATTTTCACTCCATATCATAGCAGCTGACACATTTTTGTATAATTATTTTCTTTTCATCCGAATATTATTTTTTCTGTCACCTGTCACCATCTGCCGAAGGTTTTGATAACAGCTTAATATCTTTAATGAGGCCATTCAAGACAACATTGGGTGGTCCCAGTTCAATATCAAACATATTGGAATATCAATGACCAAACTTAACTTTGGTGATCAAAAATTTATTTAATAGACCTTAAGTTTAAAGAGGTATGGTTTAAATTTGATTGGTATATGCAGGTGTTAGGTTCACATAAAGTTGGTATAAAATTGTTGACAAAAGAATCGTTGTCATCTCACGAAATCTTTCAATTTTCTTTTAATTTTATCTCCACATAAAAAATATATGAATATGTTATTGTTAATTGAAATATGAGGTTTTTCGATCGTTTTTCAAGAATAATCGTAGAATTAGTGGTATGGTACCATACCACTACAACTACAATTTTATTATTCTATAGTATGTTGCTTCCCTCCCCCCTTAGGGGAAAGCCTATGTCCAGCAGTGAACGTCTTCTGGCTGTCATGATGATGATGTTGCTTCTACAGTTTGGAAGAATTTACGTCAAATAGTTAACAGACCTATTACACTTATGCTGTCGGTCCTAGTTGACATTTGTAGATCTTTGTCAGTGGTTACGAGTTTCCGATACCAAAAAGTCTGTCAACCGGTCTTGCCAAGGGGCATGAGCATAAATACCGCCATATCAGCCGTATCCAAAATACAAGGCCCGCGGACTACAAGGCCCCAACGTGTGGACTTATAACTAAATATTTAGCTTCACCATATCCTTCGCCAGTAGGCCCTATTTTGTTCAAATATCAATACTCCTTACAACGAGCCACTCAAATTTTTGGTACAGGGTCCCTTTGACTAGCTACGCCACTGCCAGGGGGTACCGTGTTACCCAGTAAAATACTGTTACTCAGTTGCATCCGTTTGGACTGGAAGACGACCCCAACATTTGAAAAATTTAGACAAAATGATTGAGTCAACAGTCCCATAAACGTTAGTAATCATAGGTAGGTAACCCATAAAAATAAAAAATCTACTCCTCCGTTGTTATTTTCTGATTAATTTCGTTGCGTGATCAAAGACAGTTGAATCGTTTCCCAGGGATTTGGCCTCGGCGTTTTTCTGGTGGTCGCCACTGTTGATTCTGGCTTTCAGTGGTTGGGAATGTGTGCCGCGTTTGTACCATGTAAAGTCATGCAAATGTTCAGGTACTTTTGATGAATAAATACTGTTCTTTTGTGAGTGTGCGCAGGAACTCCGCGACCTGATCCCACCATCGCCCTTTAACTACCGGAATACCAGACGTACTGCAGGGTACTATCCGTACTTGGTCGATATCCCGACTAGTCGTACCTAGCGCTTCTCTTCCACATTTATTATGCGCACAGCTAAGGTGTGGTACTCTCTGCCAGCTTCTGTGTTCCCGTCCACATATAACCCGTCTGCTTTCAAAACAAGAGTGAACAGGCATCTTCTGGGCACGCTCGCTCTATCATAGACCTCATCTATCGCTTTCCATCAGGCGTGATTGTGGTCAAGAGCTTATTTAGGAATGGGCTTCCATTCCTAAAAAAAAAGACAATGATGATACAAGGCCTTGCAAATATCCTACAGACACAACATAACATACGAGTAAATAGGAAAAATCCTTAAAACACAATGCAAATAAAACGCCCTCTACAACCTTCAAAAAATTACTTCTCTTCTTTCCATACGTCACAAACTTAATAAATCACATTCCAAGTTGCAAGCGATGAAGTTCGCAAGGGTTGTTGATACGCAGCAGTCGAGGCAGGTGCAACCATCGATCAACGTCAAATGGCCGTGACAATTTGACGTATGAGACAATTCAGCTGATGCAAAATGGCGGGAACTCGTGTAAACTGTTTTGGTGTTGGTTTATATGGAGATGTTAGGTTATAACAAGGATTTTAGATATTTTTCTAGTGGAAAATTGCTTGTAAGTGAATATTGCAAATAAGAAATTATTCAGTCACAGTGATTGACTAAAAAAGAAAATACATAACCCTATGCATTTATTTCAAGTAAACCATCCATTTGACTTGTCACGAAATTGATCACTCTGTCAAAATGTTGACGCTATTAGGATTTTATTGGAGCTAAGTTTTATGTACAGAAGTTAAAACAATTGACTTTCAAACAAAACATGTAGTCATGGAGCGTTCAAAACACCAACAAAATAAATTAGAAGTAGAATCTTAAAAAACATATGAATGTTTAATAGTGTGACGAGTAGTGACGAATTTAGCACTGACCAAAAAAACGAAGTCCTTCAAACTAAAATAATGTTCGGATTAAAGTAATAACTGTCAAAAACTAACAGCTCGTCATCCTCTTAATAACTCCTATTACATAAAAGGAAACATTTACCTCAAAACAAAATGCTGTCTGACCATATTTGTAAAATCGAAATATAAATAAATAATAATTAAAAGGTGTGTCAATGTATTTAAGTAGTTAATCCTTATTATAGATGTGACACTGAAGAACCGAAGAACTGCGTTAAAGTAAGAAATATTTAAAATTAATTTGAGACGACAAAAAAGTTGGTGAGAGATGTTTTAAAATGAACTTTGTTGTTATTCTACAAATGGTATAGATAAAACATGGTCTGCCATACATTACAAGCAACAACTTTTTGGCAGTCAAATACTTTAAAAAAATCATCAGATCATAATTATAAAGGTCTTGAGCGACTCACATTGCCAACACTAAGTCGCGTAAAAATGCACCAAAAATAAATTAAATCCGTAACCACAATTTCATAAAACCCAACATGTAAACCCATTCCAATTTAACTTTGACAATTTACATCTCAAATAGATGCGAGGTGTCATGTTAGGGGTCGATCAAAATTTCAAATAGACTCTCTAAGTGGATTTTTAGGGGTAGCAGTACCAGTGTGGTGTAACTGCGGAGAAAATTGATGCTGTCAAAGAAGGCTTATTCAATTTGCGGCTTATTAATCAACTGGAGGGCGTCAATTACTTGCAGGACGGGCTTTTGTTTAGTTAATGAATTCTTAAGTGATTTAGTGAAGGTTTTGAGTAAATATTTCTTCGGTTTTGTATTTAAGGTTTTGGGTGAATATTTTCTTGGGTATCTTGGGGTTGAAAGAAAGTATGTCTAATAAAAACGGCACGAAGTATTATCAGACATATAAAACAATCTCATCGTCATCATCATCATAACAGCCGAAAGATGTCCACTGCTGGACATATACCTCCCCCAAAGGGGGGGGGGTTGCCATAATCGCCACGCTTGACAAGTGGGTTGGCAATCGCAGTGTATGGTGTTGCGTTTTACAGAGAACGCTGCTGCCCGTTCTCTGGTGAGTCCCTTAGTCGTCTCTTACGGCACCCATGGGAAGTGATGGGATGGTATTATTCTTTTACGGCACCACACGGCACCAGCCGAGCCGACACCATACAACACACCGGCCGACAACATAAATCTGTGTAGGTACTTACATCTAATAGATGGTTGACCAAAACATAATTAGTTTATTTCAGTTGTTTTAAAAGACAATATTCAACACAGATATTTTCAGAGTCAGACCTGTACTTATCGTTGGGGTCAAATCTAAGCAGATGATTCTCTTTTTATTGTTCTCAGTTAAGGTTTTACGAAAAAGCTCAAACAACAACCACCTTGTAATTTTCTGCAAACAGTACGACTACAATCAATTTTTTGTCCTCACAAAAAGACAATGACCAAAAAATATATTTATCACTAAGGACAGCATCGTCAATTGAAAAAAAAAATCTATTGATCTCTATAATCGAAATGTCATCGGTTCTCCGCCGAAAGCAATTTAGCCGATTGGGGGCCGTTATTATACATAATCACGTTCCGAACTCGCCATTCGTATTGTCATCGTAAGGAATTATGCAATCGTCTCGATTTCGATCGATTTGAACGAGCTTCGATTCGATTACAGGCGACAGATGTCGGTGAACGTGACGAATTTCGACTAAACGATTATTCGGTTAAAACATCTCACATCCGCAACTTTTTTCACAGAAATGCCAACTTTGTTGCTGTATGTTTGAGTTGGTTTTCGTATGTGTATGGTTTGTTAGTGTTTTCGTTGGGGTTTCGTATTGGTAATCAGTCGGTGACCGCAAATTGTTGTCCCTCGATCAGACGTTGCCAGGAAATTACAATTTCGATTTTTATTTCACGAGCTTACGTAGACAACTGAAAATTTACAGATAAAAAGTGTCATGTTTTCTTTCTTGCCAGTATTAATCCCTCTGTTATTCTACGATTGCAAATATTTTTCAAAATTACCTGTAAGCTTATTTTTCAGATTTATTTCTCAATAAATTGTAGTTTCAGCGGTTAATGAAAACTACACTTAAATTCCTACTTGAAATCTATTACTCTTCGATTTCATAAGAGTCTTCCACTGTTTTTTTCACTTTACCTTAAGAACCGACTCGTTACCATAATATGTCATTTGTATTTAATCAAAGTACCTATTCCGATTAACGTTTTGTATTCGACTGAAATCAAAGTTTTTTTGACGTGATAAAGTGTTATAAATCGATGAACACCGCACGTTTTATTGTTTTCTTATAACGTTATCACGTAACATTATCGTCCGTAAACCAACTTCACAAACAACCAATTTTTATTAGCCTATAGTATCCCACTGCTGGGCAAAAGCATATCTTTCCAGACACTATTTCCTTGGGCCACCTCAAACTTGAATGAAAAATATATTATGAATATTTTTTATCTGAACCTTGCGTATACTGATAGAAGTATTGTTTTTGTGAATGTCATCGCGAGCAATGAAGGCCGGGCCGCAAACGATCGCGGTTCCCTTTGTATTTAGCCGTGGAATCATCTGTGTGAGTCATGAGAGGAAGCGATTTGAACTACGCTGTTAAAGCACCTGTATAAAATAAATGCTGGCTTATGATTTGTCAATGCGATCTTCTAATAATCGCAATTATATGTATTACTAACTTATGCCCGCGACATACCCCGTTTTTTCCCCTTTCCTCTAGGAATTTCGGAAAATTCTCTCTTAGTGCCCTCTTGTTTTTTTTTTCTGCAAATTTGAGCTTTCTACGATCAGTAATTTCGGCTGTGCGCTGTCAGTCAGTCACTTAGTCAGTAACGGAAGAATTTTAAACATATTGATGATTCATATTTTAGGAATAAAAATTCGGAGATATGTGACAGTTGAGTTACCCAATGCAATAACCAGTATAGTGGGCTAACTACGGATCAGCCGCCTAAAGGTCTCCGAAGGTAATTATTTGGCTTATACGAGTAGGGATTATCAATTCAAAGTTGAAAACGGACGGTAAAAATTTAAACTTTTTGGTATGTCATTACAATATTTATTTTTTCTTTGCAGAGGTATGAAGTTATATGTTTGATCGCTGTAAGCTTACATATTTCATCCACAACAATAATATTAGATCGTCAACGCGTGTGATATTGGTTTCAACGGTGCCTTCAACATTCTGTGAAAATTGTTGCTGTGTTGTTATTTCCATGAAATATTTATCAACAGTAAATGTAAACTATCATAAAAGCTTGCAATTACTCTGCGATACAATTTCGACTGGGCAGCGTTCTGGAAGTTACGTGGTATCTTCTCATCCCACATACCACAGCGTCTCAAGACGAAAGTCTATGATCAGTGCGTGTTGCCAGTGATGACATTATAAAAGAAAGAAAAGAAAGAAAAAGCGTTTATTTGCGCCAAGCATGACGCATACCAAAAAACTAAAATAGAAATTAAGTAATACTTAATTATAAAAAATTGGGAAGATATGCGTCATATTCGCGCAAAACGGCCATCGCTCAGCATAATGCTGGGGCTCGTGTGCGAGACAGAGCCACAGCGCTGGTTTACAGCGACAGCCGGCATTAAGCATGACGTCGATCGGAGCGGCATAAAAGTAATTAAAACGTGATAAGTAAACAGAAAAAATAAATACATAAGGGTAAAATAGAATAAATAAGAAATGAGGAGATGGCAACAATGTGAATGTGTCTGATTAATAAAGGTGCGTACAACTCTAAAAAGTAATAAAAAAAATAAAAAGTAAAAGATTAGCTATGTTATCTGTGCGCACCAAAGACAACAAAAACTAAAGTCCATGCAATGCTTGGAGTTTCCTTGCGTGATAGAATCAGGAATCAGATATCCGTAAGAGAACCAAGGTTACCGATATTGCCCGAAGGATCGCCTAACTAAAGTGGCAGTGGGCAGGGCACATTGCTCGCAGAACAGATGATCGATAGGGCCGAAAAGTTCTGGAGTGGCGACCGCGTACTGGCAGACGCAACGTTGGAAGGCCTCCCACAAGGTGGACTGATGACCTGGTGAAGGTCGCGGGTAGGCAATGAATGCAAGACGCGCAAGACCGGTCATTGTGGCGACGTTTGGGGGAGGCCTATGTCCAGCAGTGGACGTCTATCGGCTGATACGATGCTGATGATGACAATTTTAGGGTTTAGTAAAGTGTGTTTTATTCTTCAACACTTCCAAATTAACCAAACCGCAGTTAATCGCTGGTATTGTGGAATAACATTTTGAACCATTACATAGTAGGTATGATGTGACACAACGTTTTGAGTTTGCCGACAAACGACATCTGATTAAATCCTGTCCTGCTTATCAACGTCATTAAATATGGACCCCTATCAAAAAAACGCCTATCATAACGACAGATATGATGACACGCAGTAGCCAATAACTCCTTAAAAAAAACCGAACAAAGCCAGTCAAATCGTCGCCATCCCATCACTCGAACAATTGTTCCGGATGTCGCATCACTATCTCATACGTCATAGAAAAGAAAAAAATATTTAAAAAGTATAAGATTTGATTTTGGAATATCATCGTCGAATATACATCATCTTGTCATAACATTTCGGGTCAAAGGAGAGGATGGTTTGATAAATTGCAGTTCAAATTCTGTTTAATGTCTTTTTCACTATTCACCCCGTGAGTGAATGAAAGGATCTTATTCGGGGTCGGGTGTGTGACTGTCGAAATGGTAGCGGTGTTAAATAGATCTGTATTACTTAAGGGTGATCTTTGTGAAATATTATTTTTGATGGTAGTGAAATTCCTGGTCACCTGGAAAGGAGACAGTGTTTTTGGGGGGCCAAAGTTGCTTGTCACTTTGTTGGAAATAAAAAACCGGCCTAGTACGAGTCGGACTCGCACACAATCTGTGAAAATTTGAACTATCTACCTATTACGGTTCTTGAGATACAGCCCTCTGACAGACAGACAGACAGACGGAAGGACGGACAGTGGAGGCTTAGTAATAGGGTTCCTTTGGTTACCATTTGGGTACGGAACCCTAAAAACCTTTCATATTTCTTCAGACAATTGACTATCTATCTTTGATCCTGCCGTGGTTGCGGATTTTTTCGAAGGAGTCACCGTGGCCCTATAACGCAAAGGACATTAGGAGGAACTCGGATGATTTCCCATCCTTAAGATTTTTTTTTTTAATAGTTTTAAGAAGATTTTGAACCGACTTTTTTACTGTCTTTAAAATATTTACAATGGTAGCTAGACTCAAACGTTTCTAAAGGTTCGCATTTTTTTTCCTCTATGTTTATTTCACTTGCAATGGTGCCTCATATCGAGATATTTTTTGTAAATTCAAGCCACCTTCTCCTTTACGTTTCTTTATATGATCTCCAACTTTTTCTATTCCCAAATAAGGAGGCATTTTCAAGTACACTTTTTTCAAAAAGACTAGTCCACCGACCACCCAAATATTGCCTTTCATTAGACAAGTAATCTAAGTTTAATATACTACTCTGTCAAGAAAGTACCGGGAAAAGATCAATAATACACAAAATGTCTGTTATTCATCCAAATTTATTTTATCACCTTCAAAGTATGCTCCTTTAGAAACGATACACTTGCGCCAACGAATAATCCATTCATCAAAACATTTTTAAACGCTGCTTCCGGAATTGAGTTGAGTTCTCGCCGCGAATTCTCCTTTATGTCTTCTATCGATTGAAAACGTTTCACTTGGAAGGCGCCACTCCGAAGCTTGTTGACTAGTTTGCATGTCAAACTCGTAAACCCACGTCTCGTCACCAGTAACAATGCGTTTCATGAATGTTGGGTCCGAACTGACTCGTTCTAGCATGTCCTCAGCGACTTTCATGCGATTGAGTTTTTGGAGAAAATTCAGATCTTTTGGGACTAGCCGAGCAGCAACATGTTTCATACCCAAATGATTAGTTAAAATGGTACGGATCGACTCGTGAGATACAGAAAGTTCGGCGGCTATCTCTCTCAGAGTTGAATGGGGATTTTCAGTCACTATTTCCTTCACTTTTGCGATGTTAACTTCAGTTGCAGACGTTGACGGCCTACCAGAGCGAGGCAAATCTTCCATCACATCTCGACCGCTTTTGAACGCTTTGAACCACTCATAAACACGAGTTTTTGATAAAGTCGATTCACCGTAAGCCTTCTGTAACATTTTCAGTGACTCCGAACACGAAATTCCATTGGCGATGCAAAATTTAAGACAAACTCTTTGTTCGATATTTTTGTCCATTATGAAATTCGCAATACACACTATATATGATATTACTAAAACCAGCACTGTATTTAATATAAATAACAGATGCAACTCAAACTCCGCGCCAAAATGGAAAACAGTTGTGCTAATCTAACAACTACAAGAAAACAAAAATTTGAATTTGGAACCATAAACAAATCATCCATTCCCGATACTTTTTTGACTGAATGTATGTTTGGTTCCACGTCATTAGTGACGTCATTTGTCAGAGATACCATTACTGGCTCCTCCATAGAAAGATTGATGACAAATTGTACGCACTAGTTGCCATAAGCCGGGATTAAGGATGTGCCTTGCGTTTTTTACCCTTAAAAAGTGAGCGGAGTTACGCGGTGTGGTCCTTGGGTACAATCGATTGGTCCATCCCTACCTTGCGTATAAGGTTGCTGTTTGTTTGATGAGGAAGTCCTTAGATGTCCGAAAAAATAAACTACAATCATCATCGTCATCATAACAGCCGCAGCAACGTCCACTGCTGGACATAGGCTTCCCCCAAAGGGGGGATTGCCATAATCGCCACGCTTGGCAGGCTGGTTGGCGATCGCAGTGTATGGTGTTGCGTTTCACAAAAAATGCTGCTGCCCATTCTCTGGTGAGTCCCTTAGTTGCCTCTTACGACACCCACGGGAAGTGATGGGATGGTATTATTCTTTTACGGCACCATACGGCACTGGCCGACACCATACGGCACTAAACTACAATATTCAACTTAAAAGACACTATTTTGATTTTCTCAAAATCATGAGCCTACACCAGTTCATAGCTGCTGATAGGCCTCTACAATTGTACGCCATTCACTTAATTCTCCTCAACCCTTATCCAGCTGCAACCAGTCATCCTGCAAAGATCTTAACTCACCTATACAGTTGCAATCTGCCTGCTTTTCTTATAGAGATTAAATATTTCTGTAAACTAAAGGATCGCACTGATACAGTAGTTCACGATGAAAAGAACAAGTTTAGTGCTCAATGAATGCTGCCCTACTATACTAAAACACACAATAAACAAAAGTATCGATCGCTAGACAACAGGAAAATGCAAGAAAAGAAGTAGGTACTTAAATCATAAAAAATAATTGGTTGAAAAAATAAAAAAGTCGGAATACGGACGATAATTTTACGTGAAAACGTCATAAGAAAATAATTGTATTCTTAACAAACAAGCTGAACGCTAAGCTTGACACTTTTTCGCGTGCGCAGCCGGCGTTCATCTATCTATACTAATACATAAAGCTGAAGAGTTTGTTTTTTTGCTTGAACGCGCTAATCTCAGGACCTACTGGTCCGATTTGAAAATTTTTTTCAGTGTTAGATAGCCCATTAATCAAGGAAGGCCAAAAGGAGCGGAGCAGTAATAGTGACGCAGACGAAGTTGCGCAGGTCAACTAGTACTAATATATAAATCTGAAGAGTTTCTTTTTTTTGTTTGCTTGAACGCACCAATCTCAGAAACTACTGGTCCGATTTGAAAAATTATTTCAGTTTCAGATAGCTCATTTATCGAGGAAAGCCATAGGCTATATATCATCACACGCCAAGACAAATAGGAGCGGAGCAGTAATGAAAATTGTGACGCAGACGAATCTGCGCGGGTCAACTAGTTGATTTATAAAACGTTATCACGTCAAAAATGTTTCAAAGTTTTTAAGACTTTCAGTATCCGTTCGTCCACGATGCAGTCATAAGGCCCAGTCCACACCCTCGCCCACGCAACGGCCAAACAGATCTCGCCACTCATTACAAACTTAGGCCCATACATCATCGTCAGAGCTGAATATATGCAAGTCATGCGCAGCCGTCATTATGGGATAGTGTGGAGACGGACCTAGGCAGCGGAGCCTTTTAGGTGCTGAGTGATACGGATATGTGTGAAAGGTTTGTTTGTATGTCGGTCTTCGGACCGTAGTTAGGTAACCATTGGTTTAAAGTTTTGGGCACGATAAAAAGTGTTTTTCGACCAATTACTAGTTATAAACTATTGGTTTATTACAATGGGTTTACCAATAGTTTTTGACTAAAACTTTTTTATTTGTTTCACAACTAGCTTCTGCCAGCGGCTTCGCCTGCGTGATCCATAGGGAAGATACTCCTGGGACAAAAGTAGTCTATGTCCTTTCTCAGGCTCGAGACTATCTGTGTACCAACTTTCATTTAAATCGGTTCAGTAGTTTTGGCGTGAAAGCGCGACAGACAGACAGACAGAGATACTTTTGCATTTATAGTATTATTAAGGATTATTAAGGATTGCTCTAGCTAATTATTAGTTGAAAACATACAATAACGAAGGAATTTAATGAATACCATAAACGTTACTGTCAATGCTAACTTCCAACAATAATATTCTAGTTTTTGATTTTTAATATATTTTAATAAGTTCAAAATAGTTGGAATCACACCACATTAGATCCAACGCTCCTTACCATTTTTGGATTTCCCTGTCAGGTCAGGTCAGATCAGGCCAAACAGAATTTAAAAAAAAAAAAACAAAAAACACTGATGAGCCATACTTTTCGCATTTCTCATTTGAAATAAATAAAAATAGTCACTTCAAACGTAGCATTTGTAAATTAGATTTGAAACTAAGAAGATATTCTGTCACTTACGATTCGTTGCGGTTTTCTGTTTAAATTAAGACCCATGAACTCTAAACGAGTCTTAATATTAGACATTTAAGTTATTTACTAGATAAACTGACAGGTGTTTTGCGAAACGATGCCTTAAATTAAGCACACGACTTTCTGCTAAGTGAGTAGGCAAAAACTTATTTGAGAGGAAATAAGAAACGCAGTGAAGATGTGAACGAAGTATGAATGACTGAATGTCCAAAAATATGAAACTGTAGTAGAAGAACACAAACTCACAATCAGTATGGAAATCATCAATTGACACTCACGCTCTGGGTGGAGCGCATATCAGACTATTACTGAGAAAAATCCATCCGCGGAGCTCGTGTCTAGATAATAACCGCCGCACGGGTCGATCTTCAAGGTTAAGCAACTCTTGCCAAGGTTGGTCTGAGGATGGGTGACCATCTTAACATACCGAGTTTCCTCTATGTCTCGGAAAGCACGTTAAGCCGTTGGTCCAGGCTGTCATTTGTAGATCTTTGGCAGTCGTTACGGATAGTCAGAAGCCAGTAAATCTGACTCCAGTCTTGCCATGAAGTACCGTGTTACCCAGTTCATGGGTTGTGGAGGTCTGGTAGGCAGCTGCTCTTCGTAAAATACTGGTATTCAGCTAAATCTGGCATGACTGGAAGCCGACCCCAATATAGTTGGCAAAAGGCAGGCAGATGATGACTGAGTAAAATCCATACGAGTTCCTGCTAATGCTTTTTGCGTTCCGGGCCGCTGTGACTCTTTCGAATAAATTCCGCAACGCTGGAACAATATCTACCTACAGCAAGTTTATGACATCGGTAGGCAGTAGGCACATCACATTCTTATGCTGTAATAGAAATAAACACTTTATTTCATAATCAACATTATCTTTTGAACCAAAAAGCTTCCATTACAGGACATCCCCCATACGTCGTCGCTACATCGACCTGTCGAAATATTTTTAAAAATTTGTTTGAGCAAAAAAGGAAATCTCTTACAACCCATTACCAACTATGAACGACAAAATAATCAAAGTTTATCAATCTCCTTCATAAATAAATTTTCATAACAGCAAGTCGCCATCATTACCGACCCACTATAATTAAAAGGACAATCTCGGGATATTCGACGATATCTTCGGAAAGTCCTGCATCATCGTCTGATGGTCTTGCGTCATGAAATATGTATTTGAAGAATGATCGTAGTTCTGTGATTGTCATTACTTTTGTGATTGTGATTTTTCGAGGGTGAATTTTGTAGTGACTGTATTTGTATTACAGTGTGTGTGATTTTGTATTAATGTATTATTCGTAAGTACGTGATGAGAACTTAGTCTATCAGGTATATTTTACTATAGACAGTTTTACCACGGAAAGAAGATCAAAATAAAATTAGATAGCAATACGTTTTGGTTAGGTTAGTCTATTTTTAAGTTAATATTTTTAGGTACTGGTGTACCTAACCATATTAATCCAAAAGATAACCTTACAAACTAATACATCTTACTAAGTCCTATTAAAACCTTCAGTCTAATCCCACGGGAACCACAGTGTAACCCCGTCAAACTTTTACACCTCTAAGCATTGTAATGGCCAGCCGTCAAACGCAGTTGTACCGCGGTCAACAGCTTCGGCTACCACCATTAAAACCTTTTGATGCCCTCGATAAATATGAATCTGATTGGCATTGATACGAACAGCTTCCATTTGGAAGTTCATTAGAGACGATGGCTGATAGGCGGACGAAAAACTGTGGAGATGACTTTGGTGCTATAATTTTTGGGATATCAAATTCAAGTATCTGCTGGGAGAATAGAGTTTTACTATATATAGGCACGCGTTTGACCACTATCTCACCTTTTGGTAAGCGATGATGTGGTCGAAGATTTAAGAACGACTACGAATTCACTCTTGACTTAAAGACTCCCAGGTTGTAGCTATAAGGAAACACAGACTCCGGCAGGGAATTCCTCTCCTTAGCTGTATGCACTGTGAATGTGTTCCCAAAATGTTTGAGCTATTCTACTGAGGTTTTTTCAAGGATATACTCGTAAAACTACTTATATGACACTGCTGAAAAATGCCCATCAGTCGAAAAGTTGTTTTAAACACCATTTTGAATCATTTTAGCAACATTTTACAAGTTTTGGTTTCTGTTTTTTTTATCATCGCCAAGTTGACATTGCGAATTAAAGACGACTTTTAAGTACGTGAATTGATCCTCCTTCAGGTTTTTTGATTACCAACTAAATAAGCTAACAATTTTTTATCTGATCGTATACGATCGATGCAATAGTTGACACGCTCGCTTCTCTATAAGAAAAACAAACAAAAGAGCCTCGAAAACTAGATTAAATAATCAGGAAACATACACTACTACAGGATTTTCACTTCATTTCAGTTTAAACTCGTACCAAAATTAATTTCGATTAATTCGTCTCCACGCCTTCCACTAGTATCACGGGTCCCCATTAGTAGCCAGCACCCTCGCGATTGACGATTCAGTCTTTTGTGGTCAATTTTTTCCACGCCTGTCGTTAATGGAGATTTCTTCGATATGCGCGGCGTATGTCAAACATGCGCGCGCGCATATTGTCAAATCACTGCGATCAAACGCTGCGCCGGAGTCGAAAGAAGGCCGTTTAAAAAGAGGTGCGTCAAAAAAGTTGGAGTGTCCTGTCAATACACCTCACGATTATTGAAAATTTAAAGTGTAGTGGGAAAAGGTTGAAAAGTTAATATGTTGCGGGTTTGTTTGAATATGGTGTTTGATTGAAAGGTCTGGAAGAAGATACGGAGTGAGACAAGGGACAGACAATAACACTGCTGTGGAGACAGTACCGTATCGGTCAGTAATGTTTTATTTACAGGAATGACTTATTAATGAGCAGCCATATTTTTTTCCAGGGTGTTAAGAAAAAAATAGTTTTGTTGGTGGTAAAATTTTAGAAAGACATTATTTCTGTCTAGTCACACTTGTTTTTATACCTACCTGTGAGCAGAAACCTCGTGTGATGAAGAGTACATCTTGGTAGTGTCGCAAAAATTAACGATGTGTGTGAAAAAGCAAAGAAACAAAACATCTTGCAAAACCTCTAGTGTACATAATTAGACATTTCACAAAATATCTTATTTCGCACTTCACACAATTTTCTGCATTATTAGGCGGAACGGTGCTACGTCCCATTGACATAATTTCGAGTTTAATTCCATAAATACAGTCAACTACAATCAGAAGCAACACTTTTGAACTCCAACATCCTCTTTCTGCTGCAAATAAAGGTGCTGTCAAAGTGAAACTGTTCACATGTTCGTGCACTTGCCTGTACGTTCCAAAAGTAATGGATTCGTCACGCGACCGACGGATCGCTAATTCATTTGGAAAGGTGACTTGTCATTTGATGACTTGATGGCGTCATCCTGCAATGTGTGAAAGATGGATTGCATTTTGAGTTTGAGTCCTGAGTTAAGCAAAATTATTTAAGATTCAACGTCATCATCATAATTATCAGCCGAAAGACGTCTACAGCTGGAAATAGGCCTCCCCCAAGTGTCGCCACAAGAACCGGTCCTGTGCGTCTCGCATCCACCGGCTCTCCGCAACCCTCACCAGGTCATCGGTCCATCTTGTGGGAGGCTTTCCAAGGTTGTGTCTTCCGTCTTACGCGAATTTATGATTCACTGGATTGGTATTTGTACGACTTCTGTGTACATCTTTTCCTCAAAACGTCTTTAAGAAAGGCATTCTTCGAAAAATGACGCATCGTAAACCAAGAAACCCTTTGCTTCTTTCATGAGATATCATTACATGACACAACTTTAAAGACCGCAATAATAAAGAAAGGGTTTTTCATGGTTATCCATGTCATAATTTTCTTGTTTTCTTGTTTAATGTGCTATTCTGTCTAAACGTTCTTAATAGATAGCACTTATTTTGGGAATGACCGAACGTATTTAAGTCACAATGGCATAATTATGTAAAAAGTCGAATAGGGGTTTGCAATTTATTACCTAACTGATGACATTTCAAACATCGTTGTCGCGTCAACACACTGCCCTAAGAAACTGTCACTCCATGATGGCCCAAAGGCGCTGTCTTTATTCTTCCCCGTTATTGCAATTCTCCTAAACATTATTTCCCAAAACGTCGCTCGAAGCATCTTCTTCGCAATCACACGTTCTCGACATTATGCCGCGCAAATGATATTTTCCCGCGCAACGAGCGCAAAAGCGCGCCATAATTATAAACGCATCAATCAGATGTGCGCGCGCGCTTCGCCCACGGCGCATGCGCGTAAACGGTTATTAGCCGAGTTACATGGCGACGAGTGTTTTGCGGGATGTTTTTAATGTTATGTAACCTCAGGGGATCGGTTAAGCGTATGTTGGCAAGGACTGGAATTGGAACGGTGATCATTTTGAGTGGAAAAACAAAGATGATTTTTAACACTTTCGCTGTCGGTTTTTGGGCTCCCGAATGTAATTACACTTAGCATGAATGTGAATGAATGGAATGGAATAGCTATGGATTTTGTTTTGGAGATTTGATTGTCTGTAAGTAAGAACAGGCGTGTATCTTATATTGTGTTTTATTTGATAGAATTAGGGTGTAAAATACAATTTAAGATGACGGAATTATTAAAAAACCTCTCAATGACAGAGAAATCAGTTTTTTTAAAGCATGCAAGCAAGATTCAACATTCAACGAATCAGAGGATATTAAAACAGTACTTTACTTATCTGTAGGATCTCTCTTGGTATCTTATAATGATCATCTTTCTGTCCTTTACCCATATTTTCTTAGTCTGGCACTTCATTTTTTGGCTATAGTCTTACTATGGCAAGAGATGATATGGTCAATGGTGGAGCACGCTTGCCTAGAAGTAACATACATGTACTCCTATTGTCCTCAGTCAGCTACGCAATAATTGAATCTCTTTTCATTGAATTGTTCAGCCGTCTAACCATTAACAATAGTTACCAAAGACAGGCTTTTCCTACGTCAATTTTAATCCTCTCAACGCAGACTCCCCAAAACACTAAATTCTACACTACACACTAAACCCTAAAAACAACGTAGTTTTATCAAAAATAAACACGTAGGGAATAGCTCACACCTGCGCGTTTCCACTATTCATAGGCTATGTACACATGACCGCGGGCAAGTTCGCGCGTTTCGATTATTCATAAAGCGGAGGTGTCGAGGCGCTCGTGTGAAACGCGCCTATCTATTTTGTTATAGGGAGTGTATTGGTAAATGAATTTTGGGTTTGGGGAATAATAGTAATTTATGTTTTCTTGGAATTTTAACTGTGGATTGGTAATTACGAGTAGGTAGGGAGGTTTATTAAGAAAAAAATATTAGTTACTCACGAGCGAGAGAACTGCGGCGATATTGTCGTCCGTGCCACGTATTACTATAAAAACTCTATGATTAAAAAACGTCAACTCGCCACGATTTTCTCGCTCGTAGAAACGGTCCCTTAGTGACATTTTATCAGCGGTAGAATGACAAAGGCGATTATCAGGGACAAAATTGTAGGTACCTATGGGATTAACAATTACTGTCAAAATGTCACGTGATCATCATCATCTCATCTGCCTAGCCTTTTTCCCAACTATGTCGGGGTCGGCTTCCAGTCAAACCGGATTTAGCTGAATACTAGTATTTTACGTGGAGCGGCTGCTTACTAGACCTCCACAACCCATTAACTGGGTAACACGGTACTTCTTGGCAAGGCTGGAGTCAGATTTACTGGCTTCTGACAATCCGTAACGACTGCCAAAGATCTACAAATGACAGCCGGGACCAAAGGCTTAACGTGCTTTCCGAGGCACGGAGGAAACTCGGTATGCTCAGATGGTCACCCATCCACAGACCAACCTCGGCAAGCGTCGCTTAACCTTAAAGATCGACCCGTGCGGCTGTTATTATTTAGCCACGTGATGAACCTCTTTTATTTGGCATTTCGACATTATTTATCATTATCATCATCTTTTTCTGACGTTTCCGATGCTTCCGCGCCTGTCTCATCAATAAACTCTAGAAAAATTGGCATAATAAAAGCAATAAAGATGGCCGAAAAGTCTCTGGTTGACGACTACGAAACATTTTATGTATCAATTTTTCATCCCATGGGATCGTATAGTGTTGGCCGGTGCGCTATGGTGCCGTAAAAGAATAAAACCATCCCATCACTTCCCGTGGGTGTCGTAAGAGGCGACTAAGGGACTCACCAGAGAATGGGCAGCAGTCTTCTCTGTAAAACTTAACACCAGCACAGCGATCGCCAACCCGCCTGCCAAACGTAGCGATTATGGCAAACCCCCCTTTGGGGGAGGCCTATGTCCAGCAGTGGACGTCTTTCGGCTGATATGATGATGATGTCCATACCATACATTTGGACTGAATCGTTGTTCTTAAATCTCAGGTTTTATTTACGATGGCAAGATTGTCATCTGCCCCATCTCTCCGCCGGAAGACCGCAATGGCCGTTTCTTCCAACCCTTGGGCATCTCTCGGTCACTGCCTTACTTCACCGATCATTACCACACCATACCAGGTATCCTGCCCAACTCCATTTGAATTCTATAATAGGGAACATGCAATATTTCCATTTTTGGTTTAATTTTAAATAACTCCATCTAGAATAGACCACCACATTAATAAGAAATGAAAACACTTTAATTTATTGCCAAAATTGCATTTTTAAACCGACAGTTTAAATGCCACTGGTCAAGTACTGTCCTAACTCAAAGACATATGGTTGCCTTTTCGTTGCCATAACAGCAGTGACTTCGCTAAACGCTGATTATTGTTTATTAATACGTTGCGTTTCACATTACTTTAATTCATTATTTTTGTTAAAAATCGGTAATTACCAAAATAAGAACGTTGCAATAGCCTTTATTTTATACTTTTTAACATTTTGTTTACAAAATTCTCATAAATTCTGTATTTGCATCTTCCCTATTCGTATGTCATAAGTAAGTCTTAAGTAATTTATTTATTAACAATATAAATAAAGTGTGTAGAAAAATAATAATAATAGATGAATGATTTTCGGATGAGACTATAGCTACAAGACAAAAGAAAATCACGGATAAGCTGTATACTAAATCAAGGGTAACCTTTAAGTAAGTGATATATAAAAAGTCCTCAAGAGTGAGGAAAACTACTCGGTGCTGAAACGTAGGGCCTGGGGCGAATTATAAAAAGGCCTTATTTTTTTAAATAGCAAAAGAAAGTCGACTGCTAATCGACCACACCGGCCCACTGGGCATCCAGTCATCCGGCCCATCGGGCATTTGCCCCAATTGTCCTATGGTCAGTCTGGGCCTGATATCACCTTTTGTAAAGTGGGTGATAGACGTACGAGCAAGTACGTGTACTTACGTCTATCACCCACTTTACAAAAGGTGATATCAGGCCCGGACTGGCCATAGGACAATTGGGGCAAATGCCCGATGGGCCGGATGACCGGATGTCCAGTGGGCCGGTGTGGTCGATTAGAGGTCGACTTTCTTTTGCTATTTAAAAAATAAGGCGCCCCCTTTTTATAATTCGCCCCAGGCCCCACGTTTTCAGCACTGAGTAGTTTTCCTCACTCTTGAGGATTTTTTATATATCAATGCTCTTGAGAGGGGAGCGCCGCCGACCGCCTCTAAAATGCCCGGGCTGATTTCGGGTCTCAGTCCAGCCCAGGGGGGCTACTCTCTAAGCCCGAAGTCCGTAGTTTCGGGCTTAGTTGCGGGCGTATTCTACTCCGTACCACCTACGGACTTACGATTAATCCCGAACCCGAACTAAGAATTAATGACAACACGATTTGACAGTAACTTACAAATCTTGTTGTCATTAATTCTTAGTGGTTAGATGGTATGAAGCAGAAAACGCCCGCAACTACGGACTTCGGGCTTACAGAGTAGCCCCTCTGGTATTACCCCACTAAGCCATATTTTTTCACATAACACAAGTCACCTTGTATAGTTTCTTTGTTCCATTAAATTTGCATAGTGATATTGTATCATACGTTTCATCACATACATATAGTTTGTATGTAAGTATGTTTATGTTGTAATATGATTTGTAAGGTGTATCACCGAGGCGCTATTGTGTTCTATTGTCAACATCGGATGCATATCTTGTTCTCTGAATATATTACTTAATAATACTGGCATATAATAATATGGCTCTTTGTTGAGTTGGGTGTGCGAAACAAAGTGCAGGTGGATTGAGTACTATATTAAGGAAAATAATATATATATACTACTGAGTACTAGGAGCTCGTGGCTAGATAATAACAGCCGCACGGGTCGATCTTGAAGGTTAAGCAACACTTGCCAAGGTTGGTAACATAGCGAGTTTCCTCCGTGCCTAGCCGTTCAAAAAAAACCGTTCAAAAAAAAAAAAAACCGGTCCCGGCTTTTTTTTTTTTTACTATTGATAGGCACGCGTTTGACCACTATCTCACCTGATGGTAAGCGAGGATGTGGTCGAAGATGGAGCACGCTTGCCTAGAAATAACCTATTCACTCTTGACTTAAAGACTCCCAGGTTGTAGCTATCAGGAAACACAGACTCCGGCAGGGAATTCCACTCCTTAGCTGTACGCACTATGAATGTGTTCCCAAAACGTTTTGTGCGTATGGGTGGGATGTCCACCATGTACCGGTGGCGCATCGCCGTTCGTCTTGTGGTCCGATGATGGAACGGGCTTGGCGGAATTAAATTATACAATTCCGTCGCACATTCTCCAAAATGCAACCGGTAAAAAACCGACAGGCTAGCAACTCGTCGTCGATGTTCAAGAATTTGGAGCTTCGTCGCGACGAGCCTCTCATTGCCGATGATCCTCTTGGCTCGTTTCTTAATCTCGGCTGTCATTTGTAGATCTTTGGCAGTCGTTACGGATTGTCAGATGCCGAGCCAATGAAACACGACGAGTCCCGGAGAAACGATTCAACTGTCTTGGATCCTGCAACGAAATTAATCAGAAAAGTACAGCGGAGGAGTAGGAAAAAGAAAATATACCATTTCCACTTAGTTATATAATAGGCACGTTAAGCCGTTGTTCCCGGCTGTCATTTGTAGATCTTTAGCAGTCATTACGGATAGTCAGAAGCCAGTTAATCTGACTTCAGTCTTGCCATGAAGTACCATGTTACCCAGTTAATGGGTTGTAGAGGTCTGGTAGGCAGCTGCTCCGCGTCATATACTGATATTCAGCTACATCCAGGTTGACTGGAAGCCAACCCCAATATAGTTGGGAAAAGGCTAGGCAGATTATGATGTGATGATGATTAAGGAAAATAATATCTAAAAAAATACAAGGCAAAATACTAGTATTCTCCTGAAAGTCCCGCAGTGCCATTCTGTATTAATAACTAAATTTTGATATCGAGCTTCTCCTGAGTGACAAAGCTCACATATATTAATACGAATTTGATACCTCACCGCGGGTTCCGCTGTCGAGACACGAAAATGTTGTTACAGAATAGCACTACTGATGATTATGATTTAGAAAAAAACATCTGTTGCTATTCCACCAAATTGTACTAAGCGTTTCCAAACGTCTTTTATAATGCGCGCGGCAAAGGAGTGGAACTCTCTGCCTGCGTCTGTATTTCCAAACGCTTACAACCCTAATCTCTTCAAAGTTAGAAGCTTCTGGGTAAGCTCGCTCCATCGTAGACTTTGTCTCTGTCATCTCTGACCTAGACTAGAGTCAAGAGCAACCATCACAAATAAAAAAATAAACGAAAATCTGTGAAAACTTCGAAAATGGGAATATTCCAAGTTTTCACAGATATTTGGGATCCTCCAATCCAATTTCTGTACTAATATATAAAGCAGAAGAGTTTGTTTGTTTGCTTGAACGCGTAATCTCAGGAACTACTTAGTCCGACTTGAAAATTTTTTTCAGTGTTAGATAGCCCATTTATCGGGGAAGGCGGCTATATATCATCACGCTAAGATCAACAGGAGCGGAGCAGACGAAGTTGCGCGGGCCAACTAGTTAGATTATATTTTATACTAGTTGACCCGCGCAACTTCGTTTGCGTCACAATTTTCATTACTGCTCTGCTCCTATTGGTCTTAGCGTGATGATATATAGCCTAGGTATCGACTTCCTCGATAAACGGCTATCTAACACTAAAATATTTTTTCAAATCAGACCAGTAGTGCCTGAGATTAGCGCGTTCAAGTAAAAAAACAAACAAACAAACTCTTCTGCTTCATATATTAATATAGATCATCTAGATTTAAATGCAATACCCACATTTGTGTTCTTTCATTAGCATAGATATGTTAATTTTACCATTGAATAACCTACTACTACTACTTTTTAGGGTTCCGTACCACAAAAGGAAAACAGAACCCTAATAGGATCACTTTGTTGTCAGTCCGTCTGTCTGTCAAAACCTTTTTTCCTTGTGGGCTGCCTTTATTGCCGTTTAAAATATCAGTCCTTGGTAATTGATTTCGTGTGACCTCACGCTACGATACCTTTAATTACGGGCATTTACATCCATATTGTGATACTTACGTACCTAGGTATGTATTTACAAGACACCCATTTACATGAATACCTCGTCCAGCTTGGTAATCCATCACTAGGACTGCATGGATGTTTGCAGGCTAATGATAATAATGACAAATGTCCATTATACATCTTGTTCTGGAGTCCTACATTATCTAGGTCCATTTACTGAGGTCTTATCACTGGCATGTTGCATAGCTTTAACTTAAGCAACTTATTTTGAAGAATATGATCACATATTATTATTATTAAATTATTTATTGCGCGCAACAATGACTCATAGTGAAATAAACAAAAAATAAATAAACCTACAACTATGTTAGTGACACAATACAACAAGTTGTTGTTGTATCGTGTCACTAACATAGTTAAAAAAACTGGTCAAGTGCGAGTCGGACACTCACATGAAGGGTTCCGTACCATAAATCTTAATTTTTAATTTTTATTTGTTGTTATAGCGGCAATTGTCTACCTATTACGGTTCCTGAGATACAGCCCGCTGACAGAAAGACGGACGGACGGACGGACGGACAGTGGAGGCTTAGTAATAGGGTTCCGTTGGTCACCCTTTGGGTACGGATCCTAAAAAGAGACTGTTTTTGAAAGAAAGAAAGAAAGAAAGAAAACTAATTTATTTGGCACACACGAAATCACACAATGTTTGTAACAACAAAAGGAAATGCAAAATTTATTATAAAAACAAAAACATCGTGTGCCCCGCGGCTGCGCCAAATAGGTCAAGTTCAGAAAAATGTTTCAAGCTAGTTTATCTTGCGATGTTTTGTTCTTATTCTTAGCGTGTCGATGACAAAAAAAAATGTTTGGCACAGTATTCAGCAACGGTAACAGCATTCGCTGACGCAGATATAAGGTCTTCACATGTACAGGTGACAGGGCAGCCGACGCAAGACGAAAGATAGGTCATGGACTGCGGAGAGACGCCACACAAACACTGAAGGTCGGAGCCTTTCGAGAACCCCCACTTGTGGAGGTTAGGTACTGATGTTTTGTTAAGTACTTTGTTAGTAATTTAAGGTAATTAGACCACCTTTGAAATCACAATTCGTCTGCCAATCAAAAGCTGTAATGTCGCTACAATTTCGGCTATCATTAAGCTTCTGTAATTGGACTTCGATAACAAAGATGTCTCAAGCTAATTTAGATGAATGTGTAACTGAAGTGACGGTCAATTCGTCTTGCTTGTTATTTTCTGTTTTGTAATATCAGTAGGTAAGTATAGCATTAGTAGAAAGTGGAGACCAAACTAAATCACGCACTAATTTCGTTTATTCTGTTGTGATGTGTTTGTTTGTAGTTATTTGTGTGATTAGTTTGACCTAGACTTTTGGGCTCTCGTTAAATACAGTTTGGTTTGTAATGATCGGTGACATTTGGTTGTGTCAAAAAGATATTTTCACCAAGTAGGAACACACTTGTGTTCTTGTGAAACCATTTGTGTTCATGTGATTTATGTGTAACCGTGTGTCCTTTGTTGGAGATACAAATAAATCAATATTGCTATTTTGTCATCATCTGCCTAGCCTTTTCCCAACTATATTGGGGTCGGCTTCCAGTCAAGCCGGATTTAGCTGAATACCAGTATTTTACGAGGAGCGGCTGCCTACCAGACCTCCACAACCCATTAACTGGGTAACACGGTACTTCATGGCAAGACTGGAGTCAGATTTACTGGCTTCGGACTATCCGTAACGACTGCCATAGATCTACAAATGACAGCCGGGACCGACGGCTTAACGTGCTTTCCGAGGCACGGAGGAAACTCGATATGTTACGATGGTCACCTATCCACAGACCAACCTTCGCAAGCGTTGCTTACCTTGAAGTTCGTCCCGTGCGGCTGTTATTATCTAGCCACGAGCTGCTCTGCTATTATGAATTATTCTATTATGTATTGATATAATTATTATCAGAGCTATTCTATTGGTATGTTTATCTTGAATTGTCTTTTATTGTATCAGATTCTTCTACGCCAAAGACTGCATAACTTGGAGACTCGTATCTGAACTCAAGAGTCTCCAATTTATACAGTCTTCTGCAGTGTGGACCTTCCTAGCCGAGGTAAATTATGCCTCTAACAGCCCTCAAAACTGTATCCAATTTCGAAACGGCTGGTTGACACTTCCCGTGACCCAAAAACTGGCTTTTACTTTGGGCCGACATTAAGCATTGCCATTCAACGTGGCAATGCCGCCAGTCTCTTGGGCACATTACCAGCTGACAGCGTTGAGACTGAACTTTTTTATGCTATATTTTAGTTTGTTTTTAGTTTAGTATCTTGTAGGTACTCCTTGTGCGTTTCTTTCCTTGACCATTATCATGAGCCTTTTCCAGGTTTTTTGACACCGTGACACAACTGAATTACTCCTTATTGCAAGTATAACTTACGATTTTCTTTCAAGAAATTGTCATAATCATAATCTAATATTACGAAAACTGTATTGCAATAAAGTATCAAAGCTTAAAAACCTCAGAACACCTTCAAGCAGTGATTGCAATAACGAACACAATTCTAAGAATGCCTCTGTCGCCCAGTCGTGACATTTTGTGTACAGTTTCAAATGTCAAAGTAATTTCGTATCGATTTGTTATCGGGTACTGCACTAGCTGAAGGCTAAATGGACTAGCCTTGTACTCGTGGTGCTGGGTCTAAAGTCATTTGAATCGTGACGTGACGTTATTCGGTAGAAAAACGACGGTATCAGGGCCGGTACTTAAAGTAGGGCTGGGTTCGCGTGAATCATGAATAAGTAGGCAGATACTCTGGTAAATGTCGTCGTAATTACCTGAATGTTTGCTGGCACGTTCCTCTCAAGGACCGTAAGCCCCAATTTGGGTCTTTCAATTGTTTTGCGTGCTTGGTGCCTCACGGGTTAAGATTAAAATCCCACTGACTGAAGGGGCAATGGGCAGGGCACATTGCTCTTAGAACAGATGGTCAATGGGGCTGAAAACTTCTGAAATGAAGACGCAGCGTGACGGTCACGGGTAGCCGATGGGTGCGAGACAGACAGGACCGGTTGTTGTTACAACACTTGGGGGAGGCCTATGTCCAGCAGTGGACGTCTTTTGGCTGATATGATAATGATGATGATATCCAAGAACATAATTATTGTCATTAGTTATCCCATTGTTATAAAATCAATGGGATGTTTTATTTGTATATTAGATACAGAATATAAGTCTGCAGGAATATAAGTCTGCAGTGGTGGCAGTGAAAGACCTCTGAGTGAATAACAGCAGCTTTGACAATGATTTGGAGGCAAGGGAAGAAAAGAGTCAAATGGAGGAGGCAGATGAAGATATAGATGAACTCATTAGTGGTGGAAAAGGCATCCTGATCATAATTAGCGAAGAATCGCTCATATAATACCGATTGTTCTCAGAAACACACCTATAAGACAAAGGTATGTCTTTTACACTGACCTCACGTCTCGCAATCCACAGGAAATTACCATAAAAAAGATTACCTAATCTCATTGTTCGTAAAAAACAATTTATACATAGATAGGTACTTCCACATCTCCAAATGTAACATTTTGTAACAAAACACTACGTTCAATGACAAAACACTCTCTACTCCTCAACTCAACCAAAATCCAACCTTACCTAACAAACATACGACTGAATATTCCTAGACATAAAAAGAAAGCAAAGAAAACTGTCCCCATTTGTCGCAACGGTAGGCGTGGTGATCCACTAAGAACCGAATTTATGCAATCATAACCCATGCCGTTCACCACCACCGTATGACTTTTTAAGCAAGGTTTAGAATCGATTGTGTTGGCTGAAGGATAAGTTGGTCAAGTGTAAGAGGCAAGCGGTCAGAGCAATTTGGTTGCTCGCTATTAAAGATCTTTCGTATGTCATTATATAGCTCAGAGTGCGTGAATATAAAATAGAGGTGGCGCAATCTAATGGTCTCTCTTTGTTCTTTTGTCAGTGTATGTCATTGAGGAGATGGGTCATGGTGAAATCTTTAATTAAGCTGTCTGATATTGTAAAGGTTTGTGGAGTTTTTGTGTCTTCACAGACGGTGTTACCGTTTGCTGGGTTTTCTGTGTAAGTCATTTACATAATAAGTTGTGTCAATGTCAGGGGTTTTCGTTTTTGTGGAGTTCGAAACTCAGAAGTCCTGAGAGACGTTGAATTCTGAAGTTGAAAAATGGTTATCATTTCATGAAGCCTTGGTCTGCAATTCAAGAAGGATGAAGGTTTGGTTTGCAATAGAATTTAAAAAAAAAATCTAATCAATTCATGAATGAGAGTTTGAGTAATATTAACTGAGATAGGTAACTTTATTATAATTATGTAGTAGGGTCAATATCAACTTGGATATTTTGCTATGGAAGATAATCTTAGAAAAAAAACTCTACTAACACATCGTATGTGCCCAAAAATTCTTACATAACAAACCAAAAAAAATAACACAAACCATCCACTGGTACGTAAGTCGTAATCATACGAATTATAATAATTGTCTAAGCGGGCGCAGGGGGCGTGGCCAAATGACAATCACGCGCCGCGACCTAATGAGCGGGTGCGCGCGCGCCGGACAGGTGCGAGCTAGTGACGTGGGAACGAAGACGATGGTGGTGTCGGTGGTTTTTTTTGTGTATTCCAAAGCTAGCAAAGACCTGGGGAAGGATCTCTCCAACTCTTCCTTTATTCTGAAGAAAACTAATGTATCAAATTAATAATCTTTACTGCAAACTCGCGCATTTATCTGTAAAATACAAGCCATGCAATGTTCGAGGATCACCATTGATACGAGAACACTACCCTTTGTCTATACCATGACAACCTCTGCCAGCGTTTGTGTTCTCGTCAACCCATAATTTGTCAGCCATCAGAAACAGAGTAAACAGGCACCTGGGTTAGCTCGTTCCATAGATCCCATTCATCGCTTTCCTGCAGGCTAAATCGAGATTAAGAGCTGGCTCATAAAGCAATAATAAAATAATTAATAAATGGATTAATTCCCTAAGAAATCTGTTTAGGTATTAAATCATTTTGTTTACTTTGAAATTTTGGGCCAAATCTGAAGTAACGAACTCATTTAGTTGAGCCAAAACTATCGACATCATGCACATGCCCACAATCTGTACGACTACCGCACATCCCTACGCAAGTATCTAACAGTGCCAGTGTCGCTACATGTCGAGTCATGCATTCATTACACGTGTGAGTTGTTATCCACCCTAGCGTCACACATCTGGCACTACAAAGTACCGAACTGACACTATAGTGGACACTTGGACAGTGTTGAAATGCGGGTGTGCCAGTAGTACATAGAATAATGTTGGCAGAGAAATACTTACACAGTCGTAGAAAGACCAAAGATAGAATACATCATATTATGAACCGGATTCTGTCTTAAAAAGTACCACAGTTAGTTTAGAATATTTAAGGTTGGAGTTCTTGAGTGGACACCGTGACCCTCAGGCTAGGTGGAGCGATGCTCTCGACAGGGTGGCTAGTAGCAGCTGGATGAGAGTTGCCGGAAATCGAGTGAAATGGCGTGTATTAGGAGAGGCCTATGTCACACAGAGTACTGCTATAGGCTGATGATGATGAAGAAGATTGATCCGTCCGCAGCTAAAAAAAATATCAGTGCGTACATTTTATAGGAACTCGTTCAAACAAAGCCATGTCCACTACGGCCGGAGCCGTCCCGGTCACGACTCTGATAATAGTGGACACAACTTTATAGGGTCACTTCATCATGATAACTTCAGCCATAGAGATAGACCTCTCCAAGCGACGCTTTTTTGTATATTTTTCTACTATTAATAGGCATATGTTTGACTATTATCGCACCTGATGATAAGCGATGATGTGGTCGAAGAACACACTACCTATTCACTCTCGTCTTAAAGACTTCAAGAGTCTTTAAGACAAGAGGGAATAGGTTACGTCTAGGCAAACGTGCTCCATCTTCGACCACATCATCGCTTAATTATCATCAGGTGAGATAATAGTCAAACATATGCCTATTAATAGTAGAAAAAAAAAAACAAAAAAGCGTCGCCACATTGATTGACCTGCGCGTCTCGCGTCCAGCAGATACATCCCGCAACCTTCACCATATCATCGGTCCGATTTTCATGTTCCGCCAACCAATTCTCACTTATCTGCCCCAGATTGAGAATAGAATAAGAAAATATGAGAGATCAAACAGCGTGATCATAACGGTAGAGTTTGAAACAATCACCTGAAATTGTACGTGTGAGCCGTTTGTATAATTTCTAGTCAATTTTTATCTTAACTGTTACTGTCGTAACCAAAACACAAACATCCCAAAAATTTAATAACAAAACACGACAATCAGACCAGCTCATCAAACAAACCAAAATAACTACAATTCTTCATCTAAAACAATATTACATTCAGAGATGCTTCCAAGATACCATTGTAATACCACCATTGTCTTACAAAGTCGCAATTTCCTATAGCAAGGTGATATTAGACTCTCAACCCCATACAATGATGGGAATACGCAGCAAAGTCGCTCTGACAATTATTTGGTTCAATTGCCCGAACATCGACGCAGGTCCAACGGTAGACAAATTATAGACTGTATATGTATATGAGATGGTGTAGGATGTTGAAAAAGTTGTGGAAAAAAGTTAATTTGTACGCAGTGTATGTATGTATGCCTGTTTCCTGAGTCTGGTAGACGTATAAATTGGTCATAAGATGTGAGCAAAAAGGTGTTCCGTTATGTGTATTTATATGGCTCACTGGGGTGTGTTTTGTTTGCATATCAAACTGCTAGAGCATTGCCACGGTCTTTTGCAGACGAACATATAGGTATTACCTAAAAATGAGTAGCAGAATTAACGCAATGCCTGAATAGTTGTATAAACATAAAACAAACGAACGACGAACAGCTTTTCGTGCTCACACCTCTATTTTCCGAACTTCTCTTCTCAAGACCAACTGGAAATTAATAGCAGTTCAGATTATACACAACAGTACTTCGGTTCCCTAATCTAACTCCAAAACATCCTCCAAACTGTCAACTGCCAAGCAAAACTAACTCCTAATTAGTGTAGAATCCACACTTTAACAACCAAATCCCCGAAATGCTATAACTCAAGATTCTTCGTATGTTTAGTGCGGCAGCAATTATCGAGTGGGAATCGAACCCTCGGTTACGACCTATAATTGGCAACCAACAGTGTATAAATATAGAGTATGGCCCATAATATTGTTTTATGAGGATTTTAAAATAATCATTGTCATACCGTGGAGGACGTCGACGCGTGGCATGGGAAATGGTAACTATTATTAGCTGTGTTGTTCGAGCGAAGTGCGATTGAGTGCTTTTGAGTTGAGTAGGAACAAAGTTTAAATTGCTAAACCATTAAAACCTGAGGTTCTGAGGCTCTAGACAAATGATATTCTGTCAGCGGTTACGTGGCTAAGTCAAAAATGAATGGAATCGAATAAACGTTGTCAAATGTTACGTGATCATTTTTATTTTTTTTAAGCATGGGAAATCATCAAATGACTCCTTCCGCTCTGGGTGGAGCGGAAGGGAGTGTCAGACTCTTACAGACTAAAACCCATCCGTGTTCCTCCTAATGCCCTTTGCGTTCCAGGGTACGGTGCCTCTTTCGAACGGTTTCCGCACCCCGGCAGGCACTGGCCCTAGCGGGCCCCGCCTCCCATGCTGACAGCTCCTTGAGGCGCGCCTGGAACACAGCGTGTCGTCGACACGGGCCTGGTTTTGATCAGACAGCGAGCCACCCAATGCTCGCCGTCCGCAGGCCCTCGCCTACGGTGGCCGGAAATCGCCCTGCGACTCCCGATGCCCAGAGCGTCTTCTTCTGTTGCGGTGGCTGGGTCGAGAGGTTTCCCTTTCTCTCACACGGTCGGCCTCCTCCTTCGCTAGCATTACCGGCCTTTTTAGCCCCCCCGCTACATATTTTGTCACTTTGTTTAGAGACTCAGCGACTCTGGACAATCGTTTCAGTTGAATTACTTAACATAAAGATACCTAAAACATTATGCCGAGCAAAGGCCGCTCTGAGCGGATGTAACACGTAATTTTGCTACTTGTCTGAGCTTTTAATTTTATTTTGTCCTTCTTTTTTCTTCTTAAGATGCGAAAAGAGCTTTAAACTTATTTTAGATGCGTATTTATTCTTCCTGAAGCTTTGAAAACCCGGAAGGGAATAAGCCATTTCAACAGACGAGATCGACATAAAGAGCTGCCGGTCGATTCTATAAAAATGTCGAAGTAAAGACTTAGATGAAGTGATGTCGAAGTGAGCTGGCATTTCATCATGATTACATGGATTATCAGCTCACTTTGTGATCATAAATAAGTAGATAGATAAGTATAAAATTATTGAGTTAATTTATTCGGCTAAACCGGGAGCGCCCTCTGTTAGCGCGACGACGCATCAGGTTTTCTGCACAAATTAACACAATGATCGCGTATTTGAGTGATGATTGCTTTTTATTAGGGCGTCGCTTCTCTCTCTCTCTCCAATCGGTCCCTCACTGCTGAGGATCGTGACTCCGATTGATTCCGTCGACCAGTTGTCTCCATCGGTCCTGTTCTGTAGCTTGGTGGAGTGCGTCTGACAGGTATTTTCAACTCCTCCGATATTTGGTCCGACCATCGCCTGGGACTTCGACCGCTAGGCCTTTTTCGCTCGATTTTACCTGTCACTATAAGGCGTTCCAAATTGTCGGTATCCCTGCGTGCAACATGGCCAAAATACCGCAGTATTTAATGTACTCTCTTGTGCTGACAAGCTTACATGTAATGATGATGCCGGCAATAAAGCCTAATATGAACCCAAACAACCAAAAAAAAACCACTCATCCTATAAACAAATACCACATTAACGTCCCCAACTTAACAAATGCCCAACATATCATCCAATTACACACAAAGGAACAAAATAATTAAAGTATCGAACGCACTGTACGTCTGTGTCCAATTATTCAGTAATAACATCCAGGAATTACGTGTAATACCGTGCCGCGGTGATCTTCGCGTGGCTTTATAAATGTAATCGCTTTGACATTTTGGAGGACATACGTGAGCTTGTGAATTCACCTGTTGAGATCTGAAAGCCACTGTCGTACTTAAAGTGTTCGAATTGAAATCGCAAAATTATTTTAGAGACAACCAATGTTCAAAATTTATCAAGATAAAAGAAATCTTAAAAAGTGGTGCCAAAAAAAATCCTCCGCATTGCTGTCGACTGGAAGTTGTGCCCAAAAGACTCGTTTTATGGCAATGCTTATCCTCTGTCTAAGGTGAAAGCTAGCCCTTGAGTAGTTCGAAGTGTCAGCTTGGCGTTTAGATAGATCTTTGTATTTTGCATGCACACGGACTCAATAGTTCAAACTGTTCAGCCCCAAACAGCTCTAAAATTTAACTGCCAACTAGCTTTATATGCTCCGATCTTTGTTGGTCAATCAATCAAAAGAATTTAAACAAAATTAGACCGAACATTGGCATTAATTCGTCATCACTTCCTAATTTTTAACCACTTGCGCCAATTCTTTTCCCCAGCAACAATCTCCTCAGCTGTGTTATCCATCTTTCAAGTTTGAAAACTTGAATTAATCCAAAGTTTATTCATACATTTTGTTAGCTCCATTATGCCAACGACGTCAAAAAAGATGATGAAACAGGCAAACTAAATCGTCAAATTCAAACTAAATTAACTTCCAGGCAAGACGATATCTTACCACGACTTGACGGGAGCGTCGAGTGTGCCAAGCTTGTCTAGATTATTATACGTACTCATTATGCCTTATAAAATGTACTAAGAACACGCTTTTCCGTTTACAAGTGCCATTATCATTCCCAACGACACAGTTCTACTTCCCTACCTTTAAGCCAACATTAAGCACAGTAAAACCATCAGATATGGAAGTCTGAAGTTCTATTACTATGATTATCTGAACTACACGGACGATCGTCGAACACCTGACGAACTCGTCAAACTTTTGTAATTGAATCGACCGAACTTGCAGGGACAGAACTCTTAGCGTTGTTATAGACTGAGGGATGAATAGACAGGACTATATTTTGGACAGTTTTAGATAGTGATTTACGTACTACGGTAGCTTCAGTGAATCAGCGCGTTTGGTGGAGAAAATGCTAAGATTTATTTCAAAAGAGTAACGCATGTATGTAAGTGTATTTTTTTTTCCAGCTGTCATAAGATCTAACAACCTGATAACTGCTTCAGTGGGAGGTATTGCCGTAGCTGAATGCTGGACCATTTCAATAAGATGATTATTTCGTCATTTTCATATCAAAATAATTAAGTACGTTTTGCTAGAAATACAATTTAGTCAATGTTGTTTGCCGAGTGTGTGCACACTATACGTTCCAGATTGGGCTAATTGATATTTAGTATTTATACTGAAAGTACCGTCTCTTTCTAAAGATACGGGTGTATTAGATTTCAATAATTTGCTCAAGAATGATGTGTTGTTATGAGTCTAGAACAGCCTATAAATCCAAAAACTTTGTTTAAACCACGACCAAAATCACGCCAAAGTAACGTAAGAACATTTTGCCCTGTCTATTTTTCCATAGCTCTGGGGCTAAGCTCAGTATAGGACAAAGTTGTTTAATCGCCAGTTGATAGGCCGCGCCGTGTCATGGGGTGCCTGGTGCTCCCCCCCCCCGCACTTCCATCCACATTAATTAACGCTGTTGATTACCTGTGACTCAAGAATAAGATATCACAGGTTCAAGATCTAAATTAAAAGAAAGTTTCAGTTTCAGTCTACTGATTGTTGAAGGATTGTCTAAACTGAACTTATACTTACAAGTTCGGTTACTTACTACAAACTTATGAGTTCAGTTATGGGGGTTTCTATTGCCTTTCAGGTAGGTTTAATTAATTTTCAACATATTTAAAAACTGGTTACCTCATCGGTTTTAGGCGGCTGCAATAAGGTATTTTTCGCTCTAGTGCGGGAAAATGCGGCAACTAAGCGGACTAGGAAAATCGACATGGCGAAAAAAACTAGTATAAATAAATATAAAAAACCGGCTAAGTGCGTGTCGGACTCGCACACGAGGGGTTTCGTACCATAAACATTCATTTGTATTATTTGTTGTTATAGCGGCAATAGAAATACACAATCTGTAAAAATTTCAGCTGTCTACTCTAACTATCTATTACGGTTCTTGAGATACAGCCCGCTGACAGACAAACGGACGGATGGACAACGGAGGCTTAGTAATTGGGTTCCGTTGGTTACCCTTCGGGTACGGAACCCTAAAAATGAGCCCACTCTTGCTACCAGTCAACAGTCTTCAAGAAATCGAAACCTGAAAGTACGTATGTATGAAAATAGAACTCGTTCTATTATACGAGACATTTTTGTAAATCCTTTACTTAAGGAACGTATTTTCAATTGAACCCGTCATTTTGAAACGGCTCAATATTGACGCTTCTACCCAAAATCCAAAACTCCTTTCCAAAAACTCCAACAGGACCCTAAAGGCAACTCCGCGACATAAATATCGGAAGTATCTAATTGGCGTTACCCTCTTTGTTTTAAAACACATATTATTTCCCTTGGGTAGACAAAAGTCGCGAGCTTCATAACTCAATAATAACCCTGTTTACTGTTTACCCGTCGCAGGAGGTAATTATGTATAGACGTGATTTCGTACGGGATGCCCGAATTAATATCAATGTTCTTGGGCCTAGAGCTTAGGGATGAGCTGAGGGGTTGTCAGTAGTTTGTCGATACTTTTTTAGTGAAAAGGAACAACAAACAGCTTCATTATGTACCACCACAAACATCAAAGTTTTTCGATATTATGTTTAGGTAATTACATATCTAATGGATAATTGACTTGAGAACGTTACACCGCTATGTAAAAAAACTTTTCAACGATAAATACCAGAAGTTGTGGTTTAGATACAGAGTCCAACCGTGTATCGATAAAAGATAAACTTTTAAGAGCGTTGCCTATTGTCTTGCAGTCTCGATGTGTTTATTAGAAATCATCAACCAGATTTGGAGCATCTTAGGATCTGGACAAAGTGTAGTACTTAGTAGTTGGTGAGCTTGCATTAACCAGCGTAACCGAATTTTCATTGCGGTCAATCCATCCACCTTAAATTTTGATAATCGTTATCGCTGATAATAATCTAACTGTTTTTTGCAGTCCTGCATAGTTTATATCTAGAAATTTTATTGAGTTTTGTTTGAACTCTTAAATGATCGATACTAAATTATCCTAAAAAACCGAAAGAAAAAGAAGCCCTTTTTCTTTCTGTGCATTCGTGCCAAAGCACTTTTAAACAGTTGATAAATTCAAAAATATCGACACAGCTCTATGACAATCATAACATCTTTCCCATCACTACCCTTAAGAAAATGAAGACAAATGCTAACGCCCGCGGAGGGGCCAGGTTCGATCTCAGACGGGCATGACAAACTGTCTATGACATACATAATTTTGTAACGGCTTCATTATTTAGTCATGAACAGGGGGATGTCTACGAACGATATTTTGTACTAATCAATGTCACTTAGATGCGATAAAGTTACCTTTAATATGTTTTGTTATGATTGTACCTATAGGGTGAGATTTTTTAGGAATTTGGGAAGTTTTTATGAAAGAAAATTTTCAATACGTAACCGTCATGTTTCTTGTTTAAAATTTATTTGTCAGTCCGTTTTTTTAGCTTTAAAAAATATCCCAAGTAACCCGTCAGGTACCGCCAAATTTTAAGACAGTAGACGCGTCCCACATGTGACGTGAGGAGCTCGTGGTTAGATAATAACAGCCACACGGGTCGATCTTCAAGGTTAAGCAACGCTTGCCAAGGTTGGTCTGTGGATGGGTGACCATCTTTACATACCGAGTTTCCTCCGTGTCTCGGAAAGCACGTTAAGCAGTTGGTTCCGGCTGTCATTTGTGGATCTTTGGCAGTCGTTACGGATAGTCAGAAGTCAGTAAGTCTGACTCCAGTCTTGCCATGAAGTACCGTGTTACCCAGTTAATGGGTTGTGAAGGTCTGGTAGGTAGTCGCTCCTCGTTAAATACTGGTATTCAGCTAAATCTGGCTTGACTGGAAGCCGACCCCAATATAGTTGGGAAAAGGCTAGGCAGATGATGATGAGTGAGCGTCAGCATGAAAGGAACGGTCATTCCATCTTGTTTTTATAACAGCCGCTCGATTCTTTATACATGTCGAAGTGAAGGCTTGGGGAAGTGATCACGAAGTGAGCTGTCAATGCATCTTGATTACTTGGATTAACAACTTCACGTTCACTTCACCTTAGCTTACACAGTCAGATGTTTACAGAAGTTTTTTAAGTTTTTTGTTTGGCAGATGATAAGACGCGTCCCACATGTGGGACGGCCGGGGCCAGACGTGTTTTTGTATAAAAAGTGATAACTTAGATGTTGTAAGCTGTCAATTCTTAGTATCAATTGGAATGAAAGCTCACTTCACCAACTTTTCCCGGTGAGTTTTTTCCAGAATCGACAGGCTATTTTCAGTAAGCATTATGAGGGGTTTTAAAAGTCCACTTTAGTATAATCTTATTAGAATCACACACACATCAAAGACTATTCTATTCTAATCATAATATTAACCACACAACAATCTGTCAAATTTCATTTTCATCTTTATCGCTCACGCATTAAGTTCAAATATGACAGTAACGGGGAGCATTTTGTGCTTTCTGATTCTGCTAAAGTGGCTTTTTAGATCCGCAGAAAACGACATTTTCATTAATACAGTCATCATCATCTGCCTAGCCTTTTCCCAACTATATTGGGGTCGGCTTCCTGTCAAACCAGATTTAGCTGAATACCAGTATTTTACGTGGAGCGGCTGCCTACCAGACCTCCACAATTCATTAACTGGGTAACACGGTACTTCATGGCAAGACTGGAGTCAGATTTACAGGCTTCTGACTATCCGTAACGACTGCCAAAGATCTACAAACGACAGCCGGGACCAACGGCTTAACGTGCTTTCCGAGGCACGGAGGAAAATCGGTATGTTAAGATGGTCATCCATCCACAGACCAACCTTAGCAAGCGTTGCTTAACCTTGAAGATCGACCCGTGCGGCCGTTAATATCTAGCCACGAGCTCCTCATTCATTAATACAGTACCATAACGAAACAATGATAACGTTCTTGGAATCACACGCTTACACAATTTATAATATAAGTTAACAGCAAGCCATGTTATAAAAATGCCAGCTACATGTTACTCAATGTTAAAGATATGTTACAAAGTCGCTTACTAATGAGCTAATTAGTTGAGCAGACTCTGATAATAGTCTGAGAAATGTTACGACTTTTATTTTTGGTAGGTAGTTTTAGTTAAAATATATTATACTAGTTGTCCCGCGCAACTTCGTCTGCGTCACAATTTTCATTACTGCTCCGCTCCTATTGGTCTTAGCGTGATTATGTATAGCTTATAGCCTTCCTCGATAAATGGGCTATCTAGCACTGAAAGAATTTTTCAAATCGGGCCAGGAGTTTCTGAGATATATATCTTGATCGAGATAAGATCTTTATAGATTAGTATAGAAGAGTATAGATAGATAAAATATAATCGCCACATTTTACACATATAGGTAGATACTTTGCTGTAGAACCTCGGTGAAAACAGCTTCAATTTAACTAACTAACTAATGACTTTAACTAATTTAACTTTTTTTTGCATTTTTAAAGAAATTGTGTGTATCGTTGTGTTGTGTTGTTGTATTGAAGCTGTTGTTGACAGATTGCGATTGCAATGTGAATGAAGAGGAACAATAAAATACATAAGTTCTCACAATGTTGCCATTGTAACTCCTCTATTTATATGGCATACGTAGCTATATTTTCCCCTTGACGGGGCCCGCTAGGGCCAGTGCCTGCTGGGGCTGCGGACTTCGTTCGAAAGAGGCACCGTA
The DNA here is from genome assembly GCA_950371165.1 of Lacanobia oleracea. Taxonomy (NCBI): domain Eukaryota; kingdom Metazoa; phylum Arthropoda; class Insecta; order Lepidoptera; family Noctuidae; genus Lacanobia; species Lacanobia oleracea. The sequence continues at coordinate 16,613,572 of OX493405.1, read as the reverse complement.
CCCTGAAACGCAAAGGGCACTAATAGGTTTTAATCAGCTATCTTTTCCCCTTGAGCATCTTTCGTGGCATTTTTAACATTCTATGCAAACTTGCTCGCCTCTAACAAAGAAAAAACCTAAGTGTTAACACTCAGTCTCCATTACAAAAATATTAGCAGCCAGAAATTTCAAATGTAAATTTAAAAACCTTGTCGCTTAAAATAATGAGCGTATACGCCTTTGAAAATTCTTTTCAAATAGCTTAAACACTTAAAGACAGTAATTTGTACCAAAACATCGAAACAATTCATAAAAACCACTTAGCAAGATCCCTAAATCTTCTAGTTGAACCTAAAAGGAGGGATCAGGCATTGTTGGAAACTGCTGCGGGTAGTCATAAAATTATAAATTCTACTAAATATGTCATAGCCGCAGGAAAGCCATTTCTTAGATTTGAATATTTAACAGGTCGTTAAAGTATTAAAATGCAAGGTCTTCGAAGGTCCCAAATTGTTGAATTATGAAAAATAAGGGCCTTCTGTAAAATATTCAGATTGGTGCGTTAGAACCATGTCGTTAGATATTCTAATTTTATAGATCTTTTACTTTTTATTTTGGAGAAATCTGTGTGACTATCATTACTCATCTGCCTAGCCTTTTTCCAACTACATTGGGGTCGGCTTCCAGTCAAACCGGATTCAGCTGAATACCAGTGTTTTACGTGGAGCGGCTGCCTACCAGACCTCCACAACCCATTAACTGGGTAACACGGTACTTCTTGGCAAGACTGGAGTCAGATTTACTGGCTTCTGACAATCCGTAACGACTGCCAAAGATCTACAAATGACAGCCGGGACCAACGCCTTAACGTGCTTTCCGAGGCACGGAGGAAACTCGGTATGTCAAGATGGTCACCCATCCACAGACCAACCTTGGCAAGCGTTGCTTAACCTTTAAGATCGACCCGTGCGGCTGTTATTATTTAGCCACGAGCTCCTCCTGTGACTATCATTACTCTCTTTCCCTTATTTCGATTAGGGCTCAGCGCAAAGTATTTTCTTCCTTACGTAGCTGCCTCTTTTTTCTTCTAACTTTCACACAAGAGTTAGGCACCTATCTATGTCTTTTTTTGCTTTTTACTGGCACAGTTTCAGATTAGTCTTTAGGATAAGTCGTCTCTGGTATTTCAAATGTTCATAGGTAGTGACGATCGCTTAGCAAACCTTTCAACCAAAATTTTCAGACTACGAAACTTCTATTTTAATAGCAAAAGATCTCGATGATAATAAATCCAATATAATACAAAATCAGTATTCAAAACAGAACAACGAAAAAGGTTAAAATAATAATCAACTGCCGAATGACGCCACAGTGAACCTATTTGGATCACACGCATTGTCTAAAGCCGGGGATCAAACGTGTGATCAATTTGTGATTTATTTCTACAAACATAATTTATGCGTCTGGTTGTCTAGTAATATAAAGCTTGTCGATTGTAGCACAGTAGAATTGAAATAAATATTATTGTGGGATTCGAAACAATAAATATTATTAGATATCAAAAATCTAAAGTATGAGTAACTAGCTTCTGCCAGCGGCTTCGCCCGCGTGATCCCTAGGGAACATACTGCTGGGATAAAAAGTAGCCTATGTCCTTTCTCAGGCTCCAGACTATCTGTGTACCAAATTTCATTTAAATCGGTTCTGTAGTTTTGGCGTAAAGCGCGACAAACAGACAGACAGAGTTACTTTCGCATTTATAATATCAAGTAAGAATTGAGGAAATATTAATAATAAAGAGAGCTTTAGAGAATTAATACAGAGTAAGCATGAAGGAGGACTTATAATAGCTGTAAACAGTCATTCAAGAAGAAATATAGGAGAGAATGACAATGAAGAAAATGAAGAACGATAGAATACGTTGTCTGACAAGGATAATAAAATCAAACCTTTTGAAACACTACATAATCATTAAGCTTGTGATTCCCAAAATTACGCCAATAAACTTATTGCCACCACCACAACTAATGTTTTGTGTAACCTTCTACGTTGTTCTAACAATCTTTTCTTATAACCAGTAGTGCAGTATCAAATTCACAATCACATTAAATTGATTCCATTGATGGGGCTGACAGAACTGCAGCACACGAATCCTATTAACATTCGGAAGCCGATCATGACCTAACACAACACACGATATCCGACACACAGCTCTCAGTTATCCGTAATAAACCGTATGGGGACCAATCAAGCCACATCAAAGGGTGCAATAACCATTGGGCCCAATCGACGGAGGACCAATTACAATGTTAAAAGCGCTTGCGCCGCGGGGCACACAGGGGAATGAGAACAGAATTTGAATTTGAAATTTTGGGACCAATTTACCTTGAGGTGTAAGGCGACAGATACCAAAACGTAGTGCCGGGAAAGGAGTGATCCGAATGTAGTATATGTAAGTGCGAAGAGTGTCAGATTTGGAAACGGATTTTTGAAAAATAAAATCATTGTTGTAAATCTGAGTAAGACTAGGAAACTAATTTAGATTAGAATTATTTTGAAAAAAAAAAAAATGACTCAAATATATACTGAATAAAATGAGTTTTATTTTAGACAAACGTTAGCCTCGTTCATTTTGTTTTCAAAGTTTTGCTCTTAATTTTTCGACAATAACTCTGTACTTATTACTTCTTTATAAATATTGCAGGAATCATTCACCTTTATGGTAAGGATTTATACTTGTAGCAAAAAAAGTTCAGAAAAAATAAAACTAAAAAATAATACACCAACTATTGTTCTATTGTCCTAAGATATACTACGTTGGAGTCACAATATTAATACCGGGTCGCGTCGCGTATCTCCCGAGGGGTTTCTAAATCATCCGTCCCTGTCGCTCCCTTGCGCCCGGCGCTAACCTGCACAACATAGTGTGGATAAGACCTTGGAATAATTTTATTGTTTATGGCTCAGATAGTGAATTTTTCTGAGAAAAGTCCAGAGCAGTCTCCGGCCAAAGTGATATTTTTATCAGCGATGTAGATAGTTGAAATGTATGACATTATACGTCGAAAGGCGTTACTGAAATGTCACTTGGTTTTTCCCATATTGAATTTTTTACAATCGCTGATTGAATGTCACATTTTCTGGCGGCCCAGAGAGTATAGACATGTGTTAATAGATTTCAAATGGTTTTGTTTTACATATACCACAACGATTTTCAACAAAGTTGACTTAATTTTTTCGGTCCTCATGTTAATTCTTTGCTATCATCAATATCGCTGCATATTCACCACCGTCACCATCATCCTACTACATGGACTTATGCAGATTGACTTTCTATAAGCGATAACGATAATTGTATTGGGATATTGTGGTTTATTGAGGAGCTCGTGGCTAACTAATAGGCCGCACGGGTCGATCTTTAAGGTTAAGCAACGCTTGCCAAGGTTGGTCTGTGGATGGATGACCATTTTAACATAACGAGTTTCCTCCGTGCCTCGGAAAGCACGTTAAGCCGTTGGTCCCGGCTGTCATTTGTAGATCTTTGGCAGTCGTTACGGATTGTCAGAAGCCAGTAAATCTGACTCCAGTCTTGCCAAGAAGTACCGTGTTACCCAGTTAATGGGTTGTGGAGGTCTGGTAGGCAGCCGCTCCGCGTAAAACACTGGTATTCAGCTGAATCTGGTTTGACTGGAAGCCGACCCCAATATAGTTGGGAAAAGGCTAGGCAGATGATGATGATGATTGTGGTTTTTCGAAAGTCATTTTTTTTTTATATTCGTAATCGATGTCACAAAATAATGAATTAAATTAACGTGAAATGGTACGTATTTTTTAAAAACAACAATCAGCGTTTAATTACGAAAAGGCAACCTTATGTCTTTGAGTTAGGACAGTTCATGACCAGTTTCATACAGGAGTGACTCAACTTCCTTTTTCGGGCGAAATGTCAAACTGTCAGTTTAAAACCGCAATTTTGAAAAGAAATTGAAGCGTTTAATTTTTTAAATTTAGGTATGGTCTATTTTACATAAAATTCATTAAAATGGAAGTAAGATGAAAATATTGCATGTACCCTAATGAAGAGTTTGTCACTTTACATCACAAACTAGAGGCATCGAAGTATGGACATCTCAGAGCTAATAATCAAAATTATCTTATGATTGTATAAGTGAAAATCTGATTTTAAACAGAAACAGTTTGAACAAGTCCCATTTGTTTTAACTGTCATTTTCAGGAGTGATTGTATTTCAGTAGACAGTAGATAGAAATTTTATACGCATAATATTTATATTCAAATAGTGATCTTATCAAGCATGGTAAAACGCTGTAGCAGGGATGGCCAACCGGTCGATCGCCATCGACTGGTCGATCGCGGATAATTAGTCCAGTCGATCGCGGCAACGCAAAAATATAAATAGGTATAACAGATTGTGCAACGATGTAAATACTGAATAGGTTATGTTAATAAAATAAAAAATACTACTTAAATGTCTATACCTACTGTTTCATCTGTTTAATTTTAAGAAGTACCTGTGTAATTAGTAGATCATACAGGGTTTCATCAGCAAAACGTCGATCATGGGTCTAATCAAGTTGGCCACCCCTGCGCGATAGTATGAAAATGACTCAGGTTTAATCATTGGTTTTAATTTTTAATAATGCTTGTTAATTATATTTAAGCGCATCCACACCAGCCTAGCGAAGCCATAGCGCCCCCAGTAACATTCGCTTTACGGTGTAATTTTTCTTATGTTATTTATTTATTTATTACGTTGTGAGTGATCTATATCACGTCATATCTTACACTCTTGTAAATGGGCCAGCATTTATTCAGAGCCGCGCCGCTATGTTCGTGTGGTGAGTCTTTTACTTTCGTTTCTGCTGATAGATTCGTAATTGTTTCGGGTTCGTCCTTTTTGGTTGCGGTTCGAAGAAGATGAGTAAAGCAGTGTTTTCTAACATTTTTTATAAATCCAGGTTTTCAAATGCCAACTGAATCTTAAGTCGGTACCCCTATTCTGCAACAGCATTTTCGTGTCTCGACAGCGGAATCCGAGGTGAGTATAATATTACGTCAAACGTAAGACCTTTATGTTGTGTGCAATAAAGCTCACTTTATGAGGTTTGTCACTCAGGTGAAGCTCGATATCGAAATGGTTACTTACAGAATAGACTAGCTGATTTTCTGTTTGGAACACTTATAATCAAAGACCGCAATGTGCGCGGATCTCCACAAAGAAGGTTGGTTACATAAGCCACATGCAAGCTCACGAACAACTACAGCGGAGTTGTGTCCGAAATCGGTCGGATCACATCATCATAATCAAAGACTTATAGGTATTCAAGTGATAATAAGATATAATTGGTGATAACGATAAATGAATACGAAATGTAAGAGATAGCTTGAATGAGCCTATTTTTATGTTTCCCTTAAGTTACATACGCAGTACATCTACCCAGTCTTTTCCAAACTATGTTTGGATTGTCTTCAAGCTCACCGGATTCAGTGACGGTACTAAATACTAACAATTCTCCACGACTTCCGAAAGACATACAGATAAATTCAGCCCTAAAAATAAATAGACAATTAAACTAAAACTATAAATTTTACGATCCATAATGGAAATAATGACAAAACCTCAGTACCTGTGCAATTAACCACCTACAGTCTACCTCTACATTCGCTAGAAAACATTTGAAAAATAACTTTTAAACTCGTAAAATGGTAGATGAGACTTCCAGGCTTTAGGCGTAGCTGCGGAATAATGGGCCTTAAAACATAGTTTTTAAAACACTAGTGACATTTATGCTGTGGGTGATGTATCTGTGTTTAAATTAGCAATACTTAATTAATGGGTAGGAATTATGGGGGACGGTAATAAGACGCGGTCTCGCGTTTAAAAATAGATTTTCTGAGTGTGGTTCGTCGTGTGAGTTAGGGTGGGGCACTTCCAGATGTAAGTAGTCTTTATATCTCAGCTAAAACGATTTTTTTTAATATGGAATGTGATATTCTGTAATAAAGGGTTTGGCCACTGAACATTTTGGTAAAGCATATCATTCTCTTTTAGAGGAGCTCGTGGCTAAATAACAGTAGCCGCACGGGTCGATTTTAAGGTTAAGCAACGCTTGCCAAGGTTGGTCTGTGGATGGGTGACCATCTTAACGTAACTAGTTTCCTCCGTGCCTCGAAAAGCACGTTCACCACAAATGACAGCCGTTGGTCCCGGCTGTCATTTGTGGATCTTTGGCTGTCGTTACGGATAGTCAGAAGCAAGTAAAATCTGACTCCAGTCTTGCCATGAAGCACCGTGTTACCCGTTTAATGGGTTTTGGAGGTCTGGTAGGCAGCCGTTCCTCTTAAAATACTGGTATTCAGCTAAATCCGGCTTGACTGGAAGTCGACCCCACAAAATAGTTGGGAAAAAGGCTAGGCAGATGATATCATTCTCATTTAGGGATTTATGAAAATTGTTTCCGATGACAGAATGTCACTTTTTCGAGGAACTGACCACAATTTAAATCCACGTTAGAAAGGTATTCTTGGTTTTGTCACTGGCTCTTAATTTATGAGGTGACTTAACAAACTCGTTTGTTACTGTCAAGGGTGAACCCACAAAACTTATAAAACGTATGCTACCGAATTTGAGATAAAAACAGGTCAAGTGCGAGTCGGACTTGCACACTGAGGGTTCCGTAGAAATTTGTAGGTACAAATAGCTTTAAAATGAAGACTATAATTTTTTAAGATTTCATTACAAATGTGTAGTTTTCAGACTTTACCCTATACTTGTAGTGTATAAAGATATTACTTGCCACATAGGTCAACGGCAAATACCTTATGAATTTTGATTCCCTTGAGTGCCTGCAAATTTTACTTGTATTTACACGTTATTTGCAGCATAAACGCCGTATCATTTTTTTACGTTGACGTACAAGTTGGATTTTCACATCTTCAAGGGACTATAGATTTGAGTATATGGTTTTAATTTCACTCCGATACCTCTACGCGTTCCCGAGATTGTCTTGACAGACAGACGGACGGGCAACAAAGCGATCCTATAAGGGTTCCATTTATTCCTTTTGTTGTACGGAACCTTAAAAACTACGCAATCATGTTGCCTAACATCTTCTATAAATTGTACTTACCTAGTATATCTACGATTTCCTCAACACCTTTGCTAATAACATCAAAGGGGAAACGCCCGATCAATAAATAAAACTAACCAGATGTTAACTAAAGCGTGGATCGTACATCTGCAAGTTCATATAAAAACAATAGACTATTGTAGTTTTTTTTTTTAGTTCATCAGTGACTTACTGTTACAAGCTCGCCGTGGAAATGAATTATCTTCCGAGTGTACTCGAAATCGAAGCTGCATCTGCCGTAGTGAGGGGAAAATATCGATAGAAATATAAGTCAGAGGGGTTAAAAAGATATGAGTTTATATGAACAGTTATTTTCAGTTAGAGTAACGCGTGCTTGTAGACAATTACTGAAGTTCAATTATTATCAACTCAATCATGTTGCTATTAAGTAAAATTGTTTGATCTAGGTGCTCCATCTTCGACCACAAATCATCGCTTACCTTCACTTGAAATAGCGGCTAAACGCGTTGTGATCAAAAAAAAAATCTAGGTGTATTCGTTCTAATTTTTAGGTACGGCCAGCGGAACCGCGATAAAATCTAAAATTATCCCAATACCTACATGGTCTACCCAAATGCGGACTATCAGCCAAATCCGTTCAAACGTTTAAACACAATGTCCCTTACTTTAGCGTTTCTAATATTAGTATGGATTTGATTATACTGAAAACCTGAGAAAAAAAATAGAAACCATTAATTTTACCATTTATCGATATGTCCACTGTCGACACGATCCCACCCCTAATCAATCGCAACCGTAGCCCGAGTTTTTTACAGTTTGTTAGTAGTTTTGATACTTTTTTATCCTTTTTGCCCCTTTCGAGGATTCATTTTGGACAATAAAATGACCGCAGATGTAACAGGCAGGTGTTGCCATGCCAATAATGAAGGAATCGCACTCAATCGGGGTACCTATTATATTTTTATGGGCATAAGAGTTTATGCATGGTCATTTTATTTGACTGTTAAGATTTTCGTGGTTTGTTATACTAATTATTTTCGTTAGCAGATGGCTGTGTTGTTTTATTTTGGAGGTCAGGACTTATTATGTCGAAGACTGTAATTTTATTTCAGTGTACGTTGATATTCAGTTCATTATAATTACTTATTCATTCTTTTTGTCAGTAATGTTTCAGTTGACATGTTTTTTCATCTGCTACTAAAGAAAAAGAAAGCCTTTAATTTTACGGATGTCAAGCCACTTATATTACTTACCTACAGGAAAACATTGCCTACCTTTTTTATAAGGTTGGGAGGTCATCGAATAACTCCTTCCGGTCTGGGAGGAGTGGAAGTGAGTGTCAGATTCTTACTGACTAAAACCCATCCGTGTTCCTCCTTATGTCCCTTGTTGCATTCCAGGGTTCCTACTGGGGCAATCAGTTAAAAAAATATAAATGCTTTAAATTAATCGTTTTTCACTATGGACCAAAATTACCAAGATATTTCAAAATAGGAGACAAAACCAACTTAACGGGAAAAATATACTTACTTAAGCGTAGGACCACTTACCACTAAGTAGATTCATGTCTCCAACTGATTCAATTCCACAAACGTACGACAAAAACCGTTCCCATATAATAAAGTAGTATCCATTACATTTTATCTAAATAAAAACACGTAATTAAATGCAAATAAGGACGGGCTGACAGCATGTCGATATAATTCAAGACGGTTTATCGACTATCGACAGTTTGCGTGTGGACTTATCAAGTTTATGGTTGTTCGTGTGAACGTTCTATCGGTAGAAGTAAGTCAACGTCGCGCTAATTGTGTCGCTGTGACGACTTCTGACGATATACAAGGTGTAACTGAAACAGGGGCGGATACAGAGCGGTAGCGGGTGTATTGCCCCCAACAACAAGAAACAATATAAGCAACAAACAGACTTGAACTGAAGCTAGCTTAAAGCTCCCAATTAAACAAAAATATAGCTTTTGCCTGTGTTTTACTTGTTTTTTTTCCTTGAAATGAAGCGGCACATTCCCAGATTGTCATTAGCCGAATTTATTTGTAACACAGTGTTTTGAGAGCATCTAACAAGTTGTAAGAATAAATGGCAAAGGTTTTTAGCGCTAAAATTATCCAGCCAAATGGGACCTCCTCCCAGAGTGAAGTCGTGAATCCGCGCCTGAACTGGAATAACGGACTCTGTACTCATCATTATAATCAATTTATACAATAAGGTTAATAGGTAGGTTAATTTTTTCGGGTTAAAAATATAAATGTTGGTATTGTTTTTTGGCGAGTTAGTCCCATACATAGTATAAATTGTTCTTAGTGTTGAACATTACGATCCATTTTCAGAAATAGTGTTGTTACTATTACATCCTGTATCGATAGTTTCTGTCTGTACACTGACGCATCTTGATACTTGTAAATTACACCATTTTTTTTTCGTGTAGATGTTGATAAGTTGGTTACATCTTAATTAAAATGAGCTTCGTCTGTCGTCATTTATTTGCTATCTGCATGTCTTGTCTTTTTAAACCGAAACAAGACACTTATGTAGATTTTTTACTGACATGTCAATCTTCGATAAGTTTCTCGTTTGATAAAAGATAATGAAACTGTCCTTAAGAGTATCAGAACGATAAGTATGTCTCCAGACAATTTAAAAAAATACCTTTCGAATTGCAAAGTATCAAAATCATCGCTAAGGTCATCCTCGCATCGATACCGGTGTTACAAATTGTTTTATTAAAGTCATAACTGTATCAGCACTATTTCATTCATTGTTTCTACTTAAAATTAATGTTCTGCATTATAATTTTCATCGCAGGAGATTGCACAACCAGAATCTATCGAAGAAAAGCACTATACACTTGTTTAGGTCGGCGATACGGTAAATTAAGGGAGTTTCCTACATTATATCTACAACGTTAACCTACTTTCGAGTCGTGATCGAATTTATTATTATTTGCAAAATTAATATACGGTACCTACTTATCAAATACGGTAAGGTGTGAGAATGTCGCCTGGGATAGCGCAACGCAACTGTACATTATAAAACATAGTGGCAAGTTGAATACAACTCTACGTTTTAATAATAAGGATCATAATAGTTTAAACGGCGTTAGTGTCATAAGTTTGCAGAATGTTATCAGTCACCAAAGCACAAACCGATCTATAAATCCCTAAACAAAATGCTGCGCAAAAGTCAACCTTATTGCTTTCTAACAAAGGTCACAAAAACGGTATCAAATTCAAAAGTACAGTTGGCAAAATAATTATCGAGTCACGTGACAAGATTGATGCATGTCAGTCCGTCACGTCTGTCCATATCTCCACACTAAGTGCTTGAGATGCCGACCAGAATGCAAATGAAGTCGTCCCGGTATAAATATAAGAGCACTTTACACATGTTTATGATATTGTCGTTATCTGTACATGAAAGTGTATCTGTCAAAACAATTTATTTATGCACCGTTTGGGAGTCGTGACTGAAGTGGTACAATCGAGGTAGGGTGTAGATGGCCTAGTTTTGAAATTGAGCTGATGGACGATGGATGATGGTCCTATGGAGAAGTGCGTGCAAGGCGCTGGGTGCAGTAGTTACGGAGATTGGATTGAGGACTGATGAGTAAAAACTAGCATTAGCAACAGGAGTAATATTAGGGCTGCTCTCTCGCAAAAAGCTTAAAATAGCGTGCGTGAAGCAGCTTTTCGTCGGAACTAACAGAGAAATTACATCTGAAAAAAATAGTTTATTATCTACATGATATGATTCGTAATTTGGTTTAGCCAGAATTTTGTCTATCGGTTTCACATAATAAGAAAAAAAAACCACCAAATCACCTCCAAATCGTTGAGATGAAACCATTTTACTCCTTAATTTTTAATCAAAAGAGTATAAAAAAGATATTTACTGCTTTGCAATACAAACGAAAATAATTTGGTTTTGATACTTTTTAAATCATGTTTAATTTTTATTATAAAATATTAAAAATGCGGGTAACGGAGTGGCGCTTAGAGGCGTAGTTAGCTCCTTTTGTATGCACAAGGTCATTTGCATGAACACAAGCCTTAAACTACATATTATCTTATTTAAACGAAGTGGAATTGGATGAGATTATATATTCCAATGGTGGAATGGGTTGACGAAAGATACCAGGTTACACATGCATGAATATCTTCGGCACAGAATAAGTGGAACGACACAATAACATTCATGGGAGATCTTATCTCTTCATTGTCATCATTTCAGCTGAAAGACGTCCACTGATGACTGGCCTCCTCCAAACGTCGCCACATCTAGCGGTCCTGTTTTTTTGGCATCCACCGGCCTTCTCCAGGTCACCGGTTCACCTTGAGCATGGCCACTTAAAGCTGCGTCTTCAGATTGTCACTCCAGAAACTTTAGACGCCATCGACAATCGGTTCTGCGAGCAATATTATGACTTCAGTAGCGATTCAACAAGCTATGTCGGTTGCCCTGCAAATTTCTTCATTTATCAATCGATACCGCGAGGAAACGCCGACCGAGGTTCGATACCGCCTCTCAGCATTGCTCAATTCAGGACTGTGGTCAAGACGGTTCTTATCCTTCAATATGCCGCTAAAAATGGAATGCAGAAAAGGAAAATCTTGTAGGAAAAAAATTAAGCATCCCGACTATGTGTTAGCGATTAATCATTATTTAATTAATCTGAATCTTTCTTTTTTTAATTGACCTCGAAACACACATTACATTATCAAAAAATCACACAACCTACATTTTACTCTAAAAAAGAAGAACATTTACCTGCATCACATAGGTACAACTACATATATGTACATAATCCTGTAATTCGCAAAATCTTGTCTGCCTGCCTTCTTTAGCCTTATGTAGGTATGTATACTCGGCATATTCCTACCAAGCAAGATTCGTCCATCTCACACAAGCTTATAAATGTTTATAGTAAATTTTATGTGGTTGGAAAGGGACACACAGCCCTTACGCGTTAATTAGTTCCTCGGAATTCTCTCAGAGAAGAAACGGAATGGTCAGAAGCCTATAATTATCTAAAGCAAAACCGTTTTCGGAGAGAAACGATGATTTAGTTAAACGCTTTTTAAGATCTTGTTTTGATTTGTTACCCAAACATTTGTCGGACACGCGGCTTGATCGATTGGCCAACAAATCGGTGTGTTGGCAATGAAATATTGGCGGTGATTAGTTTTGGTCAATCTGAGTTAAAAATAAAATGGGTAGATTGTGAAAATAATCTGTTTAGATTTTTAAATTTCTTGTTTAATATCTGTCGTTTTTTTTTAGCTTTGAGCTGCGTGCAGTCAAGCAGAGTAGCAATGGTAAGTAGAACATATGTTTGAATAAGATGAAGATTTATGACAATATACTCAACATTCACTTTCATTGTGATATCAACAGGTTCATTGAACTTCACATCTGTAGTGCTATTCTGTAACAACATTTCCGAGTCTCGACAGCGGAATCCGAGGCGAGTATAAACATAAGACCTTTATGTTGTGTGTAATAAAGTTCACTTTGTGAGCTTTGGCACTCAGGTGAAGCTCGATATCGAAATGGTTACTAACAAAATAGACTAGCTGCTGTTTATTCCATGCAAAAATGTTAGAATCTGTTAAAGTACAGAGGCCAGCATATTAAGCTACCCCAATCTGTCAAATTACTCTGATAGGTGTTCAACTTTATTACAAAAGTATAAGGTTCTTTTTGTAATTTATTTGTTTGTGATGGGTTTGCTCTTAACTCTAGTCTAGGTCAGAGATGACAGAGATAAAGTCTTCACAAGGAGCCTGTTCACTCTAACTTTGAGCTTTGGTTCATGTTCAATTGGGAAAATTTGACACTTTGGGATAGCTTGATGTGCTGGAGTCGGTACGTTACGATGACTGCACTAGTTTACTTGTTACCAGAGTTGAAAACCAAAGCAAGCCAGTGTTTCATGTTTATTTCCTCCTTCTACCAAAATTCACCCTTTCTTGAACCAGCATTCATAAAAGATTATCAATTAAACCCCGATCGTAATCCTCTCCGTCCGTGTGTATAAAATGTGAGGTTGTACCAAAATGGCCGGTTCTCTTGTCATGTTACAATGGGGACTAATTAAGAGCCCTCTGAGTTAATTACCCCGGGTTTTGGTAACGCCATGGAAGTTAAAATTTTGCTTTGTCTTTCGTTATGAATTGGGAGAAGCAATTTGTTTGGTGCATTGAGAAAGAGTTTCGTGTTCGTGAAATTAGTTTTTTGGGTACGATGTTGGGGTTTTTCCATTTCGGTTGATTATTTTCAGAAGTTGATATTTTTAAAGGTTGGATATTTATTTTCACCTTTCATTGAGCTATATATGAACTTTTGCAAAGAGAATTATCTTTAACCCCCAATTATAAATAGGCACAGCAACTTCGGTTTTTAACCGATTTCTTCAAAAAGGAGGAGGATGGCACACACAATGTTTTTCATGACATTTCTAACGCAATTCAGATATTTGTGCCTGGTAATCATCACCTCATGTTCCTGAGCTGATGATAGAAGGTGTAAGTTAGGATCTGATGATCAGATGAAAATGTTTGTTCAACGATATTTTCGCCAATTGTTAACCGATTTGGATGATTCTTTTTTGTTTGGAAGAGTATTTTCTCGGACTGGTTCCATTTAAATTTGGTGAAGATCTGATGAAGAACTTTGGAGGTAGACAACGGAACTCTTAATTATTGATAGCAAATGAATCGGGATTTCTGTAATCGCATGTCTGTTGATTGTTTACATCATAACATAATATCACGCCGGCACGCTGTTCTTGTGGTTTCACGTTTTAGTGGTACCTGCGTACCTACCACTAAAAAGTGTAAAATAAAAAAACGTCGGCTTTTATGTTTTTGTTAAAAAGTTTTTTTGTAGAGGTGAATTTTGTTTTTAATTTTAAATTGAGTACCTATAGTATTATTGAGTTATAGTTTTATTATCGTAAGGTTGCCTGCTTGTTGGTCTTTAGATTGTCCTTCGGTGAGTGTGCCCAAGAACTCCACGACCTCATCCCACCGGCCCCCTTCTACCATCGGACATCCAGACGCACTGAATCTTACCATCCCTAACTTGTTGCTAATCCACCAATTCGCACGAAGCGTTTCCAAACGTCTTTTATAACGCGCACAGCAAAGGAGTGGAACTCTCTGCCTGCGTCTGTGTTTCCAAACAACCCTAATCTTTTCAAAGTTAGAGTGAACAGGCTCCTTTTGGGTAAGCTCGTTCCATCGTAGACTTTGTCTCTGTCATCTCTGACATAGACTAGAGTCAAGAGCAAACCCATCACAAATAAAAAAAAAAGATCAACAAAAAAAAAAAAAAACTTTATGTTCTCTTACACGGTTAAAGTCAGGTGCTAGACCCCTTACATTATGTAACACCTTTATATTACATGAATGCAGCAGTTTTACAGCTTGCCCAGGTCCAGCTTCTGCCAGGGTAGATATGTAGTTGTTGGTGTGTGACAGATTCTGCGATCTTGAGTTCACTATCCACATTGTAACCTTCTTAAAACAAAAAAAAATGTCATTAAATATAAGCAAAACACAAAGTAGGCAAAAGGTAGCACAACTATACAAGCACATTCTCTTACCCGTCTACTTAACACAAATAGTAATTAAGTATCTTATGACGTCACAAAACAGTCATCATAAATATGAGATGAATTAATGGAAGACGGAACTCAAAGCCACCGACTTAGATCAGTGGCGGATAAGGTAAGAACAATGGACGCTCTCATATAACAATTTGTATACAAATGGCGGGAATGAAATCTCTTAATTTGTTGCTTGTTGCTGGTTGTCTCTGTGATTCGACAGTTGATGAAATGAGGTTTGGTTTGGGGAATTAATGCGGTATTGTTGAAGAATTTTAAATTACCTCTCTTTGTTATGACACGCAGAAATGTCTGGTACAGCCTAAGTCCAAACCTGCGCAATAGAGAATCATTTTCATCATACTAGTAGTATTGTGGCGACATCTATGCTGGCACATACGAATAACAGAATTAGTCATCATCATATTAGCCAAGTGTCGCTCATATCAGCAGCTTATATAAGCCAAAAGGAGCTCGTGGCTTGATAATAACAGCCGCACGGGTCGATCTTGAAGGTTAAGCAACGCTTGCCAAGGTTGGTCTGTGGAGGGGTGACCATCTTAACATACCGAGTTTCTTCCGTGCCTCGAAAAGCACGCATGATGATAACAGCCAAGTGTCACCACAACAACCGGTCCTGTGCACTTCGCATACATCGGCTACCCGCGACCCTCACCAGGTCGTCGGTCCACCTTGTTGTTTTGCGGAGGCAGGAGGAGACGTGGTACATAACCACGTCCACGTCGACTTGCACCCACTAACAACTTCGCCTGTGCACCTACTTTCGCCTTGATGGGTGGATCGCGAGGACTGCTACGCAAGACATTCGCGACCCATCCAGCGTGGCCTACTTCTGGGCTCCCTCTTCTATGCCCCTTCGGGCTCCCTCTTCTTTCAGCGATGTCCGGGTGCACTGGGACATCACCACGACTCCAGGGACCTTACAGCGTAGACGATAGAGTCCCCGATCTATCGTCTGCAGGAGGTCTGTAGGAGGGGTCCTATGGCGGCATCAAGTCGGCATTTCGCCGCCTGCGCCGTCCTGTCCTTTTGCGGCGAATCGGGTCAGCGAGAGGTTCTGCGACCAGAACACGGTGCTGCGCTTCCCAGGCAGGGCACTGCTCGAGAGTGGGCAGAGCCGTGTCTTGGCTGCAGCCGCACAGGTGACACACTGGAGTCGCCTCCCGTCTTGCCACTGTATGCAGGTATTTGCCAAAACAGCCATGCGCCGACCAAACCTGCACTAAACGGAAGGACAACGTCCCGTGTTGCTTTCGTGCCCACTCCTTTAGGATTGGCTGGATAGCCCCAACAGTCCAGTGACCGGCACTAGGCGTCTCCAGCCTCTCCGCCCATTGCCTCATGACGGTAGCTTGCACCTCTCTGCACCACTCGTCGTCCCTAGCAGAACCTGGAGTGGTCCGCGAAGCCATTATTCATTAGTCATATTTTCGCAAAGCTGAATAATTTAAATACTATGGCATATCAAGCACTTCTTTATTTCGATCCCTTGAACCCAAAATCGGCTGAACGTCAGTATTGGCATCCGATTGGCCTTGAGCATCACTGAACTGGATTCAAATGTAAGTCAAGATTATGCAGTAAAAAAAATGACCTACTATCGATTACGTCCGAAAAGTTGGTGGTCCATGGGAAGGCAGAAATTTGGTCAAATGGTCATTATGACTTAAAAGGTTAAGAACCAGTGGTTTAACAGCTTGGTTATGGATAAATAGTAAAGAATTGATTCCGACAAATCTGTGACATTGACAATAATCATGTCATTCATCAATTAAAGTAACTACTACGGCCCCTATAGTCACCACTTGACGAAAAGTGTTTTCTTCATTTTAATGTATTAACGTCTAGCGTATCTTGGTTGAGCAGCCTTGCTATCGCAACGAGCAAGTCAACATTAGTTAGCAAGTCAAGATAAATGTTGCATAAAGAAAGAAAAAAACTCATTTCTTTTTTCTTTGTGACTGTTCCGAAGAATTAATTCGCTCCATGTAAAATATTGGTATTCATCTAAATCCGGTTTGACTGGAAGCCGACCCCAATATAGTAGGGAAAAGGCTAGGCATATCACTGTTCCTATGTTATCCTAGGCTGATAAAATTTTCGTTTTACCTAAAACCTGTGAGTAAGTAAGAAGATGTATGGTGCATAACATAAAAGCAATCTTCTCCATAGACTTACCACAAGTTACAACTCTCTGGTAAAACTCAATGTGAGATGTGTGAAGACAGTTTTGATTTTTATCACTGGTACACACACAAATAAAGTATTTTTCAACGATTGTGGAACGACGAAGGGCAAAGGTATTTTTATCATTCAAGTCTGTTTGTTGATAATTCATTCTACCAATCTTTCACATTTATCAATCGATGTTGACATTAATGTTCCAGAAATTGGCCTTTCATCAATCAATCATACATATCTGAAGAAGTTTCAAGAAATGATGTTTCAATTTCAACTGAAACATCTACTGTTAACTTCAGTAAACAGACACCGTCAACAAAGGAAATGACATAAGTCATCAAACGTTAAAAATAAAAAACGTCATCAATGATGTACATAAGAAGCCAGCTCTTATCAAATATATAGTACCAATATCAAGGCAGAAGAAGCTCCAAGAGTCAAGGATACGATAACCTAGCAACATGCTTATCTAATAGACTTAACTCTGCAGAATATCATAAAATACCAAAACTTGAGACATTCCGTGACCAATTTCGATAGCAAGAATGACAGACAAACCATTACAAACCGATTTCATGGTTGTTATCAAGTACACTGCGACATTTACATATTACTCCACCCATCCCAACTCGATGCACAACCTTACGCTATAAGAGGTAGAGTTGTAATTTAAATGGCAGTAAAAACTGCAGATTGTATGCAAATTACAAATCAATGTTTGCCAATAAGCCGTAATTATTATAATGAGCGCGTTTTCATGGCCTTTAATGTGTTAATTGATCACTTAATAAATTAATAGCGATGATTTTATTATTATGTGAACAAAATGCTGGGAGAAAAAGCCGTTTTTGTACCGAGCGAGCGTTCGTGGAAAACTGCAAACGATACAACGGAGTGAATGAACTATTGCGATAGATAAATTATTGTAATTTTGTTCATAGAATTTTTACGGAATATTTTAATTATTATGTCTAGTAAGTAGTCATGAATAAAAACTTAAAAAACTTCTGTAAACATTTGACTGTGTAAGCTATGGTGAAGTGAACGTTGTCAATCCAAGTAATCAAGATGCATTGACAGCTCACTTCGTGATCACTTCCCCAATATATATTTGCCTTCACTTCGACATGTTTAAAGAATCGACCGGCTGTTATAAAAACAAGATGGAATGACCGTTCCTTTCATGCTGACGTTTACTCATTATCTTCTACCTAGCCTTTTCCCAACTATTTGGGGTCGGCTTCCAGTTAGACCGGATTTAGCTGAATACCACTATTTAACGCGGAGCGGCTTCCTACCAGACCTCCACAACCCATTAACTGGGTATCTCGATACTTCATGGCAAGACTGGAGTCAGATTAACTGGCTTCTGACTATCCGTAACGACTGCCAAAGACTACAAATGACAGCCGGGACCAACGGCTTAACGTGCTTTCCGAGGCACGGAGGAAACTAGGTATGTTAAGATGGTCACCCATCCACAGACCATTTTGGCAAACGTTGCTTAACCTGGAAGATGGACCCGTGCGGCTGTTTTTATCTAGCCACGAGCTGCTCACGCTCACTACAAAATCGTTGACAAAATATACCAGCTGCAGTACATGAGGTCATGAGAATCTAGACAAGTGACATTCTGACAGCGGTAGCGTCGCGAAGGCGATTTTCACACTGTCAAAAATTTACGGGATTGACAAACGCTGTCGAAATGTGAAGTGATCAATCCCTTATACATTGGCATTTGGACAATCGCTTTCGCCTCTGGGCACGTCTCCCGAGTCGGAAAAAATAATATTGGATTTTTCAATGTGAAACTGCCTAATTGATAGCAATAGTTTCTCTCCCTATTGTTTCTTTAATCTACTTTTTATATATATATTACTTTTGATGGGTTTTGCTCTTGACTCTAGTCTACATCAGAGATGACAGATTCAGTCTACGATGGAGCGAGCTTACCCAGAAGGAGCCTGTTCACTCTATTTTTGAAGATATTAAGGTTGTAGGCGTTCGGAAACACAGACGCAGGCAGAGAGTTCCACACCTTTTCTGTACTTAAAGGTACTTAAAGCTTTCATCACGGTATACCTACTACAAATTCTTTCTTACGTGCAGCATCTTACTCTCCAAGATAGTCTCTATGTGCACTAACGTAGCAACAAAATTTATTCCCATCTTCAGTTATTAAGTAATAAACCGTAGCTCTTAATTACTACTTGATTGCACCTACTTTGCATATAATGAAGACAGATGTCACTAACAACAATTAAACTTAATTATTTCCACGGGGACTCTAGTACAGTGGTTCTTAAACTGTGGTTCGGACCACTGGTGGTCGGCGACGGCCAAAATATGGTTTTTTCACCTCAAATAAATCTTATATGCAAGTTCGTTTCAAGTTTCTAGCAGAAATATTGTGTTTTCTATGGCGAATCTCTGTACTTTTGATTACAACTTTTGAATATAACTCTACATGTAGGATCAGCCGAAAGACGTGCTGGACATAGGCCTCCCCCAAGTATTGCCATAACAACCGGTTCTGTGCGTCTCGCGTCCATCTGCGTACCGGAAGACACAACGTTAGAAGGCCTCCCACTGGACCCATCGGTCCACCTAGGCCGCGACTCTTACCAGGTCATCACCTGGTGGTAAGGGTTGCGGCCGCGATATTAGATTGGGTGTGATATTAGATTAGAACAGTTTAATTTTCTTCCTGATTTCTGGTTACTACTAACAACAAATAAATCAAAGTGGTCCCGGATCAAATAAAGGTTGAGCACCACTGCTCTAGTACCATCATTTTTCTTCCGAACGGTCGGGCAAACCCATTGTTTCATCTTGACCTTTTAGATCGACCTCAGATAGTAGAGTTTTATGAATTATTTCGTGTTTTGTTGCGAAATATAATGTTGGTAGATATGTATCTATCTATTTTGACAAACGTTGGAAGTGTGATTGAGTGTCTTTGAATTCTCACATTATGAATGGCTTTTGTTTGTCGTTTTTTTTAGCTCTGTAATTTTTGTTGTCATCTTTTTGATTCTGCCGAAATACTTCGATAAAGATTTTTGTTTGGTCCCACATTTTACTAAGTCTAGAAAAATCTTACTATTTGACTATGGCAGAGTTTGTATCATACATAACTTTTCTTTTATAGATAGTTTTTAAGACTAGTAACGATCTATAAGCGCTTCTATTCATCTTCACTATGACTCAGTACACGTGTCTTAGTTGATATTAACCAGGACAACAGTCTGTAAAATACAAGGAATGCCCATGACACATCACAAAGAATCCATCAACAAAAAAAAAAGAAAACTCATTTCGCGCCACAAAAACGTTAGTTCCCAGAACTCCACTCCACAGATAAACAATAACAATTTCAAACAATGTTTACCTATATTACAAATTTTGCGCTGGCAACCGCATCCGTTCTCGAGTAGGATATCTATTTTGAGTGCTGGCAACATTGTCCCACCCGTGCGACAGAACGCGCGTGCCAGCATTATAAACATCAGTACTTGGACGTTCGAATTTCAAAAACATTGTACACCGACGTGACGATATATCCGGTGACGTTCAGTTGCGGAATAGAAGCTGGAAGCATAAGAATAACAGTTTAGGTTGAAAAGACGCCAAGGCAAGAAGGGCTGTCGCAATCGGTAATTGAAGAGATGATTTTTTCAGTAATCCAACATCAAACGGATCTAGTAGATGAGCAGTCGGATGTAAGTAAACAAACTTTTAGTGCTGAAATATATTTTGAGGAAGTAGCCAAAAGTGTCCCATCCGATGCATTAACCGAACAAGAAACACGCCTGACGCTAACTTATTAGACTGAAATACTACATTCCTTGAAATTGACAAGACTATACTGAAACTAAACGATAACGATAAACCATGGGATAAATATTCCAAACGGTACAGCAGTGTAGGAAACGCCTCTACTGTCAAACAAAACCAGACAATAAAAAGAAAAAAACCGAGACTAACAAATTAACTGGCCACAAACGATCAAAAAATTAAAATTAGAACAAAAGAAAAAACCTCTTGTCGCGACAGAACATAGCCAATGGCAAACTTTATAATAGGACCCGCGGACCCGAAAGTTAATCATCAACTGACCTTATAGAATTCACTGGAACCCTTAGAGGCGGGGACACGTTATGAGCTCGGTCCCATATCGTCCTTTTTTGTCTGCAAAGCTAAATTAAATTGACTTTAGGCTGAAATATTAAGGGTTAGCCTTGGGTGACAGTGGTGTAGGTGTAGATAAGTGTGGGAGGTTGGGGACTGAGAATGAATGTGAGAAGGGTAAGGGAAGAGTGCTTCGAAATTTTGATGTTTTGGTGCAGTGAATACGGAGATACTCATTGGTCATAGGACTATTCACTGCGCAGAAGCTGAATGAACTCCAAATGCATTAGCATTTAGAATAGTTAATGACATATATTACATTATTCATGTCTGCAAGGGAAGTCGCAACTATGATGACTTATAGAGAAGTATGGACGAAGAAAATATGTCGTGGTGACCCTTAGTAAATTAGGAAAACGGAATGGAAATAATTTCGAAGACATCTTGTAATAATACAAAATTTTGTCTAATTTGGAGCCTATATTTCATTGCTAAAACACTGGTTCTTCACAGACTTTGACCAGTTCTTATACTAGAATCGTTTTAAGCAGTTCTATGAAGATAAGTTCTTATAAGAAGGGTACAAGGGAAGGCTTTCCAAACAAAATCAGAACTATGAGCTTCAGCAAGGATTGCTTATTATCTATTCAGCAAGGTCCATAAAAGGTTTGGTCACCATAATCATCATAATCAACAGTTTTTGCACATAATTATAGGTACCTAAACAGCCAAAATTCTTCGGTATCAACTAAAAAACTACGTCCCGTGAATAGATTGTCTCACAAATAAAATTAATAACAACTTTCTAGTGTGACAGTTAACCGAAGGCCTTAATTTTGTTTCGTCCAACGTCAAACGGGGCGTGTTTTGTAAAAACTGCTCTTTTGAACGCAACCTTATTTTTGATAACTCTGCCATTTGATTACGAAACTTATAGCGATTGAAATAAGGGTTGCTATATTTTTCTTGGTGTTAAATTATTTTTGTAAAAACATTCGTTCGCGTCAGTCATACCTAAGGCTCGATGGGCGGACATTAGGACATTGAAATATTAATAATAATTCATTTTTAATGTTTTGAGGTAAAACTGTTTGAATTTTAATGAAGTTCTGACAAATATGAATTTAGTAAAGTGTCTATGTAATTAATATTATTGAAATGAATGTTTGTTTCGATAATTTTTATGTAAATATAGTGTTGATTATAGTGTTTGTCTGTTTGGGCAGTTATTTGCCTATAACTGTGCCTGTAATAGAATTTAAAATGTAATTAACATTGTGGTTTATGTGCCTATTACTGCCAATTATGGATGTGTTTTCAATTTAAGTTATCCATCAAATTAGAGTTTTTGTTAACCACCCAAGCTGTTTTAGCCATAGATATATCGCTTTGAGCTGCGCAAAAAAGTCAAAACGGAGGTGGGCCGGTCACATAGCGAGGCTTAGAGACAAGAGATGGGCATACATTACCACCATATGGAAAGGAACTCAAGCAAGAAGAAGGAGAGGAATACCCTCTACCCGATGGGACGATGAGATCAGAAAAGTTGCTGGCTCAAACTGGTGGCAAATAGCACAGGATTATAGAGAAGTGGGTATCTTTGGAGGAGGCCTTTACCCAATCTGGGGAACTTGCTTAATACATTTATTAAGCAAGGTCATAATAAGAAAACTAGAATTAATTAATTTAGCAGTTTTAATAGAAAGTTATATTTAAGTTTGTATACCTAGCAATTAGTAAGCAATAGGGTATTTTACTAAAAAAATCTAATTAGTCCGTCTGATAGATTTTCAAAAAATATTGGACAAGTATTTTTTCTTTTTTCACGTGGAGAAAAAATTAAGACAATACAGTGCGTTAAAGACACGCGTGACGTCATCTGGCTTGGTAAATTTGGTACATTTTTACCAAGTCAGATGACGTCACGCGTGTCTTCAACTCGCTGTATCTTCTTTATTTATTGTTTACGTGAAAAAAGAAAAAATATGTGTGTAATAATATTTTTTGAAAATCTGTCAGACGGACTAATTAATTTTTTTTAGTAAAAAACCCTATTCAGTAACTAAGTTGAAATTATGTAGCTTGGTCAAATAAAGACCTTTTTATTTTTATTTTGTTTAGTATATCGCTTTGTTAGCTTTTATCTACGCCCTTACTGTTGCTGATTCCTAGTGTTTCATCTTATTATTATTTTATTAGATACTAACTAATGGTATGGTGTCGGCCGGTGCCGTATGGTGCCGTAAAATAGTGATACCATCCCATCACTTCCCGTTGGTGTCGTAACAGGCGACTACGGGACTCACCAGAGAATGGCCAGCAGCGTTCTCTGTAAAACGCAACACCATATACTGCGATCGCCAACCAGCCTGCCAAACGTGGCGATTATGGCAAACCTCCCCCTTGAGGGAGGTATGTGTCCAGCAGTGGACGTCTTTCGGCTGATCTGATGATGATGTGTGATACTAATTTCTCTCGCTTCTTTACTGGCGTTTCTATGTATTCTTCCATCTGTCTCTCTAGGGTCTCATCTATCTCTAGACTCATATTCATCAAAATCGGTACAGCAATTTAGGCGTGAAAGCTTAACAAAAAAAACTAACTCATCATCTACAGCCCGACTTCGCACACGACTGAGCATAGGCCTCTCTCTCAAGTGCCAATCCCCACGTTCCTGTGCCAGCCTCAGAGCGTGGGAAATCATCAAATGACTCCTCTCGCCCTGGGTGAAGCAGAAGGGAATGTCAGACTCATCATCATCTGCCTAGCCTTTTCCTAACTATTTTGGGGTCGGCTCTCCCAGTCAAACCAGATTCAGCTGAATACCAGTATTTTACGTGGAGCGGCTGCCTACCAGACCTCCACAACCCATTAACTGGGTAATACGGCAGTTCTTGGCAAGACTGGTGTCAGATTTTACTGGCTTCTGACAATCCGTAACGACTGCCAAAGTTCTACATATGACAGCCGGGACCAACGGTTTAACGTACTTTCCGAGGCATGGAGGAAACTCGGTATATTAAGATGGTCACCCATCCACAGGCCAACTTTGGCAAGCGTTGCTTAACCTTGAAGATTGTCCTGTGCGGCTGTTATTCTTTAGCCACGAGCTCCTCCTATCCTTAGAAAATAGTTGTCTGTAAAATCGGTTTACGGACGATAAGTTTACGTGATAAGCGATAGCATCGACATCTTTTCTAACTCTTTCCGTATATTCCGTACGAGGCTTTTAAACAGCTCGGAGTCTCAAGACCTCTTTGTGACACAATCCACCTAGTACTAAAATTGTGTATACTTCCAATTCCGTGTTTTTCGTTTTTTATGGAATTCTGTACAATATGTAACTTAAACATCAATAATTTAAACTTAAATTTTCATAAACTTAGAACTTGTAAAAAATACAACTAACGATATCAAACATGTCCATTGATCATTAAGTTCTCTGTTAATGCTGTGCTGTGACGAATTCACTATACCTAATACTGTATGTGATTTATGTTTGTGTATGTTTTAGTGAGCAAGTCGTTGCAGTGCCTTATCAATAAATAAATAACGTCACAAGTAAACGACTGAACGTGCGGAACGTGACCGTGACACTTTTTCATGCGAGCAGCCGGTGTTCATCGATTTATAAGACGTTACGAGGCATGCCTTTAAAGTTTTGTCGTTTGAAGACACGAGAAGTACACAACTAGAACCTTATAGTACTTTTTATTGTTTTTCGAAGTATTCACCACGTAGCTTAATACACTCATCCATTCGCTCAAAAGTTATCTTCTTCTTCTTCTTCTACCTGGCGTTAATCCCGGCTATTGCCAGGGTCCGCCTTCCTACTTAGCATCCTCCACTTTGCCCGATCTTGAACATCCTGCTCAGTTAGGCCATTGGCTCTCATGTCGGACTTAACGACGTCCAACCAGCGCTTGCGAGGGCGACCACGGGACCTAGCCCCAAGAACAGCCATATTCATGCATCCCCGACCAACGTACCTACTCCATAGGGCGGCGCATGATGTGGCCATACCATCGCAGACGAAACTCTTGCAGTTTTTCCCCCACGTCACGGACACCAAGACTACCTCTGATGAAAGAGTTGCGTATGCGATCGGATCGCGTTACGCCACTCATCCACCTCAGCATCTTCATCTCCATGACGCGAAGCTCCTGGGTGTGTCTGCTTAGTGCTGGCCAACATTCACCGCCGTACAGTAGGACAGGCCGTATGATGCATTTATATAACTGCCCCTTGAGCTTCGGAGGCATTTTGCGGTCGCATACAACGCCCGTTACCTCGCGCCACTTCGCCCAAGCCGTGCCTATACGTGCTTGGACATCGTCGTCCACGTTGCCAGACTCGTGCAGCACGGATCCAAGGTACCTGAACGTATCGGACTTTCTGATCAGGTCCGAACCTATTCGGATGAACCTATTTGAATCCGTGCCGCCACAGGACATGTACTCAGTCTTCGCCACATTTAGTCTCAGACCACCGTTTTCAAGCGTGTCCTTCCAAATGTTGACTTTGCGCTCAAGATGGGTTTTGTTCTGATTAACGAGGGCGATGTCATCGGCATACATCATTAGCCATGGGGGCTTATCTTGGATGTTTGCCGTAACTACATCGAGCACTACGTTAAACAAGAACGGGCTAAGAGCCGAGCCTTGGTGAACGCCAACAGATATTGGGAAGCCATTCGATTCGCCAACAGCGGTCTGGACAGAGGACACGGAATCGCGGTACATGTCTCTAATAATGTCAATATAGGCCTCGGGAACGCCTTTGAAGCGCAGTGCCCACCAGATGGACTGTCGAGGTATACAGTTGAAGGCCTTCTGCAGGTCTAAAAAGGCCATATGCAAAGCTCTCCTTCTCTCTCTGTAAGCCTCAGCCAGATTCCGTAAGGCGAACACTGCGTCCATGGTCCTGTTACCCGCCCGGAAGCCATATTGACACTCAGAGACAGTACACTCGCTACGGAGCCGTGTGTCAATGATGCGCTCGAAGAGCTTCATGGTGTGGCACATGATCTTGATACCGCGGTAGCTACTACAATCCTGTACGCTACCTTTGCCTTTGTATACAGGGATAATCAGGCTAAATCGCCACTGGTTCGGCATTTCCTTGGTGATCAGGATGCGGTTAAAAAGATCCGTCAGAAGGTCCACGCCATGTGGGCCCATCGCCTTCCACACTTCAATTGGCACATTGTCAGGCCCGACCGCTTTCCGGTTCTTCATGTGGCGAAGAACAATGCGGGTTTCGTCGGGGGAAATAGGGGAAATAAGTCCAAGGTTAGGAGGAGGTTCGGGAGGAAGGTTATGGGGATGCTGTTTGTTAGACAGCTCCGCGAAGTATGTACACCATCTCTCCTTAACAGAGGGGGCATCGTAGAACAGCTTACCCTGGGCGTCCCTTACACAGAGACATTTGCTAATGTCCCGTGTAGCTTTCTCCCGGGCACGCGCCAGCTTAAAAATAAGCTTTTGCCCCTCCGCAGTTTCCAGCTTGTCGTACAAGGGCGCCAGACTTTTGCTGCGGGCTCTGGCTACAGCTTTTTTGCAAGCGCGCTTAGCCGCTCCATATGCCTCTCTGTCATCCGGAGAGTTGACCCTTGCCACTGTTTAAATAAAACCTTCTTCTTCCGAGTCGCCTCCTGCACCCCGTCATCCCACCACCACGTCTCCTTTTCTATGGTGCGGCCACCACGAGAAGTGCCAAGGACGCGCTTACCCGCATCGGTGATTGCTGAATGGATCCTACTCCAGATCTCTTGAGCGGACTCATGCGGAGCACTGATCTCGAGATGCTCGACCTCCGCGATGAAGTCCGACTGCCTAGGACCATCAAGCAACCACCACTTTGTGCGGGGTTTGCGTTTTTCGGTCACTTTCTTTTTCGGTACAACCGCAAAGTCCAGGACAAGGAGGCGGTGTTGAGCCGTTAGGCTTTCACCTGGGATGACTTTGCAGTTGGTAACCTTGCCAATGTGGCACCGTCGCACCAGCAGGTAATCTATTTGGGTTGAGTAGGCACCACTACGGTACATAATAAGATGCTGGGGCTTCTTCTGAAAGAACGTGTTCACGATGGCTAGGTCAGACAAAGCGCAGGTGCTGAGTATACTGACTCCCTCTGCATTTAGCTGGCCATATCCAAAACCACCGTGAACACGTCCGTACTCTCCAGCAAACTGACCTACGTGACCGTTGAGATCCCCCCCAACCAATACACCTTCGGAATTCGGAATAGCGCGTAGTACGTCCTCGAACTCATCCCAGAAGGCCTCCTTTTCAGACTCACAGCAACCAGTTTGAGGAGCATAGGCGCTGATTAGGTTCGTTACCGACCCTTCGATCAGCACCCTAACTCGCATCAACCGGTCGCTGTCGCCATCCTGAAGGTCCTTAGACAGCACCACGGCCACTCCGCCCCTGCCCGTTGGTGATCCGGTGTACACTAGCCGGTACCCCTGCCCGATGTCACGTGACTTATTTCCCTTCCAGCGCGTCTCCTGAAGGAAGGCGCACTGAACCCGACGCTTCGCAAGTACGTCCGCGAGTTCTCGGCAACGTCCGGTTAGGGAGCCAATGTTCCAGGTGGCAAAGCGGAACTTCTTCTTGGGTACTATCCTCTTTAGCCGTGCCCGTACTCGACACGGTAGCCCTAGCCCACTTATCGCAGGTTTAGGGCGATGTGCCTGCGCGTCGTTATGCGGCGACGCCCTAGCCCGAGTACCCGTTTTCAACTTCTTGTCCATTTTAATATTTGGCTGAAGTTGGTTTTACGTGGGGCGACCAGCCGTCTGACCCCCACAACCCTACGAGAGGGAAACCAGGTTCGCCAGAGCCTCATCCGTTGGACAGCAGGGTGCACCGCTAGCAGGTGAGGTTGGCTTGGGTCTTAAGATGGTAACAGACCCCATGCACCCCCATTCGCTCAAAAGTTATAATAACATTTATTCCACTCTAAAGTGGGAGTGTTCAAAATGGCTGACTTGAAAGCGTCGACTGCTTCTTCACCGGACTGGAATCTTTGACCACGAAGACTTTTCTTAATTTTAGGAAATGTTAAGAAATCGTTAGGGCTTAGGTCAGGACTGTATGGAAGATGGTCAATAATTTCTACGTAACCTGCTTCAAATACTCAATCGTTTGACGAGCGCTGTGTGAGCTTGCGTTGTCGTGGTGCAGGACGATGCGTCGCTTTGAGTTAGATTGTCGAAGTTCAGCGATGACTTGTGGTAAACAAACTGTGTGGTATACCACTCTGCGTTAACCGTTCTACGATTTTCATGTGCAATAGTCGCAACATGGCCGGTTTTTCCAACGAACGTGGCCACCATCTTCTTTGAAGTGCTCCGAGAACGAACAACTTTAGTCGGCTTTGGCTCGTCTTGAAAGACCCAGATTGTAGATTGTTGTTTGGAATCAGGATCGTAGGCATAGATCCAAGATTCGTCACCACTGATGATGTCGTAGACGTGATTTGACTCTCCTCGGTTGAACCTTTGCAGAGTTTTCTTACACCATCTGACGCGGGCCGCCTTGTGATCGTCGGAAAGCAGATGCGGTATCCAACGGCAAACTAGCTTTCTCACACCAAGCGCTGCATGCAAGATCTTCTGAATGATTGTCCCTGAGATGCCTAATAGAGCCTCTAACTCTCGATACGTCACATGACGATCTTCGAGAATTAGTTGTTTCACAGCAATGATGTTATCTTCAGTGAAGGTGGATTTTGGGCGTCCTTCGCGAGATTTGTCACTAACACTAGTATGTCCACGCTGGAATTCTGAATACCAGCGTTCGACAGTCCGCAGACATGGGGCTTCATCACTGAACACAGATGTTAGCTCTTCAAAATACTGAAGCCGTGTCAGGCCTCTTCTAAAGTTGTAGAAAATTATTGCACGAACATTTTCCTTAGAAAGATTAATTTTCATACGTAACCTGACAGATTCCAATCGACGCTGTGACTAAACAATAGCATTAATCCTAATACTTTCAACTGTTTTGAGATTCAAAATTTAAACACATTCGAATATAGAACAGTTCCAAATTCAAAATTTGGAATATGGAAACGCCAGAACTTAAAAGGTATGCCTCGTATCACGTCAAAAAAAGGTATGTTTGTTTCAGTATGGCAGCAATAATTCCTATGAAAATTCCTATGAATTTCCATTGATGGTATAAGGCTCTTTCCTTGCATGCTAACTATCTTAACCCCAATATCTTCGTCCTTAGAAAATAATTACAGTGATTTCTATTTGACATAATTTGCATACTAAACAACAATGGTTTTGATTCCATAATAAATGCAATGACAGTTAAATTCAGTCATTACTATGGGTTGAAGAGGCCATGGCTACAGGAGGTAACCATAACATTCTATTTTCAATCTTATCTTTAATGGCAAAGATACTAAAACCCAAATAGCAGAGAATTATGAAAATGATTGTCACGCTGTTCAGCCAAGTTAAACGTGCAGTTGGAAAAATTGATTTTCTGCGTTATATTCTCTGGTATAAGAGCTATCTTTTCTTTGCGAAGATTTTCAATGTTTGTTAACAGTAGATAAAGATTTGCATAATTTGAGTAATTAAGTTAGCATGCAAATGAAGCCTAACAATAGTGCTGTGACAATTAGTGACAATTCGGTATGACAATAATAGGATGAGTTAGAAAACGGAACGTTTTAAGGCATTGAATAAACTGCAGTCTCGCAAACATTTTCATGCTGGTTTGCATTAAATAAAAAACAGTAATATTAAAGGAAAAACATATATTTCAAATGAGTTCTGACAATTTTCATCATAGATACATTTTTGATTTGGTTTCATGGCTTTTTATAATTTGCACCACTCCATATTTGGGTTATGAATTACTTGCTTTTTCCCGCGGCTCCGCTCACGTTAATACAGATTATTGCCAAGAAGTAGCCTATAACCGTCACAGGGTCCTTTTTATCTCTTTACGAAAAATCATCAAAATCGGTTTAGCGACTTAGGCGTAAAATTCTAACAAACTCATTTTTAATGCTAGTTATGACACTTCTTGTTAGGAGCGTCATCTTCCTGCACTTATCCCTTAAAGATATGCAAATAATAAAATTATGTCTCAAATTTTAATATCCTTACACTAATTGACCCCCCGCGCAACTGTGCAACTCCGTTCCTACTGGTCGTAGCGTGATATAACCTTCCTAGCCTTTCTCGATAAGTGGACTATCCAACACTTAATTCTCAATTCGAACCAGTAGTTCTTGAGGTTAGCGCGTTCAAGCAAACAAAATCTTCAGTGTTATAATAATACGTATTGATTTTACCCATAAATTAATGCCATCACATGTCAAAGTCCAAATTTAACTTGAAATGGGGAAAGGAATGTCAAATGATAGACGATCTAGTTTTCCTAAAGCTTCAAGACCAAAATGATACCTACTCATAATGATATAAGTAGGTGTAACTTTGGTCGCTAGCCTGCGGACGGCAAGCATTGGGTGGCTCGCCGTCCGATCAGAACCAGGCCCGGGTCGTCGGCGCGCTGTGTTCCACGCGCGGCTCAAAGAGCTGTCAGCACAGAAGACGGGGCCAGATAGGGCAAGTGCCTGCTGGGGCTGCGGAATCTGTTCGAAAGAGGCACCGCGGCCCTGGCACACAAAGGGCACCAGGAGGAACACGGATGGGCTTTAGCCAGTAAGAGTCTGATACTTCCTCCTGCTTCACCCAGAGTGGGAGGAGTCATTTGATGATTTCCATTCTTAAAAAAAAGGCAACTTCGGTAGATGGGTAAGACATCCAAAAATCATAATAATAGGTAGGTAATCTCAAAAATCCTCCGTTTTTAACCTACAAAATGTTATACAATTTTTCTTAGTCTTCTACACGCAAAATAGCTAATCCTGCACTCCTTTACGACTGAGTCCAATATCAGGAAACACAAACTCCGACAGGGAATGCGCGCACGAAGTCGAAAAGCTTGTATTATATAAAATTCTTCTGAGGAGCTCGTAGCTAAATAATAACAGCCGCACGGATCGATCTTTAAGGTTAAGCAACGCTTGCCAAGGTTGGTCTGTGGATGGGTGACCATCTTAATATACCGAGTTTTCTCCGTGCCTCGGAAAGCACGTTAAGCCGTTGGTCCCGGCTGTCATTTTTAGATCTTTGGCAGTCGTTATGGATTGTCAGAAGCCAGTAAATCTGACTCCAGTCTTGCCAAGAAGTACCGTGTTACCCAGTTAATGGGTTGTGGAGGTCTGGTAGGCAGCCGCTCCACGTAAAACACTGTTATTCAGCTGAATCCGGTTTGACTGGAAGCCGACCCCAATATAGTTGGGAAAAGGCTAGGAAGATGATGATGATCTAAAATTCTTCTGTTACTGGTGACTGATTGAGTGACTGACAGACACGCACAGCCGAAACTACTGGTCGCAGAAACCTGGGCTAGGTTCCTTGGGGAGGGAGAGTGTAGGGGAGCACTAAGATTAGGATTTCCCGAATTCCTACGGGAACGGGAAAAAACGATATAATTATGCGCTTAGAAAATCGCGGGCAAAAGCTAGTGATATTTAAAATTAAATACAACCAGTGTCAAGTACCCAACCCTCCCGCGGCAATAGCTCAAAGACACAGGAAGTTTGATCAACGTTCCATCATCGTTCGAAAACCAAAATTTTAAATATGGAACACTTACCGGCGGACGTAAAACATTTATTCGTCTAATACGTCGTTATCAAGTGCCGCTATATTTGGACGTCTTGTCGTGCGCTCAGCAATGATCTAGGGAGAATGGATGTGGCTGATCTGAGGGATGATTCTCGTTCTTTTTTCACGAACGTCGCAGTCAGCATCTCAGTTGCAACCATTTAAAAAACATTGTTTCTCTATTTCCCTGCCTTTTGACAGATAAGTCTATCTGTCAAAATGTAGCAAATGTAATAATGCAAATGTGAATGTTCCTTCAAAATTGCAGAATTGCATCTGCGTTAAATGAATCATAATTTCGTCCCAGTACTTGCAGATCAGCCTATTAAATATAAAACTGAGAGAGTGTCGTCTGAGATGGTATGGCCACATCATGCGCCGCCCTTTGGAGTACGTTGGTCGGAGATGCATGAACATGGCTATCCTTGGGGATAGGTCCCGTGGTCGCCTTCGCAAGCGCTGGCTGGACGTCGTCAAGTCCGACATGAGAGCCAATGGCCTGACTGAAAAGGATGTTAAAGATCAGGCAAAGAGGAGGAAGCTCAGTCGGAAGGCGGACCCTGGCAATGGCCGGGATTAACGCCAGGTGGAAGAAGAAGACATGCAGATCAGCCTATTATTATTTTTCATTAGTTGATGACTTGTCTTCGTACCGGATAAGATCTAAATCAGTCATGTCAAGTCCAAAGATAACGAACAATTCCAGCAACCAAAAAGCTGCCGAAATGGCACTTGTTGCAATTCTAGCAGTATGATGATGATGATGATGAAAGTGAAAAACATAAGTAAATGCTGCTTCTAATTTCGGTGTGTAACTTGCTTCATCTTATTAACTGGCCGACCTTGACAGTTGAATAGTGCCTGTAAATGGTTTATTTGTTACTAGTTGACCCGCGCAACTTCGTCTGCGTCACAATTTTCATTACTGCTCCGCTTCTATTGGTCTTAGCGTGATGATATAGCCTATAACCTTCCTCGATAAATGGGCTATCTAACACTGAAAGATTTTTTCAAATGGGACCAGTAGTTCCTGAGATTAGCGCGTTCAAGCAAACAAACAACTCTTCAGCGTTATATATTAGTATAGATATAGATAAATGATTTAGATTTTATTCTTTACTCCACAAGCAGTAAAATCTCTGCACCTGAACATGAAGACAAAACGGTATATCTGCGTCTAAATAAGGCAAAGATCTACAAAAGACTTTACTCTATTTTAGATTTATGACATCAGTGCAGTACAAAGACTTCTCTCTCGTCTTGTTTGTACATAGACTGTGTTTCTCTAAATCGCAAACGAAGGGTTCCGTACCATAAACCGTAATTTTAATTATTTGTTGTTTTAGCGGCAATAGAAATACACACTGTGAAAATGTCAACTGTTTATCTATTACCGTTCTTGAGAAACAGCCCGCTGACAGACAGACGGACGGACGGACGGCTTAGTAATTAGAATTCCGTCGGGTACGGAATCTTAAAAACATGAGTCACAACTATAATAATAACTTTATTACAACGTTATTTCGTCGTAGTTTTTACAAACAAGTACAAGCACTTTGAGATACAGCTTATGAACAAATACAATTCTGTGAACATCTGTGTCTGAACTAGATAACTAAATATCTGTATTTCAGACTCAGCGCTCTTCCCTTAAAAAATATACATTTCACTGTTGTATACAGTGAAATGTATATTTTTGCAATATTTTTTTTATATTTTAAACAAATCAATAAAGCAAAAACAAATTATGTAACGTTATAAAGTGTAGAAAGGCCTCACTGTGTGTGGAGTGAGAGTGTGTGTATGTGTGTAGGAGGGTGAGTATTAAATTTACCGAAGTACAATAAGTAATTGTTCAGTTTCATCATAGTTAAGTTTATGTATGTATTCAAACAGTTTCTTTTTGAGCTCTCTAATATAACTATACTAAGACATCTCTCTCATCTTATAACACCCGTGTCCTTCTTGAAATGTCCTCACCACCGAACCACATCCAGTAGCAACCCCACATCTTCGTGAGACTCGAGTGCGGCCGCTCGCGCACATATTTATTTATTTTTACCGAAATAGATCGAACGGTCGTCGAGTGCGTCCGATTTATAGAATGCCGTGAGCAATTTCAGTGGAATCCGAAGCGTGGTTTATGTCTTAATGTAGTCGCTGAAACGGTTACAAGTTGGCGTTTGTGGAGTTTTCGTTGGAAAAACACTGGCGCCGCGAGAGGGTTAAGCGTTTGTGTAACAGTTCGGGGAACTGGTAGTGGTCGGTTCATTGATGAGAATGCTGTTCTTCTGTTGTTTGTTTTGAAGTTTTACTTGTTACATGTATGTAGATTGTAGGGTCATCTTTTTCAGCAAAGTAAGTTGTGACCAATTTCGGGAACGAATAGTTTTAAATAGTTAGAATGGGAGTCTAATGAAGTTGCTCAAATGGTTACAAGTTGCCGTTTGTAGCGTTTTTGTTGGAAAACACTGGCGCCGCTGTAACAGTAAGGGTGGCACAGGCAAAATCGGGCTGGGTACGGTCCAATATTTGGTCTACTGTTTATGTTTATTTGGCCATTTAGCCTTTACTGTCAGATTGCTGGGCAAAGGCTAAATGTCGTAATGTCCCAAGTCGTTCAAAGAATTCTTCTTCCGCGCCAACTGGTCTCAGCGGCTTTGTCCATTTTCGGGCACCTATTGTGTGGAAACTTTTGCCCAACGGTCACAGTGCATGCGGCTATCGTGACCCACTCAATCCCATTTGAGCCTGGCAGCCTTTTTACCCACATCCATTTTCTCGTTTTGATCTACTACAGGTGTTTAAAATATTTACCAGCCTATCCTGCTGACACTGTGCAGACTCCTGACTATTACATCTCAGGAGCCTGCACAGTGTCCCACTATCTATAGGAAAAAGGGGCATCCATAACACAAAAAAAAATTCTATAACACTAAAATGAAACAAGGAGGGTTTATTTAAGTTAAGTACGGTGAAAAAGTGGAAAGAAGTTATTTAAAAAAGAAAAAAAAAACTGCAGCACTCTCCCAAATACCTTCGAAAACTCAATTAAAAATAATTAACAGCTATACCAAATCTCCTCAAAACACGCATAAAACAACCAATATCTCACTAAAAATTAAGTCAAACCACAATAAAGATATTATCAAAGTACACTGTGGTCAAACCCCACACATCGCCCATTCAAAGCATAACACTAAAATGCTAAGTGTATTCCTGATCGACCGATCGACCGATCAAGTAGGTCACACTTCCTTGTTTAAAATAAATTCAGTCTAAAAGCTATCGTTCGATAGATTTACTGCCGGCTAATTCGGCTAGATGGTGGACTTATAGAGTGGTTTACGACCTCAGATGTTTTGCTTACCGAGCTTACAAGGTAGCCTGATGCGTCTGCTGGAAAGGAATTGTTCAATTAAAAGGTTAGTTATGAGGGCAGTGACAGGTTTTGTGGCCACTTGTTAAGTGAGTATTGCAGTGAGCAATGAGATATCGGCTAGTGTCGTGGTATTGAGGAGCAGCGGTGGATCCAGGATTGTCGTTTGGGGGGCTTGACCCCACTGAGGGTTGGTTTTAGCAAAGTATAATTACCGGCACGTAAGTTGGCAAAAATTTTCGTTGTGGGGGAAGTTCGCGCGTGTAGTAATGTATTTGTCGAACTTCCCCCACTACAAAATCTTTGACCGAGTTACGTGCTGAAAAAAGAAAATTTTGCTTAACGCGTAACAAGCCTTCTTGGATTACTTTTCGCAAAATCCTCAAAGACTTCTTTAGGACGTGGATTTCTAAAGGTATCTCGGTATTATGCTGGAGGATTGAGCCCATTAGCCCTTCCTCCCCTGGATACGACAATAATGAGGAGCAGTGGTGAATAATAAATCGTAGTCGTGTCTTTGTTGAAAGAAATAACAACCTGCATAGTTCGCACGATGGACAACTACGATGTCACGCATGACGATGGTGATGTTGATGGTGTAAAGGTAATGGTTATGTTATTTGTATCCGGAGTATCTCATGATCAATCAAGTTATCAACAAGTCAGCATATTTCGCACATCAGTGATGCTTCTATTTAGCCAAAAATGATGCCTGAAATTCAAAAATATTCTAAACTACAAACTCCACACTAATGACTAAAACGCAGACAGTCCCGCTTATGTCAAAGCGTCCGTTAAATTACAACAAGCGGCACATGAGACTTAATAATCGGCGGAGCAGCTTGTGTGACGCCCATCGCGTTATGCAGACTCCCTGCTACGGTAACCAGGGGAAAGGCTGTCTGTAGGATATAGTCCTGTTGAGACATATGCGTATTAAATATTTGGAACTATGAGTTGGAAGGCTGTACTTGACTCTATTCTTTTTTAAGACTTTTAAAGTAGGTACTTAATCCTTAACCAGCCAACTTATGCATGGTGCCCAAAAACTATAAGAATCTGAAGAATAACAGGAACTGTTCTTTCAATAGGGAAGATGCAAATACAGAATTTATAATAATTTTGTTAGTAAAATGATAAAAAAGTATTAAATAAAGTCCATTACAAAGTTTTTATTTTGGTTAATATCGATTTTTAACCAAAATTATTAATTAAAGTAACGTGAAACGGAACGTATTTGAAAACATTCAGCGTTTAGTGACGTATCTGCTGATATGCCAACGAAAAGGCAACCTTATGTCTTTGAGTTGGGACAGTTCTTGACCAGTGATAGACACGAGTGACGTCATCGTCCGTTTTCGCGCGAACCTTTAAACTGTCGCAAAACGCGCGCGCGTGTGTGTGTGTGTTAAAAACGCAATTTTGGCAATAAATTAAAGCGTTTTCATTTTTTATTTATGTAGTGGTCTGTTCTAGATGGAGTTCTTTAATATTAAAGCAAAACTGGAAATATTGCATGTTCCCTATTCTATTAGTTTTTAAGCACCATTATTTGAGTTTTAATGTATGCTCGTGAGATACAGACAGGTGTGTTACTGTGGAGTTTGTTACGCCAATTCTTCTAACCAGCTTAAATACAGGAATTGGTGACGGGAGGGCGTTGTGGGCGAACGTCCATGTAAAACTAAGACGTTCAAAAAGTACTGACCTCAGCGTAATTTGAAAAAAAAATAGTTTTGACTTCCGAGCTACAAAAACAGACTGCCAGACGAAGAAGCTTATGACTGATCGAGTTGACATTCCACAAAATTATACTTATGAAATCAATATAAAAATACCCATAGTGACATTATAGATTGGGCTTACATCTTACTATAAAATTGATGCGAACATCTTACGTAAGCGTCTTTCTTATAATAAACTCTATCTTTGATATCAAAGAAATAGCAACAGGTAGCGCCATCTATCCTGAATAGCCCAAACTATTCTCACCGTCGTTACATTGATTGTTTCCCATCCAACTATCCTTAGGACTTCTTTACCTTCTGAAACCTCAATGATCCTTATCATCTCTACAAGCAATGTCCTATGATTTAAGCAAGTTTGCTCGCTCTACTTAAACGTGGGAACAGTATGCGTACGCGCATCCGAGGCGGCGCGGGCGTGGCCAGCCGGCGCTTTGTTTTTCAAATAATTTCCGGACTGTTTTGGGAATTACAATTTTCGTCCAGCCTTATGATTTATGGTTTTAGAGGTTGTACGTAATTATCTTCAGGGAGCTTGAGACCTTGTCCTTTGGGGCGGGAGCTTTGCAACCGTATCAGAAGAGACCGCCTATTTTCCGGAGAGAAGATCAAACGTTTCTATGGGAAAGAGATTCCTGCAATGATGTACATCACGCCTGTATTCTCCGCGAGGAAAGACAGAGAGTAGGTACCAATTATAGTAAAATCCTCATTTGACCAGTTTTATTATTATTATTTATTTTATTTTCCGAATGCTTACAACCCTAATCTATTCAAAATTAGAGTGAACAGGCACCTTCTGGGTTAGCTACCTGCATTGTAGACTTTGTTTCTGTTATCTCTGACCTAGACTAGAGTCAAGAGCAAACCCTTCACAAACCAACCCAGCCTATTGTCAACAACACTCGGGTATTCTGGGGTATTCTAGATCAAAAAATCATTTTGCTCAACCGAACCACCGAGTGGGAATCGAACTCAAGACTTTATCCCAGCAATAGGGCTTACGACCTAGTGGTCGTAGTGGTTGTTGGTAACAAGTTATTAATAAACGTTTTTTTTAGAAAATAAAGAAAATCGAAAGAATACCAAACCAGTTTCTGCCACTGCATTTTTTCCTGAATCTTGTCAACTAGCAAAACATTTTAGCAAAACCAAAAAACCGAAAACATCAAAATCCTAAATTCAATCACTTAAAATACCTCACAGAAGGACACACCATTTTAACTTTCATAATTGCTTTTAAAAAAAGAACACAAAGGCACCGGCCGTTCACAAAAAGATAATCGATTAGGATTGGAACGATTATAAGTTGAATCGATTATCCAATACATTCGGGTCCCGTGTCACCCATAACTAATCGGTGTGGACCACAAACAATGGTATTTCTTCATCACGGACAAAAACGGTGTGAGGCGGAATATGGGATTATGAAGTATTGATACCTAATGTTGCGATGTGTAGAGGGTGTTTGAAAACAATGGAATGTCGATCAGTAGGATTCGAAATTTGAGATTTAAAAACATAGTTTTGCTTCAATGTTTGGGTAATTTAATTAAAACTCATTTAGTTTTGGGAATCTTATAATGACTGAGTTTTTATAGCAATACGTATTAATGAATCATTGACCAATTTGTGTAGGTAAGTACATATCACTTTTTTGTGTACCTACCTGTGCGTGTTATTTTTTTATTTGAAATGGTTTTGCTTCTAACTCTAGTCTAGGTCAGAGATAACAGAGACAAAGTCTACGATGGAGCGAGCTTACCCAGAAGGAGCCTGTGTAACTGATAAAATATTTTGTTTATTAATCACCAGAAAAACTAATCTGTTATCCAATAATCATCATTTCAGTCTACACTGAATATTTTTTGGATTAGCTTCAAGTCATTTCAATTTAAAGCTCTATCAAATCATAGACACCAAAGATCCAACACTGATGTTCAACCAAACTGCCACTGACTACTCACACGAACGTATTAACAAAAGATAACCATCTCTAAGCGCTACAAAGAATCTCGTGAGCCACTTAAATAACAACCGGCTTTACAAAAGAAATAAAAGAAAAAGATAAAAGATTGACACGCTCTACACGCTGTATATAGCGTGGTTGTCAGCGGGGGAGGGCGCTTAGTTCATCGGATCAGCAGGACGCGGCGCCGGCGCAACCTTTGTACCCGAGTGCGGCCGAAGATAGCCGAACGGTTTAGGTTCAAAGACGGACAATAGGAATGGGATTTTTGGAGAATCTTGTTGATGAAAATATTAAAATAAATGACAGATAATATCAGCTTAAATTGCGCTGGGCATGAGATTTTGCACAAGAGTTTCAAAAATGGTAGCTTCGCTCGCGTTAAAATAGCTTTCTAAGGGTAAGTAAAAAGCCTACATTTTCAGTCTCTAAACCAAAATTCATCTAAATCAATACAGCAATTTAGGCGTTAAAGCGTAACAAACAAGCTTAGTCCTATTAAAATATTAATTAAGATTTTTTAAAATTAAATTCTTGCCTTGCCTCTGTAAATTGAGTTTCTTCTGAATGTCAACCCTATTGTGAACACAGCTTTTGTTTGAGTAATCTGTTGGTACTGGCAGTTTTTACACACGATAAAATTAAAATAAACCTTTCACAGCCGCAATCGAAGAAGTCGCCAAATACGAAAAAAAAAGAATTCACCGACACAGGGCCGGTCACCCAACACCGGGTGAAAGTCCCGGTTAATGCTTTTAAACGTGACAGAGTGACAACCTGACAAGCTGACACAGACGTCCGCGCGTCCGAAACGGTTAATTTAGAACGTACGTGGGTGGCATTTAAACGGCGATTTGTGATTTGGTGCAATCAACTCCGGTTCTTATTTTGAATTGATTAATTCGAATTTGTTGAAACGGTCCACCGAATGACTCGTGTCGTTGGCTTTGAATTCATTAAGCAAAAAGATTCTGTAGAATGTAACCAGCAGAGGATTTTTAATGACAATTTTGCTGCTATGATGTAGCCAATTCTAGGAGCTCGTGGCTAAATAATAACAGCCGCACTGGTCGATCTTTAAGATTAAGCAACGCTTGCCAAGGTTGGTCTGTGGATGGGTGACCATCTTAATATACCGAGTTTCCTCCGTGCCTCGGAAAGCACGTTAAGCCGTTGGTCCCGGCTGTCATTTGTAGATCTTTGGCAGTCGTTACGGATTGTCAGAAGCCAATAAATCTGACTCCAGTCTTGCCAAGAAGTACTGTGTTACCCAGTTAATGGGTTGTGGAAGACTGGTAGGCAGCCGCTCCACGTAAAACACTGGTATTCAGCTGAATCCGGTTTGACTGGAAGCCGACCCCAATATAGTTGGGGAAAGGCTAGGCAGATGATGATGATGATGATGTAGCCAGTTCTAATAGAGGAACGCTGTGTTCCTAAAATCTCGAATCAGTTTTTTTTTATTGATATACTAGCAATTGACTAGCACTAACTCATCTGATGGTAAGAAATACCGACCTGAACGCCTGCCTAGAAGGTACCTATAGGTACTCTACCTGAGTACCTTCACGTCCACGTGACCTTATTACTCTTGATTTATTTACCCTGCCTGACTTCCACCACCAAGTGACAGAAAAGCTCTATTCATGTTTAACGCCCTTGAGGAGACCAACCTTGGATTGTATTTAATGGAAAATGATATTCTTGGAATGCTTGCGGTTTTTTTAGATGACATAGTAAAAGGTTAATTAAGATACCTATACTATTAAAGGTTAATTTGCTAGTCGCTCAGCTGAAACTATTGGCCGTAGAATCCTGAAATTTGACATGTAATATTTCTAGACCCCATACGGGAGCACTAAGAAAGGTTTTCCCGAAATAGTGACGGTAGCGAGATAAAAAGGGAAATGCGATTACGAAGCCCTGGAACAAGACTAGTAAATAAATAAAGTTTTACTAAATGATAATAACAAGAACTCTGGAGATAGAACAATATACTTTCTACACTATGTCAAAATCCCTAAACAATCACCACATACCTTTATATTAATAAAACACCCACAAAAGTTCTCACAGAATCGATTCTTTTAAAACCCCAACTCATCATCCCTTTGAGACCTCTCCCGCCTCGCACCTTCCATCACTACAGATCTTAATTTCTACAAAATGTCCGTCCAGTTTCGTCTGGTGTCACAAAAAGTATCATTTCTGTGTGTATTTGTGTATCATTTTTGTTTGTTTTTGTGTTTCTGTGTATGTGTGTGTTTTATGGTGATGATGACTTATTTGCCTTGTGACCTTAACATTTCAGTTACTGGATAACAGGGAAACTAGAAAAGCCCCTTTTGAAGAATCATATTAGAATATTCATCATCTACCTAGCCTTTTCCCAACTATATTGGGGTCGGCTTCCAGTCAAACCGGATTCAGTGGAATACCAGTATTTTGCGCGGAGCGGCTGCCTACCAGATCTCCACAACCCATTAACTGGGTAACACGGTACTTCATGGCAAGACTGGAGTCAGATTTACTGGCTTCTGACTATCCGTAACGACTGCCAAAGATCTACAAATGACAGCCGGGACCCACGGCTTAACGTGCTTTCCGAGGCACGGGGGAAACTCGGTATGTTAAGACGGTGGATATTAGAATTATAATATTATTCATGCAAAAATCTGTCAAATTTAATTTTCACCTTTATCGCTAGGTTCAAGGTTAATTGGGAAAATTTGTCAGTGAAGGGTAACGCGATTTGCTTTCTGATTCTGTAAAAGTGGCCTGTTTAGCCCCCCAGCTTAAAAATATATAAACCAAGTCATAAGATCTCTCCCCCTCGTCAGACCAGAACAATGATTAGTTAATTTCCAGCTGTTTAGGTACTAGCAAAACTGTTTTGTTTTCTGATCTTTGTAAAATAATGTCTACGCTATCTCAGAAATCTCTAAATAACCACCAAATACCTCTATATTAATCCAGCATCGACAAAAGTTCTCACAGAATCAATTCTCTTAAAACCCCAACTCATCATCCCTTTGAGACCTCTCCCGCCTCGCACTTTCCATCATTACAGGTCTTAATTGCTACAAAATGTCCGTCCAGTGTCCTCTGGTGTCACAAAAAGTATCATTTCTGTGATATCATACAACACTGTGCTCCTCTAAAATCACCCAGTATTTTCTTTTCAATTGATAAACTAGCAACTGACCTGTAACTCACCTGATGGAATGGTATAAATTGTAATTGTATACCTAGTCCGCTTGATAACCTAGAAGTTGTCTTTTTACTCTTGACTTATTTGTCTAATTTATTATAATAAATGATGAAAATCGTTTATTTTCCGGCGTCGATGGTCCACAGCGTGTTAGTATTAACAAACAAACTTAAAAACCATGTTAGTAGTAACACAGATGCACACATGAGTACAAAAACACAGCATCCACTTACATATAGGAAGATTTATCAAGTCCCATGTCTGGCATGCAGCTTGATAAACCTATCCATTGCAGGCCCCTCTAACCTGTCAGCAAAAACCTTCAGAATGCTGTTGCTGCTTCCTCTCACCCTGCACACCACTGATGCCACATTTTTTGCACATGATCGCGAAATAATCGTCAGTGTGCGCTTCAGCGAACATCACTGACGCACTACAGTAAGGCGGAAGCATCAACAGCGCCCTGAAGGCATTGTTGTATTGAATGCGCAGTGCGCTGTCTGCTTTTTGGGTATGATTAGCCCACAGACTGATGGTGTAAAATATTTAACAAAACGCCTTTAACGATTATAACCTTAACATTTTACTGCTGGATTACAGCTCTAAAATGAGTAAACCAAGTCATAAGATCTCTCCCTCTCGTCGGACCAGAACAATGATTACTTAATTAATTATTACCACCTGTTTAGGTACTAGCAAAACTGTTTTGTTTTCTGAACTTTGTAAAATAATGTCTACGCTATCTCAGAAATCTCTAAATAACCACCAAATACCTCTATATTAATCCAGCATCCACAAAAGTTTTCACAGAATCAATTCTTTTAAAACCCCAACTCATCATCCCTTTGAGACCTCTCCCGCCTCGCACCTTCCATCATTACAGGTCTTAATTGCTACGAAGTGTCCATCCAGTGTCGTTTGGTGTCACAAAAAGTATCATTTCTGTAACATCATGATATTTGATGAGACTCGCTTTTGTTTGCGGTGCTCTTTGATACTTTGTATCATTGGGAACGGTAATGACGTGTAACAGAATAGATACGAGCGTGTTTTGTTTAATGACAATGTTGGTTTATGCTCGGTTTTTATTATTATTGAAATGTTTGTGACTTTTGGACTTGGAAGAAGACGCTAACAGTAAGTATCTAGGTGCTAGGTTAGGTTATGGTGCTAGGTTTTAATTGAATCATTGTTTTGTAATTATGTATTAAAATCACGTAATAGCAAGACCTAATATACTATTAATCCTTTGGTGTGTCTGTTTGTTACCTCTGCACGTGTCAACGGCTAAACGGATTTAAATAAAACTTGCCAAACACGTAGACCAAGTCCTGGAATAGAATATAGGAGACTTTTATCCCGAGACTCTGGCCTTTTGGGATAATTAAGAGTCCAATGCGGCCGAAGCCATGGGCAGAATCTAGTTACTCATAATAACTAATTAAAAGTTACAAAATTGTGTTAGCGTTTTGTTTTCAATTAATCACAAATAAATTATTGCACATGATAAGCATCTATTAAATTAAGGTTAATTACCTTTTTTAAATCATTACTTACATAATAATAAGACACAAATCAAATCATCTATTTACCTTTTTAAATGAATTAATTAAATAAATCAGTTTTCTAATTCCACGTTTGAGACTATTAATAAAACGACCCGACAACTGGCCATCCTACCTCTAATTAATTTTGAAACTGTTTTTTTTTTCGAATCAATTCCAAAAGTCATTTTAAAAAGAAACATTTAATTCTCACATATACGTGACATATGTAGGGAAAAAAATCCTTTTGTAGTCTGCTCCAATTTCCTTCAGGATCTCCGAAGCGATGACATTGCTGATTTTTGACACTTCTACCTTACCGACTGTACTTACGAGTATCATTGAATTTTTAACCTTATTTCCGTAGACATATACTTCAAAATCGAAAAACTAGGCGTGGAAACTACCGATTCATCTTAATTTCAAGTAACGGCTCTTGCGTACAGCTACCAAGGTTCAATTTCCTTCAACAATTCGTTTTCCAATTTCAAACTTAAGCTGGTTGCACAAAAGCCATCAAGGACCGTTATTAAAAAAATAAATAAAAGCATGTCCTCACACGATTGACGACAAAAAAATAAGGATAGCACGTTAATTTTGCATGAAATGACTTTGACGATGGCATGCTAAGGTTTGAAGTGGCTGTTGTTGTTAGAATGATTCTGCGCATATGGTGGAATAACAGGACGGGATGGAAGATGGCACCATACGCTTGACTCTTAAAACATGGATAAACAAAGTTGGTACAGGGTTTTTCAATTTGATAGGTACAGTCTGTGACCAACATTATCTGACCCACTTGACTATTACACGCTAATAGTCAAGTGGGTTAGCTAATGTTGGTCACATACTGTACTTTCTCAGGAACTGCCCGGAGTCTGGATTTGTGCTAGTTATAGGCTTCCTTCCTGTTTCATGGGAAGCTCGGATGGCGAAATTTAATGTGGTTGTTATTGGTTGTAAGTCACACTATATACTAACAATAGGCTAGATTCCACCATCAATAAATTGCAAATCTATTTAGTCCCTCAGAAAGAGTACCTATTGAATAATAATGGATACGTATTTTTAAATCAATGAATATAGAACGCACCAAAACGCAAACGCATCAACGAATTGAGAATTTTAAAAGCATCGTATCTTCGTCAATTTTGGTTTACGTTACAAAAGAAGAAAAACGGGTCAAATAGTTTTTAAAACCTTTTATTTAACTTGCAATGTATGTATGTTTGTTTGTTCGGCTGGAATCTTGCT
Source organism: Lacanobia oleracea (assembly GCA_950371165.1). Taxonomy (NCBI): domain Eukaryota; kingdom Metazoa; phylum Arthropoda; class Insecta; order Lepidoptera; family Noctuidae; genus Lacanobia; species Lacanobia oleracea. The sequence continues at coordinate 16,568,719 of OX493405.1, read as the reverse complement.
TCTCAATTTTGAAGCAGATATCATCAACCGATTGAGCTGAAATTTTGTAAACACGTTTAGTTTGGATGACAATACACGATAAGTTGAGTTTCGTCATTCTAAATCCAATATAGCGGACCATCCAAGATGGTGGAATATTTATTTTTTATGATCTTCCACAATATGGGTATTAAATGAAAGAGCTTGTTGACAGTAACTCAAAAAATAATGTGACGTCATTCTAAATCCAATATGGCGGAACATCCAAGATGGTGGAATAGTTATTTTTTATGCAATTCTACAAAATTGCGTAAATATCTACCTATAAGTATTTAATTAATAAAACCTCGTGACAAGCTTTTATGATCTGTTTTAAAGAAAAAAATTATTTCCTTCTTTTTAGAGCATTTAAATAAAAGCTTTTTTTTTATTTTTTGATGATCTAATAAAACTGATGGACTAATTAGATTTTTTCAGTGGACAAGCCTGTTCTTCTGGCTAGCCCTTTGGGGAATACAAACGTAGGATGTTACGTTTTTATAAGGCCATAAAATTTAAATAGCTACCTCCAGCTCTCTGTTTAATAAAAGTCAAAAGCCAAGCTTTCATCGATGTCCAAGGCACAGCTTAGTACTCGGCATCTTTAGACCAGGATTTGCTACAAAGTCCACCAAAGAGACAAAGAGGGAACCTGTGTCTGAGTTGTTTGAACGTTTTAGACTGATCAGGGCCCCAAGTCTGCTAATTTTTATAAATTCGTCATACCAACACCATCCCATTGTCATTTTGCTAAAATTTCGTAGAATAGAATACCTACTCTTTATTATGTACACCATATAAGTTACAGAAAAGATAGATGAAAAAAACATTACATAGGGTGACACAATGGCGGGTTCGTAATCTGCTAATTCAAAATGGTCGATCACTGGTCGGTCAATGGTCTCGTAATAGAATCGGGGTAGAAAGGCATTTTCGTATTGCCATTATTATAAAACCCGTTACTAGACATGATTTTCGAAAAACTACTACAAATTTAAACATTAAGTTATGCCAGATTTCTTTTACACGATATATTTTTACATATTATTTATTCATTTTTCATTATGTACGAGATTACCATTCTATGCCATTTCAATGGAGTGTCAGTGGTTGACCATTGGAAAGTCATAATGACGCTTTTATAATAGTAGATTACCAAACTTGTCAAAATCAACAATTATGAAATCATTGATAGACCATTCTGACACTATTGTAATAGCAGACTTTACGCCCTGATCCTTTACAAGGTCCAGGGCCTTTCCCCCACATGTCAATTATACTTGTAATTTCACCGGGTCGTCGTCGGTCCACATATTTACAGTTTACAGTACTTTTTTTTTGTTTTAGTTCGGTGTGGTATTCTTCCGCGGTAGTTTTTTTCGATACCACCTTCCATAGCTTCACCTTTCAGCCAACCGCATTCAGCTCCAACCTGCAATATTAACAAAATTTCAATCCTAATTCAATTCTCATAAGTTGAACTGGTCCAATAAGCAATCAAGTAAGAACTTATATTCATAATTCCAACAGGATCGTCTTTCCAATAAGTGTTAATAGGGACAATAGGCTACTTAGTTTCCACCATCGATAAATTGCAAATCTATTTAGTCCGTCAGAGTATTGAAAAATAATGGACATGTATTTTTTGTTAGTAAAACTCGGGAGTGGGTGTTCGTGACGTCAGAACGTACCTACTAAAAACCCGACAGCTAAAAACGACTAAAAAGTTACAAACAAGTCGCTTTTCTAGCAGTCTGATGCAGTTGGTGGCATTAGCGTTAAGGACTTAGGAGTGACTTTCGACCGCAGTCTGACATTTAGAGACCACGTGTCTGCCCTTGCAAAGGAATCCTTCAGGCGTCTGGGGTTTGTCTTGAGGAACGCTCGTGACTTTCGCAATCCCAGTATTATTGAACTCCTATACACCACTTTGGTTCGGAGTAAACTCGAGTCCAGCGCCTGTGTCTGGCATCCACATACTGCGTCACTGACACTGATGCTTGAGAAAGTTCAGAAAACCTTCCTGAGATTTTTGTATCAAAAGCTGTACCATTACTTTCCATTCATGTACCCAACGAACTATCTTCTAGGGATGTTGGGCTTCAATTCGTTGGAGGTAAGAAGGGGCTTTGATCAGCTCACGATTGCCTGTAAAACCCTAAGCGGTCGTATTGACTGCCCTGAGCTCCACGGACTTTTCTGCTGCCTATTTGTGCCCGACAAATACCTTGGGCACCGTCAAAGCCGCCGTCATAACCTGTTCGCACTACCGCTATCTGGGTCGGTTGCTAGAGCTGAATCCCCGGTATGTCGAACCCTAAGGATGCTTAACGCCCTCCTGACTGCCGACCTTGAATGTGATGTGTTTGCTGATGAATGGAAGAAAATAATGCGTGCCTGTCTGATGTTTTGTGAGAGACAATATGCGAGGGTGTCCACTGTTACAAAGTTTCTGTTAGTTTATGATGTTTCTAATTTTTTTTTTTTTTTTTTGTGGTTTAATTTTAAGTTTGGGTGTGTGACTTAGCTATCGCATTAGGTTAAGACCTGTAATGGTAGTTTTAAGGCAGTTAAATAAATAAATAAATTATTAATAATTTTATCCACGAATTGTAGGTATATCTTTAAATTTGAATTTGAATGCTTATTTATTTTAATCTTTATAATTCTATGATAATTAATGTAATTGGACCTGTGCGTTTTAATTAACTATAAATAAATAAATAAATAAATTGGATCAGTGATTGAACTGCATCAGACTGCTTGAAAAGCGACTTGTTTCGAACTTTTAAGTCGGGTTTTTTGACGTAAATTTTTTGATTTCCTACATTTTAGTGAGTTACTTTTTCTCGGAAACTCGATAGGTTACGAAAAAAAAAAAAATTATTTTAGGCATAATTTGGCGCCAAAAATCCACCATTTTGTTTTTTTTTTTTTTCATTTCGATATAACCAGTGTCACTCTCACAGTAAATACGAATCTAACGACACCTCTCAAGCTAAAATCCATCGAGCCGTTTAGGCTCTAGAGCGTGCCAAAGAAATATACATACACACGAAAAACATAATCTTCATTCTTTCGCAGTCGGGTAAAAATTATACTACGGCGGGATAGAGAATTTTAAAAGCGTGGTATCTACGTAAATTTTAGTTTACGTTACAAAAGAAAAAAAAACGGGTCAAATATTTTTTGATAATCAAACTGACGGACTAACTATATTTTTCAGAGGGCAAGCCTATTCTTTCACTAGCAGTGAGCTACTCTATTACTGAGTACCACGCTTTTATCTAAAACCGGTCAAGTGCAAGTTGGACAGACTGACTGACAGACAGACAACCGAGTGATCTAAGTATATAGGTTCCGTTTTTCCCTACAGATGTTTGGAACTCTAAAAATGCACGGTTACCGTAGGATAGGATAGAAGAGTGAAGCCGCTAAAAAGCTTAGGTACAACCCTAATCTCTTCAAAGTTAGAGTGAACAGGCTCCTTCTGGGTAAGCTCGCTCCATCGTAGACTTTGTCTCTGTCATCTCAGACATAGACTAGAGTCAAAGAGCAAACTCAACATAGGTACATAAAAAAAGGCCAAGTGCGAGTCGGACTCGCACACGAAGGATTCCGTACCATAAACGTTAATTGTTATTATAGCGGCAATAGAAATAGACAATCTGTGAAAATTTCAACTGTCTACCTATGTCTGTTCTTGAGATACAGCCTGCTGACAGACAGACGGACAGCGGATGCTCAGTAATAGAGTTCCGTTGGTTATAATTTGGGTACGGAACCCTAAAAACAGACGGTTCCTAAAGGATAGGTTAGAAGAGCAAAGCCACTAGAAAACCAGTCATGCATCAATACCTAGTTGTCTGAAAGTTTCCGATAAAACTATTTCCCTCAAGACCATTACCCTTGTCTTTTGAATATTTCAACAGCTAACCTATGTGCAATTAGAAAATAGCTATTGTAGCTATTTGGAAACAATACGAAGCTTGCTAAAGTTCTTGTAAACTATTGTCTACGATATCTAGCTATAGTAGGCGCCAGGTAAACTTGCAAGAAAGTACATTGACCTTTCCCTTTTACCTCTTTACCTAACGATACCCGAACAGTAAATTATGAACCGTCTTTCATTACCTACTAGAGAACGTAAAAAATCATGATAGAAGTCGATTCAGGACAGCCTAATGAAAATAATAATAATGTCTTTATTTCTGTTTTTTAAATTAAGAAGCCAATAAACGTATGTGGGTCAATGACCGTTATTGCACATTTATCTGGCGCCTACCATAGCCTTATGGTGGGTTCATACAGACCTCTATAGAATATTGTGTGTGCAACAAAGCAATGCAGACAAAATAATGTCAGTCTGACAAAGTGAAATATTCAGAGTTCAAAGCCTGTACAAACTAAAGCATGTAGGTACCTACCTATCGTGTGGGTCCCCATTATTTAAGAATTTTACTGACAAAACGTAAGTTCAGGATTCCTACTCCTGCAGTTAAATCCGCTTATGCACAGAGACTCCCGCTTTATCTACATCGGTATATAATATAGATAATAACATGATCAAGAAGTGCAATATAATAAATCTCACTAGGACACAAATCAAAGATAGACTGACTTCCTGGCTGCTAACGACGAAGCTGAAATGGTAGTTAAAGTAGTAAAATGAAAAGCTAGAGACTCTGCCACTCACACTCACTAACATACACACTCTTCACATTCTCTCATCCACATACTCGCCTCACTACACTCACAAATAGCGTTTTATTCAAGTTATTTTTTTTTTTTTTATTAATTGTATCTATAATTTCGAGTTGTAATGTCTCAATATTTAGTATTTTATTTTTGATTATAATATAATATCTGGTTTTTTTTTTATTTTTGATTATCGAATTTCGATTATTTTATTCTGACAATTTTTTATTATTATTTTTTTCATTATTGTGTTTTGATTATTTAAATTTTTGTTTTTGTTGTTGTACGTTGATTATTTTAGTTTGATTATTTTATGTTATGCTTTTAAAAAAAAATTTGCACATTATTTTAAATACTTAGCAATATTTATTTACAGTACCGAACATGTTTTGATGGTAAATATCCTCGATATTGGTACCTACCCAAGATACAGGCTTGCCTAGTTTGGGGCCAATGTAAAAACAATGTAATGTTTTTTGGTAAATAAACGTTTCTATTCTATTATATTCTATTATTCAGCCTGTTTTAGCTAATATCTACGAATCAGTATTAATGAACGTCTAAATATTGTTCTAATGTTGAACTAGGATTTTCAACTCTCGACGCTGAGCATAGTGTTGAAAATCCAAGAGTATGCTTTCCTTCAGGTATTCACTCAGAGTGACAATTCTACTAATTTATAAGCAACGGTCGCATTGCATGTCAGTCGCAATCTGTGAAAAATGTAAGGAAATTGAGGCTTTTTTGACAGATTGCACAAATATTAATAGACTTGGCATTCGGGTGATCGATTTGTGTTAGTGAAAACTAGCCCTTAAAGGAAGACAATAAAACATATCTTTGATAAAGGTACCTGCGTAGTGACCGATGTGTCGAAGGAACTTATAACTCTTTTTGTAAGGGTTCCGTACCCAAAGGGTAACCAAAGGAACCCTATTACTAAGACTCCGCTGTCCTTCCGTCCGTCCGTCCGTCTGTCTGTCAGCGGGCTGTATCTCAAGAACCGTAATATAGACAGATCAAATTTTTACAGTTTATGACTGTATTTCTATTGCCGCTATAACAACAAATGACAAAAAATAGGGTTTATGCTACAAAACCCTTCATGTGCGAGTCTGACTCGCACTTGGCCGGTTTTTTTTCCTTTAATTAACAGCCTTGACAATCCATAACCAAAAAAAAACATAAACATCTCCTAATTCCCAGGAATCTATTCTCTGAACAATCACCAATTAACCTTGGGCTCTCCCATTCTTCCACCAACCCTTTAACTAAACAGTTTGCAGCTACCAAAGGGAGGGTGGGAAGGTCTTTTAAAACTGGTTGCGGATGGTGTATTGAAATCTTTGAGTCTCGCGGCATCTTCTAATTAAGATGTGAGGACATAAAGTAGAAAAAGGTAGAAAAAAAACAATATTATTACCATGACAACACTTTTATGGTCAAGCTATGGCCCATGGGGTCGTGTGGTGTTTATTGATAGTGTTTATTTTTTTATTGTAGGTAATCATGGGCTGATTTTTGAGTGTGTCTTGATAATTTTTCGGTAAATGTTTTTTGGTTGTGCAGAGTTCTTGATATACGTGTGAACAAGCGTTCGACAAGCAATTCGTACGAACCGTCCATATCGTACGAATTGCTTTTTGAAAACTCCTAAGCTACGGGAAAATGCTAGGTATGAACGTCTGGCTATAGAAAATATGCGGTACAGAGAGTAAAGCCCTGCAAACCTGCACTAAAAAGGAAGGATCCTCCGATCGGACGGTTGTTGTGTCCGGTGGGCAACTGCCCGATAGTTGATATTCGGACTGTTGTAGGTACCTATATGTTCAAATCGCACGGTAAACTGTGATACCGCGATGCAGGATTTCGTAGTAGTAGTTCGCTGCTTGTTGGATAGATGGCGATACCTTTCGTTTTGTTGCAATGTAGATTTTGCTACGATGGTTTTTCTTGTATCGGCATTGATGCCGCTACATGGAATTAACTTATTTAGTTCATGTGAGGACCTCGTGGCTAAACAACAGATCTTCGAGATTAAGCAGCGCTTGCTGCAGTCAGCCCGTGGATGGGTTACCCTCATACCGTTTTAAGACTCCTTCGTGTCTCGGAATGCAAGTACCTAAGTCTGTTGGTCCATCTTTAGACCTTTGACAGTTCTATGTAATCTATGTAAAATAGACCATAGGTACATAAATTAAAAAAAATAAATAAAGCGCTTTCATTTCTTTTCTAAATTGCAGATTTAAACTGACAGTTTGACATTTCGCCCGAAAAAGGAAGTTGAGTCACTCCTGTCTGTCACTTGTCATGAACTGTCCTAACTCAAAGACATAAGTTTGCCTTTTCGTTGTCATATCAGAAGTGACGTCACTAAACGCTGATTGTTATTTTTAAATACGTTTCGTCTCACGTAAACAAAAATAAAAACGTTGCAATGGCGTTTGTTTTATACTTTTTCATCATTTTGTTACCAACATTTTCATAAATGCTATATTTGCATCTTCCCTATTGGGATGATCGGTTGGTCAGTATCGTAACCAAATAGGTACAGGGTTTTTAACCTGCCCTGTTCAAATAGGTACACATTGATCAAATAACCAGTGTCACTCTCACAGTAAATACGAATCTAACGACACCTCTCAAGCTAAAATCCATCGAGCCGTTTAGGCTCTAGAGCGTGCCAAAGAAATATACATACACACGAAAAACATAATCTTCATTCTTTCGCAGTCGGGTAAAAATTATACTACGGCGGGATAGAGAATTTTAAAAGCGTGGTATCTACGTAAATTTTAGTTTACGTTACAAAAGAAAAAAAAACGGGTCAAATATTTTTTGATAATCAAACTGACGGACTAACTATATTTTTCAGAGGGCAAGCCTATTCTTTCACTAGCAGTGAGCTACTCTATTACTGAGTACCACGCTTTTATCTAAAACCGGTCAAGTGCAAGTTGGACAGACTGACTGACAGACAGACAACCGAGTGATCTAAGTATATAGGTTCCGTTTTTCCCTACAGATGTTTGGAACTCTAAAAATGCACGGTTACCGTAGGATAGGATAGAAGAGTGAAGCCGCTAAAAAGCTTAGGTACAACCCTAATCTCTTCAAAGTTAGAGTGAACAGGCTCCTTCTGGGTAAGCTCGCTCCATCGTAGACTTTGTCTCTGTCATCTCAGACATAGACTAGAGTCAAAGAGCAAACTCAACATAGGTACATAAAAAAAGGCCAAGTGCGAGTCGGACTCGCACACGAAGGATTCCGTACCATAAACGTTAATTGTTATTATAGCGGCAATAGAAATAGACAATCTGTGAAAATTTCAACTGTCTACCTATGTCTGTTCTTGAGATACAGCCTGCTGACAGACAGACGGACAGCGGATGCTCAGTAATAGAGTTCCGTTGGTTATAATTTGGGTACGGAACCCTAAAAACAGACGGTTCCTAAAGGATAGGTTAGAAGAGCAAAGCCACTAGAAAACCAGTCATGCATCAATACCTAGTTGTCTGAAAGTTTCCGATAAAACTATTTCCCTCAAGACCATTACCCTTGTCTTTTGAATATTTCAACAGCTAACCTATGTGCAATTAGAAAATAGCTATTGTAGCTATTTGGAAACAATACGAAGCTTGCTAAAGTTCTTGTAAACTATTGTCTACGATATCTAGCTATAGTAGGCGCCAGGTAAACTTGCAAGAAAGTACATTGACCTTTCCCTTTTACCTCTTTACCTAACGATACCCGAACAGTAAATTATGAACCGTCTTTCATTACCTACTAGAGAACGTAAAAAATCATGATAGAAGTCGATTCAGGACAGCCTAATGAAAATAATAATAATGTCTTTATTTCTGTTTTTTAAATTAAGAAGCCAATAAACGTATGTGGGTCAATGACCGTTATTGCACATTTATCTGGCGCCTACCATAGCCTTATGGTGGGTTCATACAGACCTCTATAGAATATTGTGTGTGCAACAAAGCAATGCAGACAAAATAATGTCAGTCTGACAAAGTGAAATATTCAGAGTTCAAAGCCTGTACAAACTAAAGCATGTAGGTACCTACCTATCGTGTGGGTCCCCATTATTTAAGAATTTTACTGACAAAACGTAAGTTCAGGATTCCTACTCCTGCAGTTAAATCCGCTTATGCACAGAGACTCCCGCTTTATCTACATCGGTATATAATATAGATAATAACATGATCAAGAAGTGCAATATAATAAATCTCACTAGGACACAAATCAAAGATAGACTGACTTCCTGGCTGCTAACGACGAAGCTGAAATGGTAGTTAAAGTAGTAAAATGAAAAGCTAGAGACTCTGCCACTCACACTCACTAACATACACACTCTTCACATTCTCTCATCCACATACTCGCCTCACTACACTCACAAATAGCGTTTTATTCAAGTTATTTTTTTTTTTTTTATTAATTGTATCTATAATTTCGAGTTGTAATGTCTCAATATTTAGTATTTTATTTTTGATTATAATATAATATCTGGTTTTTTTTTTATTTTTGATTATCGAATTTCGATTATTTTATTCTGACAATTTTTTATTATTATTTTTTTCATTATTGTGTTTTGATTATTTAAATTTTTGTTTTTGTTGTTGTACGTTGATTATTTTAGTTTGATTATTTTATGTTATGCTTTTAAAAAAAAATTTGCACATTATTTTAAATACTTAGCAATATTTATTTACAGTACCGAACATGTTTTGATGGTAAATATCCTCGATATTGGTACCTACCCAAGATACAGGCTTGCCTAGTTTGGGGCCAATGTAAAAACAATGTAATGTTTTTTGGTAAATAAACGTTTCTATTCTATTATATTCTATTATTCAGCCTGTTTTAGCTAATATCTACGAATCAGTATTAATGAACGTCTAAATATTGTTCTAATGTTGAACTAGGATTTTCAACTCTCGACGCTGAGCATAGTGTTGAAAATCCAAGAGTATGCTTTCCTTCAGGTATTCACTCAGAGTGACAATTCTACTAATTTATAAGCAACGGTCGCATTGCATGTCAGTCGCAATCTGTGAAAAATGTAAGGAAATTGAGGCTTTTTTGACAGATTGCACAAATATTAATAGACTTGGCATTCGGGTGATCGATTTGTGTTAGTGAAAACTAGCCCTTAAAGGAAGACAATAAAACATATCTTTGATAAAGGTACCTGCGTAGTGACCGATGTGTCGAAGGAACTTATAACTCTTTTTGTAAGGGTTCCGTACCCAAAGGGTAACCAAAGGAACCCTATTACTAAGACTCCGCTGTCCTTCCGTCCGTCCGTCCGTCTGTCTGTCAGCGGGCTGTATCTCAAGAACCGTAATATAGACAGATCAAATTTTTACAGTTTATGACTGTATTTCTATTGCCGCTATAACAACAAATGACAAAAAATAGGGTTTATGCTACAAAACCCTTCATGTGCGAGTCTGACTCGCACTTGGCCGGTTTTTTTTCCTTTAATTAACAGCCTTGACAATCCATAACCAAAAAAAAACATAAACATCTCCTAATTCCCAGGAATCTATTCTCTGAACAATCACCAATTAACCTTGGGCTCTCCCATTCTTCCACCAACCCTTTAACTAAACAGTTTGCAGCTACCAAAGGGAGGGTGGGAAGGTCTTTTAAAACTGGTTGCGGATGGTGTATTGAAATCTTTGAGTCTCGCGGCATCTTCTAATTAAGATGTGAGGACATAAAGTAGAAAAAGGTAGAAAAAAAACAATATTATTACCATGACAACACTTTTATGGTCAAGCTATGGCCCATGGGGTCGTGTGGTGTTTATTGATAGTGTTTATTTTTTTATTGTAGGTAATCATGGGCTGATTTTTGAGTGTGTCTTGATAATTTTTCGGTAAATGTTTTTTGGTTGTGCAGAGTTCTTGATATACGTGTGAACAAGCGTTCGACAAGCAATTCGTACGAACCGTCCATATCGTACGAATTGCTTTTTGAAAACTCCTAAGCTACGGGAAAATGCTAGGTATGAACGTCTGGCTATAGAAAATATGCGGTACAGAGAGTAAAGCCCTGCAAACCTGCACTAAAAAGGAAGGATCCTCCGATCGGACGGTTGTTGTGTCCGGTGGGCAACTGCCCGATAGTTGATATTCGGACTGTTGTAGGTACCTATATGTTCAAATCGCACGGTAAACTGTGATACCGCGATGCAGGATTTCGTAGTAGTAGTTCGCTGCTTGTTGGATAGATGGCGATACCTTTCGTTTTGTTGCAATGTAGATTTTGCTACGATGGTTTTTCTTGTATCGGCATTGATGCCGCTACATGGAATTAACTTATTTAGTTCATGTGAGGACCTCGTGGCTAAACAACAGATCTTCGAGATTAAGCAGCGCTTGCTGCAGTCAGCCCGTGGATGGGTTACCCTCATACCGTTTTAAGACTCCTTCGTGTCTCGGAATGCAAGTACCTAAGTCTGTTGGTCCATCTTTAGACCTTTGACAGTTCTATGTAATCTATGTAAAATAGACCATAGGTACATAAATTAAAAAAAATAAATAAAGCGCTTTCATTTCTTTTCTAAATTGCAGATTTAAACTGACAGTTTGACATTTCGCCCGAAAAAGGAAGTTGAGTCACTCCTGTCTGTCACTTGTCATGAACTGTCCTAACTCAAAGACATAAGTTTGCCTTTTCGTTGTCATATCAGAAGTGACGTCACTAAACGCTGATTGTTATTTTTAAATACGTTTCGTCTCACGTAAACAAAAATAAAAACGTTGCAATGGCGTTTGTTTTATACTTTTTCATCATTTTGTTACCAACATTTTCATAAATGCTATATTTGCATCTTCCCTATTGGGATGATCGGTTGGTCAGTATCGTAACCAAATAGGTACAGGGTTTTTAACCTGCCCTGTTCAAATAGGTACACATTGATCAAATAATTATGTTATCGCAAACTATTGCCATATTTGTAGTGCCCCATCGCATGGGATGGGATCGCTTCCGTTTGGTATCGCGCCTCGGGCTGTTACCACTTCCGCTACGGATCTGTGTGTTTTGTCTGTTTGTTTATTATAAATAGATAGACATATATATACCTATTTATGTTTGTGTGAGTTTTCGTGTCCCGCATAAACTGTAGGTATGTAACCTATCTATTTGATTTTCTATTCGATCGCTTTTAGCGATAAGGCCGCCCATTGTGTACCGTATGTAATGTTTTCTTCATCTATTTTTTTTTTCTGTAACTTATATGGTGTGCATAATAGTGGTCTCATTATCTGCCTAGCCTTTTCCCAACTATATTGGGGTCGGCTTCCAGTCAAACCGGATTCAGCTGAATACCAGTATTTTACGAGGAGCGGCTGCCTACCAGACCTCCACAACCCATTAACTGGGTAACACGGTACCTACTTCATGGCAAGACTGGAGTCAGATTTACTGGCTTCTGAGCATCCGTAACGACCGCCAAAGATCTACAAATGACAGCCGGGACCAACGGCTTAACGTGCTTTCCGAAGCACGGAGGAAACTCGGTATGTTAAGATGGTCACCCATCCACAGACCAACCTTGGCAAGTGTTGCTTAACCTTGAAGATCGACCTGTGCGGCTGTTATTATCTAGCCACGAGCTCCTCCCTCATAATAAAGAGTATTCTATTCTATTTTATTCTATTCCAGTAGGTACGTATAGTACCTACCTACGTATCGCTTTAAGCGATAAGGCCGCCCATTGTGACACCCTATGTAATGTTTTCTTCATCTATTTTTTTTTCTGTATCTTATATGGTGTGCATAATAATGAGTATTCTATTCCAGTACCTTGGTAGATATTAGTTGTGTTGACTGTTTAATTTAATCTGGGATCTTAAATACGAGTAAAAAAGAAAAGTTTCCTCATTTTGATCCCTTTTGATGAACCGTGAATCCAATTAGTAGGGCATCTACGTATCTACCTACTTCTAGCAGAATAAGTGTACAGAAATTATAGTTCTATGCTTGGGTTCTAACTCTTTCATAAATATCTAGTTCAATATGATACCCATGAGTCGGATGGACCAGATAAAATTGGCACTGGGTGGACCTCTCAATGTTCCAGAAAGGCAGCGACGCGCGACGAATGGCGAAGGATTGCGAAGCGAGGCACTACCCCTGGAGATACGACCACGATCACTCTGTCAAGAGTGTAACGCAAGAGAAGAAGAGGATACCCGTACAAAAACGAAACTGTAGTAAAATTATCAAACTGTAATAAAATTGAATCATTGAACGCAGGAATTCAGGAAAATTCTTTCAAGGAATGTATTTTTTTAAAGTTCCACCTATCTAGGTGGTTTTTGTTAAATAGTTCACTCATTCTGCAATAGATGGCGTTACCTATTTCAATGATCTTATAAATAAGTATAATAGGCACCCATCTAAATATACCTAATACATGTATCTACCAGTTTATTTTTTTTATGTTTGTCAAGGTTTAGATATAAATTAAAAGTGCTACACTTAGGTTTACCTAATATGTCGAATTACATCGAATTTGTTACCTATAACCTACACCAAAGAATATGCATGAAAGATCTAACTACTTTTACTAATAAAATACCAATATTCTAAAAGGTATGTCGATTAAAATCAAAATTAAATACCAAATCTATACCTGAACTAATATTATACCTACTAGGTACAAAGTATAAGTTAACCCTCAAAAGCGCACGGTCAAATAAAAGCCCAGCTTCTACGCTTCGTAGGCCTAGTCGCTACGCAGCGCTACGACAAAAAACCCGAACGTAAGCGAACCACGTGACATAGGCGTTCACGATCTTACCCGATGTCACCACGATGTCATTGGGTGCGCGCGACGTTTCCCATTGGTCGACAGTGTCGCGAAGGCCGCGCGACATCGCCTATTGGTCGCATTTGTCACAGCGTAGGAGGAGCTTATGTGTTCCAATTTTAAAATAAATAGTAGACCACGTGCTTTTAGTTTGTTTTTGTTTTCTTTGACTTGAGATTCGGAGTAAGTAACTGCGGAGTTACGTTTGAGACTTCATATTTTCACTACTGTTATCAATCAAAGTAGGTCGTGGTCTATAGTTCTTATTAAAACGACTTTCTATGCGTAAACTTTAGGTCACTCTTACATTACTACAAAATATTAGGTACCTATCTATGAGTTCAGATTTTTTTAACTTGAACCTTATTTTTGACTAACAATAGAAACGCCTATCTATACGCTGGCAGATACAGATAGGTTAGTAGGTAGTAAACACGCCAATATCCTTTCTCGCTTTTTTACCCAGCTAAACTAAATTTTCAGTTCGCTTGCTACTACCTTAAGTATTTGTACCTACTATACCCAGTTGCTTATCATAATATCCTTAACTTCCTACCTACCTATATCAAGAAAGGAATATCTATGTTTCTAAGTCATTTAAGTTCTTGATTATGGCATCTTAACGAAATCTCCCACACTTTGCTAATTTGCCATACTCTAGGTACCTAATCTAACCCTAAAATACTCATGACCACTAAAAAAAAATCGTCCTGCGTACAAAGTGGCATTTTTCTGAACACGGCCAGGCGAGGGGGGGGTGTCTCCGCGGGGTACGGGCGGGAGTGCCGTATTGATCGCGCGCCCTCCCGACACCCCAAGTGCCGCCAAAAATTTGTTGGCAGACCAGCGCACGTAGGAATTAGAGGTTTTTCTAATGGGCTGATTGTCTCTTAGAAAACTGCACGGAGAGATAGTAGGTACCTAGTAGTATTTTGAAAGTTGATTAAAAAAAAAATTGTAGGTATGTTAACAAACAGACTACGGTACTGTGACATTTTTGAATAGATAGGTTAGGAGGACTGTCGAGCTCTTAAAAATTATTGGAATAGTTAGGTAGGTACACTGCGTGATATTTTGATACGGTAGGTAGGTAGGTACATATAAAAAGCCTTTTTCAAAATTTTTTACAGTCGAGATTGCTGTTAGAATGGCACTTTGAGCGGCTAAGGAGTTTCATCTAAAGCACCTAAGACTTATGGTTCGATGTTCATCGAAGCCATTTTTAAGCAAGACTAGCTTCTGCCAGCAGTTTCGCCCGCGTTTATGTACAATATTTCCTATCCCTTGGGTAGCAGGTGCGAATGGCTTATGAGCTATTCCAGGCAATAATTTATGTTTGCGTCAAATATCACTCAGATCTATTCAGCCGTTCTGGCGTTATTCAGTAACAAAAATCCATCCAAACTTTCGCACGTAAAATAGTAAAAAGATTTAAGTAGGTATATTACATTGAAATTAATTCAGATAGGTAGTAAGGTTCACAATTTTGTTAGTAGATATATTTTGCTGTTAGTAACAATGGTGCTTAAATAAGTAGTTTATTTTCATCAATTATTTAGTTAAGATGACCTATGTAGGTACCACCCAGTGTATCTGAAGGTAACAATCCGGTCTGGCAGATATCATTTTCAAGATGCTGTTGTCACTACCATGCATGCGCTGTGTTAGGAGGCCGCTTTTTTTCGCATGATGCTATAAAAATATGTATGTAAATTAAACTCGAACGGTTTAATTTACCTTACATAATTCAGCAAATAGCTGTTTCCCTTTTATTTCTCTCTGGTCTATCTTCCAACTTCCAATAGCATTATTAAGTTCCCATTAGTGGGATTAGTTGCACTTCACAATGGCTACTGTATCAATTTAAACTTAGCTATTGCGAATTTCATGTCAATGCTGGAGCTAATTAGGTTGGAACCTAAGTAGATTTGATTGCCTTCATAAAGGACAAATATTTTTTCTTGAAATTTTAACTTTAGTAGGGTTTGTTAAGGTTGGATTTTGAAAAAGCGAGGATTGTTGGTGTGTGAACCGGGATGCCTATCACACCGTGGTGGAACTTTTTATGGTTTTTTCAAGTTTTGCCCAAATGCATTTTATTGAAGAAAGAGTTAAAGCAAGTTTAGATCAATCAGAAGATATGAATTTGACCTTCATATCAAAGATTTTATTGTTTTGTTTTGCAAATTACTATTGTAGATATTTCATTTACCTATCTGAAATAAATTAATTGAATTGAAAAAATGGAAAAGTGAAAAAATTGGTAGTTATTTATGTGTATAATTGAAACTAAGTGTCTACTAAGCCTGATAGACATTTAGCTGGGCAGCCTATTTAGTTGTCAGTTCAAAGCAATTTCTTAATAAATGCGAGTAAGTATAGCACCACAAAATGGACCACACAAGAATTTATTCTTCCATCACTTCATGCATTGGTGAAACTCGTATAAAATCCATTCGGCAGTTTTTAGTTTATTGCGGGGCAGAAAGACGCTGCGGAGGGTCTTTTCAGAGTTCCGTACCCAAAGGGTAATCAACGGAACCCTGTTACTAAGCCTCCGCTGTCCGTCCGTCTGTGTGTCTGCCAGTAGTCTGTATCTCAAAACCCGTCATAATTAGGCAGTTGAAATTTTCAGTGTGTTTCTATTGCCGCATTAATAACAAATAATAAAAATTAAGTAGGTAGTGATGTTAGTGGCAATATCACTAATAGGTACTCAAGTATTATGTAGCTCATCAATCCACGGTGTAACATTCAGCCAACGTGCAAACTGGACGATAAAACGTTTCATTAAAGGCGATTGGTTCTCGTCTAGGTGGACGGTGGCGACCCGCGGCCGACTGTGGAACTAACCGCATTGGACATCCGTCGCCGAGCATTCATTTAATTACTTTTTAAAGGTATATCATAATGTATTGCCGTTTCGTACTGGTTCTGTTGCACTTTTTATTGTTCTCTGCGAATGAGAAACGATTAAATCGAGTTTGTCATATAAAATGTTTTAGGTTGATGTTTTGTCGGTACCTACTATAAGTGGAAGTATGATACACCTAATCAGAAAAGTACTAATTTCTGTTAGCGTGTCGATGGTATAAACTGTATTTTATTTTTGGCCCCGTATTCAGCAACAGCCACTCCATTCGCAGGCGCCGCCATGAGCTCCTCATACTCGTATGTAGGTACAGGTGACAGGCGCAAGACGAAAGATGGATACAGACGATACATCATACAGTGCATTCTATGTGTGCTTTTGGTTTAGAATTAAGTGACACCTCGGTATTAAAATTTCGTTAAATAAAATTTACATAAAAAAAAAAGTTCTGTGTTCATTTTATCGGAAAGTGACGTCACAAGTGATCTTTGATGCGTTTGATTTTAATCAATGTTTTATTGATTTGATAAAGCAAAGAATACGTGTCCAATTTCTTTTTGAAATATCTGACGGACATATTAGATTTTTTAATACCATAGTCTTCATCAGTCTCATCATTCAGAGGGTTAAGTTTTGTCCCGATCAGTTTGAAGATCTCATTTTATGGATGTAACGGATAAAAATCTAATTAAATTTTAAGTTGAAAAATAACAAAATTACCTACGAGATAACTTTTTTCTTAGAAGTTAGGTGTTAAATATTTTATTGCTAGCTTCTGTAAGTTCCATTAATGTTGTAAAAGTAATTAAAAGTTGCGAGATCCTTATACTTATTTTTTTTTTTTTTTCTATAAAGGCCCTTTGGCTGATTGCTTTTCCTTTTTTTGTACTGTCCTTGAACGTAGGTATATGATATCTTAAACTAATTTATACAGAATTTTTTTTTCGTGTCCTTCGTGTTAAAGTCGGACTCGCACACGTAGGGTTCCGTACCTTAAACCTATTGTTATAGCGGCAAAAAAAATACACAATCTGTGAAAATTTCAACTGTCTACCGATTACGGTTCTTGAGATACAGCCCGCTGACAGACAGACGGACGGGATACGGACGTAACTATGGACGGACAGCGGAGGCTTAGTAATAGGGTTTCGTTGGTAACCCTTTTGGTACGGAAACCTAAAAAAGACGTGCATATGAACGTGAAAGTTTTGATGTTCGGGTGTCAGTAAAGCAATCACGCCTCAAAAGATGAAAGGATTTGGATGAAAATACGGGTAGACCATGACTTGGATAATAGCATTACTTTAATCCCGGTAGTACCTAACTACCTAGGTATCTACGCTCCTAAGTAAGTTTAAGTATTTTACTAAAAAAATCTAATTAGTTTTGTTAGATTTAAAAAAAATATCGAATACGTATTTTTTCTTTTTTCATGTAAAAAAAAAATAAAGAGGTAGGTAAGCCGAGTTGAAGACACGCGTGACGTCATCTGGCTTGGTAAAAATGTACCTAATTTACCAAGCCAGATGACGTCACGCGTGTCTTCAACTCGCTTTATCAAATTATGTAGCTCGCTGTATTATCGAAAAAAGAAAAAATACATGTCCGATATTTTTGAAAATTCAGACGGACTGATTAGATTTTTTTAGTAAAATACCCCATTCCTTTAACCATATTTGTGAATACCTAAAAGTTTTAGATTTTTTCCTTTGCGAAAATATCCGACGCTAGTAGATATTATATTATCTGTGCCGACAGTTACATGTGCGAAACCGCTGGCACAAGCAAATGTCCTGTACTGTACTTTATGCACTATTACAATGACCACAAAATCTCACATTTAACCGTATAGTTCGGCAGTACCTAGGTCCAATTGGATCTTGACTGGCGAACCTCCGCCGGTTCCGTATTAGTGCCAATTGGACCTCAGAGTTACGTCATACGACAATCTTATTATTAACGCTGTTATTCATCAAGCTATTTAAAAATCATATGTTTGACTGTTAATTAAAAAGATCATATTATGATAGCGCCAATAATTCTTTCGTATTTAACCCGTAGGTAGTATTAAGAATTTTCATAAATAAAATCCAAGTGTGTAAATTTGATAATCGCCATCCACCATTAACCATATTGTTTATTTTTTTTATTTTTAGGATGTACCAAAACAAAACAAAAATTGTCGATTGACATAATGTCAATCGACATTTTTTTAAAGTCGATCTACTCGATTAATTTAAATGAGAGATTATCGTAATTCGATTCAATTTTTTTTAAAGTAATTTTAAGGTATGAAATACTTCAAGCAATAATGATTATTACTATTTTAAAAACCCGTCAAAGTCGGTCCCAACGTTTCGGAGACTATCCGCAAGAAACAGACAGGTTAAATTATTTTTTTTTGTATTGTGTAGGTATCGTATAGGTATACTTTCATAAGCATTTAGTATAAAAAAAAACTTTTAATGTTATCTATCATCATCGTATCAGCCAATTGCCGTCCAAAGCTGAACGTAAGCCTCCCCTAAAGAAAAGAGCGCCAACCATTCCGATCTAGAGCAGTTTCATCCGCTTCCAGCTACCTTTTTCAAACTAATCTGTAGCTTATTGAATTTGAATAGGTAGGTACTTACCATTATTAAAAAAATAAACTCGATCCAGTATCCAACCATACCAAATTAAAGAATAGACATATTTTTAAGAATGCCAAATTAATAAATATTTTCGAATCACGAGCGTATTCTGTTCCGAATTTAAAATTTTAATAATACAGACAATTCGCGAAAACCAGGCGGGTTCGTTGAATTTGTTGAGTTGGTTTTATCCCTTGATGTCCAAAAAACTATTTAAATTGCTTAAGTTAAGAAAGCACACATGTTTGAAAAATTATAATATTTGGAATCATAATTATCATATTAGTAATAGTATCTACATGTGAGTGTGTGATGTTTGTGTAAAATAGAAATGTAAACAAATACATTTTGCGCGAAACTTCGAATTCAATATCAAAAACCTTTATTACCACTACTTATTCATTTAAAACATAAATGATTTTTTCAAATAATCAAATGATGAACAAAGTACTACCCCAATGGTGGTTTTAGTGTTCAAAACCCACCATTTTCATGACTCTTAAAATTGCAACGTAACTATTTTTTGTCATCATATTTTTAATTAAATCATGTATGAAAAATTAAAAACTCTTTTGCATCTTTTCAGTCAGCGAGAAGGTTGTTTACTTATATATTTTCAGTGAATCTAAGTTGAATACCTTTTGGAAAGGTATTGTAATTCGTGTGCAAGACACATTTCTGAGTAGACCGACGTGATTCGAAAAGCCATAACATGTAATTTAAGATATTAATTGTCACATTTATCGTATAAAATAGCTATGGAAACAATTTTTTTATAATAATTTGATTGCCGAAAGTTGATATAAAATTGATTACTGAATTTCATGGCGTGATACGCAACACTCCGTCGACTCAGCTGGTGTGTCATATGTCAAAATTTTGTCGTGCAGAGTGGCCCTACAAAATAGCCCCTAAAGACATGAATCCTATCACCCAGCAAGACATATGCAACAGAATCAAACAATGGGTTATTAACAGGGGCAGATGCGCTCGCCACCTGAACGGAACACTCGCGATCACTAAATCATATTGTTTGGTAACGACACGATAAAACACCCAGCGGTACCTACTGGCTGGATGCGATGTGACCTGTGTGTAAAAAAGTATACAAAAAAGGAAAATAGAATGGCATCCTGTCAAGAATCATTAATGTTGCCAAGATTACGCTAGTCAGTATTCGACTACGTAGCGTCGAAAAAAATGGAATTTATAATACTTACAGTTAAAACCGTATAAAAGCTTATTTTGATGATAAAACACAATCAAAATTTATAAAAAAACGGAATACTCGATATAATTTGTCAAACAGGCTGTTTTCAAGCTGCAATATAACTTACCTACTTTTTCGAAATTATAATTGGACGAAAACATGGCAAGATTTTTAAAATAGGCAAATAGAAAACAGGTTCTTCAATTTTGTTGCACAATAAACTAATCCGATTCCCGTTAACTTTTACTGAAGTATTGCTACTGAACCTGTAATTGCAAAAGATCTCACGATCTGTCAATTGACTTCGGACTATTGTCCTCTTTCGTATTAGAAATGTAAGTGCCATTGATTACACTGAAAACAAATAAGTAGGTAACAGGAATGGGACACGACTGAAGTTACAAATACTCGTATAAAATGCAAATGAGATTGCATTGCTTGAAGCGGAGGCTTTAAGCGAACAATTACCACAATCTATTCAGTTTAAATAGCCATTTACAAATCCATTATCAAAAGAAGACACCTAAATAGATTTTACCAATTTATAGTAAATGAATAAAAAAAAAACAAAGAAAAATCTTTCACAATCAAATCTCCCGGAAACTCAAAAACTAACGCAAAAAAAATATTCATAAAATCATTATCTATGAACTATTAATCCTTTTTGCTCCAATATCATTAACCTATTCATTTCAATGAGCGATGACGTGAATGATACATCCCCTAGCGACACAAAAGAGGTCCGTTAGACGCATTAATATTACACCAAACAACACTATTCTATTTCCATGTTTTTTGTACGCTGACAACACCGAAAATTTCGAATGTCACGCCTCGTTCATCGACAGCGCGGGAAAATAAACGAAAGCAGTTCTTTTTTTAAAACGGGCGCCAGAAAAAAGTTTATTTAAGTTTAGAACATGTTTGGATTGAATATGCTGTTATATCTTTGCCTGAATCTTTGTCTGTTTATTTGTAGAAGTTAGTTCTAATTAGTTCAGACTATTCGAAGCTTTAATTTATGGTTGATTCCGTATTCCAATGAACGCCTACTAAAGTTTTTATTAAACACAAAGACGTACCTAACTATTATGTTTGTGTACCTCTACTACAATAAAATCACTATGTTCATCAAATGCCCCAGATTTGAGACTTAGCTAAAAAAATACGCTTGCATGACAGACAAAACCGGGTTCGTCAGTAGTTCAATCTCACGATGAGTAGCTATCGCCATACGGCTTGGTTTTTTCATCATCCTTAGAGCACCGGACATAATCGAGTTTTTGACAAACAATACGCGGTGAAATTGGTTCCTTTATTGGTATCCTTTTAAACAGACTGAATTGTGTACCTACCTATGTGTTGTTTAGATTGGTTATGCCCGATTGTGGATGCACAAAAGTGTGTTAAAGATACTTGGAGGATTTTGTATTAAGGAGCTGTTTGTTTGAAGTTTACCTAAAGCTAGAAGGGATATTTTGCAAGAGTATCTTGTAGAGGTTTCAGGCCCGTTGCAGACCAGGTACCTCGTCTCTAGTCAGCTTTAGTAATTTTTAATTCCGTCAAGCGTTTGGCGAAGTGCGATAAGTTTCAGCATGTATACCTGATGCAACGAAAATATGGTCACATTGATTGCTTCTATGGATATTGGCATAGTAAATTTTTAAGCAGGTACTTATGTTTAGAAGAAGTAAAAAGGACAAGATCATCTAAAGACTTTTGCCAAGTTACGTGCTAGCGACAGTATTCTATAAAGAACTTGCTCGACTATGACTAGGTAAGTTAGCCTAGCCCTTGGTCTGAAACCGGGGCCTCTTAAGACTCGTCCGAACTTTCCAACTAAAAAAATATTCCGGAAACTGATTCACATAAAGCGCCGACTGAACAAAAGCAGACTCCTCCAATCAACAATCACAGAACATAAGTGTCCCGTTCCCATGGATGCAACCGCCACGGGCCGAACCGAGGTTGTAATTACACCGATCACATTCACCTATGTAAATGCACTGGTATAGTGGAGTGTGTGTGCCGTCATAAATCATATTGCGGTCATCTGCCGCCCGCGGCGACACTAGCCAGTGACCAGAGGACACTGAGCTGAGGTGTGCTGGCCAGATTTGTTTACTAGTAGATTGAATCAGTTTAGCAAGTAACCATATTTTTCACTGTTTAAACATTGCGACTTTTTGCCACTTTCCCAGTTTCTTAAGAAATTAGATCTCAAAAAAGAAATCAGCTGTTACCCTATTATAGTAGTTTGTCGAGTTATGCGAACAAAACAGTTTTTTTTTAAATAAAAGATCACATATCTATATATCTCATTTTGGTAAGGGTGTGAATGAATGAATGAATGATCCAAGATACTTTTTGGTTCACATATGAAAAAATAGTGCAACAGTGAGTTGTGATGAATTATCTAATAGGCCAATAATAAAACAGAATCTACCCCTCTAAATTGAAACATTGCATTGCTATCATACCTATTATCAAAACTACCAAATGTTTAAACACTCAGTAGTGAGAGTAGGTTCCTAAATTCACATAAGTAGGTACATATTCAATATTTGACAAAATTGGTTCGCAAACTGATTGGTGACGGTTTCTTACAGTTTACGAAGAAAATAAATACAAAGATGGCGTACCACCTACCTGAATATACATTGCCTTTAATTATTCACGAAAAAACATAAAACAATCTACATCGTAAAGCTCTATCTATACTGGACGACTTTCAAATGTGTATCAACGCATTATGCGTTCGTTTTTTGAATCAGCGGGCGCCTGACAGATGCAAGTAATACCATGTGCACCATTTGATATTGAATTATTGTTCTGGCAACATTTTGATAATATGGGGTCGATGTATTGAAGTGGGGATTAGTAGGCAGGCAAATGGGGATTACCTATAGATAACGTATTAGTAAGCTACTGAAATATGGCTCTAAAGGTACTATTTATGTTCAGTTCAAAGAGTTTATAAGTCCAACCCATAGACAGTATTATAATATGGATCTACACAGAAGATTTTTCAAAAAAGAAAATAAATTTCAAAAGAAATGAAAATGTGCAAAGATTTCTAGATTTCTACATAATATTATCTTTATGAGAAAAGACGTGAGTTTGTAAATCCAAAAATTTGTGAGGGCTGTTAGAAAATAAAATATTATGAAGTCTTGAAACCGATTCACTCCTAAAACCATATAGGTATGAATCAGTGCAGATAATAAAGGAACTAAAATGCGCCATTTCGGTCATCAACCTTTCGAATCCAGCTTTCTTCCTACCCACAAGCTATACACAGAGCTCATTCCAAAAACAAATTTCAATTCCTAAAGCAGTAATCTTCCGCAAATTAAAATCACATGTAGCTACAAAGATTTACCGATAACCGTTCCGCGAAGCCGTCGTTACGTCACGTCCGTGTCCGCCCGATGACAGTTGCGCGAATGGATGCCGTTTGAACATCGAACGTTGATTGAAAATCGCAATATGGCCGACGTTCGACCGTTGGAATTTAAATGATACCAATTTTGGATACGGACCTTTTATTATATTCGGGGTTGAAAATTTTAGTTAGCTGATTTGGATAGGCTGCAATTCCTTATTCTTAGATCGTTACCAAGAATATTAAAATAACTAAAAAAAATACAATCATGAGTGAGATAGCTGATTGAACAAACTTTTGCTTAAAGAAAGATTTTCAGCAATTGAGACTATTTATTTATTTGACAAAAAATGCCTGTTTTAGTATACACCTACTTACTAACAGTTACAGTAACATCAAAGTGTACGTAGGTATGGTAAAGCAAGCCAACAACATAACATTCATCATCTGCCTAGCCTTTATTCCCGGCCATATTAGGGTCGACTTTGAGTCAAACCAGATTCAGCTGAATACCAGTATTTATGTGTAAAGACTGCCTATCTGACCTCCAAAACCCACGGGTAGCACGGTACGGTAAGATTTTCCAAGAATTACTGGTAGGCCACAAGCCCTTCCATCTGCCAAGCCTTATCACAACTTGGGGTCGGCTTCCAGTTAAACCGGATTCAACTGAATATCTTATTGTCCGTGTAGCGGCTTCCTACCAGACCCGCACAACCCATTAACTAGGTAACAAGGTAGGTACTCCTTAGCAAGACTGGATTAAGATTTTCTGGCTTCTGACAATCCATAACGACGTCTAAAGATCGGAAATGACATCTAAGACCAACGATTTATCGTACTTTCCGAGGCACGGAGGAATCTCGGTACCTATGTTAAGATGGGACACCTATCCACAGACCGATCTCGACAAGCGTTGCTTAACGCTGAAGATCGACCCATGCGGCTATTATACTTTAGCTGGCTCATTCATTCGCGGCAAGCCCTTAATAATATAAAAAGCCCCAAACTACAAATGAAAAGTACCTACAAGCATGGAAGCTAAGAAAGGACGGGCAGACACGTGTATCCAAGGCAATCCATAATCAAAAGTTTTTCATTAAGCAACGATGTCATGTCAGTTGTTCCGAACTCAACGATCAGATAACTAACCCTGAACAGACCCTGATAATTGAATTCAATAACTGACTAATTTATTACGTCCTCGTGAACGATAGCATCTTTCATTTTAGACAATTTCTAAATACCCCCACCCAAAGAAAAAGAGACCTAGCCGTGGAGGTATTGGAGTTGGTTTCAGGTTAGCCATGTTTTGTGGTTATGATGTATTGAAGTGTTCTTCAAAAGGGTTTGTATGAAGGTTTGTTAGTTAGGTTTTGACAATGGGATCGTGATGGACGATTTTAATGACGTCTCGGGTAGCTACTACTGAATCCTTTTCCGATTTTTCCCAACTTATAATTATTGAAGATTTGGTTTTAGAAATAGAACAAAAGCTGTTTTTTTATTTGAGCTGGGTTTGCTCTTGACTCAAGTCTAGATCAGAGATGACAGAGACAAAGTCTACTGTTTATGAAATCATTTCAATAGTAACGACTTATTTTACCCCGAACAAGAGACAGAGCGTTTTTACGTTCCGTACCAAAAGGTAACCGACGGAACGGAGGGAGACCAAAATATGGATCACTCAGATTGCCATTTCCACAACTTTCAACATTTATTTGCTTCTTAACCAGTACGTTTACTGTTGCGATTTTTAGGGTTCCGTACCCAAAGTGTAACAAACGGAACCCTATTACTAAGCCATCGCTGTTCGTCCGTCCGTCAGCCTGTCTGTCAGCGGGGTATATCTCAAGAACCGTAATAGGTAGACAGTTGAAATTTTCACAGATTGTGTATTTCTATTGCCGCTATAACAACAAATAATAAAAATAAACGTTTATGGTACGGAACCCCTCGTATCCGAGTCCGACTTGTACTTGGCCGGTTTTTTGGATTGTTTCTATTTCTAGCACCGTTTTTTACAATTTCTATGCGCACTGTCGCATAGTTATGGTTTTATAGTCGCAATGGCTTTATCTGGTCAGGCTCTTTCATAACCTTTACACCAACCCAGTGAAATTATGGTTCACAATATTCACCATTTTTACATATTAGGGATTGTGCACACGTTGGACTTTTCAAGTACCCTGACCCTTTCATTTAAGCAGAAAGATATACAGCTGCTAGATGTAACTGTTTTGGACACGATTTCTAACCTTCCAAATTATTTCTCAATCCACTTTCACTACTTTGCCACTGTATTTTTGTCTCTGAATCCAAATGATATCTGAAAAAAAAATATATAGGTAGTAGGTATTTGTAGTGCTTAACCCAATAAATTATGGCTTCGTTTTAGATAGTTTAAAAATATCTCTATGAAATTCAGTATGTGATAACCACATATTTTTGCCATAAAAATATACCTACCTCTTTTCGAGTCGGACAACTCAATATTTGTCCGAAGTATTTCTTTACCTACCTGAACAGCTAGTCTAATCTGTAAATAACTATTTCGATACCGAGCTTCGCTGACTGACAAAGCTCACAAAGTGAGCTTTATTACACACAACATAAAGGTCTTATGTTTATACGAATTTGATACTCAGCTCGGATTCCGCTGTCGAGACACGAAAATGTTGTTAAAGAATACCACTACAGCTCTACATTGGCTTCATTTCAATCCTGGAAGGTACAGGTGGTTGTTTATTATATTATAGGCAGCAAAATGTATACTACTTATTCAAACTGTGTCAGTTGTCACATCTAGACAACTGTACATCAACTCTTCCTAGCTAATAAAGCGGGCCATTCACGTGCTTTCTTTTATTTGCGTCGATGAAATTCTCGGAGGGCGCAGTGTTTGGTCGTGCGATCACGCGGCAGAGACAAAAATGGCGGGCCCTTGATTACAGTGGGGACTTTTAATTGATTGGCGAGATTTTTTGAGATCAGAGGGCCGGGGCATTTGGTTTTTTCATCGTGTTTCTATACAATTTTTGTATGGTTTCAAAGTGTAATATTAATAACTCTGTTAGAAGAGTATAAGCAGTAGAAAACGACATAACCTAAGTACGTCACCACGAGTTGGACTCGCACACGAAGGGTTCCGTACCATAAACCTTTTTTTTTCATTTGTTGTTATAGCGGCAATAGAAATACACAATCTGTGAAAATTTCAACTGTCTACCTATTACTGTTCTTGATATCCAGCCCGCTGACAGACAGACGGACGGATGGACAGCAGAGGCTTAGTAATAGGGTTCCGTTAGACACCCTTTGGGTACGGAACCCTAAAAATGTTAAAGCTGTGGTTGGTTTAATGTGTTCTCAATCGCCAGTTAATTAACAACAGGCGATGCGGCGAGTTTCTTAGCGGGATTCGGTGACCACACTCCTTGGTGACATTATTAATTTTCTCTAATTTCGGCAAAACTAGTATCCTTTGCTGTGATGATAAAATTGCTGCATAGCAAGTCGGTAGTGCGTTGACTGCATAGTGTGCGCATAATGTAATTAAATATCGTATCCTCTTGTGAGCTATAAAAATATCTAGAACTACGAGTAAGTTACATGTACAGTCAACAAAGTTATTTGGTACGCAGGCAACTAACTTGCAACTACTTTCTGAGTGTACTGAGTCTGTAGACAAATATTGTACACCACACTCGTAAATATGTCATCATAAGCTTAAAAGGTATAATCCACTCGAAAAAAATAAAGCTTACAACCCTAATCTCTTCAAAGTTAGAGTAAACAGGCTTCTTCTGGGTAGGCTCGCTTGATCGTAGACTTTGTCTCTGTCATCTCTGACATAGACTAGAGTCAAGAGCAAACCCATTACAAATAGGTATATAAAAAAAAAATATTTGCAGTGAAGTTGAAAAATTAATACTTTTGCCTGTATACCAAATAGCTCCACTATTGGACATAGGCCTCCCCCAATATGGAGGGGAGGTTTGTCATAATCGCTACGCTTTGCAGGCGGGTTGGCGATCGCAGTAAATAGTGTTGAGTTTTGTAAAGCTGCTGCCCATTCAACAAAAACAATAGTTATTAAAATTGTTAATAACATTCTAATAATCCTTGTAAAACAAGACAGATGTATTATGTTATTAAGCCCCATAGAAAATGTTTATAGTTAAAATTAAAAATAAATTAGATGGCGGGCTGGCTAAGTATTAAGACTCGGGAACTATTACATCTCCTTTGTGGAACATGTCCTACAGGTGACTTGTTTGTTTCTTAGAAATGTTTTTAATTTAAAGGTCTTGGTCATTATAATAGAGTTTAAAAAAGTTAAGGCCGTATTAAAATTTAATAAAAAGTACCTTTGAATTAGCCTTATAAAAACCAACCTTCCAGGTGCGAATCGGACTCGCACACGAAGGGTGCCGTACCATAAACCTTAATTTTTATTATTTAATTTTGTTGTTATAGCGGCAATTCATAATCTGTGAAAATTTCAACTGTCTACCTATTACGGTTCTTGAGATACAGCCCGCTAACAGACAGACGGATGGACGGACGGACGGACAGCGGAGGCTTAGTCATAGGACTCTGTTGGTTACCCTTTGAGTACGGAACCGTAAAAATGGATTGACCACGTAGCTCACCAAGCGTATGTTCATTGCACAGGCACATACAAGACTTTTCCATAATCGTTGTCGCTGATGCAACAACTACTTGTACTTCTATGCTAGCGTGCTACATCTTCGATCACATCAGGTGAGATGTGATCGAACATGTACCTATCAAATGAAAAACAAAAAACTACAAAAATACTTAATCCAAACACCATCACCACTACACAAAGCCACAAACAAACTTTCCCCACACGAACTACGAATAAGTCCAATAAACGAACAATAATCTACCGGAAAATCAGCCGGTCTCAACCAATTTGGGCGACAATAAAGCAATTTGACGAGAAACGCGCGACACTTTGATTAATTGTCGGCGCCGGTGTCGCGATGTCGCGCGGCTGGTGCCAGTCGCGTCGTGTGAACGCGGCCTTATGGCGGCTGATTGTAATTTACGTATTCATTATTATTATTGTTTGTTGATGGGCTGGTTTTTTCTTTGGTGTGATGTAAGAGAGTATTTTTTTTTTTTTTTTTGTGGAAATGGTAATTAAAACAGTCTTCTGATAGGTGGGCTAAACTTACGGATTTTAAAAGTAGGGTCTGTGACCAACATTAACTAACCCACTTGACTATCAGCGAATAATAGTCAAGTGGGTTAAATAATGATGGTCACAGACTGTACGTAGTAAAGTACTCGTATGAAGATAGATAGCTCTTTAGTTTTGACACCTCGTTACAGCACCATCCCTAACCTTTGCTGCAAAACTACGAGCTAACAAAGCCGCACGTAATTCCGTTGTAGTTAACTTTTCATTACTAGGTATATGGGCAAAATATATTATAAAGCCCTGAATGAATTTATTGCATTTTAAAACTAAATGCTCAACCAATTTATCATTCACACTCATTTCATAACAGCTTGCACAAACCCACACGAGAAACTATTAGCAATAATCTCCTCGCTCCTACATCTGCATATTCCCAACATAAATTGATTAATTTTACCATTAATTGAGCGCGTAAACACTGCAAAATGTACATTGTAATTGTCACAGGGCCGGTTCACGTTGACGCGACATTGCCCGCGGCATCGCCTGTTATCGCTGCAATTATGCAAATTCATCGTTGAATTACCGCGCGGGCGTGTAATTGTTTCGGCGAGTCGCGACGCGCGACGCGATGCCTGTTAATTTTCTCGTTACAACCGTCACTTAAGTGTGGACGCGGCCTAATAACGCGGTTCGGGACACTTCGTACAGTTATTATTAAGGTGATCGAGTGTTCTTAAATGGGAAACGTTTTTTATGACGTTTTAATGTTATTTATTTTTCGGTTTTATCGAGTTTTAAGTTGAATTATTATGAGAAATATAACTGTGGGAATTATACATCGGGGGTATAATGAGTCTTTTTTCTAAAAGACCGGTGTAAGGTCGTGTTTCTTTTGTAATTTCATGTGTTTAAAATCGCTCGTTTTATGACCAAATTAGAGTCCATAACGGTCAGGGATTTAGCTCAAACGACAACTACAAATACAAGTACTTATTTAAAATTAAATGAACGTAACTTTTTAATTTGCAATAGCAGCATTAATGTTACCGACAAGAATAAGCACTGCATCTGTCAAACCGCAAATGAAAGACAATTACATAACATATTACATTCACAAAACATACCAAAAAGGTCACAATAAAGCTTAATAACGATATATTAAATTGATTAAAAAATAAGGCTTTCTCCGCACGCGACAATCGTATGTCGCACGTCAACCGCAGATCACAATAACGACCAGATGACGTCACATGCGCAAGCGACGGCCAAATCGACCGCTAATTGTGAAACGCTAACCACAATGTACGTTAAATTATGTCGAATTTACGACATTTACGCGAATTATTGTCGATAATGACGACTGTTGACGATGTTCATTCATGACACGCAATTGCGTCAATTTATTTTTGGGGTTTTTTTTAAAGCTGTTTTGGACAATTTTAAGTCTACTAGATATAATACTACAGAGGTATGTGAAACAGGTTGTAAAGTCTCGCAAAAAGGGAGGATTCTCCGACCGTGTTGAGTCTAGTCTGTAACTGTCGAACGCGGCGACGCCGACGCGACGGTTGTTGTCGGGCTGCTGTATCAACATACAACATGGGAACATACATATACTCTCAGAATAAAATGTTCTATTCCAAGACTTGTTCCACTTCTGTGCCATGTTTCATACAAATCCGTTCCGCCGTTAAGACGTAAAGAGGTAACAAACCTGCAGATATATTGATAGACTGACTTTTTCATAGGTATGCAGGCTTGAACTAATTATGAAGAGGCCAAAGTGGTTGCTCAAGCGTCACAAATGTATGGGATTGACAAACGCTGTCGAAATGTCTCGTGACCATTATACTTCGGCATTTTGACAGTCGCATTCGCTCATAGAATATCTGTTTGTCTAGAAGCCTCTGAATTAATACTCAACGACAATATGAAAGCATAAATAACTCCAAAAAACTCTACATAAAGGTAAACCCACATACATAAAAACCGCGCGACAGCAAAAAAAAAAAACTGCCGCCATATTTGAAACGAACATGCAATTAACCCTTCGAAAGCGCCCGTTCACAGCCCTTTGTTAACCCTTTAATACTACCTATTGTGTCAACTGTCACTCCCGGTTTGAATTAAAAGTGGGCGGATTAATTTTTTTCCTACCCTCAGTAAAAATAGTTGAAACCGGGGTCATGAGTGGGTAATAATAAGGTATGTGAAGTGACAGGCATTTAGCCATCTTTTTGAGTTGTTTAGTAAAAAATCTATGGTAAGTGCTTATTTGCTGGAAAGGGGGTTTTCTATGGTTTGCATGGTGGATTGTTTGGTTTGCTGTTGAGAGGTTTAATTTGGATTTGGAAGACTGACGTAGAAAAACAATGATGATGATGGAGTATTTGCTCTCGTGGGATTTCGTAGATATAACTTTTGTAGCTATTTTTGGAGCTATCGGTACAAAACCAAATAAGATTTGTAGGTACTTTTAATAAGGTTTCCGTACCCGAAAGATAACCAAAAGAACCCTATTACTAAGCCTCCGCTGTTCGTCCGTCCGTCCATCCATCCGTGTCATCTCGAGAACCGTAATAAGTAGACTTTTAAAATGTTCACAGTGTCTATTTCTATTGCCGCTACCATCATCAGTCGTTATAACGACAAATAGTAAAAAAAACTTTTCGTGTGACAGTCCGAGTCGCACTTACCCGGTTTTTTTGCAAAAGTCACAACAAAGCTCTTGTCATTAAATCAAATTTAACAAAACTATCCTGCGTAGACTAACCCTAACTTACATAATAAATGCGAAAGTAAGTTTGTTTGTTACGCTTTCTCGCCTGAATCACTGAAACGATTAAATTTTAGTAGGTACGGAGATAGACGGAATCCTGAAGACGGCTACAGGTAACTTAATAAGCGAAAATAAAACTTGAACTTAATTCATTCTCTACATAAATGTATTTTGTAACCATTTGTAATCAGTCAAAAATTAACCATATCGGTACATGGTGTATATCACACCCAGACGCACAAAACGTTTTGGGAACACATTCATAATGCGTACAGCTAAGGAGTGGAATTCCCTGCCGGAGTCTGTGTTTCCCGATAGCTACAACCTGGGAGTCTTTAAGTCAAGAGTGAATAGGTTACTTCTAGGCAAGCGTGCTCCATCTTCGACCACATTATCACTTCGTGAGATAGTGCTCAAACGCGTGCCTATCAATAGTAAAAAAAAACCATTAGAATTTTGCTATCCGTTAGTACGCCCAACCTCACCTATAACTACACACTTACGTAATTCAAATGAACGAAATACCTAGTCTACACTGTTCAAAGTGCACACTATCGGAACAACGTCGTGCAGTGAGCTGAGCTCAACTGCAGCTCAACGTAATGACAGACAGCCGCGATCACGCGACGCGCGTGATGTGCACCGCGTGTGTACACGCCTTAACTATTGTGTGTGTAGCGTTAGCAGGAAAAACAAAAACAAATACTTCACTCGTAATTTATTAAGAAAATAAACTTTTAACTAAATCAATCTAATTAGTTTCTTAATTAATAAACTTACTCTTTAACCCATAGGTTTACTGATAATTGCCACTGTTAACATTTGCCTAGGCTTTTCTCAACTATATTGGAGTCGGCTTCCAATCAAACCAGATTTAGCTGAATACCAGTATTTTACGTGGAGCAGCTGCCTACCAGACCTCCACAACCCATTATCTGGGTAACACGGTACTTCATGGCAAGACTGGAGTCAGATTTACTGGCTTCTGACTATCCGTAACGACTACCAAAGATCTACAAATGATAGCCGGGATAGTTGATAGTTGCCACTGTACTTAAGTTTAAATAAATATGATTTAGTATTACCTACGTACGCTGAAAACCACAATGTACTGTATTGATTGCCAATCCTACATTAAAATACCAATAAACACTGAAAACTTTTTTTTCAACTCCTTTACGTAACTATCTTTTGCAAGCTTTTGTTAACTTGCTTCGACCGTTTATAAACTAGTAATCCGTTTTTCAAACTCTTCCTGGCATCCAATTAACCATTAATATAACTTTGGAGATACTGCAATTTTATGTTGTTATACTCCTGGCCTGGTAAGACAGCCAATAGGTCGCTATAGGATATCCTCAATCGAACAAGATAGCAGTATCTACATATTTAATAACATAGTATTGAATTTATTTTAACATGTAGTGCTTAAAAGGTGGTTTTTAGGGTTTTGTTGCCGAAGGGTACCCAACGGAACCCTATTACTAAGACTCCGCTGTCCATTTGTCCGTCCGTCAGACTGTCTGTCAGCGGGCTGTATCTCAAAAACCGTTACAGTTAGACAGTTGAAATTTTCACAGATTGTGTCTTTCTATTGCCGCTATAACAAGAAAATAATAAAAATTAAGGTTTATTGTACGGACCCCTTCGTGTGAGAGTCCGACTTGCACTTGGTCAGTTTTTAAAATGTTGTTTACCTAGCGTCTGAATCTTTAAAGCCTTTACAACATCTTCTTAGTTTCTGCTCGCTGTCAGACTGCAGTCTTGAAAACTTCTCGGCTTGTCCAAAGCATAAATTCCCAAGCGAAAATAAAACGAACTTTGTTTGCGAACGGTACAAAGAGTTGGAGAGGTTATCTCAGCTCCCATTGACAGTACATAATTGAAATTATTATTTACTATGATTAAATAACAGTTCGCCGTTACTGTATGACTGACGTGCATTTGCTGTACACGTAACTTTGGAGAAGTGTTTTATAGAATTTTGCTTCCCTGTTGTGTAAGCTAAGTGTGTTTTAGAGAATGCGTGGTATGGACTTCCTGCTATGATAGACTTCACACAATCTAATAAGTCCTTCAGATAGATTATTAAAAATCATTGGACGACAGCAGGACGATAAATAGCGCATTGGAAACTCGTGTGACATTTGAGTACACTTTGCCAATTTTTAAATACGTGTCCAATATTTTTTGACAATCTGACGGACTAAATAGAATCATTTGTTTTACTCAGGTGTCATCTCTATTAATCCCTGTGTTATGTTTATGTAGGTGGTGCCAAAATGGGGCGTTTGGCATTAATTAATTATATACTACAACAGATGTTATAAACAAAATTGGTGGAGAAATTACATGCTTTTGAAGTTATTCTTCTATCCTTGTCTCTCAAAACGTCGTTTGTAGTGGATAGCGCACATTCACTACGGCGTTACTTTCGAGTGACGTCACACACAATTAATGCTGCTTTTGTTTATCATCAGTTTGAAACGCTCATGACAAATGCAAGCAATTATAGCCTTATTAGGGTTCCGTACCCGAAGGATAACCAACGAACCCTATTACTAAGCCTCCGCTGTTCGTCCGTCCGTCCGTCCGTCTGTCTGTCAGCGGGCTGTATCTCAAGAACAGTAAGAGGTAGACAGTCGAAATTTTCACAGATTTTGTATTTCTATTGCCGCTTTAACAACAAATAATAAAAATTAAGGTTTATGGTACGGAACCCTTTGTGTGCGAGTCCAACTCTCACTTGGCCGGTTTTTTAACTATTATGCACCTGCTTTAACGAATCAATTGTTTAATACTAATGAGTTTTTTTAAGAATAAAAATAAAGTTTTCCATTCAAGCCAGAATTTTAATTAAAATCTTTCCCATACATAATACAAACCCATGTATGTACCCATATTTTAAT
This sequence comes from Lacanobia oleracea, assembly GCA_950371165.1. Taxonomy (NCBI): domain Eukaryota; kingdom Metazoa; phylum Arthropoda; class Insecta; order Lepidoptera; family Noctuidae; genus Lacanobia; species Lacanobia oleracea. The sequence continues at coordinate 16,534,203 of OX493405.1, read as the reverse complement.
CACACACCCCCAAAGAATGACGTCAACATTCAAAATGGCGCATCTCAGCATAATAACGGTTGACTAAATATGAATCGATGTTCAAATAATAAGGGTTGAGGGGGCAACCCTAGGACTTTGAGCAAACATCTCAATTACTGTGCTTATTAATTCTGGGGTGATTATTAATCGACGTCTTTTGTCTCGGAGGATGTCTTGGGTAAAATGTTTGTTTAATTTTTGAGGCTTCTGTCTTATGTCAAGGGAAGAACTTGGAGGACTGTGTATGGTTTCTTGGATAAGTAAATTTTTAGCCGACTTCCAAAAAAGGAGAATCTGAATTATTAATCGACGTCTTTTGTCCCGGAGGACGTCTTAGGTAAAATATTTGTTTACTTTTTGAGGTTTCTGTCTTATGTCAAGGGAAGAACTTGGAGGACTACGAGTATGTATGGTTTCTTGGATAAGTACATTTTTAGCCGACTTCCAAAAAATTAGAAACTGAATTCGGATGGTATTTTTTTTTTAAGAACACCGATTACTCCGAGTTTTCTGATCCAATTCCTGTGATTATTTTTTATTTCGTTGCTGTATAGGTACTTGCCCTTTAGTCCCGAATTTTTGTTTTATGAATATTTTTACTTACTTGGTTGGATGATGTGATTTCTGCATAGAGGGTGACGTTGCCTCGTACAAGTAGGTACTAAATAGTTTTGTAGTGATACGTAAGCTACATTGAGGATGTAGTAGTGTCCTATCGGCCTTCCTTAATAAAAATGAAAAATAATGACTAAGATATTGACAATCTACCTTGCCTTTTTCTAAATGCTATGTTGAGATCTGCTTTTAGTCTAATCGAATCGAATACCAGTATTTTATGAAGCGATGTATAATGATGATACAGCTGGGTATCGATACTTACTCCAATAGTTGCCAGAATTTTGGGCTTCTGACTAACTGTATCGAATGTCAAAGACCACCACGCGTACCTTATCTTTCGAGGCTCTTCTTATTCTTGTCACTGACACGACAGTGTATTAAATTTTGGTGATTTTGGGTCACCAAAATTTAATACACTGTCGGGTCAGAGTGTCAGGTACTCAGCAAAAATATCGCCACTTCCAGTGATTTTTTTTTTTTGTTAACTACTGTTCCTTTATAGAGACCATCACACAGATTCATTTTTGTAAGGCGTGGCTGCTACTCTAATTCTACAACTAGGTAAAATATTGTAACCAGTAGTGCTATTCTGTAACAACATTTTCGTGTCTCGACAGCGGAATCCGAGGTGAGTATAAACATGAGACCTTTATGTTGTGTGCAATAAAGGTCACTTTGTGAGCTTTGTCACTCAGGTGAAGCTCGATATCGAAATGGTTGCTTCCAGAATAGACTAGCAGGACAGAAATCTAATTCAATTTCAGCTATCAGAACACGTAACTAACGCAGACCCCCACGTATCACGCCGCTAATATTTCGGCTCGTAAAGACATTAGCCAAAGGAGTTTTGTTATCAAATCCGCCAGGTGGCGTTTCGCACGGCACCACCATTACGTTAGCACATTTGCTATCTAGGTAGGTATCACATGACAACCGACATTTTGCTGTGTGGGTATTATCAAAACTATTAACGTTCAAATAAAGTAGGTAGATTGGTTTATAGCAAAAATAAGTGATTATAATTTTAGAATAGGGTGGACTAAAAACAATTAATTAGTAAATAAGATTATAAATATTTTCAAAAAATATCCGACACATATTTTTTCTTCTGTTACGTAAACCAAAATTAACGAAGATACGACGCTTTTAAAATTCTCAATACGTCACGCCGTGGTATATTTTCACACGAGCCCCCACTCCCGAGTTTGGATGCGTTTTATCTTAGTCAATATTCATTGATAAACTAAAAATACGTGTCTATTATTTTTCAATACTCTAACGAAATAGATTTGAAATTAATTGATGGTGGAAACTAGCATATTAAACATGTAAGGAGGACTGCTGACTCCCACAAATTACCTTGAGTAGAGGCGTATATTGACCCATGTGTCTCAACACATTCAGCTCCATATTTTGAATGGGTTTCTCAAAGTTTCAGCATTTGGCAAATGGGCACCGAATATTTTTTTTCTTTTGTATTATTATTATTATATCATTTATTTATTTTATTCACATATTAATATATTTTTATACAATATATATAATTATATAACAAAAAGCATTTAAAAATATAAAAATAGTAGCCCACCAATATCGGGAACAGGGTCCAAGCTACCGGTGGTCAGGGCTCCAGAGAAAGGAACCTCCTGACAATGTGAGCCGTGTCCCGAAGTACCGCTTTCTGAATCAAGCCCTTGATCCAGCTGCCCAACGAGAGCCTCCTGAAGTGTTAATCGAGGTTCGTGGCTATTAAGCCATGTCCACTTCCCACATGTCAACAACCTCACGAGCCAAGTCAATATGCTTGATTTGTTTGTCTTTCCCGGCTTTCACGAGGTTATCGTCATTAATATTATTATTATTGATTATTATTATTATTAAATTATTTATTTCGAGCAATAATGACTCATAAGGTGTAAATAACAACAAAAAATGTGAGCATGCGTTCTATGATGCTTTTTCTATAGCCGGGTTTACATTACTATACTGTATGCGGCATCATCTATTTTTCAGCCAAGCCGAATGTTGTTATATTATATTGTTTAACGAAGTACTGAGAAAATCTAACAAGATTTGACTACAAAATGAATTATGACTAATTCCTGATTTATGCAAAGCACAAAATACACTAGCCTAAAACTAATCTGCTTTGCATAAATCCTATCCCATAATCAAAGACAAATTATTCAATCCATTCAACAATTACAACCGGAACATAATCCCACTTAGCTGTTTCAGTATTAACAGAGACATATACAGTACATAACACTAATAGGTAACAGGATCAGCTCGCAATTTGCATCCTCCATTAATGAGGCCTCGTTAGTCAGGGTGAGGGGATAGATTATGATGTGGTGGGATGTGAATGAAAGAGTTTAAAGAATCAGGCTAGAAACTGATGTGAAAGGAGTAAAAGATGGTAGTGATGAATGAAAGGAAGTAGATGATAGTGTAGTGAGAAAAGGCTTGAGATGATGATGATGATGTGAGCAGTAAGTGAAAATAACTGGCCAAGTGCAAGTCGGACTCGCCTGCAAAGGGTTCCGAATGAATTTCTTTTCTTTTAACATGTTATTTTAACACTATAGAATTCTTATAGATTTTTCTGTAATCTATAGGTAAAGAGCTATTAGTTCCATTTTTTCTTTTAATTTCAGGCTCAGTAGTTTCAGAGATAAGGGGGGGGGACAAAACCATTGACTTTAAAATATGAAAAAAATATATAATTAAAACCCTCACAGTAAGCCCTTTCATTTGATATGTCACACGATATTGTTCAAAAAACTTTATTTTTTAAATTTTCTAGTTTGACCCCCAGAAGTGACACCCATTCTAAAAATTTTACAATTTACGTAACGTTTCTGTTTATGGTTCACAGAAGTCCATATGTGTATCAAATTTCTACAGAGTCAGTCCAGTGGATCCGGAGAAAACTGGCTAAAAGAATTAAACGATTCCTCCCAGTATTTAATCGAGCAAGCCTTAAATTTTCTTCCAAGTGAAATTTAACTTGTGATTTTCAACCACAGTTTAGGTGGCTGAGTGTAAAATCAATTCGGTCCCCCTATCACCGGCAACCCGATACTTCGGGACACCCCTTAGTCGCGTCACCCTCAATTTGCAAAACAAATTAGCACTCCTTGACGACCGACGACAGAATCTATAAAGGTATATACTGCTATAGATTCAAGTGTAGGCAGCCATTTTGGATTTATGGAGACAAAGGGGTTTGATTTTCAGGAATCGATAGTACCACAGCAAAACCAACTCATCAGTACCACATTTGATATAAGACATGGTTTGAAACACATTTTTGAGACTTTATAACACTAAGGCCCATAATACGTAATGAAACTCTTTGTTATGTCTTTGGCAAACTTTAGCTGTTTTGAGATAGGTATTAAGATAGCTGCAGTTGTTAACTCTTCATTTTCATCATCAGCATACCAGTCGAAAGACGTCGTCTGTTGGACATAGGCCCCCTCAAAAGGGAGGAGTTTGCCATAATCGCCACGCTTGGCAGGCACCATACACTGCGATCTCCAACCCCCCGGTTGGAGATCGCAGTGTATGGTGTTGAGTTTTACAGAGAACGCTGCTGCCCATTCTCTGGCGAGTCCCTTAGTCGCTTCGGGAAGTGATGGGATGGTATTATTCTTTTAAGGCACTATACGGCACCAACTGACATCATACGGCAGATATTACATTGTATTTTCATTTTAGTTTTGAAGATTTGCTACTATCATGACTGTTTATAATTTCAGCTTTCTCACACTCTTAACGGTTGTATTGAATCAAACAAACGAAAATGTCATGAAGGTTGCCAACTGTTCTAGGGAAGACGATGAAAAGTGCATTGAGAAGAAAAAGAAGTAGAATGTGTTTCTTATGTAAAAGTAGAATGTGTATCTTTTATTTAATGCTGGCGAAGTTATACAAGATTTCGATTAAAATCTTCAAGAAACACAAGTAATCAATGTTAAAGAAAAACGCAGACAGACACTCCTCTCAATTTGCGACTATTATACCACTCAACAAAAGACCACGAAACATTAAGTTTTGAGACATCATAACACAACGTAATCCTCATATTGCGTGTCAAACACTGATACAAAAGTTTCATTATAGCCACCAATTTGGCTTGACCTGCCTTCCCTCCCGAATATTACGAAAAAGGGAGGAATTAGTTCAAGGTGCCAGTTCTGAGGAGACTGGTTAAGGAAATGCAGTAATAGAATGTGTTCAAGTGATGGTGTTTTTAAGGCGTGTTTATGGCTTTGATTTTGTTTTGTCGTTCACGCGAATCTTTGATATATTTTCTTTGGATATTGTGTCTGGAAGTGTGTAAAAAGTGCCTGTTTTCATGTTGGGCTCATTTTGAATCTTTTGCTCGTAAGTAGGAAGCCCTGGTACCAGATAAAGGTAGTCTTGTTGTGTATGTTTTAAAACTGCTTGTAATTATTATTATAAATCTATGTTTTAACGAAGACAGTGCTTTACCTTACTCCTATGAGCATTTTTTTTTCTGTTAGAATCCTTTCTTCTTCTCCATTCTCGATCATCATCATTTTAGCCGAAATACGTCAATCACTGTGTAAGTCTTAACTTTCGTGAACGCTGCTCCTTCTGGTATGCAGTCACCACTCCAGAAACATACAGAAACTGGACCCAATGTAAATTTGTTCTATTGTAGTAACTCCTTAAGTTACTTTCTTGCAAATTTTTGAATGTTTTTGAATGTTGTTCTTTCTTTTCAGTAAGTTCTGCCAATTTAAGTGATTGTGTCTTAAACTACGTAGATAGACGATTACAGAGACTGATCACATAATATAATATAATCAATATCGAGACGAAATTCTATCAAGAAAAGTAAGAGTTTCTCCAACTCCGTAGACCATCACCTGACCGGAATACCATAGCCAAACAAATCGTGACATTTCAATTTGACCATAAACAAGCCAAACACAATAAACAGAGGACATACGACAATGGCATACCATTGATAATTCTATTCTATAGTTATTTTTTTTATTATCACTACACGAAAAAGAATATGCTAATTTTTCCTGTCGTATCTCTTGGATTTCTGCCAATCAAAATTGAAATGTGAATCGGTTGATTTAAGGTTGAATTTTAAGTGTTTTGGTGTTGATAGAGTTGCTTTGAAAAATACAAAGTTTTGTTACCAATTGTCATGAATGTGATTTGTCACTTAGCTCTAGTGATAAGTGATGTAAATGGTTGTGATGATATATTTGAATGTGCAATAGATTATTGTTCGTTTATTGTGCTTATGTGAATATAATTGTATGAAGAATGGACATATTGTCACATGATTTGTTTTTTATAACGTGCTACAGTTTTAGTTAATCAATGGAACATAATTTTCAGTACTTTTTAAAAGTATCTAAGCAAGAATTTACTCCCTATTAACTTATGACTCATTTGTTATAGAATTTACATCTATGAAGGAGTTTGAGGACCAAAATAAAGTTGAGTTATTAAAAAAAATGTTTTTTGCTTTATTTCTGAATACAGAAAATAAATTTTCTTTATTTTTTCAGCTTATTCAGTAATATGAGTAGGTATCCTTCCACAATGTGGCTCGGCACTGACGCATTAATTAAACCTATTAAACGAAGATCAAAGGTGAGATGAGGAGCTCGTGGCTAAATAATAACAGCCGCACGGGTCGATCTTTAAGGTTAAGCAACGCTTGCCAAGGTTGGTCTGTGGATGGGTGACCATCTTAACATAACGAGTTTCCTCTGTGCCTCGGAAAGCACGTTAAGCCGTTGGTCCCGGCTGTCATTTATACATCTTTGGCAGTCGTTACGGATTGTCAGAAGCCAGTAAATCTGACTCCAGTCTTGCTAAGATGTACCGTGTTACCCAATTAATGGGTTGTGGAGGTCTGGTAGGCAGCCGCTCCACGTAAAACACTGGTATTCAGCTGAATCCGGTTTGACTGGAAGCCGACCCCAATATAGTTGGGAAAAGGCTAGGCAGATGATTAAACGAAGATTAAAGACTTAATGTGCCTACAAAGCAAATGTGACATCAGCCAAAAAAGAAACTAATCTAAACAATCTTCCTTTAATGTCATCAAAAGCTTATACCATAAACTAAACGTAAGTAATCAAAAAATCAATAATCATTTAAATGACGGCTACATCAGTGGTAACCCGTCATCCGCTCCGTGCCGGTCTCTTCGGCCCCGGGATAAAAACTGTTTTAACCCTTTAAGGTGCAGCTTAAGTGTCCAATTAGCGATGCAGTGTTAAAACGACCGCGGCGACACTTAGGGCTCGAATTTACACTCCGCGGGTACAAAGAAGTATTGATGCGTTTTTGTAGGGTTAAGTGGCGGTAGAGAAGGCAGGATGGATGTATGGTTTGCACTTGTTTCAGTAAAAATACTGTACTATATTTGTGTGGCGTGTTGCGTACCATGCAAAGACATATTGATCCATCACCAAAATCATAATCATTCAAGCCAAAAGACATCCTCTACTTGAAATGAACCCTTCCTATGCTATTCATGGTACCAAACCTCACGAAATCATCGGTCCATCTCGTGGGAGACAAATGGCTGGCCCTTGAGCGTTCGTAAGATATTTGGCTGACCTTATAAGAGTCCTCAAGGTATTCGTACAAACGTTAAGAGAGACTGAGAGGGCTGTTTTAATTTTTCTATAGAAAGTGATAAATCAAACTCTCTTTCACTCTATATTTACTTCGAAAACGTCTAACTAAACGTCTCAGCTAACTTTTAAGGCCAAATAAATTTTATTTATATTAATTTATTAAATACTAGTTGACCCGCGCAACTTCGTCTGCGTCACAATTTTCATTTCATTGCTTCTCTACTCCTGTTGGTCTTAGCGTGATGATATATCCTATAGCCATCCTCGATTAATGGGCTATCTAACACTGAAAGAATTTTTCAAATTGGACCAGTAATTCCTGAGATTAGCGCGTTCAAGTAAACAAACAAACTGTTCAGCTTTATATACATATTAGTATAGATTTAACGCACAAAATGCTTTATTACTAATTTTCGTTTGCATGTCAAGTTGCAGCAGTTCTACCGTGAGGACGCCGCTCTCTCGAAAAAGCTTAAAAATAGCGCGAAGATGAAGCAGTTTTTCGTCGGCATTTACTGAGAAATTACATCTAAAAAAATAGTAATCTACATGATATGGAATGTAATTTGGTTCAGCTAGAATTTATGTATCGGTATCACATAATAAGAAAAAAAAAACACCAAATCACCTCCAAATCGTTGAGATGTAACCATTTTACTCCTTCATTTTTTAACAAAAGACTTTAAAATAATCTACTGCTTTGCAATACAAATAAAAATAATATGGTTTTGTTACTTTTTAAAAATATGTATTATTAAAAAAAAATTAAAAACACGGGTAGCGGAGTGGCGCGTAGAGGTGTAGTTAGCTCCGTTTTTATGCACAAGGTCATTGGCGTGTATACAAGCCAACATTTCGCAACCAGCGAAAATTTTCGTGTCCCCTAAATATTTTCTGCCACGTCTAATAGATTCTTAGCCCCCGAAAGCGGCACCACAAGGAAGACTGTCACAGCACAATGCAAAATGGCTTCTTTGTCTGATGTTGTCCTTTTTAATTCGTGACTTATACGCGTCAAAGTGAATCACCCGGATTTTTACCGCTCAAAACAAACATACCATTCACTCCCTATACCTTTTATCTTGTACATTTTGTATATGTTTGTTTGTTGACTGACTGCAGTACTAAGTTTGTTCACATGTCGTAAAGTGACCGCTCTTTTTTGGATGACAAAAACTGCTGGCAAAGGGTTTTGACTTGCGACTTTTGGAAATCGTCACGAGTAGATTTTGAGTTTCCTGTGATTACTCAACGGCTATTATAGTTTTATGATATGCTAATTAATTAAAATTCTTTATAGGTTTTAACTTCTAGAGTTGTTTAACGCACTCTTTAGACTTCTGGAATAATTCAAGTCTGAAAATAAATGTGCAAAAACCGACGGTTTTAAAAAGTAAGGTTGTAACAAAATAATATCTGTAAGTGGATGATCATAATGTAAAACAATCTAATAAAAATATAACTAAATTCTCATGAAATAAGTTAATTATATGTGGTAACTAGTTACATGTTTTACACAGTCTCACAACACTTATAAAATAAAACAGGCCTCATAAATTAATTTAAAAATCTCTGACATTTAATCAAAAACTCAACAAGATTAATTTCCGTTAGTACACTAAAACATGAGAAAACTACTACAATGAGTGTAGTTATTTCTAAAAAAACTGTCATTTTTATCAAGACAACACTATAAAACGGAATTTTCAATCCTAATCCTTAACACAGAAGGAACATTTTCCAATTTCATCACGACTTATCATAGCTTAGACAAAAATTATACCAAGTTACAATTTGCATTTCGTACAATGTTCATTACCTAATATTAAAGATGTAAGGTTCCTTTAAAAAAAAAAATGTAAATGCAGATACGACCTTATTCTCCGGGCATAGTAAATACGAGGTTACAGTCATGGGAGACGGATTATATCATAAATTAATGGTGTGACAACACCATAGAATAGGCTATAAATCTGCTAAACCGCCTCTGAAACTGTAATTTCCTTAAAGTTGGCATCTAGTTTTATGTTTTATTTATTTTTTCATTAAAAGTCGTCTGTACGTACTCAGTAAGTTGAATCGGGCTTCAATTAGTTTTTAGTGGCGAATATTAAATTAGCTTTGGTTTACGCATATTTTGTGTGTCATAAGATCTTCCTATAGTTATGAATTTTCACTTTACTAATAACGAGTTGACTAAAGCATACCGATCACATCCGAAGCAAGTACTTACTACCCGTACGCGTTACCTTCCGCGACTAACCCGAAATACGTTTTGACGTTTTAATCTAAATTGAACAATTCAATTTCGATGAAAATAAAATAAAAGCAACGGTAACATATTAGCGTAGCGTTAATATTGTTTTCAAAGAAATCGAATTGTTAAATTTTAATTAAAACCTCAAAAAGACATTCGAAACTTGTCGAGCCAAGTGCCAAGTACACACGTACGGGATATACATAGTTAACGTAAAAATATAAACGACAAAGCAAAATATCATTCACTCATCCGTTATCCCTAGTCACGCTTTAAATTTTGGCTTTCATAAGGATTGTAATTTCTTAATAGGTATTATTTTGCAATATTTTCTAAGAAAATCTGTATGAGAAAGTCTCTCTACCACATCAATGACTAGAATCGCATAGAACACTCATACAATAGATAGTCACAAAATTGCGACAGCATGACTACAAAGATTGCACCAATATTTTCCAAAAAGTCACAAAATAAAGCTACCTACACATTAGCATGTCAAACGCGGCGGCACGTTTCAAAGTCCCAACTATTCTCTCACAAAAAACGCAAAACATTTTTTCCGCGTTCCAAATTCGAAAAAAATCGTCGAGGTTTGCGGTGGCACTATCGAGACATCTATTAGCGTGGTCGAGGCAAACTGTTTAAAAGCTACCGGACTTGGCTATGTCAATGTTTGTCCGCTGCAAAGGGACTTAAGAATCCGTCGGGGTGGGAAATTTTTGTTTTATTTCTGCAAATAATTCCAAGTATGGATTGGAGAGAGAAGAATTATTATTGTTTTCTTTTTTAAAGTGTATTTCATTTTTGTTTAATATTACCACAATTAATAATCTTTTCTATAGTGAAAGTCAAAAAGTATCAATTAACGAATTTCACCAATTATTCTCATCGATTAAAATGTTGATACAATCAGCAACTAGGTATAAAAGATAGATAATAAAATCGTGTGAAGAGCTCCAAAATATATACATAATTATTTGTTTTAAAAGTGTTAATGCGTCATTATTGAACGCCCTCGTTTATTTCACATAAATTAAACTGGCGGGAGGTTAATTGATACGAACCAATTATTACTACATTTTATAAAGCACAGTTTAACATTAATTACAGATAATAATATGAACAGTGTTATAGTTAGATTTACAAATAAAAATTGTTTTGGACTGAATTGTAAGTAAGAGGACGATATTCTAGTCCAAGAAGCTTGCTAAACACAACAAAAATAATCTAAAAGCCAACATTGTATGTCAAAGCGCCACACAGCGGAGGTCCCAACCGTGTTCTAATCATTTCCTCACACAAAACCGCGCTTTGCCGCACCGCCGATATGTACACTCCTTTAAAACTTCCTTCCACTGAAAACCATAACGACGTATGTCTATACTAATGTATTAACACATACGACCCTTTGCTTCTCAAAATGTAAGTACAGGACTAATGTTGTTTAGACACTGCAATGGTCAGACAAGACCACCATGATGTGTTTACACCCTAAGCTTTTACAGATTAGTGGCTCACTAGCTAGGTTTTAAAATAACAATAACGTTATAATGTATGTTAAAGTAACGATAGTTTACGTACAGCGGCTTTGAAAATGTTTGAAAAATTGTACCTTGTTATAAATAAGTGGACCACCTACGAGTACCTACTTATGAGAGGAAGTTTCTTGTATATGAGCGAGTATTTTCAGTATGTCATTTTTCGTATCTTTTCGACAGTTGATTTTGCGGTTGTCATAAAATAAATCGCTCAAGAGTTCGATGATCTTTCAAAACCATTAAAATGATTTACAAAATTCATCAAGTACTTATAAATTTGAGATACCCAACTTCTCTAAACAAAGCTTTTTTTAAGAATGAGAAATCATCAAATGACTCTTTCTGCTCTTGGCGGATTAGAAGGAGTGTCAGACTCTTATTGACTAAAACCCATCCGTGTTCTTTCTAATGCCCTTTGCATTTCAGGGCCGCAAGGACTCATCAAGGAAACTTGCAGTCGTAAACTGTCTGCTGTAGACATTTGGACAAATAATTTTTAATGATGTCACAAACACAACAGGTCCTTAATGTTTTATTTCCAGTAGTAACAATGACAAAGTAGAATTGAATGAGGATCTCGTAGCTAAATAATAACAGCCGCACGGATCGATCTTGAAGGTTAAGCAACGCTTGCCAAGGTTGGTCTGTGGAAGGGTGACCATCTTAACATAACGAGTTTCCTCCGTGCCTCGGAAAGCACGTTAAGCCGTTGGTCCCGGCTGTCATTTGTATATCTTTGGCAGTCGTTACGGATTGTTAGAAGACAGTAAATCTGACTCCAGTCTTGCCAAGATGTGCCGTGTTACCCAGTTAATGGGTTGTGGAGGTCTGGTAGGCAGCCGCTCTACGTAAAACACTGGTATTTCAGCTGAATCCGGTTTGACTGAAAGCCGACCCCAATATAGTTGGGAAATGGCTAGGCAGATGATGATGATGAGTAACAATGACAACGTAAAGACTTACTACTTAGGTACCCGTTTTATAGATGCACGCCATACTCTCGTCAACATTGCACCATACATTATAAACCATCTACTTCAATATCGTCAAAAACACATAACCTACCACATATAAAATCGACCACCACATCAACCCCGTTACGTCGATAAAAAAATTGGTCCCACCCTTTTAATCAGACCAACCCCAGTAATGAAATCTGGGACGCCATTAAGGGATTAAAAATAATAACTACCCCATAAGCGGGGGTTGTGATTGGACATGAGGGTCCAGAAGGCCCTCTTAATGAGCTATTGACAGAATTTTGAGGGTGAACATGGGAGCAATATATTTGAGAGGACATAGTTTTGAAATAGCTTTATGTATTGTGTTTGCTTCCTATGTTTTCGACAAAACATTAGCACTTTTTTGCAGGACTCGGCACTGCAGCACTTACTTCATTGCTGTATCTTATCATTATTGAAATCGTCGTTTAGTAGAAGTTTATTTCTGTATCTAATTCTTCTTAGCACATCTATGGCAAAATAGTATTCGGATCTACATGTGAAGGACTACCAAAGACAGCTGAAAAGATAGGTGGGTGGTTTTCAGAAATTATGTCATAAACGATTTAATAATAGAGTGGGCAAATAAAATTGACTACTAACGCGAATCAATTCTTTTGCAGCGTTTTGCCTTGGATTCAGGCGGATATCAACTTACTTTTAGCTAATCCAAAAATAGCCTTAACAAAATAAGATTTTTATCAAAAATCCTACACTCACAACCCAGATGTCCGTCGTATTTAATAAAACGAGTCACAGGAGCCATGAAATCAGAGCCATCGGGCTATGGCGTCCCCTGTTTACCAATTAAGAGTTTTTTGTTTGCGCCAAACTCGTCGGGTCAGCGTTTTAATTCGAAATGTCGGAGGGAAGGTTTTCGATGACGCTTTTCCGATAAAAATAAAAATGAGAGTGTGGAATGAAAGGTTCGATGTCTCGTTCGATGGTACGATGCGTGAGGAATTTTTTGCCGAGGTATTTCAAGCTCAGAATTTTACCAACCCAAAATGTCTAGACGTAACGACCTCTACGCTTCTAAACACGATGTCGTGGCAGTGGTGAAGATTTGGGGTGGGTATTTTAGTATTATCTTTTACCAGCGACATGAAGAAGAAGAAGAAAAAGTATAAATACAAAATTTTTGTACAGGTCATGGATATGTGATTTATACAAAAAATTGCTATTGCGTGGACTTCCAATTACTTTCACGAAAAATGTGACTCAAAGAGATCCTCTCCTCAAATACCTACGTGTGGTGTTTTCCACAAAAGCATACTACATCTCCCAATCACCTCTCACTAAGATTGATGCGAAAAAGTGTTATTTTGAACCTGTTCACAAAATAATTATCATGTATCGGCCATACTTTTTGTAAAAGATTTGTATGAAGCAGTCTAATACAATGAAACAAGAGCAAACCCATCACAAATAATAAAAAAAAAACAATGAAAGGCTTGAGCAAAAAATGCACTGATTTTGTCAAACACAGTTGGCCTTGAATAGCCCTTCCACCTTTCGCTCCACCGCGTCACGTACGCAAGCCCGTAGAACTCACAAAGCGTTCTCTATGCTCCTGAGTTCCTGACGTAACGGGTCGGCTGGCGCCGCGTCTGTTAAATATAACCACGGTTAAGTCACAAGGGGATAAGCAGACGTCACCCGCTAAGCTTGTTGGCAAGAGTGCGTCACTGAGACTTGAGGAGTAAATGATATAGAGGGACGGTTCTCGAGAGGAAAGCTTTGTCAACATTAATTTGTACACATATCACGTCCAATATATTTTGGATTTTTTGACAAAATTGTTGGTTTAGATGTTTGAAGGAAGGCATTATCCGTTTGCTTTCGATTCCTGTCATTGATATCTAGCTGGAATGCTATATTTTTCCTGCTGTTCGCGAGAAATCTACGAAGCACTTTTTTAGGGATGGGTAATCATCAAATGATTTCTTCCGCTCGGGGCGGAGCGGAAAGGAGCGTCAGACTCTTACTGACGAACACCCATCCATGTTCCTTTTGACGTTCTTTGCGTTCCAGCTCCGCGGTGATTTTTTCGGACAAATTCAGCAACATCTATAAGTCGCTCTCTAGACTAAGTACCATTCTATCAGCGAATGCGATTGTTGAAATGCCAACTAAAACAATATAAAGAATTGTCCACTTGACATTTCGTTTTACCCTGGAACTTTTAAACGTATCGTCGTGATAGGTACACATGCATACTGTGCCATGGTCACGTTGACACACCAAAATCACCCAATCACAGTTCAACGCAATCTCCGTACAATTCCACTTCAAAAACGGATCCAAACCTTACGATCTTGTCTCAAATGATCCTGGATTACCGTTCACGTGCCTATCAATACCCTCCACTGAAAAACCAACCTCCTCACTTCAAGACAGAGTTTAATTTCCTTTGAGTCTTAAGTCTCATGAGTTAAACGGCTCTATTGACACATGTGATGATTTTATGCCTATAGGTTTATCGTCTAGTTATCTTAGGCATATCTTTTGCTCGTGTTTATTATGTTATGGTGTAACAGTTTTAGTGAATCTTATTTAGTGAGATAATATTGGATACTTCCTGTTGTATCTTGGCGGTTTTAGAACGTCATAAACTATATGGATAGGTCTGCTGCTAACTATTATATATTAAGCTCCTTGTCTCGACTAGGTCTTCATAGTTTATACTATCCCATCAAAAAACTTAAACGTGAAAAAGGGAGCCAAAGTTCAATGTTAATAATATCCGTGATTGTCGACTTCAGCGAAAAAGAAATTGAGATCTAAGTAGCCGCCAAGCTCTGTAGATAATCTTGATATAAGGTAAATGAAGGTTCAAGATTAGACTTGGCTAGTTTTTACATAGGTACATGTTACCTTATATTTGGTTTTACTTATCATATTTATGTTATACGTAAGCAAGACACAATTTTTATATCTTACTCTTCGAACAATTTGATTTGTTGGTGAAAACTAGAAAAGTCAAATGACACACGGCTGCTGCGTTGCCAGTTCCTTTTATAACCGACTTCTTCAAAAAGGAGGAGGTTCTATTTTCGGTTGTATGTTTCTTTTTTTTATGTATGTTCCCCGATATCTCGGCCAATTCTGGGCCGATTTGAAAAATTATTTTTTTTATTCGAAAGCCCCATTGTCACCAAGTTAGAATCTGATGATGAGATCTCATGAAAATCGAGGGGAAACCCTCAAATTTTATAAGCACAAACACTGTTTTTCATAAACTTTCTAACGCAATTCAAATATTTGTGCCTGGTAATCATCATTTCATGTTGCTAAGCTGATGATGGAAGGTATAAGTCAGGATCTGATGATGAGATCCCATGAAAAATGTTTGTTCAGTGATATTTTCGCCGATTGTTAACCGATTTGGATGATTCTATTTTTGTTTGGAAGAGTATTTTCTCGGACTGGTTCCATTTAAATTTGGTGAAGATCTGATGAAGAACTTCGGAGGTCGGTGTTCAAAAACGAAAGAACCAAAAACACCGTCTTCCGAAATTAAACTTATTTTTTACTTTGTAGTGTTTTGTTTTTGGAAGTCGGTTTTATTTTTTTGTTGAAAAGTTTTTTTCTTTAAACTATTGGCTGGACACGCTGCCACGTGTCTAGATTTTTACTTCATTGTGTAGATGAAAACTGTTGTCAAACCCTGTCTGTGTTACATGACGCTAGTCGGGGTTCCCAAAAGGTTACTAATGGATCTATTACTATTACACCTTCCATTGTCCGTCCATCCGTCCGTACGAATGTGTGTCAGCGGGTTGTATCTCATGAACAATAGGTAGACAATTTAATAAAATAGGTATGTATTATTATTTATCTTTTATATCATATAGTATGTATTTGTATATTATTTATGTATTCTATGTTATATATTTTAATATGTATAGTTTTCATTTTAGCTTCTTACTGTTACACACTACGTCTACATCTCTTTTTACTCTACTCTCCTTTCGCAGGTATGCTGGAAGAGATTTCTATAGAAATAAGCATCACCTTTGTATTTATTTTTCTGTTTCTTTCTTCTTATCTTATTAAATGTGTGTACATAAATTGTGAAATAAAAATGGAAATCAAACTAAATACATATTTAATTCGGTATTTCTTTCTTGGCCCGTTTTTTTCTGGCGAAGATTTCAAAAACCCAGTACCTACCCTGTCAGGCCCCGGCCACCTCACATGTGGGGCGAGGCTATTGTCTTACAATTGTCTTTTAATTTGCGGCACTTGACGGGTTAAATTACAAATGTTACTGCAGCCGACCACATTATTACTTCAGTCGAATGAGATACCACTTCCTCAATAAAATTCTCTTCATCCCAACACGCCATCAAAATTGCAAATCCAAAAACGCATTTGCAGCCAGTGCGCACATAGCACCCTATGTGTTCACCCCCTGTCAGTACATGTGTATTGAAGGGATACTACAAACACTATAGGGGTGTAATTCCATCATTCCCATGACAGGACCCCGAATCTAATTGAATTCATGGCCATCTCGTGTCATCGCGGATGGTGCTATGCCATATGGAGATAGTGAAATTGAAATGAAAAAATTCGCACGTAAACATGAACTTGAAAGAAAATCTGAGAGCCGATTTTACTAATTTTTAAGCATCTTTTGATTTCGCATCACAGTCGTAAGCTGACAATAATGTAGAGAAATTGAGTTGTTTTAACAGTTTGTAAATGAGCTTTGTGTGCGAACAATACGCGTTGCTTAAAAATTTGTAGAATTGGTCTCGTGGTCTTCAAATCAATCGATACCTGTACCCCAATTCTGTAACAACATTTTCGTATCTCGACAGCGGAATCCGAGGTGAGTATCAAATTACGTCAAACGTAAGACCTTATGTTGTGTGCAATAAAGCTCACTTTGTGAGATTTGTCACTCAGGTGAAGCTCGATATCGAAATGGTTACTTACAGAATAGACTAGCTGTACTGTATCTTGCGATAGCTATATCATAACTTGGATTTTGCCAACGAAAAAACTTATTGCAAAGTTTGATCAATTTAACAATAATGTGTGAGGAACATAAAATGAAAAGGAAGTAAATGATAACGTGACAGTTGACAGAATTAAATGTAAGAAGGTCCCACGAGTTACAAAGACAAGCGTAGAAGAGACTTTATCAATAAGAAAACTGAAATATATGTGGAGCACTTCTAGAAAAAATGGAGTTATGGAGGATAATGGGTTATGGAGGTCTGGTAGGCAGCCGCTCCACGTAAAATACTGGTATTCAGCTAAATCCGGCTTGACTGGAAGCCGACCCCAATATAGTTGCGAAAACGCTAGGCAGAT
This sequence comes from Lacanobia oleracea, assembly GCA_950371165.1. NCBI lineage: Eukaryota > Metazoa > Arthropoda > Insecta > Lepidoptera > Noctuidae > Lacanobia > Lacanobia oleracea. Next base: position 16,516,793 of record OX493405.1, on the reverse strand, counting down.
GATGATGATGTACGTACTTACCTAGTGCGTTACTTCTGCATAAACCCATCCACAAAAATACGACATACTACCGACATAGCCTTTAGTAATCCTCTTGCTAAGTGCACTTGTCAATGCCGACCATGGGGCACACATATCCAGCGATCTATTCAAATATTGCTCACAAACTTTAAAATACTGCCCAAAACAAGACACAATGAACTTTATCAAAACGAAATAAGACTCAGATTTCAAAAAGCAGTTTTCGGAGGGTAGTTTAAAAATTGTTCTGACAGTTTGCCCGGACAGGACTGCCATTTTGTAATCCTGACGCTAAAGTGCACTTTGACAATACTGAGGGGTAATTACCTACTGCTGCTGTATATGTATGGAGGAGTATGTAATCGTCGGACCATGGGAAGATTTTTAAAAACAGTTTTTTGCGTGGTCATAGTTTTTGGATAAAGCCATGCACTCATTGGTAGTTCAAGTATGCAAGTGGGGCACCTTTCTCATGACTAATAGGAGGTCCACACTATACAGACTCGTGTTTGTACAGATTGTGAACTCTGAATAAAATAAAAATATCACTCTGATATTTTGTTTGCATTGCTTTATGGATGTCTGTATAGTGTGGACATAATATAGAACTCTAGTTAAGAAACTGCTCAAAAGTGGCCATTTCTATAGAACCGTCGGAAACATTTGACATCGAATGATCGTTCAACATCCTGTTTTCACAGAAATAGACCTAAAATTACTGTAAAGATGATGCTGTGAATTTCTGTAAAATATTTTGAAGCGCGATCCATGATACTACTGAAAGGACACTTACAGAACGGAGACTGACGGGCGAAGCCAAACGAGCGTAATTTTAACAGTTGTGAGTTACGTAAAATGAGTCGCGGAATTTACGTTACAATCGGTTTCATACTAGATAAGATAAGATCATTTATTTGTCCAAAACATGAGTCTTGTTTCTGCCACACGGCGTCGCTAAATGAGTTTGCGTCTCAACAACGTGACGTCACAATTAAAAAAAATACGCTCGTTTGTCCCCCGCTTTTAGAAACTAAAAAGGCATTTCAGTACCCATATTCAAAGCTAAATATTCCTCAATCGTCCACACTCAATCAAAAATTGATCAAACAGAATCTTTAAGTAAATTAAAACGTAAAATTGCAAAATGGCTGTAAGAAAACGAACGATTAAAGTTTACACAGCCATTAGCGATGTTCAGGCCTTCACGACTCGCTCTAAGGGGGCCGGCAGCTACGGAATTAAATGGCAATCGATTACAAGTAGCACCAAGTATTGGGGAAAATTAACTGCACTCCCGTTTTTTAAAGCAGATTGGAACCAAAAAGAAAAAGTAATTTGAATAAAAATAACATCTCATTTGGCTAAAAATCTTGTTTTTTTTTTTAAATAGTGAAACATTTTTAGTGTTCTGTACCCACAGCGTAACCAACGGAACCCTATTACTAAGCTTCCGCCGTCCGTCCGTCTGTCTGTCAGTGAGTTGTGTCTCAAGAACCGTAATTGATAGACAGCTGAAATTTTCACAGATTGTGTATTTTTATTGCCAATATAACAGCAAATAATAAAAATTAAGGTCTATTTATTTATTTTTTTATGGTACGTAACGTAACCCTTCGCGTGAAAGTCCGACTCGCACTGGGCCGGTTTCTTTGGCTTGAAATGTCTATGGGACGTTGTAGAAATCTTGTCATTTGAGTCAATTTCGTACCTGAAATATTTCTTTTTATTCGCCATTTCTTTTGGGTATTTGTCCATACATAACATGTCATGTTATGTACGGACAAATAGGGTAAAAACCGTTCGATTTTATGATGCAGTTATCAAGATATCATCAGTTTCACCTTGTTTGCTATCAGTCTATAGAAGTAATAACCTAACATCACTTAATGAATATAAAGTATTCTATTACCAGTCACCACTACTTAAAATAATTCAGCATCCAATCCTCCGACCATACCGCGACCCCAAAGATCTAAAGAAGGAAATATCCTAATTAAATATGGATGCAACGTAATGAGTTATGCAAATATTGTAGACGGTGGCTAACGATTGGGGAGGTAGGGGGAAACACCACCATCGAAGGGGAGAGTTGGGGGAGATAGATACTTCGATTCGACAGTACCGTCAGACGAATCATTTCAAGTATTTATTTAAACAATCTTTGGTATGCTTTCTTTGAAAATTATATTGAAAGGGTTGCTCCGAATTACTTACTTTGTTTGCAATATTTTTAAGGGTAAGAGTTTGCAATTTTGATAGAATTCGAAATGGTTTAGTCAAATTAGAGGGTAGACGGAAGTTTTATAATTATGTCGGGTTAGTTTTGCCCAGGGGTTTGCTGAAAGGTTACAAGTTTTGTGAAATGGATGCTGCATGTCTGTTATTGCGATTTTGACACTGAATTTGGCAAAATTTGACAGTTGTATTAATACGCTTTCTAATGCTATCTCCCGCCGTCACGACGTGACACTGGCAGAATAGTCGGAAGCGGCTCAGTTGCCATAAAGGAACAAAAAAAAAACAATCTCATAAAGGCTTAATTAAAAAAATAATTAGTATTAGGTGGTATAACACGTGACTCAAAGTCTACAAGTTAAGTAGCATCATATCGACATTGAAGTTTAAAAGCATAAAAATATAGGAAATCTATAAAAAGCTTTGTTGAAAGACTGACCGACTTATCACTTATCTACCTATGTCAAAATCCCATGAGCCAAGTAGTACATTAGGTACCTAAAACAGAAAAATAACTGACCAAGTGCGAGTTCGACTCCCACACAAAAGGTTCCTTACCTACCATAAAAAGAAAAAAACCACGATCCGTGTATGAGAGCCCCCTTTAATTTATGATAAATTATTTTTTGTTATAATCGTAATAGAAATACACGCTCTGCGATAATTTCAACTGTCTTATCTAGTTCTTGAGATACAGCCTGCTGACAGTTTTTTTTTTTTATTTTACTATTGATAGGCACGCGCTTGACCACCATCTCACCTGATGGTAAGCGATGATGTGGTGGAAGAAAGAGCACGCTTGCCTAGAAGTAACCTATTCACTCTTGACTTAAAGACTCCCAGGTAGTAGATGGACGGACGGACAGTGGAAGCTTAGTAATAGGGTTCCGTTGCTTACCCTTCGGGTACGGAACCCTAAAAACAAATTTAATATTCCGTAAACTCCAACAAGTTATGATGATGGTGCTATATTTAGCATTTTTCTGTGCTCAGTACCTTAATGCGAATTTTGAAGAAAAACTGTTTGTTGTTCGACTAAGTCATTATTATAATGTACGGTCGCCAGTTGGGCAGGCGAAGTTCCTTAAGTGGGCAACATTTATAAATTATTTAGTAGATGTTGTACTCTCTGAGGCTGTGTTTGTTTAATGGCTTAATATTATTAATCTGTCCGGGATTAGCAAAATGTTTGTTTATGTAAAACTTGGCGTAGGATGAAAACTGTGAAAGGTCTATACGTATGAGCTGGATAACTCATCTGCCTAGCCTTTTCCAAACTATATTGGGGTCGGCTTCCAGTCAAACTGGATTCAGCTGAATACCAGTGTTTTACGTGGAGCGGCTGCTTATCAGACCTCCACAACCCATTAACTGGGTAACACGGTACTTCTTTGCAAGACTGGAGTCAGATTTATGGCTTCTGACAACGCGTGACGACTGCCAAAGATCTACAAATGACAGCCGGGACCAACGGCTTAACGTGCTTTCCGAGGCACGGAGGAAACTCGGTATATTAAGATGGTCACCCATCCACAGACCAACCTTGGCAAGCGTAGCTTAACCTTAAAGATCAACCCGTGCGGCTGTTATTATTTAGCCACGAGCTCCTCGTATATGTATGTATGAGCTGGATAACTGTTTGTTAATTAAAAACCTGAACAAATAATGACAGGTGACCACTGGTAGGTAGTGACGTCCATTGATTAGCTTACTGCTGTAAAAAGAATCCTAAAGGTTACATAAGAATCTCTGAAAAATATTGACCAATCGCTTATAAATTTATGGTCTTTTAAGATGGTCTTTAACACTAATTTTGTCACACACATTATGTTAATATGGTATTTTACTAAAAAATCTAATGAGTCCATCTGATAGATTTAAAACTATATTCGACATGTATTTTTTCTTTTTTCACGTAAACAAAAAATAAAGAGGATACGGCGAGTTGAAGACACGCATGACGTCATCTGGCTTTTTAAAAATGTACCAAATTTACCAAGCCGTCTCGTCTTCATTTTATGTTTAAGTGAAAAAAGAAAAAATAATTTTCCAATATTTTTTAAAAATCTATCAGACGGACTAATTAGATTTTTTTAGTAAAATACCCTATTATATTTATACTATACTAGCTGACCCGTGCCCTCTTCGTTGCGCGGTATTTATCGGGTTAATATATAGCCAATGATACTCACAAATAACGTGGCTTTCTATTGGTAAAAGAATTTTCGAAATCGGTTCAGTAGATCCAGAGATTACCTCCTACAACCTCACAAACTCACAACATCACAAACTATACGTCTTTATAATATTAGTATAGATTTGTATAAACTAGTATAGATAATATTAAGCAGGTTAGCAGCTAGATCCCACTGAAATGGAGCAATCGAAAAAAAAACGACCAATTTATTTAATAATAAAAATAAAAAAATAAGTTTTATTAATGGTTTGTTTGGAAGTGTGTTAAAACCCATCGTTTGGTACACCAAGTACCATTAAAAGAAAATATTCAAGCTAATAAACTAGTGAACTATAATTCTAATAAGTTCTGAATTGCATCTTGAGTTGTGGCAACACAGGAAACAATTCTAAAAGCCTATTTTGTGTAAATGTAGCAGACCCCACACAGTTAATAAGAATGACAGGTTCTTAACCAAAATACCTACATTTGACTTCTGTGTCCACCTTGCGTGCCCGTTTATATACCTTACAGCTATTTATTATTTTACAGCTGTATGGCTTGTCAGCGTCATTTATCTATATTGCACTATACCTATTTGTTATATTCGCCATCTTAATTGAGTAAATTGTTAACCTTTTAGGTACTCGTCTTTTTTGCATTTTAAGTTTATAGTTCCCGAGTACGATGTTTATTTATGTGGGACTTGTATGAATAATTCGTTGATTGAAGTGATAGTGTCAAGCTATGGTTTCACTTTTTAAGTTGTCTTTCTTGGTCGGCGTTATAACCACGTAGGGTCTGTGACCAACATTATCTAACCCACTTGTCTATTAGCGTGGGTTAGATAATGTTGGTCACAGACTGTACTACAAACAATCACTCAGTATCCAAACGATACCTAACCAAACGACAGATTATGATTCGTATCATCATCATCATCATTTCAGCCGAAAGCCGAGCACTGCTGTACATAGGCCTCCCCCAAGCGTCGCCACAACGGCCGGTATGATTCGTATGGTGAGTGCCAAAAATAAATTTCGCTGTAACTCCCTGAAAATTGACTCATCTGCCTAGCCTTTTGCCAATTATATTGGGGTCGGCTTCCAGTCAAGCCGGATTTAGCTGTATAGTATACCAGTATTTTACGAGGAGCAGCTGCCTACCAGACCTCCACAACCCATTAATTGGGTAAAACGGTACTACATGGCAGGACTGGAGTCAGATTTACTGGCTTCTGACTATCCGTAACGACTGCCAAAGATCTACAAATAACAGCCGGGACCAAGAGCTTAGCGTGCTTTTCGAGGCACGAAGGAAACTCGGTATGTTAAGATGGTCACCCATCCACAGACCAACCTTGGCAAGCGTTGCTTAACCTTGAAGATCGACCCGTGCGGCTGTTATTATCTAGCCACAAGCTACTCCATTTTTTTTTTCTAAAGTAAGCCTATGATTTTTCGTAAAAAGACTATACTGATTTTTAAATCTGTTGTTAAACATTTACACAAAAAAACGTTATGAAACGTTCACCTACTTTACTAATCGTCACTATTAAAAAAAAGTATATTTAATTAGATATGTACCATAGATATACTGGTACTCGTATCAAACATATCCTACTAAATACTACGATTCAAAAAGTCGCAAAAAACCTAAAAGCTTACAAAATAAATAAATAATACCTAACACTAAACAAAATTTAAATACCTCATTCATATTATCTACGACCACCATTTTAAATCTTAACCCTTAACCCTAAAATGCGACGAATACATTTTAATAAAATTCTTCAGCAAACATTAATGAAGTCGGGTACTAAACAAGCACCGCTATTGTGGCGCTCGCGTCGCCATTATGATTTTAACCGAGATAATGCAGAGGAAATGACGGCAAAAGAAATTTAATTCGCGTAGCGATGAAAGGGTTATATAGGGTCGGCTTTGATAAATAAAGCCGGGAGACCCCGAGGATATTGCTGGCCCCTTTTTTGCTCTACATATTGATATTAATGCTCGTGAATTTTGACAAAATTGCGCGTAAGCCTTTGTGTTTTGGGGTTCGGCTTGATTTTTTATGCCCGTTGTCTCGTTTTGCGTAAATGAAATATTATGGTTGTCTTTTTGGAAGCGCGGCAGTTTAGGGTTATGTGCTTTTTTAGCAAAATGTTACAGGTTGTGTAAGTATTGTAAATGGGAACGATAAATTTTGATGCGGTGGTGTTTATTTTTATTTATAGCTTGTGGTACGTTGTCTTATAAGTAAGTATCATGGCAAAAGTCGTGTCTGTAACAGCAAACCTGTTAAAAAAATAGTTAGTATACTATTTATAAAAGCGTAGATGTCCTGATATAAATTATACATAAGTAAAATATGCTTAGCAATAAAGACGAAACTAAAATAGTTTACTGGTACTCTTTCATTTAAAAACGCAACATGATGAAAGTCGACATACAATATTAAATATGAACCCATTTAATAATTAAAAACAACGGATCATACCTACGTACTCATTACCGAATAAACATTAAAACGGCAACATATCAATTTCTTTACCTCCCCAAAACTTCTAAAACCCGCATGCTTTTAGTCCTCGCCGTCGCATAAATCCCAAAAGTGTGGCAACACCGAACATGTCCGTATCAGCAACTTCATTAATATTTCGCCATCATCCCCGGTAATTAAGCGGGGGTCGTCGCAGTTGAAGGGTTACGTAAATATTTCCGAGGTTATAATATTCAATATTCATCTTGGTGAATCTTTGTCAGTTAAACGAAGGTTTTTGAGGGTTGGCAACACTATTTGGGGGATATCGGGTTGTTGTTTTGGTCCTCGGAGACGAAAATGAAGACGGGATTCCGAAGGGTAAATTATTTATTGTTTCTATGTGTACACATAGAAGCTCAGTAGAAGCTTATCTCTACCGTGATGATAAAAGCATGAGATTCTTGGCTAGCTTACTTATATTTTTAGCTTACTGAGGAGCTTACAGGGTCCTTTATAACTGTTATATAAATAAACATAAAGCAGTGGTCGTAATGTTTCTATGTCTATTTATCTCTACTGTAGCCCGAAAACATCCCAAACTTTGGCTTTCAGGTAGGATTTGAAACGTTCGTGAAACCGACGCTATTTGTCAAAGGAAGTGTAGGATGTGAAAGTTTGTGTGCTTTATCTATGGCAGCAAAGTAATCGAGACCGAAAATAGCCAAAAGGTACTACTTAAATATATTTATTTTCTCTAACAAGCTCGTTTTGCGCGAATATGACGCATATCTTCCCAATTTGTATAATTAAGTGTTATTTAATTTCTATTTTATTTTTTTGGTATGCGTCATGCTTGGCGCAAATAAACGCTTTTTCTTTCTTTCTTCTTTCTTATTTCATAGGATAGCCCAATACTATAAAATTCTTCCGCTATTAACAGACAAGGTACAGCCAAAACTGCTGGTTGAAGATAGCTGAAATTTGGCATGTAGATTATTACGTATGGGATCGGTAAAAAAACAGGATATGCGCTTACAAAGTCGGAGGGCAATACTTAGCTATAGTATTATATAAATTTGTTTATGTGGGTTATAATTGGTACCCAACATATTGTAAGCTCATCCGCACGTAACACAGGTAATTTCTATACGGAGGCTCGTGATTAGAAAGTATATGAAACGTTACACACTGGAATAATTAAAAACGTTTGCTGCACGAATCTGCTCCCTACAGTCTACGCTATGATTTCGTCGCCCGAATACGCACGTCTTCGATTCGGCATTTTGTTGCATGAAGCGAGTATGGTCAGAAGAGAAAAATATTTGGTTTCTTTTTTTTGGGAGATTATATTTTAAGTAACTGTGTGCGAGTTTCTGAATTGAGTATTTTTTGCTAGTTAATGCAGATGCCTAAGGACAGGTTTTGAGGCTAAAATTAGAGCTTGAGAATCATCAACTTCAAATGATTAATTTACAAAAAGCCTGAAACACCCTTTCAGGTTTTTTTATATTTAGCCCCCGACCAAAAAAGTGGGGTGTTATAAATTTGACCGCTATTTCTGAATATTTATTTTTATCTTTATTATTCTTACACCAAGTATTGTAATGTATAGGTACGTTATATGAAAAAAAACACTACATAAATTGAATAATCAATCAATCAAAAGCACAGACTGCAGCCAAGAAGCTGAGCATCCTAAATAGGGTAAGACGATACTTCACATCTGGACAGCTTCTGAGTCTGTACAAAGCACAAGTCCGATCCTGTATGGAGTATTGCAGCCACTTATGGGATGGCTCAGCAAAATACCAGCTTGCTGCATTGGACTCGGTTGAACGCGGAGCAAAAAGGCTTATAGGTGACGAGACGTTGGTGGTCATCGGCGAAATGTTGCCTGCCTGTCGGTCTTCTACAGACTGTTTTTTGGGGAATGTGCGCAGGAACTCCACGACCTGATCCCACCATCGCCCTTTTACCACCGGAATACCAGACGTACTGCAGGGTACCATCCGTACTTGGTCGATGTCCCGACTAGTCGTACCCAGCGCTTCTCTTCCACATTTATTATACGCACAGCTAAGGTGTGGAACTCTCTGCCAGCATCTGTGTTCTACATATAACCCGTCTGCCTTCAAATCAAGAGTGAACCGGCATCTTCTGGGCACGCTCGCTCCATCATAGACCTCATCTATCGCTTTCCATCAGGCGTGATTGTGGTCAAGAGCTAGCCCATTCCTAAAAAAAAAAAAACATATTAAATTGTGTAATATATGCATCGTGGAATGTAGGTGATTTAAAAATATGCGGTGACTTAAATTAGCAATTGCATGTTCTCTATTTTGTGGCCTAGATCCTTAAAAAAAACCAAACACCGAGCATATTATAATAAGGCTTCCATCAAACTCAACCAGATCATTAGCAATACCGCACAAAAAAATACAAAATAACGTGATTTCCGCCTTACCTTACATTTTTATTTTTACACAAAGCTGCAGCTTAAGGCTATAAAACACAACTTGTTTCATTAAGTCGCGACTGACATTGCTTTTTATAGCAAGGTATAGCTTGGCGTACGTCGAGACCTTTTGTGGGATACCTTGGAGCCTTTATAACATTGTTAAAACTAGGTAATGAGATGGATGGTAAAGATCTGTGGAAAATGTATTATAAAAAAACAAAGATGAAATTGTTAATTATTATTTTAAAACTAGCTGACTTGAACTTCATCTGCGTTACATCAACTTTCCTCGATAAATGGGCTATCCAACAATAAAAGAAGTTTCCAGTTCAAACCAGCAGTTCCTGAGATAAGCTAAAACCAGTACATATTAATGTTACCCGTTTTACTGATGCACGAATAGACAGACGTTTTTTCGTTCTCTCTCATCGCAGAAAACAATTCGATATACGAAAATTTTTTTTTTGATGGATTATAAAAAATCTAGATAACAATTTTGACTTAGCAAGAAATTTCTTTAAGAATATTTTTGGAACGAACTTGGACATGGTTCGCATTGATGAATGCGGCTGTATTGCAAAGCGGCTAAAGATCAAAAGTTTTGTCATAATCACCATATTGAGTAGTCCAATCACATCATTACAGAATGCAAATGACAAAATTAATAACTTTAACTGACATCTTCCTGTGGCAAACACGACTAAACGGCTTATTACTAATAATTACACCTATTTATCGAAACTAAAATAAATAATTGCAACTCATAAAAAATATTAACAAAAATAATTTCTCGATTGATGAGCTGACCGTACCAGTAGTTACGACTGGTCGTATCGTAATAGTTCACTATCAGATTCACACGATCGCCACTGAACATCTGTCACGATCTTCAGGGTACGCAACTTGTCTAGGAGGCCATAAAATAAGCGGGTAAGAAGCCTCTGGATCTAATGAAAATAGATGTGACACAGAGGCAAACTAGGGCTAAAGTTTATTTGGATAGAATATACGTTATTGCATACCAGAAATAGTTACTTACATAATTCTTCTATACAAACTTAATTCTATGGATACAATGGTTTTTATGCTCAACGCTTTTTTCCAGAAACACAGACATTCATTCTAATGCAATGTCTGATTTCTGAAACTTTCCTTTGAGATCGACGAACGTAACTCCTGTTTTATAAGAAGCTTTTGGCAGCAGACCTTTGTCATCAGAAGGCCAAGTCTCTCAAATTTAAGTCGGTACATCATTTCAGCGACAACCAATGTTAAAACTTGTCAAAATTAAAAAAAAATAGAGCTGTTTTCGAATTGCTGTCAAGCTAACTGCTATGCAAATGCTCCTAGAAAATATGAGAAAGGCCCTCTGACCTAGGCAACAGTAATTACTAGCAATAAAAATATAATTGACATATTTCATTAATGCTAGGCTCCAATTGGTCATAGTGTATATAGCATATTGCTTTCCTCGGTAAATATCCTATCTTAAACTAATATAATTTTTCAAATCAAACATTTCAAACCAGTAGTTCCTGAAATTAGTGCGTTCAACCAAACAAACAAACTCTTCAGCTTTACCTTAATATAATACTAGCTTTTGTCCGCGATTTTGTACGCGCATATCCCGCTTTTTCCCGATCCCGTAGGAATTTCGGAAAATAGTCTTTTAGTGCTCTCCTATACTCCCCAAACACAACACACGCCAAATTCCAGCTTTCTACGACCAGTAGTTTGTGCTGTGCGTTGTCTGTCAGTCACTCAATCAGTGAGTAACGTAAGAATTTTATATCATCTGCCTAGCTTTTTCCCAACTATATTGGGGTCGGCTTCCAGTCAAACCGGATTCAGCTGAATACCAGTGTTTTACGTGGAGAGGCTGCCTGCCAGACCTTCACAACCCATTAACTGTGTAACACGATATTTCTAGCCAAGACTGGAGTCAGATTTACTGGCTTCTGACAATCCGTAACGACTGCCAAAGTTCTACAAATGACAGCCGGGACCAACAGCTTAACGTGCTTTCCGAGGCACGGAGGAAACTCGGTATGTTAAGATGGTCACCCATCCACAGACCAACCTTGGCAAGCGTTGCTTAACCTTGAAGATCGATCTGTGCGGCTGTTATTCTTTAGCTGGAAGAATTTTATATATATCGATTGATTAGTATACCTTTTGACAAACCTCTTGTGGTCTATCTCGACAGCGGCACCAACAATCTCTTGCCCGCTGCTCTAGTGGCCACATTTAATTCGTCGCATCCACCGCGCCACTTGTCCGAACGTGCTCATTATTTTTTATACATAATCTTACGCGTTATACTTTTCTATGATTAACAGTACTTTCGTTCTAAAGATTGATTATTAAAAATTTTGTTCGTCGTTAATTATATGTTGGAGTTAATTGAGTAATTTATGGTGATGCGTTTGGTATTTTTGGTCGGTAGAATTAGTTTTGGCATGTCTTTTAAGTGACAGAACTCTTGGTGGCTAGTTTTTATATTAATCCCAGCTTTGATGAGTGTTCAAAGTATACTAAGTATTGATGTTCATTCGGAAATTAAAAAGTTGAAGAACTAGGCAAGCGTGTTCCATCGCTTTTCTTGAGATCTGGTCAAACATAACTATCAGGAACAAAAAAGAAGATATTGTGAAGGAGAAATAACTTGACGAACAATTGTAAGCGACTGTAGGTACTCTGTGATGAACTTATCTCTCTTCCGACTTTTTATTAATTACTTTCCACTTTAAGATCGATTGACTCAAAATCGAAATAAATGATTGAACTTCTTTTCACTGTCCCCATTGCTCGTAAATAACAGTTCAATCATTTACAAGTACAATTCGTTAGTCTGGACGCCGAACATAAAGACTATTTGGGAAAAACTTGGCAGATTGAATACCAAACGAATATTAAAACATAACTTTTTACGGTCCATAATGCGTTTCAATTCCTATTAATTACAATTACTAAACAAACCAAGCAGCTCGTGGCTAGATAATAACAGCCGCACGGGTTGATCTTCTAGGTTAAGCAACGTTTGTCAAGGTTGGTCTGTGGATGGGTGACCATCTTAACATACCGAGTTTCCTCCGTGCCTCGGAAAGCACGTTAAGCCGTTGGTCCCGGCTGTCTTGTGTTGATCTTTGGCAGTCGTTACGGGTAGTCAGAAGCCAGTAAATCTGACTCCAGTCTTGCCATGAAGTACCGTGTTACCCAGTTAATGGGTTGTGGAGGTCTAGTAGGCAGTCGCTCCGCGTAAAATACTGGTATTCAGCTAAATCCGGTTTGACTGGAAGCCGACCCCAATATAGTTGGGAAAAGGCTAGGCAGATGATGATTAAACAAACCATGGACTGTTAGCCTTAAGAAAAGAAGAAGTGTTGCGTCAATCCTGGCGACAATGCCGGGCCTTTTTTTGCAGTGGCGACAAACATTAGAATGACTAGGAGCGAGGAGAAGCGTGAAGCTCAAGATCGCTCGCGGTAGAAGTCAACTATGGAAGCCTTCTGCTCCAGCAAGAGGATCTTAAATCAAGTAGGTTAGTCTTTCAAAAAAGTTGAAATTTCATAATATCTGAATAGAAGATGTGTAAAGCTTAGTAAGCTATGCGGACGTATTGATATGAATTTACTTATCTGTCTTTCTAAAACAAACACCCTAGTAAGAACGCATATCCAAGCGTAAGACAAAGCAAAATACTGACACACAATTTCGACATCAACCCATAAACAAGGCTGCCTATAATTTTGGCGACTGGCAACACTTTTGGTGAGCGCACGCGCAATCCGCAGCCCTTACAAGAAACGTAATGATGAACAATTGCGCCAGAGACCGTTTGAGCGCACAATCACGATCGCACCGCCCTCGCTCCTTCTACATATCTCGATGGAAGATCTTGGTGTAAGGGGGAAGATTGTGGCGTGTTTTGGATTTAAAAGAAAGGCTTTATCATCAATCTCAAGATGTATTAAATTCTTCAGTTACCGAGTAATGATGTCAGACAACGCACAGCCGAAACTACTGGTCTTAGAAAGCTGAAAATTTGCATGTAATCTCCCTACACTACGTAGGGTCAAGTCACACCGAGATGGCAGCGAAGCGGCGAGCAGTTTCAGTGTCGTATAATTTTAAACTTTATCTTCATTACTATAACACATATTATCGCGGGAGTCATCGGAATGCTCGCGGCGCCGCGGGCGGCCGCGCGATCTTTTCTAGTTTCTCAAGCGATCAAGCGATACTATGTGTTACTGTAATAAGCATTAAGTTTAAAATTATATGACACTGAACCTGCTCACCGCTTCGCTGCCATCTCGGTGTGACTTGAGCCGTAGGGGAACACTCAGAGAGGATTTTTCGAAATTCCAAAGCGAGTTGCTTCATAAGTCTTCCACTAAGGTACAGGAACTAAAGTTCAGCAATGGTGTAACCGGCCAATTCTGTGAACATCTCACGTCAAAACTTCACACGTGGAGAGAACTAGAAGTGAGTGTTCATTCCGTCTTGACGGTTGTATTCACAGCTCACTTCATGTTCGCTTCGCTTGAATTTTACAGTGATTTTTTTCAGAATAACACCACTAGTGTAATTAATCTAATTGTGTCAAGATATCGAGGACATTTAGATCAGACAGAACCCAGGTCTTAAAATATACCTACCTATCTAAAGCTAAAAGATAGAGCTATCCAGAAGTTAAACAAAACAGGTTCTAAATTAAATTTCAATATCGGAGTAAATAATTATTAAATGCGGGAGATACGGATTCGGAACCTAATATCTCACATTTTAATTTTATTATTAAACTAGCCGTAGCAAAACAAATATGATATTTCTCTTCAAAGCATGAATAATTTTGATGTAGACACTGGAATTATTATCGTTTCTATTGACTACATTTCGAATTGGTCTATTCCGAATAGTGTAACTCGTTTACCAAATTCTTCTTCCAAAAATTCTTATCAAAAATAATCGACCACATTTTCGTCATCAGCGCTCGACTTACACCAAACACGAACCACGCACAGAACACCTAATATCATCATTAACGACTGTACCAAATACCTAATGATTAATGATCTCTTTATTGTCTTCACAGACACGATTATACCACGATTTCTTAATTCGGTAATTAGATGGGGCAAGATCTGTGAGTGATGCTGCGGGCTGTGAATGTGATTTTGAGATCCTTGTGTGATTGTGGGGAATTGGGAGTCGGGTAATAAATATGGAGTACGTGATGCGGTCATAGGTTTTGACCGTAAATTATAGCTGGACTGAGGCGTAAATTCAACGTATGATTAAATCGAAAAAATCAAAGTATGTAATGTAATGCTGAAGAATAGGATTGGTAAAAGGTGATGGAAAGTTTTACGAAAGCAAGAACAAAACTGCTCTTTGTAGCCTTAGTGCGAGTAATCAATCACGTTAGCGTTTAAAAATAAGTTTTCCATTATTTTCACTAGACGGTGCTTATTCAATAGACAAAGCGCCATTCTATAAGCGAAAGCAATTGTACCTAAAAATCGGTGTTTACATTAGTGTGATCAAATACGTTAAAAAACTCGCACTAAACGGCCACTAGCCAAAATGTTTTCCCTTGTTTTTGGCCATCCAGTCTCGTCAATTCCAATTTGATAGGCGTCTCTCATATTTGCAGCACATCGTCGTGTTACAATAAGAGGCTTGTTTTTTTACAATAAGTATTTTGTTGAAGCCAGTAAACTTTTGGAGACTTCTTTATCAGTCAGTTAATAAAATATGGCCTTGAGGCGCACAAAAATAAAACGAATAACAGTAATCACAGTGCCACAGCAGATGCCTCCCAAACATGCTTATTCATACATCTGTAGTATACATACAATACATACATACGTACATGGGGTGCTTACGTGGGCGCATGGCCGAGGGTAGGGTTGGCAGCGTCAACGCACCCACATCAAACTTTCAGCTGTTCGGACCCGCTCATAAATCAGCTAAAGAGCAACGTGACAGCCCTGGACAGGCAGGAAGAAAAGTGTTGCAGTAGAATTTTCCTGTTATGATTCTATAGGAGCTTTTTTTCGGTTTTCTTAGTTTATATTAAGCTATTGCATAGGTTCTATCGCGGGCCTTGAGGGTGGAGACCGAATCCAGAAATTCCGTAACGAAAAAAACCTAACACCCCCCACTCCGACCGGCACAGCGGTGATACTTTTTAGTTTTACTTTTTACTTTTTTTTAGCTCAAAGTGTAACTTGAATTAATAACAAAGAAAAAAAAATACTGCATGACTAAAATAAATACATAATTATAATTGCATAAGTTGATAAAAAATGCTATGCAATAGCTTTACCGCGGCAGTCTCCGAGTGCCACACGTCTTTTTTTTTTCAGCTTTCGAGAAAACCGAATAGTGACGAGCTACAGTTTGCACCAGTTATTTAAGTCTGCACATTTAATGTATGGTCCCTACTTATGAATATCTACAAAGACCATACAAAATTCCGCTCTAAGAACCTGAAGCTATGGACAAACTAACATTCTATTAGCGATAGATATTGTCGAAATGCCAATATGAAAGGAAATTATCACTTATCTAACAGTTTTCGAGATTTAGCTCGTGTTTTTGGTTTTGTATCTTCGTATTTGACACCGACTTCCGAAATTAAGGGTATTTTATACTTTGTAGTGTTTTTTTGGAAGTCGGTTATATTAAAAAAGTTTTTTATTTTTCACTTTTAAGTGGTGATACTTGGACGACATCTTCATGTATGCAAAAATTTAAGCAAAAATGCTCGTAAAATAAAAACTACTGAACCAAACTGAATTAAATTTTTACGAGACCAATCGGCAAGCATGCCGCATCGAACTAAAAAGCTAAATCCGGCTTGACTGGAAGCCTACCCCGATATAGTTGGGAAAAGGCTAGGCAGATGATGGTTAAATCGTCTATGGGATTAAAAAACGAACCATAGATAACACAAACATAGCAAAATAAGTAGGAATGTACAATACATGTGTGCCCCACTGCCACAGTGAGGGTACCGGGACGATACAGTGACCTATTTGAAGGGACGCGAAGGGTATTAAATATCCCATGGTTTCCGCACGTTCCGCTCGTTTTGGGGGATGTTTCGTTAATAATAAATGTTCCTCTTTATTTTGAATGGTTTTGTTGGGCTAATTGTCGCGTTTTTTGTCAGCAAAGCTAGTAATTTAGTTCTAAATGAAGAGTGTTGACAAAATAAATTTATTTACTTCACATGGCACTCGACACTGCGAGGCCTTTGAAATACCGGCCAAGTGCGAGTCGGACTCTCCCACGAAGGGCTCCGTATCATAAACCGAAAAAACACGTTTCTTGTATTATCTATTTTAATTTGTAATTTTTTTATTTGTGATGGGTTTGCTCTTGACTCTCTATGTCAGAGATGACAGAGACAAAGTCTACAATGGAGCGAGCCTACCCAGAAGGAGCCTGTTCACTCTAACTTTGAAGAGATTAGGGTTGTAAGCTTTTGGAAACACAGACGCAGGCAGAGAGTTCCACTCCTTTGCTGTGCGCATTATAAAAGATTTTCGGAAAAGCTTAGTGCGAATTGGTGGAATAGCAACAAGGTAGGGATGGTATGATGCAGTGCGTCTGAATGTCCGATGGTGGAAGAAAGCCGGTGGTATTAACTTAATTCAATTTTTATTATTCGTTATAAGTAGCGGTAATAGAAATACACATTTTTTGAAAATTTCAACTATCTATCTATCACACTGACAGTCAGACGAATGGACGCACGGATGATTGGACGGACGGACGGTTGGACGGACGGACAACGGAGGCTCAGTAGGTAATAGGGTTCCGTTGGTTACTCTTTGGGTACGGAACCCTGAAAAGTCGCGGTCGAACCGTGCTCTAACTTAAGACGGTTTATTACAATAATTTTGAATTATTTGTAAGTACTTAGTTGTTTTTTTTTGTGCATAATCTTTTTTCTACTTTAGATCCAAAGCATGATGCTTGCAGTTCGCACATACTTTTATTTAATCCAGTGAGATTATATCGCATCGCGACGTAATTTTAAAACTGTAACGGGTCTTAAGGTAACGTATGTAACGTACCTTGCATAACGTCACAAATGAGGTTTTGAGCTTCTTTAAGGAAATTAAGCAGTTTGTATATTATGTTGAAGCAGATAAATGCACATACTTACAAGCTAATCGTAGCTCCGCAACAGAAAATTCTCGAATAAATTGTCTACCTTTAAAATATCCCTCTCTGATGAGACGATGATTACTAAATAAAACCCATAAACATTCCACTAATCAACGACACAGTAACAATACACTGCTAATCCAAAACACTTGGCAACTTATAACAAAACTGAAGTACACTCGGAGCACAATTTACCAACACACATTATTAAAAAATATATAAAAATCTCAAGAGCTGCTTGCAATATTTAAGCCCGGTACACACTACCACCTTAGGCTAAGAACACATCTGCCGTATCCGTCTCAGGATTATTATTCAACTCTTTAATAAAAGATTATTATTAATTCCAAGATGGCGGATTGGGTGCTCAAAGGGGTGGGAACGGGACATTGGCGGGACACAATCTGAATGGTCGATTTTTTAAAGGAATTCTGTAATGGGGCTTTTGATAAAGGTAAAATTTGAAAGGATATGCGTTCACAGATTTGTTTGATTTTTCTGGTGTAAATTGTGCATACATTTTGACCGCAGTATGGCACCTGAAGTTTTAATAGCAAGAACCTACGTACAAAAATCAGTAAGTCAGCATAGCAATGACTCTTAAGTACCTACTTTTGAATTTTTGACTCTTAAACTTTGAGCCAGTCCCACATCCCGATAACATCAAAATTGTAAAAACACGCTTTCCAAAACTAATACATAGACACATCACTAACAAAAGAGACAGTCGAAAAAAATTAAAAGCTTACAATGTATCAAACGCTCAAACAGGAGGCGGCCATGTCCCGGTGACCGCTAAAAGGGCCCTACGCACACCGTATCGAAAAAAAAACACACAAAACGTCTTTTTTACCCTTAGGGAACAGAACAGCTGCGCTTTTGTATAACAATGATACAGCCGTGTTATTTCCACCAACCCGGGGCAATCGACACAGTGGGCTACTAACCAACCTTGTAAAAACACCCGTGCAATATTCCATACTACTCCAAACAAAGTGCCTCCTGAAATTGGCAGTGTTATAAACGATTGCGCACTGCATATACGTGCCCTTTGTTAAAAGTCACGCTTCATTTGGGGCGAAATTGTGTCCTTTTTGTTGTTCTGAACATCGTGATGAGTGTAAAAATTGTTTGTATTGTCGCATTTTTATTTTCGTTCGATATTAAAATTTAACATGGCTGTCATATTTGAATAAACACTTACAATAAATACAAAGTTAGTAATACGAAATTGCATCATCGCCATTTTGAAAATTCGAATAAAGAACACAATAAAGATCGGGGCACAATAGAAGTTTTTATGTGCGACGATCGCAGTGACAATTTCATTTGTGTTCCATTTTTGAAGCTGGGGTTGTGATTGGTTGGCGTTTGGTGACAAATGGGCGACAAAATGTCGCGCCAGCCAATGGGAGCGCGGGAACGCGACGACTGCTGTCGACCGGAATAATGTGATATGAATAGCTGTAGATGTCATTACGTCGTGGTGACAGTTTTTATGTAGTTACTGATGTATTATCTCATTATATGGGTACTCATTATTGTGTACATGAGGTATAAGGCATGTTTGGGAACTGAATAGGCGTGTATTTATATCTGCATTGGGATATCGTTATTGTACGAATGAAAGTTTTATATGTGTTTTTTTTTATTTGATGTAAACGGTTTTTGATGCGATCTATACAACATGTTCTAAAACTTAATTTTCAGGGCGTTCGAGCTATGTTCGAACGTCGAACTATTTATTATATAATTTTCGGTCATTATAATTCATACTGATTACAACTACGGTATAGTAGACGCAAACAATCTCAAACCAGGCACTTATAAATAATTAAAAATCATCTCGACATAAGTATCTAGTGTAAACAGTGCTTTACATTTTAACACACACCTATTTTAAGGATTACTCACACCACTATCACCACCTAGCGTGTCGCCTAGTTGGAAAACGCGCGCGATTACAGATCTTTATGTACCACATTACACGGTAAAACAGTTTCGTTCGGCCATAAAGCCGACACTGTGTCGATCGTCGTTTAGATTAGGCTTGGCACTCAATTTCGTCAACTAGTGGGTCAGAGGTGATTATGGTTCTATAAGGGTTGTAATGTGGGGTGAAATATTAATGTTTCTTGATAATGGGGTAATAGGAAATTGTTGAGAGTGATACGGTTCGTTTATGGAGGTCAAGCGGATTTTAGTGTGAGGTTCACTACCTAAGTAATTGAAGATCGGCTTCTGTACTGTATAGGTAGGTAGGTACTGTTCATTGCCTGAGGTCCTACATAAAATCAGACTCGTGAAACTAACTCCTCTACTTAAATTAAAGGGTCAGCAGACAGATGCAACGCGACAATGCAACAACTGTGTGCCCCTGTCTGTTCCAGCTTTAAAGCTAGCCCCTATAAACAAATGACATTTCTAGGCAAAACATTATAAGCGATTGTGATATAAAACCGGTCAATCAAGATTAAACGTACCTAAATAAAAATCAGTCTAAACAACTCCAATAAACTTAAATAATTACCCAATCTTAGTTCCACCCCTTATCAGTTACAAGTTACAACCAACGTTACCCTAATAAAACGGTATTACCCCCTTACGGCATTGCCCCCTTCGGCAATTACCCGTAAAGATGACAGACTTCGATAAACCGATGTCATTTGTTATTTTTTTTTACTTGTTGACATGAAAAACGTGTTGATTGCAGTAATTTTGTCGATGGTGTGTGATAAGCGAAGGCGCCACTTAAATCATATTTTGTAAATACGGTGAAAATAGTGGGTTATAATGATATAGGTACTTGTGGTGATCTTTTTTGTAAGGAATTTTTGGTTACGTAATGTTTGGTTTGGTGATAAATATGGTTTGTTTGGGTATTGGAATTTAAGGCGAGTCTTTAATGTGAAACTTAGGCTATTTGAGGTTCTAATAATTATTAGTGACTTCCACCAACTTGCTCCCTAAATAAGAGCGCAAGGATTTAATAAGAGTGGTTCATATAAAACTTTGTAGTGCAACCGGTTTTTCGACCTCATCATCATCAGTGTCATCCACAGTCCGATTTCGCACACTGATCAGTTTAGTAATGTTGTTATTATTTACAATCCCCACGGTCCTGTGATAGCCTTATACAGATTATATCCACGAAGGCAACATCATCTGCCTAGCCTTTTCCCATCTATATTGGGGTCAGCTTCCAGTCAAGCCGGATTTAGGTGAATACCAGTATTTTACTAGGAGCTGCCTACCAGATCTCCACAAACCATTAATTGGGTAACACGGTACTTCATGGTAAGACTGGAGTCAGATTTACTGGCTTCTGACTATCCGTAACGACTGCCAAAGATCTACAAATGAATATATACTATATCCACGAAGGCGTCGTGTAGTAATAATCTATACTTATCTTATATCTTATACTAATATATCAAGCTGAAGAGTTTGTTTACTTGAACGCGTTAATCTCAGGAACTACTGGTCCGATTTGAAAAATTATGTCAGTGTTAGATAGGCCATTTATTGAGGAAGGCTATAGGCTATATATCATCACGCTAAGACCAATAGGAGCGGAGCAGGAGCAGACGAAGTTGCGCGGGTCAACTAGTAATATATAAAGCTGAAGAGTTTGTTTGTTTGTTTACTTGAACGCGCTAATCTCAGGAGCTACTGGTCCGATTTGAAAATTCTTTCTGCGTTGTATAGCCCATTTATCGAGGAAGGCTATAGGCTATATAACATCACGCTACGATCAATAGGAGCGGAGTATTAAAAAAAATGTGACACAGACAAGGTTGCACCGATCAGCTAGTAACGCAATCATAACGGAAACCGACAATCCCGTTGAACTTCACACAGAAATCGATCTAATAAACTTCAAACATGAATTTCTCAAACACATATGATTCGTTACAAATACCAATATAGTTAGACAGGCTCTAAACATGTCCAAACATGTATTTCCGTGGGACTGTCGTAAGATCCAAAACTGGGCACTGTTTGTACACACATTACCAGCACTTAGAGGGACATGATGTTCTATCATTAGCGTTGCCGAGCTGGTTCGTGGGGTTGCTAGACTTCGAGATTTTAAATTCCCATTTGACTTTGTCTATTTTGTGTACGAAAAATTTGAATCTACCATCTTTTGTGATCAATTGACAATAATTAGGAATACAAGATTAATTGACGCTTTACTCTGAATTAGGTATCTCAGTAAAGTTTATCTGTTTATAGCTACCTTTTTCCATCTTATACAGAGATATGGTGGTTTTTAGAACATAAATAATACACGTTCTCCCGTATTTTAACAGTTAACTTGCTTGTCATCTCTGATAGATCAGGTATGTTGGGTGCCTCTGGTTTTTTTTCGTGTCTTTGCTAAAAATCTAGAATAAAGAATAATTTCAGCCAAGTAATGACAACTGCCAAGTAGGACCTATAGGACCCCACAACAAAATAAATTAGATTACCCAAAAATCCACCAAACCCAGATTCAATTTTCCTTTTGGCAACACAGCGATGTCGACATGGTCTATTTAATTACAAGTTCGTGATGAACAAGTTTAGATCAGTGAGATTTGTTAACAGCTTGCCAGTGTCAATCGGTAAGACAATACTCTAACATGGTCTCACGTGAGAGTTATACGTTTACGTACTTGTATGGAGAGTAAGATCGTACCTACTTGTATTTTTAACCGACTTCTTCAAAAAAGAGGAGGTTCTATGTTCGGCTGTATGCATCTTTTTTTTTATGTATGTTCACCGATTTCTCCGCCAATTCTGGACCGATTTCAAAAATTATTTTTTTATTCGAAAGCCTATACTCTCGTAACTAAATACTTCTAAAATAACTTTAATTTCGGAAATTGGTGTTTTTGGTTATTTCGTTTTTGAACACCGACTTCCGAAATTAAAGTTATTTTTTACTTTGTAGTGTTTTGTTTTTGGAAGTCAGTTATATTATTTTGTTAAAAAGTTTTTATTTTAGTACAATAGTAACTTCTGACAGCGGCTTTGCTCCCGTGACTGTCCATTGTAATTATCCCAAGGAATCATACTGCCTTGATTACTGTGAACATTTTTGCAGTAATGAAAAGATCTAGATACAGTCGGAAGTTAGTTGCATCTGTTGAAATTTAGGAAACCTGAGATCTGAGTTCCAATTTACCTACTGGGGAACGCTATAAATATTGATAAAGAAATGAATGATTTTTCCTGACATTACCCGCTATTTATTAAAAACTATGAAGAGTAAGGGCTGTCTTTAAAATGCTGCTACCAACACCCACACACCCCCCCCCACATTCTTGTGGGGGAACTTTTTCTTGGTAGCAGCATATTAAGCAGCGTATTGTTTTTAAAACATAATGTAGCCTTTTGTATCTGAATTTACCGAGTACATACATACACAAGTAATTTCAATATCATCACGACCATATTCCTATAAATACCTAAACGATGAAAATAACAAAAAAACCACAAATACTTACGAACCCACCGCATTGCTACTTCACACATCTGGCTATGTATAATTACACTAAATAAATAAATATTGCAAGTTTATTGTGTCACAGCCTTTATTCTTACACCACCTATTTCGACTAGACCCCCCACCCCTCCCTCATCGCCCACAAAATTAGATGTTTTAAGAGTTTTTTGTTAGGAATGTAAGGGTCAAGGCTTTTTGGTCTTATAAGGCCTTGTCACTGTTAAGGCGACATGTGGCACCCATTTGTTTGGATAAATAAAGACGTATCCACAACGTTGGTCGCCCACCATATGCTGTGAAGTATATTGTAGGTGTCTCACAAAACGTTTTGCCGTTATTTATAGAACAAATGTGTAGACTGAGTAAATTGACGTCGAAAATGGCTGAAAAACGAAACGATTGGCGAAGTTGGTTTGCGGTAAAAATGGAGCGAAACAAGTTCTTTTGTTTTTTTTTGTTTATTCATTTTGGTGTCGCATGTGGAGACAATGATAGGGATCTTAAATGAGGATTGGTGACAATTTATTTACAGGCTTTTTATTGGTAGATAGATATTTACTTTTGTGGTTATATCAAGTTCTAGATACATAAGTGTAGTTATAACTTACTTACTCGGTTTTTCCTTTAATAATATGTGGTAAGTATGTATTATTGGCGATCGCAGTGTATGGTGTTGAGTTTTACAGAGAACGCTGCCAATTCTCTGGTGAGTCCCTTAGTCGCCTCTTACGACACCCACGGAAAGTGATGGGACATTATGTATCTAAATTATTAGATATTACTTAAAGTTCAGATACACGGTACCATTTTAGTCGTCTGCCAAGGGTGGCGATTAAGGCAAACCCCCCCAACCCCGATTATGGCAAACTCCCGTCCATTGCTGCCTTCGGGGGAGACCTATGTCCAGAAGTGGGCGTCTTTCGGCTGTTACGATGATGATGATGATTATTTATTTGTTTATTATATACTTTATCGTACACCTCATATTTAAAGTACAGTAAAAAATCTATAAAACAAGTGTACAACAGGCAGTCTTATCGCACAAGGCAATCTCTTACACTCTCTCTCTTTTTCTCTCTCTCTCTTCTTATTATAATTTTGTTTACATAATAATCGAATTTGAATTTCTATTTTTAATTATTTGTTATATAATTTTAAATATTGATCGACTTGTCTCTATATTTTCGGCAAACAAAGTTCCTATGGTCTGTATTTTATATGTAAAGAAATTACTCATTTTGAATGTCATCATTAGGATATAAAATCGTACTCGATGTTATCTAGATACCCCTAGGCTCGGCCTAGGTTATATATCTTTTTTTATTTTTGTACCTGTTCATTTTATCAGGCTAATAACCTAAGTGGTACTACTCACCACTTATTCAAATACCAAAAAAAAAAAAAAAAATGGAATCCAGCAATAGATCAAATAAAGCGACGGCCACACTGCGATACTTAGCGACACGCGATCGGTTAATATATTAAAATCGCAGCGACAATCGCAGTTCGTTTCACGGTGCTGATAGTAATCTAACCACCCAGTTAAACGCGCATGAATTTACGAAATCTGGACGTTGTTTTTTTGTTTTCATGATAACAGTTTTTTAACGGAAAATGCAGTTTGAGTTTTTCCGTTTTAGATCAATTTAAAGCATGACAAGTGTGATTTTTAACATTTTTAGACGCGATTTTAAACTTTTTGTTAGTTTCATTTTTGAGTCAATTAGGCCTTATTATTTAGTAAGTTTTGAAGCATGTTTTAGCTATTACATAATATATTATATTACTAGCTGACCCGTGCCCACTTCGTTAGGCGGTATTTTTTCGGGTTTATATAATAACCTATGACACTCACAAATAACGTGGCTTTCTATTGTTTTTTTTATTATTGTTTTCCTGTAATTTGTATGTGTAAGGTAAACTGTTAATATAACTTGTTCATAAATAAATAAAATATATTTTTTATAGAATTTTCAAAATTGATTCAGTAGATCCGACCCCCTATAAACTTACAAGCTCACAAACTTTACGTCTAAACCTCAACGTCTAACGTCTTTACGTATAGATTTTAGCTCATAGATATTTTATAAAATGGAGAAAGTACTCCTTTTTATAAAATATCTACTATTTTCTAGCACACTGAAACTTATTATTTTAAACTAGCTACGTCATACAATCCACCCTATCCGTTTCAAACTCGCGACTCAAGACAGCGACAATCGCGGACTGTTTCACGGCGCTGATAGTAATCTACCCGCCCAGTTAAACGCGTATAATAATCGCAGTGTCGGGATATTATTGTGCGATGTAAGATATGAGGTTTTAAGAATGTGGCGGTTATGAGTGTGTCGCGGTCTTTATACGAGGCGGGCAGAGTTACAGGATTTTATAGCCTATCGGTGTTTTTTAATGTGATGATGGTTACAATTACATAAATGCATCATTCGGCCTGTCCTACTGTACGGGGGCGAGTGTTGGCCAGCACTAAGCAGACACACCCAGGAGCTTCGCGTCACGGAAATTAAGATGCTGAGGTGGATGAGTGGCGTAACGCGATCCGATCGCATACGCAACTCTTACATCCGAGGTAGTCTTGGTGTCCGTGACGTGGGGGAAAAACTGCAAGAGTGTCGTCTGCTATGGTATGGCCACATCATGCGCCGCCCTATGGAGTACGTTGGTCGGAGATGCATGAATATGGCTGTTCTTGGGGCTAGGCCCCGTGGTCGCCCTCGCAAGCGCTGGCTGGACGTCGTCAAGTCCGACATGAGAGCCAATGACCTGACTGAAAAGGATGTTCAAGATCGGGCAAAGTGGAGGAAGCTCAGTAGGAAGGCGGACCCTGGCAATAGCCGGGATTAACGCCAGGTGGAAGAAGAAGATGGTTACAATTGCAGTTCTGCATAATATTTTAAGTCGATTAAAAACGTGCAGAATTGTTTTCTAAAGTAAATTTGATAATAATTATAAAATGTAATAAGCAGTGAATCAAAGGTGAAAAAAATTAAATGAAATGTTGAGTGGTACATTATGCCTTGCTGTATTAAGTCCGCCTATGTACCACTACATATTGTTCATAAACTTAAAAACATATGCTTCTATATTATTTGACGTTGTGTTTACTGCATAATAGAAATTTCTTCCAGCAGAACTGCGACAGATACAGTGTGTAAAGAGACAGGTTTGACTATTTTATAGGTAAGAATTATTTTCTATTTCGTTGTAAATATAAATACTCGTATTATCAAGAATAAAACGTTTTTGATTTGGGAAGTCAGTTACACCGACTTCCGGAATCGAAGTTATTTTATATTTAGCAGTCTTTTTTTCACTAAAAAAATATTGTTGTTTTCGAAAAAAAGAAAGATTTTTCACTTCAAAAAAGTACCGATTTAAGAACGTCCTCTTTTTTTTTAAATTAAAAATAAAAGTAACAGACAGATTGAAAACGCCAAGAAAAAAGTAATGAAAAAATATTTCAAAATCTACGATTTTTCCCTCACATTTAAATATCATGTTACACAGACCCATAAATTTTCTTCCACCAAATTTTCCCCTCCATTCCGTAGCACGCGAAGGCTCGCACTTTGTATACAACTTCCGTTGGCCGGCCACTTCCGGTCCGGACAACTTGGCCGGAAGTCGGCCGTGCAGGCTCTATGTCACCTTAAGTATGTGTTGTGATTAGTTCAAATTTATGGTTATCGTAACCAGGGCATGTAATTACGTCTTTATTTATAAAGGAGTAATATTAATGAAGCTTGAAAATGAGAATTATTTTTAATTAGGGAGGGTTGTGGATTTAAATTGTTTTTGTAGGAAAATTTTAGTTAGGTTGGTTATTTATGTCTCTAGAAGAGCTCGTGGGTAAATAATAACAGCCGCATGGGTCGATCTTCAAGATTAAGCAACGCTTGCCAAGGTTGGTCTATGGATGGGTAACCATCTTAACATACCGAGTTTCCTCCGTGCCTCGGAAAACACGTTAAGCCGTTGGTCCTTTGCTGTCATTTGTAGATCAATCGAGCAGTCGTTAAGTACGGATTGTCAGAAGCCAGTAAATGTGACTCCAGTCTTGCCAATAACTACCGTCTTACCCTGTTAATGGGTTGTGGAGGTCTGGTAGGCAGTCGCTCCCCATAAAATACTGGTATTCAGCTGAATCCGGTTTGACTGGAAGCCAACCCCAATGTAGTTGGGAAACGGCTAAGCATGATGATGGTTATTTATGTTTCTATGTAATGACGTCATAGCGTATGGTCTAGTGATCTCAAGCGCTACTGCTGAGCAAGAGCTTCCGGGTTCACTACTTGTGTCGGGCACATAATTAATTGGGTTTTGCAACTGGAAAGTGTCAATAGCAGCCCATTAAGCTCGTCCCCATCACAAGAAACTAAAACAACTGTGAAATGTGGGTAGAAAGTATTGAAAAATGAAACTTCTGCAAATACTTTTGTAAAGCACATAAAATAGCACTACTACAGCTTGTTTCAATAATCTGGTTGACGATGGAACACGCCTGTCTAGAAATAACCTATTCATTGTGGACTTAAAGACCCACAGGTTCTAGCTATCAGGAAAAGACAGACACCAGCAAGGAATTCCACTCCTTAGCCGTACGCACTATAAAATATTCCCATTACGTTTTGTGCGTATGGTTGGGGGGATGTCCACCATGTACCGATGGCGCACATAGAGCATGCAATACCGCAGTATATATTAAATACCGCAAAGTTTGCGATATTGTGAAATTAGTAAATCGTTAAATGGGGTTTCAAATAAAACTACGATTAGTTAAAATTAATCACACTTAACGCTAATCTTTATTTTTTAATTGAAAAAGTTACGTAAAAAGCATAAAATATCATCATTTAAAGAACTTCTAAATTTATTACAAATGCATCCAGCAGCCGAAAATGCTCGCTTGTTGGTGGAATGCTTAGTAGATAGTTCAGTCTCCAGATATTTACCACTTGTTCCTCCAATTTAATATAAAGCCACCTCCTTTTTCATTCAGTATCAAATCTAACCTAGGATTGCAATTGATGTTTCTGTGTGGTGTTAGTTCGCTGTAGGGAATTCGGTAATACCCCGATGACAGTGAGTTACTAATAAGAGTGTATTCCGCCCGCCCGACCAATATGCGACGATTCATAGGGATGATTTTTCTATCACGAATCGTTTTTAATATCGTGAAATTCGCATTTCTAATCTCGCTTTTGCGGTACTGAAAAACAGAGCGAAATTCGCGAAATTGCGGTAACGACATAACGGTATTGCATGCTCTACGCACATAGAACAATTTTTAAATTCAGCAGTGCCACTGGGACTTTGTTTGCCTGTGTCCTTGTCTGATTCATATTTAACACAGATATCTGTTGCCAATAACATTCATTAAATACGACATCCCATTTTAAATCATCCCAAAACACATAAAATTCATAAAACTATTTTCTCACATTACCGACTCTTGGCTCAAGTCTTTGACCTCTATTCATAACATACGTGTCATCACAACTATTCACCAACTCATCACCAACCATCGCTGAACTACAAACCATTTGAATTTCAACCTTATTTTAATGGCCATAAGATTAATTGGTTTTCACACTGGTAGCAAAGTGATCTTGGTAGCTTGATGACTTTGGTGTTTATAATAAAAACAAATGCTGATCGAAAATAGTTACTGTCGTTGTCACTTTGAGGCGTTAAACAAACGGACGACGGAACCGTTATGGTGTGGAGGACACTTAAGCAGTATAATACCTTAGGCTGCGCTCGGATTTGCGATTTTAAGACTTAGGTGTGTGTTGTTTTTGGTTGCCGATCGAGAGAAAATAGTCGTCGGATCAATATTGTTTCTTTTACGACTTGTTTGCTTTCTAGAGAATTGGTTTTGGTTTTAGGTTTTACTTTAACTATTGCATGTTTGATACATTATTCTCATGTTATGTTGTACAACGTTGTCTGTTTTATCAATAACTGTAGTTACTTTTTACTAAAAGATGATAAGTGTTCTTTTTAGGGTTCCGTTCCCAAAGGGTATCCAACGAAACCCTATTACTAAGCCTCCGCTGTCTGTCCGTCCGTCCGTCCGTCCGTCCATCTGTCTGTCTGTCAGCGGGCTGTATCTCAAGAACCGTAATAGGTAGACAGTTGAAATTTTCACAGATTGTGTATAATAACTATTGCCGATATAATAACAAATAATAAAAATTAAGGTTTATGGTACGGAACCCTTCGTGTGCAAGTTTGACTCGCACTTGGCCGGTTTTTTTGGGTTCCGTAGTAAATGAACAACGGTGTAACTTAGAAATTATTGATACTATGAAGCTGTTATTTGGATAGTTACAGATATTTCTCACACAACATCACAAAACCGAAAAATTAAAATCTATTTTTTTTTAAGGTAAAAGAAAACTCAGCTACGAAATAATTATAAGTATTAAATGAAGAAAAACCTTATCAAAAGATAACAAATTGCGACAACAAGGAAACCTCAACTCTCTCCGCGACAAAAGTAGGCTTTAATTAGATGCTTATCAGACGACCACCCACGGTGCACCAACGCAGCGACACGCTTGCGACACTGCGTGAGTCAACAGCTTGTCGGCCTGTGTGGGAGGGGCTTTAGTTGCCTTTGACGGGTGACACCGCTTCAAGAGTGCCTGAGTGTGATCATATCATTGTTGAAGGCGGGATATGGTCAAAGGCTCTTCAGCATCTTCTTTAGTGACGATGACAATACCTATAAGTTGATATCGTAACTACGAGTATGTGTTCGTCAATCTATTTGGTCACCTTTTAAGGGTGCTCTCTCGAAAAGGCTTAAAAATAGCGCGCAGATGAAGCAGTTTTTCGTCGGCATTTACTAAGAAATTACATCTGTGAAAAATAGGTAGTAATCTACATGATATTGCACGTAACTTGGTTTAACCAGAATTTATGTAATGGTATCACATAATAGGAAAAAAAATCACCAAATCACCTCCAAATCGTTGAGATGAAACCATTTTACTCCTTCATTTTTTAACAAAAGACAAAAAAATAAATATCTACTGCCGTGCAATACAAACGAAAATAACTTGGTTTTGTTACTTTTTTAAAATATGTATTTGTTTTATTATAAAAAATTAAAAACACGGTTAGCGGAGTGGCGCGCCGAGATGTAGTTAGCTCCGTTTGTATGCACAAGGTCATTGGCAAATATACAAGCCTTAAGTATTTTATTGGGAATTTGAGATTGATAATTTTTAAGGCCATACGACTTGGATTACTATAAACATTCTAAACTGTCTTATAGAAACTCTAGGATAAACTCTGGCTTTTGAACACATTTTGATTGTATGATACTTCTCTATACTAATCCCTACCTAACCTACTAAGCTCAGTGGTAGAAATGTGTCTCTTTTCCAGACAGTGGAGACAAAACGAACTATTTAAGATAGATATTTTGTGTTCAATCCATCATAATGACTTGCGACTCAACAACAGTTTCAAGTACCTAAATATATTATTATTATATTATTCCTTTCTACTAACCTATCCTACTAACCCTACTCCCGGCTAAAATTATGAATGTTAAAGACTATGATTGGATACTTGCTAATAAAACTGGCCTCAGTGGCTGAAATAATTTAGGAAATAATAATGATATTATTATTTATCCCGGAAGTTCATTCCTGTTTTATAGGGCATTGGATACTACTTATTTATCGCGATAGCAAATTTTTGTGGGCAATTTTTTTACTTCCACTCGGGCGATGCAGCTAGGAAAAGTTAGTTTTAAATACCTATGCAATTCATAATAATTATGCAAAAAAAAAACAACACACTCACCATATGCAAGCCATTTTCTCCATTTAACGTCACAACGCAACACATTAACAAATGACAGCGACGTACACTCGTAAAACTATTACATTCGCCACCTTGAACCGTCGTCGCCATGTGTGAACTAGCCATTAGCACCCACTTATTAGTTTGCAGTCCTCTCAAGTTTATGTCCGATAATGGAATATTACGACTTATGGGTGCTGTAAAAGGTTTAAGTGACAATATTGTTGCTGGTTGGAGATTTTTTTTTATGGTTGAATGTCCCATTTAATTTTTATAAATAAGCATGCTGTCATCCATCCAGAATTACTAAACTATGTTTTTATTTAACGATGATTTTTTCCAGTGGCATCCAGAGAAAAAAAAACAAATTCACCCAAATGTACCGAGTTTTTAAAGTTTTTGACCAGCGTTGACAATTTAGATAAGATAAGATAAGATTAGATATTTTTATTTGCATAAAACATGGTATACAAGGTGTAGGTGTAGGTGTTTGCAGCCCTATAAGTACCTACTTTTATAACCCTGTAAGTATAGTACTTTTAGCCCAAGACGAAGATAGAGAGACAAACTTGATACATACTGAAGCCCACAATGCAGAGAGAGATACGCGAGTTTTGAAGCTGGGTACACAAACACAAATATATATCTAAGACAGACAGATTGAAGTTCATCCCTATCCACCTTTACCCGATCAAGAGGTTAGTATAATAGGGATCATGCAATATTTACATTTTTGCTTTAATTTTAAAGAACTCCATCTAGAATAGACCACCCCATAATTATAAAATGAAAACACTTTAATTTATTGCCAAAATTGCGTTTTTAAACCGACAGTTTAAAGGTTCGCGCGAAAACGGACGATGACGTCACTCGTGTCTATCACTGGTCAAGAACTGTCCCAACTCAAAGACATAAGGTTGCCTTTTCGTTGGAATAACAGCAGATACGTCACTAAACGCTTATTGTTGTTTTTAAATACGTTCAGCTTCACGTTACTTTAATTCATTATTTTTGTTAAAAATCGATCTTAACCATAATAAAAACGTTGTAATGGCCTTTATTTAATACTTTTTTATCTTTTTACTGACAAAATTCTCATAAATTCTGTATTTGCATCTTCACTATTCTGCATAAAGCAAAGCAAGTTCCATTTTCAAATGGACACCAAAATGTTGTCTCTTGACATTCCTCCTTCGTTCAATGGCATCGAACATTTACGATACTAAAAACAAAATCATACACTGTCTTAAATGTGATTGTTAGCTCTCACGTCGGCCTTCGGTGCTTCTTTACAGAACATGTAATTAGAGCATTTAAATACATCGTGTGCTATCTAGTACAAGCGTCACGTCGTCGTTTAGCTGCACGCCACCACATCGATTGTGAGTTAGCCTGCCTGAAAATATATTCAGTAAGGTCTCATCATCTGCCTAGCCTTTTCCCAACTATAT
Organism: Lacanobia oleracea; assembly: GCA_950371165.1. Lineage (NCBI taxonomy): Eukaryota > Metazoa > Arthropoda > Insecta > Lepidoptera > Noctuidae > Lacanobia > Lacanobia oleracea. Next base: position 16,484,445 of record OX493405.1, on the reverse strand, counting down.
TGGGGTCGCCTTCCAGTCAAGCCGGATTTAGCTGACCTCCACACAACTCATTAACTGGGTAACACGGTACTTCATGGAAAGACTGGAGTCAGATTTACTGGCTTCTGAATATCCGTAACGACTGCCAAAGATCTACAAATGATAGCTGGGACCAACGGCCTAACGTGCTTTCTGAGGCACGGAGGAAACTCGGCATGTTAAGATGGTCACCCATCCACAGACCAACCTTGGCAAGCGTTGCTTAACCTTGAAGATCGACCCGTGCGGCTGTTATTACCTAGCCCCGGGTGACGATACTAAGGTACATAATTATGTATGTATTGTCTAATGCACATGAGATGTGGATGCCACGTTGGTCTTGAGGTGTAACGTTGCTGGATCGTATTCGAAAAAGCTACATTCGCGGCAGCTTCCGAGTAAAACCAATCCAGGAAAAACTAATGGAGGGCCGTTTCAAATGCTCGACAAGTACTCGAAATGTTTCCAGCCCCAAAAAAGCGAGGCAGACCCCGACTCACATGGATATAAGCCGCTGTAAATGAGGACATGAAGGGCGCAAATTTCACATCTGCGACGACTCAAGACAGAATGTCTTGGCGAAGAATGACTAGGAGAGCTGACCCCAAATGATGGAACCAAGGCTAGGAGGAGTCGTAGTATTGTCTAGTGCTCATGGGGCTACTATTAGCCGTACTTGTTACTAACGTATATACTCATCAACAATGTATCAAGAAGCGATATACGGTAGTTGGAGTTTGAAATCCAGTCACTAAAGAACCTTACAATTTTCAAAACTTCGAGTCACACATCTTTCACAGTTATCAGCTTCATCTACGCGGTTTTTTCACAAATGACATACAAGGCCTATTCATTTTCTTGCAAAACCGTTTCAATGAAAGTCCCAACATCATCTTAGCAATAAGACTAGTAACATAAAATTGTCAAAATGTAGGGATATGTAATTTTTTTGTCCGTTTACTTGCTCTTTAAAAGACAAGTCTCGTGGGAAAGACAAGTTGCAAGCGCGACTGCCGAGCATGGAGTCCTGGGTTCGCTTCCCAGGTAGAGCAAAATGTGTTACATATTGGGTTATTTGCGTTAGGAACTTCTCAGTAACAGCCCGGAGTTTGGAAGTTGGTGGTGTGACACCCCGTGCCTCGAAAAGCACGTTAAGCCGTTGGTCCTGCGCCTGATCTCTCTCCGTTCGTGTCAGGTTGCCGTACATCGGAATATGAGAGTGGGAAGAGGGAGCACACCTGTGTTTGCGCACGTACTTGTGTACTATAATATGTCCCGCGCCGATGGCTAGTCTCCGTTGAGATTTGCCGCTATGGCAAAAATCGGTCAGAAGGACTAAATAAACAAGAACTGACTCTGTGGACATTCCTAAATGCCCATGATGCCCTGGGATGCTAAACGCAAACCATTTCACATTTAAAAACACAAAGGCCCAGACACTTCAACTAACTTCGCAACCACCAATCCGCACATGATTAATGTATCGTCGCCCGTTCATTTGTCTTTTGTTACAGGCTTTAATTGTGTGTGATTACCAGCAAGGTTCTGCCGAGGTCGCCATCGCAATATGAACTTGACTTAAGGCGCAGATACGGCTCAATAGCTGATAATAACCTGGGAGTCTTTAAGTCAAGAGTGAATTAGGTTACTTCTAGGCAAGCGTGCTCCATCGTCGACCACATCATCGCTTACCATCAGGTGAGATGGAGGTCAAGCGCGTGCCTATCAATAGTAAAAAAATTAACATCATGTCTATACGGCTAGTCGTAGTTTCTCGAAAACAATATATGTTACAAAAGACTATTCCTTTAATAATTTGATAAATGAATATATTGAGTTTTATTCATTCAACATAGTGGAATTAATTTGTAAAGTTATATGTGGTTATGTACGTAAACGACCATCGGACCAAAACCGCCGAGCGTGTTTTAATTAAATTTACATTATCTCAAAGACAATTTAATATTCTACATTTTGATAAACGGCTATTTATTAAAAGTCATAGAATAATAAGGAAAGTACAAAAAACTACTGAATTTTGGGTCGCGCGGGTGTGAAATGAGTGCGCGTTTTGTTTCTCCAAGGTCGCTGGCGTATGTCGTCGTCTTAAATAAAAATATTTTATTCTTCATTCCCTTGTTCATAATATGAATGGGAGGCCTTAGTCCATTGTGTGGTCTTCAATTGAATTGGTTAGAAGTTATTTTATTTTAATCGTTAGGTAAGAGGTTGACATTGAAGTTGGGAGCTTGTTTTTGAGTTGATGAATGGACGTGTTGAATCATCCATGGTAATTGTTGAGACACTTAAAATTCACATTTGAAGCAGATCTAAATCAGCTATAATCATTATTTCGATCTCAGTTTATTTTAGACTAGCACTTCGCCCGCGACTTCGTTCGCGCGGGTTTAGTTAGAATTCTATGAACTTTATCTCCCATCTAATCTCATATTATAGGGTTTATGAAAATTACTTATTAATAGACTAAGCGTGGGGCAGTTCATTCACTCGCAAGATTTTTGATGGTAAGGTTTAATATCATGATGCTAAAATCACCACTATTCTATTTCACTCGGGTTTTGATCGAATAATTTGAACAAAAAGCGGTCATTGTGACTTAACAATAATAGTTAGATACATACCGTCGCGGACTTTTTTGTAGATATTAATGTCCTCTATAAAACTGTAGTACATCACTTTGCTCTATTGTCAATAGTTTCCACAGCGTACGCGATATAAGGATCTTTTTTGGTATTTTTTTCACACCTTGGGTTACATTATCGAAGTTTTCATACGGATGTGACAATGAATGTGTTCCCAAAATCTTTTGTGCATGTACTCGTAAGTGGGATGTCCACCATAATAGATGATGAGTCCTGCCGGGGTTGTGGAATTAGTTCGAAAGAGTCACCGCGGCCCTGGAACGCAAAGGCCACTAGGAAGAACACGAATGGGTTTTAGTCATTAAGAGTCAGACACTCCCTTCTGGTTCCTTAACAAACAAAAAAAAAACCGCCAAGTGCGAGTCGGACTCGCACACGAAGGGTTCCGTACCATAAACCTCAACTTTTATTATTTGTTGTTATAGCGGCAATAGAAATACACAATCTGTGAAAATTTCAACTGTCTACTTATTACGGTTCTCGAGATACAGACGGACGGATGGACGGACAGCGGAAACTTAGTAAGAGGGTTCCGTTGGTTACCCCTTGGGTACGAAACCCTAAAAACTGTTTCAAAGTCACCACTTCACATAAAATCACTCCCCAACAGACGTCGCATTTAATATCCGTAGCCACCCAAGTAAAGCCCCAACACACGGTTCAACAGATGCCACACCATAACCGTTTGTCCAAACAACGCAGCAACCCCCGTGGTTGACAACGCATCATGCGCCGACCACTGTAAACAGCCTTTATTATCATCATCGTAAAACGCTGCGTTTATTAGCGCAGTGTGGGTGGTCCCTTATAGTTCATGTGAACAAATTGTGAGGGTATGAAGGGAGCGGATGATGAGAAATTATATTTCTCTAAAGGTGAACGTTGCACAGCGTAGACCATGACATCTTTTTTTTTAAGGATGGGATACCATCAAAAATTATTTGATAATTTCCTTCCGCTCTGGGCTGAGCAGAAGGGAGTATCAGACACTTATTGACGCATCCATGTTCTTCCTAGTGCCCTTTGCGTTTCAGGGCCGCGGTCACTTTTTTAAGGGTGCTCTCTCGAAAAGGCTTAAAAATAGCGTGCAGATAAAGCAGTTTTTCGTCGGTATTTACTGAGAAATTATATCTGAAAAAAATAGGTAGTAATCTACATGATATTGCACGTAACTTGGTTTAGCCAGAATTTTTGTATTGGTATCACATAATAGGAAAAAAAAAATCACTAAATCAACTCCAAATCGTTGAGATGAAACCATTTTACTCCTTCATTTTTTAACAAAAGACTAAAAAAATAATATCTACTGTTGTGCAATACAAACGAAGAGAACTTGGTTTTGTTACTTTTTTAAAATATGTATTTGTTTTATTATAAAAAAATAAAAAGACGGCTAGCGGAGTGGCGCGCCGAGGTGTAGTTAGCTCCGTTTGTATGCACAAGGTCATTGGCAAATATACAAGCCTTAAACAAATTACGCAACCCAGGCAGAGATTATGACATCTAGCGTTCCAAATTCGAAACGTTTTCGTAAAAATGCTTGACATTGACAATTCTGTGTTGTAATTTCAAATCAAAACATTTTGAAGGCATTACAAAAAAAAATATGGGAAGATTCTGTGAGATCCAATATTCGACTGTCAAATGGGTACCTCGTTGACGTAGAAGTAACAATCTTTTATTCACGATATACTAGCAAAACTGAAAGGACAGTTTGTGGAGATCAAGTAGACAGTTACTCCCTGTAAAATACAGGTAAAACAACTGCATCTGGGCTAACTAGATATGGTTGAGTAGCTAGAAGCTGACCCAAACAGAGTGGGGAAAAGGCTAGGCTGACTGAATGTCTAGACCACTCAACTTTTGTTAAGCCATATTAGGTCTTACGTGGCATCTCATACATTAATGAAGATCATCGCATTTAAGGTTGAAAGCTGCTGCTCTTCTAAAAATAAGTAAGTACGATTTTTTATCAAAAAACGTAACTGTAAATGTATTCAACGCTTGCAGCTATCTATCGCTATTTTAATGGCCACATGACAGGAATAACCAATGAGTCCAAGTGTTTACATTTTGTATTATGGACGGAAAGAACTTCTCTATGGTACATTAATTAGTTAAATGAAGACTGCCAACTTTCTTAATGGCATTTTCAAACAGTTATGGATATTCAGTAGGGACGATTATATCCAAAATACAATCAAACTAGCTGATATGACTATTGCGTATCGTTGAGCTATAGTTCTATTGCCAGCTTCGAGATCAAAGATTGTAGGAGGGTTCAAAAATTTTTTGTTCCATAATAAAAAACTTTTTGAGGGCCTACTAACTTTTAAACAACGTTCGCAGTCTCTTGTCAGTCGCAAACTATCAAAAAAAGCATCAGTTTCCCTACTATTTATACTTTGAGAGATTGGTAGATTGTGACTGAGATGCAAATGCAATTGTTGCTTGAAAAAATAATAGAATTAGCACTCATATCTGATTATACCTTTTTTATTTAAACTAAATGCCTCATGAAATCTATTTTTGAAAAATGATGTGAGAAATATAACCTTTTCCAAATAAATAGAGACATCGATAAAATCTTTCTAAAGCCCACATCTATTGCAGTCAGACATCACAGAATTCATTCACATACGTAAGCAAGTAACCCAACCCAGTTCTCACGTCACTAGACTTACCAAACATACCTTAGTCTTTACTATAAACCTAGCTAGCATCCCAACCCAATCACCGCCAGTAGCAGATAGCCGACAATAACGCCATCTATAACAAACCAATATCAATTAAATACTCGGTTAACCCCTGATCTTCCATCCACTGCGAGCCGTCACACTAACGAGTTCGTCTAAGCTTCTCAACCTTGCAATTGTGAACTCTATCTTGTGGGTTATAAAGCTGGTGAGGTTCGAGGGTTTCGGTGCAATAAATATCCTTCCCGATTTTACGACGACAATTAAGCAAGTTTTATCGTTTTATAACACGGTCTTATGCTGTCAACTTCTGAGAAAACGGTGTAACACGAGCGTTGTCATTAGAGATTGTAAAGAAGATGACAGTATCGTAACAAGCCTTATAATGACGACATTTTATGGTCGCCGCCGAAGGCACAACTTATAGTTCGAATAGCTCAACTCTTTATTTTGGTTCTGGCTTCTGTTATTGTTGTGTTTATTGCTCGTAAAAATAGCGTGTGAAATGAAGATATCTTCGGATTTGTGAAATGATTTGTCCCTGTATAGGTTTGATGCCATGCCGCTGTCGGGCCAACAATAACAGCATGTGGTCTTTCTTTAAGTACCTTCAACATTAATGTTTCATTATAGCATTGGTTTTATTTGGAATTTCGAATTAAAATCAACTTTATATTGAACGAGCCAAATAAGTTTATACCGTTCTCAGCATCATCACACCGATTTTGGCGGACTGATTAATGCATATCAGCAACTGTTCTACGTTGAAAACTCTTTTATGATCTATTTCTTAGGCTATCAAAACGTAATAGACTCGTAGCTTTTTCATGTTTCTACATATCCATCCTTAATTACCCCTAAGCTGCTTTATTACTTGCAAAATAAAATTAATTCTACTTTCGGAAGTATAATCGTCAGTTCCAGTCTTCCTTCTACAATCTAATATCCATCCACTTAAACATTTTATACGATAATTTATTCCAAGTTATACAAAACAAAGTTCTCAAGCATATTTAAATCATAGGTTCTGCGCCGACAGTATCACCCTGGGCAGATACGATCACTACGAATACGTTGACATGCGTAGGAGCATTCTACGCTAATTTAATTTTACAACCCGGTTCAACCTTAACATAGCCTCATAGAGTCCAATTTGATTTAACCTTCTCAATAGCTGGGAGAAAATTTTCTTAGATGAATCATTTTACTGTGTACTATCCAAATTCAACTCTATCTTTAGTACATACAGCCCACTTTTGATTAACGTTAAAATCTTTCACATCTCCACCGTCTTGCATAGCAAACTTATCAATGTCTTCACCAAAAACCTTATCTTTAACTTCATTAGGCTCAATTTTCTTTGCTTTGCCATCGCTAAAAGTTTTCAAAGAAGGTAGTGTTGCTTTCGGCGCAAGAGCACGACGTCCCCAGTAGGCACATATGTGACGTGTTGCACAAATCGCTGTTGTTTTGATCTTAGTAATGTTTTATGTAATTTGCCTTATAATAGGTACTTACTAGAAAATACTGGGAATTGAACAGTATCGTTATGGAAGAATAATAAATACATTTTCTTGGTTCATCATCGTCAGAAAGTGGGAAATCATTTTGCTGGTGAGTGCCGTTAACTAATGGGTCAGGCGCCTCATTATTGAGTCCTCTGTATTAGAAATAAATAGAATCATTATCATCATCATCTACCTAGCCTTTTGCTCAACTACATTGGGGTCGGCTCCCAGTCAAGCCGGATTTAGCTGAATACTAGTATTTTACGAGGAGCAGCTGCCTACCAGACCTCCACAACCCATTAACTGGGTAACACGGTACTTCATGGCAAGACTGGAGTCAGATTTACTGGCTTCTGACTATCTGTCTGCCAAAGATCTACAAATAACAGCCGGGACCAATAGCTTTACGTGCTTTCCGAGGCACGGAGGAAACTCGGTATGTTAAGATGGCCACCCATCTGTAGATGGTAAGGTTGGTCTGTAGACCAACCTTAGCAAGCGTTGCTTAACTTTGAAGATCGTGCGGCTGTTTTTATCTATCCACAAGCCCTCCAGAAATGAGAATATTTTTTTTTTAAATAGAAATGAAAATAATGTTTTTAAAAATGGCTAACACCCATGATGTGTAAGACCAACGTCTTTAATTTCCACCAATTAACTTAATGCAAACATAACTATTAACAAGCTATATAAAATAGAAAGTGCCGAAGTAGTCTAATGACAGCTGCCACAGAAAATTGCCGAGAGAGTTATAAACAGCCATCTTCTAACGCAGTGAATCCCAACCTTTATTTGTCCCGGGGCCAGACTTTGATTTATTTGTTTTCAGCAGGGAACAAAAATTTAAGAAGGAAACTATACTGTGTTAATCTAAAAATAAACTGATATTATATTGATATTCAAAATTTAGTAGCATAATATAACTATTTGTTGTAATCAAAAATTTTTTACCAAAAATATAACTAACTTCCAAACAAGAATCGGCTTCAGAAGTCTTTTTTTTTTTGTTTTTCAACACCGACTTCCAAAAGTAAGGTTATTTTATACTTTGTAGTGTTTTGTTTGGAAGTCGGTTATATTTTTTTGTGAAAAAGTTTTTTATTTTTCACTTTTAAGTGGTGATTCGTCGGTGACTTCGTCTACGCAGAAATTGAAATAAGCAAAAATGCTCATGAAATAAAAACTACTGAATCAAACAGGATATCTTTTTTTTTTCGGGGCCACATAGCAAATATACCTACCGCATCAAACTTATTTCGTTTTTTTTAACGGTAAATCATCTAATAACTACTCCCACTCTCGACGAAGCGGAAGACAGTGTCAGGCTCTTACTGACTAATACCCACCCGTATTTCTCCAAACACCCTTTGCATTCCAGGGCCGCGACAACTCAGTCGGACCACCAGTGGGTCTGGTGGTCCGCGGACATGTTTAGAACCACTGTGTTAGCGAAACGGCACAAGTCAAGCAAGGTTAATTGGTGACCGGTAATTAGCAGTACCAACTAGCTATGATTTAACACCCTGACTTTTATGTAGGTAGGTACTGCTTGTGCTATCTGATTGGTGGAATGAATATTGCACAGGTTGAATAAAGATGAGAACCAAGGAAACTTGAAATAGATGTTTTTTTTTTCTGGAAGCTGCAATTGTGTATTGGCAAAATTGGTATTTGTCACGGATTTGCTGTTTACCTGACAGGTCAAAAACCAGCCAAGTGCGAGTCGGACTCTCACACGAATGGTTCCGTACCACAAATCTTAATTTTTATTATTTTTTGTTATAGCAGCAGTAGAAATACACAATCTGTGCAAATTTCAACTGTCGACCTTTTACAATGCTTGGGATTCAGCCCGCTGATAGGCAGACGGACAAAGGGACAGACGGACAGACGGACGGACAGACGGACGGACAGACGGACGGACAGACGGACAGCGGAGACTTAGTAAAACGGTTCTGTTTGGCTACGGAATTCTAAAAAGGAAGGTAATATTATTCAATAAATGAATGCGACCTATGAATGTCTTTTTCTTTAACAAATGACAAACATAACAATGGTCTTGACACCCTAAGTGTTTTGACACTTTGGGTCAAACAAACCCTAAATTAGCCCTACCAGGCTATATGTATAAATTTTAAAAATAAATTGGCGGCCGCCAATAGCTAGACGCGTCATCTAATTTTTGTGACACGCTCATGTGGTGTTTTATTTCTTGTTGTCTATAAATAATTATTTCTTATTACATGTATACCTACTCGTAATTAATTTGTTAGAGATATAGGGAACCCTAAACCAATTATCATTGCCCAAACTAATCAATAGACCCGCCAACATAAAGCCAGTGACACACATAGCCCGGGGCGAAGCGGGTTCCGTATCAACTGTCACATGCAAGGAACCCGGCAGTATACTGTTAATAGTTAGAAGGGATACAAAGGGTTTGTTTGGGGAGAATTAGTAAGAGTAAATATGTTTGAAATTAGTTGTGGAAATTAATAACGGACTGAGAGTAAAAACTGTAACTTTAATTTGAAATGGACGGTTTTGCGACGATATTGAAGACTGCTGAGAGCGGCAGCGTACAACATCATTAATCTCGATTTTAAACAACTCCGCTAGCTCACAAATGATCAAAAAATAATTATTGTCAAACGCTCGTTATCTGGCTGTGATTAGTTGAATGAGAATAAGTTAAAAAAAAAATAGTGCTTCAGTTTTGAAAAAAAAAAACAAATTTTCAAAATTTATTTAACAGGTACTAATTGGGACTGCTATTATTGTATCTGCCAGTAACTCAGATACTACCTATATACCAAAACTTTACCTCTTTATTGAGAGAAATAAACATTGATTGTATTGTATTGTCACCCTTAATGAAAGTAGTTTACGTCATTTTGATGTAGCCCTCTGATGGTTTGTTTGCAGTTGCAACCTCCAAATAATGACGTCATATGGCTTGGTAAAAATGTACCAAATTTACCAAGCCAGATGACGTCACGCGTGTCTTCAACTCGCTGTATCCTCTTAATTTTTTGTTTACGTGAAAAAAGAAAAAATACGTGTCCTATATTTTTTGAAAATCTATCAAACGGACTAATTAGACTTTTTTAGTGAAATACCCTATAGGAGAACTCCCGTTGGACAAATAACGCAGCATAGCTACAAAAGGTGACAGGGTGGTAGTCTTTCCCCAGACAAAATCACACAAGAAGACCTCGGTGCACTGTGCTTCATCATCATCATCATTTCAGCCGGAAGACGTCCACTGCTGGACAAATGATAAATATAACAATGGTCTCGACACCCTAAGTGTTTTGACACTTTGGGTCAAACAAACCCTAAATTAGCCCTACTAGGCTATATATATATAAATTTAAAAAAAAATGGCCTCCCTCAAGCGTCGCCACAACGACCGGTCCTGCGCGTCTCGCACTCACTGTGTTTAAACACAAATAATTTTATTACTGTTATACATAACTACAATGTATATCTTCGGATTACATAAGCAAACCAGTTAGACGGCTGGCCATCAGTTGACACGTAGCCGGGGGCGTCGGGTAGCATCGCTGTGCACGGTAAAAGTTGTTTAGCGTATCCAACACACATGAGATCTGTGTCGTGACTTTGGGAGCTGGTGTAAGTATTGAACTTATAGCTGGAAACTACTAGATTTTAATCTATGAATATCACGTATTCAAAACAGACCTTGATTTGGAATCATGGTTTGTTTTGTACACGTACTGTATCATTTTCCACAATGTACTGTTGGAGATAATTCTTTTACATTGACTGTTCTGGCAGCTCAAGCATTGGTAATACTATTAACTCGATTTTCTCAACTTTTATTCTTTGAGTTTGTTAATTATCAGGCATTTTTTCCCCGAATCAGGCAGCTGGATCTACTATAATAACACTGTGCGAACATTTTTTTTATAACTATTATCTATAGTAGTAAAAAATCGAATTTTGAATCATTACATATGTTTTGGTTGATATTATTTTTAAATAAATAAAATAATTCATAATGCGTACAGCTAAGGAGTGGAGTTCTCTGCCAGAGTCTGTGTATCCTGATAGCTACAACCTGGGAGTCTTTAAGTCAAGAGTGAATAGGTTACTTCTAGGCGAGCGTGCTCCATCTTCGACCACATCATCGCTTACCATCAGGTGAGACGGTGGTCAAGCGCGTGCCTATCAATAGTAAAAAAAATAATTGAAGAAGTATAAATTTTTTTTACCTATTCAATGCGTATGATACGGAACCAAGAAGACCTAAGGCAATATGCATTTGTTCTAGTAGTCAATCAGATACTCGCTCCTCTTCTATAAATTAGACCGAACCAATAGTCTGACCTCTTGACAGGCCAGCTTCCAAATAGTAGACAGATTAATTTAGCCATCATTACGCGCCTCGAATCATTCTCATCATCAGATCATTCCTCACGACTACTCCGGGCAGACTTTCATATGTCCGACTGTGGAGAATTTATGTTTTTGGAGTGTTTGTACCTTCAATGGAAATTAGTTTATAGGCAGAGTTTAGTTGGTTCTTCATACAAAAAATATATTTTCAAATTGTTTTTCAATTAACTATGTCTTTCAGGCGTTTCAAGGCCTTTCATCATCATCATCCACAGCCTGACTTTGCCCACTGCTGAGCATAGCCCTCTCTTTTCTTGTGCCAATTACCTATCATAACTGCGCCTTCTTAGCAAGGCTCTGCCCAGCTCCATTTTCGATCCGAAATTCAAGGCCTTTACCTACTCGTAATATTGTTTATTTAAAAAAAAAATGGTGATTCCGTTTTCTGTAGATGTAGGTAACGTTCACATTATTTATTTATTATATACTTATTGTACACCAAAATTAAAAACAGAAGGAAAACTAAAACATACTCGGTTCGGTTCCTAGTAGGAACAATGTTTTTTTAAAGCCTAATGATACCATAGATATAATTGAGAAGTTTTAGTTTCTATCAAAATCAGGCACACTGTAATTCTTATTGGTTCAAATGGGACCTTTGGTTTTTCGTTTGTTCCTGTTTATATAATATTATTTTTCATTGTAACTCGATACACTCTCACGTACTAGGTATAAGCAAACCACTATGTTACCACAGGGGATCGGAACTGTTTATCTAAACACAGGTTACGTTGTAACCTATCTAGAGGAACAGTACTGCACCCACTAACTAGATTTAGAAACGTTATACCTTGTAACCGCGTCCACAATGTAATCTAGTCCTAAGTTATGAAATAAATTAATTTAATTTAATTTAATTTAATTTTTTTTTATATTCCTCATATAATAGTTTCGAATTTGGCCATGAAGGTACACTTTAAAATTTCACCATGTAATCCTGTATGGCATTGAGAAAACTTTTGAAGTTTTAAGAAACTATTTCACAATGATATTGAGGTAGAAATAATATTCTCTTTATGTGCATCTAAGATTTCTTTCTTTCGTCTTATAAGTCGAACCACCTAAAGCAAGACATATCACTCGTAGATCAATAACAAATTAATATGCAAATGATAACTTAGACTGAATAATGAATTGGTGTCTCCGGGCACTTCTCTTTATATGGCCGTGAATGGACGCCAAGAAAGTGTGACAGACGGTTTGGTTACATCAAATTTTAATAACAGGCCTGTCCAGATGCTCTTTGAGAGTCTAGCCACTGATTTACTAGGTCAATGAACTTGTAAGACATGCCATAGACTTCTTCTGAAGTCGATAATTACGCTGTTATACTAGGTTCGATGTTTGAAAGGGGAGATATGAGCTGGAATGTGTATGGTCTGATCTAAAATAAACGGGTGTCGACTATAGCAGTAGGGGACGCGAGAACGGGCGCGGTTAAGGTGGAAGCGCCAGGGTAGCCCGCGAAATTCAAATATTTTATGTTTTTTTGCAATAGTTTAGTTAGTCAATAGTAGACTTTTTCATGAAATAACCATTCAATAGGGCTTCATTGATGATTAAAATGGTTATAGTCGCGAATCGTATTTTGTTCAACAAACACTTCACAGTGACCGGCAAATTGCAAAAAAACATAAAATATTTGAATTTCGCGGGCTACCCTGGCGCTTCCACCTTAAGTGGCCACAGTCTATCGCGAGTTGTTGCAGCGGGCAGTTAAGGTTTGGAATACTTTATACTTCCTCAGGGTAAATAAAACAACTGACGACTGCTTGCTTGCGAAACCGCTCCGCTACAATGCACTAAGAGTCTGCCAAGACGCCGCGCGCCGTCCTAAGGGTGCTTATCTGAAGAATCATTAACCAATCATGTCAGTCAAAATGTCGAGGAGCTTTTGGCTAAATAATAACAGCCGCACGGGTCGATCTTTAAAGTTAAGCGACGCTTGCCGAGGTTGGTCTGTGGATAGGTGTCCATCTGAGTATTCGAATTCCCTTTGTGCCTCGGAAAGCACGTTAAGCCGTTGGTCCCAGTTGCTATTTGTAGATCTTTGGCAGTCGTTACGGATTGTCACAAGCCAGTAAATCTGACTCCAGTCTTGCCAAGAAGTACCGTGTTACCCAGTTAATGGGTTGTGGAGGTCTGGTAGGCAGCCGCTCCACGTAAAATACTGGTATTCAGCTAAATCCAGTTTGACTGGAGCCGACCCAAATATAGTTGGGAAAAAGGCTAGGCAGATGATGATGATGTCAGTCAAAATGTCAGTGACTCACGTGGTGCGGAGATTTTTTGCAATTCCATTGGTTAAAACTTCTTCGTTTCTCCGCTCCGCTGTAATGGACAGGCACATAGAAAGCAATCGTGAATATGCGACTGTCGCGATTGTTAGGCAAAACTGAGTCGCAAACTGTCGAAAAAACTCAATTTCACAGATTGACAGATTGCGACTGACATGCAAATGCGAACGTTGCTAAAAATTATTAGAACTGGCACTCAGAATCTTCAAGGCGACTTTTGTCGGTTGCCTTTAAATGCTTGTGACGATCGCATATCCGTGTGATGATCACTTTAGTATTTATTTAATTTATTTATATATACTATCGCCAACAGAGGCTACACAATCACATACACTATCATACTGACAAGGACAAATACAAGAGCGCGCCTCCAATTATAGGCGACCACAGTATGCACTTATTGTCTAGGTAGGTACATTAAGTTTGACAATGAAGAAAACATAGTAATAACACAAAATAATAATAAAAATGACGTGTGGCACTCGGAGACTGCCGCGGTAAAGCTATTGCATAGCATTTTTTATCAACTTATGCAATTATAATTATATATTTATTTTATTTATGCAGTATTTTTTTTTTTTGTTTTTTTTTTTCAAATTACACTTTGAGCTAAAAAAAAGTAAAACTAAAAAGTATCACCGCTGTGCCGGTCGGAGTGGGGGGTGTTAGGTTTTTTTCTTTACGGAATTTCTGGATTCGGTCTCCACGCTCAAGGCCCGCGATAGAAGCTATGCAATAGCTTAAAAAGAAAACAAATAATTTTAAACAAATTCCGAGACAGCCAATAAAAAAGGACAACTACAAAAAAAAACAATAAAAAAACACACCGAACAAAATATTATGCCTTTGACACTAGGACTTTTATGTCTTTTTTAAACTTTGTTAATTTAATGTAATGTCTAGCCCGTTATGCTTCGATAATTCGTATGGAATAATGGAAAACGCAGTTTCACATGTTTCATAGTTTGCACTCGCCTTTATGCCCGCGCAAGATCCGCAGCCTGGGCGCGGCCTATGTTTCTAATGACTGATGGTGATGTCTGTATCAAAAAACAGCTTACCTTGTACTACAACGCGTAGTTGTTAATAGTATGGTACATCAGTTTCAGAAAAAGTTCAGCTTTGTAAAACCTCGCGTTGCGTGACATACTCTTTCTAATATTAAACTTGCGGTTCAGTTTAGATACATAAGTTTTTGATATTTTTAGGGGCATTGTGTCACTGACTAGGGCCGGATCTAGGAAATCTGGTTACTCGATGGATTGCGGAACATTCCCTCTCATTGAGTGAAGACCTGTGTTCCAGTTCCAGCAGTAGGAAAGTTTGTGAGTATGTGTGACTCAGGCAGAATTATACTACGAGTAGAATAGAAAAAAAACTTTTTTACAAAAAATACAACCGACTTCCAAAAACAAAACACTACAAGGTACAAAATAACTTTATACTTATAACTTTATACTTACAACATGAGATGATGATTATGTTAGAAAGTTCATGAAAAACATTGAATGTGCCTATAAAATTTGAGGGTTAAATGGTTCATAAATGACGGAGTTATGAGGTAACAAACATAAAAAAAAACTTATGCAATTATAATTATATATTTATTTTATTTATGCAGTATTTTTTTTCTTTGTTTTTTTTTTCTTTGATATTAATTCAAGTTACACTTTGAGCTAAAAAAAAAGTAAAAGTAAAACTAAAAAGTATCACCGCTGTGCCGGTCGGAGTGGGGGGTGTTAGGTTTATTTCGTTACGGAATTTCTGGATTCGGTCTCCACGCTCAAGGCCCGCGATAGAAGCTATGCAATAGCTTAAAAAACATACAACCGAATTGAGAACCTCCTCCTTTTTTTGAAGTCGGTTAAAAACAAGTATTTACCTACTAGAGAATTAAACCCTTATTAGTATTTGAGTGCAGTTCTTATCCATCTACAACAAACCTACCAACTTTTAACACAAGGTAACAGCCCAAAAACCCAAAGAGAGTTACGGTATCAAGCACAGCATCTCAAATTCGGTAACTGATAATGATCAATCATGTTTTTCGAGCAGACTACATTAAGCTGTCAGTCATACGAGGGGCCTTTAAGGTGCCTTCAACATTCTGACAAGCGCCAACAGAGTAACTTTTACGCTCTTTTACCTTTACAAGGTAAGTAGGACTTGATGTTGTGTGGTTGGTAGTACTGACGGTTAGTATAGGAACTATAGAATATAATTTAATAGGTGAGACCAGAGTTCCAATTTTAAAATTTTTTCACCACCGCATTAGCATTTTAGTAGCACCAGCCTAGCCTTTTCCCAACTATATTGGGGTCGGCTTCCAGTCAAGCCGGATTTAGCTGAATACCAGTGTTTTACGAGGAGCGGCTGCCTACCAGACCTCCACAATCCATTAACTGGGTAACACGGTACTTCATGGCAAGACTAGGCCAGATTTACTGGCTTCTGACTATCCGTAACGACTGCCAAAGATCTACAAATGGCAGCCGGGACCAACGGCTTAACGTGCTTTCCGAGGCACGAAGGAAACTCGGTATGTTAGATGGTCACCCATCCACAGACCAACCTTGGCAAACGTTGCTTAACCTTGAAGATCGACCCGTGCGGCTGTTATTTTCTAGCCACGAGCTCCTCTATTCGCATTTCAGTAGCATTCTGTCAAAAAAGCCTCAATTTACATACATTTTTGATATTTTGCAAATTCCGACTATTTTCGAAATTAGTAGAATTCTCACTCTGCCGTCTTTATGAAAAATCCTGAGCGCTACAAGTGTGGAGATTCTGGGGTATATTTTCAGCTTGAAAGAATGAAAGTAAAGTAAAAGTATAAATAATCGTGTTATCAGTATTTTATAGGTATGAGTGATTTAAGACAGTAGCTTCTCTTATAATATGTTCAGTTTACTAAACATCATTTGGACCAAAGTCGAGGAGCTCGTGGCTAAATAATAACAGCCGCACGGGTCGATCTTCAAGGTTAAGCGACGCTTGCCAAGGTTGGTCTGTGGATGGGTGACCATCTTAACATGCCGAGTTTCCTCCGTGCCTCGGAAAGCACGTTAAGCCGTTGGTCCCGGCTGTCATTTGTAGATCTTTGGCAGTCGTTACGGATAGTTAGAAGCCAGTAAATCTGACTCCAGTCTTGCCATGAAGTATCTACTGTGTTACCCAGTTACTGGGTTGTGGAGGTCTGGTAGGCAGCCGCTCCGCGTAAAATACTGGTATTCAGCTAAATCCGGTTTGACTGGAAGCCGACCCCAATATGGTTGGGAAAAGGCTAGGCAGATGAGATTTGGACCAAAGTCGTAAAATTATTTTATTTAAAAAAAAACGAATAATATAACCACAACTTTTCTGTTACGGTAAGTAGTTGTTTCTTGTTTAAGCTTTTGCATTAAATAGTTATAAAAAAATTAAAATAAACCTTTTTTTACTATATGTCTGTTGCTGTTGTGTTGTCTGTGTCGAAAATGTTTTCTATTGTATTCTAATCTACTACAATCTTTCATTTATAATCTCACTATTTACATATTACCATGAAAAACAAATCCCCAAAAGCCGCACTAACAAAAACAACAGAACATTCCCAACGCGAAATTTCCACTATTTTCCGACCACCTGCTACAAAATGGACAATTTTATTATATTCCGGGGAAAGCTGTCAATACCGAACAAAGCGAATGTCATGTTCACGACAGTTTGACACGGAAAACGTGAAAAGTGGAAAAAAATATATCACCGGATGCGGATGTGAACGGTCGGAAGTCAAGCGTTCCCGCCCGGGGCGACGAGCTGTTGCAGGTTTTTGGGTTATGTTATAGGTGAAATTATATTCGAGTTTGGATGTTTCTCTTTGTGTAGATAGTACCTACTTGAATAGTGACAATTACTAGGTATTGAAGTGTCGTAATCTGACAGCTATTTAATATTGGCAAAGCTTTCTAACTTGTCGTAATTTACGCAGTGCGGGTTAGTAGATGGCAAACGTCTTCGAATTTTTGGCTCTAGGACATGCTGGTTTCCTCACGATGTTTTTCTTCACCGTTTTGAGAGCAGTGGTGATGAAATAATTTACACAAAGTAAAGCGCCTGCCTGGGTTCGAACCTACGACCTGCAACTCGTAAGTCGCAGCCATTACCACCGGGCCACCACCGCTCTCCGCACCAAAAGAGAAGCTCAATATCTGGTTTATTATATTATTAAACAACAATAATATTCCTTAAGGTTGAGCATTAAAAACTGACTAAAATAGGAACTGTCACTGTCTTGTCCACCAACAATAACGGAAACGTACGATTGGCCCAACTGTTAAAAAACTTGTGCAGTCTTGGTCTAGATGTACAAATTACAAATTACACGGTATGTAACGTGCTTTCCAAGACTCGGAAGAGACACGGCACCTTTGAAATTAATGCTGTCCCATCCACAGACTTACCTTGGCAAGCGTTACTTAATCACAAAGATCGACCCATGCGACTGTTGTAATAGTTATTCTTTGAATAGGGATATGCATGCAATTTTTTATTTGCAAAATGAAATACTTATTAGCTTTAGTAAACCATCGTGAAATTATTTTTTAAATACCTTTATCAGCGATGAAGTTATAAAGCTTCAAAGATTACAATTAAAAAGAGAAAACCGATGTAAACTTTGACAAAGTTCTGTTCTGTTTCCTATGGCAGCGTGCCAGCTGCCATAGAAAACAGCGTTTTTGCAAGAGGGACAGATATATTTGTTTAAAATAATTATATCTCCTTCGTTTTTCGAGTAATTTTCATTCTATTACTGTAACTCTCTCTTCTGAAACTGTATAGATGATAAATATGTTTTTCATGCATAGTCCCTGTTGTCCGTTAAATATTCATATCCAAAAAGTCCGTTCAAGTGTCCTCTTGACAGACTGTCATCCATTCTCTTAGTATGAGTCAGCCACAGGTTTGCAAGGATGAAGGAGTTTCTATACCGTACAGCTTTAATCTATAAAATATTCTTGATAATCTCATAGGTAAACAGAATGCCCGGACGGACGTCCAAATATCAGCCATGAGCCATGAAATGATACCTATCTTTATTATGACGTCCTAGATAAAATCTCAACATGAGTACAGTCAAAATATCTTCAATTACGATAGAAAATGATACATTACAACGATTTAAAGGATGCATCAACCTTTATAATAAACAGAGCGAAACTCCCAAGACTACTCACATGAGCTGTACCACCAATTTGCTAAGAACTTCTGTAGGTCTTCAAATTGGTGTGCTACTTGACTATTCGGAAAAGGTGGACAGGCCATGTTATACTGGTGTGTTCAAATTGCGTAAATATTGTATAAGTGAACGTTAAATTGCTCTACTGCTAGTTTTGATTTGTTTCACTATGTTCTCGAGTGTATTTCCTTTTACCGTCAACTACCATAAAACCACTTGCATATGGATACACACCTTGAGCAAATAGAGAGAGACCTACAATTTCTTTGCAGCTAACTGCTCTATGCCACATCTGACTAAAACTAAGCTCTCATAATAAGGCTATTATGGGCCGGTTTTTGAATTGAGTATTTTGAGTTAAGAAACTGTCAAACCCTGCTTAAATGCCATAGTTAGACTGGTTTTCAGGCTAAAGTAGAGTTTGAGACACTTAATTTTTAATTCAGAAATCGGGAGTTTGAGCGTCTACGCGTCTGGTAGTGCTAAGGCCACGTTCTGGCACAAATTCATTACATGAGTAATCCATTCGTAACATATTGTATTTTGTTAGGTCCAGCCATATTCTTTAAAAATCTCACCGTTAAAATTTAAATGAAGTTAGGGTTAAAAGAATGACAGCTCACTTCTCCTACGTTATTAACTGAAAAGACAGGCTCTAATTCAAAGCACTAAGCGGACAAAACCAAGTCAAATTCGCTACAAATTGCCACACGATATGACAGTGCGATGCCGTCTAAATTAACATGGCGTAATCACTTTAATATTTACGACAAATGCTGATGATACGCAATTAACTGTTTTGTAATAAAGCTACCTTCACTAATAGCTGTCGACATTTTTAATTGAACATATCATCATGCCATTTATTGTGCGTACAGCCAAGGAGTAGAATTCACTGCCAGAGTCTATGTTTCCTGATAGCTACAACCTGGGTGTCTTTAAGTCAAGAGAGAATAGGTTACTTCTAGGCAAGCATGCTCCATCTTCGATCGTATCATCACTCACTATCAGGTGAGATAGTGGGCCTATCAATAGTAAAAAAAAAATGCCGTGAGATTATTCTGAAAACCAATTCAGACATTGTTGGGAAAAGCTAAATAGAGTATGGAATATTGGTGGATAGCGAATTATGTTCTAACCATCTATGCTTTCATTTATTTTGGGAAACGCTGTTGTCAAGTTTAAATAGTAGTAGTAGTGTTTTAATAGTAGTGAGGAGCTCGTGGCTAAATAATAACAGCCACACGAGTCGATCTTTAAGGTTAAGCTACGCTTGCCAAGGTTGGTCTGTGGATGGGTGACCATGTTAATATACCGAGTTTCCTCCGTGCCTCGGAAAGTACGTTAAGCCGTTGGTCCCACCTGTCATTTGTAGATCTTTGGCAGTCGTTACGGATTGTCAAAAGCCAGTAAATCTGACTCCAGTCTTGCCAAGAAGTACCGTGTTACCCAGTTTATGGGTTGTGAAGGTCTGGTAGGCAGCCGCTCCACGTAAAACACCGGTATTCAGCTGAATCCGGTTTGACTGGAAGCCGACCCCAATATAGTTGGGAAAAGGCTAGGCAGATGATGAGTATTTTAATAGTAGTGTAGTAGTTTAGTTTTAGTTTCGAGTTTAAATAAGATGGTAAAAATATTTAAGCCAATTTTTTACTTTCTCATGAATTAATTTTGTTTTGTCTGTACTGCGGCAACAACAGGCTTTTTTTTTTCTGAGTCTCCTTTTTGTTCTGCCTGACTGTTTGCGCGTTTGCCTTCCCACTCATCAGTTTATACGCTTCTGGCTCAATAATTCTGGCTTAATATATTCTAGTTTAACAATCACACATTATTTTTTTATATTTAACATTGATTAAGGGGTTCATTCATTTACTGAGACAAAAATAAAAATTACTAAAAACATCGTGCGTGCAAGCGTGCTCCGTCTTCGACCACATCATCGCTTACCATCAGGTGAGATGGTGGTCAAGCGCGTGCCTATTAAAAGTAAAAAAAAAAAAAAAGAAACATCAACCAGCGTCATTCTTTATTCAATTCGTGTCAAAGATTTCCTTAGTTACCGCGATAAGTGGCGGTGACTGGCAATCTTTCAAAGTTCGGAGGAAAACGGTAAAAAAATAGGGGAAGTCGGGGAAAAAAGAGCATGCCTCTTGAGATATCAATTTAGAAGAAATTACCAGCTAATCTGTCACATCTTGGGACGCTTGGGGCAAGTAATCGTGTCTCCCCTATTTTTTTTTCTTTTTTTGGCAAACGAGGGGAGACGAGGGATATTCACAATCTTGTTAATTTATCAATTGTTGTCAAGTGGAAGTTGAGTCTAACAATTGTATTGTTGGCGATTAAGACGGGGTAATTGGTGATTAATGATGATTTTAGTAGTTTAGGGCAAAATAGGTAGGTATCGTAAAACATGGACTTGATTTAAGACCATTTTTTTTTAAATAAAGGAAAATTACATTTATACATGTGCAAGTTATAATTGTTACTCCCAGTATTTACTAAAATTTTCTCAGTCTGAAGTTCTATTATAGGTACATTTTTTTCATTGTTAAAAGTGATAATCAAATTGATACTATCAGTGTCAATTCGATTTTGTCTATAAGATATTGGGTAAGTTTTATTTACTTCCCCGTTCTTACTCTCAGCTTCTTTATACAATTCAACTTTAACTTCAATTTTCTTAAACTTACAACTTATAAAAAATACAAATAACGATATCAAACATGCCCATTGATCATTACGTTCTCTGTTAGTGCACTTCTGTAAGTGACGAATTCACTAGACCTAATACTGCATGTGATTAATGTTTGTGTGAGTAAGTCGTTGCAGTACCTTATCAATAAATAAATAAATAAATTTCTTTTTACTTAACTTTTAACCCAAAGTTTTTTTAATAAAATCTTTAAACTCTGCATTACATCTCATTACACAAAGACTTTGCACGCCTTAAACATTATTCAGGGCGCACAAAAATATAATAAATTAAATTTTCATAATAACCCCCTTTTATATCTTACTTGGGAAAAAACGGTTCGTTTAAAAAGACAAAGTATCACACGTTTAATCCCGGTATCTCCCCTCGTGCCAAAATCTTTTATCACGAATCTCGGGGGATTGGTCTTTTTTATTACTCCTCCCCTCGCGGGGTTGTGCCGTCGACAATAATTGTCTCATTGTTTTATATCGGAAGTTTTATGATTGTCCTTTTTCGGGTCTTTGTCCGAAGATTTTGTCGTTTTTGTGAATGAGGGTTGAGTGCTAATCACTTTATTAGGTCCCCTTTTGTGGCGTCTTAATTGTTCCTCTTTGGCCATGTATAAATTAACTCAAGTTCGTCTTATAATGGTCGGTGTGTCAAATCTGCAAGTGAAGCAACGTTCGCATTCGCGTGTCAGTCAGAATCTGTCAAAAATGTACAGATATTGCGACTTTTTTGAGTGATTGACGTTGACATGCGAATGTGATCGTTGCTTAAAAGTAGTAGAATTACCTCTCAGTTTCCGTTTTGTTCTGTTACGGTTTTATCAATAAGTTGTCAGTTTATCTTCCTTTCGGTGCTAAATCATCGTCCTTAAGCTTGTCTCATTTCACTTGAGGTACATTTTCTTCTTTTATTCTCTACCATCAACCGGATTACTATCATTGGGTATCATCTATTCTGTGCATTCAATTTAGGCTTTTATACTTCTTCATTAACTGACTGCTTTCGTAAAGGATCAGAGGCTCTAGACAAACGGCCATTCTATCAGCCAATGCGATTTTCGAAATGCCAAAATACGAGGGATTGATCACGTGACATTTCGACAGCGTTTGTCAAACCCATACATTTTGACGTTTTGATAATCGCCTTCGACACGCTTCCGCTGACCCCCAGATCTCTTTTCACCATCTACACAAATGAGACTACCCTTACTAATATGCATCGTCTTTCGTTTGTTTCCAGCTCAACAGGAAGCCTATCCATCGACCTACAATGACGTCACGACGTCTACTGACGTCAGAACCTGACGCATCAAGAATGTGTCACATTCAACCGAATAAAAAGAGAGGAAAATTAAAGGTTCAGTTAATGAGAGAGAGAGATGCCTTCGTGCAATAAAGTGATCCTCCGCTCGGCTTATTATCATTGTTTTAATACTTGTTTCGTTATTGTTAAGGTTGAGGGTGCATTAAAAGCTATGATTTATCTACGCTACAAAAAGCTACGCAACAGATGTTTATTTCTTTTAAATCATTTTGTTACATTGTATAAGTATAAACAAGATATTCTCTTATCAAATTATTTTCAGAATTTATTTCTAATCCATTTAACTGGTCTGTAAATAAGTGGGCATGTGTGTAGATATTCGTACAATGCCCTGCGCGTACAGTACAACAACGCATTTAGGATACTGTTGTCGCTGCCACGTTTTTGTGCGCATCAGGTACCTATGTTTGCGGCAGCGCATACAGACAATTTCTTTGCGATCATGCGCAAAAGATCTGGGCCCAAGTCTGCTATTTTTTTATAAATTCGTCATTCTAACACGATCCCATTGTCATTTTGCTAAAAGTTCGTAATCTGGTAATTCATAATGGTCGATTATCGGTTAATGACATTTTCGTATTGCCATTATTGTAAAACTCGTTAGTAGAAATGATTTTCGAAAAACTACTACTAAATTTGAACATTACAAAAACAAATTGACAATTTCACAGTATCGCGTACCTTCGTATAGGTATATCTTCACACAATCTTCGCTTCCACTACACCCCAACCTAACCAAAGTTCGTAAACATTAAAAAGCTTAATAAAATAATAAATGCCGCTCGATTGGGACTGGTTCTTGGTAAGGAGCTTACGGAGGCTTAAATTGTAAAGTATCGCCAAACGTCGTCGTCGCCCGCGCCGTCGGGACGACTCGGAGCAACTCGGGGCATGTCGGGGGCGACAGAACTTTACGCGTTTATTTTGTTTAATTAGGATGTTTATTAGCATTAAAATACGTATGGGTAGGTAAGCATGGACTCAGCTTATGACTAAGAAATTCCAGGAGAAATATCTGTAATGACATATAAAACTGAAGAGTTTGTTTGTTTGCTTGAACACGCTAATCTCAGGAACTACTGGTCCGATTTGAAAAATTTGTTCAGTGTTAGATAGCCCATTTATCTAGGAAGGCTATAGGCATATCATTGCGCTAAGACCATTAGAACGGGTCAACTAGTTAAATATATAACGACTTTTTTTTGTGGTGTTTTTTTAATAATAGTCACCAAATATCACAAAAAATGTAACATTCGTTTTGTTAAATTTCATTCTTGTTTTAGTCTAACAAAGCTCGCATATTGTAAACTGTCAAAAACACCTCTATTTTTTGACAATATTTTGACGTTAAGTTTAAGTTTTTTAACTTTAGCTGTCGCTGATATGATATTGCGACGTGAATTTGAAAGTCTTTTCAGAACTACAATAGCGAATATACATATTATTTATCTATACAGTTTATGTAATAAGATACAAAATTTAATACCAACAGTGAAAATAGAATCAAAATTACTTGTGAAACCAATGAGATACACAAACAAATATATCTGTCCCTCTCGTGAAAACGTTGTTTTCTGTGGCAGCTGTACAGGCGTCACGGACTTTGACGTCAAAGTTAATATTGGTCTTCTCTTTCTAATTGTAATCTCTGAAGCTTACTTTGAAAATTACATGATTGTTTACATACTAGAGCTAATAAGTATTTCATTTTGCAAATACAAAAATCGCATGCATATTTCACTATTGGCCTTCTGTTCTCTTTCTAGTTGTGTTGTGATGACATTATCCGCAGTGATCACTGATCATCTTCAGTAACGTCAATGGTAACTTGTAACGCTTGTCATCTTTTAGAGTTCTATACCCGAAGGGTAACCAACGGAACCCTATTACTAAGCCTCCGCTGTCCGTCGGCCCGTTCATCCGTCCGTCCGTCTGTCAGCGGGCTGTATCTCAAGAATTGTAATAGGTAGAGAGCTGAAATTTTCACAGATTGTGTATTTCTATTGCCGCTATAACAAATCATACTTTCAATCATGTCTATGTGTGTGTAAACGGTACTATAAGCGAGTTAGATATTATTTTCGTGAAGTATGGCGAATCAGAAGGGTTTTTATGACGTATTTTGACTAATTTCGATAAAGTGGAATATCCGATTGACGCACCATTATTTCTGCGACTTAATATTGTTCCAATTACACTCGAAACAAAATAAAACTGAAAATTTTGACTTCTCGCGGGAAAATGGCAATGAGCAACCCGTAACATTCACCTTAAATAAAATTTGAAATAATATTACCATAGATACATTATCAAACAAAACAAATCAATAATAGTATCTAGTACCAAATTTTATGACATAAAATTTAAAGGGAAAAACATATTATGTCTCATCTTTGGGACGGATCTGCCAGATACCAGCTTGATGCCCTTGAGTCAATTGAGAAACGAGCCAAGAGGATCATCGGCAATGAGAGGCTCGTCGCGACGAAGCTCCAAAGTCTTGAGCATCGACGACGAGTTGCAAGCCTGTCGGTTTTCTACCGGTTGCATTTTGGGGAATGTGCGACGGAATTGCATAATTTAATTCCGCCAAGCCCGTTCCATCATCGGACCACAAGACGAACGGCGATTCGCCACCGGTACATGGTAGACATCCCACCCACGCGCACAAAACGTTTTGGGAACACATTCATAATGCGTACAGCTAAGGAGTGAAATTCCCTGCCGGAGTCTGTGTTTCCCGATAGCTACAACCTGGGAGTCTTTAAGTCAAGAGTGAATAGGTTACTTCTAGGCAAGCGTGCTCCATCTTCGACCACATCATCGCTTACCATCAGGTGAGATGGTGGTCAAGCGCGAGCCTAACAATAGTAAAAAAAAAAAAATATAGGCCAAAACATAACTTTTTTGACGGGTTGCAACTGAGATGCGAATGCGAACATTCTTGAAAATAAGTTTTAACGGATTTCTTGGTACACAACCGTCTTATATCTCTAAATCTAAATCCTTTTTACAGACCAACATCATTAATTTACCATCGATCAATATAAAATTGTGCAAGGCTTTGTAACACTCGTCAGCGCACAACAGCCCCTTTTAGTATTGATTGATTACGGCGCTGTTTTACAATACATCTGCCGCGCCCCTACCTTGTGCCGTCCCTGACTAAAGTGTGGTTACTGGGCGATGCCGCGTGACAATATATAGCTTGGCTTGAGCAGAATTTTGAGCGTCTGTGGAGATCAATCGTATCTGTGAAGTGAAATCTTTTGATATTATTTATTTCGAAAGTAAAATTTCACGCACGCTTAAGGGTGCCTGTCCATTACAGCGGATCGGGGAAACAAAGAAATATGCTCAATCAATTCACAATTCAATTTATTCAAATTATTTATTTGCAAAACATAGGTACAATAATAAGTTATTGTTTTAATTTTAGGATCGCTATGTTTAACCTAATAGGCGGAAAATTTTGGATACATTATACATATTATTAAATTATTAAACAATCATTAAAATGTCATCAGTGAGTCACGTAAGATTTTATGCAATTCCATTGGATAAAATTTATCCGTTTCTCCGCTCCGCTTCCTCGCTCCGCTGTAATGGAAAGGCACTCTTAAGATGTCACCCGAAAAACTGCTATTCTTAACTGGATTTGGGCTAGACATATCTGCCGCATGTCTTTTAAACTGTGGGCTATTGTAAACCATACTAATTGGGTCGCAATAAATGCTAAGTGACATCGCGGCAGAATAGACGAAGGTAGACAGATGAACTTGCAATGTGATAAAATTATATTGATAGAATGTTATGTTTAGTAGCGTAAAAATCTTTAATTTAAAAAAAAATTGTAAACAGGTATTACTTCCTCAATTTAATTTACAACAAACACAGCAATCGGGGAGTAAATACCTCGGAATTTACAAACAAAACTCAGCTTAATATCTCGCACGCCAAAGCTCAAACAAATTATAGAAAATCCCTAAAATGGGGAACAACTGTGTTTTGTAACATCGCCAGTATTCAGGTTATATTGAAATTTCCCGGCGATGTAAATCTCGCATAATCTTTAATGTCAACTCAGAGCTTCTGAGACGGGGAGTTTAGGGAGCTCCCATGTTAGTGAGCGGAGCAATTTTGGGGTGACATTTTCATGTTAAAAAGCATGCATACATACAGGTCAAAACCATAAGCCTCCATTTGTTTTGCCGTAGTCGGGTAGTAGTCTACACCACAAGACAAACGGCGATACGCCACCGATACATGGTGGACATCCCACCCATACGCACAAAACGTTTTGGGAACACATTCATAATGCATACAGGTAAGGAGTGGAATTCCCTGCCGGAGTCTGTGTTTCCTGATCTGCTACAACCTGGGAGTCTTTAAATCAAGAGTGAATAGGTTATTTCTAGGCAAGCGTGCTCCATCTTCGACCACATCATCGCTTACCATCAGGTGAGATAGTGGTCAAACGCGTGCCTATCAATAGTAAAAAAAAAAAAAATATCACAGGTACAACGTTTTGTTTTGAGAATTTTTATAGTAAGTGTTGATGGTATAATTAATTGGACTGCAATTTAAGTTTAAAACTAGAAGGACAGTATTTCCAACCAGCATTTAGAGCGACTTGAAAAGTTTTGAAGAGAATAAAGTAAAGAAAATACTAGCTAAAAATAAACGGGTATAATTTAGACGGTCACCAAAAATAATATTTTTAAGACTCTAAGCCTAGGCACCAAAATGGATCAACGGTCACCAAATTCTATCCAACTCAACTGTGATTGCCATAAAATGTAGGCTTGGGGTTACAAACTGGATAAAATAGGTTAGGTTAGGTTAGAATTGTGACCAACCGCGCGCGAGCCGAGCGAGCGAAGCGAGCGGTGCCGCGGTAGCGGCCGGCGAGCGCTACTTCTCGAATATTATTTGGTGACCATTTATCTGTTTTGGTAACCGCTTAGAACTTTTTTGGTAGTAAAATAGGTACTTTTTTCGGCGGTGTTAAAACACAAGCCAAAATAAACAACTATTTTGATACTATGATAAGTGCCTAAGTCAACAATATTTTATCAACAGTAAATTATTTAATTTTATTATGTGGTGTTGCTGATGTTTTAATGAATAAACTGCTTAATATATTTTATTACATGAAAATTTTCGGTGATTTGATGATAATAATCTCTCTAAAAGTTAGAGTGAACAGGCTCCTTCTGGGTAGGCTCGCTCCATCGTAGACTTTGCCTCTGTCATCTCTGACATAGACTAGAGTCAAGAGCAAACCCATTACAAATAAAAAAAATATGTGTACGTCTTTAAAACGCTGCTTACCCCACCAAGCCCAACCCCTAATCTCCACAAGGGGTACAACGTCCCTGTGATCTGTGACGCGTATGATCCGCTCCACTAATATTATTTAGAAGCGAGTAGCAATTGTTTCCATGCGGTGGCCCCGGGCAGGACAGCTTTGACTTTTAATCAGTAGGCAAATATTTAGCCCGGGCGTGCATATTGAGGAGGCCTGTGCAATTGCGTTAGAGGGTTAAGTTACACACCAGTGATCAACGGTTCCGCTTCAATGGAGTGGTATGTCACATTGTAAAGGGTGGAATATTAAACATTGCTGGGAAATGGAGTGGAATAGGTATTTTGTATTTTTATTGGAATATGATAGATTCTGTTTGGCTCGTGTCTACATAATAAAAACCGCGCGCGGCTTTTGCATAGCAACTACAAAAGAAATCTGCATTCCAAAGCTCTCATCATCTGCCTAGCCTTTTCCCAACTACATTGGGGTCGGCTTCCAGTCAAACCGGATTCAGCTGAATACCAGTGCTTTACGTGGAGCGGCTGCCTACCAGACCTCCACAACCCATTAACTGGGTAACACGGTACATCTTGACAAGACTGGAGTCAGATTAACTGGCTTCTGACTATCCGTAACGACTGCCAAAGATCTACAAATGACAGCCGGGACCAACGGCTTAACGTGCTTTCCGAGGCACGGAGGAAACTCGTTATGTTAAGATGGTCACCCATCCACAGACCAACCTTGGCAAGCGTGGCTTAACCTTCAAGATCGACCCGTGCGGCTGTTATTATTTAGCCACAAGCTCCTGCATTCTAAAGTTCTATGTGACATGAAATTACTCACTATCTATCTAGACACAGCTTACAATTCTCCCACAAGCCAACATTCCTTTCGCAGACAAGACGGTAGCGTACATTCTCAATTACAAGAAGATTTACCAGTACGTGTCTCATCGGAGGCAAATGTAGCATTACCAGGTACATTCGCGTACGCAAGTGATCGTCGCACGGCGGCACGGTGGCGACGCTGCGTCCGTCACGGGACGCGTGTTTGCGCAGTGTCGTGCCGTATTGCGGACGATTGGCGCACGTAGTTGATGTCATTACTCGAACGTGGACGTGGGTGACGGGTACTGGTGTGGTGAAAAGTGCTTGTAAGAGGATTAGAACACGTTTGTTTTAATGGATTTGGTAACTGTTTAGGTCTTTTTCGGGGAATTATTTTGAAGTGTGCGCGGAATCGACAAAATATTGGTTACAACGTTTATAATTAAACACGAAATGAACGTCTGAAATAGTATTATTTCGTAATTTATTCTAAACCTAAACCTTATGTTATTTCCACTATTTGCAAAACCAGTGCCAGTTTGCAGATTCATCATAAAAATTCTGGAAACAAGTTCTCTCGACGATTATACTCACGTTTTCCATTGACTTTCATGTAGTCCCTGCATTTTATGTACGAAAGATGATGAGACAATAGCCAATGTATCTCAAACATTTTTTTACATATTTCTATTTACTTTGCATTGAAACGAAATTCTTTGCCACATCACAAGAGCGCTCAAAACTACATACACAGTCGAACAAGTCAATTTTTTTCTAGAAGTTAAATTAAAAGAAAATATGTATAGAAAATTTGAGAATCACATTGTCCCATCATCGAGTGAATTAGCGACGTAATTGGGCCTACCGCTGCGGAGACTACATAAATGGATGTAGAACCATACTGGCTAATATTTGAAAAGGATATGAAATAGGAGATGCGAATTGAATTTACCATAAGTGAACGCAAGAATGACATCATTTTGATTGCAAATGTAGTACCTTGGGACGTCTGTCTATTTTGCTAGTGCTTATTTTCTACGTTATTTGATTTACAATCTTACATAATTTAATAGTGAGTTTATTAATTTGTTTTGATACTTGCTACTGCATTAGATTTCAAAATGTGAGTTTCAAGAAGATCACTGAGAAGTGTGCACACATCTGTCATTAATTTTATCTCGTTTTACTGAAAAATAACTAATCTAAAATAACGTAAAGCACGGCCGATCCCAGACAATTTTTACAATTTCAATCAAAAATGTTCCCACTGTGATCACAAAACCAAAAACAATCTAAGAACAATCGCTAAAATTACATATAGGTGCGCAATCATGACAAGAATGCCGCAAAGATGAGCCTTACAAAGTAGCAGATAACCCTTCGCTCGCTGGCTAAAATTGACACAATGCTCGTTCACGACTAGCTAAAATTGACACTGACGACCGCGAGCCTATTCAACACAAAACCAAAAAGGAGAAAATCATCCATATATCCCCATCCTTATCTCACGCATAATGAGCGAAAGGGAAAAAAGAATCGTGCGCTGCAATCTCGACGGGTAGTACGACAGTATTCAATTCAATTTCGAAATCATGATACAATCGAGTACTTACACGCTA
Source organism: Lacanobia oleracea (assembly GCA_950371165.1). Classification (NCBI taxonomy): domain Eukaryota; kingdom Metazoa; phylum Arthropoda; class Insecta; order Lepidoptera; family Noctuidae; genus Lacanobia; species Lacanobia oleracea. The sequence goes on along the minus strand of OX493405.1, from coordinate 16,453,833 downwards.
CCAATATGAGAGGCGAAAATTGGCTGTACCCATGATAGTATGACCGAAGCTATACTTAGACGCGTGATACACTGACCACACGGTTGGGAAGCATGCTCTCATACTTTCATCTAGTCTGGCTTCTATACTTTACCATTGCTTGACATTAAATCACAGTCTACTCTTACCAATTATTGTATTACTAATGTATCTACCACCTTTCTATCAACTCCAACTTTCGTAACGACAATAATTATTTATTTCTCCTTACAACCATCATTACAGGTATCAACCTAATGCGACAGTGTAGTGATTTACTCTTACTTTTTAATTATAATAAGTAAAGTAATCTAAATACTAATAACAATAATACTCTACTTAAAAATAACCCATACAACGGACATACCTAACAGAAAATATCAACAAATATAACCTTTCACACCAATCACCTTACATAAAAAACTATATTTAACAGCACCACCCTGATTGTTCGGGTGAGGGGTGCTTTCGCCAGTAGATTGGTTCTAATCACAGGTACGCTTAGCAGTTTTATCGATAACAGCACCCAAACCATGATTTCCAAAATTTATTTTACCAAAATTAACAGGACTAATTATAGACTCATCGCCAACCACCCAACTTTTACCCATATGTCCTCCAATCTTACCACCAGTATTTCCCTGCCCAGTCCACACCCAGAGCCTAGCTCGTGAAACGATATTGCCATATCATCAGCACCCAGTTATTTGCTCTCCAATCGTGTGAGAAAAACGTTACCCAGCCATCGAACCTACAATTTGTTTCGACGGAATGTCAAATGTTGAGAAACTATTCTGGTTAAGTACGTGATCTTTTTTTTATGCGCGTGACTATCGTTGTGTGATTACTGTGGAGTCTACGTGCTTATTTGTTGACATTATGTGTTTGGCTATTTGGTTATGGTGTTATAATTTAAGTTGTATTTATTCATAACTAGCTTTAGCACTCTGCTTGCGTTTAATTTATCTTTCAAAAAACGTGGGCTGTTACAGTCTCTAGAGTCTCATTTATCTCTATACCGCAATGCATCAGAATCAGTTCATCGATTTAGGTGAGCGTATGAACCACGTAAACAAACTCACGTTCGCATAATTACTACCTACGATTATGTCTGTCTCTTGAGGAGCTCGTGGCTAAATAATAACAGCCGCACGGGTCAATCTTTAAGGTTAAGCTACGCTTGCCAAGGTTGGTCTGTGGATGGGTGACCATCTTAATATACCGAGTTTCCTCCGTGCCTCGGAAAGCACGTTAAGCCGTTGGTCCCGGCTGTCATTTGTAGATCTTTGACAGTCGTTACGGATTGTCAGAAGCCAGTAAATCTGACTCCAGTCTTGACAAGAAGTACCGTGTTACCCAGTTAATGGGTTGTGGAGGTCTGGTAGGCAGCCGCTCCACGTAAAACACTGGTATTCAGCTGAATCCGGTTTGACTGGAAGCCGACCCCAATATAGTTGGGAAAAGGCTAGGCAGATGATGATTAGGATGGTCTCTTATAGATCGAGTCTTCACTGCTCATTGATGATATTTCGTATCTTTGTTACATCTATTTTGAATCTACCTTTCAGAATACATTACACCGATACTATCAAGATTCTCCGCAGAAAATATTACGCGGCACTTAATTTAATTTTATACCCTTCGTCACATTGGAAAATTTGTTATTTATGCAATAAAAATATCATGTGCCAGTTTTACGATGTCCATGCAAAGTAATGGGCCCTTGAATCTAGTCTATGTCAGAGATGACATAGACAAAGTCTACGACGGACTGAGCTTACGCAGAAGGAGCCTGTTCACTCTAACTTTGAAGAGAACTTGTAGCAGAAATTATTTATTATATTTTAAATTCACCTTCGTCACCTATGAACTTCTGCTCTATGCTCAGAATTGTATTATTTGGTTGTTATTTTTTTTTAAATATAGGTACGGCTGGCCAATATTCAAATCATAACCTTTAACTAAGAAATAGAATATCGTTATCTTGTCATTATCAGTATGTTACACACTTGCTAACAAGAAGTCATCGCGCATGACCGCTTTGAAGCATTTTGACGCCCGTCACTTTGAAGAAGCGACTTATCAGACCACCTTCGCATTACAAGGGTTAAAGATCATATTACCATTGAAAAATAACCCTTACTCCTTTAAAATAAAGTGCTGTAGAAGTGAATAGATAAGTTGGTAGTGCGGTGGTCTTTTACAAAAGCCATGATGGACAGTCGCTTGACGAATTCCTTTATGCTATGTGTAATATTAACACCATGCATCGAGAACCTTATTTCAAACAGTAACAAGGTTGGTTTTTGCTCAGCAAAAATGCGATATATTCAGATGTTTTCGCCTAAATATAATAGTCATGAAGATGTCAGACGTATCGAGTGACACACGGTAAGATATTTGAATATATCGTGCTGAGAACAAATTTCACTGTTCTTGAGTATCGTTTGACAGGCGGGTCGCGTCAAGCGTCAGACGTCAGGGTAGACACTGACGGTTTTCGACGCTGACGCTTCTAGCAGTATGACGTGTACCCAGTCGTGTTACCTGGGATACTTTCAGATGATGTGACGTGGAACTGAGTTCAGACGTAACGTGTAGCTTTTTTAAAACTACATTACATATTCGACCTTTTCATGCGTCAGATTGTACTGCTTTTATTTTTATTCCGGTGGCGCCAGCAGCTAGTTCAAAGTTGGTTTTAAAGTCATGATTGATTTATACTTTTAAATTTCATACATCTTGTTTTCAAGAAGGACATTTACATTATAAATTAAGAAGGAGTTTACATAACAGCACAGAGGATCAAACGTACATCGTCTATGAAAGTCCTGCAAATTTTAGTAACATTAAAGTGATTAGAAAGTGAGAGTGCTTTTGATATTTAAAGAAGATTAAATGTAAAAATGTTTGCCGTATGGTGTCGGCCGGTGCCGTAGGGTGCCGTAAAAGAATAATACCATCCCATCACTTCCCGTGGATGTCGTAACAGGCACCGAAAGGACTCGCCAGAGAATGGGCAGCAGCGTTCTCTGTAAAACTCAACACACTGTGATCGCCAACCCGCCTGCCAAGCGTGGCGATTATGGCAAAACGCCCCCCTATCTTGGGGGAGGTATATTTTCAGTAGTGGACGTATTTTGGCTGAAATGATGATGATGGAATGTAAAAAAATAATTAATACAGTCCACTGTCCATTTTTCTCTAGAATCAAATAAATCGCAAAAGAGCGCTCGACCTATGAATTCTAAAAAAATAACATCCCATTCACACAGCGTCCCAGCGTGAAGACATCCATGACTTTCAATCACCATCATTACTGGACAACCATGTCGTTTGATCAAACAAAATATAAAACTAAACAAGCCCATGTCTCACGTTCCAGCAGTCATTATAGAGATTGTCCAATCGAAAATTACCAACACATCGCGGGCGATAACTACGTGACTTATCCTCCTTCATATTTAGTTGTTCGAGTCAGGTTATGGTGGAAAGATGAGCGAGGAATGAACTAGAAAATACCGAGTTCCGTACAATTATAATAACATATTTATTTCAGACTAGGTCCATTATTATGTTTGTAACAATATACTTAAGAGCTAATGTTAGTATTGACAACACTATTAACTAATTAAACTACGACATGAAGCCGCACCCATCTTTGCAGCATATCCCCCATGCTGCAAAGATGGGTCCCATTTATATACTGTCGGCACGGTTGGCGCAGTGGTTCAGCGATCGGCTGCTGCGCCACGTGTCGTGGGTTCGATTCCCGCACGGAACAAATATTTGTATGGCCTACAGATAGTTGTTCCGGGTCTGGCTGTGTGTGTATGTGTCTGTGTATGTTTGTAAACGCACCCACGATACAGGAAAAAATCCTAGTGTGGGGCAGCGTATAAAAAAAAAAAAAAAAAAAAAAAATCTGCAAAAAGACCCAGTATAGTGTTGGTGCTGCCACGAACGCAAGTGAGTAGGGAGGCGCATCTTTCCGACAATGTCGGAACGAGTGAGAAATGAACAATTGGGCAAAAGAGAGCGTAATTCAATTGGTAGATTGCTACGTATGTATTTGTAAATTCCACAGTCGATTGAAAATCAGCCACGTCTTGTGAGAAAGACAAACAATTAGTAATACCATTTTGCAAAGGTATTGTGATAACTTTTTTCTTAAATTGGAGTTTTCACTTACATAAAGACCTAAATCGTGATTAAAAACAGGTGTGATATTACCTAAAAGAATATTTTGTTAATTTATTCAATTTTAATCACACCTTTCTTCATCTACATGCTTGGATAAATGCATATCTTTAGATGTTTACTTCTCCTCCTTGTCTGAGGCTTTTATTTCCAAAAAACCATTAAAAATAATCTTCATGTTAAAATTCATTAGAAAATCTCGTTAAGCTTGGCTTGCAATAAAGTCTCTACCTCATATTCTGTGTAGTAATATAATCTCAGGCTAGTAATGGTCAGTTTGAACAAGAAAATTGCATGTGAAATTGTCGTAGACACCGGTTCAAGTACAACACTGTTATATTGACTGTTGATCTTGAGTGTACGTGATTGTTATTAGGGTTCCGAACAAAAAAGGGAACCTTTTATAGGATCACTCGGGTGTCTGTCTGTCTGTCCGTCTGTCACAGCCAGTTTTCTCCGGATCCACTGAACAGATTCTGTTGAAATTTTGGTAGACATGTGGACCTTTGTGACCCAAACACGGACCCGTTACGAAAATGACTAAATTTTTAGTATGGAGGTCACTTTTGGGGGTCAAACTAAAAAAAATTATTAAAAAACTTTTTTGAAAAATATCGTGTGACATATCTAATAAAAGGGCTTACAGTGAGAGTTTTAATTATATTTTTTTCATAATTTTAAAATTAATTATTTTGAAGTTATTTAAGAAATTAGACGAAAACTTGCCCTTATCTCCGAAACTTACAGAGCCTAAAAATTTGGAAAAAAAAATGGAGATAATCGATCTTTACCTATAGACTACAGGAAAAATCTATAAGAATTATATAGTGATAAAATAACATGGTTAAAAAAAAAATCATTCGGAACCCTTTGCACGCGAGTCCGAATCGCACTTGGCCAGTTTTTTTTATATTATGGGTATAGAACGCTGTAGGGACGGTTGGTGATCATGTATTTGTAGAAAGCATCCTTTCAGCTTTCATTGTAAGATCAGCTGGTCGATTCTGTAAAACATACTGAAGGGTACCTACGCTTGATAAAGAGATCACGAAGTAAGCTGTCATTCCATCTTGATTACATGGATTGACAGTTCGTGATCAGTTCACCCAAGCCTTCACTTCATTCTCACAGAATCGCACTGCGATACATTGTTTTCTTTATGTAAATGTCCCAACCACTGCAACTCTTGAAAGTCAGAATCACAAGACACGGCCATTTAAAAACTATGCAGCGTAACGACAACATGAAACTTAATTAGAAAAGAACAGCGGAAGATTACAAGACGATAACTTATAGTAAAAGATGGGATCGCAAGAAGTTTTAGCCATATGAACGGTGGGACGTTCATAGTAATAAAAATAAATGCACTTTGAAAGTGCATTGTGATCCAAAAACAGCAAAGTATCGCTTAAAAATTTCACTGTTAATTTTTATTCTTAATGTTTTAATAATAATTTTGATTTTTGACTCTAATTTCTTTTGTGATCTTGTTTTTTACTTAATGTTTTGTTCTTTGTTTCTAATTTAGTTGTTCTATCCTCACGAGTAAATTTACATTGAAATTGAAAATTCGTTTATTCAGGTTATTTACACCCATTTCAATACAATTAAAATCACAAACAGAAAAAAAAAGTAAATTAAATTAAAATTCATAAATTAAAGTGAAGATCTTGTTAAACGTAAGTATAAGAAGCAATTTTTACGTAAGTGCTGTGTACGCCTGTAAGTGACTAATTCACCATAACTCGATACACTTGTTATTTTTATTATGTTAACATCTCAAGTGAATAGGTCGTTGGCCTATCTATCAAATAAACAAATAAATAAATAAATATTGCAAAAACCGTACAATTTTTACTTACTTAGTACTTACTGTTGTCATTAATTCACCATATTCACCTAGATGCGGTGACTAGTTTTAATGAAAATTTAAGAAAGTTAATAACAAATTGCAACCAAAAATCAAAACAAAAGTCTCTTTATAAACTTTCAGTTCTTCCAATTAAAGCCGGAGACTAAAAAACATACCAAGATACGAGGAACACGTCTCTTGGCGACCTTTCACCCTTCAGGACCAGTTCTGATGATGAATGGCGTCCGTCTAATGAGCCATCAGCGAGACCAGCCGGGGTGTCGTGACATCGATTTGCACGCTGTCTTGCGTATGCGCGTGTACTGTGACGCACAAAAGTGTTTCTGAGAAAAATTTTTTTAGTCTTCCTTTATTTTATTTCTCTTAATAATTTTTGTGTTGTTCCCTCTGTTGTGTTTATTCAAGTGTGAAATAAAGATGTTGTATTTTTATCAGTCCTTTTTTTTTAACAATAAACATGGAGAAAGTTAATGAATGAAATGAATGTTTTATGAATGTTCCCAGGCAATCGCCAGTTGGAAAAGGCTGCTGATTTTTCTAATCTCTTAAAAATTTACTGTACCAAAGTTATTACGGAGAAATTTTAATACTAGTTAACTGTAAAAAATGGCTCTTACATCCTTCGCCTTGATAATGAAAAAACCTGTATGAAACATTGTAACATTATTTGATTACTTATACTAAACACAATATTAGTCGATGATGCAAAAAGTAATTGCTGTCATAAAATTGATTGCGCCGACGACGTTGCTCGCCCAATATTGATTCAGTATATTTATTACCACTAGTTGGAATTCCTGTTTAATGCAAGATGGCTTATAAACTTGTTGGCACTGTGACATTTTGTCGGTGAGCCTGTCGATGTCTTTACTAAGTTCTTGATTATATTATTGGTTGTTTACATCTTCATTTTATTAGTATTTTATTTTTTATTTCCGTAAAAGCCAAGAGGCGTGGCAGGTGCTATGCAAACCATACTCGTAGCAATCTCCAACTCTATTATTATTATTATTTATTTATTATTTATTATATACTTTATTGTACACCTCATAACAAGCACAGTAAAAACGCTTATAAAAACTAGTGTACAATGGGCGGTCTTATCGCACAGGGCAATCTCTTACAGACAACCTTTGGATGGACTGAACTAAAGAAGTTAGATTTAGGGCGGTCAGTGTACAAACATCATAAATAATATTAATAGAGAGACATACATAATAATATAAAACAATTACATACAATATTAAGTAATATACTAATAAATATCAAATATATAACAGGGAATGGAGACAAAACGTTATAGTGAGAGGTAATGTTCCTTCACCAATTTTTTAAACGTTGGTAGCGTTTGAGCGCGCCTCACATCTATTGGTAATGCATTCCACAAACGAGCTGCTTGAATAGTGAAAGATTTGTCAAAGAAGGATGTGGAATGCATACGAATACTTAATTTAAGATATTCCGATGATCTCAAAGACCCCCACCGATGATCCGATGATCTGTATTTATTATATTCCTTTTTTGAATACTTTTGCTGATCTTAATAAATGAAGTCTATCGCAGTCCACCGTTGAAAGAACATAAAAAATAAAGTATTTAGTGTCACCAAACTGACATGCATAAATATCTATACTTAATATAATAAAGCTAAAGAGTTTGTTTGTTTGAGCGCGCTAATCTCTTAAACTACAGGTTCCAATTGAAAAACTGTTTTAGTGTTGGATAGCCCATATATAACATCACGCTTCAACCAATAGGAGCGGAGCATTCATGAAAAATGTGACGCAGACGCAGGGTCAGCTAGTTATTTAATGAAAATGCCTTGACTATGGTATTACTAGTACTCAAGTTATTTTGAACCTTAAGCTCCCCGAAACTATGCCACTAGCCATGTTGGCCGCAAGCCACGCTGTCATTCCTATTCAGTCTTTCCCAGTCATTAAGGTTTTCGGTCCACCTTACTGGAGGTATCTATCGCTAAGTTAAACTCTACATGATACTCTGCAGGGTCCCTTCTAAAATCTATTTCACCCATAATGATGTTTATATCACTATGTACTTTTATGACCGATAATACCGACCGAAGATCAGATGATTAGAGAGCGGCGATCCAATGTGTCGCTTTTGATCCATCGATTTCTATTTTATGATCAAAACGAAGATGATTTATTTACGGATCCGTTTTATTAATAAGGCCTCTCAATAATTTGAATTTTAACTTTACTGACTGGTTCACTGTTAATCCAGTTACAGCGTGATTAACGTTTTTTTTTTTCTTGTTAAAAGAGTTAGATATCTGTTTTATTGTTACAAAAAATAAACTAGAACATTAAGTTCCCACGCTATTGTCAATTTAACTGTCAATCTTTAATGTATTAATTGCATGATGTACAGTCGCGCACAACATACATTTATTGCGTGTTTATAAACGTTTTTATTGATTAATTTGCATGTTTATCGAATAAATCATAACAGGTTGTGGACCGTCCTTCATATTTTTATTACAGCCTTCACGCTAGGTCGTTTATGGCGTAAGTAGAAAGGAGGGTAAAAAAATCTCATGTTTATCGTCATTTGCATACTTTTATTATTTGAATGTTATAATTTCAGAGTTGATCATTTGTTATTATATTCCTACACTAATGTTAAAAGAGAAAAGATGTATATATTGATTGCAGTGAAAAAAAGGTTATGCTTGATTTAATTTGCTTTTACATTTTGATAGTATTACGCTGCCTTCTTGAGATTTAAGGTATTCAACTGATTAACTTATCCTATAACTCAAAACTGAGTTTTTTTATATGGTCTATCTACTCATTTGCATGCAAAGCCGTCACAGATGTACCCTTCATATAAAAAATACAGCTGTCAAGTTTAGTTATTTATTTAATATACGATGTATATTCCAATGTAGGTACTGGGTCTGTTCTCAAATAGCTTTATTAATTTAAACTACGCACTTGAATCTTATAAATTAAATACGAGTAGAACTTTGAGTGTAAATAAGACAAAGTGTACTTAACAAGGGGCACAGGTAGGCTTGTTTGTCTAAATATTCTCGTCTAAATCTTTGTGTATTCTACATGTTAACGTTTTTATATTTACAAACGTTTTTATTTTATTTTTAACTGAAATTAGAGTGTGTAACAGAGTGAAATCAAGGCTCTCCTCCTATAACAAGGGATTTAAAAACATAATCGGCGTAATCTAGGTGCACTTTATTATTGTTAAGTATTTGCCTATGAGAAGAAAAAAAGCAGCCAACTGCGAGTCGGACTCTCACACAAAGGGTTCCGTACCATAAACCGAAAAATAACACGTGTATTTTAAGGGAGCCCCCTTTAATTTATTATTTAATTTAAATTGCATTATTTGTTGGAATGTGATGATGATGACGATATTATTATTATTATGTATTAAAACTGGTGATGTGCCTTATCTATACTAATATATGAAACTGAAGAGTTTGTTTATTTGTTTACTTGAACGCGCTAATCTCCGGAACTGGTGGTCCGATTTGAAACATTCTTTCAGTGTTAAATAGCCCATTTATTGAAAAAGGCTATAGACTATAATATCATCACGCTAAGGCCAAAAAGAGCGGAGCAGTAATGAAAATTGTGACGGAAACGAAGTTGCGCGAGTCAACTAGGACCTTTTATTATCCATACTCTAATGTCCAGCAGTTTGTATTTTTAATTAGCTTGTCAAGTTGACGCGAGTAAAAGTGTACTGTTTGTTGAACGTTCGTTCAGTACATTGTTGGAGTGTCACGGACTTGTAATGGTTAATCTGTTAATTTTATTCAAAGCTTTATAGTGTCAAAATATTGTTAATCTACTCGTAAGTTGTTAATAAAAAAATCTGAGGTATGAATTATGACGAACTTAACACAGCCAGAACGTATCAACAGTAAGCATATTTTCTTACTTTTGTTTTATTAAATTAAATGAGTATTTAAAAGCTACAAATATTATTTGAAATTACTTAATTTTTTTGTGGCCGACTGTACTTTCGAAGTTAATGATTTCATGTCAAGATGCTGATTTAATTTCCCAAATGATTTCTTCCAAAAACCGTATTGAACTAGAAAATGAGCCTTCGAATTGTTTATCTTCACATAAAATACCACGAATATTTTATTTTTGCATGAAATATAGTTCACAATACATTTAGGAAAACTTACTTTTGTTTCTTAGTTCGGAGGAGCTCGTGGCTAAAGATTACTAGCCGCACGGCTCGATCTTTAAGTTTAAGCAACGGTTACCACCTTAACTTACCGAGTTTCCTCCGTGCCTCGGACAGCAGTTAAGCCGTTGGTCCCGGCTGTCATTTGTAGATCTTTGGCAGTCGTTACGGACTGTCAGAAGCCAGTAAAATCTGATACCAGTCTTGCCAAGAACTGCCGTATCACCCAGTTAATGGGTTGTGGAGGTCTGGTAGGCAGCCGCTCCACGTAAAATACTGGTATTCAGCTGAATCCGGTTTGACTGGAAGCCGACCCCAATATATATATAGTTAGGAAAAGGCTAGGCAGATGATGGCTTCTGTTTCATAATTAATCATTAACCCACAACATACTTACTGCTTAAATATCCACGTCCACACCTCAGAATTTTAACCACAAACCAACACACATTTCGTCAGTAAATTTTTCTAACAATATCTAAAGGTAATCATGATTACATGGTCAAGAGGCGACACTTTGACCTCTCGTTCATCATCGTCATATCACGTAGGTAACGGGGATTTTTAATCTGTCGTGTCCAGGCTAATGACGGGTTTGTGTATGTAAATATATGTTTTATGTATGCTGTGTACTCTTGTGGTTAAGTAGATCCCACGAAGAAGGTCAGTTCTGCCTTTTGGTCCTTTAACTGTAGCTGATCTTATGTTTTTGTGTAAGTTATCTTATATTGTACCTACATTTTGAGCAAATAAAGTTCTGATTCTGTTTCTGATCAGTCAGCTTTGCCTTATGATCCTTTAACTGTAGCTGATCTTATATTTTTGTGTAAGTTATCTTATATTTTACCTACTTTTTGAGTAAATAATGTTTTGATTCTGATTCTGATCAGTCAGCTCTGCCTTTTGGTCCTTTAACTGTAGCTGATCTTATGTTTTTGTGTAAGTTATCTTATATTGTACCTAGCTTTTTGAGCAAATAAAGTTCTGATTCTGATTCTGATCAGTCAGCTCTGCCTTTTGGTCCTTTAACTGTAGCTGATCTTATGTTTTTGTATAAGTTATCTTATATTGTACCTACATTTTGAGCAAATAAAGTTCTGATTCTGTTTCTGATCAGTCAGCTCCGCCTTTTGGTCCTTTAACTCTAGCTGATCTTATGTTTTTGTGTAAGTTATTTTATATTGTACCACCTACATTTTCAGTAAATAAAGTTCTGATTCTGATCAGTCAGCTCTGCCTTTTGGTCCTTTAACTGTAGCTGATCTTATGTTTTTGTGTAAGTTATCTTATCTTTTACCTACATTTTGAGCAAATAAAGTTCTGATTCTGTTTCTGATCAGTCAGCTCTGCCTTTTTGGTCCTTTAACTGTAGCTGATCTTATGTTTTTGTGTAAGTTATTTTATATTGTACCACCTACATTTTGAACAAATAAAGTTCTGATTCTGATTCTGAAAGAGTCAAAAAGATGGCTACCAGGTAACTATAAAAGTGTTCACTTAAATGTGGTGATGATTTATAATTTAAGTTTAATTTAATGTATTACGTGTTACATTTATTTAAAAAAAATATTTAAATAACAAACTATTAACACTTAAGAGGAAATGCTGGTGGCAAGACATTGTGTGTAAAAAGTCATAATTCGAGGTTTCGCTTTGGACTATTTTCTCCTCCAATTTTGGACTGATATGAGTAATTTTCACAAACTGAATAAGAAGGATGTATACTGTGTCTCTATGTTTTCCTTTTTTGATTAATTGTTGCCAAATTTAAACACTACGGCTCTGTTGACAGTGATTTATCGGACAATTTTGAGCATTTTGTGCTAGTTCTAGTGCTTATACGCTTAATAAATCATCTTAGTATATATCCTTCTTATTCAGTTTGTGAAATATCTCTTATATCGGTCCAATATTGGAGGAGAAAGCCCTCGAGAGCTAAACCTTGAATTATGACTATTTACATACAAAGTCTCGCCGCCAGCATTTCCTCTTAAAATAGAAAAACTAAGAATTTAAGTTATTTTTTCTGATCACAAAAGTTGTAACGTTTGTTGTTGATATAATATGTATGTCTACAAAGTAGCAATAAAATTGAAAAAAGTAGTTATTCAAGGAGTAATTATATTGTTATTTAAAAGAGTAAAAACTCCCTTTTGATACCTTTATGAAAAATAAATATAACTTTATTAATTAATTTTGACACCTGGCCATTTTTTAATTCCATGCCAACTTTCAATTTCGAGATACAAAAATTTCGAGATGCAGTCTAATTGAAGGACATGACTTGAAATATAGGGGCTACCAATAAAAGGTCAACCACCTATTAAAACGCACCGCAATCAGCAAATACATCCTCTTATCAAGCATGGTTATCTCGTAAAGCCATGTACCATTAAAGAGTCGGTACAGCAATATTAGTTTTGTGTAGGCCGTCACCTATTTGCCCAACATTGATGACATTTTGATGGGGGCTGGGCTTATTTTACATTTATTATAGCGCAGCGGGTTGTTCGAACTTGTTTGTACATGGATCTATGAAGCTGGATGTGGCTTAATACTGTGGCAACAGAGGTATTGTCGTTGCGGAGATGAAGATGCTGAGGTCGATGAGCGGCGTAACGCAATCCGATCGCATACGCAACTCTTTCATTCGAGGTAGTCTTGGTGTCCGTGACGTGGGGGAAAAACTGCAAGAGTGTCGTCTGCGTTGGTATGGCCACATCATGCGCCGCCCTATGGAGTACGTTGGTCGGAGATGCATGAATATGGCTGTTCTTGGGGCTAGGCCCCGTGGTCGCCCTCGCAAGCGCTGGCTGGACGTCGTCAAGTCCGACATGTGAGCCAATGGCCTGACTGGGAAGGACATTCAAGATCGGGCAAAGTCGAGGAAGCTAAGTAGGAAGGCGGACCCTGGCAATAGCCGGGATTAACGCCAGGTGGAAGAAGAAGAAGAAGAGGTATTGTCGTTTTCAAGAAGCTCTTTCCTCTCGTCATAACTTCATAAGGGCAATAGCGGTGATCTATTGAAAGCGGGGTTATCATCATCATCATATAAGCTGAAAGACGTACACTGCTGGACATAGGCCTCCCCCAAGTGTCGCCACAACAACTAGTCATGTGCGTCTCGCATCCATCGGCTACCGCAACCCTCACTAGTTCATCGGTCCACCTTGTAGAAAGCCTTACAGGCATAAAAAACAATTTTTGAGACATGTGTTCCCCTTTTCCACTTAACACGGCAGTTTTGTTATCACGAGTGGTGAGGTTATAATATTCTAATTCAATAGGTTTTTTTGGTCTTACATTTTCAAATTTCAATTTATTTAATGCCATATCGCCTGTGATAAAAAACCAGTAGAAGCTGACCTCAAAATCTATTGAAGCTGCATTCTGTGCTAGGATCAAAGTGTGTAAAAAGGTTTGATCATTGTTTTTTTAATTTCGATTTTCTTGAATCATTTTTTTTAACTTATATGTACCTACTGTCCCACTGCTAGGCAACATCAACATAATTGGCATACGTTATTATTGTGATTCCTGGAAAATGATAGTATGGACCGAAAAGGTTCCTCACACTGCTCACTCATCAATCTTGCTGGCTGGTTATAATGTAACGCACGCAACACATAAAGCTATTCTCATGGCCGTTCTTCAAATGATAGATAAAGCTTAACAGAGACAGAGACAACAACACTAAAAACAACAAATGATCCGCTAAACCCATCCAGTAACACATACATCCGTCGCCTTCAAACTCAATAATAAACAGGCAAAAAAGTCGCGTCCATTGCGCCTCCGATGGTACCGATAATTTTTCAACACACCGTCTACTTATTACGATCATAGGTAGAGCATTAACTAACGCGCAGTCTTTTCAATCGTGCCCCACTCTTTACACACAACAACCAATCTTAAGTGCCTCAAACTAAAGTTCAAAATCATCTGAGTTGAAGATGCAATAACATTACCACTGGCCATTCAATTTCAAACTTTGATGGTTCAGCGGTAAGGTTGGGTTTTGAATGGAGGCGTCAGAGAAATGATGGTAGTATTTCAGCTAGACATCGGTCAAAGAATCGTGACCGGCCCGTCCCAGGCACCTGACGTCCACCGGTGTCGGTTAATGTAACTTCACCGGAGTACAAAAACAGCATTTCAAAGATACTGTTTTAAATACCAGTGTTGTTATCCGATCGTTTAATAGTTGAACGGGGATTGTTGGTTATTATGGGTAATCGCGGATTTTTAATTATGGCTACACTAAACATAAACTATACAATATTTGGAATTCGTGCTACAGCTGACAAATTAAAGCTACACTGGTAACTATTAGAAGTTTCTTCTTCACTCGTGTTGTCGTTATGATGGTTTCAATATTTGTTTCCTATCAAGGTTAAAAGGTTTTCTTTGAGAAGTGACGATAATATTCTGAGGTAAATGTAAAAATGTACCAAATTTACCAAGCCAAATGACGTCACGCGTTTCGTCAACTCGCCGTATCCTCTTTATTTTTTGTTTACGTGAAAAAAGAAAAAATACGTGTCCAATATTTTTTTTTAATCTATCAGACAGACTAATTAGATTTTTTTTGTAAAATACTCTATTTTCTCTCTAATTTTGTATAGATTTTCTACTCTACGGTTAAGTTTTACTTCACAACAGAACTGGATTCAATGTCCTTTAAAAAAGATAAAAATAAAATGACAGAATCCATCGGGACCATAAAGTCAAGCTTTCATAGTGTCAGTTAATCTTAATTTGTCAATCATGATCACGTAGACAATAAACTCAAGTATAATGTTCAAAATTCCTTGAGTGTCTACATATTTTATCACCAAAGCAACTGATACCATATCGTCACTCCTACATGACTTATGAAAAACAAAACATAGACAAGCTGGCAAACTATAATTTACTGCACATCGACAGACTATCTGCCTACCTACCTAGTTTTATTTGAACAAATAAGAACTTAATGCTGTTTTCAGAGTTGGGCAAAGGTCCTCTAATTGCATCCTTCATTCAAATTCAAAGCATTTTATTTCAAACCAGTTGACCCGCGCAACTTCATTTGCGTCACAATTTTCATTGCTGCTCCGCCTCTATTGGGCTTATCGTGATGATATATACATATTCTTCCTCGATAAATGGACTATCTAACACTGAAAGATTTTTTTAAATCGAACCAGTAGTTCCTGAGATTAGCGCGTTCAAGCAAACAAACAAACAAACTCTTCAGCTTTATATATTAGTATAAAGTATAGATAAACCATTTACAGGCACTTCTGAAACGTCACGGTCGGTCAGTCAAAAACATGGAAGCTAGTTGCACGTTTCTAAGCGTTGATCTCTATGTAGCAAGAACGTGCAAGAAACTCCACGGACACTCTTTTAAATCATGTTCTGTTTTTCGTTTTGGGAAGCAACCGTTCTAGTAACTATTTAACAATCTTAACACATCTGTATTTTGGTGCATACTATAAGGACCTCTCCAACAACGAGAAAAAAAAACGTTTGCAAATATAATTAAAATAAATCCCTCTCATCCGATGCACAAAGTAATCACCGCTTCCGTAGACAAAAAAAAACCATTTAAATAAATACAAAATCCTGCTACTAATATAACTGTTTATTCGCTGTTAATTTTTCTATACTGTGATTAATGTAAATTCTCGGATTGCTTGCCATGAGCGACAGGTCACGAAGACCAGTGGTCATCTGACGTAAGCTTTCGAAATGAAGATCTGACTTCATCAGCCTAAGTATATATCTTAGTTTTAATTTCCGTTTCTATTGATGATTCTCATTCGTTGATAGCGTGAGAAATACACAAAACATTTTTATGACTGAGAAATCTATAAGAAGTTTTTATGGCTGCAAAGTTATGTTGGCGCCATTTCATTAGTCGTGTGGCTGAGATTTTTGAGCGATATTTGGTAGTCTTAAATAATGAGCAACTCTAAGCTCTATATTATTTCTCTTTCATTCTAATCTGTCTCTTTCACTTTCACGTGTATCCTAAATGCTGTGATGATCGTGACCTCTCTGAAGCTTGTTCTTGTGGATAGTCTATTTCAACACGTTGTCCTATCTGTCAACACGCTTTTCATTTGTCTACATTTTGACGAGTTGAGAGATATTATGACATGAATTTGAACGCATTTCAAGAAATAGAATTTGTCTACAGGTCAAATAAAATACATGAAGGTATTTACGAGTATCACTACGTTTCTTTACTTACCCACTGGCCACAATAGTGAATCTGGTCAGACTTACCAACGAGTGTCAATAATGTCTTCGATTTCCTTATGAAACTCACTATCAATTTGCACAAAAAAAACAACCCACATGTTCACCCAAAGTCTACATGTCACCCATCATCTATCCCTTACCATAATTATCCACCATACTTTCCCATACAAGTGGTCACATAGTTCACATCGTCGTGACCGTGCCATGACAGCTACTTTTTATGCTCGTCTCGTCTTTTTGCGGATTTGCTCTCTTTGTCTACCTTTATTTACGTGCTCGAAGCGGCTCTGCATTCGCTAGGGTTGGGAGCTTGCAGATGTGGGAGTAGGTAGAATAGTGTCTTTATTATTTTCTGTAATTCATTAGAGAAAAACAAAGTTTCGGTTTTCATAGAAATGATTTTATGTAACGTCTAAAATGGCAGACAAAATTAAAAGATAACTACCAAAAATAAACTGGTAAGTACGTAAAATTCTCTGACAATCATTTTGAGTAAACAAAGTTACCATTCTACTTATGTTGTGTTCGCAATAAAAAGCTATGCGTAAGGGTTTTCAGGCCCAAGAGGTCTAGAGCAAGCCAAGCCAAGGGATTTCATCAACAGATTTTTCATCATTTCAGCTAAGAGAGCGATCATTGCACTCAAAACCGGAAGGCACCCGGGTATGTCGTACAAATGAACGCGACTATCGCGATCGCCTTACCAAATTAATTTAAATCGGTTTGTTAAATCAAACAATTAAGACGCAATTTACTGCTTATATTTATTATTTATTTAAAGTTCATGCAAAAGTTACAAGGGTTCCGTACCATAATTTTTATTATTTGTTGGTATAGCAGCAATAGAAATACACAATCTTTGCAAATTTTGACAGTCTACTTATTACGGTTCTTGAGATACAGCCCGCTGACAGACAGATAGACGGACGGACGGACGGACAGCGGAGACTTAGTAATAGGGTTCCGTTTGTTACCGTTTGGGTACGGAACCCTAATAAAAGTCACTTCTTGACCGTTGACGTTGACCATCTATATCTCACCTATTCTCCACAATTTGCAATTCAAAGCTCATACGCGTCTGCGCAACTCTCTGCCCTTGTCGCTATCCAGGAATGCCATGGGAACGGGTAGCGCCGTCTTACATGACACGAAATTATTGAGCAGTACAAGTCACTATTACCCCATTACACTCTCTGGACGTCTGTGTTTAGCTGCAGAGTTCCAGCGGTCTGCGTGTCGCGGGGAATAAAGGGGCCGCGTAAATTAGATGGGTCTTTGAATTGTGCGGTGTTGGTGTGCTTATATGTTGCTGATAATTTATTCTGTTTTTGGTAAACATAATTATAATTGAAGTAGCCGTTTGTAATGTTAAAATAACAGCTTTCAACAAAATTGAAAGTAAGTACAATAAAATAATAAAAAACGAATTTATTTTTTTATTTTTTGTTGGTATGTCTGTTTGTTCCGGCTCATTTCCGAAACGGCTGAACCGAATTTCTCGGACGAAGTCGCGGGCAATAGTTATCTAATATGTCATTAAAAACTTAAACTTTTTGCATAACGCATAATCAATAAAAAACTCACACGAAAAAAATTGGGAAACAAAAATTTATGAATTTGAACCCTTTTTTTTATTGTTGATAGGCACGCGTTTGACCACTATCTCACATTTGGGCCGATACCCACAAACTGTGTTACCAGCACCTACTTAGAGGTAACTTACAATGGGTATTTTGGTAAATTTAGTACATTTTTACCAAACCAGATGACGCCACGCGTGTCTTCAACTCGCTCTATCCTCTTTATTTTTTGTTTACGTGAAAAAAGAAAAAATACGTGTCGAATATTTTTTGAAAATCTATCAGACGGGCTAATTAGTTTTTTTTAATAAAATACCCTATTAATAAAAATTAAAATCTACTTCTGTATCCTCACATATTTTAACAAAATTGTTGTAGGTATACCAGATCATATTATAAGTAAACGTTAATATTTGTAAAGAGTAACTATGGAGTTTCTTGTCTGTTCTTCTCCATAAGAATCTACCTTTTCGAATGGAAAATAGAGTCATTATATTATTTTAAATCTAAATGATGACGTTCAAAAGTGTCCTTTAATGACCTTAGTGAAATAAACGTTTTTGACTTTTGACTTTGACTTTGAATGAACCATAATTGTGTGAAGTAGTCACAACAAAATTTAATAAGGAAAAGAACAGGATGTTTAATTATTATAATATTATAAGTGACACATGCCATACAACAATTTTAACAACAAAAAACAACACTCAACAACTGAAGTTATTCTAGTAATCTGATACAACAGTGCACCAATCAGATAGTGAGGAAGTGCAGGCCGAGTGGCACAGTGGACAGGCACGTGAAAGTGATTAGCTGCACAGTGCTGCCTTGTCGGCACAAGGAGCCCTTGTGTAGGGGGAGGGTGGGGTTCTTAGGAATGCAGTTGCATTTCATTGCGTTGTTTGTACACAAAAAACTTAGATTTTATTTTAGTTAAACAGTTTTTGTTTAAGTAGTCGTTAGATGTATTAATTAATTTTTGTATGGTTTGTTTATTGTATGGTATATCTCAATTAAATGTTGAAATTACTTTCTACTTTATTAAAATAAATTATTGAACTTAAAACTGTCAAGTTTTTTTTTTAAGTGGCAACAGTTATAAGCTAAAAACTGATAAACGCTAATTTAAAACTTATAAAATAATGTCAAACATTTATGTGTGTACTAGTTGACCCGCGCAACTTCGTCTGCGTCACAATTTTCATTAATGCTCCGCTACTATTGGTCTTAGCGTGATGATATATAGCCTATAGCCTTCCTCGATAAATGGGCTATCTAATACTGAAAGTAGTTCCTGAGATTAGCGCGTTCAAGTAAACAAACAAACACACTCTTCAGCTTTATACATTCAGTCAAAAAAGTATCGGGAATGGATGATTTGTTGATGGTTCCAAATTCAAATTTTTGTTTTTTTGTAATTGTTAGATTGGTACAACTGTTTCCATTTTGGCGCGGAGTTTGAGTTGCATCTGTTATTTATGTTAAATACAGTGCTGGTTTTAGTAATATCATATATAGTGTGTATTGCGAATTTCATAATGGACAAAAATATCGAGTTTGTCTTAAATTTTGCATCGCCAATGGAATTTCGTGTTCGGAGTCACTGAAAATGTTACAGAAGGCTTACGGTGAATCGACTTTATCAAAAACTCGTGCTTATGAGTGGTTCAAAGCGTTCAAAAGCGGTCGAGATGTGATGGAAGATTTGCCTCGCTCTGGTAGGCCGTCAACGTCTGCAACTGAAGTTAACATCGCAAAAGTGAAGGAAATAGTAACTGAAAATCCCCATTCAACTCTGAGAGAGATAGCCGCCGAACTTTCTGTATCTCACGAGTCGATCCGTACCATTTTAACTAATCATTTGGGTATGAAACATGTTGCTGCTCGGCTAGTCCCAAAAGATCTGAATTTTCTCCAAAAACTCAATCGCATGAAAGTCGCTGAGGACATGCTAGAACGAGTCAGTTCGGACCCAACATTCATGAAACGCATTGTTACTGGTGACGAGACGTGGGTTAACGAGTTTGACATGCAAACTAGTCAACAAGCTTCGGAGTGGCGCCTTCCAACTGAACCGAAACCGAAAAAACCACGCCAAAGTCGATCAAAAGTCAAAGTCATGTTGACTGTTTTCTTTGACTATCGCGGTGTTTTGCACTCTGAATTCTTACCGGAAGGTCTAACGGTAAATAAAGAATATTATTTGAGCGTTATGCGGCGTTTAAGAGAGCAAATTCGACGAAAAAGGCCAGATTTGTGGAAAGAAAATTCTTGGATTTTGCACCACGACAATGCGCCTTCGCACAAGGCTATCATTGTGAACGAATTTTTAACCAAACACTCAACAAATACCATCCAGCAACCACCATATTCACCAGATATGGCTCCTGCTGACTTTTTTCTTTTTCCTAAACTCAAATTACCACTTCGTGGCACCCGTTTTCAATCGATAGAAGACATAAAGGAGAATTCGCGGCGAGAACTGAACTCAATTCCGGAAGTAGCGTTTAAAAAATGTTTTGATGAATGGATTATTCGTTGGCGCAAGTGTATCGTTTCTAAAGGAGCATACAGAAGGTGATAAAATAAATTTGGATGAATAACAGACATTTTGTGTATTATTGATCTTTTCCCGGTACTTTCTTGACAGAGTAGTATATTAGTAAGTATAGAGTATAGATTAAGTTAAAACTAAGAATCTTATTTGGCCAGTAAAAAACGTAAATTTTTCTGTCTGCCCTATTTGTGATACAGCTTTACAAAACGCTGTTCAACATATTACACAAATAATTAAAATAACACACAAAATTTCCCCAACTTTCCTCCCACACCAGCTAGCCCCGCTCTTCTCTTTCGGCGGCGATGTCGCGTGCTATCATGTTTCTCCACCACAACGGCTCCTCTGTCCAGGGTTACCACAGACCATCAAAAAAAAACACCACATATTAGCGGCACTTTGCGATGCAATTCCGGCCAGTCCTGCTAATTACCCCTCCAAAAACCAATATAAAAAGACCCCTCGATCCTTTATACATTATAAAGAATCTTCTAATTTGACGTGTCAGGTTATATTGGTTGGACGTTAGTGCCAAATTTCTTGAAATGCTCGGTAATTGTAAGACAATGCGAGAGTCATAAACGCTTGACGTGGTCTTGTGAAGGTGTGAAGGGGTACAATGAGGTCACGCTGTTCGTTTAGCGGGTGCTTGTCTAATTACAAAAAGAAACTGTGTTTTAAGCTCCTTGTGTTTTGTTGCCTAATTTGGACATATTGGGAGGTATGAATAAGTGCTGGTGTCAATAATGATTCGTGGCGAAAAAACAATACCTTCTTCTGCGGTAGTCGAGTAAAAATGAGCAAGGCGTCGTTGGAAGGGCTTCTACAAGGTGGACCGATGGCATAGTAAAGGTCGCGGGTAGCCGATGGATACGAGACGCGCAGGACCGGTCGCTGTGGCGACGCTTGGGCGAGGGCTATGCCCAGCAGTGGACGTCTTTCGGCTGATATGATGATGATGAAGACAAAGGAGTCTTTACATTATACAACGTGTAACAGAATAAACGCAATAACTCGTAATGGGTCAATGTACTCATCGTTATGAACAACTTTCAAACAAAAACACAAAAACAGAACAAACAAAATCAGCTGATCGGTACATTTTGTCGAGTTATGCGCATATAAATGTGTGGGGCAGTCGACTTTTCTAACGATTTCAGTGTTGATCCTATAGTAGAGACTGTTTATAATTATAGGTACAATACATTTTTTATTTAATAGCCTATGGTGTTCCACTGCTGGGCAAAGGCCTTACCATATCCTTCCAGACTCTCTTTTTTTGCACCTATTGCGTGGAGAGTTTAGCCCATGTACAAAAATTATAAAAAAATAGTTTATTTCTTTAAAGTACCCTTTTACAGTTTCATACAGTGGTTAGAACTACC
This sequence comes from Lacanobia oleracea, assembly GCA_950371165.1. NCBI lineage: Eukaryota > Metazoa > Arthropoda > Insecta > Lepidoptera > Noctuidae > Lacanobia > Lacanobia oleracea. The sequence goes on along the minus strand of OX493405.1, from coordinate 16,431,780 downwards.
CAGGAAGCATTTAGTTATACTATAATTAATGATCGATATGAATGGAATGGAGGAGCTCGTGGCTAGATAATAACAGTCGCACGGGTCGATCTTCAAGGTTAAGCAACGTTTGCTAAGGTTGGTCTGTGGACGGGTGACCATCTTAACATAGCGAGTTTCCTCCGTGCCTCGGAAAGCACGTTAAGCTGTTGGTCCTGGCTGTCATTTGTAGATCTTTGGCAGTCGTTACGGATTGTCAGAAGCCTGTTAATCTGACTCCAGTCTTGCCATGAAGTGCCGTGTTACCCAGTAAATGGGTTGTGGAGGTCTTGTAGGCAGCCGCTCCGCGTAAAATACTGGTATTCAGCTAAATTCGGTTTGACAGAAAGCCGACCCCAATATACTTGGGAAAAGGCTAGGCAGACGATGATAATTAATGACCGATAGGTACTTAAGCCTACGATTGTACTCATGGTAACAAACAACTTTTACTAGGTATACCAAACCAGAAATCGCGAAAAAAATCTGCTGTTCAGTACATCTATGTTCGCCTACTAACTGGTCAAAATGTACTGCCTATTTTTTTCGCGATTTCAGGTCACCCTATATATACTCCTCTTACTCCTACTCCTCTGCTGTACTTTTCTGATTAATTTCGTTGCGGGATCCAAGACAGTTGAATTGGTTCTCCGGGAATCGTCGGGCTTCATTGGCTCGGCGTTTACTGGTAGTCGCCACTGTTGATTCTGCCTTTCAGAAGTTGCAGTGGTTGGGAATGTGTGGCGGGCTTGTCCCAAATAAAAAAAAAAAAAAGAAATATTGACAGCTCTCTTCACCTAAGCTTACACGGTGAAAGTTTACAGAATTGTACTATAGTTTTGCTCCATACAAAATATTTTTAAGTCTTACCTTAATAATACTTAAGAGCCCTCTATTACAATTTGTTTGCATTTTTAAGTTAAATAACCAATTTTGGCTTTCTTAGTCTCAGAAACTGAAATATTTAGACAACTTTGGCTTATTGGGTAGTTGAGAATAGTCATTAGTATAGTGGATAGTGACCTCACTTTTCGCATTTTCTCTTATCTATTTGTAAAAAGCCAAAATTCTGGACTAAGTTTCTCATGAAAAGCGCGACGGCACTTTTTTAAACTCGTGGATCGAACTGTACTACTCACCAAATTGAATGAAAAATATGATACAGTGGTTTCGTGCATAGCGGCCGTCTTAAATTTGAAATAAGAATGGAATATCCGTAAAAAATCCCATTCAAATCCATAAAAACTACTAAAAACGCTCAGAATTAACTATCAATTTCTCCATAATACATTATTATTATTAAGTAAAATTTATATTAAAATAAACATAGTTCATCATCATCTGTCTAGCCTTTTCCCAACTATATTGGGGTCGGCTTCCAGCCTAACCGAATTCAGCTGAATACCAGTGTTTTACGTGAAGCGGCTGCCTACAGATAGTTCATAAGAAATGAAAATTTAATAAATATTTGCCTAATTTCTACATAATGCGATGAGTCAGCAGTTTTTTGAGTGAAAACGTAATTCTGTGTTAGGGCTCTTAACCACCGGAAGGAAATATAAATATAGCAAAATCCTTTACAATTTGGCATAAGCAAACCACAAAAGGACTAAACTAATTTGACCAGAAAATCACAAAGCACGAAAACAAATTTTCGATAATACTCGTATTTGCGATAACAACCAAATATTACAGCAAATATAATAACTGAACCCAAAACAGTAAGGCAACCCTCGTTGTACAAACACTCGATCCAGTTAACAAATTCGAATAATCGTCAATGCATTCGAATTATCCATTTACGAATATTCTCCGAATTTCCCCGAACACCACTCGAAACTTCAAAATTCGAACAAAAAACGGGCCACTCAAACTGAGCGTGAAATATGGAGAAAAAATTACGCAAGTGAACAACTGCCCCTATTGAATGCATCATAAAAATATGATTGACATGTTTCTTAATATGACATCTTTCGGGCGGTGATATTTTTTTGTCGCATATGTGTACCGGGAATTGTGGACTCCTTTTTATACGACAAAATGTAGTAAATCTGCTGAGGAAGTTTCAACTTTGGGAGATGTAACTTTACGGTTGAAATTAGAGGTGTGGTGTTACAGAATAAGGGCCCAATATTTTGCGAACGACATTAGAAAGGAGATATTAAGTGCTCCGTAATCCAATTACACGTTCTTTGTCAATTTTAGGATGTGTATTATATTTCTATAGAGGCATGTTATCCTTCATATTTGTAGTTATGTACAAAAGGATATCTATTGAAGGTTTTGTCCTTTGTCAGTTATTCTGTAGTTTGTAATGACGCGGTTGAAAGACACCGCGTATTTTTCATTTTTTTTTTTGTGTAATATTTCATAACTATGTTGTACAATTTTAATAATGGGCTAATCTTCGTAAATATTTCCTGCAATGCCCCTACGTAAATACTGCATTGTCAGAGGACCAAATCCGTATCGAAGGACCAGTAATTTAAAATGGAGAAATCTACAGAACTGTTTCAATTTATAGTCCACCAGTAAATAACTTGCATTAGACAGAGTAAATTAATGAGAAAGACCATAATTCAAAACCAACTTTCAGCTCTATAAATAATTCAAAACTATGTCAACAAAATCACAAATTCTAATCAGACCAAAACGGACAACCCTTCACTCGGGCCCGTACATCACAATTGTCAACCAATATTATCACATCTATCACTAATTCCTCGAAATCGATCCATTTATTACAATTTGCGGAGATAGAACGACCGGAATACGTCACTATATGACATGTCGGGCTTATTGTGTGATTGTGTCTCTAGGTTAGTCAGATGAGAGCATAGGGTTATCAATAGTACGTGTCAGTAAAGACATTTTGATACCTCCTTAGTTCTTACCCATCGTGTGATATTTGCCGGCGACAAAACCAGGGAGAAAATCAGACAAGACAATTTTAACTAACTCCTAACACGTGGAAATAAGATGAATTTTAGAGTGAGTTTGACCTTCAGGAGTGTAGGAGCTAGGTTTGCAGGAACAGCTCATACAATTAAAGTCCAATAGATGTACCGATAACAGTCACAACACACTTGAGGATGTCATAAGATTATAATAAATTTTGAATGCCCAAGGCGTAATTATACCTTATGAAATTTTTTGAGGACCCAGAACAAATAAAATATAAATTAAAATGATTGAGAATTTTGATAAACGAGGCGTAAAATTTTAAGAATATATACGGAGAGACGTGATTAAATCTGGTTTAGATAGCTTCGTTTGCAGTCAAAATATAGTGCATTTATTTTGGAGGAAGTGGTTTTCATCAGCGGGTGCTGGATACAGAGGGTGCAGAATGGTTGAGGGTCATGTTAAAGGGTTTGCAACCTTTGTTTAAAAATGGATTGACGGTGATTAAAAAAGAAGTTTGTATTTAATAACAAAATTGTCGTTTGACTATTTTATCAGAAAAGTTTTATTAAGACAGTGAATAGTTACTGGGTTAGATGTAAACCGAAGGAATGACAGATTGATCGTGTTAGGGTGCTATGGCTGACTGAAGAAAGAGGTGGTTTTTGGGATGACGGCAAATTTTTTGAGTGGTCGTGCATGAGCGTGCTTAGGTTTTTATTACTGGTGTACTTGAATAGAAAAATAATGCAAAGTTTAATTGAAATTATATCTAGACAGAGCACAATTTATTACCTTATTAACATACGAGTATCTGCATATTATGATAGATAAGAAACGTCTGAAGAGCTAACTTGATCGATTGCATCATAAACAGCTGTTTCCTAGAATTATGATCAGTTGTTTTAATCTTAGAAATGAGTGATTTAAAACTGATAATTTGATTGCGAGTTTTCTGTAAAAGAAATTGAATATCTACTGAAAAACTGAAGTATTGTATTACAACATTAAATATAATAGGAAGTCGGTTTATAAAACGACTGGCTCAAATGCGCTTATGCCTTCTACACGTCATGCTTTTTCAAAAAAACTTTTCGATGGCTCTACAAAGTTTCTTAATTCTTTTAAATAGAAGTTACAGAGACCGAGAAAGCAATATTTAGTTTTCTATGGAAACTGAAAATGAGTCAAGAGAGAAATCTTATCACTTTTTACCCGACTGCTAAAGAAGTAGGGTTATGTTTTTCGAGTGTATGTAGGTATGTATGTATGTATGTACCTATATATATTTCTTTGGCACGCTCTAGACCCTAAACGGCTCGATTGATTTTAGCTTGAGAGGTGTCGTTAGATTCGTATTTACTGTAAGAGTGACACTGGATATATAAAAATTAAACTGGCCAATTTTTGGTGCCATATATATATATATACCTTCAAATTTTTTTTTTTTTTTCGAAACCTATCAAGTGGGGTATCAAGATAAAGGGTACGTATCAAAATCCCGAAAGTTCATAATACCTATGGTTGAAATACCGACGTCCAAAACACCGAAATTCAAAATACCGAAAGTTTTAAATGTCGATAGTCGTTATATCGAAACACAAAATACCGATGTTCAAATGCCCGAAAGGACGAAATCCCGAATGGACGAAATCCCGAATGAACGAAATACCGATGGATGAAATCCTGAATCAGAGTATCGAATGCCCTAGGTTAGGTTAGAACAGTGTAAATAAACGCGCGAAGGCGAGCGAGCGAAGCGAGCGTGCCGCGGCAGCGGCCGCCGAGTGCCACATTCCCTCTATTGTTACAAGTTATTATTGTTATAATACGGTGGCAATTTCGGGATTTTGTACCTCGGGATTTTAAACTTCGGGATTTTAAATTTTCGGGCCAATGAACTTTCGAGATTTTAAACTTTCGACCAAATAACCATTCGGCGTTTCAATTATCGGGATTTCGTCCATCGGTATTTTAAAATTCGGTCTTTTAAAATTCGGGATTTTGATACGTACCCAAGATAAAGGGCTCGATCGAGGAGACGATTCCAAAAATGTAACTCACTAAAAAGTAGGAAAAAAAAATACTTTATCAAAAAACCCGACCGCTAAAAACAAATAAAAAGTTTGAAACAAGTCGCTTTTCAAGCAGTCTGATGCAGTTCAATCACTGATTTGATGCCACCAACTGCATCAGATGATCAGACTGCTTGAAAAGCGAAAAAAAATTTTTAGAACTTTGAGGTTGCGTAATGCGTAGTTTCAATAAAATTGGTTAGTTAGTTTCATTTTCGGAAACAATGACTTTCCAGTTTGTATGAAATATTGTGAGGAGCTGGAAAAAACTTTTGCTGTACTGAAAAATTGGAAGGTAATGATAGTAATTTCATTAAAATTGTAGTTAATGATAGGAAACGCTATATTGCTAGAAAGCGTTTTCACTGAAATTGGTAAATGATGAAAAGTGAAAAGCTTCTATAAAAATTCGTCACTCATTTTTACGCGAGTCTTTGGGCGGGAAATCACCAGCTTTCACTTGCCTTCATTTTATAGAATTGAGAATTTACTTGACTTCCAAGAGCAAGATCATTTTGAATCAAAGGTACTATTAAAATAATTGACACTAAACCAAAACCTAATTTAATTTCCAAACTGTCATACAGCACTAACATAATAATTAGCTAATTGGTCACACACTGCTTTACGACTGAGAAACGTTAAAACAAAATTATAATTACTCATAAATCCGACCATGGAGACCATCGATCGATACCCGATGCCCGATTCTCGATTCGCTCACACGATTATATCGATTTATTTTGTCTGTGTGCCTGTATGTGGGCTTGTGTGTTTGTATGTGCATATAGGAACAACAGATTTATTGTTAATGGTGTCCCGAACATAATTAAAATGGTTGATGTTTTGCCCGGGCCGCTCGGCCGTCGTCCTTCGGTTGGGATGCAGAGTAGTGAGGGGGAGAGATGGCCTCATAGGTGGAGATTGGAATTAATGAAAAGGTTATTTCAAGAGAGAGAAATCTAGTACTTGTATTGAACAGAATATTATTTTAAGCTAAGTAAAGTCCAATGATTTTATTTTTACTTGTTGTCTAAAATTAAATTAAAATTAAATTAAATAAAACTTTATTTCAGACTATACAGTCCATACATTTAGTTAGTATTGGTTTTAGTAACAATGGGGCTTACTTAAGAAGGTTAGTATTGTTAGTTTATATAACATTTATTTATTTAAGTAAACCTATGGCTGTTGTCACTACTGTGTAAGCGCTGTAGTAAGGAGGCCGCTTTCTTTTGCATGATGGCAAGAATACCTACTTCCTATTTTAGATAGCAAGGAAACAAAAAATAGATGCCCGTTTCGATTTAAGGTATTTTTTCTTTGCAAAGACTACAACTAATAAAATTCATATATGAAGTCAGTTATGACTTGGTTGAAATTGCATAGGACAGACGTGTGTGGGAAAGGAAGAACTGTGCTTTTTCCCAGCAGCAGAATAACATGCTAATCAAATTAGGTATATAACTGCCTATAACTCGTCCATACTACGAAACTAATAAAAGCACAACGATATAAAAATATATTAATAAATACAATAATATTCATATTGCCCTCTAAATCTATTCATTACTCTGTACCGCTTATAGTGTTATAGATAATGGTGAGCGATACCCCGTGCGGTACAGCTTGTGGCGCCATCTGTGATACAGACCATTGTTTGGTCGTCACCTGCAATGATAGTGATTGTTAAAGATATTACTCGTCACGGTACTTACTTAATCTTTGGACTCTTAGAAGTCAAGAAATATAAATAAACTAACATAGCTAGATAAAGTACCAAAATAATAAATATGGACCCCGCCACCATAATCTTCCGCTCGTATTTGCCCAATACTGGGTATAACGCACTCTTTTTTTGAGCCAATCCCCACGTTCCTGTACCGACCTCATCCAGGTTTTACTCACGATAGCAACTATCTATCTGGCCATATCGTTGTGTGTCTAGATACCTGACACCCTAGTTTAAATAGTAAAGAAGCAAATGGTAGGATGAGAACTTCAGACACTAATGAATGGAGATCTGAGTAAGGTCAAGTAATATTAACATGTTACGAGAGTGATAGGTGAACTCAGTACCTAATCAGCTAGGTTATAAAGATAAGAGAGAGCAAATAGGAGTCTGTGTGTCTGCTCTGTACATAATCGAGACTAATAGACCAGATTAAACTAAGACAAAAAACTAAAAGGCATAGCTGACCTCAAATAAAGGAAAGGATGTCAAGAAAACGATGGCTACAGAAACGATTAACTTTATGAAAAAAAATAATTATACCTTTAAAAGTGTCATCTCAAACAGTACTCATTGATCGTGTTCTTTGATTTTACATTGTTTATTTCAGGAGCTTGTGAAACACGATTAGCCACAATCCTTTTTACTTTAATAACTGTAAGTAAAACGAATGAATCCGGTTCAATTGATTTACATAACCTCCAAAACATTACCAGTATTGACTCCCTGATAAATATTAAACATATTTCGTACGTCATTCAAAAACCCAGTCACTTACTCACAGTTTTTGTCTCTTGTCCTAAAAAAACGTTCTCATTTTTCCTCACAAAACGCCAATGTCAACTTCTCAGAACTCTTAATCACCAGATTCAAAAGGTGATTAATCAAAATCGCCATTAATTATTAGACGCGAGTATTTATACTGATTATAATGGGACGTTCGAAACGCTGTGTCGTCCCGCCCTGCTATTACAGTTCGGCCTTTCGGTATTACGAACGGTCGCCGGTCGTATATTAGGACCGGAATATTACTGGTGCACATTACGCATTTACAAAAGGTTTGGTGGGAACTCGTGTAACGAAACGAGATGAGATGTGCATGCGTTTAATTATGTAGGTGGGATAGTTATGAAGTTATGAGCGTGCATATTTTACGTATGTCGTTTTTAAATTAAGAAGAATGGTTGACCACGGTGATCTTTCTTTTATTATATGAAGGATGACAATATATAATATTAATAATTAAATCTTGTCCACAGAGTCACGTCACATTGGCAAAGTCATAAAATAAACTAGTTCCCCCTTGAGAAGGTCAAACGCCAATACTAAAGTCGTGATAAGCCACTGAAATGAATTACAACTTAGCACTAAACATTCAGCCAGACAACATTAAGTCTAAACATTACACAATCGAATCAAAGAACCTTCATAAGTCATTAACGACAGAGTATCAGTCAATCACTAAAGACGGCACATGGCGTTACCACCCCGATTTAAAACACAATCGATATTACAAATGGTAACAATCAAAATTTTTCAATCGATTATTATCGTCGCACAATTAATAATTCGTAAAATATCATTAAGGAGCAAAACAGGAGAACAAAAGTTGCGGTCCTTTGAGCCATGTATAAAAAAGGAGAGGAATAAAAAAGGGAAGGCGTCCCGCAGGGCGCGAGTCGGCGGTGCGTATACTAAACCAACACAGTATGTGTCGACACTGGCTGTATGATATTGCCGCACGCATTATATGGATAGTGCTTTAGATGATGGAGTAATGTGAAACGGAAGATTTATTCCATTCAAACGTAAAGAAGAAAATATGAGTCTCAAATATGGTAGCAACTGTGACGTGCCCAAAAGAAGAAAAAGGTAAAATATGAATTAAAGAGTAAACAGCAACAGTTTCTTATATGGATAAGCGAGAAATAAAATAAATAGTGCTCTGCATAAATATCATTGGCTTTACCGCTTTCTCTTTGTAAGTTGCTAATCATTTTGTTGAATTCTGAAACAAAAGCAATAAATCCTTCAAAACAAGAATCTATCACAAATTTTCCAACCTCATCAACAAATTTATTCTCGACACAAAATTTGTCCTCACACAATGAAAGTACTCAATAAATACCAGATCTAATAGTATTCATTGAACTCTTCCAGCCTATCGACACTCCACCACATTCTGTCGCCACCACCCGCTGGTCTTTAGGTCCTGGTGACAGGACACGACATGTTATAACGTTCGTCGATGAGTAATGAAATTTAAATTGTATTTAATTGGACTTTTAATTTGTTCTTTGGAACGGACTTTGTGATGAGTATTTGTTTTACCGATGATGAATATTAACAAGGGACGGTACAGAGCAGATGAAAAAAAAGCCACTAACTCATACTTATCTACCTACACATTTATGTGCAGACAACATTTTATCAAAAGTCAAAATAATCGGACAGGAACCATTGAAAATTACAACAGAAATGAAACGAGACGAGAATACACCTAATATTAAAAATCGCCAAGAGCTTCCAAACATTCTCAACTTAATTACTACCAATATTTAAAAATATAGCAGTACAACAAAAGAAACAACAACGTGACCTAAAATCTAGCAAAACAATATCAAACTACAACGACAATCCCTCTTCGATTAACCATAATGAAAAAATAACCTGTCGTCATACCTTAAATGGATCCGTCACCGTAAATAAACGAGAACATTGGAGGAGTCCCGCAAGGCTCTCATCTAAGCCCTGCGTGTCCTTACACAGCCCATAAAGCCGACTTCCCTATATTTATGCCCTTTTGTCACGACACCGTCCAATTGGATGTCCCGATAATTTACGCTAACGTGACGACATTAATACACAGCTAAGGGCACCGTGATATAGGGCCTTTTAATAATCCATTCAGAGCGCGTGCTGTGACAATATTTCCCGTGAACTTATAGCGTTTTGTCTCGTACTTATTTATGTCTTATCGTTAATTGAATGGCCTTTTTTGATGTATATTTTATTTCGATAACGGCATTTTGATTTTCGTCCTCGGTATTATTTGGTGCCATGAATCAAAATTCAATTATGGAAGTGTATCCTGGGTCGATGTTGGTGTTTAATTCTGCAGGCTGAGCTTTGCCACCGCTGCGGCGGTGGCAGAAATGAAGTCACGAACGGGGAAGGTAGCCACAATAAAGTAGATAACACTTTCCTGATTTGAAACTCAATTGTGTGTGATTGTCCGAGGCTCAATTGTTGAAATTGCAAGGGTTACTGTAAGCCGCGAAGCTTGCGAAATAAGATGAAATGGCTGCTGTTTTTTGTCTTGATGATTGAGCCATTCGGTCAGGCCAGAACTATAATAATAAAATAAAAAAGCCTTATATTTCCCAAGTTTTACAGTAAGTAGGTATTATTAGATACTAATTAAAGAAAAAATATCGTTTCACTTGTTTGAGGAAACCCCTGAGATGAAGAACTCCTCCAGAGAGTGCCATCTTTCTTGGTCTTGCGCTATTTCTAACCAGTGTGATTCAGCCAGACGCACGATCTCGTCCTCCCAGCGTGTGTGCGGTCTACCTCGCTTCCTTTTACCTATTGGCTCCACCCAGGTAACTGCTAAAACTAACTAGCTAAAAGCTAACTAGCTTTTTGGCCCATCTATTGTTTTGTAGTCTTGCTACATGACCTGCCCATTCTCTTGATTTCGATCTCATTTTTGAGTGTGGGACTCTATGTTGTTTTTTTATGTTAAGCATGCTGCGTTCCATTCCCCTTTGACATGTAAATTATTTCATATTTAGGAACTATAATACCTTAGGTTTTATTTTTTCTTGGTATATAGTGACTAAAATTATTAATGGCACTCATTAGTCATTTGTGAATAAGCCAATATTTTTATTGGTTGTCCATCAGCAAAAAAGCTTGAAAAGGTTCAGTTTATCTTTAAATCGCAATCTCTTATGGTAATTTTCGAGTAGGTATTCACATCAACATGATTAATTTCTTTATCATTCATCTTCATATGCTTGACACTGTAAATGAACATTTGTGATTTGAGTAGAATTTACTGATATTGTATGTGAATCCCGGTCAATGTTATTAATTTATCATTATTTATCGCCGTGGTACAATGGTGATTCCTCAAACTACTTCAAAAAATCTAGTAGTCTGGCCAACATTATATAACCCATTCGCCAATATTCAAGAGTGGCTTAAATAATAATGGTCACAGACCCTACTATTAAGGCTATTAGAAATTGGTCTACGGATTTATATTATCTGAAACAATTTTTTTGGAAACTCGTTGTAGCATCACAGCTTTTTGCCTAATATCAACAAGCGACAATTTTGCGATTCGTCGTATAAAGTAGAAAAAATGTCCTTCTATTCTGCATGAGGAATGGACATAAGTTTTTTGTTCCACCTGGTGCCTTTTTGCTACACCTATTTTATTATAACATTAGTATAAAACCACTCAAAAAACAACAAAACTATCAAACTACATCAATCAAGTGCTGCAGCAATCATAATTGCCTTTATACATGACAGAGGAAGTTAAGAAATTCGTCGAGTCTCTGTACCGACGATAGCTAAAGTACCAACAATTGGCCTCGGCGATAACGTTCACAATTGAATTGAGGGCAAAACGACGTCAATTAAACACCGCTTCTGTTAATAACTGTTAATTAAGTTAAGAGCTTTTAACTGGTTTTGTGATAACATAAAACGTGATAGACGATCGGTTGATACGTTATGTTTTGGTGGAGGACGGCGGAGAATTGATTGAAGTTTTGTATTGGCTCCTTTGCAGCTTACCGACTCTACTAAGAGCTACGTAGCCAACTAAAAACTAATCAATTTCGCTTGAATGCTAAATCAATCGAGCAATAGGTGATATCGACAGTTGGCTGGTTAAATTATACTTAAAAAGAAAGAAAATATTACTAACTAAGCGGAATACAATATTTAGCCTGCTTTAGTTATTTCATTTTTTATGAAGCCTACTCTGGCACACCTAAAATCAAAGTTCATCTGAATTGAAATACGAACAATTCTACCATATACCTAAGCTTATAGATATACCAACGCGATAAGTAAGTTAAAAGTACTCCATTCCTGTCGCTTAGCACTTTTAAGTAGTAATAATCAAAAGAGGGAGAATCGCACAAGCGACAATAAGAAACACAAAAGTTTCAATTTCATCAAATTCGGAAGGCATCATCACAGTCGAAGGGGACAACCGAAGCCTATTATTACATAACAAAAGCCTGACAGACGTAACAAAAACAGAGCTAATGAAGTCGGAGCTGAATTTTATTTCGCCCGCACTAAACAATTCACATCGTAAATATTCGTCAGTCAAAACGATTAACAGAAAAAACTGTCCCTTGAAAAAATGCAATTTTCCTAACACAAACAAATATCACTCTTAAGTGATTAAACATAGAGACTCAAACGACTGCAGATGTTAAGTTTGCATTGCAAGGTCCCGAAGTCAAACTGTCATAAGACAAGTTCGGTCACTTTTGGGCGATTCGGCTTTTTTTTCTAATTTCGTGTTTTTCTTTGGCGGCTCGTTTATTGGAACCAAATGACACGACAGGTGACGAGTTTTTTTTTGCTTTGGGGTGGATAGAAAAGAATTGTTATACATTTTATTGCGTGTCCCGTCCGTGTATCGAACGATCTGAATTCGTAGGGCTAATTTGCTGGCTTTTGAGCACAGATGTCGCGATAAAGATGTCGGTGTTATTTCATTATTTTTTTTTTGTGTTTTAATTAACTTAGTTTTTTTTTAGTAATATGATTCTAATACATCACCTGATTACGTTCATTCTACGCAAAAGCTTCATTACGTACATTACAGAAGAAAATGCAATAACGAACATTATGTTTTCAGATTCTATTTATGTTTCAAGAATTCCATACCAAAACCTTACATACCTTACCAAAACATTTAAATAATCTGCAGTTTTCAAGACCCTTAATGAAGAACATTACTAAACAAACTAATTAACATAAAACGAACAAAAATACCTACTAGACAATAATTTGCATAAGAACAGACAGACGCAATCATCCCCGCCTAAAAGAATAAGCCACAACCACAAAAACTATGTAAATAAAACGACCATTAGACTGATTTAAACAAATGACACGCGATAATCTGCGGCCATTAGCAGGCATCAGTCAAAATCCCGAAACAATAGTAATTGTTGTAATAAATAACGTCCCTGGGTTTCGTAAACCACTTGTCTACAAACGAGCTATTAAAATAACATTACCAATAGGTACTGCTGAGAAAAAATGGTAAAAAAGAAAAAATGTTATGGATGTTTATTTATAAACGATAAGATTAATTCAAGCGATCAAACGACTTCAACAATTATAGTACTTGTATAAGTAGTATTGTGTAAAATGCAAATTTTCCGACGAAGTATTTTAAAATGCGACATGGCTTATCAATACGTGTGTGATAGTGTTCGAACGCGAGCCTATTAAATATATAAAAACAGTAACATGCTAAAAATAACGCACAAGTCCGGAATCGACTGACTGTTCCCTTTTGTAAAATAATTTACGTAAAAAATGCATACCTACACAAATATTCACCGAAGTTCATAGGCTGAATTAAATAATTTAAGAATATTGTTGTAAGTTACCTCACAATTACACTACAGGCTCATTCTTGAATTTTCAGTCTACAATCCAATCCTAAATAAATCTGGTAAGCCAAACCAAGAGAAACAATCATCTAAATATACTTCAGCAATGCAACTCATTTGTTTGTTTGTTTTACTGACCGTACATGTGTGGCACAAAACCGGTATGTTTGACGCACTTGTTACTAATGAGTACCGTATTATTGAAACAATCTCAGAAACTCATACACAACGTATAATTTTCAACAATCATTTAATTTATGGGTATTTGATTAAAGTCTTTTAACGTGTCCTTCAAAAATGCTAGTTTTCTTGCTGCAATCTTTATATTTGTTATTTTAGCCAATGCTCCGAAATCTTGCAATAACGCCGCGAACGTGACGTGTAGCGCTACCTGTTGCCGAAATACAGGTAACATATGATCAAGTAACAAAACCGTAAATAAACAAAATCTGGCAACTGAAACAAGGAAAACGGTAAGTAGGACGAATTAACAGATTGAGTGGGTGTGGCTTGCAATTAGTAGAGTAGTAGTGAAATGTGATAAAACAAATATCATCATCTGAACATTAAATCACCCAAACACGATCTCTTTCATCAGATAATGATGATGACGATGATATTGAACCACTGACCACAACCAACCACTACAAAAAAAAATGCATTTAATTCAATAACAATTTAAACGTTCCAAGTCAACACTACCTATCATTTAACTTAACAATACCTTTCTACTTTCCATCAAAAAATAACGCAACAGTAATCTTATGATCACAATCAGTAACGTTGCCGACAGCTTATCCCATACCCAATTTTACGCTACCGACTCCGTGTGGGTGGCCAATGACATTTGCAAGCTAAAAAAAAAGTACAAAAGGAGGTTTGTATCCAACCGATGATAATTCAACTCCTGTGGCCCACAATGTGACAAACCGAGAATGTCACAATCTCATTGTCAGGATCCTATTCTGAGCATTGTGTGGTGGCGCTACTGCTTTGTGCCAAAATTGGATGAGCTATTGTCGGAAAGTCATCTTTTTTTCGACCAAATACACAAGTGTCATCGGACAAGTGGCTTTGTAAAAGGATTCGAGTAATGAGATTTAGATTTTTTGCTTACGGGACCTTTGTAAAAATAGGGCGTTGTGGAATCTTGTATAATCTGAAGACAAAATAACATGTCCTTATCATGTAATCCTGTTCCAATTCAGAAAGATTAGTTTCTGCCTCATCTTAATACACGATTCGCAAAAGACGTCGTCATTCAATTAAAATTCTGTGAAACAACAGTATTTTATGTTAAAACAAACATCATGTTTATTTTCATTAGTACTGAAGTTTTCGTGAACAAAAACAATTCGCCTGAAATAAACAGTCAACCGCAGGACACAATTTAGCAGCGCAGCGGTAGCACAAGTGCTTACTGAAAAACCCACATATGCGCAAAAACGTCACATTACAAATCCGCAGTACGCCTCTGTTTGTGCTCATCCGGCTTTAAGTCCCTAAAAAGCGCTCGTGGTGACACCTCCCCGTCTTCCTCCCACCCCACTGCCTACATGCTCCCATCCCGCTCGCACACCCGCGACTCCGCTCCAAAAGCGACAAAACGCGACACACACTTTGCCCACCAGACGGCCGAAGCGACAGAGACCGCGCGCGCAATACTCGTCTCTACACAACTTAGTTTTAAAGCTAGCGCTCCGGATTGCGCGACACATTAGAGGACATTTACTCACTATAGCTAAAACATCCTAAGCGCCAGCGTGCTATAGTCATCTTCAACTCTGCGGTCACTGATATAGACGCTACTTTCCCGTGTTATAGCTATAGGTTGTGTAAAGACACAGTTTTCAAATGTCACGCAGTGTAGTCGTCTCTTTTCTCCGGAGTCCTGTCGCATCTGCCCGGCTCCTTTGGCATCCTTCAGTATGCATGTGTCCCCCCGCATATCTTTCATCCCGCTCTACGCCGCCTGAAGCCCAGTGTCCGGTCTCACAGACTGTTAGGCGGTCGTGTTAGCGTCGCTCTTTGTATATGTTCCACACGATATAATCACGAATATATTTGTGTCTTGTACGTACGTAGTACATGTATAGCGTGAAGGATTAGATGTGAAATGTACTGTGAAGTGACGCTCAGTGCCGTTTGATGTTTGTTTGTGTGGAAGACAGTCACCAGAAGCATTCATGATTCAGGTTAGTTTGCCAAATTTATGTACCTTCCGACGTTTACGGCCGTCCAGAAATATTATAACACTAACAAAAAGCAACTAATGGTGGAAAATTTGAGTTCATAGAACGGGAGCTTTTGTAAGCTCGCGTATATTTTCGACTAACAAATTTATTTTCGCATACCAATTTCAATTTTTCGAAGCTTCGGGTGATTTTTAGGCACTAAGAATTTTTAGCCCGATTACACATTGATAGATCACACATTCCGACGTCAACCACTTGATTCTGCGTGATATAAAAAACCTGTACTTGTTTTTTTTCTCCGAAATAAAGCAAACAACGCTAACGTACAGTAAATAAATAATCGTCGTATCAGCCGATGGTGAAACATCAATCAGCTGCTATTATTTATTACCGCAAGCCCATGCGTGGGTGTACAAAGTGGGCAATAGATAATTTAATTATAGATACGAATGTATTCATTAAGTATTGCGAAGGCTTCGCTTGTAATTAATTTTGAGGTCCCAATACTTTCGGTGATACAAAGGCGAGATGTAATAACCACTTGGAGAATGAAGACTTTTAGATAATGATTTGAAGTATTTATTGTAGCTTGCTGTACCAAAGTACCAATACGTACGAGTATGTTGCAATACGTACATACGAACTTATTATTTGCCCATTTATAAGGGGGGGTTATAAAAAATAAAATGTCGGGTTGTGCTATTTTGCCCTAGGATGTGAAGTGACATCAAGTGACACTTTTGACAATGTTGAGATTCTATAATAATTTTGATTCATTTTTGTGGTGACGATTTTGTGGACCGAATTATTTAGAATGTTTAATGAGGATTGTAATTTAAACTTTTCTAAATATTTAATTACGACATTAAAAATAACACTTTGCAGATAAATAGTCTAAGGTGTCGTTTTGCACTGAAATAAGAGTAAAAAATCATGAATAAATTGTTTCTCACATAAGTGCAAACACATTATGAAGAAATGAATAATGCGATTCATATTTTTATGCATAATGAATAAATTAAACTTTCAAGGGACAGATTCATTTACTTTTTATTATGATTCGTTAAATGCTACCCGAGTATCTACATTATTATTATCAATCAATCGATATATATAAAACTCTTCAGTTCCTGGCTGATTGAGTGACTGAGTGACTGACAGTCCTGACAGACAACGCACAGCCGACACTGCTGGTCGTAGAAAGCTAAAATTTGGCACGTAGGTTCCTTTGGGAGTATAGGGGAGCGCTAAGAGAGAATTTCACGAAATTCCTATGGAAACTGGATAAAACGGGATACCTACGCGCGTACGAAGTCGCGGGCAAAAGCTAGTGTACACATACAGGAGATAAATATTAATATAGAAATAAATTGAAACGGCAACATTTTAATTAAGTACTAGAGTGGAAGCGAGCTTTCATAATTTTCCGATTTTTATTTAAATAGCTCCTGAAAATCGGAATTAATTACAAACACAACTCGGAAAACACTTCGAGGAGTTCGTGGCTAAATAATAGCAGCCGCACGGGTCGATCTTGAAGGTTAAGCAACGCTTGCCAAGGTTGGTCTGTGGATGGGTGACCATCTTAACATAACGAGTTTCCTCCGTGCCTCGGAAAGCACGTTAAGCCGTTGGTCCCGGCTGTCATTTGTAGATCTTTGGCAGTCGTTACGGATTGTCAGAAGCCAGTAAACCTGACTCCAGTCTTGCCAAGATGTACCGTGTTACCCAGTTAATGGGTTGTGGAGGTCTGGTATGCAGCCGCTCCACGTAAAGCACTGGTATTCAGCTGAATCCGGTTTGACTGGAAGCCGACCCCAATGTAATTGGGAAAAGGCTAGGCAGATGATGACAACTCGGAAAACACTATTTTTAAAACAAGTCTTTCAACCGTATGTGAAAGCACTTGAGTATAAAAACAGAACAAGTATAAGTCCATACACGCAACGTTATAACTGAAGTACCTGTAAGCTTATAAAGGTACTTATTACATTTATCGGCAAACTATTGTTTCATGCAAGTAATCGGCAGTCGGGTATGCCATTGCATGTTGCACCTTTAAACGGCGCCTTGTTATCAGACATCGACAGTTAATTTTGATACTGAATTAAAGGCTTGTACGTAGTTGTACTAGTTACCTAAAGGCAAACATTTCGTTAACTACGTTTCTTGTTTTTATGGTATAGCCTCGAGTTTTATCATAAAACGTTTTGCTGTCTCACTCTCGGAAAATGCACATGACAGACAGAATACTTTTTATTGTTTTAACACATTGTTTTTAAAGGTTACTTACAGAAAATACAACTCTAAAAACCAATGCATTGGGTGGCCAATGCTGCCCCTCGGCTTAAGGTAGGTACACAGACTACCTAATATTTAAAAATAATAATTATTAACTACCTTTGGATGAATTCACAAGGGATAAGGATATATCATATTGAAGGTAGTTGTAGGGAGTGGTGAGGTTTTGGGAAGATAATGGTGAGGCCTTTATTGAGAAATGGGATATTCTAGATTACCTTACGCATTTTGAATAACTTCTGTGTAGGTGTTATCGTAGCATTGTTGCTGCGTAGCTTGGAAGCCGTAGCGAGGCACTGTTGTAGCATAGCAGCCACGTTGACGGAGCTTAGCATAAGCGTAGCATCGATCTTGCGTAGCTGAGCAGTGTCGACGATTCGTAGCAGGTGCGTAGCGTCGACGTCGCGTAGAAGCTGCGTAATACTCTTGACACAGCGGACGTAGTGACGAGTGACTTCTGTAGGGGAAGACTCTACCAAAGGTTTGAGACAAAATGCCATTCTTTCAGCGAATACGATTGTCGAAATGCCAAAATATAAGGAAATTGTTTTGACAATCGCTTTCACTGACAGAATGTGATTTATATAGAGTCTCCTATAACCTATAAAAGTAATAGATATAACAGTTAAGGTATAGGTAGGTCCTCCTTACATGGCGCCAGCTGACTTCAAAAGATACGTTTTCTTTCCTCAGGAGCCAATGTCATTGACAATAACGCAACGTCATGATATCCAACCGTGTATAAGTAAAGTATGCGGCATCACAAAAGGTTTTTCAAACTACTCCTCACAACAAAAATAAATGATTAATCAATTTTACTTTTAACGAGACTGTTATGCGTGACTTGGAGATATGTTTTTATGTGATTTGTCTTAAATGACAGTTATAAGAGGTACTACGCCATATTTCTAGTAAATGAAAGTATTGCGTTTGAATTCGCTGCGAGAGGCGCTAGTGTAGCGTGAGGTTTTAATTGTCAAATTTCACTGTTGGTTGGCTAATGTCGCGAGTTTATTTACTTATTTGTTTTGATTTTTATTTTCCTTCTATATTTTTCACATTCGTGTAATAACAATTCAATGCTATGATTAAGAATCTTACTCGACAGTGGCGCCAACTGGTGAGTATAAAAACGGTAGCCCTTATTGCAAAAGCCGTTAAAAGGCTGGCAAAAACAGTGGCCGAAAAACATGGTTTGCAACCGCATCTCAGTCGCAATCTTTCAAAAATTTACGGAAACTGAGGCTTTTGTGACAGAATGCGAACGCGAACGTTGCTTAAAGTTAGTATAATTGGCAATCAGACACATTTATTGCTAAAATAACATTGTGTTTAATTTTGTTAAAGCCCAAAAAAGCCTCGGTTTTATTCTGTCTCTAGGCGCGTATCAAAATCATCCTCTCATTAGTATGCAAAAACTTGTGGAAATTGCCGGAGAAAAACACTTTGTTCAACGTTACGAAGCTTCATGTTGCTCCAGGCATAGTTTATATAGCCTATTGGGGTGTCTCTAGATAAAAAATGTTTCTTTATATTTTGACATAGAGGCTTGACGTCCGATTAACCAATAATTATTATAATCCTTTGAGCTTTTTTCCGTCACTTGCTTTAGGCTCTTTGTGGGAGGACAGCTGATGTTCAAGTTTTCTCAGTTACGAATAAAAACATAATTCTCTGTTAGTATATCATTTTTATGTTATGTGATAATGGTGTATAATTTTATAAATATTTTAGACTTTATGATAGATAAATTAGCTATATATTTGGATAGATAGTGACATAATATTTCGGCATTATGAATTTTAATTTGACGTTACAAAAGAATATTGTCTATGATGAAACAGACTTGAAAAGTTGTAATTTATTTTTATGTATTTTATTCTGTACATATATTCGTGAACGTTTATTCTGGGTTATAATGCATGCCGTTGCGAACGCTTTGTTTCCACTTTGGAAACAAAGCGTTCGCAAATATGGCGATATTACCTAAACCCAAAATAAAAAATAATAACTGACTTTCAAAAAGGCATTTTAAATATAAACTTTACTTGAATTAATGAAATTCAAATAAAGTTAAATTTCCAAGTCCAACTGAAGTTATCAATAGTTCAAAATATTAACTTTAAATTATTTCCTACCACCCTGTAGGCCTACAAGTATAAGAAGTAATTGTAGGGTACCGTAATAGCGGAAAATGCGTCAAAATGCGTCGCCGTGCAGGACGCGTCGCGACTGCCGAGCGTGACGTCATTAGTGTAAATGTTTTGCCGCCGAGAGGCGCGGGCGCAGCAGAAATGTGTAAAGCGGTGATATTTGTAATAAGTAAACTTATTTAAGTTAATGTTTGACTAAAAGAGTAATGAATTGTTATGAAGTATATTTTAACTAATTTACTGAAGGTAACTACCAAAATCAAAGAAATGGTTATACGAGTATTTGAACCAACACAATATGAATTTATTATAATTATCATTCTTTTTGTTTATCGCAATTTATATAAGGTCTAATTATATCTTTTCCTTTCATGCGCCTTAACAGTAGTCAAACATAAATCATGTTTTTTTTCAAATTATGTTTGATCCATTTTTTATCATTTCTAGGCATAATAGTTACTATGTATCATTTTTTTTTATTGGTTTTCTCCTACTCTTTTATTTTCTCACTCTTCTAGCGACTGGTAAGAATTTATCTTGTCACATATTCCATTCATCTTAACTTCGTCTGCTTCTTTACTTATAAGATAGAGCCATCCACATTCATCCAGTTTACTATGACGTGGTATTGCCATTATGAATCCGATGAGAAAAAAAATAAGGCTATACGCCCTTTAGAGCTTTGCTCTCATTCACAACAGCAAGCTTAATGACAAAGAATTATCTTAGTCAGTATTTGTCAAAAACTTCCTGTTGTGAATAAAACTACAAAGGAAATACCTACCTATTACAAGACTGTTCATCAACGAAACTTCACTCTATACAGCACACCCGGTGCATCTACCGGAAAGCGCAAGCGCCGGCCGCGAGCGTGACACCATTGGTTCGACCTGCAGCCGTACGCCCGAAGGCTCCCGAGACTTGCCGAAGATGGCCAGCTCGTTTTTAAAAAGGATTTTCGTTAAATTGGCATACTTGAAAATGTTATACCTATCGATGACCTCCTGGTCTTAGTCTTATTTATTTGGGGTTCGCAGAAGCTTTGTCTTCTTCTTTCTTCATGCGTATTTTTAGTAGTCTTTACAATCACATACCTTCAGTGGTCGCCCATATATCATTTTTTCATCCATCTTCGTTTACTAATAGCTATTAATTATTCAAAACTTTCCCCTCGATATGTTAATATTTGTTTCCACGTAGCATATTATATTCTACCAGAAGTCTAGAACCTAAATAGTTTTATCTTTTTCATTTACTGGTTTCACTATTATCATCTACCTACTTATATTTGTATAAAAAACTAAGACTTAAACTTTCTTTAAAGTCAACTAATCTTAGCCATATCTAAACATCTACTCCTCTATAAAATAAACAACAAACAAAACTCAAGAATATCACAGTTCTAAAGCCAGTACAGATGTCGGATGCTCTTGCGCCGCAAGCGTAATGCCATTAGTTCGCATTGCCGCCGAGCGCCCGAAGGCACCCGAGTCTGCCCGAGAACAGCCGAAGCTGTCGGCTTCGACGCTAAGTATTATGAAATTGTGTGAGGATAGCTGAAGAATGGGCGGAATAAAACGTGGTTTTAAATAAGATGTTCTTGGTCTAATCTGGTTAGATAGGCAAGAGTAAAGTTTTCGCTAACTTCGATATAAGTACGAGGCATTAAAGTTCTGTGTTTTAAAAAAAATTATCACGAAGAAAATCCGTTTCCCTGTCTTCCTGGGTACCTTCATAAACATGGTCATTCTAATAATTTATCTGATTGAACCATGTTCTGTTGTCCACTATATTTAAAAGCAAGCTTGTGTGCCTCATTCACCTGGGAACTAAATCTAAATAAACACTAAGGTTGCTACGAGACTGCAATAATAGGTAAAACAGATTAAACCTACATACATAACGCCTGTATTCCCGGAAAGGTACCTAAGCCATTGTGCACAACCATATTTCACCAGTTCTGTTGACTGAAACCAAAACACTGATTTTCGTGTACAATCAACAAAGCTATTTGGTGTACAGCAAAAATATTATTTTTTCCAAAGCACTGCCAATGTTTATGTCTAATGTGTGCATTATAATTTTTTTAGCTTTTGACATACTTACGAGTGTGTTGTACAATATTTGTCTACTCAGCTCACTGAAAACATTTTTTTTTTACTATTGATAGGCAAGCGTTTTAGAAGTAGTTGCAAGTTAGCTGCCTGCATACCTAATAGCTTTGTTGACAAACCTTCACTTCAAAATGTTTACAGAATTAACCTGTTCACAAAATCAAAGTCAGAACTACGCTTAAAATATATGACAACACCGCTTCCACAGTCCTAACATAATTAGATACACAAAGTACAAAATTGATTTTTCAACAAGCCATAGCCGTCCAAGGCGGACGAACCCGCGGGGTTGAGTATAGTAATATAATATTCCTGGCCCCAGTCAGATATTACCGCAAGGTGGATTATTGAAATAAATCGCGGGTGATCAGCAAAATGCATAGTTTGCGCGCCGGGCCATTACGCTGATTGAGTTTCCCGGAGAGTCGGAGACCATCCCATGGTTTGTTGGAAGAGTGGATTAAGGTAGGGTTGGGTTAAGAGTTTTATATAGACAGGGGAAAGTATAGGAAATTGTCTGGTTTTAGAGATAGACAATGTACAGTGTGTGACCAACATTATCTGACCCACTTGACTATTATACGCTAATAGTCAAGTGGGTTAGCTAATGTTGGTCACATACTGTACCTATCTGCCATTTCATTTTTAGTCCGTCCACCGTCAGATCTGCTTCACTAGCAAATCTATTGATGTTGTCAAAGGGAAAGACTGCATTTGCATATTTTGAATTATGAGTTTTGATAAACTAGCTGACCCGCGCAACTTGTCACATTTCTCATTAATGCTCCGCTCCTATTGGTCGTAGCGTGGTGTTATATATCCTATAAGCCTTCTTCGATAAACGGGCTGTCCAATACTAGAATTTTCCAATTCTAACCAGTAGTTCCTGAGATTAGTTCAAAAAACAAACACTGTTCAGCTTTATCATATTAGTATAGACTTCGTTCGCGCTGCAATATTCTTAAAGAACCCTAATTTTTTTCAAGGCAAATTATACACTAAAATTTTCTCAAAAACCACTCTATCCATTGGTGAAAACAGTACGAAAATTGGTGCAGCAGTTTTTGAGTTAATCGTGAACAGACAGACAGACGCAGCGGAGGACTTTGTTTTATAATACGTACGTGATATGGAATTTTATGAAATATCTTCTCTCCAATCACACAACCAAAAAACCATAGTTAAGGTGCAAAATACATTTAGCAAGCTCCTCGTAACAAAATCAAAATTAATTTCCAAATCCGTATTACTGCGAGTGGCAAGGCGACGTCTTTTGTCAAGTCTCGCATTATGTTCCGACGTGAATGCGTCGCTGTCAAACTCACGAATCGACGCCATGACAGCGGATTTGATGTGAACTGTGAACGTAAATAATATGGCGGGGTTATATAAAGGATAGGATAGAATGTAGCTGAGTTTTGAACTTTTTGGTAATTCATGAAGTTTTATAGCAATAATATCAAATTTGCTTTTGCCGTAAGGTGTCGGCCGGTGCCGTATGGTGCCGTAAAAGAATGGCCATCTCATCTCTTCCCATGCGTGTCGTAAGAGAATGGGCGGCAGAGTTCTCTGTAAAACGCTCTCTCCTACACTGCGATCGCCAATCCGCCAGCCAAGCGTGGCGATTATGGCAAACCCCCCTTCTGAGGGAAGCCCATATCCAGCAGTGGACGTATTTCGGCTGTTATGATGAATATCAAATAATCTAAGGTATAAAACAGAATTCATGACTTAGGAATCAATAAATGATAAATCAAATAATTTGTTTTGTGAGGAAAGCTATTCGTACCTATCTATACCAACCGGTCAATTCTGTAAATTTGTCGAAGTGAAGCTGCATTTTGATTACATGGATTGACAGTTCACTTCGTTATCACTTCACCCAAGCCTTCTCTTCGACATGATTGTTTACGGAATCTCACTGCAGCACCTTATGTTATCCAACTTACCTACATAACTACATTTAAGGATATTTAAATCATAAATCTTGTAAGTTTAACTGAAGTATACCTTCTAAAATAAAATATTCACTTTAATTATTCCTATTAAAATCAGGGCCAAGCTAATTTTACTAGCGCCATCCTCCATCTCATCTGCGTAACTCGATACTACTAACGCCATCTATTTAAAATAACTTGAACTCTTCTACAACAGCTTTGGCAGAGGCACGGCTTTCTGAGTTTGTCTTTATTAAATACGAGGTTATAATTACTTATATTATTATTGACATTTTAAATGCTATTTTGTTAAATATAATAAGAACATTATAGCATTGACTATATTAACAAATCATAACGCTTGATCGTGTATTAAAAATAGCCAGATTTTAATATTTAAACTGTCCTGTTTTGTTTAAAAATGACGTTCACTGATGGACATAGGCGTCTTCCAGAAGGGGGGCTATAATCGCCACGCTTGGTAGGCGGGTTGGCGATCGCAGTGTATGGTGATGAGTTTTACAGAGAACGCTGCTGCCCATTCTCTGGTGAGTCCCTTAGTCGCCTCTTACGGCACCCACGGGAAGTGATGGGATAGTATTATTCTTTTACGGCACCATGCGAAACCGGCCGACACCATACGGCGGACTGACACCATACCCGACACATATTTACTTGTAGTAAAATAATTTGCAGATCTCTGGTATTCTGTATTATCCCACTGCTAGACAAAAGCCTCCCCCCAATAACTTCTAAATGTTTCGATTCAGGGCTGTATGGAACAGTGGTTGTATTTTTTGTGGTCATCGCGTTATTTAAGCGCCAAAGGAACTCTCAGTGACAATCAATGTCAAAAACCTGTCAAAATTTAAGGAAATTAGAGGGGTTTTCGACAGTTTGCGTCATCAAAAGCAAATGCTCCTTATCCACTCAGGATCTGTAAGTCCAAATCACAAAATCGCTGAAAGTTATTTTTAGGCGTCTGGCGTCTATTTTGACTTGGCCCAATAGGGACAATTACGGGTTCTAACGGTTGAAAACGATTTTGCCTCCCTGGGGGCTGACGAATGCCGAGTGGTTAAAAAAAAAACGAGTGTTGCCCCTCAGAAATAAAGTTGTATTTTCACACACATTTATTACAAAACTCACTTCTAATGCCAAATCAACACAAAGCAACCTAATTTAGGTACAATACGAGTATTTACACAGACTTCAGAGCCAATATTAATTCTTCAACCGTCTCCTATTACAAGGTCACTGAGAAAATCGATAAGGTTCAAGGTCGCTATTTCAAGGTTAGTTGTAATAAATAATAGTGAACTAGTAAATAGTATTAGTGGGAAATCGTGAGTTGGAGCTATTAAAGTAACAATTATTTGTGATTCAATAGTTATGGGTGACATTCGGGTTACTGAGAAAATAGACTTTGCTCGCGTATTTTGCCCTAATAAATGTGTCTTTGATATTTTCCTATACTGTATCTGATTTAACTAGTTGACCCGCGCAACTTCGTCTGCGTCACAATTTTCATTACTGCTCCGCTCCTATTGGTCTTAGCGTGATGATATATAGCCTGTAGCATTCCTCGATAAATGGGCTATCTAACACTGAAAGGATTTTTCAAATCGGACCAGTATTTCCTGAGATTAGCGCGTTCAAGTAAACAAACAAACAAACAAAGTCTTCAGCTTTATATATTAGTATATAGATTTGCAAAATTGTCGTACTGAAAAAAGTATAGGGATATTTATGCTTCTATCAATAAGTCAGTCAGGTGAGAAGTCAAAATGTTGGATGAAAATTATCACACTTTAAAAATTTATCCATTTTTCAAACAGGTAATTTCTTAATTGACATATTTTGTACTTATTAGGTACAACAAGAGACTGGACAAAACTTAGCTAACGAATAAAAGGTTTCATTTGAACTTTTCGTTAGCTAGTGTTCGTCTTAAGTAATAATCAAAAAGTTTAACCAATCGATTCTAGTGTTTTACATAAAATATTTATGTAACTGTAAATTCCCACAACAATAAATTTTTTTATTTGTAAAACATCAAATAGAGCAATTTGCACTTCCTCTATAAAAATGCTTACTAGCGCTGCTATTTTATGCTCATCATCAAACAAATTAATCATCTGCCTAGCCTTTTCCCAACTATATTGGGGTCGGCTTCCAAACAAACCGGATTTAGCTGAATACCAGACCTCCACAACCCATTGACTGGGTAACACGATACTTTCTGGCAAGACTGGAGTCAGATTAACTGGCTTCTGACTATCCGTAACGACTGCCAAAGATCTACAAATGACAGCCGGGACCAACGGCTTAACGTGCTTTCCGAGGCACTGAGGAAACTCGGTATGTTAAGATGGTCACCCATCCACAGACCAACCTTGGCAAGCGTTGCTTAACCTTGAAGATCGACCCGTGTGGATGTCATTATCTAACCACGAGCTCCATCAAACAAATTAATGTCACCTTGAAATCCGTTCTAAACAAATAGTTTTATTGGGCCCTTTATAAGGAAGCACCATTCGTTATTATTAATATTTGATTGCTATTATTATAGCTTGTAAATGTCCTTGTTAATTAATAGGACGACTCTATTAAAGTTACAGATTAATTGGCCATTTGTGAAAATCTACTTAATTTTTTTAAATAGGTTAAAACGTAACCCTCGTTATCGGCTTTTTGATGTGGGTGTTTAAAGAATTCATAATACCGTCTGCTCTGCCTAGCCCTTCCAGGAATTCAGGCACAAGTCGTGAAGTCTCATGGTAATACCTAATGCTTTGCCTCGGTTATTTTATTACTTTTGTAACAGCATGACCTTATAATGGCAAAATCCCCCCTTTTGGGGGAGGTCTATTTCCACCAGTTGACATCTTACGGCTGTTATGATGATGACCTTGTCCGCAGTCTGGAAAATGGTATTTCCTGAAAACTATGTTTATATTTTTTCATTAACAAGGCATCTTTTAAAATGTTTCCATAGGCAGGTGCAACTCAAGAATGTGACCACTATTACAGAGATTTTAGAACCATCTCTACAATGTCACATTGCAGCTGTCTTCAAGAGCTCTAATGATTAATTTAAAAAAAGACTTATTTAGAATGAATTTCTGACTTAAACAATACTAATCGTAATTGCTTTTCTATAAACAGGTCTTACTTACCTCCAAACAATAATTATATCGCTTAACCAACAAAGCAATAAATCACAATAAGCGACAACACTATCCCTAACGAACTTAGGTTCTAAGTTGTAACAATAGATGCGCCCACGTAACCGAATAAACTAATCGCTGTGATGATCGATTCGGATATCGATAAGAGAGTATTCTAGTTAGGTCGGTTTTATTGTTCCGTGGCAACACTGAAGCACAATTAGCGGTGGTGGCACTACCTACTTACAAAATAAAAAATTGTTAAATATAAAATTACTAGCTTCTGCCCACGACTTCGTACGCGCAGTTTTTCACGTTCCCATAAAAATTTCGGGAACGTGAAAAACTGGGATATGCGCGTACGAATCCTTATACTCCCCAAGGAACCTCCATGCCAAATTTCAGCGTTCTAAGACCAGTAGTTTCTGCTGTGCTTTGTCTGTCAGTCATGATTGGTTGAAATAATTTTTTCTAAATAATTTTACTTTTCAGAGCAATGGGCATCAAATGAAATCTTTTATCACTAAGCACATTTTTTTAAAAGTTCTTCAAGGATAAAGTAACTATAGATGCGCCCACGCAGCCGAATGAACTAATCGCTGCGATAATCAATTCGGATATCGATAAGAGAGTATTCTAAGTTAGGTCGGTTTTATTTTTCTGTGTTAAGCATAGTCGTCAGGTAGCTGCCGCAAAATTAAATGACAATAGAAAGACAATAGACGCGTCCCACATGTGGGTCAGCCTGACGGGTTAATTATTGAAAGTGTTTTTTTTTGTCCTGAGAATAAGTTCGATAAGAGCTTCGCTTTGCCGTAGCAGGTATTTGCATTGTGTGCATTATGTGCATCTAAACATTTGTTGTTTTGAATACAATATTCACACATCACATTTCTATTTAGATTACCTTAATTTTAGGAACAGGATGTAAAAAGCACCATCATGTATTTCTTTTTTGTTTCATCTTTCACAAAAAAACCCACCTGGCCGACTTTCGCTAAAACTCGTGACTTTGTCAATATCTGACAATTAAAAATCGAAACAAAGAATTTTAACAATCGCCATTGTTTTTTGAGCGCCCATTCATAAAATTGATCGGAAATTCACACCTTTTGGACAATTATTTTATTAATTTATCAGGTCACAATGAATAATTGTGGTTTAATAGTTTAATTGCGAAATGGCATCATCAATTTTGAATAATAATTCATGTAAAATATGTAAATTATGATAAACGGTGCGGGTGACTCGTTTTTAAAAGCGTGGGTTGTTTATTGTTTCTTCTTAAAATAAATAAAAGGTACTTGCATGTGTAATTTTCCTAAAAATATCACGATTAATTTTGAATGTTGGTATTACAGCTTATGTTTAGATAACACTGCCAACATTAAGTTTCTATAAATGGAATTCATGGAAGTTTGAAAATGGAAATGATTATGCCGGTAGGTTGGTAAACGTTGTTACTTGAATACTTGGGTGAATTTTAGAATGTTGCAAAACGCCTTTTTTTCAAACAAAAGTTTTAATGTTTTACAGAATTTCATACTTAGGTACCTACAATAAATAACTTTTTATTTCAAAACTAGGTACGCCCAATTTACGAACTTTATTAAGCACTAGTTGACCCGCGCAACTTCGTTTGCGTCACAATTTGCATTACTGCGCCGCTCGTATTGGTCTTAGCGTGATGATATATAGCCTATAGCTTTCCTCGATAAATGGGCTATGTAACACTGAAAGATTATTTCCGGCCCAGTAGTTCCTGAGATTAGCGCGTTCAAGCAAACAAACTCTTCAGCTTTAAATATTAGTATAGATATGGATTCGAAGTTAAGTATTTGACGACTTGTGCTAAAGTTCTATAACCTGTCACAATTTGGCACTAAAGGGCTTAACACGTTCTAAACGCAAAATTCTCTTTTTGGCCCCTTTATACTACCTGGACAATAAAAACAAAGTAGTTATATGACACCAGCAACTAGGAGTACCTAGATAGACGTAGATATTAGAGAACTAGGTATCTAAGTATCTAGTTCCTCATCATCATCATCATAATAGCCTAAACACGTCCACTGCTGGACATAGGCCTCCCCCAAATTGGGGGACGAGGTTGCTGCCATAATCTCCACGCTTGGCAGGCGGGTTGGCGATCGCAGTGTATGATAGTGTTGCGTTTTACAGAGAACGCTGCTGCCCATTCTCTGGTGAGTCCCTTAGTCGCCACTTACGACACCCTTGGAAAGTGATGGGATTGTACCTATTATTCTTTTACGGCACCATACGACAAAGTATCTAGTTCATCATCATCTGCCTAGCCTTTTCCCAACTATATTGAGGTCGGCTTCCAGTCAAGCCGGATTTATCAAAATACCAATATTTTACGAGGAGCAACTGCCTACCAGACCTCCACAACCCATTAACTGGGTAACACGGTACTTCATGGCAAGACTGGAGTCAGATTTACTGGCTTCTGACTATCCGTAACGACTGCCAAAAATCTACAAATGACAGCCGGGAGGAAACTCGGTATTTTAAGATGGTCATCCATCCACAGACCAACCTTGGCCAGCGTTGCTTAACCTTGAAGATCGACCCGTGCGGCTGTTATTATCTAGCCACGAGCTCCTCGCGGCAAAGTATTTAGGTATAATTACATAATATACAATTCTGTAACATCAGGTAAACATGAACCACATGAAGTCAACCCAACATACTAATATTAGTTACCTAGCAAACACTATAATTACAAACTTAGATCATAAATTAACAAAGTGGGTGAGCAGTATTGCAGCTGCGATGACGAAGTACAAAGGTAACACCCATCACACTACGTTCCCGAGATCGTATCAACTTGACGGACTAAAATTACGATGTGATTTTACAACTGCTAATTAAATACCATTTTGGTACAAACTTGTTTGGGAGTTGGGTCATGAAGTTTCGAAATCTGTGGTACCCATAGACCATGGAAGGGATATGCTTAAAGAGACGGCATCAGCAAGACTTTCCATGCAAACTTCGTGTGTCAGAGAGTGACAGCAACGACCAGAGATTGCAAATATATTTAGTCCGTCAGAGTATTGAAAAATAATGGGCATGTATGTTTTGTTTTTGTAAATCAATGAATATTGACAAAGATAAAACGCAAAACTCGGGAGTGGGGACTCGTGCTGTCAGAACACACTAAAAATTATACCTACCACAGCGTGACGTAGTATTGAGAATTTTAAAAGCATCGTAGCTTCGTCAATTTTAGTTTATGTAACAAAAGAAAAAAACGGGTCAAATATTTTTTGATAATCTAACTGGCGGACTTATTCGATTTTTTAGTGGACAAGCCTATTTTGACTGTGCCTCGTACAGTTAAACCTTACATTCATCGCAATTAGGCGGCGTGGTGTCTATATTAAGTATTGTCAATACTTAAAAACAGTGAGATAACAAGAGTGTCAGAGAGTGTCATAAAATCTTGTTATCGTGTGGGCAGTAAGGTCTAACGACCCCACACACCCTGGTGTCAGAGTTTCTAAACCGCCTTCACGGCCTCTGACATGGTTTTTTGACGACCGCAATATGGCGGCCAGGACTACCAGCTTATACGTGCTTTTCGAACCATGGAATCATCTTTTTATCACACAATCAGGTGATTCAAGCCTGCAGTGTCCTAGCCAAATTGGAAAACAATTTTACACAGTATGCTCTTCCCGTGGGAATCGAACCCATGACCACCGAGTCACAAGGCAAACGCCTAACCCACTCGACCACGGAGGCAGTAATCATAAAACAGCTACCCATATACAATTCATGGAAACCCGGGACAGTCCTCTATGACCAAGCCAGTCGAAATTCCTGCTCAGCGCAATACATAAACCTACGCGAACACAACTGATATAAGTAAAGACGCTTGTCTCTAGGCAGCTTTGTCAACTTCCTTTATAAGATGAGCTGTATGAATAGCGGGTCTAAAAAGGCCACTTTTGTAGAATCATAATATTAACCACAGAAAAATCTGTCAAATTGAATTTTCATCTTTATCGCTAACGAATTAGGTTCAAGGTTGATTGGGAAAATTTGATAGTGACGGGAGAGTGATGTGCTTTCTGATTCTGCTAAAGTAGCCTTTTGAGACCCGCTGACGGCCCGTGTCAGTTCATACTATGGCTGATGGTAGGAAACTTAACGACACAAAATAATGTTAAAACTGCCTCGCTCTTTTTACTTTGATTTTGGCATAAAAAGTATCCTATATCCATCTCATATATTTCGTTCCAAAATTCATCAAAAGGTCCAAGAATTAGCTGGAAAGCGTCAGAAACAAACTCACTATTCCATTCATAAAATCAGTTAGGATAAGATAAGGCTTCCAGTCGCTGCCGGCGCAGTTATTCCATACACTATGGTAATACCTAATTAGCTTAAAGCTCTCTGTGGCACTAAACAGTACTTTAATAGCACCGTCTGTCACATGAAATAGGAATTACAACAAAGCCCTTTTGAATACTTTAGTGGACAAGTCGCAAGTCTAGGCGAGAGCAATTTTAGGGATCGGCGGTGAACTGTAATTTACACTAGAAATGTTTGTATGTTAGAGTGAACAGGCTCCTTCTGGGTAAGCTCGCTCCATCGTAGACTTTGTCTCTGTCATCTCTGACATAGACTAGAATCAAGAGCAAACCCATCTCAAATAAAAAATAATTACTGTAACAAACGGGGTACTTACATGTAAATAATAGGCTTTGTCGCGTATAAATACATATATGACTTATTCCTACGAAAATACCTTTTTTATATTTTACATATAAAAACTCACGCGCTATATAACTATTCGCCTCGGTTTGCTATACATGCGACCTATCTATATTTTCCAACGGAAAATTGCAAACACTCAAAGTTTGTTATAAATCTTGATGAGACTAAAAACTCTCGAAATAGATATTGAAAATATTCAATTTCATTTAAATTCATCAGTTTACGATTACTCGTGTCTTATTCAGTAGAAAGATTTATTATAAAATTACGGTGTTTGCAATAATTCGGTCACTATACTACGTATTCAGTGTGAGGATCTCGTGGCTAGATAATAATAGCCGCACGGGCCGATCTACAAGCGTTGCTGATGCCAAGGTTGTCTGTGCATGGGTGACCATCTTTACATACCGAGTTTCCTCTGTGCCTCGGAAAGCACGTTAAGGCTTGTATATTTGCCAATGGCCTTGTGCATACAAACGGAGCTAACTACACCTCGGCGCGCCACTCCGCTACCCGTGTTTTTAATTTTTTATAATAAAACAAATACATATTTTAAAAAAGTAACAAAACCAAGTTATTTTCGTTTGTATTGCACAGCAGTGGATATTATTTTTATAGTCTTTTGTTAAAAAATGAAGGAGTAAAATGGTTTCATCTCAACTATTTGGAGTTGATTTGGTGTTTTTTTTTCCTATTATGTGTTACCAATACATAAATTCTGGCTAAACCAAATTACGTGCAATATCATGTAGATTACTTTCTATTTATTTAGTTGTAATTTCTCAGTAAATGCCGACGAAAAACTGCTTCATCTGAAGGCTATTTTTAAGCCTTTTCGAGAGAGCACCCTTAAGCCGTTGGTCCCGGCTATCATTTGAAGATCTTTGGTAGTCGTTACGGATAGTCAGAAGCCAGTAAATCTGACTCCAGTCTTGCCATGAAATACATTGTTACCCAGTTAATGGGTTGTGGAGGTCTGGTAGGCGGCCGCTCCTCGTAAAATACTGGTATTCAGCTAAATCCAGTTTGACCGGAAGCCGACCCCAATATAGTTGGGAAAAGGCTAGGCAGATGATGATGACGTACGTATTCAGGGTATACTTTGTTACAAAAGTCTTATAACAAATAATTTATAGTCTCGTAGAAGATCTTAAACAGACGAATGTTTATGTGCTTGCACAGATTAATATTTCCAGTTTTAATGATAGGTACATACCTCTAAATAAGTACGATTGTTAAACGTATTCTAAGAATTCTACCTTACGGGAGGCGTTAACGAAGATATAAAATGTACATGAATATGTGTTTCTTGCTTTAAAAACTTAAATGGTTATTGGATCTTAATATCTGTGAGAAATCGAATAACTGCTCCCATTAGTTTTGCTAATATTTATCATTTTAATGTTATTCTTAACGGGTCTAGCCAAAGTAATTTTAATTTAACCAAGCATTTTAACTTGGAATCTAATGTGTGAACATAAATATTTACCAGCCGGTGTCTCTTGTATCGTGTATCTTTATTAGTTGCATTAATAAATATGTTATCCATGTAGGTAACTATACTTTTTATTGTTATTATAAGTTCTTCTTAACAAATTAGTCCCAATCAATATTATTTTTTCTCCGTTGAATTTTACTGAGATTAGCGTTAAAACGTTTTTTTCCATCGTTAAGGAAGCAAAATATTTTTTTTAAACAAAAACCCTTCTAATTCATAGAAACATTTGGCCTCATCCATCTTGTCTACTCAACTTTAAAAACTAATTAACCAGGTACAGTCAACTAGAAAAAACTCTGTCAAAACAGGGCCAATCAATCAATTGTACAATCAATCAGTAAATGACATAGCAACGCCCACAAGAAGGTAGACAGAGTCGAATAAACGCCAAGAAACATTATAGAATTATTATTGCAGCGCGAATTTATAATTGCATTTCAAAATTATTAGGTGTAAAGTTATATTATTGGTGCTGTGGGCCGCGGGCGTCGGTATCTGATGCGTACGCTTGCTTGACATGGTAAGTGATGAGGCGAGTGATAGAAACCTGCTTTCGTCGAGCGTTTTGAATTATGGCTATGACTGTACCTTTGTATCGGATTTGGAATTATGTAGGGAGATATACATAGGTAGGTTTCCTTTGAGCGCATTTGCGATGATTCGGCTGGGTTTGCTATGTGTTCAGGCTTTTTTTTTTTGGGAATGACAAAGATGCAAGATTTTCAACCTTTTAGCTTTCACGATAAAATAACATAGCATGCATTACCTATATATTAAGTAACTTTTTTATTCTGTTTATTTAACACGAGGTTTTTTCCACATGGATAAGTCAACCCCATCGTGCCCTATTAGTTCTGATTACACTAACATACATAACAAATTTGAGTGAGAGGGACTCATTAATTAGATAGCCTTGCTTAACCTTTTAGCTAACTGCGATTTAGGACTTGCCAATATTGTTTGAATTAACCCTATCACATCTAGTTAATTAGTTTAAATTCTTTAATTAATGACTCTCTCTCATCTTTGTTACCTTGTACCTACAGATAGCAATTAAGATCACTTTTAAGTTTTTAGTTTTTTTGTAGCTGTATTTTTTTTGGCGAGTTAAGATAAATAAATAGGTAAATAAAAAAATTTATCAATAAATAAACAAATAAATGTTATCACATGAAAACCGCTTTACCCTAGGAAGGCAGAAATCACAGAACCTGTAATGATCTGATGCGCAAAAATTTTATATTGTGTCCATATTTTTTAAACAATTAAAGGCCCAGGTACATTTAAAGGTGGATATCGTCGCATCCCACGTGTTTCAATGCAAATTTACCTGAGTAGCCATGCCTCACCACGAATATGATCGTCCGCACGCTGCGCGCCCGTCGCTGCGCATGCCTCGCGAAGTCTGTATCCACCTTAAGGCTGCTCTCTCAGAAAAAGCTTAAAATAGCGTGCAGATGAAGCAGTTTACTGAGAAATTACATGTGACAAAATAGGTAGTAATCTACATACCTACTATATATACATACCTACTATACCTATCTACATACTTACGAACATAATTTGGTTTAGCCAGAATTTATGTTGATATGTATCGGTATCAAAAAAAAGAAAAAAAATCACCAAATCACCTCCAAATCGTTGAGATGAACCCATTTTACTACTTCATTTTTTTTCAAAAGATTATAGGTAAAAAAATATATTTACTGCTTTGCAATACAAATGAAATAATTTGGTGGAGTTACTTTTAAAAAGATTTATTTATAATTAAATACACGGGCGCGTAAGTTAGCTCCGTTTGTATACACGAGGTGATTGGCATATACATACATACTATACAAGCCTTAAGACTCCCAAGAAAATAATACGTAAACACTACAGCTTCATTGATTCTCATCTTCTCCTTCAATAATGTGTGTCAACAAGATGTTTATTGGCAGTGTTAGAGGCATGTGCGAGCAATAAATCATTTTAGGATTGCTACACTGCCGAACTGATTTTATAGAGCTATATAAATAGCCCCCGGGTCTTCTTACCTCACCATTATTTTGCACTTCTATACAAACCCAATTATTACTAGTTTATTGAAATTCAATGTCTAATAGATTTATTGCTGGCGAAGTTGAAGACGGATTCAGAATAACTAAAGTATAATTAATAGGAATTATAATAATAGATACCTATTTATGACTTATCATCACTATGGGCAATTTTAAAGTTGGGAAGTTATTCAATGCGAAACTTTAAAGCTTAGAAATTATTTAAAGAATAATTAATTTTTTTATTTTATCACTAAGTTAAGCTGACCAAAATTATTGACTTTTGGTCGCATTTGACCCCTAAATGACCTACAAAAACAATTATTTTTAAAACATAATGCATAATAGGTAGAAAAATACCCAACATTAACCGCTTCCTCAAAACCCGATGAATGGTACACCTATCCTACCCTCTGCATACGAAACAAAAGCAGAACAGTTCCTTATCACTAGGGTTAGATCGCCTATTGTCAGCCGAGACGCCTCACGTTATGCTTTTGTTATTTCTCACATACGGTCAACTTCAAAGACGCCGTCCCTTTTTCTAAGAAAACCATTCTTTATAAGATTTTAAAAAGTGCACATTTTTGGCGTTCGCATTATTGGTGAATCTTTGGACTTTGAATGTGCTTTATATTTAACGTAGACACATTATGCTTAATTGTCTTCGGGGTGGTGTAAAAGTTCTCAGTAGTAGTTACAAAAGGAAACAAAGAACATATAGGTTCCTAAGGTGAATGAGTGGGTAAAATAAACATTAAATATCGGTTATAATAGGGGCAAGAGTTATTTATGACTATGCTTGGAGCATGGTATTTTTATGAAATCTCACACTCATAGAACATACTAATTATTATTTATAAAGTAGGTACGTTAGAATAGGAAGAAATCCTAATATATAAAAATATTCCATTACTTTGCCGTAAAAGAATAATACCATCCCACCACTTCCCGTGGGTGTCGTAAGAGGCGACTTAAGGGTGCTCTCTCGAAAAGGCTTAAAAATAGCGTTCAGATGAAGCAGTTTTTCGTCGGCATTTACTGAGAAATTACATCTGAAAAAAATAGAAAGTAATCTACATGATATTGCACGTAACTTGGTTTAGCCAGAATTTATGTATTGGTAACACATAATAGGAAAAAAAAAATCATCAAATCAACTCCAAATCGTTGAGATGAAACCATTTTACTCCTTCATTTTTTAACAAAAGACTATAAAAATAATATCTACTACTGTGCAATACAAACGAAAATAACTTGGTTTTGTTACTTTTTTAAAATATGTATTTGTTTTATTATAAAAAATTAAAAACACGGGTAGCGGAGTGGCGCGCCGAGGTGTAGTTAGCTCCGTTTGTATGCACAACGTCATTGGCAAATATACAAGCCTTAAGGGTGCTCTCTCGAAAAGGCTTAAAAATAGCGTGCAGATGAAGCAGTTTTTCGTCGACATTTCCTGAGAAATTACATCTCAAAAAAATAGGTAGTAATCTACATGATATTGCACGTAACTTGGTTTAGCCAGAATGTATGTATTGGTATCGCTTAATAGGAAAAAAAAATCACCAAATCAACTCCAAATCGTTGAGATGAAACCATTTTACTCCTTCATTTTTTAACAAAAGACTACAAAAATAATATCTACTACTGTGCAATACAAACGAAAATCACTTGGTTTTGTTATTTTTTTTAAATATGTATTCGTTTTATTATAAAAAAATAAAAACACGGGTAGCGGAGTGGCGCGCCGAGGTGTAGTTAGCTCCGTTTGTATGCACAAGGTCATTGGCAAATATACAAGCCTTAAGGGACTCACCAGAGATACAGCAGCAGCGTTCTCTGTAAAACCCAACACCAAACCCAAGTGTGGCGATTATAGCAAACCCTATAATATAGGATATATAGCCTATATATAGCCTTCCTTGATAATTGGGCTATCTAACACTGAAAGAATTTTTCAAATCGGACTAGCAGTTCCTGAGATTAGCGAGTTCAAATAAAACAAACTAACAAGCTCTTCAGCTTTATATATAAGTAAGTATAGAGACTCCAGTCTTGCCATGAAGTACCGTGCTACCCATTTAATGGGTTGTGGAGGGCTGGTAGGCAGCCGCTCCTCGTAAAATACTGTTATTCTGCTAAATCCAGCTTGACTGGAAGCCGAAACTAATATAGTTGGGAAAAGGCTAGGCAGATGATTTATCATCATCATCATATCAGCCGAAAGACGTCCACTGCTGGACAAAGGCATCCCCCACGCGTCGCTACAACGACCGGTCCTGCGCGTCTCGCAGTGATTTATAACTTCAATAAATTCGAATACCTAGCTCGATAGATTTTCTCTTCTTCCCATTATTCCATATTTCCTTGTATGCTTTTGAATGGCTATAAAGATTACACGCTTAATTAGATTAAAAGAGTACTGACTCAATTAAAGCCAGAGAAGTCTCTCCTAATATATTTAAAAATTTTCCCTTACCGAGTGACTGGTATACAACGCACAGACGAAACTCTTGGAAAGCTGAAATTTGGCACGAAGCTTCCTTGAGGAGTGTAGGAGAGCACCAAGCGAGGACTTCTCGATATCCAAATTAAAAAAAAAAAACGGGATATGTGCATACGTCTCAGGCAAAAGCTAGTACTTAGTTAATCTTTAAAATAAAAGTCAAATGACTGAATTGGTTGTTGAAAATTAATTCAACCATTGACAAGCAAATGACAATTAGCCATTTTCATTTTGCAATTTTTTTTTACCATAAACACGGCCTCTATTTATTTATTGCCATCAACATTGTAAACAAGGCAAGATTAACTAAAAGTTACAGCTGTTTGAAAGCAAAAAAAATGTAAACAAATAAAAAAAACGAACACCAGACTAATTAATTAATCCTTTTGTCTAATGGCACGAGCCATTCCATTCAAATCACATACTTAAGCAGTCCTACAATAATTCGATTATTACTCTCAAAACACAAAGCCATTAGACACAATACTGCGAACTAATATGGACAACACCCTATTGTTGTATTCGGTTCAGGTAGTTTAGGGTTAAGTGACGTCTTAGCCCCACCCCATTTCGGTGACTTAAAGGTGTTAACAATTATGTCACAGGATTAGTCTTGTCTTAGACATCAATACCGACCGACCGGAGCTCATTGACATAACGATGTCCACACAAGTGTCAGTTTAGTCCAGGTGACTGTTTTATTTTTTAATTTATTGGTGTTTTGTTTTCACGTGTTCGTTCAAGTGACATTTATTAAGTGGCAGTTTTTAGTCCGTTGTTATTATAGTGTTAAGACTTTTGGACAATGACGTGTGAACCTGAACAGAGTACGAGTTTTATGAGTGAGTGTAGTGAGAGCCATTTGGGAAAACTCTCACAGTTTGCCAAACGCTGGTGGGAGGATGATTATCAGGTTGGTCCCTCTTCCCGTTTGTCATAAAATTGCTTTAAGGCATACTTTCTGACAAGGTAATCTTTTGCATTTCTTTCAAATTTGTCGGGGTTAAGTCTTTACATGTTCGTTCAAATGACATTTATTAAGTGGCAGTTTTTAGTTCCTAGTTATTTTAGTGTTAAGACTTTTGGATAATGACTTGTGAACAGGAACAGAGTAATGAGTGAGTGTAGTGAGAGCCATTTGGTGAAACTAACTTAGTTTGTCTAACGCTTGTGGGAGGATAATTATCAGGTTGGTCCCTGTTCCCGTTTGACATAAAATTGCTTTAAGATGCCATAAAATGCTAAATTTTGAACATACACATACCAATAATATTTATGTTCTAAAAACGTATCGTTGTCTAGTAAAGTTTTGCCTGGCGACACGTAAACATATAAGTTTTTATTTTTTATTATATATATTTACTTTCTAAGAGGAACATTTCAAAACCACCATAATTATATCGTCTTTGAAGGCATGTTGTATCAGATTCAGATTTAAATACATTTTCCTTCATGGGCACCGATATCATCGATGTCACTCCCACAAAACCCGCCCAATTTCGATCGTACTCGTGTCAAATTCTTTAAGCCGGTCCAAATCTTCGATCGATACTTGACCCCTGGCTTATCCAATTATTATTTAATACCCATAACGACTCCACGAGGCGCCTTAAGCCGAGATTAAGATAAGACCAGGGACCACACTATATCATTACGTATATTGAGTTTAAGGCGATATTCAGGGATAATTTTATATAGGATCTAAATTGTATCAAGAGTTTTGAACTTAAAGCGTCGATAGGATATGAGGACAGATTATAGTGTCCTTGATGTAAACCTGTTATAATGTTTATTTTGTTGATCGTATGAGGAATAATGGGTGTCGAGATAGTGGTTGATGTAAAAATGTAGGCAATATGCTGTTTTTTTTTCCTGGAACATTAAAGGTTGGTTGCAATTTCTCTGATAGGTTTATAGAGATTAAAAATATGTTTGGCTGGTAACTACACGATACAAAAAAGAACAATTAAAAATCTTAAAGTTTAACAAAATACTGCTATTCGGTGCTAAAGTCAATCTTTTCCTGTAGTATTTCAGGCTTTCAGCAAACACCCACGTCTTATAGGAGGGATAATTTAATATAGAAACTAAATTGTATCAAGAGTTTTAAATTTTAGAGAGTAGCTGATTTTAAAATAAGAATCACGTCTAAACGGCTAATTATTTTTTTGGGAAATAATATGTTATTATAGACTAATTTGATATATACGAAAATTTTGAGTCATATTCGTTCAATATGGTGTAATTAAATTGTAAAGTTATATCTAACACGCACATATAATCGACAATTGGACTAAAACCGCCGGAAGTTTTTTAATGGAATTTACACTATCTCAAAAGAAAATTAAGTATTTAGACAAACTTACGGTTATTTTTTTAAAGTCTTAGTATTCTAAGGTAAGTACAAAAAACTACTGAATTTTGGGTATGCGCATGTGTATTAGGGCGCTTTTCCACCAGAGATGTGCTATGCAACGTTGCTATGGATGCGTTTGATATCCACCAATTATATGTATTGGTTCACATAGCATAGTACTGGTGGAAATTGATTTTACTAAGCTGTTTTTTTTTATGGAAGGATGCGTGCTATGGATGCAAGAAATGCTCGCATCTACAGCTCGCATCCATAGCTCGCATCCCATAGCTCGCATCCATTGCTTGCATCCATAGCACGCGTCTTTCCATATAAAAAACGTAGCTTAGTTAAATCAGTTTTCACCGGAGTGCTATGCCATGTAAACCAATGAATATGATTGGTCGATATCCGTAGCAACATTGCATAGCACATCTCTGGTGGAAAAGCAGCCTTAAGCGTTTTGTTCCCTCAAAACCGCTGGCGTATATCGTCGCCTTAATTAAAATTGTCAACAAAGCTCTGTACGCGACAATTAATTCGTAAGATACTCGTATGATGATACGCAATGTACTTATAGTAAAACACAAATAGTAAAAAGTAATGCTACCGTAGTTATAAACTTTACTGTACATCATTATTGTTTCACAAATACGATTAACTATGCAAAAACACTCTTCAAAAATTATCAGCCTACTCAGTTTAGGGATCCACTTTCACTCCACCAAACTGATTCATACATAACACGGTGTAATGATAATTAAATTAATAGACATACAAGAACTGACCACCCACACAGACATCACTATAATCCATTGTTGAGCGGACGACAAATATTGATACAATCACTCTTTGACGTCGAATCGTCGATGTCTACACAGACTTGTAATATGTACGAATATGTTATTCATGACAATGGTGGGCTTTTATTTGCATTTTTTGTATGGCAAGTGGTACTTTAGCTACAAAATCATAGTTATTTTATGAATATCAAGTTATACATCGAAGAAGGATAGTCCTTCTATCCTTTTATAATTCAAATATGTACCCCATACACTACACACACACAGATACATATAGACGGACAGTTCTGAGGTATTTGTGGGTAAAATTTTAGTCTACTTTAGGATCATTATTGGGCTTTA
The DNA here is from genome assembly GCA_950371165.1 of Lacanobia oleracea. NCBI lineage: Eukaryota > Metazoa > Arthropoda > Insecta > Lepidoptera > Noctuidae > Lacanobia > Lacanobia oleracea. The sequence goes on along the minus strand of OX493405.1, from coordinate 16,390,229 downwards.
GAGTCAGAATATTCAGAAAAAGGATTAAGCCAGTAAAGGATTAGTAGTATTATCAGTATAACCGTTTTGTTTTTATTTTGTTGAACAAACGACAAATATTGATACAATCACTGTTAGACGTCGAATCGTCGATGCCGACATTGACTTTGACTTGTAATATGTAGGAATATGTTTTATCGTCATGACAATGGTAGGGTTTTATTTGTAGTTGATGGCGGATGGTGTTTTTACCCTAAATAAAATGTGAAGTAACGAAGTCATCATCATCTGCCTAGCCTTTTCCCAACTACTTCATTGGGGTCGGCTTCCAGTCAAACCGGATTCAGCTGAATACCAGTGTTTTACGTAGAGCGGCTGCCTACCAGACCTCCACAACCCATTAACTGGGTAACACGGCACATCTTGGCAAGACTGGAGTCAGATTTACTGGCTTCTGACAATCCGTAACGACTGCCAAAGATCTTCGAATGACAGCCGGGACCAACGGCTTAACGTGCTTTCCGAGGCTTGGAGAAAACTCGTTATGGTCACCCATCCACAGACCAACCTTGGCAAGCGTTGCTTAACCTTCAAGATCGACCCGTGCGGCTGTTATTACAGCCAGACAGCGGAGGCTTAGTAATAGGGTTCCGTTGGTTACACTTTGGGTACGGAACCTTAAAAAGTACATTATTTAAGTTCATGTAATTTCGTCCATTCTTACACCAACTAGCTAAATATTTATTTTTCTGAAAATCTGACAGTTGAACTATCAAGTTACTGAATAAATATTGTTACACAAACGTCGAACTATAGAAGCACCTTAAAACTGACTAAAGTTCTATGTTATTTCTGGAGAAATATAGTCTACTTAAGGCTCATTAATAGGCTTTACAGCCAAAATATTAAGCGTGAGATTGCAACAAAGTAATGATGTAAAAAATTTCAACCAAAAATATTAACTACACTTAGCGTTTTACATAGACAACTTCAAGAAAACATCGGCTCGAATTAATTCGCTGGCAATTATATCCCATTAATTTAAAGGCTACCTCTGAAAGCCGTAGCAAAATAACATTTTAGTCCGCACCTTACCTTATGTATTCAAAAATCGTACTGCAGTAGACAGATGTTTCAGGTAAATACGTATACCTACTGGCAATTTGTTGGACATTGGTTAAGGTTACAATTGGAGCCAATTATTGGCGTGTACGGCCAACTACCAACAAATTGCAAGGCTGGCAGACACTTCACCTAGTTGCCTACCTATGTGTGCATAATTATTAGTTAGTAGGGTAGATTCGTAGCACAGGTGTACTGGTGGTTACAGAAGCGGTATCGAATTTTCTCTGGAGAAATTAATTCGAGTTTTCAGAAAGTTTGATATGGAAAGGGCATAACTTAAGTTAAATTATACTAAGTATATCTGTTACAAATTTTATATTTAACTAGCTTTGCCCGCGACTTCGTACGCGCATGTCCCGTTTTTTCCTGTTCCTGTAGGAATTTCGGGAAATCTCTTATTACTCCCATACGGAATGTAGGGAAGCTCAGCTTTCTACGACCAGTAGATTCGGCTGTGCGTTGTCTGTCAGTCAGTCAGTCAGTCACTCACTCACTCACTCTCTCAGTAATGGAAGAATTTTATATATATTGATGTTAGGACAACAAATGTGAAATCTTGTGAATTTGAATATAAGCAAATTTTTAATTATCTATACTAAGACATATTATTATGAAACTGAAGAGTTTGGTTGAACGAGCTATTCTCTGGAAGTAACGTTTTGAATTGAAACATTCTTTTAGTGTTGGATACCCATTTATTGAGGAAGGTTACAAAAATATATGTAACATCAAAACAACATAACGTCACGCTACGACCAATAAAACCAGAGCATTTAATAAAAAATGTGACGTAGATAAGTTGCGTGGGTTAGCTAGTATAACCCTAAAACGGAAGTTAAAGGCTAAAATTTAAATTAGCAATATAGTACTAAACATTTCCCACAAGAAAACAGCGGGGCGGTGCATCTCAGGTGCGTGCTTAAGCGGTCATTAAGCAAAATGGCAATGCGTTTTGCGCTTCACAGTACACAAACCTGTTTACTTACTTCATGTATCATGCCTGAACTATATGGCATGTCACGACAGCGAGCCAACGAAAAACGATCGCGAAGTACACATTCAAAAAACAAAAAAAAACCTCTCACGACCAACTGAAATGAGACCATATATCAAGGTAATAAGATACACTTTGTTATGTTACATTAAAAAAAATGCCATGAAATATGTCCGCTTGTCCATTGCTCTGCCGGTAGGCGTGGGTCAGATATGTTCGCAAATTTATGTTTTTCACTCACTGCGCCGCAAAATAGTCTGTTTCAAGAGGTAATAAGAGTAATTTCGGGTGTACAAGTATGTTGGTGGGTCAACCACCTCGGGTTAACATCGCGACTTTGAATGATTTTTTGCGTCTTGCAACCTTTTTGTTGACTGTTGACAATTACTTGTTTCGTTCCCACAGTCGGCGGTGACCGCCTTATAAGAAAACACTTAAAGCAAACGCAAAAAATCACTGTCTAGACTTCCATTTTGTTTTCTTGTTTCGTTTCTGTTGTAAGAAATGATGCTTAGGTAGTTGAAAAACCAATTTGAGTTATTTTCATTAGTCTTCTTGAATCCAATTCCGTCACATTCATGAGTTAATTGAATTATTTATCAGGCTTAAACATTTTTTTCTCTTAAAAACATGATACAGTTATTTTATTTTAATACATATGTATCTAGGTTTACATTTGTATTCAAAATAATCGTAACGAAAGTATATTCGAAATTTGTAAAGTTCTCTTTTAATTTTAAAAAAAGAATGACTAGTTTTCATGCAAAAGCAAAATAGAAAACTTCAAAAGTTGTCAATTTCAAAATCAAATAGGAAAATGAGTCATGATACATTTTTTCTAATACTTTTGTCCTTGACAGTACCTACCCCAACGACAAGAAAATGCGTTATTCGATTAAAGAATTAAAGTACCTAGAAGGTGCGCGTGAGTTTTACGCCGTGATTGGTTAATGATACGCTGTGGGCTAATGATAATGATAAATAATAATGATGAGGTTAACGTCGGCGTTCGTGGTCACAGGCCGTAACGAGAGCGGTACAGCAGAAATTAATTTCATCAACATTGAAACTTTGTAAGCCATGTCTTTTCCATTAAAACAGTTATCGCCGTAAATTATACATTGTATGTTCAAAATTTAATCACACATCTCATCATACAGATTTTTTATGATAAAAACTACACATACTTTGTTGAAAGCCTCCTAATACAATAATAATGGTTCGTAAACAAAGAATAATTTACTAAACATCTGTTTAAATTATATCATCATAAATACGATTACTCCAATTTTCTTAAACCCTTTAAACGTCCTCGATTACAATAACGACACTAACAAAAACGTCTCACTAACAAAAACGACACAAAACGCAATCCCAATTTTTACGAAACGACTTTAGAAAGCACGAAACGACTTCAGAAAACTCCATATAATTATTTCTCCACATAACTTTAAAACTAAACTCTCAGACGTATATTTTTCTAAAAGACATTATATTATCCAACGTTTATCCGTTTTGTGGCAATAGAAACGAAATCATTGTAATAATTGGTCGCTTTTACGAAATTGCCCCCGACGCGCCGACTCCAAACGACAATTTAATTCCGGAGAAACGGATAATGATATGGCAACCCCATCGGTTACACGCCGTAATCGAGTGACAAACTGTTTTAAAAAGCGACAATCAAGTTCATTATAAGTGAATGCTGGGTGTTGCCAGCTATTATGCTTTTAAACGAATTTTTAAATGAGATGTGGTTTTTTCGATAGAATTTAAGTGTCGTTTTGATGCGGTTTTGTAAATTGTAATGTAAGCTTTTAAATTTATTTAACGTTAATGTTTACAAGGTGGAAAGATTTTGCAAAGTAAAATGTGGGCGATTATCAAGACAACGTTAATCATCATCTGCCTAGCCTTTTTCCAACTATATTGGGGTCGACTTACCAGTATTTTACGAGGAGCGGCTGCCTGCCAGACCTCCACAACCCATTAACTGGGTAACACGGTACTTCATGGCAAGACAGGAGTCAGATTTACTGGCTTCTGACTATCCGAAACGACTGCCAAAGATCTACAAATGACAGCCGGGGCCAACGGCTTAACGTGCTTTCCGAGGCACGGAGGAAACTCGGTATGTTAAGATGGTCACCCATCCACAGACCAACCTTGGCAAGCGTTGCTTAACCTTGAAGATCGAGCCGTGCGTCTGTTATTATGTAGCCACGAGCTCCTCAATCACCGTTATCAAGGAACCGTTAATATTGCATCGAATTGTACTAAATGAAACAATTAATTTGTCAATGAAGGTACACTTCAAGATTAGTCAGACGATAGTGGTAAACAACGTTATTTTAGTTTCAATTGTTCGAAGTGTTTTGCTACAGAACATTTTCGTGTTATTCTCACGACACCACAATAATAATTACATACAAGTTTTTGTTTGGAAACCTGTTCAAAGGCAGCCAAGGAGTGGTTGAATTAACTTGAAAATTTAACTTTGACATCGCGAGGCGGCCCCGAATGCTTACCAAATGAATAGTAATTTAGTTTTCGGATTAAATCGTTTCAAACACGCGACACAAAACCACTTTTCTATTCTCAAGTCGAGTCGAAACCGTCATTTTACACAATTTTACCCAATTGCTCCGAGTTCTGAGAATTAATTTGATATTAGCCTTTGAAAACGCAAGGTGTGGTTTGGTGTCGGCCTGATAGTTATTTTGAAGAGGGATTTGAACAACCAGTGTTTAAGGCCTGCTCTAGACTCGATAATCTTTTAGAATTAGCCGCGCTCATTCATAATTTTATTAAATGGACTGTTTTGTAAGTCGACTCATGGTATGTTATTTCGTTTTATAGACGGTAAACGCTTTCAAAACTCGGGATACCTACCGGAATTGTTAAAACTGATGATTTGCATATTAAGTTTTTGCAGAACTTATAATTTGTTTAAAACATTCAATTCGATTAGATCCATCATGAACGTTCGCCATTAGTTGCGATAAACGATACTCACCCCTAAACCGTGCTCCGTCTTTCCTGTAAACAAAACTGTAATTTGATTTATTTGTTTGCAGGAATCACAATCAAGTGGCGCTGAAAGATGGAGCGGTCGCGGACCGGAGCACAACATGGCTCTCCAACAGATCCTCAAGCTGCAAGAAGCGAGAGCCCTTCACAAAACCTCTCTTCTTCCCATCTACAAGAAGAATGGTCTTCCATCACCGCCGGGAGCTAACTACGACAAGCCTGATAAGAGGCCAGAGTACCCTGATACAAGAGCCTTCGAGCAATCCAAACTTGAGGCAGAGTTCAGAAGACTAATGGAACACTCAGGCAGAGACGTCCGCAACGATGAATCTCTCAAATACTTTCAACACATGATGGAAGCTAAACAACACTACGATTATCTGAAAAGTATCCAGGAAAGAGAAACTAGGAGCAGCCCTAGAGAAAGTCATACAGAAGTCAAGAAAGAAGCAATGTCACCCAGTCACAACAGATCATCCCCAGTGCAATCACCTTCTCATAGAGTGTCGTCAGCCGAAGTATCTCCCAATCATAGCATCCGCCTATCTACCTCATCCAGCCCCCTCTCAACTACTAGTCCAATAAACTCATCGCCTTTAAGTCACCTTCAAAATATGCAACCATTTGATTTTCGAAAACACAAATCGAACGAGAGCAACGAAAAAGAAGAGAGCAGAAAACCCTACGATTTAGGATCAGCTGAAAAGGCAACCATGGATTTAATGAGAAGCCAATTCTTTAACTTCCCATTACCGACAAACTTGCCTATTCCACCAATGTCGATGCCATCAACATTTAATCACCAGGCAGCCATGGTAGCGGCGCTTAGTCAAAACCCAATGGGCTTAGCCTCACTTCAAGCTCTTTTACCTCAAATGTCAACGAAACCTGCAGAACCATCAGAAAGTAAAATTCATAGTAATGGTAAAGGAAGATCAGATGATCATAAACCCGAAGATGAAAATGTTCTCAACTTAAGCAAAGACGCTTACGCTGAAGTAGCACAAAACTCTAGAAACATGATGTTAGGTAAATGTATCAGTCCACCGAAAAGACAATGGGGTGCATCTCAAATGCCCCTAAACTTAGGCACCCACTTTATCAATCCAGCTACCGGCAAAAAGAGAGTACAGTGCAACGTGTGCTTAAAAACTTTTTGTGACAAAGGAGCATTGAAGATCCATTTTTCCGCTGTTCATCTACGTGAAATGCACAAATGTACAGTAGAAGGCTGCAGCATGATGTTCAGTTCAAGACGATCTCGAAACCGCCACAGTGCAAACCCTAACCCGAAATTACATTCGCCTCACTTACGACGGAAAATTTCACCTCATGATGGCAGAACCGCACAAGTTCACCCTGTTCTTATTTCACCACATAGAGCTGGTCTCAATATTCCTCCAGTGATGAACTCAATGCACCCATTTGGATCATACCCTCTTTTGAACCCACCCCATAATATGGGTCAATTCCCATCTAATTTACCTTTGGACTACAAAAATATGAGTATGAATTTCTCACCATCTTTTGACCACGGTCAGCCAATGCGACGCGAGTCAGATTCTGTGGAAAATAAAGATCAAGATGGTCAAGGAGACTCCGATGATGATGACGGTATTGTGGTCGTGGCAGGTGATGACGATGATGATGATAATGAACATATCGATACGAGCGACTATTATTCCACCCTGAACAAGTCTATAGGATCTGTAGATGACTCAGAAACAGATTTTGATCAAAGAAGTGTTAGTGATAGCAACGAAGTAACAGACAATAGAAAAGATGAAACAGCAAGTCCTGAAGTAATGAAGAGAAAACGTAAAAATCTTAATCCTACTCGTTTACAAAATCATTACATTTCCGAAAATGGTTCATCAAATACAAGGCGTGACCATCCAGATACTGAAGAAAATGAGTGCGCTGTAGATTTGAAAAGAGTTAAAACTGAGGACAGTCAGTCCAACGACAATAATATCGATGTTACTAATGAAGAACCTAAAAATTGCGAAACTAAACCGGAAACACCGGTTGTCAAAGAAGAACCTACCGATACGAGCTATAACATTCAAGACTTGAGAGTAAAAGATGAGCCAATCGATAAACAAGATGTGTATAAACCTGCAAACAATAGATCGAGTGAAGAACAGTTTTCATCGGAAAATGCACTGAAGAGACTCGAAAGTTTATCTAAAGGTGATTTCCCCAGCATTCCTAAGAAGCCTGATCCTCAATCATTGGGTCCCTATAATTTATCGATGAATGATTCGATAGATTATTCTGATAGATCACCGTCTTCTTCAGTGTCCAGTTTTGATTATAACGCTGAGGACACTCACGGACAAATCTTTGGACATTTCGATAATGGTTTCTTCGTCAGTACTACTGATGTACCCATGGACCACGAGAATCCCCGCAAATGCACCGTCTGTGGAAAGATTTTCCAAAACATCTATGTGTTAAAAACTCACTACCAAAACGCACATCTGAAGCTTATGTACAAATGCAATGTAGAAGGCTGTAGAGCAGCTTTTTCGTCGAAACGAAGCAAAGACCGGCACAGTGCAAACATGAGTTTACATCGGAAAATAGAAGAGTACAGAATATCAGACGAGTCTTCACGTTTCTTGGACAAAATACGAGAGCAAATGGAACTAATTTCTCGGTACAATGAAGAGGAGCGAGCTGTTCCTTACGTAGAATCTCATATTTACTACCGAGCGAAAGAATCTGATAAACTCAAGAACCATTTGAGCCAACAACTACCATTCACGTCACCTTACCCTCATCTTCAGCTACCTGAAACCTATCTGAGTAACAGGGACATGTTTGCACAGCACTCATTCCTCTTCACTCCATTTGGAATGCTCCCTAACTTCCCGCCGATCCCATTAGGCTTCCTACCTCCAAGTTTGAATGCTTTCGGCTGCTCGTCAAATTACTCCCCACCGCACTCGAGAAAGCTGAACTACTGTATTGAGGATGAGGCACCACGACCAAATAAAGATGGAAATTATCCATGTCGGGGTTGCAAGGACTGTTTCAAGGATCTGTCTAGTTTGAAGCATCATTGTGAAAGCGTGCACGTACAATCTTTGCATCGGTGTTCCGTCAGTGGTTGCAACGCTGCGTTCTTCTCAAGAACTAAAAGGAACATGCATTACGAATCTCATTTGGCGCGCAGACAGAATGGCAGAATGCACGTCAACCCATCGTGACCTGAATAGTACCATTGACTCTGTTAAATCTCCAGTGCATTTGTGATTTAATTTAGTATTTTCAAATAGTGTAAAGCCAGAAAGTTTCAGTACCTTTTTATTATCAATAGAATGAGGTGTGTATAAAAAGCGGCCCAGCCGCTTGTGAGGTGTCAGTGCAGTAAGAACTCTTTGCAATGTAAATATAAAAGTAGTTTTCGCTTAGACTTTTCCATGTGTTGTAGCATAGATAGTATTTAATTGTAATTCAACATTCCATAGTAATAAATCGTGCAATAAAATGTAAATAAATAATAGCGTGTAATGTACAAAACTCTGGCTAATGTATTGAGAATCGATTATGGATGTTTATGTACTCGTACTTACAATTTCGTATGATGTATAGTTGTGAAAATATTTCCGTCTAAATTACTTTATTTGGTCTCTTAGCACAAAATTGGATTATTGTTACGATTTTTAAAACTGTCACCTCAAATTTTAAGTTGTTTATTTCGTCATCTTTACTATTTTCACGTCTTGAAAATTATTTATTAAAATTATTTTAATAATTATATTTCACCTCAGAACTCGTTGCGTAATAATCATGAAACTACTGTAGAACAATCATTTGATCATATCTCCTAATATGTTGGTGCTAAAATATGACAAATTATATTATTTGAATTTTATGACTGTACATTTCTTGGTGTTTCTCAATCAAATCTTCGTGTAATGTGAGATATTAGAATACCTTAAATTGTATAAGTACCAAAAAGTATTAAAAATCTTAATTGCTAAGATTGTATTATATAAATAAAACATATATACTTCCTTTTTGCCAAACGATAATAAGTATGTAATAAAAATGTTTGGAAAAATTTATTCTGTTGTTGAGTTTTTATTTTTGATTTTCAAAATATATAAATACTGGTAGCGCTCAAAAATATTTAGTCACCTGGTTTTTGAGATGCCAAAACAAGGTGGACATACAAAGATCTTTGTAAGTCAAATATGTTTCAGGAATTGCTAACAAATAGGTACCGCAAACTTTGAAAGGGATTTTAATTTTACTTTCATTCTGCTTGCAGGACTGCAATTTTTAAATCAGATTAGTTTTAAAGGATTCATAATTATTTGCAAATCAATAATGTGGTCTTCAAGTAAAAATAACATTCAAAGTTTTGTTTATATTCACCCCTGCGTTTCTGTTCTCCCCATTTTACCGATAGTTAAAGTTACTATGGCTTGTATCATTTTAATCAAACTTTTACAAAATGAATTTTTTTGGATGACCAAATATTTTTGAGCGGCAGTGTAGATATTATAAACCTAAATGTACACTATACACTAATTGTCACTAATTCTTTTGTGGTATTATAAAGAACATCTACAATATTAGGCCAGTCACCGTAGAGGCGCAGACAGATTAAACGTGTTAGGTCGCAGTAAATTGCACTGTCCTGATTTTTTGGGTGGTCGTTAGGATAGATGCCAGTAGTGCTATTCTGTAACAACATTTTCGTGTCTCGACAGCGGAATCCGAGGTGAGTATCAAATTACGTCAAACGTAAGACCTTTATGTTGTGTGTTATAAAGCTCACTTTGTGAGGTTTGTCACTCAGGTGAAGCTCGATATCGAAATAGTTATTTACAGAATAGACTAGCAGTGGTGTCCACCAAATTTTTCAACCTCGAAAGACCTGTGCTAACTATGTGGTGCTCAGAAAACTTCTTAATTCTCAGTCATTTTTAAGAGTTAAACTTTATTCTTCTAGACGGTGCCAACTACGGAGAAAGTCAATCAGGATACTTTTAAAGAAGGCAAAATTTGCTACAATTTGATTGGAACGGTTATTACGTAGATTTAATAGGTAGGTACAGCACTTCATAGATAGCAATTTCTTTCCAAAAAGTTTGAAATTTGAATTTTAAAGTCAGGGTAGGCAATATAATTCATTACCATATTTTTTTTTTATAAAAACACTTCAATGTCTATACAACCAATGACGTAAAAATTACTCATATAAATATTTCCTTTGTGAACTATAAATAATTCTTTGATCGCGCAGAGTTAATCTAGAGGATTTTTTTTTAATTCCCTTACTGCTCACTGAGAAACGACATTGTAAGTATTTTCACGGGCAAGGCGAATTAATATATTTTCAGAATATACCACATTTGGCGATGCAACTATTGAATAACGAGATATATGAATTTTTGGTGACGTTAAGAGCGGTTCATCTCTACTTTAGTATCTTTACCTTTTTAAAAACGTTTTCAAAAAGACACTTTACAAGAAAAGTCATTAGAGAAGTCGTAAACCAGTTGTTTCAGGCGGTTTTCTGTTATTTTTTTCTTCTGAAAATTAAACATGGTTCGTATTTGATGTGCTATATCTCAATACTTTTAAAACCAATTAAGCTGCACTTGCATATTAAATGTAGCAAATTTTATCTACTTTAAAAGTATACTGATTGACTTATCACGTAGAATTCACCGTTTAAAAGATATAAGTCAAATTCTGAAAAATTATCGAAAATTTTGAAGTTTCCGTGCACCACGCTGTTAATACAGGTTCTTGACGTTGAAAAATTGGGTGTACACTACTGGTATCTACCCTAATAACATCCCAAAAAAACAGGACAGTGTAATACTGCGACCTAAAATTTCTTGTATCACTGGCCCATATAGTTACACAAGAACAAAAGGAACCCTACTAATAGAAACAAAATATCAATTTAAAAGTACGTAAAACTAACAGAGGGGTCATAAAGAAACTTATTTTCAGCAAGTCTATTTGAATTACACAACTTACTACAATCCTAAATACGAGTACTTAATTCATCATCATCATCAGCCTACAGCAGTCCACTGCTGGACATAGGTCTCTTTTAGAGCACGCCAATCAACTCAATTTCCGGCAACTCTCAGTTAATTCCTACCAGCCACTCTGCGAAGATCGTCGCGAAAAATGAAATGAATGGTAATCTAATTGAAGGGAGCCCCGCCGAATATAGAGTGATGCAATCATGAATTAAGAATTAAGACTTCAACCACATGCTGCCAGTATAACTGCCAGTAGACTGCTAGCTGTTAAATTACAAACGCATATTTTAGGACCTTCGCAACAAAAAAGCCTGATATGATTAGAATTCTTAGAAAGGTCTTCCCTCTGGATTAAGGTGTACATATCTATGAACCATGCAAAGGCCCATTCTTAAGCTACACATCTCGTAAGGCGGTTTCAGGCTAAACAAATGTAAGTACTAGTTACTGCCCACCCAACATATGCATAGGCAAGTTGTAAATTTAATTCCAGTAGGAAACCACCAAACCCCTTACTTAATAACCCGACATTAAGTCATAAATTTTAATAAGTTAATAAGCAAGCAACCGAAATTAAGGACGCCATGTTGCTAAACTATGCTACAGATAATAAATATAGGCAAAGAGCATCTCGCAAACAGCCTGGAGCTAAAAAAGTTAAAATTCCAGAAGCCGAACAACACTAATTTGCGTGATTTATGAATTTCAAATAAGGAATACCGATTTTATGCGTTTCTGAGCACAATTTGAACGAGAAAGGGTTATTTTAAATGAAGGGGAATGCTGAGATGGAATATTTATAGGAAGAAATATTTAAAAGTTTTTCACGGACGTTTGGTTTTGCATAAAACTAAATTACTTAGTCAATTCGACGTCGTATGAAGGTTTTGTTACTAGTATTTATTTATTAGGATTATTATTTACAATCATATGTCTATTTTTACGATCATCATGATTTAAGTTTTTAGAGCTGTTGTCGATGTTATCAATTTCTCTTTTTCAGGGTTCTGAACCAAAAATAAAACGGATTCCTTACCTATATTATGTAGCACCACTTCGCTATACGTCCGTCCGCCTGTCCAAACTATTTTTCTAAGGAACGCTTGGAGATCATCATCATCTTCCTGCCCTTATCCTATGCTACTTGGAATCGGCGCAACACGTTTTTTTCTTCCATTATATCCTATTAGCCGTCACACTATCACTTACTCGATTTTCTTTCTTATCCATCTTCCGCTCTCCATTCATCCACATATATACCTATTTATAACTCTTCAAGTTACATGCGTTTCATCCCTCGTCTTCACATGACCATACCAAGACAAGCGGTTCCCTTTTAACTTTTCCGTCACTGGCGCCACTTTTAAACTCATCTAATGTGTTCATTTCTCACTTGGAGATATCAAGTTGAAATTAGTAAAATTCGCCCACGAATCTTACTAATTTCAACTAAACAAAGTATTTAGAATACTAATAATTTAGAATACTTCTTTTTTTCTTTTTAGGGTTCCGTACCCAAAGGGTAACCAACGGAACCCTATAACTAAACCTCCGATGTCTGTCCGTCCGTCCGTCCGTCAGTCTGTCTGTCAGCGGGCTATATCTCAAGAACCGTGATAGATAGACAGCTGAAATTTTCACAGATTGTTCATTTCTATTGCCGCTATAACAACAAATAATAAAAAATGAGGTTTATGGTACGGAACCTTTCCTTTGCGAGTCCGACTCGCACTTGGCCTGTTTTTTTATTAGAGATGGGTTTGCTCCTGACTCTAGGTAAGAGGTAACAGAAGACAAAGTCGACGATGGAATAAGCTTATCCAGAAGAAGCCTGTTCACTCTAACATTGAAGAGGTTACGGTTGAATGCGTTCCGAAACACAGACGCAGGTAGAGAGTTCCACTCCTTTGCAGTGCGTATTATAAAATAATTTATATTTCCTCTTTAGGCTCAGACTACATGGAACCTATTTAATTTAGCTTAGAAACAGCTTCACAGGGCGCAATGGCTGGAAAAGCAATGACTGTACAATTACGTTCTAATAATGGTAGGTCACTGATCGATGGAACTGTCTTTTAGCAGATTACCGATCTGTCATTCATTTGTCAGTGATTGATCATTGGAAAGTCATAATGACGCTATTATGTTAGTAGATTACCAAACTTGTCAAAATCAACAATTATGACATCAGTGAGCTACTTGGGGCCCAGGTATGTTCCTACAGATACCTTTAACTTAGTTGCTACACGCGCAAGTTTGGTCATCCTATTAGCTCAACTTCTACTTCAACTCCAATTTAACTACAGGAACTAAGTTTTTAATGAATTGGTATGACCTGGCCGCTCGCACTGTGTCTGGCTTCCCAATTACTTTGGGAACTACTTTGATGAGCTTCGTGTTGTACCTGTTCAAGTGGAGTGTGGTCGTGGTTTAGAGGATGCGACCAAAGACTGGATACAACATTACTTTCGGGATTAAGGTTTCAGGATTGGACTATGTGGAATTTTCGACTTAGTACTAGTAGTGGATAGGATAGGATAATCTTGAAGATAAATTATTTGAAATGATATGAAGACTATAGTGATAGTGATAGTTATCACGGAGATAGTGTGCACATATTGTTACATGAGTATGGCTGTTCTATCATCATCCTCATCATAACAGCCGAAAGACGTCCACTGCTGGAAATAGGCCTCCCCAAAGGCTTGCCATAATCGCCACGCTTGGCAGGCAGGTTGGTGATCGCAGTGTATGGTGTTGCGTTTTACAGAGAACGCTGCTGCCCATTCTCTGGTGAGTCCCTTAGTCGTCTCTTACGACACGCACAGGAAATGATGGGAAGGTATTGTTCTTTTACGGCACCATACGGCTGCTCTATATTAACTATTAAATATTCATCAATCTAAAGATTCTGAATCAGTATATAAAGACGTATACCTGTCGAAAAGTCAAATACCAACCGTTTCAAATGGTTATACGACAAAAAAAAGTATTTGTTTGTGCATCCTATAGTACCTTACAATTGAACATCTAAACTCTACAAAAATAAAAGCAGAACCGAGCTCCCACCGCTTTCCCCACCCTACCGCGTCACGCCAGCATCACGTCCACATCTGACATTTGCTGTCACCCGTGACATTTAGCGTGACGTCATTCACGCGACACGTCACCGTGACATCGCGTGCGGGGACCGTTAATTTTTAAACTTTCTATTATCGCACGTTATTAGGGAAAAGTAGGGAAACTTGTAAATTGATTTTCTTTTTGTTTGTGGCTTCTGTTGAAGGTAAACATTTGGGTAGTGATACTTGGAGGGTAAATAATTGATTTTGTGAGTTGTTAGTTTATGTGTGATCGGGCGTACCGATAATGCCATTATTTTGAACATCGTCATCATTATCAATAGGATTCGCTCTATGCTGGGCATATATCTCTCAAAGCCCTGTGCTGATCTCCAAAGATCTACAATTGACAGCCGGGACCAATATATTATCATACTTTGAGCCCTGAAGAATTTCTCGGTCTATATTGACGGACACCCATCTTCAGACCGACCTCAACAAACGTTTTGAAGTTCGACTTCTGCTGCTGTTATTATTTATCCACGCACTCCTCCTATCGTCAACTTCCACTGAAACATATTAAACAGTAGAAATAAAGCTGCATAATGCGCGGCTACCTCGCGAACCAAACAATGCGCACTCGATGTCTCACACAAAGCTAGTCCGTTCTCTATTACATAGTGAAGGGAAAAAATGAGCCACAGAGAATAGACCAACACTTGTTATCTAGCTCTTTGAATCTCTTGCTACAATGTAACTCCCGATTCAGAACGCCAAGTCATCATCCACTGTTGCCGAAATGTTCGAAAGAGTTACGGCCCTGAAACGCAATGGGCATTTTGAAAGGAACTCAAGTTTTAGTGTGTGTTACGAAATATAAAACAGTACACTGGCCAGTGCTCAAGACACCATGAATCCGACGCCATATTGTAGGTACTGGTGTGCTACCATAGTGTACTGGTGAGACAAATGTCAAATGTGACGTTTTATTAGTATATCAAATGTCAAATGGGCGTGTGTGCATCAGACTTTGAGGATTTTTTACTTTATTTAAGACTAGTAAGTATATCTCGGAATTGATCAACAGTATGGCGTCCATTCATGACGTCATGAGCACCGGCCAGTATCCTGTTTTATATTTCGGAAAACACACACTTGGTAAGTCTAACGTCCCGCTCCGGCCAGCGCCGGAGTTGTCAATTTCCCATCTAAAAAAAGTCATCACATTATCACACCCACTGAAACACCTAAGGAAAACACTATACGCTTATTAAACAGTAGAAATAAAAGGTGCATAATGCGCGGCTACCTCGAGAACCAAACAATACGCACTCGACGTCTCACACAAGGCTAGTCCATTCTCATTTACATAATCAAGTCTCATCAGACACATTTGCATCCGAAACGCAATGTGAATTAAATTCAAAATAATAACATTCTACTTGTAAAATGAGCTTTATTGCCCTTAGTGCTAAGTTCAAATTTTGAGTTTCAAGCGTAGTTTGGTGGTAACCAGGGTTGCCAGCCATGTGCTATAAAAATACTGCAAACAAACTCAAGAAAACTGTACACTTTAATAAACTAACATAAACGATTTTGGTTTTGCTTATTTTGTAGGTACATTTTATAGTTTAAAAAAAATGCGGATAAGCAACCTTTAATAAGATTAAGAAATAAACTTGCACCTAAATAAATTACATACAGGTAAAATATTTAAATATCATTTTTGGTATTACCAAGTACATAGATGGCGCTAGCATCATTAAATAAAACTGGGAAAAAAATCAATAAAGTTGTTAATCTGTTAAATTTATCGTTACAACCTTGGCTGGTAACACAGTGGTCTGCGGTACGAAATTCGAGCGTCCCGCTTGTCAGCAATTTGTTTTGAAGAGAGAACACTTCTAATTCGCAAAAAGAACGAGTGCTCTATGTTTAAAAAGTATCGTCACGCGAACTAGGTAAGGCAGTGTTTACACTGTAGGAAGTTTATTCGAAATAAATATACAGGGTTATTTGTATAGAAAACACTAACAGACTCTCAGGCGCCAATAAACTGTTTTTCTTTCTTTACTCCTTTATCTTAGTTATTCAACTGCCTAAGTTAAATGATAAATGTAAAAGTTGATCAACGCTCCATTCCACTGGCTGGCTTTTCAGCTGGAGTACCGTAACTAACTAGCGAAAAATTAAGTTTCAGAAAGAAATACTTTTAGTAGGTACAACTTAACGAACTGCTTATATAAATCTGACTAATTTATTCAGTCTAGTTTCGTACAACGATCTTTGGAACAGTGCAAGTTTTCTTTCTAGTTGAGTCATTAGTACTAATACCTACTTGAATACAGACCTTTTAATCCATTTTGTATTTGACATTGCTCTTCTAAGAGGGTCGTACTGGACATTGTATTTTTCACAATATGGTCATTTCTTTTTTGTAGTTTATTAGTAAGAACAAAATTCTTAATAATTAATTACGATCTAGCCTAAAAGACTAATAAGCAATTTAACTCTAACTTAATATGGACAATTTAGCCAATCAATCTGCTTAGCCTTTTCACAACTAAGTTGGGGTCGCCTCCAGTCTATCCGGATGCACCTGAGTACTAAGTAGTATTTGACTTGGATCTGCATTTTGTCTCTGACGTCACAATAAACGTTGACACCTACTAAAGGCTTTTTTTTTAATTTTGACCTCTCTCTTCCCTTTGACAACAATCTGGCCTGATGGAAAGCGATTATGTGACCGACGATGGAGCACGCTTGCCTAGATGTAACCTACTCTCTTGACTCGAAGACCCCAGATTTTAACTACCGCCGTACGCACAATGAAAGTATTCCCAGAATGTTTTGTTCGTAAAGGCGGGAATCCATAAATAGCTACAGTAAAAAATCAACTTAGACATAGACAATTGTGAACGCGCCTTTACGAGTTCCAAATTTGAATTTGAAAAGTTTGAAACGGGCCTTTCTAGAGCGTTTTTTTGTGTCGTTAATGAGACTGTGGCTTCTATGGGAGCCAGCAATGTTATTATGGAGAGACAGACGGACGGACATGGTCGACTTGTTCATATATTAACATAACATACCTGCTGTGTATGTGTTTATCCTTTTGGCTCACCAATGCCCCACCGTTGTATCGCAAATGGAACCTTTTGATTCCACCGGTGCACGTAGAAGAAATAAATGAATAGAATATTATAATTAGACCGAAATTTTAATATGGACATGACTGTCTGTTTAGACAGTCATATCAATTTGTTTTCCTACACTTAGTTACCACACTGTCTATGTTTGTCCGTTGTCGATAGTTCGAGTAAGATGGGCAATTTTGTAAGTCAAGTCACATATCCCAAAAAAAAAATATTCTGCCGCTCTGGGTGGAAAAACTGTCTCTATTGTTCAAATCTCAGTTTTACTTTTTTTACTACCAAAAATTGAAGCAATGGCATCCAATTTTTCTATGTAATTTGTCCACGTTCTTGGTGATTGTACATTTTTCAAATACCTACCAGTAACAGAATACTAATTACCTAGTGCCAATGCCAGCTGCTTTGTTTGCGTTAGTATAGAATTTCGCAAAGAAAGTCTAAGGCATCTGTCCTTAGTACTTACATGCACTGTATCAAAAACTCGCCCTGTATAGTCGGACTAGCCGAGTTTTGAATTTGGAAGCATCGCCGCGGGCTCAGTCGCCATATTGCACGCGAGCAACCATTTATAATTTCATATTTATTTTAATCATAGATTTATTATTCCCGCTAAAGAATTAAGAAATGTTAGGTAGACAATTTGCAACTATAAAATTACCATGGAAGTGATTCGGCAGTGATTATAAGTGAGTCTGAACTGAAAGACAGGCAGGCAAGATGTAATTGATGCCTACTGACTCTAACCTTCTTTTAGAGCTATCTATTAAGTTAGTCGGAATCAGGTATTCGATTAGAATAGATGTTTCTAAAAATTTTCATCTACGTCTATTAATAATAGACTTAGATAAAAAATTAAGTTAGTTTAGTTAGTTTAAGAACAATTTAAGTTGAGAGACTCATAATATGAGTCTCTCAACTTAAATTGTTCTGATACTAAGATGAAATCGACCAATCCCATGATTTATGAATTGGAAATTAGAAGTAGGTCTACTTAGGCCGAATTTCACCAACGAAACTGATCGCGATTAAAAACCACGTTTACGAGCTGTCAGTGTCGTTATTTTCTGAGGAATATTGACACTGACAGCTCTTGAGCTCTTGAGTTCAAAAATGATGTACTGACTACTGATCGCAATCAGTTTGAATTGGTGAAAATGGCCCTTAATTAAACCAAAAGTAGTTAATACAAGTTATTGTAAAGTTAGGTACCTACCTACTAATACTAATTCAAATTCAACTGAACATCGACCAAGCTTTGGAATCGAAGTATTGTTTGGCACGTTCTTAGCTCCAAATTCACTCTGCATTCAGAACCTTGCTGCCTTCGCTCTACTTCATTCAGAAAGCGGCCCTTTGTTATCAGTTAGAAACATACGAGTATGACGATGGACTACCAATGAAAGTTACAAAAAACCACCACGTACCCGCATATCCCGTTTTTTCCGTTTACGGATTGCAGGGAAACTACATGCCAAATTTCAGCTTTCTACGACCAGCTAGTCTATTCTGTAAGTAACCATTTCGATATCGATCTTCACCTGAGTGAGATAGCTCACAAAGTGAACTTTATCACACACAACATAAAGGTCTAATGTTTATACTCACCTCGGATTCCGCAGTCGAGACACGAAAATATTGTTACAGAATAGCACTACTGTAGTTTCTACTATGCGTTGTCTGTCCGTCACTCAATCAGTTACTTGTAACGAAAGAATTTTATATGTTAGGATAGGTATACAACATAAAACCGATATAATCATTTAATTTCTATTCTGTACCATTTTTATGTTAATCTCAAAACTTTGTTGCCAGAGTTTTAGCCTCTAGCAAAGATTCTCTTTTAATATCAGGCATTTACATAAAAATATGTGACGAATTTACTGCACGTGCAGACATCCAAAATATTCATCGAATTTTAAATGAAAATATTTGAAGTATCTCTACATTGTTCCTTAGGAACCCCTAAGGAACAATGTAGAGACAGGCTGTGAGAACTCATTTTCGTGATTCCAAATTCAAATGAGACAGTTCGTGATCGACCGTTTTCGAAAGATTACTGACATTCAAATTCCAAATTTATATTTCAGTAGTTTTAATAAAAATGTGATGAATTTATTGCACGTGCAGATTTCCAAAACATTCATCGAATTTAAAATATTTAAAAACCAGTATCTACATTGTATCCTAAGGGGTTGACAGACTGTGAGAACTTATCTTTGTGATTCCAAATTCAAATGAGACAATTCGTGATCGACTGTTTTCGAACGATTACTGACATTCGAATTCCAAATTTAAATTTAAAAATTTGAAACAACGCCATTCGCCATTGGGCTGATAAATAACTTCTGTGCATTACTTAAGTGAAGGCATTTATTTGATTTCATTCGGAATTTTGATAATTCCAATGATTTTAAAAACGAGAGTACTGTGGAGTCATATATATTTGTTCGTTTCCATAGTAATTTTTAAAACATTAAATTAATGATTGGAGCTTTAAGACGAGCTGGAAAAAATAAACTGACTAAGGAATCGAAGTAAATATTACAAACAGCCAAAGTTATTGAAGGTCCTCTGCGCAGTCATGTAAACTAAAGAATAACGACTACTCTAAAAGAAGCTATGCACCAAACTCAACACAATAACTCGCATAAGAACCTACTGGCAGCTGGTACTAAGTACCATAGTACCATAGTTTCCCTGACCCTATTAGGTACACGTCCATATACTTATGGTTTATTATTTCAAACTTTGAAATATAAAAAAACAGTATACCTATCTATGATTTCAACCGACGATGTCTACTACTGAACATAGGCCTGCATCAAGCGTCACCATCAGGTCATGGGCCACCTTAGGCATGTCTCCAATGCCTTCTAATCCTTTCATCTCCTGATCCTCCTCCTTGTGTCATATTCCTCAGTGCTGAGGGTCGTGACCCCTTCTGCATCACTTTCACACGTATGTTTCTCCACCTGTATCTGTCACTGTCTTCAGATACGCGGTCGCCACTCCAAAACCATATGAGGCTCTAACTAAGTGACATTCTATCAGCGTTACCGCTTGTTGAAAATAATTAATGTTTAGGATTGACCACGTGATATATCGATACCAGGCATGATATTTCGACCATCGTTATTGATAAAAAGCCATGATGTCTAGAGGCTAGGTTACCATTATACCTATTAATTTTCATAATTGCTTAGCATTAACGCTATAAGCAAAAAAACGCTTAAATTTCTAAAATCTTCCAGAAGCTTACATATACCTACCCTTGGGCTCAGGCTCTGCCTACCAAAATGACATAGCGTGAACTTAACTACCTCAGCAGCCTGTAGCCGTCTGTCCTTCAGCCAGAACATGTCATTCGAGCCTGCAGCGCCATTCAACTTAAGAATAAAAGATTAGAGCTACCTGCACTTCAAAATTCTCGCACGGAAGCCAAAAGCAAGAATTTCGAATTAATTTCGATCGACAGAAGCTCGTGCCAATATAACAAAATTGTTCTAAATTCGATTGTTAGAGGCACGCTTCAAAAAGAACACGCAACGAATTAATTTGAAAAAAAAAAACAAGATGGCCACTGCGAATTAAAGAATTCGTTCGGTTATTCCGTGACTTCTGAGTTAATCGTGCTAATGATATTGATAGCAAAATTTATGAATCAGACAACCGAATTCATCGATTTTGTTTTTTAAATTAGATCATAATCAACTGATTGCAAAATAAAATTGGTAAATTGTTAAAGTAAAGATAATAAATGTTTATTAGTAAAACTGTACGTTTCTTTTTTGTTTTTTTTTTTCTAAATTCATCATCATCTGCCTAGTCTTTTCCCAACTATATTGGGGTCGGCTTCCAGTCAAGCCGGATTTAGCTGAATACCAGTATTTTACGTGGAGCGGCTGCCTACCAGACCTCCACAACCCATTAACTGGGTAACACGGTACTTCATGGCAAGACTGGAGTCAGATTAACTGGCTTCTGACTATCCGTAACGACTGCCACAGATCTACAAATGACAGCCGGGACCAACAGCTTAACGTGCTTTCCGAGGCACGGAGGAAACTCGGTATGTTAAGATGGTCACCCATCCACAGACCAACCTTAGCAAGTGTTGCTTAACCTTAAAGATCGACCCGTGTGGCTGTATTTAGCCACGAGCTCCTCCTATTTAATAAGACAGTGACAATTAGTTTAATAGTTACACGACTCTACTCTATGGAACCTATTAGAAAATACGCCAAACTTAATCCATAAGTCCCCTATATAATCTAAAACTATTACCGTCTAATTTTAGTCCAATCTCGCACAAACCTATGTTGGCACCTAAATACTACCCGAGTCCCAAGTAGTTACATTAAATGGGGTTCATCTATACAAAGAAATAAAATTAAACTGTCCGTTTGTAACATCAAAATAATAGTTGTTTTCTAAACGGATATGAAACATACCTATACGATACTTACAACAAAAATAATTGTTTTATTATTTTGTCTATCTGTCGGTCTGTTTGTTCCGGCTAATCTCCGAAATGGCTGAACCGATTTCAAAGAGACTTTCTCTGGCAGATAGCTGCCCGAGAAAGTGTACTTTTAATGTTGAAAAATTAAATATAATAATAAAAGCCATTCTAGAATACTTTTTATTTTAAATATCAACTCTTTACACACACAAACACAGAGGCGGTCTTAAAGCCAAAGGCATTCCCTAGCAATCAACCATTGGGTGATGCAGAGACATATAGTGGCAGATGCAACAAGGAGAATAAAAACACGCAGGCGAACCCACGTGCAAAAGCTAGTATAGCAATATACCTGAATTAGCTTCGTCTAATACCTTGTTACGCTATCGTAATAGATATTAAACACGTTGGTCTCTAATTAGGGCCAGTAGTTAGGTATGGTATAACACCAGCACCGTGGTATTACATTAGTAACGCAATACGGTTGGCTTGACATTTAGGCAGACCCTTTATATGGCCCAGGTGTGATTATTTTGATGTATTATCGACCAGTATCTATGAAGTTGAATTTAGTATTTATCTAGGAGTTAATCCGGTCGGATACCCCGTATCCGACCGGATTAATAGGGTGAACCTGGGGATCAGTTTTATTTCATAACGAGCTTTTGCAGCATATCCCGGTTTCCCGTTCCAGGAAATTCGGGCAATCCTCTCTTGGTGCTCCTCTAAACTCTCCAAGGAATCTACAAGCAGAATTTCAGCATTCTACGACCAGTAGTTTCGGCTGTGCGTTGTCTGTCAGTCACTCAGTAACGGTAGAATTTTATATGTATATTAGGATATTTTCCGATTCGGTCTGATCCACCATGCAGGGTTCCTATCACAAATAAATTTAAATATTTTACTCCGGTCTGATACCCTAGTTATCTTTTAACAGATTTTTGAGACAGTACGCAACAAGGTACTTATACTTACACAGTTTATTGAAATACATATGTTCGTAATTTTTTCTTGTAACGGAAACAAATAATTTTTTCATTAACAACTATTTTTCTCTTGACTGTAGGTAGGTACTTACCTGCCAAGAAGAGTAAGGGGATCGGACGGGAATAACTTTTATCTAGGTTTCTGCTTAGTACCTACTTACCGAAGCATAAATATTAATAAATGAGCAATAAGAGAGAACTAAATATTTACCGACGTGTCAGCCGTATCTTTGATACGGTTACCCCGGACTACAAGGGCCCCGACCGCGACGTGTGGACGGAAAGCTTCTACATTTAGTCCCGCTGCGCACCGTCACCTTCATGGCCTGCCGAGACACTTCTGAGCTAGTAGGGCCTGTTTTGTTTAAAAAAAGAACAATAAGTAGGTACCTACCTCTAAAAATGGGGCCCCCAAAATTGTTTGATACAGGGCCCCTATGAGTATCTATCTGCGCCACTGGTAGGTTATACCTATATATCAATAGTTAGTAGATGTCTACTAGTTAAGTTTCTACTGAAACACAAATACAGCAATTCATATTCCATGTCATTTTCTCCAACTCGACTTCACCTCGAATCATAGATACTCGTATCTCGAAAAATTACATTTATAATCAGTTTTTTTATTTGTTTTTCCACTGTCATTTCAACTGACAAGGAACTACTGGTTTGATTTAAAAGTTAGAAAACATGAGTTTGAACCGATATAAGTAACAAAAGACGTGCTCAGTATTTTTTCATGTTTTGAAAAAATACAAAAAAAAAAATGTTTCATGTTTTGAAACATTTTTTTTTTTTTACGTTTGATAGGCACGCGTTTGACCACTGTCTCACTTGATGGTAAGCGATGATGAACATTATTATAATCAAACCAGTTATTAACTAGCACTTTGCTTGAACAAGTGTTTCTACAAAAGTTAGAGGCTTTAGTCAGTTTTCAGTAATTTGGAGGACAATTTCTCTCAATAGGTCCAATCTCAACCTATTGAAAGAAATTAAAGCAACTATAAAAATACGTGTATGTTATTTTAGACTACTTTCTAACATCAGCATCATCTGTCTAGCCTCTTTCCCAATTATATTGGGGTCGGCTTCCAGTCAAGCCGGATTTTAGCTGAATACCAGTATTTTACATGAAGCGGATGCCTACCAGACACCCCCCCCTACAACCCATTAACTGGGTAACACGGTAGGTACTTCATGGCAAGACTGGAGTCAGATTTACTGGCTTCTGACTATCCGTAACGACTGCCAAAGATCTACAAATGACAGCCGGGACCAACGGCTTAACGTGCTTTTCGAGGCACGAAGGAAACTCGGTATGTTAAGATGGTCACCACCACCACACACCAACATCCACAGACCAACTACTCTCTAACATAATATCTAAATACATCATATCAGAGCCGGACAGTTGGGTACCGTTCCTTGGGAGTCGAATGGAGATGAAGATCCGTCAAATCGTCTTGAAGTATAAGCCTAAGTAAGTAACACTGTCACTTCACTACACACGAGAACGAGTAGTGTTTAACTGTGTAATGATGTGACAGCACTACACTACACAGTTACACACTACTCTTTCTAAAAATAATATTTCCTCGTCGCCGTGAAAATTCCAGTGGGCGACGAAAACATCTCACGTCTCTCTCGCACTACCTACGTCTATTAAGCTATCCCTTTCTTATGCGACATGCGACAAACGGTGACATCTAGGTCGACCAATGACAATACGGTGGGCGGCCATTGGCTGAAACTGTCACGCTCATGAAAGTAGCGTGGGAAAAGTTCTTTTGCTTTTACCTATATGTATCATTTCTTTTATACAAAAAAAAATAAAAAATAATGCTGGCATGGCCGTTTCTGTTTTATTTTGTCTCTGCTTTTGCTATTTAATATTATTATATACACCTACTCATAGGAAAACATGACTTACCTAAAAATAAAATCATCAAATAACTGTAATTTGCGTCTGTTTGAGCACAGATTAAACAATTTTTACTTTATTTCGTTTCTTTTTTCCAATACAATTTTGTAAGGACCTGAGTTGAGAGCAGTTGCTTTTGGGTACATTAAGGGAGGGTTTAGTTTTGATGGTTGGAATTATCCAACCATCAAAATTAAACCTTTTAGAATTATTTAAATTAAAAAGGTATCTTTTTAATTTCAATAATTCTAAAATATCTCAAATTAAAAAATATCACTTTCCAAATCAACATACCTACCTACCTAGATAACGGTTTTTGGATTATAATAGCATTATAAAAATATCTAAGATTTGGTGCTCTAAATATGAGAGTCTGACGCAAGTAACATTTCTCGTAAATAAGCTTTATAAACTGAAATAACATTTATTTTATCAAACAACTATTTACCGGCACAGGTTTTTCTATGAAACGGTGATCGTGATGGCCAACTTAAAGTAGTATTTTTTCTTTAAAACTTAGTACCTATTTTTCAAGAAAAGCCAGCAAGGAAAATGTACGTGGTACTTACATTTCAAAGTCGCATACAAAGGCGTGGGCGGTCTCGAATGGCTCGTATAAAAATGTCACCGCCTTTACCGACGTGCTATTGGTCGAAACTGTCACCGTGTCGCCGCGCGTGACACTTCTTATTGGTTGGCCACGCCCTTAATATAAATTCGAATTTGAATGCGCTCCATTTGAAATTCGTAACGGTCGTATATTTTAATGAGTACCTCTTTGTGAACTACTCTCATAGGTTACTTTCAGTTCTATACAAACGGAGTAGGTACCTTTTTTTCAGGAGTTTTGTTTAAAAATAGGTACCTACAAAGGCGATGCTTATTTCTACAGGAATCTCCTTCAGCATACCTACCCTAGTTTTTCATAAAAATTTTTTTAGTTTTATTATTTTGAACATTATTCAAATACATTGAAATCGAAGCTAAACAAAGATTCTTCAACCAAAACCACAACCAAAATTATTCCACTGAACATTTCAGATATTTTCTCCTCCAAAAAGCTAAATCTCCCCATGTTAGCTAGAACAAAGTATAAGAAGTGAATGGTGTCGTTTTGTCTCGCGGCGACCGCTGGGCTTGCGCGAAACTATTGATTCGAGACGCGACGGCCGACGCCCGTGTGTCCTACCCAGCAGGTGACAAACTCACACTCCTTGGATATCCTGCACTCCTGGTACTAATAGGCCAGAAAATGTAATTAATTGATCATCATTATCCTATTAAACTATTAAAAATACGTTTGTGTTTTTGTAAGCGACGCGGACGGCCTACAAAGTACAGGTGACAAACTCAGACTCCTTGGATGATCCTGCACTCCTGGTACTAATAGGCCAGAAAAATGCCTTAAATGAAATCATTATACTAGTAGACCGTTAAAAATACGATTGTACTTATATTTTTAGGCGGCGCGGATCGCCTACAAAGCGCAGGTGACAACCTCACACTCCTTGGATATCCTGTACCTACTCCTAGTAATAACTAACAGGCCAGAAAAATGCCTAATTGATCATCATAATCCTATTAGATCGTTAAAAATACGATTGTATTTTTGTATGCGACGTGAACGGCCTACAAAGAACAGATGACAAACTCACACTCCTTGAATATCCTGCACTCCTGGTACTAATAGACCAGCAAAATGTCTTAAATGATCATCATTCCTATTAGACCGTTAAAAATACGATTGTATTTTTTTAAGTGACGCGGACGGCCTACGAAGTGCAGGTGACAACTTCACACTCTTTGGATATCCTGTACTCCTGGTACCTATTTTTGGTAGCAATAGAATTTTTGTGAGGTTGGTACATCGACGTTTAGGCATAGCTAGTACCTACCTACATAGCATCTAAAATGCAAACCAATAGGTACTCCTTAAAATGCTACGTCCCTAGTACTGAAGCTGATATTTTAATGGAAATATTGGCCTTGTACTGGGTCAGTTTTTTAGATTTTATGGGATCTCTAGTGAAAACTTAGCTAGAGAAAGATTTAATAAAAAATCTGCTTAATATTTGTGCTTGTCATAAATGTTGACATTTTTTTATAAATGAGGCCATTACAGTTTACCCTTATTTTTTTGTTTCTGGGGGGAAACCTTCAAAAGGCGCCTGGACTTTTAGGGGTAAAGATCAGGGAGTGTGGGATTTTTACCTCACTAAAACCAACCCGGTGATCACCATCAGCACAAAGAACGAGCCCCGTTACCTCTTAAAAGACCACTCCGGAACCCCCTCTGTGCAACGCCTCAGGGCACATCCCTGGGGAGACTGTAAAGGGGTCTCCCCTTATTACAGTTTACCCTACTGATCACATGATCTGGATGATGATCATTATGAACTGATCACAGATACCCAATACTAGTTGTGGTTTATCCCGTAGGTAAGTATCTGTGTACTTTTGCAAGATCTACATTCTCAGTACCAGTTGTCGGTATAGTGGTGATAATGTTGGTGTTTGTATTTGTACTAAACTGATTTGTTCGTGTAGTATTAATTAAGTCAACGTAGGTATATCATACGACTACATAACTAGGTAAGACTTAAACCTAACATCGTATCTAATGTTTCGGAAATTCCCGGTAACAGTCGTCGATTCTCGGTAAAACTCGTGAATCCCAAAAGCAGTTCTAGGAACAACTAAACTTAGTGAATCAATTCATTGATGTGAACAGATTAATTTTGGTAAAGTAAATATTTATACCGACAATACTTTGTATTGATAGGAACGGTCATTAAGGGGGAATTTCACCAACGATACTGATTGCGATCAGCATACAAACCACGATTACGAGCTGTGAGTGTCGTTATTTTCTGTTGAATATTTACACTGACAGCTGAGGAGCTCGTGGCTAAATAAAAACAGCCGCACGGGTCGATCTTTAAGGTTAAGCAACGCTTGCCAAGATTGGTCTGTGGATGGATGACCATCTTAACATACCGAGTTTCCTCCGTGCCTCGGAAAGCACGTTAAGCTGTTGGTCCCGGCTGGCATTAGTAGATCTTTGACAGTCGTTACGGATTGTCAGAAGCCAGTAAATCTGATTCCAGTCTTGCCATGAAGTACCGTGTTACCCAGTTACTGGGTTGTAGAAGTCTGATAGGCAGCATTTTTTGGAAGATAACAAATGAATGCGAATTGCTTAAAAAATTAAGTAGTAGATTTGGCTCTCATATGGCAACGGACAATGCCATAGACACGTCATAATCAGACATTAGATAGACGTCGATTGTTTCGTAAATCGACGTGCTGATAAGATTTTAAAAATTAAAGTTATAATCATAAAAAAGATTAATCTATCTGTCTATTAGATATTGTATTGCTTTTCAGTACCTAAACAAAACGTGTTTAGGTACCTGCGTACTAACATTATTTTCTTTTACATATTTTTCTTTTCTTGTTTATTATTCTTGTTGACAAATGGGCATAAAAAATAAGAGATTTGTTTCAGAACAAAATCATAATTTCACCTGCAATCTGCACCTGAGTTTCTGAAAAATTCTCGCTACCAGCTGGCGCCATTTTGGCGAAAGGACCACTCTTTTGAAACAGTAACTTATGACGTAAGAGCAGAACATAAGCGTTCTGTCAAATGACTATAGCCAACGCCTCAGTGCTGCCACCTGTAGACGTCATTTCAGAGAAACCATAACCAATGTTGTCCCGCTTAAAAGAGTTCCACTGTAGGTAACCACTACCTAATATCAACCAATGAAACGGCGAGCATTGGGTGGCTCGTGCCTCAAAGAGGTGTCAGCATAATGTGTAATGGGCCCGCTAGCGCCGGTACCTGCCAGGTTTGCAAAATTGGTTCGAAAGAGTCACCCGGCAGCCCTGGAATGCAAAGGGCATTTGGGGGAACAGTTAGCATCTGAAACTCCCTTCATCTCCGACAAGTGGGCAAGAGGTCATTTGATGATTTCCCATCCTAAAAAAAAGTATTTTATTTTGACCGCTCGCCTACTAGAAGGCGACAGGCTATTGATTGCACACGGGCGCTACAAGAGCCGCCTCTTTCACCTGATAGACTTCATTTCAGAAAAGCCATAACCAATGTTGTCCCAATTAAACGAGTTCCACTTAAGGTGCCCACCACCGTAGGTAATATCAAGCAAGGGAACGGCGAGCATTGGGTGGTTCGCCGTCCGATTCGGTTCCAGGTCCGGGTCGACGGCGCGCTGTGTTCCACGCGCGCCTCAAAGAGCTATTTTCCTATCAAATGAATCCTCCTGCTCTAGATGAAGCAGAAAGGAGTGTCAGACTCTTACTGACTAAAACCCATCCGTCTTTCTCCTAATGCCCTTTGCGTTCCAGGGTACGGTGCCTCTTTCGAACAAATTCCGCAGCTCGGCAGGCACTGGCCCTAGCGGGCCCCGCCTATTTATTAATGCAACTAATAAAGATACACGATACAAGAGACACCGGCTGGTAAATATTTATCATCACACATTAGATTCCAAGTTAAAAATGCTTAGTTAACCATTAGGCATCCCTAAAAAAAAGAAAAGCATAGAGCCACTTATCCCCATCACTAATTGAACCGAGTTTTAAACCTCGTAATAAACCTAGACCAACTCCAATTAGCCAGCAAACTTTAAAACAAAACGTACCTACAAACAAACATTTTCTGTTTATTAATGGCTCATTCCGTTCCCGAATAAGACTTAACCCTCAAACATTGAATCGATCTCGAAAGTTCTGAGTGCTAGTTAGGGATATTTCGACCAGGATTGTCGAATTTTTGAGTTTACGGTGAATTTTCGGGCAGTGAATTTTGATTGGTGTTTGGTTCTGGACGTTATGTCGTTTTTTTTTTGTCGTGTAGGAGCTAGACGTCCGAGTATCAATTGTAATATATAAAGCAGAAGAGTTTGTTTGTTTGTTTGTTTACTTGAACGCGCTAATCTCAGTAACTACTGGTCCGATTTGAAAAATTCTTTCAGTGTTAGATAGCCCACTTATCGAGGAAGGCTATAGGCTATACACCATCACGCTAATACCAATAGGAGCGGAGCAGTAATGAAAATTGTGACGCATACGAAGTTGCGCGGGTCAACTAGTACCTATATAAAGTTCTTCCGTTTCCTACTGAGTGACTGACAGACAACGCACAGTCGTAACTGCTGGTCATAGAAAGCTGAAATTTGGCATGTAGCTTCCTTGTGGAGTGTAGGTTTTCCCGAAATTCTACAGGAACGGGAAATAACGGGATATTCGCGTACGAAGCCGCAGGCAAAAGCTAGTTCAAATTTAAATGTGAAAGTAAGTTAGTCCCTCTACTTATGTGTCTTTTACAGTTTTACCGCTTCACGTCTTTTCGGATTTTCATGAAACTTGGCACACATACATACCGTGTTATGAAATACGACATAGGACTTTTTTCGACCCGTATGTTCCTTTGGAATAATTACCTAAATCACGCAGGCAAAGCCTTTGGCAAGAAGCTAGTTAAGGATAAGGAAATGTTTGTTGGGTTGACGTCATTGCAGACAACGCGGGAAGGACCTGGATGAGGTTGTGGGGATGATCTTGATGATAACAATATGTTGACAGTCTGGTATTGGATAAAATATCATAGGAAAAGCGTAATATTTCACTAGTTTTAAACCTCGTTTTTACTCTCTTTAAGTATATAGTTAGGTATAACTCGGTTACAAGTGGCTTGAAAAGCACTGATAGATCATTCCGTCATTTCAGATTTTAGATTTTAAAGTTGAATACCTGTCAAACTAAAGTAGGGCTTAACACTTTCTTAACTCCAAATAGGTATCTACTCAATTCAGACACTAGTCCTTAGTCAATGGGATGAGTATGACTAGCGGCTTTCAATGTGTCGAACATAGTAACCGTTACAATTTCATAAAAAGTGAATGGCAACCAAATTCCCCAACTACCAAAATTTAGGTAAACACCCCCACTCCCTAAATAAAACCACGAAAAATATAAAAAAGCCAGCAAATAAAAAAGGGCAACTAGTGATGTTACGCAAACAGGGCTGTGCAACATAAAAGTTTATGGGGGGCCGTAAAGACCCGCGCGATCCGCGGTCATATCAACAGGTAAGCATTTTAGGGTTATTGCTGATTTTTTACTACAATGTGTTGCGTAACTTGAGGGGTTAACGTCTTGAAGTTAATGTGGCGATTTTCTTTAAACTTTATTCCGTTCATCTGTTTTTCCGTCATCAAACGTCGCGGCGGCGGTTTTTGTCTTAATAATATTATTTTACGGTTTGATAAAATTTCGCTCAAAAAGAATACAATTATTCACAAAAAATATAATAAATTCCTGCAAAAATTCAATAACTTAGGTATCTGTTCGACACAGCCTTAAGCAGCTGAATTTCTATTAACAGTCACATTTTTAAATCGCACAGGTAGTTCATATGACAAAATATTTTGAAAAATATAATTATATTAGATCACTTTACAGGGTTTAGCCACGATCTGCTCATGTCACAATATTTTTTTTTTACTATTTATAGGCACGTGTTTGACCACTACTTGGCAAGCGATGATGTGGTCGAAGATGTATGTATGTATGTAAATCGGGCTGGTTTCCGCAACTCCACGACTAAGCGCGTATTTTGCGTGTAGGTGGGACAAATGCGTCATTCGATCCACCCCAGCTCCCCAAGGAAGGCCAGCAACGCCTTGGTGTTACTAACTATCTCGCAGAGGGTACTGGGTTTCCGAAGTACTTTGCCCTGTAATCCGCAACTACCGGGCAGCTTAGAAGCAGGTGTGCTGCTGTCTCATTCTCCTCCATGCAGGCTCTGCATAGCGGGCTGTCAGTGACTCCTATAGCATAGAGGTGTTTATTAAAAGACCCATGGCCAGTTGTTACGGCTGTGACTGAACGCAACTGTTGTTTAGTCAGTCTTAGGGCTTGTTTTGTGAAACGGCCATTTATAGAGGGAAGTGCTTCTTTGGCCTGCCTACACTCACTATGGTCAATCCATAGCTTGTGATGTTTATCTCCGGTGCGTTTCCTTACCAGATTGCGTAAGTACTCGAAAGGCAGTGGCACGATGGGCTCAGGTCCCATTGCTGACAAACTCGACCCCCTTCGGGCGAGTTCATCCGCAGCGTCGTTGCCTCGAGATTCACTGTGTCCCTTGATCCATTGAATGGTTACTTTGTTGTGTCTACCAACCTGGTTGAGACGTTGGTGACACTCGAGAATCAACCCAGAGTTCACTGTGTGGCTGTTCAGAGCTTGCAGGACAGCCATGCTGTCCGAGAGTATGCGTATTGAGTGGTCCTTAACTTCCCTGGTTAGGATGGCTGATGCCGCCAGAGAAATGCCCATGCATTCAGCCTGGAACACTGTGTTGTGGACCACCAATGGTGTGGCTTTGTGGATATTGAGATCCTCTGAGAAGATTCCCGCACCAGTACCTGTACCTGTTTTTGATCCATCGGTGAAGATCCGCAGCTCGGCGGGGCAGAGCCCCTCGCACCGATGATCCTCATGCAATTCGAAGATGTACCATAAGATATAATTTTACATTTTATCTTTTGTCACAACATAATCCTTTCCTATAAACTACTACATTTACCGGTATTTCCAGAGAACGGTATAAAAGTTTAGTGTAAGCTGTAAACAGAAACGTAAAAGGCACTCTCTCGATGAGTGTTTCGTACCTGTCTAAATGTACCTCAAGTATACTTGAAGTATACCGGAGTATACCTGGAGTAATACATTTTATTTCTGAAAGTTGGCATTGCTACTTGTTGTTAAGAGAGAAATTGGTGTGGAAGTGTTTTTAATTTGTTACTTACGTACATGTGTTTGATTTGGTTACATAAATATGGGTAGAATAATACCTATTTGTGGGATGCCCTGTGGCACGATGGATCGATGATTTAAAGAACGTGGCTGGAAGCGGGTGGATGCGGACTGCTCAAGACCGGGGGATGGTTGTCGCTCTTTGGGGGAGGCTGACGTTCAGCAGTGGACGATTATTGGTTGAAATGATGATAATAAATACCTTTTCAGAACAGTCCTATTGCCCTACTATGAAGATGCGGCACGATGGATCGATGATTTAAACGTGGCTGGAAGCGGGTGGATGCGGACTGCTCAAGACCGGGATGGTTGGCGCTCTTTGGGGGAGGCTGACGTTCAGCAGTGGACGATTATTGGTTGAAATGATGATGATAATAAATACCTTTTCATAACAGTCCTATTGCCCTACTATGAAGTTCCAATGCCCTCATAATTTGTATACCTAAGACTACCTACAGTACTGTATTTCCTTTTTCTTTAAAATCTATCCAAAGGTTGTCTTGAAAGGATCGCTTTTAAAGATATTAAAGATAAGGCCGCTCATTGTGTCACCCTATGTAATTTTTCTTCATCTCTTTTTTCTGTAACTTATATGGTGTACATTATAAAGAGTATTCTTTTCTATTTTATTCTATGCGTCTTTTAAAGTCTCTTGTTTTTTTTAATTATTATTACTATTAATACGTTTGACCACTATCTCACCAGATGGTAAGCGATGATGTGGTCGAAGATGGAACACATGTTATAGCCACTACACTTCCGAACACTGTGAGAAGCACTTACACCTTTGGTCCTTTTTATGGCAAAAGCCCTTCACACTATTCCCAACACTACTGCAACTCCTGAAAGCCAGAATCAACAATGAAGGCCACCATAACAATACCTTTGGTACTTATTGTAATGTGTAGGTACCACCACCAGCCACTAAATCAATACTAACAAATCAACCAGCTTCCTAAACAAAACACAAGCAACAAAGATCCAAGAGCCCACCCCTCCCACTTCACCCCCTTAACCACCTTCCGTTTATCACATCCCACATTTGCATTCCATTTCATTTGCCATCCCCCGGACACTTTTATACCGTTTTTACTGTCTTTTTATTTTTATTTTATCGAGCTATTCAAGGGTTGAATAGTTCTTTTTTTAGGTTTACGAGTGGCCAGGAGTGTATTTAGATTTTTGGGGTTAGCTTCAGTTTTTGTGAGGGGTTAATCTAAGTAATAGGAAGTGATTTGAATGGGAATTCGTTGATTTCGTTACGTGGGTCAAGTTATAGTGATATTGGTTTTATTGGGTTCCTGGATACCTAGTTGATTTGTTCAGTTTATTATTTGAGTCAGTAGGTATAGAGGTACCTATCTATATCTATACTAAAATTTAAAGCTGAAGAGTTTGTTTGTTTGTTTACTTGAACGCGCTAATCTCAGGAACTACTGCTCCGATTTGAAAAATTACTTCCGTGTTAGATAGCCCATTTATCGAGGAAGGCTATAGGTTATATATCATCACGCTATGAACAATAGGAGCGGAGCAGTAGTGATAATTGTGACGCAGACGAAGTTGCACGGGACAACTCGTGGTTATATAAGATAGAAAATATTTCAGTTGGCCCAGAAGCATGTTTTTTTTACTATTAATAGGCGTACGTTTGACTTCTATCTCACCTGATGGTTTGCGATGATGCGGTCAAAATTGGAGCACGCTTGCCTAGAAATAACCTATTCATTCTTGACTTAAAGGCTCCCAGGTTGTAGCTATCAGAAAACACGGACTCCGGCAGAGAATTCTACTCCTTAGCTGTACGCACAATGAATGTGTACCCAAAACGATGATAAGAGGGATTCCAAAAGCTTACAACCCTAATCTCTTCAAAGTTAGAGTGAACAGGCTCCTTCTGGATAAGCTCGCTCCATCGTAGACTTTGTCTCTGTCATCTCTGACATAGACTAGAGTCAAGAGCAAACCCATTACAAATAAAAAAAAAATAAAAAAAGATCTTAGCTAAGGCTTTATTATTAAATTGTAGAGTTACTATAGTGACCTGAGACTGCTCACCTCATGCTGTTCTACAAGGCGTATCCCACCCATGCGCCAACACGCCTTGGGAAGACTTATATTGTGCGTACAGCTAAAGAGGAATTCCATGCTGAAGTCTGTGTTTTCTGATAGCTACAATCTGAGGGTCTTTAAGTCAAGAGTGAATAGATAACTTCAGGGCAAGCGTGCTCCATAGTTGACCACATGATCACTTTCTATCAGGTGTGATTGTGGTATGTACATGAGCATGAGCAGGGGGTCTCAAAACGCCACTTTAGCAGAATCAGAAAACACATCACGCTACCCGTCACTGTCAAATTTTCGCAATCAACATTGAACCTAATTCGTTAGCGATAAAGATGAAAATGAGATTTGACAGATTGTTGTGTGGTTAATATTATGATTCTGCTAAAGTGGCGTTTTTAGACCCGCTGGGCTATTTTCAGGGGGTGCAACTTCAAAACCCTTCCTCGAATAGGTAAGGTTTTCTTTTGCCAATAGAGAAGCTGGATACAAGACCGAATTAGAGGGAGCTCGGACCTCGCCTCGGATCTAATAGGTCTCTATTACCTTTTTTTAGAGTTCCGTACCCAGAGGGTAAATAACGGAACCCTATTACTAAGCCTCCGCTGTTCGTCCGTCCGTCCGCCCATCCGTCCATCCGTCTGTCTGTCAGCGGGCTTTATGTCAAGAACTGTAGACATTTGAAATTTTCGCAGATTGTGTATTATATTGCCACTTAAACAACAAATAATAAAAAAATGGTTTATGGTTTGTCGGTTTCTTGCATGTTTCCGTATGTTGTTATTGAAACTCTGGCTTTCATGGTGCAAGTGCAACTCCCTTGCTACCCCCTCGGCGCTCATGGTCAATAACCTAAAAGCTTTTTAATGATCATCTGCCCAGCCTTTTCCAAACTTTATTGGGGTCGGCTTCCAGTCAAACTGGATTCAGCTGAATACCAGTATTTTACGTGAAGCGGCTGCCTACTAGACCTCCACAACCCATTAAATGGGTAACACGGTATTTCTTGGCAAGACTGGAGTCAGATTTACATTTACTGGCTTAGTCTGGCAATCCGTAACGACTGCCAAAGTTCTACAAATGACAGCCGGGACCAACAGCTTAACGTGCTTTCCGATACTCGGTATGTTAAGATGGTCACCCATCCACAGACCAACCTTGGTAAGCGTTGCTTAACCTTGAAGATCGATCTGTGCGGCTGTGCTACTCTTGATGATAACAAAAAAAAAAACCTGTATAACACTCATATCTGTCATAAACACAGATCTGTCGTTCAATAAAAAGCTGATTACAACGAAAGCTCATTGCCGGAAACATAAAATCATTTCCCAATTCCCACTACCTACACTAAAAGCAATTGCAACTCCCCCATCATAAGGGTCGTAATTGTTCTACGCGAACGCAACCACAATGTCGTTACATTGTCAAACTCATGTTCACACATGTCGCCCGGTCGCGTCATTGACAAATATTACTAACATGACTTGTAGTTTTGTGAAAAGTTGAGCTTCCCTGGGGTCGGGGGTGTTAACGACACAGGATTGATCGGAAAACAATTTCTTTGGGGAAATTTCGAAGATTTGAACTCTGAAACGTGTTTTCTTTAGGAATAATTTGTATTTGTCGTGAATTACGTAATATGCAACTTAATTTTTTTCTGGAAGTGCCTTTTTAATGAGGGCTATCGTTTTTGTACTCACCAATTGGCGCCACTGTCGAGTGAGGTCCTTAATCGTAGAAAGAAAGAAAGAATAGTATTTATTTAGCACATACATGAAACACGCACGGTACATAGAAATAACAAATAATGGTAGGTAAGCCAAAAACTAAGTGTGTATCTCACGGCAGCACTAAAAAGGTTCATTTCAGCTATATGTCAGACAGCATGAGACTGTCTGACGCTGGTTTTCTAATGAACCCTAAGGATGAGTGGCGGTTTATTTGAATCAAAATGATATGTAAAAATAACATTAAAAAAACGTACATAAAAGAATAAACAGATATAATGAATATTGAGCAATTATACTAGAAATAAGAACAAAGTTGAGAAGATATTATAAGAATTTGTATAACAGTGCTTGTGTGTACGTGTATTACTGCATTAAAGTAGTTATCATGCGGATGTGAACATAGAAGGAAAATAATTAATGATGCCATGAACGTACGATGAATACAACATATACTTATACGTACATATTTCCGATAAAAAAAAAGTTCAATGCAGTGGTCGGGAGAACCGTAACTTAATCTGCCATATTCAGGCTGTTTTAGTAACATATTAAAAAAAAAATTAAATAAACTTTTCTTAATAGCCCAACAGCGATGAAATTTGATACATCGTAAACCTAACGCTACACTAGCGCCTCTAGCGGCGAATTCAAGCGCGACAGCCTCATTACCAGAATTTCCCCATTCTCTTTTCAAATACTCGCGTGAGTGTCGGATTACGCGATTTGTAACGGTTTGCATCACTCTTTTGGGCAAAATGTTACGCCCAAAAGATAAATTATACAAACGAATGCTGCAAAAAAACACTCTCTTGTTGCAGTATGTAATGACAGCAATCTATACTTCTATATACTATCTATACTAATATATAAAGCTGAAGAGTTTGTTTGTTTGTTTGTTTGTTTGCTTGAACGCGCTAATCTCAGGAACTACGGGTCCGATTTTAAAAATTCTTTCAGTGTTAGATAGTCCATTTATCTTTAGAAAGGCTATAGGTTATATCACGCTAAGATCCA
Organism: Lacanobia oleracea; assembly: GCA_950371165.1. NCBI lineage: Eukaryota > Metazoa > Arthropoda > Insecta > Lepidoptera > Noctuidae > Lacanobia > Lacanobia oleracea. Next base: position 16,352,839 of record OX493405.1, on the reverse strand, counting down.
ATAGGAGCGGATCAGATGAAATAGCGCGGGTCAACTAGTATAATGATATTGCTTTGCAAACAGCTTTAATCTTCTACACACGATCTACATTCAACTTTAAAATACTTTTCAAACGGCAAAGCTATATAACTTTGAAGCCCTTCCCTTAGCAATCAACGCGGATCCACAAACGTTAGCTCTTAATACATACGTCTGTCCGTACGCCTCACTACAGCTGGTTAATACAACACATCTGTATCCCGCTGCGCTAGTGAAATCCACTACGGTTGTTAAGGCTGGTCTAGATTTGGACGGAGACCATACAAAGTCATTCTATCTGCAAAACGCTTGAGTTTTATTGGAAAATGGGTATTACTTAGGCTATTGACAACGACAAAGTATCTTCCTATCGGCGATAATAATTTTAAGTAAAAAGTCTACAATATTTGAGAATTGACCACGTGCCATTTTTGGTAGCGCATTTTAATGCCATATATCTATGACTTCTTGATAATCGCTTAATGTTAGTTTTTAAGACACATTGGGCAACATCCTCAAAGGCTGTGTATTACAGTGACTGTCAAGACGCCCTTGTTTTCATAAAACTAGCGTGAAATTTTTATCAACGTAGCTTTTCCTGACACCAAAAATCCCAAATCATTGAAGTTGTTTGAAAGATTTGGCCTTTTTTCTAAATACAGCAACGTGCACGTCGTAGTTCTTTGATGAAAATGGAATTGATCACCAGCTTTTTATTACCTACTTTATTTAAAACCGCATAAGTGTAACTCTGCCCTAATAGCAAAAAGACTCGCCAAAGGTCAAAGCGGTTAACAAGTACATATGATAAAGCAACTACCATCCTGAGACAGTTTAATTTATTCTGGAGTAACGTCTAATTGCGATACAATTACTATTTTGACGCTCAAATTATTAAATCATGTGTTCTATAATAGAAATAACTTTTCGTTGTTTGCAGGAAAAATATTCATTGTTATTCGACAATTAGAAATTAAAAACGTTTCTGTGACTCCAAAAACATGGGGCTAAAATTGAATTATTTTCGAGTAAAGTTCTTAAATTTGCCACCAAGTATTAAAAAAATACAATATTGTAGGAAAGGACTGAGTTTTTAATTCTGAAATAAAAATAGATAATTACGACACGGTTTTTTTTGAGGGATGAGAAATCATCAAATGACTCCTCCCACTCTGGGTGAAGCAGGAGGGAGTGTCAGACTCTTACTGATTAAAACCCATCCTTGTTCCTCCTAGTGCCCTTTGCGTTCCAGAGCTACAGTGCCTCTTTCGAACGAAGTCCAAAATTAAAGACGACATAGTTGGCGCAGTGGTTGAGCGATTGGCTGGTGCGCTGCATGTCGCGGATTTTATTCCCGCACGGAACAAATATTTGTATGGCCTAAAGATAGTTGTTCCGGTTCTGGCAGTTTGTGTATGATGTAACTTTGTATGTTTGTGAACGCACCACGACACAGGGGAAATTCCTAGTGTAAGGCAAAGATTTTCCTTCTTTTTAATTTTTTGTAATTAATTCTAGTACAAGGAACACACTCAATTACCAGTCACCCTGAATAATAAATAACTATTTTAACATAGATAAATTGACAGCAGAATCCATACAATGTTGTTCGATGACAGCAGCGTGAGGCAAGTGTGGCCACCTAGCGTGTAGACACAAACAACTCTTAAATTAGATTACACGTTTCAACTGAACATACTCCATTCAACATTACCTTTTCGAAGTATGTTGAGGTTAGCTATGGGCTTCAAGTCTAATAAGTCTGAACATTTTATTTGGATCGATCGCCACGGCTCCAGGGGCAGATCCAAGATTGTCGTTTGGGGCGGGGGGTTGATTCTGCTGTGGGTAGGTTTTTAACAAAGCAAACACTAAAAAAGTACGTGGCATTTATTTTGCTTAACGCATCAAGCCTCCTTGGATTAGGTACTTTACGTAAATTCCTCAATGACTTCGTTAGGTCGTAGAGTACGAAAGATATCTCGGTATTTTTGGGGTTGGGTTCTTTAGACCCCCACCTTTGGGATCCGCCCATGCACGGCTCTGTAACCTAATCAGACGCTTGCGCATAATACACTACTATTTTTAACTGTTACAGGTCCGAGAGTAGCTTCCCTTCAGTCTTAGCGTTGGACAGTTTAAATGTAACTTAATCCACTTTATACATCTCTGCATTTGAACGTGCCGCTGCAGCGCTGGTCGCGTCAAATGCAGAGATGTATATGTAACAGCCCGCGCCGCCCGCCGCGCCGCTGAGTAATGAAAATAAAGTTAAAATTCATATGACACTGAAACTGCGCCCCGATTCGCTGCCCTTCGCCGCTCTTTCGGTGTGAGTTGACCCTTAAGCCAAGGTGCTCGTGGTCTAATTATTTGACAGTACCCACCATGGATTAGACACCTTTGCTCAAACATTTTGATGAGGTAAGACTGGCGTCATCGGATCCTGCAAAGAAGCAACTCTCTTTTAGTCGTCTCGTGGATAATATTTTCTTATACCTATACAAACTGTGCCGTAACTTTTACAAAACAAAATCTCCTAGTTTCCCCACAAAGCCGACATAATAACAAAGTTAATCAGTTCTATTCGCAGCATAAGGACCACACAGCAAAGTGACGATGTCTTAGCCGTATCCTGGTATACAATCGGCCACCCGGCACCGAAACTAGTAAATCACACACAAAACGGGCCCTCGGAGTAAGCCCTGCAGTGTACACTGCACTTAAAATAATTTCAAGCATCATTTAAACTAATACTGGGCTAAAAGGACCGCCGCTTATGTTTAGTGTTGCCAACTCTGAGATGACATAAATACCGACCTGTCATGTGTATTATGGAAAACTTGCATGTCATCAAGAACTATGCTAAATCAAACATTTATGTAGTTTTCTAATGCATCATAATATTTTTTTGTCGTACGCACAATACATAGCTACAAATGAACGCAATAAGATAGAGTAGGACAAAAGGAAAAATTAACCCAGCACCCGGTTCTCTTACAATAAACCTCAGTGCGATCGATAAATAGATTTGCAAATAAATGCAAATTCATTCATCAAACATAATTTTTTTCGTAACCTTTCCAAAATTGAAAAGTAGTGCAACACTGATCAGTTGATAAGTTAGAACGCTTCCATAAACAATGCCATTAGCGCGGGCATTACGCAGCGGATTTTAAATTTGGAACGCGCGCCGCCATTCGTCATGTCGCCGCCGCGCCAACGACAAGCCGCGCACCGACTTCAGTTATAGCATAAACGGATGATTTTGATACAAAGTTATAAAACTTTTCAGAAGAAAGATAGAAAGAAAAAGTGATACATTAGAAACAAAAAATATAATACCTAATGAACAACACTGTCACAGCCAACCAAATTTTTATATAAAACAAATTTATTTATTTAACTGGAAATTAATGTACTATATAGATTATTATAGAATTATTAGATCATGTTGGAAACTTTAGTCATTCTGTTGTATTTTCAAAATTTTGAATAATGACAACGTGATTGATAAGAAAAAATTTGTTGCCTGTAAAGTCGGTATACGGGCGAAAGTTTTACGTGACAACGACTTTTTATGTCTGTCTCTCTCGCTCTTAGGCGGGCTAACCATGCCCGAGTGGAAGGGACGCGTGCCTCTCACTCGCTCTCATTGTGAGCGCATAACGTGAGCGGAGCGTAACGCAGTTTCTTGAAGTGTCACCCGGCAAACCAATTTATAAGACGTTGTCACGTCAAAATATGTCAAAATAATTAAAATACACGCACGATAATAACGTGACAAAGTGTATTTCCCCAGACAAAATTATGTACATGTACGTAATTTTATCAAAGCAAAATATTTTCTGCGAATTTTAAGTATTTAATGCCTAACCACTTTGATTAAACAATGACTTCATAAGCCTGCAGATAAAAAAAATGGTACGTCGCAAATATTTATTGGCTTTATGATATGAAATCAAAGTGATAAAGCTAGAATTATAAATCAGTTTTGATTTTATAAGTAGATTATCTTGCTGATAAACAACGAATTTTCTCATAGATAGGCAAAATTTTTTAACATGCTCACCGCTTGAACTTCTAAATTAATGTATTAAATCAAAACTACTAAACATTAAATCACTGTACTGCCCTGCCAATCCAATACACTGTAACTTTTGAAAACCACATGTGAGATTTTAGACGATATATGTTTTTGATAATTAATTGCTCTTTTTAATGATTACTGTACAATATTGTATTATTTTATGCATTCAACAGTAGGTATATATCTCTAACTACATAGCCAAATAGTGTTTTTTTCATAAATTTTGTAAGATAATAAGATATTGCCACTAACTTGTATTGACAAGACAGAGTTGCCAAGTTTAATACAACTATAACAATGCAAAACACTGTAAAACTAATTACAGTGTTTTGTCTAGTTTAAAAGTAGGTATATAATTATGCCAGAACACTGTATCCAATGATAGTGTTTTAAAAGAGCAATAAAAATGTTTTAATGTACTTTATAGGCATCTATTTGTCAAATTGTTTAAATAAAATTAAATACAGTTACATAAAATAAACTAATGAGAATTTAAATGAAAAATCATTACAATGTCTACTAATATTTTTATAAAATAAAACAATAGTCATAGTGTTCAAACGCGTGCCTATCAATAGTAAAAAAAATATATCTAGGGAAACATAACATAATCTTCTATTTTAATAAACATACATCAGCAAACAACTTGTCGACTGTACACGTGACCAGAGGGCTTTTCTTCGGCCAAAGAATCAGCATTGCCAATCAACGAGGCAATGCTGCCAGTGTTCTGGGTACTTTTGTCATTGACAGCGATGTGGTCGTTTTTTTAAACCCAATGATATATTTTGTTTTTATATTTAATTTCTGGAATAAAAGAGAAAAAAATAATAATATATATACTTAAGTATTCATTAGAAACATTTGGCGAAACATAACAATTTTTTTTTGTACAATTAACATTATTAATTCGCAAATAAAAAAAAAAAATAGTGAAACATAACGCTATTAACATGAATATGCCAACTTGTGGATTGGTGAAAATCTTCTGTAGAAATATTTGAGACGTCTAAATTCTTATCACAAATTAATGCAGGTACCAGTTGAGCGTAAACTCTTCTCCTAATTTTTCTGAAATGCATTCATTAAGCTGAGACTCGCTTAATGGAATGATGGACTTATAAAGTTTCTTAACCCTCATTGTGATTATTGCAGTATATATATTTTTTTTATAAACAGTCAATTATCACATTGGATACGACAGTAACTGTGTATAATGTTTAATATTTTGTTTCGATAGTCTAACCAGAATTTTACTTCGACTCGTTTTCATCGTTAAGTTAATACGTAATTAAACAGAATACGACAGGCGATTACAGGGTACACAATAAATCACAAAATCACTGATATCGCTACGCGTCACACCTAAACTGAACCGTCTTCAAACGGCTCTGTCGCAAAATGTCCCTTTCTCAGAATATCCCTTTCGCGAAATGCCCCTTTCTCAGAATGTCCCTTTCGCAAAATGTCCCCTTCCTCAAACAGGCATTAACTCGTTTCAATACTTAAATAAATAATAGAAATCGAAATTTTCTTTACTGTCTCTCAAAACGTCATTTTATACAAATAAAAGTAAACCCAAATAAAAACAGAAAATTAAATGTGTTAATACAGGACGATTACCAAAAAATCAAGTTTATGCATGTTTGTTTACAAATAAAAAAAGAAAGCAAATTTTGGGATGACAAAATAAGAGATAATTTATTTAATATGGTAAAAAATAATAGACAAAAGGGGATTTATTATATTACTAGTTGACCTACGCAACTTCATTTGCGTCACAATATTCATTACTGCTCCACTCCTATTAGTCTTAGCGTGATGATATATAGCCTGTAGCCTTCCTCAATAAATGGGCTATCTAACACTGAAAGAATTTTTCAAATCGGACCAGTAGTTCCTGAGATTAGCGCGTTCAAGTAAACAAACAAACAAACTCTTCATCTAATATTAGTATAGAAGTATAGATTATTATTTTCTTACTTATTTCGACAAGAAATATTATGTAAAATTGGATAAATTAGAAAAAAAAATAGTTAACACTTTTATAAAGAAATAGTTTTATTACGATAAAAGTTTAATTTGTCGATTGTTTATTTGTATAAATTGATGTTTTGGGAGACAGTAAATCTGACAAACTTCAATTTCTATTATTTGTTTAAGTATATGTGCATGCATCTACCCATTTTACTGATTAAACTTTACTTCAGTACCCCTCTGTGTTGTACACCTACTGGCTATTAACCGGTTTTTTTAATGATGAAAGGAATTAATGCCTGTGTGAGGAAGGGCATATTTTGCAAAAGGGACATTTTGAGAAAGGGACATTCTGCGAAAGGGACATTTTGCGAAAGAGACATTCTGACAAAAGGGACATTTTGAGAAAGGGACATTCTGCGAAAGGGACATTTTGCGAAAGAGACATTCTGACAAAAGGGACATTTTGAGAAAGGGACATTCTGCGAAAGGGACATTTTGCGAAAGAGACATTCTGACAAAAGGGACATTTTGAGAAAGGGACATTCTGACAAAAGGGACATTTTGCTTCCTGTAGTAATTTTGAGAAGTGACCATTTTGCGACAGAGCCCTTCAAACTTGCCGAGAAGGCGGGATGTCTCTATAACGACATGAAAAAGCAAGATAGCATTCATTTTTATAGATCATATTACGCTGGTGGACGGTATCAACGTGCAAGTATACGCGTCAGTTCAAAACACTGTATCTCCAGCAATGCACGTAGTTTGTTATGGCAAAATACTGTAAGCTTTGTTACAGTTTTTCAGCATGGTTAAACCTTAATTTGAACATTATACAGTGTTTTTTAGCTTGCCCTATCTTGCAAAATATACGTTGAAATGAAAAAAATATTGGTCAGGGGTACTAAACAGACTGACAGAAACTGATTGGGCGTTGTTGAGCAAAAACACTGTAAGTCGACTTACAGTCTTTTGGATTGGCACGGCAGTGTAGGTTAGTAAACTAGTTAACAAATACACATAAAGGATGTTTTTAGAGGTTTTGTTTTTAAAATGAAATAAAACACGTAAAAATACATTTAATTGCCTTGATATTGGCTTTATTTAAAAGATATTCCTTTACCATTAGTGCATAAACATGATTTCGGGCATATGGGCACCACGGCTGGTTCAAACTAAGCGTAATCGAGAATTATAATTTTCGATCAATTTATCGAGCAACTGGGGCCATCTATCAGTAATAACGCGGCGAATTTTGACTTCTAAGTGGTCCAACGTCAGTGGTTTATCTGTGTAGATAAACGAATTCCAAAAAAAAAGCCGATAACATGGCAATTCAATTTTACGTGTTTTATTTAATTTTAAAAACAAAGCCTCTCAAAAATCACCCTTTATATCCTTGGCATGACCACGTAGCATCGCCACGTTACTAGTATCAAAACACGGTGGTCGCAGTACACTCCTTGTGACTAATGACGTCATGTGTCCCGCACAGCGATCGCAAGCGCAAATGACTCGCGATGAATTTAAAATTGGAACTTTGTTAACGAGGGAGGCGGCTTGTTGCGGATTTGTGAGTTATTGTCGCCTTGTCGCCTGGAACAAACAACGTGAAACGACAAGTATTGCTTGTGAAAACCATCTCTTGTTATTTTGCCTGTGTTTTATTTATTTACATTCTAAGATAAAGGTGGTTTGTTCAAGCTTATTATTTGTATCGTAACATCTCTATGTAGAGTCGTATTTTATTTTCCTAATGCTTCCGGTTACGATTTTATAGGTTTTCGCTTTTCTCTTAATAAATACTTGTTAATCGACTTCAAAGAAGGAGAAGGTTCTATATTCGAACGCGTGTATTTTTTTCGTGAAACTCTCCTTTCGATAGTCTGTTTTCCTATCGCATGTGAAGTTAGGTACTACTTTTCTCACCTTCTTGTTTCTATTAATATCGTATCTATTCTGGAAGAATATAAGTACTCGTTGTAAAGAAACATTTTTACGAATTGCATATAGAACCTCATCATCGACGATACAGCCGAAAGACCTCCAGACGTCCACTGCTGGAAATAGGCCTCTCTTCATCATCAAAAGAGTAAGAGTTATAATAGTGGTTTAAATCCAACAGGTACTAATTGCTTAAGATATAAATACTGCATCCTAAATTACGCCCCAATCAAATCAAAATAAACTAACAAACAGCTAAGTCTACCGCACATTTCCCGCCAACTTAGCGGCCGGCCATCTTGGAAAACAGACGCCATCGCGGTCGGATGCGTTCGAATTTCGAAGCAGGGTTGCCAATCTAACAGTTTTAACTATAGATACACACACACACACACACACACACACTGTAAAGTTTTTAACAATCTTCAAGCCTCAAAATCTATAGTTTTGTATCAAAGTCGCTAGCCTAAACTATTTATAGGAAAAGGAAGTAGGAAGTAGGAATATATTTTTTAGATTTAACCAGCTAAGGTTAACCAGAATTTTAATATTTTAACTTACATTTTTAATTATTTAATAGAAAATCAAAAAGAAAAAGCTATAGTATTGGGTTTTTTTTATATTTACAAACATCTGCGATACTTTTAAAGCTAATAGCTTGTAAAGGTACAGTTTTTCTCTAATAAAGTGTTGGCAACCCTATTTCGAAGTTAAAAATACACGGACAGTGGCGACGCGGGTGGCCGTCAGAAAGATCAATTATTGTCTATTAACACTATATGGCCAGGAAGCTCTAGTGTATACAATGATGTTAGCTGACTCTGTCGCGATCTGTGGTTGGGCTTTGATTTTCGAATTAATTTTTGTGTGCGTCATTCTTGTTGGTATTTGGAGTCCGTACGTACCTACGTAATAGGCATGGGAAAGATATACACTTAATTTTGTTTCCAGTCCCAAGTCCATCGATGCTCATATAGAAAAGGCATCAAACACAGAAAAAGAACGAGTTTTGAACAACAAAATACGGATATAATTCCGGACTTTTGCTTTGTGTTTGTTACCAGTCAGTGGAAAAGAAAAGGATTCGAGATTATTTAAAGTACCTACTGAAACGTAGTTCCTCACATTAGGCCTCTACCTAGGCACCTAGTCGCTCACAATGGGCCTCTTTAGAAAGCTCAAAGTTTGATATAAGACGAGGAGCTGGTCGAGGTTAAGCAGCGCTTGCCGACGTCGGTCCATGGATGGGTGAACAGCCATTATATACCAAGACAACAGTATGTAATGACTGATCACGAGTCATTTGTAGAACTTTGACAGCCGCTACCGGCAGTCAGAAGCCATAAAGTCTGACACCAGTCTTGCCAAGGGGTATCGTATTACCCAATCCCAGCAGGTCCAAAAAGGCCACTTTAGTAGAATCAGAAAGCAAATCACGCTACGTCACTATCAAATATTCCCAATCAACCTTGAACCTAATGCGTTAGCGATAAAGATGAAAATTAAACAGATTGTTGTGATAAACTTCTCATCAGAAACATCGAAACACCTTGCAGGTTTATGCTTTGTAAGGATTATCATTATGTAGAATATATGTTGTCAAATGTCGTTTAATAGTGAATAATATTATGTATTTACCTATGAAATTGCCGTTCTGCAGTACTGGCCATTTCAAATCAAAATAATTTTTGTTTGGCTAAGAATTCTAATTTCAAATTAATTTTATTTTAAAAACATGGTTTTATTTTCCAAAAGTAGTCATTTGTTTATTGATTAGTGTTACATTTTCATCGCATTTAAATCTTTTTCGTCATCATGGATATGTTAAAAATTCGAGTAATTGTGGAATATGAATACCGTCGTGGCAGCAACGCGGCACAAGCGGCACGCAACATCAACGACGTTTACGGAGCTAACACTACAAACCAACGCACCACCTGTTATTGGTTTCCTCGCTTCCGTTCTGGAAATTTCGACCTGAAAAATGAACCTCGCGGTCGTCCGAAGACTTTGGTCGACAATGACGAATTAAAGGCGATTGTGGAAGCTGATGATACACAATCTACGGCTGAATTAGCAGCAGCTTTCGACGTTAGCGTCAAAACAATATTGGTCCGTTTGCGTCAAATTGGCAAGGTAAAAAAGCTTGACAAATGGGTGCCCCACGAACTCAATGATCGCCAGCGCGAAGTACGCGTCGAGACGTGCCGTGCACTGCTCAACAGACACACAAATGAAGGAATTTTGAACCGCATTGTTACCTGCGATGAAAAATGGATTCTGTTTGATAACCGCAAGCGCTCAGCAAGTTGGTTGGATCCTGGTTCAGCACCTAAACAATGCCCTAAACGAAAACTTACCCCTAGAAAAGTGATAGTCACTGTTTGGTGGTCTAGCGCCGGTGTGATTCATCACAGCTTCTTACCAAACGGGGTGAGCATTATGCAGATGTGTACTGTGAAGAACTGAACACAATGATGGAGAAGCTGGCACATCTCCAACCAGCATTGGTCAATCGCTCGTCTCCGCTGCTCCTGCACGACAACGCGCGATCTCATACTGCACAGCAGACGGTCTCCAAGTTGCAAGAACTGGGGTTGGAAGCTCTTCGTCATCCGCCCTACTCACCAGACCTTGCGCCTACAGACTATTACTTTTTCCAGAATTTGGATAACTTCTTGGCGGGAAAAAAATTCAATACCCGAGAGGCAGTACAAAATGCCTTTGAAGAATTTGTTGCCTCCCGTCCAGCTGATTTCTTTAAGAAGGGCATCAATAAACTGCCACTGCGTTGGCAAAGATGCATTGATTGCATGGGTGATTACTTCGATTAATACAAAAAAAAAATACATTAAAAAAAATTCGTTTAAATTTTTTCATACAAAACGGCAATTTCATAGGTAAAGACCTATTATAAGGGTTTTCAAATACTAAAAATGTTCTGAATTCTAATTAAATTTTCATAGGTTTCTTATTTTGTTTAACATTCATTCTAAGTCATTTTTACCCTGTATGGAGTATGAAGGAAATTGATAAAACAACACACGTAAAGTCATGATTTCATTCCATTCCATACCTCTTGGATTGCAGCTGGCTAAGTGTTTCTGGAGCAGAATCAGTTGCACGAAGTCGGCTCTTTAATTCATCCCATAGATGTTCAATCGGATTCATGTCCGGGCTTCTTGTTGGCCATTCCATAATGGAGATACCGTCTTCAGTAACATAATCTCGTACGACGCTCGTGGTGTGAGCCCTAGCATTGTCGTGCATGAATATCAAACTGTGGCCAGTAAAATGTGCATCGAGCAACACGTGAGGTTTAAGACACTGTTTGATGTACCGATGACTGTTTAGTGCAGGCAGACGTGGCCCAGTCACAAAGACAAGCTCTGTCTTACCGTCGGCGCTGATTTCTCCCCAAACCGCAAAGCTGACCATTTCTTCAATGCAGCATTGTGCAAAGCGTTCTCCATCTTTTCTGTAGACCTTGTTCCTTCCGTTATTACCATACAGCATAATTTTACACTTACCAGAAAAGAGGTCTTTGCTCCTCTGAAGGTATGACCAATTTAGGTGCCGACGTGTAAAGTTAAGGTGCGCTCTTCGATGGTTTGCAGATAATTTCGGCCAATTTTCTGGCTTGTGCGGTACTAGTCCACGTTCCTTCAATCTTCTTCTAATTGTAGAGTTGCTTACAGCCACCCTACGAACAACATAAAGCTGCTGCTGCAGTTGAAAAGCATTAAGGCGTCGATTTCGTAAAGAAGTTGTTACGAAAAACTGATCATCTTGCTCAGAAGTGACCCGATTCCTGCCAGATACTAAACGGCGCGTGAACAAACGTCTCCTGATAGCGTTTGTAGACTCTATGAACTGACGACAGGCTTAGATGCAATCTTTCAGCCACAACACGCTGACTTAGTCCAGAATCCAACAATGCCACCACTTGGGCAGCTTCTACAGGCGAAGTATCCATATATTATAGAAAATAAACTTTTTCAGACGTCCCATAGTCACAGTAATTGTTTACAATAAAGAAGAAAAGTTTTAAGACAAGCGCTAATTTTTAGTTTTCAAAGGTGAAATATACTCCAACTTAAACACACATGGAATCATTTCATTTATAGGACAAAAAAAATTAAACGGTAATTTTGCATTTTGAATTTTCGCTTATCACTGTACTAATGGCCAAACTGCCAGCTTGTATAGCTGCATCATGTGATTTTTTTCATTTGAATGAAAACTCTTTTGTGTTAAAATAGGACAGAAACCGTAACAACGAAAGTGTTTCGATTTTTCTGATGAGAAGTGTATTATGATTCTCCTAAACTGGCCTTTTTAGCCCCCTGTACTGGGTAATATGATACCCCTTGGCAATGGAGGTCACATACAGGTACTAAGCTAATCTGGTTAAACTGGCACCCAACACCAACATAGTTGTAAAAAGCCTAGGCAGATTGATTGATAATCGTTATCGCTGAGGTATATCACTGTACCAAAATTCCAAGATTCGGTTCCAAGTAACGAAGTGGTTCAACGTAGCCTCACTAAAAGAAGAAGACGGTATCTGTCGGCATCATCAAAAGATTCACGAGGTCCCATGTGGGAGGCGAGCCTATCTCCATTTACTTGAAGCACGTCAAAGTTCACAGATAACTGAATTAGATTAATTAACCAAAATGGCCAATCAATTAATATTTTCCTAGAAATCTTAATCAAAAACTTAAGATTTGCAAGCGCGCTTACTACCAACACTATCTTAGTAGTACTGACGGATGTAGCGACATTAATGCCGCCACAAGAAAAACCAACGGAGCAACAAAATAATTTATGATTTTTGTTTCTTTAAAAGTATCATCATAATTGATGTCCCTGGAATGAAACAGTCGTTTTATCATGATCCAACTTTTGCGAATGCTTATTGATTAAAGTTAGCTTGTAAAGCTGCTAAATCAGAAATTCGGAAGGCTATTATTGGATAAAGCCCGTCACATTATTCCCAACCTCTTCAACTCCTGAAAGCGAAGGTCAAAAAATCCCGGAGAAACGATTCAACCATCTGGAACTTGTCCAATGACTATTTCCATTCCTTCCATTTTATGCGATGCTGTGCCACTTCTGCCCAATTCCTTTAGAAGACATGCAAGTCATCTGCTATTCCCTTCTTGGTATATAATAGAATCATCATCATCATATAAGCCGAAAGACGTCCGCTGTTGCCGCCACGTTGTCAGGCGGGTTGGCGATCGCAGTGTATGGTGTAGAGTTTTACAGAGAACGCTGCTGCCCATTCTCTGGTGAGTCCCTTAGTCGCCTCTAACGACACCGACGGGAAGTGATGGGATGATATTATTCTTTTACGGCACCATACGGCACCGGCTGACACCATACGTTTGAATATGAGACATAAATTGGTATTTAAAATCTCGGCATAACAGTGATTATCACTATTCAGTAGAATTAGGTTACCTTAATTAACATTCGATGATCAAATGATGGCGATTCAGTTCAGAGCATAATACTAAAAATAAAACAGGAAAAAAACAAAAGAATTCCATTCAGCCATTTTGTTGATACGCTATAGCTATTCAAAGAGTACGCTACTCTAATTAATCTTAATTGCGTTCTGTGTCCATATTATGATGACCTCTACTTGTGGTTAGACTCGTGGAGATGTCAATAGATGACAAGGATCTTTGTGTGGTGGTTAGTCTCGTGTCACGCATTGACTCAGAGCCATCACTGAAGAAATGCAGAAGCTTCACAACGTGATGAAAAATCATAAAGACAAAACCAAACAAAAATAAGAAAAAGAAATGACCAAATAGGACAATGTCAAAAACCGGTCAAGAGCGAGTCGGATTCACGCACAGATAGTTCCACACCCTTCTTACATCATATACCACATCACCCACAGACATCTTACAGGTCTTCCTGTAATCAATACGTAAAGAACTATAATAAGTATGTATTTCTAAATTATAGGCTCTATAGTGATAATTCCCCCTCCCCCATACCCAGAAATGGTCTATTTACAAACACTCGAAACACGTTCTATTATTTGAATAATTCACTTGAGGATACAGGCCTAAACACCCTAGGAAATATAATCCACATAAATCACTAGATACCTATATGGGGCCGATCAAGTATTACGTAAGCACCAAAGGGGGGTTGACAATGCTTATTTTTATGACATGGGGGGGGGTTTAAACGATGATTACGTCAGCAATATTTATTTGTTTGCAAATCTTAATAGATTTTGATTAGAGATAATTATGACTAGTTAGTTGGTTTTACTTTGTCGCAATGTTAAGTAAGAAATACCAGATGTGGGGGAAATAGGTCCCGCACGAATAAAAACTATACCGATGGGAGGGGTAAGAGCTTTGATTACTATCGCTGACAAGGGGAGGGGAGGGTTAAAAATTACTAAAATTCTGCTTACTTGAACTGTATCCTTGCAGTTTATATAATTCATTAATTTTAGACACCAAAACCTGTTGACTTTATTCGAAGTAAGCCTTCTGCAGTTATCGATTCTGTTTTACGACCCAAATCTTGCATTGGCATGTTAATGACACTCATTGCCCGCCAATCAGGTTAGCGTTAGGCGTTTGCTATTCACATTATGTGATGTGTCGTGCTAAACAGCCGCCATCTTGGCACGCGTCGAAGGGCATGTGCCGACAATATACTTTGATAGACCTCTATCTAATGAAGTTTTTTATTATCATTAGCACGCTGCACGTTGACCTGAAACTAACTTAATCACCACTCTTCGTTTGAGGACCCCCAGTTTGTATGCTATCAGGAAACACTGTCTCCGGCAGCAATGCTCATCTAGCAACATGCACAGTGAAATTAGTAGGTACATCATTGTCATCATCATCTGTCTAACCTTTTTCCTACTATACTGGGGTTGGCTTCCAGTCAAACTGGATTTAACTGAATACCAGTATTTTACGTAGAGCAACTGCCTATCAGACTTTCACAACCCATTCACAGGGTAACACGGTAGGTTCTTCATGGCAAGACTGGAGTCAGATTTTCTGGCTTTTGACTAGGTATTCGTAACGACTGCCAAAAATCTACAAATGACAGCCGGGCTACATAACGTGCTTTCCGAGGCACAGAGGAAACTCGGTATGTTAAGATAGTCACCCATCCACAGATCAACCTTGGCAAGCGTTGCTTATCCTTGAAGATCGACTCGTGTGGCTGTTATTATCTAGCCACGAGCTCCTCAGTAGATACATCATTGTATTACATTAAAAATTTCATTTGTTTTTACGAGACGGGGTTTCTAAAAGCGTAATGTAATTTTTGGAAATTCCTTGATTAGGTAGCGATTTTAATTTTACCAATAATTAGATTTCGGAGACAAAAAAACACAGTATTAAAGATAATAAATAATTAATAATACATAAACAGGTTACGAGTAAAGACAATATAGATGGTGCGGGTGATTTCCAAGTAAATAATGATAAATTAGAACAATTAACGCCTATTGATCAAAATAATCACAATAATAGATACAGATCAACACAGTCAGATGATATTACATATTAATAATGTATTGTAGGACAATGTATAAGATTATTGGCAGGTAAGTACATAAAGTTTGACATAATAATGAAGCAAAACGAGTTGACATGGAAAGATAAGTAATAAACATATTAAACGTTTTCAAAACCAAAATGCTGTGAACCTTCACATACCACTTTCATTTACCAAAAAGAAGCGCAGCGTATGAACAAAAGTAAAGACCAGGTCTATTAATCATAGTCTGTGAAGCTAAACCATTTGAACCTGCACCTGCAACAGCTGTTCTAGTGAAACATGTCTAAGAGAGAGAGAGAGAGAGAGAGAGAGAGAGAGATGTTAATTGAGAAATCTTTTATGGTACAAGTCGTTGTGCATGGCTATGCTATATAACTCAATACCCAGGTACCTACACCATCCAAGATTTCAACGAGGCCAATGAAAGAGCAGTACAGGTTGCTCAATACTGATTGGATACAATTAAGAATGAGCCATACCACAAGAAAAGAAGAAAAAGACAGTCAAAGATTTAATAGTAAAAATATCAATAATATCAACCATCTATAATATTTAGGACTTACCAGTATCTTTAGGAATAATCAATATAATATCCGACGTAATTGCAGAGACCTGTCATAGAGGTAAAAGCTCAAGTGGCTGCAAAACTGTACCAGCTTGATGCCCTTGAGTCAATTGAGAAACGAGCCAAGAGGATCATTGGTTATGAGAAGCTCGTCAAGTCGAAGCTCCAAAATCTTAAGCATCGACGCCGAGTTGCTAGCCTGTCGGTTTTCAACCGGTTGCATTTTGGGGAATGTGCGATGGAATTGTATAATTTAATTCCGCCAAGCTCGTTACATCATCGGACCACAAGACACGCACAAAACGTTTTGGGAACACATTCATAGTGCGTACAGCTACGGAGAACACGGGCCTGCGGACGGCGAGCTTTGGGTGGCTTGTCGTCTGATCAGAACCAGGCCCAGGTCGACGGCTCGCTGTGTTCCACGCGCGCCTCAAAGAGCTGTCAGCACAAAGGACGGGGCCCGCTAGGGCCAGTGCCTGCTGAGGCTGCGGACTTCGTTCGAAAGAGGCACCGTACCCTGGAACGCAAAGGGCACTAGGAGGAACGCGGCAGGGTTTTAGTCAGTAAGAGTCTGACACTGCCTCCTGCTTTACCCAAAGCAGGAGGAGTCATTTGATGATATCCCATCCTTAAAAAAAAAAGCTTAGCTGGGAACCTGGGCAGGCAAGCGTGCTCCATCTTCGACCACATCTTCGCTTACCATCAGGTGAAATAGTGGTCAAACGTGTGCCTGTCAATAGTAAAAAAAAAACTTGTACGCGTACTGCTTGCAAAAACATTACACGTGCAAAACCGTTGACTAACTCGCAAACTCAAGACTCAACAATTAAACGCCTATTCCAAAGTCATTATCAAGACGTCCAAAGGTCTTAGAAACAAAAACTACAATTTAATTCTTAACTGTCGCTTGAGTGCCGGAATCATGATGAATAATGATGTTTGTGCGTGCTACTCCGATGTTGGACGAGGAAGTGATCACTGATCAGATTTCACGCCTCATTGGTGCGAGTACTGAGGACCGATTTTGAGACCTCGGTTGTTGGTCCAGACTCTCATTTTTTTTTTGGGAAAAGCCCGCCATACATTTCCAACCACTGCAACTCCTGAAAGCCAGAATCAACAGTGGCGACCACCAGAAAAACGCCGAACCAATGAAACCCGACGAGTCCCGGAGAAACGATTCAACTATCTTGGATCCTGCAACGAAATTAATCAGAAAAGTACAGGAGTAGAAACAAAAAAAATTATCATTTCCACTTATTTCCGTATCAAGCAGGAGACAGAATAGAACTAGGCCAATAGGCACCAAGGGACATATACAGCTGGGTTAAGCCCAGTTGCCAAGCACTACGGATTAGGTATTTCTTACCACTAAAACTAATGGGTCCTAAATTATTCGTATTCGTATTCATGGTCAGCTGTAGAACATTGACATAAAGACGAAGCTACAAGCTTACAGGACTACTCTTAAAGTTGCCATGACCTGTGAGAAATTGGACAACACAGTGATCCACCTCCAGCCATGTCCTGTCCAGCCGCTCGCTGAAAAACACTGGTGGAGGTGACAGCCTTTGATGGAAGGCCGGCTCTCATTTGTAGATCTTTGGTAGTCACTACGGGTAGCCAAAAGCCAGAAGTATGACTACAGTTTTGCCAAGAGGTATTTTACTACCCAGTTTCTGGATCAGATAAGCAGTGGTTGCATTTAAAATGCTGGTACTCAGCTGAGCAGGTCGTCGGTTGTTGACAACTTTTATGTTCCTCAAAACGTACAAATAAATTATCTTCGTTTGATCCTACTTGTGATTGGATTCCGGCATCATTATCTAGGCTAGACTTAGAAGGAGCTCTAGACTTATTTAATAGAAACTTCATGCGTCAACGACATTGTACCTTTGTGCACAACTTCAGACTTAAGGCATTCTTCACCTATCCATATAACCAAGGGTGGTTAAAAGACAACATGGCAATTGCATTCATTAAATCGAGAAATGCGAACATAAAAAAGTTACTCGGAAGAAAGTAATAGCTACATTAGCGGATGGCATTATTGTAAATCTGATAATTTTTTTTTGCAAGACTCAAAATATATTCCACTCCTCGCAAAGTAATATTCAATAAATAATGATGTTTATGCGCGCACTGTAACAGGGAAATGATCAGGTTCCGAGGTGTCAATGATTGTGTCACGAGCTCTATCATTATCATGTCGGTGTTGAGCTGCCATTGCATCAAAAGATAAAATATCGATGGCTATAGCTATGCTGACAGTGGTTCCAGTCTTCTTAAGCTGTTCAAAAGCTTCAGGTGCTATTTCTACTTCATCATCATCATCCACAGCCTGATTTCGCCCACTGCTGAACTCTTTTTTCTTCTGTTTTTTTTCCAACTACATGTTACTAATAATATTATATCGGTGACAAACTACAGTACAGTACACCTTCTACGGTAACAAAACCAGTATCCCTCTAATTCTGTTACCACCGACCTGCTTTTGACTGTACATTTCAGTCCTGTTTTAAATCTGTATAAATAAAGAATGCTTCATGTCCGAATAGCACTATCTTTTTTCAGAACTGAATCCTGATGAATACATCAATAGAGGCTTTAGCTTTAGCGTCCAATAAGATTGTTTGAGAACTCAGAGAGTAATTTTTCTGTTGAATCTGCATGCCCATTGCCCAAATATTATGATCATCGAGATAAATATGTCGTCCGCGAATCTAAATTCCTTCCTCATTTATTCAGTTTGGGACATGCCTTACCAAATGTATTTCAAATGAAGCAACAAAAGGTAATTAACCTGATACGCAAATCAATTTAGTACGGTTAGATGTCTGCGATACTTCTGTCACGATACCAATCATTAGAATAACAGTATTAAAGGTGTATTAGAAGTAGATAAGGAAAAGTCGTTAGCTAAAGCCAATGATTTCAGTCATTTGCGAGTCTATTCTCACGTAGACAAGCAGCTACGTGATGAAAATATAGTATGCGATTGCGATGCAGCATTAAGTAAATATGATCGTTAATGCATTTGTGAATGAGTTCGTAGTGATAATATAAGGAAATATTTAAGTGGGGGCATTGATAATGAGTTTTCTAGAGGCTGTTTATTTGGTTTTATTGGTGACTCTAGAAATTACGAGGTGTGAATATGGCCAAGTTGCTGTGTCAGACCATGATTCATCATTATCAGTAACAAAAATAACAACTTCGCCTTTGCAGAAACATTTTTACCTGTTTACTTCCTTACGTGAATGTATTTACACTTTCACGCCAAAATCGCATGCTGTGGTCGCCTATAATTGGAGGCGCACTCATGTATTTGTCCTTGTCAGTATTATAGTGTATGTGATTGTGTAGCTTCTGTTGGCAATCCTATACACAAATAAAAAAAATAAAATAAAATAAATAAATAAACACTTTAATTAATTTTGGTATAGAAATAGACTGGACATTGGAAAATGACATAGAATCCTGGGAGTACCTACGCTCTCTTGGAATAATTTTCGAATTTCACGCGTGCGAATACTTTGGCAAAAACTGTTGTCCTAATATATAAACCTGAAGAGTTTGTTTGTTTACCTAACCGCGCTAATCTCAGGAATTACTGGTCCGATTTGAATTTTTTTTTTCAGTGTTAGATAGCCCATTTATCGAGGAAGGCTATAAGCTATATATCATCACGCTGAGACTAATAGGAGCGGAACAGTAATGAAAATTGTGACGCAGAAGTTGCGCGGGTCAACTAGCGTCTTATATAGTTCGTTTAAAGCGACAAAAGGCCGTAGTAAATGTCTATCAGCATTATCGATTACTTTAAGTCCCAAATTTTTGGGAATGCCACGTGTTATTTCAGTAGAGCATGTAACTTTTTGACAATAGTTATCGGTGATATAATATTTTCAAGAACCTAAGCTCTCGTCTCAGTTGAAGCTTCGCTTAACTTAGCTTACCATACTCGATACTCTTGTACCTATCTAATATTCTTCCGTATTGTGAGGTCTGTCATGTATTCAATAGCACAGTACTATAATTGTTTTATGATTGGCGGGTGCCGCGAAATCATCGCCATTGACAGCTGATACATCTCAAATTATATTTCAGTTAAATTATTATGAGTCATGGTTAATTTTATTGAGATTGATTCTCGAACTTTTGTATAGTTGATTACAGCTTCTACCTTTCTGTCTCTGGACTTGGCATAATATATTTTTTGCACAACGATTATTGGGTTTAGATTAACTGCATTTTATTGAAACTGGTCGAGTATCGAGTCTAAAGGTCTGTGTTTATTAGTGGACTACCATAGGATGATCCTATAAACAAAAAAAGAAGAAGAAGGAACATGCTGGAAAGTTCTTCCCCGATCAGCATGAAATGTGACCTGCACGTGGGACCGCGTATGCAGAATGCGCAGGCAATCCAACGCCTGGTAAAAGGTAGCTACAGAATACCGCGTGATTTTTGTCAGTAAGAGTCTGACAGAACCCTGCGACGAAGACATTCGAGAGGATTTCCACACATTAATAATATGCCTAATGTTCAAGATCGGGCAAAGTGGAGGAAGCTAAGTAGGAAGGCGGACCCTGGCAATAGCCGGGATTAACGCCAGGTGGAAGAATAATATGCCTAAAGGTTTGCAATAAAGTTGGTACAGAAGCACCTGCAAACATTTCCAACTGGAAATCCCTACGATAAATCTTCAACGGGCCTAAAAATATCCTGATTACAACATTAGATAATTAATCTACAAAACACGTCTAATCTGTTGATTGGCGGGACTTTAAAGGATATACGTCTATCTATCAATTGATGATCTAGTTATCTGATCATTATTATCGATACGAGTAAACAATTTGAAAAATTGATTGCCTATGACGTCAAAAGAAATCATTCAAAGTGATTCTATCAGTTGCACACTGGTCTCACACGTTGCACCCGGGTCTTCTGGTCTCTTTTCTGTGAACCTATTGACTTTGACAGTATTTTTGGATACCTATTGCTGTCAAAACAGCTTACCAAAAATGTTTGAGAATAGCCTTCGAAGAGTGAAAATAGATTGCATTGATTGTTTGAGGTTGATTCTATTTTTGAAAATTATAGCTCTTGCCAAGTTGTACTTAAATCGCTACATATATCTATACATTATCCCCTGTTAAAAATGCTACGGCTTTTAAATTGTTATTATGTTCCCTTAATTAAAAGCTTTCCCATATTAAGGACGTTCCAGAACATTGTATTTTTTTGTTGGTTTCAGACAAATCCGATTCATTATTTTCTTAGAATAGAATATAATACTCTTAGTCTATGTGGGACCCCATTATATTTGAAGTATACCTTTCGGCATATGTTCAATATCCTTAAACATATCACTATGTGACTATGTTATTATGTCTGTTGACAGTGATTGATGCCGACTATAGTTAAATAATAGTTTTTATTACATTTGTCATAACGTTACTGATTCTAGGAAGTGTTTGAGGCGAAATGTCAAGGGCGTTGATAATTTTAAGAAACATATCAATAGCTATTCAATTATTTATATTGAGAGGTGCAATTTTGTTATTAAACTTTGAACTGTCTCTAATGAGTTTAAATATTGTTTATCATTAAAACTTCTGGCATTATCTTTATATTTATTTACACAAAAGCCTGTAAAGTTAGACAAAACTGAAATTTTATCAGGGTCAATGTCGATATTTTGTATGTACCGACATGTATGTCTTCTTCTTTCATACATACTTCTCTATTAGTCTCTTCTGTCATACGTTACCAAAATGTCTATGACCAATTGAAACCACGTGGGCATTCGATATTCGCCAACAGAATATTACTTTGTATAGAACCCCAGGACCAGTAAGTCTCAATTCAAATTCAAATTCAAAGCATTTTATCTCAAATAAACCATTCACAGGCACTTTTGAAACGTCAAGGTCGGTCAGTCAAAAACATGGAAGCTATTTGCACGTTCCAAAGCGTAGATCTCTATGGAGAAGAACGTGCAAGAAACTCCACGGACACTCTTTTAAATCATGTTCTGTTTTACAAAATTCCAAGTTACTTGTTGCTTCTGCATGTGAGGACAATGCAAAGGAAAAAAAAAGGGCTTATTATAAGAATTTTAAATATAAAGATTAAAATAAGCCAATGGCAGTTAAGAGATGACCAGTCTCAACCGTCGGCACCCTTCAGCTCAACCATTTCGAAGGGAACCGAATAATCAAACCCACGCGCCGCCATCAGCGAGACATTTGAGTGAGCATGACATGCTCTCAACCACCATGCTCGTTCATGTCCAACAAGTAAAACTATAACTACTCACATAAAATGTAAATGGTTTCATGGTACTCACATTTACAAAATTTGAAAAATATGCTTCTACTTTACACAAAACTATGGTTGTCAATGACCAAATAATGAAAAATAAATTAATAAAGAGAACGATTAAGTTCTTACATCAAAAAGAATAAATAAGTAATTAATATAATAATATAATTTGTATGTATATAAGAATAAATAAACGAAATAATGTAAGAACCTCTAAAAGGAACGAGCATCTCTTCCAAATATAAAAACATAAAAACCTAAAAAGTTGACCTAAGCAGCTGTGACTGTGGAGCAGGACCAGCATTTAGCCAAGCGTTTTTATCGAGGATATAATCTTCCAGTTTATAATACGCTTGTCTACATAGTGTGCGTTTTATGCATGCTTTAAATTTTCTCTCATTCAGTTCGAGAATATCAACTGGTATTTTATTATAAAATTTAATACAGTACCCCATAAAAGAAGTGAGTACTTTGGCCAATCTGAATCCGGGTTCATCTAATTTGTTCCTATTTCTAGTATTAAAATTATGCCTGTCACTAATCTTGCTAAAGAGATAAAGATTTTTCCGAACATACATAATATTTTCGTAAATGTATTGACAAGGTACCGTCATGATGTTGATATCCTTAAACAGTTCTCTTAGGGAATCACGCCGACGGAGATTGTAAATGGCTCTGATGGCTCTTTTCTGCAGGATAAATATAGACTCGATGTCTGCAGCACGTCCCCAAAATAAGATACCGTAAGACATGATACTATGAAAGTAACTAAAATAGACCAGCCTCGCGGTATCTATATCGGTAAATTGACGGATTTTTCTGACAGCGTATGCTGCTGAACTTAGCCGTCCCGCAAGAGATGTTAAATGAGGACCCCATTGTAGCCTTGAGTCAAGCGTAATCCCCAGGAAAACCGTGTTTTCGACGAATTCAAGTTTCTCCAATCAATACTGACTTATCTTAAGCAGTATTTTGTTGGAAAAAAATCAGCTTAATCTAACCGTAAATAGCAGTAGATCAGTAGTTAAATTAAGCTAGTTCCTAGTAGAAAGAAACTCTCAAAAATAAAAGGAAATGTGATGGTTTTGAACACCATAAAGCGCAATTTCTGTAAATTTTGCTGTAGTGGCTAAGAGCCATGGGGTTCATGAGGAGCACAAAACGCAAGTACTGCTTTTACGGAATTGGTTCGAAACAGTAAACGCGGCCCTGGAACGCAAAAGGCATTTGAAGGATTTAAGTCGAGTGAGTAAGAGTCTGACACTACCTTTCGTTCGCCCAGAGCGGAAAGAGTCATTTGATGATTTCCTATAAAAAAAACTGCTTCCAAAAGCAATACAGTATCCTGTTATTCCATGACAAAGTCCAGCCTTTCCTCATAAAGGTTGTCAAGTACCCATTAAAATCTAAAGATACATCGTACAAATGGAACGCAGCGTTCTTTTTTCGAAAGGCAACGTTCGCTGTTCCCGCCCTCGAACGCGATTGGCCGATAGCCAAGTACGTGTTGATGCGTCTGCGCAGATAAAGAGACTGTTTTGTAACATAGCGAGCTTAACGTGCGTTATGGGGTAATAAATGGCTTTAGTTATAGAATTTAAAACCGTTTTGGGATTTGTGTCAAGTCTTCTGATACTTATCATGAACTCAAAGCAGGCGCAAAAACTAAGCATTACGTCCTGGGTTCGATTTCCGGCTATGGAAAAGTGACTTTGGGTTTTTCCAAATATGAAATTTTTCAGTCGCAGTCCGGAATCTGAATTTGTATGCGGTTTATGGCTATAGGTTCACCATCTATTGGGACACGCAACGAATACATAACTTGTGAATGTAGACACAACCGGGTCCGTGTTGTGTGGTTTGCATAGGTACTTACATCTCTGTCAGACAGAGATGTAAGTACATATGCAAACATTCCGAGGAATACAGATGTGAAGTTAAAAAGTACATTTCTTTTTTTACTATTTTTTTTTTGTACCATGACTAGGCCATGTACTAATGTTTGTAAAAAAAATTGATCATCCTAGATCTATTCTCTCAACATAATTATCACCGTGAAAATTTAGTGGAGTGAGCATAAAGTCAACTGCCATTTCATCTTGTTTGTATAGCTATATTATTATTGTCTCCTTTATTCATTTTACTATATATACAAATTATATTTTTAAATATTTGATTAAAATAAATAAAGAAAAACATTTAAAAATATAAAAATAGTAGCCCACCGATATCGGGAACAGGGTCCAAGCTACCGGTGGTCAGGGCTCCAGAGAAAGGAACCTCCTGACAATGCGAGCCGTGTCCAGAAGTACCGCTTTCTGAATCAAGCCCTTGATCCAGCTGCCCAACGAGAGCCTCCTAAGGTGTTGGTCGAGGCTCGTGGCTATTAAGCCATTGGCCGATACGACTATCGGTACAATGATTGCGGAGTCCACTTCCCACATGTCGACAACCTCGCGAGCCAAGTCAATATACTTGATTTGTTTGTCTTTCTCGGCTTTCACGAGGTTCTCGTCATGCGGGACGGTTATGTCTACAATCATTGCACGCCTCACAATTCGGTCCACCACCACTATATCAGGCTTATTGGCAACAATAGTCCTGTCAGTGATGATGGACCGATCCCAGTACAATGTGATATTGCCATTATCGAGAACTGGGTCGGGCGCATACCTATAGTATGGCACCTCCGACTCCACAAGAGAGTATTTCAGAGCAAGTTGCTGATGGATAATCCTGGCTACAAGGTTGTGCCTATGCAAGTATTCTCCGTTAGCTAGACGAGAACAACCAGAGACAATGTGGCGAATTGATTCTCCCGGACGGTGACATGCCCGACATATGTCGAACGTGCCGTCTTTCACAATAAATCTCCGGTAGTTATTCGTCATGATAACTTCGTCCATAATTGCACAAACAAAACCTTCGGTTTCTCCAAACAGATCACCGAAACGCAGCCAGGCTACGGACGCTAGTTGGTCTACGTCAGGCCCATGTAGGGCCCGGAAAAAGCGTCCGTGAAGCTCCTTACTCTACCATACCGCCCTGCGATCGTTAGTGTCAAGTACTGCAGGTTTGCGCCAGTTCTCATTTGCCAAGGAGAGCGGGGTGAGTCCCTTGTCCACCGCCACTACATCTCGATGCATACCCACGTCGACAGCTAGGAAATATTCCCTAAGACTGCATATCTCGCGATTGTGGAGAGTCTTAGCATTTAAAAAGCCTCGACCTCCACACTTTCGCGGGATATACAGTCTCATTACCGACGACCGTGGGTGATGCATTCGATACGCAGTAAGCAGTGTACGGACCCGCCTATCCAGGGCGTCAAGTTCCGTTTGAGTCCATTTGAGTACGCCGAAAGAGTACATCAATACTGGCATGACCCAACCGTTGAAGGCGCGCACCTTGTTTCCGCCCGATAGAAAGCTATTGAATACCTTCTTCAGGCGGCCAAAGAAGCGCTCCTTCAACGATTGCTTCATGTCAGTAACATTGATACCTAACGCTTCCGACGTACCCAAATACTTGTAAGTTTCAGTTGGAGAGAGGGATCTCAGGTTTATGGAATCCGAAAGTTGAGTTCCCACGGATTCCATAATCTCTCCACGCTTTACATGCATGACCGCACATTTGTCCACACCAAACTCCATCCTGATGGCGTTACTGAATGTTTCAGTTACCTTCAGTAGCTCCATCAGTTGCAGATTAGTGGGGGCAAAGAGTTTCAGATCATCCATGTAAAGGAGGTGAGATATAACCTGACCACCTCTCTTCAACCGATAGCCTAGCCCTGAATTTTCCAGCAGTGTGCTAAGAGGATTCAAGGCTAGACAAAACCAAAGTGGACTCAAACTATCGCCCTGAAATATACCCCGCTCGATCCTTACCGGTTCGCTATTCCTCTGGATATTTCGACATCCTGGATAGCGAAGGACTGTCCTCCATTGCCCCATACACGACATCAGGAAGGTGCGTAGCGTTGCATCAACTTTATACAATTATTATTATTATTATTATCTATTTATTTCGGACATAATCCATAAGTGTTAGTAAACATTTTTCTTAAGAGCTATGTTAGTAGGAACATAATATTTTTTTCTTAAAAACTACAATTTTCCCGTCACTATTCCCACCCAGTGTGCCTGTATGGGACAGTCATGGCGGGATGCAATCATTTGCAAAATGCTGTTGGTGCTGCCGCGCAGTCTTTGAAATAATGACGCCACTTTCTTACGCACTATAGCGTGGAAACCGTCAACACGCGCGTTTGCAAACATTTGTGACGCACTACAGTGTCGCGGCAACCCCAACAGCATCCTGAAAGCATTATTATACTGAATACGCAGGACGTTGAAGGCTCGCTGCGTATACCGAACCCACAGGCCGCTCGAGTAAAAAGATTGGCAATATGCCTTAGAAAGTGTAACCTTAACTTCCTTAGTACATCGAGCGAACCTTCGGGCCAGCATATTGCTCCTCACCGCCAACGCCCTGCGTTCTCTTTCTATATCTGGGTCATCCTTTAAGTCCTCTGTGACCAGATGACCAAGATATTTAAATTTCTGCACAATTTTCAGAACCGTCCCATCGATCATGATTGGAGGCACTGTACTAGGTCTCTGATTTCCTGCCTTAAAAATCAGTACCTCACTTTTTTGTGTGTTGTACATGAGACCATGCTCGGATGCATACCGTTCACAAATTTTAACCAATGTCCTCAAGGCGTTGACCGAGGGGGCCAGCAGAACCATATCATCAGCATAGCTTATGTTGTTGACACATGTTCCGTCAATGTAGCATCCAACATGTGTACTGTTGAGCTCCTCGATCAACTGGTTCACATATAGGCTGAAGAGGCTGGTAGATGTGAGGCCGCCCTGCCTTACACCACATTCTAACCTATATTCGTCAGATAGTGTATCCACCCATCTCACCTGGTTAGTCTGGTTTTTATACCAGAATTTTAGGATGCTGATGATAGATCGACAGATCACTCTATGTTCACTTCACCTAAGCTTACTAGGAAATCTCACTACCTAAGTGTAGAACTCATCCATCGCTTACCATCAGGCGAATTCAATCAGGCTAGATTAGCGGCAATAAAAATAATAAGTACTCAAATGACAATAATTTAATAGTTATATCAATATTTACAGGATTATTAAATAACTTCGAACTAATATCACATTTAATCTCTCCGTACCAATCTCAGATATATTTTTTCTTTCGGAGTCAGAAGTAATCGCATCGGTGTGATCGTAATTTTTTCCACGGTGTTCTTCGTGCATTCAACTCGGAACTTGGAAAACACCTTTACCATGCAGATTCCAAACTGGAGTGATGCGAACCTTGAACCTGTAAAAGAAATATATTATGAAGAAGAAACTACTGTCTATTAATCTAGTTTTAGTAACCTTCTGGTACACATTTGGCATAAAAAAGTTATCATCGCAGTCAATGGGAAAAGCGCTCAGAAAACTCGCTGCATTGCCCCGTTGTACGGCAATACTGATTCTTTTACCGAAGCAAAGTTCAGCTCAGTTTTCGAGTGAAGAGTTGAATGGCCGTTTACTGAAGACACGAAAGACGATGAGTACACCCTCAAACGGCTCAAACACATAATAAGATTAGAGGATGACAGATGAGATTACACTCATTTTAATCCAACGATAGTGATAGTTCAGTCGATTAATGTACTCAGTTTATTTAGCTGTCGATTGCCGGTCATATTGCCTCTTATAAGCTGCACCACAACACCCGGTTTTCCATCTTCTACATTTGTGGTCACGCTTGATTGTTTGTACAACAAATATCTAAAACTCTACTACTCTGTGTTTATATAAGTTTTATAACAAGAATATCATTAATTTACTCACCAAGACAACTTCTAGGCCCAAGTCCAAACGACACCATTGCGCAGGGATGTCGCTCTTTTACGTTTTCTGGTGAAAACCTTTCAGGTTTGAACTGCTCAGGTTCAGGATAATACTTCTCATCATGCTGAATAGCATACGGAGAAATTGCAATAATAGTATTTTTTTCAATGACGAAATCTGTACCATCCAACTGAATATCTCGGCCAACATTTCTTGAAACAGAGTTTGTTAAAGGATGCATTCGCAGTGTCTCATCGAAAACCATTTGCAAGTATTTCATTTCTTTTAACGCATCGTAAGAGAATTTACCGCCATGTTTTCGAAGGACGTCGTCGATTTCTTGTATCAATATTTGTTGTGCATCTGGATTCTTAGCCAAGTGGAACATTGCATAAGTGGCCAGTAACGAATTGTTTCCATAACCCGCGAAATAAATTACAAACACTTGTCCAGCTAAAACATCATCAGTGATGTCCATCCGCAGCTCATTTTCACCTTCAACAGTCTTCCCAGAGCCAACATTGCCTTCTCGTCTCAAACCCATCAATACATCCATTGTTATTTTACGATCAGTCTTTGGAACAGACTCTAGACTGGTACCAGCTTGAATAACTTGTTTACAAAATTTTGCCACATTGTCTGGGAAAATTGATAAATTATACTTCGATAGAGTACCTGGGAATAATAACTCCAGTTCAAGAAAATAGCTTGGTGTTTGGATTGCTGCGTCCAACAAATCACACAAATCGTTCTCATCGTTATAAGGGTTGACGTCAATACCAAATGCACCCATCATTATTGAGTCTGCTCCATATTTTCTAAAAAATGGCAACGTATTTATTTCTGAGTCCTGCAGTGTAGCGTTTTCTAGATATTCAATGAACTTGTCAGCTCTACCGGCAAGGACTTGAAAATTGGCCTTGAACTTGCTAGCTGTAAACACTGTCGTTAAATGTTTCCTTAATATTTTCATCACTGTCACATCGGAATGAAAGAGATTGTCTCCCAACCGTTCTTTGCTGTAATACACTCCACGATCAGGAAAAGAGTCGAAGTCCTTAATGAGCACTTGTCTCACTATATCAAGATCACGAATCAGCAATGTAGGAGACATCATCCTGTACAAGCCAACAACTTTCTCGTTGGGATATTGGTTGTAGAGTTCACTGTACAGCACACCAACGTGTTTTCTTCTGAAGAAGACATCGATAAAGTTTCCAAAGAACGAGATAGGGGTAGGTCCCTTGACATTTTTTGCTTTCCAAAAGTTGTATGTTCTGGTGAAGTAGAAGTAGAGGGAGACTACAATCGTAATAAATGTTAGTAAATATAAAGACATGGTTGTAGTTGTCACTGCAGTGGTTAATTTGATATTAATGGGAAACGAGCGGGTTGAAATGTTATATATGAATGAAAGGCCTGCGACACAGCGGGGTACTGATAACGGACTCACGTCGTCGCATGAGTCAGTGTTCTTACGCTTGAACTAGCAGTGCGATTGTGCATGTAATGTTCAATGCGATTTAATGATTGCAATTATGATTTCGCTAGTAGCAGGTTAGATAAAACTTTTAAAATTGCTGACGTAGTTTAATCGGGTTCCTTCTATTTGGCAGAATCTTGATACTCCGATTTTTATTTGGCATAACTCACATGGCATAATCTTATTTAATCGAATATTTGTAAGGCATAAAAATTATTTAGCATAACTTTTGTTTGGCAGAATATTTACGTGTCCGAATTTACAATGGCATACTTTTATCTTGGCAGAATTCTGTTTCGCATAATTACCTTTGCCATAATTAATATTATGCATAAATTTTGTTTAGCATTACATTTATTTAGAGATACGATTATTTGGTATGGGTGCATATTTGAACATCAAAAATTAAAATAGATGTATCTTCTTGTAAAAATTAGTGTTCAAAACATCAAAAACTTATAATATATGGAATAAAACTGATAATTTAAATAAAGTAAATTTATGCTGTCGAATGGTTAGATAACCTACGTGCAATGTATTTAAAATCGAATGGTCTGCAAAAGTGACATAGAATGTTCTAAATATAGCATGTATTGGTAGCATTTTCAATATTAAATTAAATTTGTGTCATAAAAAGTCAATACGTTGTGCTGCAAAATTTTGTGACAGAAACGAATCGCTGCGAAACCGACTTTACGCAGTCTTGTCTGCCCTACCCCTAGAGTGTAATTTAAACCCGCGTAGGCGCGGAGGGGTAGGGCGGCCCGCGAGCTGAGGAGCAGGTGGTTTGAAGGCCCACCACATGCAGCATGCATGTTGCATGCCTGCTTTCATGCTGCATGCATGCTGCATGTTGCATGTCTGCTTGCATGCTACATGCATGCTGCATGCATGCTGCATGTTGCATGCCTGCTTGCATGCTACATGCATGCTGCATGCATGCTGCATGTTGCATGCCTGCTTGCATGTTGTATGCCTGTTTGCATGCTACATGCATCCAAGCCGACAATATTTTTGTAATTAGCATTTAGGTTAGGTGGTGGTTATGTGTGTGGCGAAAAAAAACAGTTCTGCCTTTTAATGACTATCGATATAAAATGTATGCCAAAAGACGATTCTGACTGTGAATTTTCTGCGATATGATGGTTCTGCTTTTTAATTATTATGGATATAAACATTATGCCTAAAGATGATTCTGACTAACAAAATTATGAGTTTTGAATGTATGACAACTGAGTGTATACGAAATGATGTTCTGCGAAATGAAGTTTATGCTATCCGTTGTTATGCAAAACAATATTATGACGTAAAAAGTTCTGCTATAAAAGGTAGACCCAGTTTAATCACATCAATTCAATAAGGAGCTGGTACAGTTCTATATTTATGAGATATTATTCAATTCACTGCCACAATCACTAAATTGATCCTCTTATATTTTACATGGTATCTTTCTTTTCTTTGTCTTGTCACGCGGCTTTTGTATTTCCACCAATACCACTAGGTGGTCTTCAAAACACGGAGTTGAACCTTTTCAATTCTACTTTAGCTAGATTTACATTGCTATCTTATCGCAATGTAAATCTATATATCAATAACCCGAATACAAATGATACTGTATGTAGTGAAGGGCGGAATGTCCTAACACAAGCAATTATTTTGCTTGAAAGGTCATTTCTAAAAGTAAAAATGTAACTACTGTAAGTTATTGAAATAAACATTTATTATTATTTCCTTTATTCATCATTTTCGCTTATTTCTAAATTTTTAAATATTTTTATACAATATATACATAAAAAAAACATTTAAAAATATAAAAATAGTAGCCCACCGATATCGGGAACAGGGTCCAAGCTACCGGTGGTCAGGGCTCCAGAGAAAGGAACCTCCTGACAATGCGAGCCGTGTCCAGAAGTACCGCTTTCTGAATCAAGCCCTTGATCCAGCTGCCCAACGAGAGCCTCCTAAGGTGTTGGTCGAGGCTCGTGGCTATTAAGCCATTGGCCGATACGACTATCGGTACAATGATTGCGGAGTCCACTTCCCACATGTCGACAACCTCGCGAGCCAAGTCAATATACTTGATTTGTTTGTCTTTCTCGGCTTTCACGAGGTTCTCGTCATGCGGGACGGTTATGTCTACAATCATTGCACGCCTCACAATTCGGTCCACCACCACTATATCAGGCTTATTGGCAATAATAGTCCTGTCAGTGATGATGGACCGATCCCAGTACAATGTGATATTGCCATTATCGAGAACTGGGTCGGGCGCATACCTATAGTATGGCACCTCCGACTCCACAAGAGAGTATTTCAGAGCAAGTTGCTGATGGATAATCCTGGCTACAAGGTTGTGCCTATGCAAGTATTCTCCGTTAGCTAGACGAGAACAACCAGAGACAATGTGGCGAATTGATTCTCCCGGACGGTGACATGCCCGACATATGTCGACCGTGCCGTCTTTCACAATAAATCTCCGGTAGTTATTCGTCATGATAACTTCGTCCATAATTGCACAAACAAAACCTTCAGTTTCTCCAAAAAGATCACCGAAACGCAGCCAGGCTACGGACGCTAGTTGGTCTACGTCGGGCCCATGTAGGGCCCGGAAAAAGCGTCCGTGAAGCTCCTTACTCTGCCATACCGCCCTGCGATCGTTAGTGTCAAGCACCGCAGGTTTGCGCCAGTTCTCATTTGCCAAGGAGAGCGGGGTGAGTCCCTTGTCCACCGCCACTACATCTCGATGCATACCCACGTCGACAGCTAGGAAATATTCCCTAAGACTGCATATCTCGCGATTGTGGAGAGTCTTAGCATTTAAAAAGCCTCGACCTCCACACTTTCGCGGGATATACAGTCTCATTACCGACGACCGTGGGTGATACATTCGATACGCAGTGAGCAGTGTACGGACTCGCCTATCCAGGGCGTCAAGTTTCGTTTGAGTCCATTTGAGTACGCCGAAAGAGTACATCAATACCGGCATGACCCAACCGTTGAAGGCGCGCACCTTGTTTCCGCCCGATAGAAAGCTATTGAATACCTTCTTCAGGCGGCCAAAGAAGCGCTCCTTCAACGATTGCTTCATGTCAGTAACATTGATACCTAACGCTTCCGACATACCCAAATACTTGTAAGTTTCAGTTGGAGAGAGGGATCTCAGGTTTATGGAATCCAAGAGTTGAGTTCCCACGGATTCCAGAATCTCTCCACGCTTTACATGCATGACCGCACATTTATCCACACCAAACTCCATCCTGATGGCGTTACTGAATGTTTCAGTTACCTTCAGTAGCTCCATCAGTTGCAGATTAGTGGGGGCAAAGAGTTTCAGATCATCCATGTAAAGGAGGTGAGATATAACTTGACCACCTCTCTTCAACCGATAGCCTAGCCCTGAATTCTCCAGCAGTGTGCTAAGAGGATTCAAGGCTAGACCGAAGAGAAAACCAAAGTGGACTCAAACTATCGCCCTGAAATATACCCCGCTCGATCCTTACCGGTTCGCTATTCCTCTGGATATTTCGAGATCCTGGATAGCGAAGGACTGTCCTCCATTGCCCCATACACGACATCAGGAAGGTGCGTAGCTTTGCATCAACTTTATACAATTCTAGCACCCTCATGAGCCATGTATGAGGCACCGAGTCATAGGCCTTCTTATAGTCTATCCAGCATGTCGACTGATCCTTTCGGGAACGCCGAACCTGTTGGCTAATGGCCATATCAATAAGGAGTAGCTCCTTAGTACCGCGGGACCCATTCCTACATCCATTTTGAGAGGCAGACATGATGTTGTTGTTGTTAATATGATTATTAATCTTTGCCCTCAAAATGGATGTAAGAACTTTATAGACCGTCGGTAAACACGTGATCGGTCTATAATTTTTAGGTTCCGCAGTACTACCTGATTTATGGAGCAGGTGGGTTATTCCTGTAGTTAAGAACTGGGGTAGCGACCCAGACTCTAAGGCAGACTGGAATTGAGACGCCAAGCAAGCCATTAAACCATTTAATCCAGAAATTGTGCAGCCCGTCCGGCCCTAGAGATTTCCAGTTAGGCAACGGGCGGACTGCACAAGCTACATCTT
Organism: Lacanobia oleracea; assembly: GCA_950371165.1. Lineage (NCBI taxonomy): Eukaryota > Metazoa > Arthropoda > Insecta > Lepidoptera > Noctuidae > Lacanobia > Lacanobia oleracea. The sequence goes on along the minus strand of OX493405.1, from coordinate 16,318,893 downwards.
GGGGGCTGATGGAAATTGCCCCCATTTCTGGTAACGGATCGCACACACACTCGACCTCCCGAGTCCAATCACCCTCAGTATGACTGACAGGAACCGACCAGATGCTGCGCCAGAATGAACACATAGCATCATCATCCGGTAAGCGCGTGTCAGTCACACCTTGGTCCGGTCGCTCCCAATCCCTATATACCCACCTTTCGTTACTTCGGAATGTGCGATTCTGGGTGTATCGCTCCACTCGCCGCCTGTACCTACGAATACGGCTTGCCCATGCATACACCTTCTGCTTCAGGAAGTCGATGCGCTCTGTGACACGAGATATATAATCTCGGGGATTGACATCAGTCCCCGAAAACGCCCGTCTCACAAAGCGCATCACTCGAGGGCGTGTGTTGCCCTCCCTGAAGCAGATCAGTTTGCCGATTAGCGCTCTGGCCTCACCAATACGACGCTCGATCCTGCACTGCCAAGCTGGTACGGCTGGTTTTGGTCGTGTAACTCTGTCATTGGTTATTTTTATCTTGACATGAGCTACACGACATGCCGCTACAGCCGCACAGTATATGATCGAATGTGCATCGGTGAGGTTATCACAGTTATCAAAATGGCTTGACAACTGCGAATCCAGAGCAGCCACCAGCGCCCTGTTCTTGTTATGCATGGGCAAACGAGGTAAGCGTGGTCTAAGTTCAGGGGCCATGTAGCGGTATTCCCGAATAGCACACTCCAAAGCACTCCTCAATTCGTTATTGCACTGGGTACTTACGTTTGTAACCCTGTCATTACTCTCCTCGTCAGCAAGGCTGGGCAATTGGGTTGACTGTGCTGGTGCCACAGTCTGCGACGGAGGAGCAATGACATGGCTACACATTTCAGTGCGGAGGCGATCAAGCACACTATCATCCAACATACGGTTACGCTGGATGAAGCGCACCTGATCCGACAGTCGTTGGGCCGATACGCTGACAGCTGGTTCAAGTACCTGAAACAGAGAGAGCATCCGACCACGGTACGCAGTCAGGTTAGTTCCCCCCTCTGTAGCCCCAAAGTATGAGCGTATTACATTCTCATTTATGGCTTGACTCCATTTTATACGCTGCACACTTCCACCGATAGCGGGGACCCTATCAGAGACCGGTGGGCCTCGAGGTCCTAAGCTGGCCGGTGGTCGGCCTCGCCCGCGCCGACGCGCAGGTGGTGGTGTCGTCGGCGGCGAGAAGTATTCGTCGCTCGAGCTCGACGCAACTGCAGCTACCGGAATCTCTGGACTCACGGCTGGCGCAGGTCCCGGCGGCTGCGAGGCGGAACTGAGCGACGAACCCGAAGATGGTGTTGGTGCTGCTTGTAGTCGTGCCCGGTGACGTGTCAACATTTTATTTCCTTATTTGCAATTTGTTTTTCCATTTAGTGTGTTTTTTTATTTCCATGTGGTGCTATTTTTTTTTCTTGATGTATTTGTTATTAAATGCATTGTTTCTATGGTTTTTTTTATTATTATTATTTATTATTTATATCATAGCTAGAATTTTAATAAAGGAAGGTTTCCAGAAAACCTTCCTTTATTAAAATTCTTGGTATCTGTACTTAAATCAAAGCACAATTCACTTGGCTTACTTCTTTGTCCTCACATACCGTCTTTTCAATTTGTCATCTTTTTTCCAGAAAGAAGAAAATAACATGCACTGAATAATAAAACACGGATGATCGTTATCATAACAAGCTCGATCAGATCAGATTTGTTTCCGATAAAAAGATATTATCGTTTAACAATGTACGCCGTTGGGTTTTCTATAAATAAGTTTTAGTCACAAGATTTTTGCACCACATGTCCGCAATCAGAGTCTGTTTGCTGATACTTGTCCACTAAGTAACTGAAACCACGTCCACTTTATTCGAATTAGTTCGTGTATTTATTCAATAAATTATTATAAGGAGTCATTAGAATCACAGTTATCTTAATCGGATGTTCTGCCTGAATTATTTTTTTGCGCAAGTTGATAGGGTTTATCTTTGAATGTAACAATCGTGCTGGTGTGAAAATTTTAAGTTGTCAATTTTTATTACCCAGTATTGTTTTTGTATCGCCAGTGCGCTGCAACAAATTTGAGACTTTTTCATCATCATCAAAAAAGAAATGATCATTGCTACATTCAAGCAAGCAATGCCACATTGACTATACCTATGTTTCTTGCATCTAGCGGATTCTTGCGGCCTTTAGCAAATTATCGGTCCGCCATCTAGCGCCTGTCTGGATCCCATATCGTTACTTCTGCGAGCTATGGACCTCGACTATTGCCTTTGCCTCGTTCATCGATCACGTATATCGGTTACCATGGTTCGCCTATGAAACTCATCATTTTAGATCCACTCACAGAGAGAAACTCCGAGCGTATTCGAGCTCTAGACAAAATGATATTCTATCGGCGATAAAGATGAACGAAATTAAAAAATATTTGGGATTGACCTCGTACCATTTCGATAGCCCATGACATCCCATGTTTTAATGCTGTTGGAGACCACGAGAGTCCGACCGAACGCCAAATCAAGAGTCGTAAGTGGAGGTGGTTTGGCTACACGGTCTGGAGGGATCCTGATCTCGAAAGGTTTGTGATCACATTCTCAAATGGACTCGAACCCTCAAGGGAATAGGAAGCGTGGCCGTCCCGGTCAAACCTGGTGACGCATCGTGTCGGCAAAAGCGATTAACATAGGAATGACGTGGAGCGAAGTGAAGCGTGAAGCTCAAAACCGCTCGCGATGGAGTACTGCTGTGGACGCCCGCTACCCCAGCTAGGTAACAGGATCTTAAGTCTAGTCAAGTCATCCTATAACTTTTTGATAGTTGATATCACTGGTAGAAAGAAACTTTGTCTAGCCTTCTCAGCCTCCTTTTCGTATAGGTGACATTGAAATTTCTAATCAGGACATTTCGTGTGACCACGTCCCGTCACGTTTATAATATTTATGTTCCCGACCGACCTTCAGGCGACGACATACGCTAGCGACTTTTAGGCAGCAAAACACGCACTCGTTTAACACCCGCGCGACCCAAAGTTCAGTAGTTTCTTACCACCTTATTATTTCTAAGACTTAAAAAAATAGCCGTGTATCTAAATTAAGACACTTAAATTGTCTTCTGTCATACGCTACCAAAATGTCATATGCCCAATTGAAACCGGGCATTCGATATCGCCAACAGAATATTACTTTGTATAGAACCCCAGGACCAGTAAGTCTCAATACTGACTTATCTTAAGCAGTATTTTGTAGGAAAAAAATCAGCTTAATCTAACCGTAAATAGCAGTAGATCAGTAGTTAAATTAAGCTAGTTCCTAGTAGAAAGAAACTCTCAAAAAATAAAAAGAAATGTGATGGTTTTGATCACCATAAGGCGCAATTTCTGTAAATTTTGCTGTAGTGGCTAAGAGCCATGGGGTTCATGAGGAGCACAAAACGCAAGTACTGCTTTTACGGAATTGGTTCGAAACAGTAAACGCGGCCCTGGAACGCAAAAGGCATTTGAAGGATTTAAGTCGAGTGAGTAAGAGCCTGACACTACCTTTCGTTCGCCCAGAGCGGAAAGAGTCATTTGATGATTTCCTATAAAAAAAAACTGCTTCCAAAAGCAATACAGTATCCTGTTATTCCATGACAAAGTCCAGCCTTTCCTCATAAAGGTTGTCAAGTACCCATTAAAATCTAAAGATACATCGTACAAATGGAACGCAGCGTTCTTTTTTCGAAAGGCAACGTTCGCTGTTCCCGCCCTCGAACGCGATTGGCCGATAGCCGAGTACGTGTTGATGCGTCTGCGCAGATAAAGAGACTGTTTAGTAACATAGCGAACTTAACGTGCGTTATGGGGTAATTAAATGGCTTTAGTTATAGAATTTAAAACCGTTTTGGGATTTGTGTCAAGTCTTCTGATACTTATCAAGAACTAAAAGCAGGCGCAAAAACTAAGCAATACGTCCTGGGTTCGATTTCCGGCTATGGAAAAGTGACTTTGGGTTTTTCCATATATGAAATTTTTCAGTCGCAGTCCGGAATCTGGATTTGTATGCGGTTTATGGCTATAGGTTCACCATCTATTGGGACACGCAACGAATACATAACTTGTGAATGTAGACACAACGGGGTCCGTGTTGTGTGGTTTGCATAGGTACTTACATCTCTGTCAGACAGAGATGTAAGTACCTATGCAAACACTCCGAGGAATACAGATGTGAAGTTAAAAAGTACATTTTTTTTTTGTACCATGAATAGGCCATGTACTAATGTTTGTAAATAAAAATTGATCAGCCTAGATCTATTCTCTCAACATAATCATGACTGGCCTGTTGGTCTAGTGGTTAGTGACCCTGACTGCTATGCCAGAGGTTGTGGGTTCGATTCCCACCCAGGACAAATGTTTGTGTGATGAGCATGATCATTTGTTCTGTGTCTGGGTGTAGTTTATCTATAATATGTATGTATTTAGAAATATATAAGTATGTTTATCAGTTGTCTAGTACCCATAACACAAGCTCTGCTTAGCTTGGGACTAGATGGCGTTGTGTGATAGTTGTGTGGAATATTATATTATTATTATATTATATTATAATTATCACCGTGAAAATTTTGTGGAGTGAGCATAAAGTCAACTGCCATTTCATCTTGTTTTTATAGCTATAGATCGACAGATCACTCTATGTTCACTTCACCTAAGCTTACTAGGAAATCTCACTACCTAAGTGTAGAACTCATCCATCGCTTACCATCAGGCGAATTCAATCAGGCTAGATTAGCGGTAATAAAAATAATAAGTACTCAAATGACAATAATTTAATAGTTATATATCTATATTTACAGGATTATTAAATAACTACGAACTAATATCACATTTAATCTCTCCGTACCAATCTCAGAAATATTTTTTCTTTCGGAGTCAGAAGTAATCGCATCGGTGTGATCGTAATTTTGTCCACGGTGTTCTTCGTGCATTCAACTCGGAACTTGGAAAATACCTTTACCATGCAGATTCCAAACTGGAGTCGTGCGAACCTTGAACCTGTAAAAGAAATATATTATGAAGAAGAAACTTTTGGCTATTACTCTAGTTGTAGTGACCTTCTGGTACACATGGGGCATAAAAAAAGTTATCATCGCAGTCAATGGGAAAAGCGCTCAGAAAACTCGCTGAATTGCCCCGTTGTACAGCAATACTGATTCTTTTACAAAGTTCAGCTCAGTTTTCGAGTGAAGAGTTGAACGCCGTTTACTGAAGACACGAAAGACGATGAGTACACCCTCAAACGGCTCAAACACATAATAAGATTAGAGGATGATAGATGAGATTACACTCATTTTAATCCAATGATAGTGATAGTTCAGTCTATTAATGTACTCAGTTTATTTAACTGTCGATTGCCGGTCATATTGCCTCTTATAAGCTGCACCACAACACCCGGTTTTCCGTCTTCCACATGTGGTCATACTTGATTAGTTCATCAATCAAGTATGACCACAAATCAAATCATATATCTGAAATTCTACTACTAACTAATATCACAACGACTAATTCTAGTTAGTAGTAATTCTAGAGTTTTCTTCTATCACGTGTTTATATAAGTTTTATAACAAGAATTTCATTAATTTACTCACCAAGACAACTTCTGGGCCCAAGTCCAAACGACACCATTGCGCAGGGATGTCGCTCTTTTACGTTTTCTGGTGAAAACCTTTCTGGTTTGAACTGCTCAGGTTCAGGATAATACTTCTCATCATGCTGAATAGCATACGGAGAAATTGCAATAATAGTATTTTTTTCAATGACGAAATCTGTACCATCCAACTGAATATCTCGGCCAACATTTCTTGAAACAGAGTTTGTTAAAGGATGCATTCGCAGTGTCTCATCGAAAACCATTTGCAAGTATTTCATTTCTTTTAGCGCATCGTAAGAGAATTTACCGCCATGTTTTCGAAGGACGTCGTCGATTTCTTGTATCAATATTTCTTGTGCATCTGGATTCTTAGCCAAGTGGAACATTGCATAAGTTGCCTGTAATGAATTGTTTCCATAACCCGCGAAATAAAATATAAACACTTGTCCAGCTAAAACATCATCAGTTATGTCCATCCGCAGCTCATTTTCACCTTCAACAGTCTTCCCAGAGCCAACATTGCCTTCTCGTCTCAAACCCATCAATACATCCATTGTTATGTTACGATCAGTCTTTGGAACAGACTCTAGACTGGTACCAGCTTGAATAACTTGTTTACAAAATTTAGCCACATTGTCCGGGAAAATTGATAAATTATACTTCGATAGAGTCCCTGGGAATAATAACTCCAGTTCAAGAAAATAGCTTGGTGTTTGGATTGCTGCGTCCAACAAATCACACAGATCGTTCTCGTCGTTATAAGGGTTGACGTCAATACCAAATGCACCTATCATTATTGAGTCTGCTCCATATTTTCTAAAAAATGGCAACGTATTTATTTCCGAGTCCTGCAGTGTAGCGTTTTCTAGATATTCAATGAACTTGTCAGCTCTACCGGCAAGGACTTGAAAATTGGCCTTGAACTTGCTAGCTGTAAACACTGTCGTTAAATGTTTCCTTAATATTTTCATCACTGTCACATCGGAATGAAAGAGATTATCTCCCAACCGTTCCTTACTGTAATACAATCCACGATCAGGAAAAGAATCGAAGTCCTTAATAAGCACTTGTCTCACTATATCAAGATCACGAATCAGCAATGTAGGAGACATCATCCTGTACAAGCCAACAACTTTCTCGTTGGGATATTGGTTGTAGAGTTCACTGTACAGCACACCAACGTGTTTTCTTCTGAAGAAGACATCGATGAAGTTTCCAAAGAACGGGATAGGGGTAGGTCCCTTGACATTTTTTGCTTTCCAAAAGTTGTATGTTCGTGTGAAGTAGAAGTAGAGGGAGACTACAATCGTAACAAATGTTGGTAAATATAAAGACATGGTTGTAGTTGTCACTGCAGTGGTTAATTTGTTATTAATGGGAAACGAGCGGGTTGAAATGTTATATATGAATGAAGGGCCTGCGACACAGCGGGGTACTGATAACGGACTCACGTCGTCGCATGAGTCAGTGTTCTTACGCTTGAACTAGCCGTGCGATTGTGCATGTAATGTTCAATGCGATTTAATGACTGCAATTATGATTTCGCTAGTAGCAGGTTAGATAAAACTTTTAAAATTACTGACGTAGTTTAATCACATCAATTCAATAAGGAGCTGGTACAGTTCTATATTTATGAGATATTATTCAATTCACTGCCACAGTCACTAAATTGATCCTCTTTTATTTCACATGGTATCTTTCTTTTCTTTGTCTTGTCACGCGGCTTTTGTATTTCCACCAATAACACTGGGTGGTCTTCAAAACACGGAGTTGAACCTTTTTAATTCTACTTTAGCTAGATTTACATTGCTATCTTCTGGAAACCTTCCTTTATTAAAATCTTTGGTATCTGTACTTAAATCACAATTCACTTGGCTTACTTCTTTGTCCTCACATACCGTCTTCACAATTTGTCATCTTTTCCCAGAAAGAAGAAAATAACATGCACTGAATAATAAAACACGGATGATCGTTATCATAACAAGCTCGATCAGATCAGATTTGTTTCCGATAAAAAGATATTATCGTTTAACAATGTACGCCGTTGGGTTTTCTATAAATAAGTTTTAGTCACAAGATTTTTGCACCACATGTCCGCAATCAGAGTCTGTTTACTGATACTTGTCCACTAAGTCACTGAAATCACGTCCACTTTATTCGAATTAGTTCGTGTCTTTATTCAATAAATTATTATAAGGAGTCATTAGAATCACAGTTATCTTAATCGGATGTTCTGCCTGAATTATTTTTTGCGCAAGTTGATAGGGTTTATCTTTGAATGTAACAATCGTGCTGGTGGGAAAATTTTAAGTTGTCAATTTTTATTACCCAGTATTGTTTTTGTATCGCCAGTGCGCTGCAACAAATTTGAGACTTTTTCATCATCATCAAAAAAGAAATGATCATTGCTACATTCAAGCAAGCAATGCCACATTGACTATACCTAAGTTTCTTGCATCTAGCGGATTCTTGCGGCCTTCAGCAAATTATCGGTCCGCCATCTAGCGCCTGTCTGGATCCCATAACGTTACTTCTGCGAGCTATGGACCTCGACTATTGCCTTTGCCTCGTTCATTGATCACGTATATCGGTTACCATGGTTCGCCTGTGAAACTCATCATTTTAGATCCACTCACAGAGAGAAACTCCGAGCGTATTCGAGCTCTAGACAAAATGATATTCTATCGGCGATAAAGATGAACGAAATTAAAAAATATTTGGGATTGACCTCGTACCATTTCGATAGCCCATGACATCCCATGTTTGAATGCTGTTGGAGACCACGAGAGTCCGACCGAACGCCAAATCAAGAGTCGTAACTGGAGGTGGTTTGGCTACACGGTCTGGAGGGATCCTGATCTCGAAAGGTTTGTGGTCACATTCTCAAATGGACTCGAATCCTCAAGGGAATAGGAAGCGTGGCCGTCCCGGTCGAACCTGGTGACGCATCGTGTCGGCAAAAGCGATTAACATAGGAATGACGTGGAGCGAAGTGAAGCGTGAAGCTCAAAACCGCTCGCGATGGAGTACTGCTGTGGACGCCCGCTACCCCAGCTAGGTAACAGGATCTTACGTCTAGTCAAGTCATCCTATAACTTTTTGATAGTTGATATCACTGGAAGAAAGAAACTTTGTCTAGCCTTCTCATCCTCCTTTTCGTATAGGTGACATTGAAATTTCTAATCAGGACGTTGCGTGTGACCACGTCCCGTCACGTTTATAATATTTATGTTCCCGACCGATCTTCAGGCGACGACATACGCTAGCGACTTTTAGGGAGCAAAACACGCACTCGTTGAACACCCGCGCGACCACAGTTCAGTAGTTTCTTACCACCTTATTATTTCTAAGACTTAAAAAAATAGCCGTGTATCAAAATTTAGACACTTAAATTGTCTTTAAGATACGAGTAGTACTTTTGGTTTTGGTCCGGTTGTCGTTTTAGACCTAACTTTACAAATTAATTACACTATGATGAACGGATAAAACTCAACATTCTTGTATTTCAAATTATTAAGAATATAGTCTAATGTGAGATATATTTTTTTCTAAAAAATTACAACTAGCCGTTAAGACGTTATTCTCATTTTAAAATCACCTATTCTCAGGTATTCGCCTTAAAAATCACGAGTAGGGAGTTGCCAAACGCAAAATTATGTGATTAAATAATAACTAAATTATTAATTTTCGCTACTTAAGATGTATATCGTCATTTATTATCATCATCATCATCTGCCTAGCCTTTTCCCAACTATATTAGGGTCGGCTTCCAGTCAAGCCGGATTCAGCTGAATACCAGTATTTTACGCGGAGCGGCTGCCTACCAGACCTCCACAACCCATTAACTGGGTAACACGGTACTTCATGGCAAGACTGGAGTCAGATTTACTGGCTTCTGACAATCCGTAACGACTGCCAAAGATCTACAAATGACAGCCGGGACCAACGGCTTAACGTGCTTTCCGAGGCACGGAGGAAACTCGCTATGTTAAGATGGTCACCCATCCACAGACCAACCTTGGCAAGCGATGCTTAACCTTGAAGATCGACCCGTGCGGCTGTTATTATCTAGCCACGAGCTCCTCCATATCGTCATTTATTATATTTTTGTCTAATTTAAGAGATATGATATCTATCAGAACAATTATTAAAAGATATCATAATAATTTCCTATCGTATGAAGCGTCATAATCGTATTTTACTCATTTAATGTTAAATTTGTTATAAATAGTTCGATATCTAGCGGTAACATAATGGGAAGTCCATATCATAAAGATTTCTAGAAATACAGGAAAAAAACAAATGTAGATAATATCGGAATTTTAGAACGCAGAAATACTCGTAGTAATCAGAACGATCGATCAAATTGCAAGCGCATCGTTGCATCTCGTCATGTGTAAAATAAATAATATATCAAAATAATTAATAATTACGCACCTACCGAAACTACGCTATTCAATTCTGATAACGTTATTTTGACATTCTAAGGCACAAAACCATTAAATCTCACAAAAATTACAACTCGAAATTGCTTGTTCTAATGTTATGTTTGAGTTCATGTTTCTGTTTCAAAAGTCCTTTCTGTTCAATATCCTACTTTCCTAATATAATCCTAATAATAATACGAAGTAATAGTAACCCTAGTAAATGTATAATCCAGTGAGATGCTGGTAGGGATCTTGACCGTACTTCCGGGATTGTCCTGATAGCCGTAGTACATACCTCTCCACTCCTCTAGCACCTCAGGATATGTTGCCCCCTTGGCGTTACGTCACTTTGTGCTAGCGACCCTTTTCGGGGTGCCCATTTATTGAGTGTGCAAGTCACTCCCTGCTATTTTAAAGCCGTTTTAATTGTATGTGGTCAGGCAGGGGCCAATAGTTCTTCCGTTGTAAACGATTATCAGTCCACTAAACCACACAAACCCGTAGTGTTTCATCCTTTGTTTCGGTATTCTGCAAAGGTCCTGCTCCAACCGGGGATTGTCCTTGGGTATACTTTCGCAGGACATACAGGGATAATCGTCAGTTGGTGCCCCATTCCATTAGAAATGTCTAACGGGGCCTCTGCGAGTTGGCTTCGGCCCCTCGTACACCTATCAAATGACCGGGATCTTAGGGTTCCGAAAAAGTAAAAAAAAAAACCTAGTAATAATACTAATAATAAGAAGTTCCATTATAAGCTATGTATGTTTATATAGTTATAGTATACTAAACTATACTATAACTATACAGCTGTTTCATACAAAATGCAATATTTAGCCAATGAAAATGCATAGGGAGCATGCAGAAACTATAGGTGGCAGCACAGAAATGTAACTGTTAAGTATGTTTCAAGTATAAAATTCGAAATAGCTACGCTAGATGGTACAGTCTTCTTTGCGCACGTTCTCCTAAACTGAACGTGCAGGAACCACAGGTGGCAGCACAGAAGCGTCAATTTCAAGTATTCTGACCCTGAAAACTTCAATTATGCGACACTAGATGGCATAGTCAACGCCGTGCACGGTCCCTATGAAACAGCTGATATTTTTTTCGAGTTTTCAGGGTTGGTCTCAAAGTAAAAGTTGTTTATAATCATGTGTAATTTCACTGCCTAAGAGTTTGTTGGTGTTTTAAAAATAACCCTGTATAATATACTGGTACCACGAGGCACTTAGTTCTTTTTTTTTAAATGAAGTTATTGGAAGTTCTGATCCAATTACGGAAACTCTTTCTCTGTTGTGAAGCTATAATATCACAAAATGTCATCGGCTTCTCTTGAACACGGAAAAAATTACAATTCTTGTACGATAGGCCACGGAAGATAAGCCTAGTAAGTTAAAGATTAAGACTTGTATACATGCCAAATTGCCAATGACCTTGTGCATACAAACGGAGCTAACTACCCCTGTACGCGCCACTCCGCTGCCCGTGTTTTTATTTGTTTATAATAAAAATAATACATGTTTTTAAAAAGTAACAACACCAAATTATTTTCCTTTGTATTGCAAAGCAATAGATATTTTTTTTATGTTTTGTTAAAAAATGAAGGATTAAAATGATTTCATCTTAACGATTTGAAGGTGATTTGGTGATTTTTTTTCTTATTATGTGATACCGATACATAAATTCTGGCTCAACCAAATAACATACCATATCATGTAAATTGCTGCCTATTTTTTTCAGATGTAATTTCTCAGTAAATACTGACGAAAAACTGCTTCATCTGAACGTTATTTTTAAGCTTTTTCGAGAGAGCGGCCTTAACTGAACGGGCTGTCCGTATCCAATAAATGCGTAAAACACGGCTGTAGAATTCTAGGTGTGAAAGCGACCGTGACTATTCTTATAGTTGCCTATAAGATTTGTCGGGGTCGATTTTGCCGGAAAAAAACCCAAAAATTAAAAAACCGGCCAAGTGAGAGTCGGAAGTATCTTACACGAAGGGTACCATACCATAGAATAAAGGTTCTGTTGGTTACCGTTCAGGTACGGAACTGTTATAAATTGTAAAACAGCCCTAAGCATAAAAATACTAGTTGACCCACGCCACTTCGTTTGCGTCAAATTTTCATTATACTGCTCCGCTCCTATAGCCTTCCTCGATAAATGGGCTATCTAACACTGAAATATTTTTTCAAATCGTACCAGTACTTCCTGAGATTATCGCGTTCAAGCAAACAAACAAACTCTTCAGCATTATAAATTAGTATAGATAAACGCTGATACCTCATAGTTGTCATGTAATGTTTCCTACGGTTGTTGTTTTTCGAAACATAATTATTAAGTAGATAGTTGCCGTCGAAGTTCAAAGTATGACTTTGTGTAGTGGACACATTAAAAATATAATGTACTAATTCCATTAAATTCTTTAAAAGTTTTTTTTTTAAAGGGACTTAGAACCTGCCCCGTAACAGCACCCTAAAAAGAGCATGGCGCAAGCATATCTTTGCACCCCCAACTGGATATGTTTAAGACTGCCCTGCTGAAGCACATTGGTATATCTTATCTTTTTCTTTACCCACGGTAAATAGGCAGTGCCCTTACCACAAGACCATAACAAGCACGACGAATCAAAAATCTCTAATCACATCTATGAACTCCACATTCAAAAAATTACCATCAAATGAAATCGCCGAAAAAACTGTGTATCAAATTGGATACACCAAAGAGTCCGGTATCATTATGAAGAGGCTAAACGTCAGTCGAGGTTTGGTATATCTAATTAAGGCTTGATTTATGATGGGCCAAGTGGCAGCAATTATTGTGGGTCTATTAAGAACATGGCGGTGGATTGGGAATGCTGCTACTATGGTTTTGGTGGTGTTTTCGAGGATATATCCGCAAGGAGTTGAAATAGACGTGATCATTAAAACTAAAAGAGCTTTTAGTTCAATCATGTTATTTATTTTCAGCTATCTCATATCTTTCAGTTAACTCAAATACGAAGTGGAATTCCTTGCCAGAGTCTGTGTTTCTTGATAGCTACAATCTGGGAGTCTTTTAAGTCAAGAGTGAATAGGTCACATCTAGGCAAGCGTGCTCCATGTTCGACCGCATCATCGCTTACCATCAGATGAGATAGAGGTCGAAAGTGCCTAACAATGATAAAAAAAAAACTCACATTGCTAATCAGTGGTCGGATTTGTCTTTTAAGCTCGTTTTGACATCATTGAACACGAAAACAAGCCAGTAATTAGAGTTTGCAAATTGTATCCATTTAGGAATCTACTCCACATCTATCATCGAACGGTCGAGAAAATACCACAACGAGTGTAATAACTGTCACTAACATACGCATGAAACTTGCACAAAAGTATGCAAGTAGTTCGCTCGCCAGACGTAATGACATCTACCAATCGGAACTTGATATGCAAATTGGGGTGCAAGGTACTTGCACACTGCACACTTTAGTGCAAGTTATAGTGGGTCCAAACGATACAGACATTTGTGTGTTCAGACTTTGTAGCACAAACAAAATTCTTTCAATGTTATGGAAATCCGTCTGAAGGTCTGTACCATGTGACCGGTCTATTAAAGGGCTTATAAAGTCTGGGGGGCATGCCCTAAGCCCGAAGTCCGTAGTTTCAGGCTTAGTTGCGGGCATATTCTACTCTGTATCACATACGAACTTACGATTAGTCCCGAACCTGAACTAAGACTGAATGACAACACAATTTAACAGTAATTGTCAAATCGTGTTGGCAAATCTTAGTGGTTAGGTGATACGGATTAGTACTACTCTGTCAAGAAAGTACCGGGAAAAGATCAATAATACACAAAATGTCTGTTATTCATCCAAATTTATTTTATCACCTTCAAAGTATGCTCCTTTAGAAACGATACACTTGCGCCAACGAATAATCCATTCATCAAAACATTTTTTAAACGCTGCTTCCGGAATTGAGTTCAGTTCTCGCCGCGAATTCTCCTTTATGTCTTCTATCGATTGAAAACGGGTGCCACGAAGTGGTAATTTTGAGTTTAGGAAAAAGAAAAAAGTCAGCAGGAGCCATATCTGGTGAATATGGTGGTTGCTGGATGGTATTTGTTGAGTGTTTGGTTAAAAATTCGTTCACAATGATAGCCTTGTGCGAAGGCGCATTGTCGTGGTGCAAAATCCAAGAATTTTCTTTCCACAAATCTGGCCTTTTTCGTCGAATTTGCTCTCTTAAACGCCGCATAACGCTCAAATAATATTCTTTATTTACCGTTAGACCTTCCGGTAAGAATTCAGAGTGCACAACACCGCGATAGTCAAAGAAAACAGTCAACATGACTTTGACTTTTGATCGACTTTGGCGTGGTTTTTTCGGTTTCGGTTCAGTTGGAAGGCGCCACTCCGAAGCTTGTTGACTAGTTTGCATGTCAAACTCGTAAACCCACGTCTCGTCACCAGTAACAATGCGTTTCATGAATGTTGGGTCCGAACTGACTCGTTCTAGCATGTCCTCAGCGACTTTCATGCGATTGAGTTTTTGGAGAAAAATCAGATCTTTTGGGACTAGCCGAGCAGCAACATGTTTCATACTCGTGAGATACAGAAAGTTCGACGGCTATCTCTCTCAGAGTTGAATTGGGATTTTCAGTCACTATTTCCTTCACTTTTGCGATGTTAACTTCAGTTGCAGACGTTGACGGCCTACCAGAGCGAGGCAAATCTTCCATCACATCTCGACCGCTTTTGAACGCTTTAAACCACTCATAAGCACGAGTTTTTGATAAAGTCGTTTCACCGTAAGCCTTCTGTAACATTTTCAGTGACTCCGAATACGAAATTCCATTGGCGATGCAAAATTTAAGACAAACTCTTTGTTCGATATTTTTGTCCATTATGAAATTCGCAATACACACTATATATGATATTACTAAAACCAGCAAGGTATTTAATATAAATAACAGATGCAACTCAAACTCCGCGCCAAAATGGAAAACAGTTGTGCCAATCTAACAACTACAAAAAAACAAAAATTTGAATTTGGAACCATAAACAAATCATCCATTCCCGATACTTTTTTGACTGAATGTATACGCCTGCAACTAAGCGCGAAACTACGGACTTCGGGCTTAGAGAGAGCCCCCAGTTACGAGGATGTTACTATTCTAAACTGTGGTCACCCTACAAAACAATTGGCAGATGATTATGCAACATGCAATTCTAAGTTCCATATGCCACGGAGCTGCTACTTTATGGCTTGTTATGGCACAACCCCAACCCATCATTATGGACTTAACAGAAATCTCTATTGTTTTTTTGATATAGAAAAAATGTTAAGTGTGGGTCGAAATCGCTTTTTTATCATGATTTTTTTATGCTTTTCTATAGAAATAGTTATCTTACGGGTGATGGTATGCATTAAAAAAATATGAAAACTACATATTTTGTACACAAATAAAGGAAATACGGATCTACAATCAGGGAGTTCAGAGGGCCTAGCATGAATATTTTGACGTATAGTAGCGTTAGGTAGAGTGAATTTTGAATCTGAAAAACTACAACCCGATAGCATTTTGGTTATTTTTTTTGGTACAAACACAGTTTATACCATTCAAAAATATGAAAATAGTCATCATCTTTTTCCAACTATATTGGGGTCGGCTTACAGTCAAATCGGATTCAGCTGAATACCAGTGTTTTACGTGGAGCGGCTGCCTACCAGACCTCCACAACCCGGTAACACGGTATTTCTTGACAAGACTGGAGTCAGATTTACTGGCTTCTGAAAATCCGTAACGACTGTCAAAGATCTACAAATGACAGCCAGGACCAACGGCTTACCGTGCTTTCCGTGGCACGGAGAAAACTCGGTATGCTAAGATGGTCACCCATCCACAGACCAACCTTGGTAAGCGTTGCTTAACCTTTAAGATCGACCAGTGCGGCTGTTATTATTTAGCCACGAGCTCCTCAAAAAATATGAAAATAGTATCTAATTCAAATAATTATCATTTGCGAAACGAGTATTGTAGATATGGTAAAATTGAACGTTACGTTATTGTACGTAATTTACAAAAAAAAATTCAAAGTGTATGGACTTTTTTACGTAGCTCTAATATTAGATATTCAAATCGGACCAGTAAGTTCCTGAGATTAGCGCATTCAAGTAAACAAACTCTTCAGCTTTATATATTAGTATAGATTACTAATAATGAGCACTAGTATACCTCATTGAGATTATATATAAGTACTCGTAGGTACAAAGAAGCCTTGGTAATTATAAAAAAGTCAAATAATAAGAAATGTCACATACAATAAATGTATGTGACATTTCTTGTATTTCCCCTGTACCCTTGAAATACATACTGGGATTCAGCTGTATCCGGTAAGATTGGCAGGCAAACCCAACGAAATTGGGAAAAGGCTGATGACGAAGGTTTGTCTATCGAACAAGCCATAATAGCTATAACCTGAAGGTCTTTAAGTTATGAGTGAAGTGGTCAAAAGCAATTCTATAAAAATGAAAAGTTCAAGAATCACTCGAGGTACGAGTACGTATCAAACACAACCCCAACATTTTTGATAAGATGCCCATCCATCACCATCTGCCTAGCCTTTTCCCAACTATATTGGGGTTGGCTTCCAGTCAAGCCGGATTTAGCTGAATACCAGATGCCCATCCATTCTATAAAAAACAGACCGATGGACACACACCAAAATGTCAGATTTTGAATGTATTACCCACCCGGTTTTTTAACGATCAAGTACGAAACCCCAAAAACTAAATTTCGGCCGATCTTCAGCTGCAATTTGGTTGCTAAAGAACAAAACACGTGCAATCCTTTCATCGGATGATAATGCATTGCGAAAACTGTTGTTATTTAGAAATCTGTATTCACAACAATGCTCTTAGCCCGCGGTGAGCTATTGTTACGCTTTATCGATGTGCGCATAACATTTAAACGCGGATGGTTGTTACACCGATGGGAACACTGCGAACGCGAACTGGTCAAGTTCGGTTAAAAGCGTCTTTTGAAATCGTTATAGTTAACTTCTCCACAGGGAGCTTTAATGTTTCCATAGGCGGACAATTTAGTTGCTCTTGTTCCATTATTAAAAACAGACATTACAAAAAAAAGGTTCATTTAAATTCGTTGCTAAGAAAATCACACGCAAACCTAGTGCATTAATATTTCAAACAAGTAGAATATCAAACAGGCATAAATAAAAAAAATTGCAAAAAATAACATCGTATTCCAATCGCAAAAATCACATCCATAAATCTCTTATCATTTAACCACAAATTACATGACAGTGTAACAAATGAGCGTATTAAGCGTTCCCACAACGCAGCGACAGGGGACGTCCGCTCGCGCCCGCTGCCGCAGGGCAACTGGCACTTTTTGCCTTTTTTGTGCGGGTAGTCGGACAAGCGGGCCAAGAATGTGACCGTGTGTAGTGCGATATGAAACGCCGCTGGGCGTAAAGACACTGGTTTTTTGTGTATGGAGCGAATAAATTGCTGTTCTTAATCTCCTCGTGAGATGGTCAATGACTATAGCCCTTGGACATGTTGGATGTACTCTCAAAGTGCAATATCAAGGCTGCTTTGAATATTGCGTTGATATTTTATTATTATATGTAATAACTACACGTTTTAAGTTTTGTATTGAAAACTGCTTGAGACTCACTGTGATCACCATTAGTGATAAAAATTATAACCTGCTCTCTTGTCATGGCGGATTTGTCTTTCGAAGTATTTGAGTTAAAACCAACAGAAGTTGTAGTAACACCAAATAATAATAATCAATGAATTTATACCATTATAAAAGTGTTGTCTGATTAACAAATTCTGCTAGAGCAAGAAGTAAATTAGAAATTAGACATCGTTTATCATCCATGCTTTTCAACGAGTCTCCCAAACACTTTTTAGATCAATTTTCAACAAAAGAAGTATATTCTTACTGTTGACTAAAATTGTCGTGAAATTCAGATGGAGGAACGACCAAAAGGTTAGGTAGCTCAGGAAAGTCTACTTGGAAGAATTGTGAAAGGGTTTTTTCCAGCCATGAACTAAGTTTTTCCAACAAAACAATAATAATAATAATAAACAAGGTGCGCGCCTTCAACGGTTGGGTCATGCCGGTTTTGATGTATTCTTTCGGCATACTCAAATGGACTCAGACGGAACTTGACGCCCTGGATAGGAGGGTACGTTCATTGCTTACCGCAAATCGGATGCATCACCCACGGTCATCGGTGATGAGGCTGTATATCCCGCGGAAGTGCAGGGGGCGTGGCTTCTTAAATGCTAAGACCCTGCACAACCGCGAGGTATGCAGCCTTAGGGAATACTACCTAGAGGCCGACGTGGGTATGCATCGAGATGTGGTAGCGGTGGACAAAGGCCTTACCGCGCTCTCCTTGGCTAACGAGAACTGGCGCAAACCTGTGGTATTAGATACTAACGACCGCATGGATGTATGGCAGAGCAAGGAGCTTCACGGACGCTTTTATCGGGTCCTACATGGGCCCGATGTAGACTTCTTAGCGTCCGTAGCCTGGCTTCGTTTTGGTGACCTCTTCGGGGAAACCGAAGGTTTTGTCTGTGCAATTATGGACGAAGTTATGATGACTAATAACTACCGGAAATACATTGTGAAGGACGGTACGGTTGACATATGTCGGGCATGTCACCGGCCCGGGGAATCCATCCACCACATTATTTCTGGTTGTTCTAGTCTGGCTAACGGAGACTATTTGCACAGGCACAACCTTGTAGCCAGGATTATCCACCAGCAACTTGCTCTTAAATACAATCTTGTGGAATCGGAAGTACCGTACTATAGGTATGTGCCCGACCCAGTTCTCGAAAGTGGTAGTTGCACATTGTATTGGGATCGGTCTATCATCACTGACAGGACTATTGTTGCCAATAAGCCTGATATAGTGGTGATAGACCGACTAGAGCGTCGCGCAATGATTGTTGATATAGCAGTCCCTCATGACGAGAACCTCGTGAAGTCAGAGAAAGATAAACAAACGAAGTATCTTGACTTGGCTCGCGAGGTTGTCGATTTGTGGGATGTGAACACAGCAGTCATTGTGCCGATAGTCGTGACGGCCAATGGCATTATTGCCAAGAGCCTCGACCAACATCTCAAGAGGCTCTCGTTGGGTAGCTGGATCAAGGGCTTGATCCAGAAAGCAGTACTCCTGGACACGGCGCGCATCGTTAGGAGGTTCCTCTCCCAGGAGCCCTGACCACCGGTAGCTTGGACCCTGTTCCCGATACCGGTGGGCTACTATTTTTTATATTTTTAAATGGTTTTTGTTTTTTTTTTTAGAAATATTTAAAAATATAACTAGTATGTATATATATGAATAAATGAAATAATAATGGTTGGTGTCCCATTCCATTTGAAATGTCTAAAGAGGCCTCTGCGAGTTGGCATCGGCCCCTCGTACGCCTACCAAAAGACCGGGTCTCTAGGGACCCGAGAATGTCAAAAACATAAATAATAATAATAATAAATTTATACACAATAATAATAATGTAATGCACATTTGTACTATTGTCGAACATAAGCGCAGTTACTCAAATCAACGTAATAAGTAATTCATAAGTTAAGAAAAAATGCCAATACCTACGCACACAACGAAATCAAAGCCCCTACAATTTACATACATCACAAACTCTTCCCTTTCAGTTTCAATGGCAGTGCGCCCTTCCCGGTGATTATACGTAAAATCAGTGCCAATTACGTAAGCGCGGCGTCTGCGCAGCTCTCCGGTAATGATCGCGCTTTCCCACGCTCTGTTGTGCAGGGGGGAGAGGGGTGTCATAGCTGTTAGGAGGTAAGTAGGAGGGTCATTTTTGGCTTTGTGTTTTATGTTTGAATGGGAAAGTTCGGGGAGTTTTTAAAGTCAGAGAAAAATTATTAATTTTGATACGACGAAAGTTTTCAAAAGTGTGCTTTTGAAATTTAACACTTTTCACTTAGTTACATTATTTTGTCAATGAGGAGCTCGTGGTTAGATAATAACAGCCGCATGGGTCAATCTTCAAGGTTGACCAACGCTTGCCAAGGTTGGTCTGTGGACGGGTGACCATCTTAACATACCGAGTTTCCTCCGTGCCTCGAAAAGCACGTTAAGCCGTTGGTCCTGGCTTTCATTTGTAGATCTTTGGCAGTCGTTACGGATAGTGAGAAGCCAGTAAATCTGACTCCAATCTTGCCATGAAGTGCCGTGTTACCCAGTTAATGGGATGTGGAGGTCTGGTAGGCAGCCGCTTCTCGTAAAATACAGGTATTCAGCTAAATCCGGCTTGACTGGAAGCCGACCCCAATATAGTTGGGAAAAAGGCTAGGCAGATGATGACATTATTTTGTCAAAAAAAAACTTTTAAGTTCAATCACTACTTACTTCATAATAAATTCGAAATTAATAGTTAAGTGACTTCAGCAGGTCTAAAAAGGCCACTTTAGCAGAATCAGAAAGCAAATCACGCTACCCATCACTGTAAAATTTTCCCAATCAACCTTGAACCTAAAGCGTTCGCGATAAAGATGAAAGTAAATTTGAAAGACTGTTGCGTGATTAATAATAAGACTGTAATATGATTCTCCTAAAGTGGCCTTTTTAGCCTCCCCTCCCCCCGTTCTTCATTCGCAAGGGTAGATTCTTATGAAGAAAAACGGACAAGAAACTCCATAGTTAGACTTTTCAAACAAAAGTTTGATTTAGAGATATGAAGAAACTACAGAACAGATGGACAATAACTGAGGAATGATAATGATAGATAACGGAGTGAGTAAATGATAGCTTAGTGGTTGACTGGGAAGAAAGGTTGAAGAAAACTTGTTGCGCCAACTCCACGTAACATGAAGTTTTAAAGAAATTGTCTAAAATGATGCTAAATGATGAACAACGCAAAAGACGGAGAGAGAGAATTTGATACAATTTCTTACCTTTATATTGTTGTTGTTG
Source organism: Lacanobia oleracea (assembly GCA_950371165.1). Taxonomy (NCBI): domain Eukaryota; kingdom Metazoa; phylum Arthropoda; class Insecta; order Lepidoptera; family Noctuidae; genus Lacanobia; species Lacanobia oleracea. The sequence continues at coordinate 16,297,836 of OX493405.1, read as the reverse complement.
TATGTTGTTGAATGTTGTTACATACCCTATTGCTTACTAAAGTGACAATTAGCCCCAAAGAATATAACAAGCTAACAACACAACATTTTAATAATAGAACTTTATGCAGATATTGAGCGTTGGGCGATAGCCATGGATAAAAAATTACCCTCAGTATATAGGTTTCTTTCTATATACAAAGTATCCACGCACAATGGTTCTTGTCTTGCACATGGTGGTAATTAAAAAAAACAATCTGCCGAGCCTTTTCCATACTATATTGGGGTTAGCTTCCAATCTAACCAGATGAAGCTAGGTACCAGTCTGGTCTGCCTCCACTACCCTTGGCAACACTGGTGTCAGATTTTCTCATTTATTTTCGTTGGATCCCACTTTTAGATCCCACTTTTTAGATATTAACGTTGAGTCCCATGTGCTATTTCCATAGAATCCCATGTTATAACGACATGTGTAGGTACTGCTCAGAAGAAAAGTGATTTACCTTTATCAAAATTTAAAAAGCAGCGGGTGATCGGCCCACCGACTATTAATTAAATCATTGTACCACCTTTTCTGTCAATAAAATACAATCTATAAAATAAAATTCAGTTTAATACAAAGTAACAACGGTCACTGAAAACAATAGTAATTTTATGCACCTTATGCAATGGTTACGCGCGTAAATAGATAGACGCAATGAAAAAATAAAAAAGATGACAGCAATATTATAAGACGTCAGTCAATATAAAATATATCCTCATTTTACTTTTAAACAATTTTGTAGTTGAAAGTACCCGTATTTAGATTTTTTTAAGCATTTGGGATCCAGCGGAAACAGTTTTTGGGAATCGACGGCAATAAAACGTAATTTTCATGTATTTTTTATGATTTAGGATCCAATAGAAATACATAAAAATGTTTTGTGGGATTCAACGCCAAAAATATTAAATTGAGATTCAACATTGAGATTCAACAGTGGGATTCAACTAAAATAAATGGATTTTCTGACTTCTGACTATATGTAAATAACGACTGCCAAAGTTGTTCAAATGACAGCCGGGACGGAACCAACAGTTTAACGTGCTTTCCAGTACACGGAGAAATCTCGCTATGTAAAGACGGTTACCCATAAACGTACAGACCTTGGCAAGCATTGCTTAATCTCGAAGATCAAGCTGTATGATTGTAATTCCTATTCCTATTCCTTCTCCTGATATGGGTGACTAGACAACCTGTATAATTTCTCTGCCAATCATCGAAAACTTCACTCGACTTCACGTCCTACAAAAATCTCCAACCCCATGGCAAGTGAAACCTCTTAATCTACGCGAACGCAAAGAGAAGATGGCGGGGCTAATTGTCCCCGAGGGAGCAAGTCTTTGTAAACAGCCGCCGGGCAATTTGCGTATCGGAGGCTGGCGCGATTGCCCCGGATTGTACTTGCCCGCTAATTTCGATACAGTCAGCAAAAAAACGCTTTTCAATATTACTGAATTTCTATAATTGTTATGTATTTCATATAATAAAAAAGTCATTAAAACCTTTGAAGGTCAAAAATTACCCGACAAATAAAATTACTTAATACTATAACAAACCACCCCATTTGGGGGAGACCTATGTCCAGCAGTGGGCGTCTTTCGGCTGACATGATGATGAATATGATGGTCCACTCCATAGATTTCATTTCATATGAAGAAGTTTGAACAAGGAACTCCACTTTAGATATTAGATGAATGGATCCTGGAAGTCTGATAGGCAGACGCTTCTAGTAAGACTGGAACTTGGTTGTACTGGAAGCCGACCAATTTCAACTTAGTTACAAAAATACAAGACAGTTGAGACTCCCTTGAAAAGTGTTCTTGTATTTTAGGAGACCTTAGTTTTTAGGGTTTTTTACCCAAAAGGTAAAAAATGGAACTCTATTACTAAGCCTCCATTATCCGTTCGTCCGTCTGTCTGTCAGCAGGCTGTATCTCGAGAACCGTAATAGGTAAACATTTGAATTTTACTCAGTTTGTATTTCTGTTGCCACTTTAACAACAAATAATAAAATTTAAATTAAACATTAGAGGGGGTTTCCATGCAAGAGGTGTTTTTTTCGGTTCATGGTACTCTCACACGAATTGAATCGAGAGTCCGATTCGCACTTGGCAGATTTTTATTTTCTTGTTTTAACGTTAATTTGATTGCATGTGTAGCACCAGTAAATATAAAGTAGTAGTGATTAAAAATAAATATTAACTATACAATTCATTAGGTAAATACATTTATGACGATAACCTTTAAGAAATTACACGTACGGGAGCTTAATACTAAGAGGATCCATTCTATGAAAATCGCAAGAGAGTAAGTAAACACCATAAGAACTACAGTCTATTAAATCTGTGAAGATAACCTATAACATATGACACTTAGGTAGAAAACGATTTAAAGGCTGATAAGATTCTATATAGGAATGATGAATTACATCCATAGTATCCGAAATATCATCATAATACCTTTAATATAACTAGAAATGGACGGACCAGTCGAGAAAACCGACTAGTTGGCATTTAATGAGCTGTAGAAATATAGGAAATAAAAGGAATACATTTACAAAACTTATTACACACCTCGATTTTATATTTTTACAAATAAAGTGCTACAAAAAGTGTTCGCAGCTACTTTGAAACCATTTAAAAACAAAAAAATATTTTTTAGGGATGAACTGAACAGTCGCCGGCTATTGGGGAAAGCCGACTATCCGGCTACATTTATAGCTGGCAACTAGTAAACCAGTAGCTGGCAACTAGTAGACCATTTCGGCGCTAACTAGACGCCAAGTCATTAGTCGGCCCCAATATTATTTGCCGAAATGCGAGTTTAGCTTTCAACAGATTTTTTTGCCGACCCTACCATTCGGCCACCAAAAATGTGTTCTTATTGATTTGATTTAACAAACGACCTAAATAGCAAATTGGATGTCGATTCAAGGGTTACGCAGATACGAGTTAAATACTTTTATCTTGGCTAAATTGATAAAGTTGATTAATAGTTCATTCACATTACGCCGAAAATGAAACTAACATTGCAATTCCGCTGAGCGATGGCCGTTTTGCGCGAATATGTTGCATATCTTCCCAATTCTTATAATTAAGTTTTATTTAATTTCTATTTTATTTTTTTGGTATGCGTCATGCTTGGCGCAAATAAACGCTTTTTCTTTCTTTCTTTCTTTCTTTCAATGATTCTTATTCTATTTTTTTTGTCAAAAACTCAGTAAATAGGATATTTTGCAAGGTTAAAAGCTAATTTGCCTGGCCTATAATGTTTTTTTACATGAAAAGTTCCTTACTATCGAATTAAATTATAACCTTTTTACAGCAAGCTGGCGACACGACCCAGACGCCTAATGCAAGGGTTCCGCTTCGAATTCGGCCGGGAAAAGAAAACGTTAAAGATTTCGGAGAAGCCTTTGGACAGCCGTAGGATAATGTAGTACCTAAGGACAGAACAAAGGAAAAACTTACAGCAATTGAATATGTGAATAGGTAATCGGAGGTGGTAGTGTTGCCAATGAACGCATTCACGGGCTGGGAAATCATCTTTTTTCTCCTTTTGCTCTGGGCGAAGCGAAAGGGAGTGTCAGACTCTTACTAACGAAAACCCATCCATGTTCCTCCTAGTGCCCTATGCGTTCCAGGGCCGCGGTGACTCTTTTGAACAAATACAACCCAGGCAATGTTAGGTACTACATCAATAATAGGTATATATGGCTAGGCACTTACTGAAACACTCTTGAGCGAGTACACAACTCAAAGCCAAATAGACAAACGTAAATCATAAATGCAATACTTTTTCATGAAACAAAATACAATATGAAATTCACTAGTCATGATATATTTCGGTACAGCCACTAAAAAGGGTGCTCTTATTTAAATTTCATAGTAACAGAAGCATGGATAATTTACAAAATAGCGTAAAATTCGTGCTTTTTCTTCTAAAACTTTCTTTAGCGCCACTAGAATGTCTTACCAACTGGCTTTATCATTATACCACTGCATCATCTTTATACATAACACCTTAAGTTAAGGGTAGTAGAGTCGAAGTTAATCTGGCAATGTCGATAAAAGCCGTAGATTTATCATAGTCGTCTCTAGCCAGTTGGGAGGTCCAGTCATCATAGCTTGTCATATCTGCCATTGTATTCCAACAATAGATATTGTTCACTGTATCGCAAAGTAATTACATTACTATAGAATAATTGATGTAAAAACGAACGATTGACATTTTAAAGGAATCCATTTTGTTTTTGCAACAATTTGAATAAAGAATGTTTTCGTGTTACGTCAAAGAGTAAGCCTCTGGGTTTTAAATATAAATGGGATTTAAGAAATATTTATATGGAGATTGTATTGGATTTTAATATTGAATAGTGTGTAGTATTAACAATAGTAAAGCCGTGGCGCCGTATGATTGTGGATTAACAATGGGCTACTGTAGTAAACAGACACGTAGAAAAGGGACAACACTACTTACGGCAAGGAGATTTGAACTACGAAGTCAATCTTTTTTGTGTAGAAACCCCATAAAGAAAAATGAGGTAAACCTTATAGATGTCCAGGCTTTTACTGACTAAAAATAGGTACACGCGGTGTTCTTCAACTATCTTTGACTGCAGTACTGGAGGACTTGCGCAGTTCGTCACGCTTCTCCGGCCAGCAATACGTGGCCAATTTTGACTAGAAAACAATGAATACCTTATCTCCGGGACTGATTTTACTTCAAAAAGTCAGCAAATGCTTTTTGGTGACAGAAATAAGCAAGGTAAGTACAGTAGTATAGAGGGTTGTTTTTCAATGACCAGACAATATTTTTCCAGTCACGAAAAAAATCATCATAGACTCGATTTATACAAAAATACATTCCCAAAAAAAACATACATTACGAGCATGTTACTGAGTTATGCGAACATAAATGGAACTAGTTTTTTTTTCTACTTCTGGTCATTGAATAAATAACCCCATAGATGACTACATCAATAGAATTCTACTTCTTCGTTGCAGCAATACCTCGAATACTACATAAGTATCTTCAAAGTTAGAGTGAACAGGCTCCTTCTGGGTAGGCTCCCTCCATCGTAGACTTTGTCATCTGTCATCTCTGACATAGACTAGAGTCAAGAGCAAACCCATTTTAATAAAAAAAAGTACTTCCATAGTTTCGTCTGTCCTTGAAACAAACCCGAAACCATGCTGTTCCCTTCCACCAGTCCCACCAAGTCTACATGGTACTCAGTCCGATAAATCGCCTGTAGTAAGGTTAAATGTGTTACCGATTTTAATTTAATGATTATAAGAGCGAGACATTACGGATCACAATAGTTTCCTATACGTATAACATCGGATTCCGACATCTCGACGACTATTAAAACTAAACACCACGTTATTGTAGTTGTATGGGCTAAGTTATAAGATGGAGCGATTAGGGAATCAAGATTTCACTTTTTTGCGTCAAAAACGTTGATGGTTCTACTTGAAGATTTCCTACGTGACGATCCACAATACAGGTAGTAAACTACTTAAAAAGTCTCAAAAATATTAAAAAAAAAAATGTTTCTTGAATATTTTTTTTTTGCCCATTTCTCGTTCGACATGCAGCATAGTCATATGCTGCATGGGCAAAAAGAACCACCTAATGAGTCCTATTAAATGACCAGACAATATCGCAGCAGTCCAAGGTGAAGATGACGGGACATGGTCGACTAACAAGAAATGCAGGTCAGTACTAGCAAGGGACAAGGTCGTGTAGGAAAGGGAGAAGGACGCTTTTGCCCAGGAGTAGTACAACAAAGGCTACCCTTTGTTAAGATAAGCTATGGACCTATGCTGTCTTAAGTATATGTTTACCTGCGAGAGGCCACTCACAAACAGATTCGGGATGGCCGACCTGTTTGAAGGCCTAAGCTGTTAATAAAAACGTTAAACCTATAAGAGCTGAAGAATAACAGCCACACGGGTCCATCATCGAGGTTATGCAACGCTTGCCAAGGTTGGTCTATGGATGGGTGACTATCTTAACCGAACGAGTTTCCTCCGTTCCTCGGAATGCACGTAAATCCGTTTTTTCCTGGGTGTCATTTATAGATCTTTGGCAGTCGTTACGGATTCTCAAAGGCCAGTAAATCCGACTCCAGTCTTGCCAAGAACTACCACCAATGACACCACCAGTTAATGGGTTCTGGAGGTTTGGTAGGCAGCCGCTCCACATAAAATATTGGTATTAAGCAGAATCCAGTTTGACCGGCAGCCGACCCCTATAGACTTGGGAAAAGGCAGGCAGATAATGATTATAGAAAGAAACATTTGCAGTACAGTATAACGTTTTAAAACTTCTCAAAAAGCACAATACCCTCGACATCTCCCACCGCACACCCATATTTACGAGTGTCGGTATCACCGCAGCGATCGGGCGTTGGCAAATGATGTTAATTTTCGAGTTTTACAGCGAAACAAAGCAATGGTTATCTGGCGAGGCATCGCTCACGAGTTGCGCCGCGGTATCTAGCGGTAGGAGCTCCGACTTGTGCTGTAAGGACGGTGGGACACTGGGAGATGTGACTGGAAATATTTTGACATCTAGTAATACCTACTCTTGTATTTTTAAAGTGTAAACTTCTTTAGCGGCGTGGTGCACTTTTTTGTGATAGGTAAAAAAAATTAAACTCGCGTCAGGACACGTGACCCTGATCCAAAATTCGTAAAACGGTCACGTGTCCTGCAAACTTCTTTAACGGCGTTGTGCACTTTTTTGTGATGGGGAAAAAATGTTAAACTCGCATAAGGACACGTGACCTGATCGAAAATTCGTAAGACGGAGGGAGAGAAGCACGTATTCAAGTTTTCACTTCTGCCGGCACTCCCGGATTGCAACCCGTTGTTTTTTTTTTTCACCAAAATTGTAATCATCACCCTTATGGCAATTTAAGGGTTCTGCACAGCTGGTGTAGTTCTACTATTTGCCTATTTTTTTTTTACGTCAACTCCTATCTTGCCATAATCATCAATATACATAGATCCAGTCATCGATTCGGGAGCGACTTCGACAAACCTATCGGTTAAAGTAAGTCAAAACTGAAAATATAAAAACTACTTCGGATTGCAAAACTTTTCAAGGTTACGTACCCGAAGGGTAACCAACGGAACCCTATTACTAAGCCTCCGCTGTCCGTCCGTCCATTCTTCTGTCTGTCAGCGGGCTGTATCTCAAGAACCGTGAAAATTTCAACTATCTAGTTGAAATTTTCACAGATTGTGTTTTTCTATTGCCGCTATAACAACAAATAATAAAAATTAAGGTTTATGATGGGACTTGTACTTGGCCGGATTTTTTATCTAGGTACCACATACCCGAATCCATGACTGGATAATACTAATATCTCACAACGACATAATCTCTGTTGATATGGCTATATAGGAGATGGCATAGGAGAGGCGTTTTCTAGGTCTGCCCAGCTTTAGTTCGGTATCAGAACTTACTATCATTTCATAACAAGTACTCGTCCATATTACTAAACCTTCACTATTAGCAAAGACCATATTTTAAGATAAAACATTAATAACCTAAACAGGATAGATCGACCTCTGATGAATGACAGTTGACGTAATACATAGTCTTTGTTTTTCAAAGAAATTAATCAATTGATTAGGAATAAGGAAACTAACCGTGAAATCTCAGATTAATATATTTCTATAATCCGTTATTTACGGTTGATTACGCCTAATTGAATTTAGTTAATCTTAAGATAAGCCCTTCACTATACCTAAGCGTGATTAATTTTAAATGTTTCGAAGACATTTTGAGATGACAAATAAAGGCAGGGCACCTGCCTGCTTATCTTTGTTCCAGTCTACTGCTAAAGTGATACGGTTTCCAACATTTGTAAATCCCTTGACGTCAGCTCACTTAGGCATTTGAATGACATTGACAGTTACCTAACGTTGTGAAACTGTCATGGGAGCTCTTATTGAAAAACAGGTATTGGTGATAGATCTTTAAGGTTAAGCAACGCTTGCCAAGGTTGGTCTGTGGATGAGTGACCGTCTTAATATACCGAGTTTCCTCAGCGCCGCGGAAAGCACGTTAAGCCGTTGGTCCCGGCTGTCATTTGTAGATCTTTGGCAGTCGGAAGCCAGTAAATCTGACTCCAGTCTTGCCAAGAAGTACCGTGTTACCCAGTTAATGGGTTGTGGAGGTCTGGTAGGCAGCCGCTCCACGTAAAACACTGGTATTCAGCTGAATTTAGTTTGACTAGAAGCTGACCCCAATTTAGTTGGGAAAAGGCTAGGCAGATGAATGGATGGTAGACCACGTGCCAAAACTTGCTTGTAGAGCTAAAGTCATCAGTGTTATAACCAATTTTTAGAAATATCCCTTTAATTGAGATTATGGTCAAACGACAGCCTTACAATAATTTTAAAACAAAATGGAAGACATCCTTGTATCCTTATTATACGTGTAAGTAACTAACAATGTATAATATTCACTTGCTTTTTGCTAACGTTCTACTCTGATATTATTAGAACCCTTATATAATTATATATTCATGAAATGGGTGGGGCTGTTTTTTTTTTAATAATACCGAATGTGTTTTATTAATAAATAATAAATATACATGCACACTTAATAAACTACACTAATTATCAAGAAATTATGTACAAACGCGTATAAAACAAAATTAATCATTGGGCATCAAAAAGTAATCCACATCGCTGTCAGTGGCAAAAGTGCCCAGAACACTGGCAGCATTGCCGCGTTGAATCGCAATGCTGATTCTTTGGCCGAAGAAGTCCAGCCCTCTGGTCACGTGAACAGTCGACAAGTTGTTTACTGATGTCCCGAAAGACGCGATGCGCACTTGGACCCTATGGGCGTAACGTTTCAACCCCAAAAGGCTCAAATATGTAACTCCCAATTAAGTTGTTATATTTGCGCCATTTGAGGTTTTCTGCACCTGCAGCGGCCGCCCCAGCGCAGCCCGCCGTGCTAAAAAGATGGGATAGCGCAAGGGTGTCGACACATGTTGCATCCCACACCAAAGACCTTTTTTTTTTGCGCTGGGAAAAATGCATTACGCAAACCCTCCCATCGGGGGAATGGGAGGGGTATGTGGGACTCCCCGGGCAGACCCGGTATACCCACTAAAATAACCCAGCGGCATTCCCGCATCGTCCGAGTGGGAGAGGACTGGGAGATCGGCGCAGCCTTGGCGTCCGGTACTCCTCCGACGACAACCCGCCTAAAACGGCGGGCCCCTCACGTCCTCCCCGTTAAGGGGGAGGGCTGGGAATGACCAGCGAAGGTGGTGTGGAGTACAATGCGGGCGGAGGCGCCCCCGCGCCTATCACCCGCCCATCACCACCATGAGGAGGGAGAAGACGACGTCTTCTCCGACCTCTTCTTCGCCTTCGGAGCGGCGCAGCGAGAGGGTCGTCCTACCGCGCGCGCTCCGCCGCCTCCTTTTGCGAGATGACATCCTCGCAAAAAGAGGCGACAGCTGCCTAGGACACCTCACTCTCCAGCATGGCGTTGACCACGCCGGGAAGTGAGAGGTCCTGTCCGATCTCCGCAGTTAGACTGCGGCGCGGCTGAGACCAAGCCGGGCACACCTCGAGGGTGTGCTGAGCTGTGTCCTCCGCCGCGCCGCAGTCATGGCACGCCGGGGTCTCCTCCCTCCCGATCCGGTGCAGGTGCTTGCCGAAACAGCCGTGGCCTGATAACACCTGCACCAGACGGAATGAGAGGAAACCGTGGGAGCGCTCGAGCCAGTCTCGTAGGACCGGACCGAGCGCGTCCAAGGTACGGCGGCCAAATGGACGACGATAGCGTCCCTCGCCTCCCGCCGCACGGCCTTCCGCTCCTCCGCAACGGGGCGCTCGCCTAGAGCCTTTCGCCGCGTCATCCAGTCGTACACTCTGGCGAGCACCCACGCCTCCAACTCCCAAGGAGGGGTGCCCGCCAAAGCGCACGCCGCCGAGAAGCCCACCGAGCGGTAGGCCCTCGCCACCCGCAGTGCAATGGCCCTTTGGGGCCTGCGCATCACTGTAGCATTCTCCCTCCTGTGGAGGGAGTCCGCCCAGATGGGGGCCCCGTACAGGGCCATGCTCCGCCGGATGCCGGCATATAAACGCCGGCACCGTGCATTCGGCCCCCCCAGATTTGGGAGGAGCCAAGACAGGGCGTCAGCGGCCTTCAGCAGGCGCGTCGACAGCCCGCTGAAATGCGGGCCGAAGCGCAACCTGCTGTCCAACACCAGGCCCAGATACTTCATCTGGGCCTGGACGCCCACCCTGACGCAGCGCTGCCGAGGCCCGTGAAAGAACACGGCCTCGGTCTTGCTCAGCGCCACCCTCAATCCCAGGCGGCGGATCCTCCCTGCCACCAAGGACCCGCCAGCTGAGGCCAGACAGGCCGCCTCCCCGAAGCTCTTCCCTCGGGCAGTAAGGAAAGTGTCATCCGCGTAGCAGATGACACTCGTGCCCTGGAGAAGAGCTCCCCTCAAGAGCCAGTCAAAACCGATGTTCCACAGGGGGGGGGGGCTAAGACTGACCCCTGCGGAACACCGGACTCCGCGACATATCTCCGCAACCTGGCTAGTTTGTCCACAAGGAGGACCTCTCGATCCTCCAAGTAGCTGGCCAGGAGGCTCCTCAAGTATTGGGGCACTCCGTGATACCGGAGCGCCTCCAATATTGTAGAGTGGGGAACGGAGTTAAAGGCGTTGGCTATGTTGAATGACACCGCCAACACTCCGTCCCCCGCCTCCACCGCCCCTTCACCTGGCTCTTGAGTAGGGCCAGCGCGTCGATAGTCGAACGCCCCTGTTGGAAGCCGAACTGGGCGTCCGACAGGTCTGGCCCTACTCCCCGCAAATGGCTATTGAGCCGGCCGGCGATGATCCCCTCGAACAATTTACCGACCTCATCGAGCAGAACCCCTCCTTTCGGAGGAGGCATAGCTGCCCCTCCTTCCACAGTTTCGGGAACCTTCCAGCCATAAAGCACGCGCTGAAGAGTTCCCGAAATCTGTCCTCCATTTGAGCGGCAGCTATGGCCACCACACGTGCGGGGACGCCGTCCGGCCCAGGAGCCGTCTTCTTCGCGCGGAGGCTAAGAACCCCCGCGCGAAATTCCTCCTCCGTCACTGGAGGTATCTCCTCCTCCGTTGGAGGCGCCGCCTGTGGAGGGTCCATTGCTGGTGGGGCGAAGTCGGTCCTGAACGGAAACAGAGACCGGACCAACCCATCCAGCAACGCTGGCTCGAGGGTCTCCGTAAGTGGGGGACCATGGGGCCGCAGGTGGTTCCGCGCCGCCCTGTATGGTCTCCCATACGGATCCCTGTCGAGACCCTCCAGCATCTCGGCCCTCGCCGCGTCCTTGGCAGCGCCCATAGCCGACTTAAGGACCGCCTTCGCCTCTCGGTAAGAGTCGTAGAGGCGGTCCTCGTCTGCTTGGCTGCGAGCGCTACGCCGTCGACTCCTTGTGTAGGCCCTTCTGGCCGCCACGCAGGTGGCCCGGAGGCCCGCCAGCTCCTCTGATCGCCAATATACTGCTCGGTGGGGAGGCGGACGGCGAGACCAAGGCATGCTGGAGTTGCACACCTCGATCAGGGATCCCCTCAGCTGGACCGCTGCGGCGTCAACGTCCAGGGCCTCAACAGGGGGCGACAGCCAGTCTTGGAGGAAGGCCGCCTCCTTGGCTGCCTCCCGGTCCAGGCGAGTGAGAGCCCACCGTGGGAAGGGAGATCTGCCAGAGCGGGCCATCTCCCCACGGAGGCTCTGGGTGGAGATGTCGAATCGCACATAACGGTGGTCCGACAAGGTCTCCACCAACCACTCAGCTATGGTCTGCACCAGGAGATCCTGTGCAGCCCGGCAGTGGTTGATGTTCGCCTGGAGGATGCGATGTTCGATTCCGGCCATCAATCGGACATCGCACCCCCCTCCTCCGCAGCCATCCCACACCAAAGACCTACCCAACTTCCAAGGCATTATGGTCATCCCATCTGGCCTCTTCCCATCGTCGCGTGCCAAGCCGTTGGGTTCTAAAACAGCTGACAAGAGCCCGACGGATGATGTCATTAATGCTGGCATGCCGTGCTAACCGACCAGCGCTCCTACTGCAGGACAGGGCATGGTGTCCGAGGCGGTCGACTGCTTCACCGCATTGACACCGATGTGGAGCTTCGCTAGGAGCACCCAGACGCAGACACGTAGCGATACGGAAAGTACTGTCACTCAGCATAATACCTATGTTGGGTGACGGTAGTGCCAGTAGCCCGAGTTAAAATACTTTTGGTTAACTTTTCAGTACTGTTGACCGCTGACAGGAACGCTGGTAGGCTTAAACTAGAAATTTTGCTGATGCCGAGCCCACCAAAGCTAATGGGTAGTATCAGTGTGGCTTGCAGCCACGCTCGGTCATCCAGAGCCACATTTAAGAGAGATGTTGTTTATGTATCTTGAATGATTAGATAAATTTTGTCCAAAAGACTGCTTCCATAAAGGGGAAGAGCGAAGAAAATACATAAAATTTGGCCCAAAACAACAATATCTAATGAAATTGTTTACCACATTATTCTATAATCACAGTTCGGTACTCGTTATCGCTGTTGTTTTATCCAGATCCGGAACAACTATCTGTAAGCCATACAAATAGATATTCCGTGCAAGTATCGAACCAGCCATGCAAACGCTCAACCACTGCCACTTCCTCTTAAGAACAGACGAAAACACTATTATAATATATGATATAAAAATATATGTATCAAAATGCCAAGCCTTTTTCCACCAACTTTGAGGTCGGCTCCTTTTTTTTTTTTTTAAGCTGGGAAAAAATGCATTTCGCATACCCCTCCCGTCGGGGGAACGGGAGGGGTATGTGGGACTCCCCGGGCTGACCCGGTATACCCACTAAAATAACCCAGCGGCATTCCCGCATCGTCCAAGTGGAAGAGGACTGGGAGATCGGCGCAGTCTTAGCGTCCAGTCCTCCTCCGACGACAACCCGCCTAAAGCGGCGGGCCCCTCAAGTCCTCCCCGTTCAGGGGGAGGGCTGGGAATGACCAGCGAAGGTGGTGTGGAGTGCAATGCGGGCGGAGGCGCCCCCGCGCCTATCGCCCGCCCATCACCACCGTGAGGAGGGAGAAGACGGCGTCTTCTCCGACCTCTTCTTCGCCTGCGGAGCGGCGCAGCGAGAGGGTCGTCCTCCCGCGCGCGCTCCGCCGCCTCCTTTTGCGAGATGACGTCCTCGCAAAAAGAGGCGACTGCTGCCCAGGACCCCTCACTCTCCAGCATGGCATTCACCACGCCGGGAAGCGAGAGGTCCTGTCCGATCTCCGCTGTTAGACTGCGACGCGGCTCAGACCAAGCCGGGCACACCTCGAGGGTGTGCTGAGCCGTGTCCTCCGCCGCGCCGCAGTCGTGGCACGCAGGGGTCTCCTCCCTCCCGATCCGGTGCAGGTGCTTGCCGAAACAGTCGTGGCCTGACAACACCTGCACCAGACGGAATGAGAGGAAACCGTGGGAGCGCTCGAGCCAGTCTCGTAGGACCGGACCGAGCGCGTCCAAGGTACGGCGGCCAAAGATGGCGGAGGCGAGGTCCTCCGTCCAATGGACGATGATGGCGTCCCTCGCCTCCCGCCGCACGGCCTCCCGCTCCTCCGCGACGGGGCGCTCCCCGAGGGCCTTTCGTCGCGCCGTCCACTCGTACACTCTGGCGAGCACCCACGCCTCCAACTCCCAAGGAGGGGTGCCCGCCAGAGCGCACGCCGCCGAAAAGCCCACCGAGCGATAGGCCCTCGCCACCCGCAATAGGCCCTCGCCACCCGCAGAGGTCGGCTCTTAGTCTAACCCAGTATTTTAGTAGAGCGACTGCCTCTCTGAAGTCTGACCTCCACAAGCCAGAAACTGGTTAATGTGATACTCCTTGGCAAGACCAGTGTCTGATTTTTCTGGCTTCTGAATACCCGTAACGACAGTCAAATATGTTCAGATAGCAGCCGGGACCGAGGCACGGAGGAAACTCGGTATGGATTGGATGGTCACCCATTTTTTTTTTTTTATAACGGGTGGAAATCCTCATGGATGTCCTCCGTGGCGGAGGGGTCTGTCAGACTCTTACTGAGTAAAACCACCCTGGTGCTCCATCTCTAACCAACCGGGGATCGCAAGAACTAATGCGACTTCCGTAATCCCCGGCTGGTGCCGGCCCGCCTCTGCAGGCCACCTCGGGTCAGCGGGGGGAGTGAGGTGTTTGACTCCCCCCGCGACGTCAAAGACGGGCGCACGGGAACACCACGCGCCCCCACCTCGGGTCCGAATGAATGGGGGGCGACGGATACCCCCAAGTCCGCCGCCTCTGGACCCAGTTAGGGGGGCTGGAAGAGGGCAGCGTATGCGCCCTCCTCGGTATGGTATCCATGGACCAACTTTGGCGTAGCTTAACCTGTAAGTTTGAACCATGTGCCTGTTATTATTTAGCCACGACCTCCTATTTTATCGCAATGGGGTATTTTACTAAAAACAATCTAATTAGTCCGTCTGATAGATTTTCAAAAAATATTGGATACGTATCTTTTCTTTTTTCACGTAAACAAATAATAAAGAGGATACAGCGACTTGAAGACACGCGTGACGTCATCTGGCTTGGTAAAAATGTACCAAATTTACCAAGCCAGATAACGTCACGCGTGTCTTTAACGCACTTTATCGTCTTCATTTTTTGTTTACGTGAAAAAAGAAAAAATACGTGGCGAATATTTTTTGAAAATGTATCAGACGGGCTTATTAGGTTTTTTTAGTAAAATACCCTATTAACACTCCAAAATACTCATTGTGTCTCCGTCCTAAGCGAGTGCAATCGGTGTACGAACACGCACGGCAGTCGCGGCCGAATTACGGCCAGCGATACGATCTTGGACGACAAATCGCACAACGACCGCACCGCCTCGTCCTTCGTTTCACGCTTGGCAAACTATCGGGACATCGCGAGATTATAGCTTCCCGCTTTCTTTTAGATGCTGTCGCGTTAACTTACTAAGTTATAGTTTATGTGTTTCTTGAAAGATTGTTTCGGTTTCCTGATGTAAGGAATGCCGTGTTTCTATTCCGTTTCAGTCATTTGGAGTTCGTTGCTCTTGGTGGGTCTTCAATCAAGAATCTAAGTGAAGGCAAAGGTAGTTTTTATAAATCTTGTTTGGCAAATTATGCAAATAAAATCTTTATCCGCCTCTTTAGAAATGTTAATTCAAGGCCTCAGAGGCTCAAAACAATGTCCTATTATTATATTTGCTAATGCAACTGTCGAAATGCCAAAATGAAAGGGATTAATCATTTGGCTTATCGAGACATTTTTGTCGTTATCACAATTCGCTTCGCCTCACTAGCGCTGACAGAATGGCAAAAATATAGAGCTGCGTCACTGCGTGGTCGACTATGTCTTAAGCTACATTATTTCCAAAATCTTCCTATAGGTATTACAACACTAATGGAATCTCATGAGCGGATATTCAGCGGAACGAAGCTAAAAAAACTGATTAATTAAATATCAGTTTAATTCACTATTTAGAAATCTTATAGATACCAAATCTAACCAAACCAATCCTTTCCTCAACTCTTGAAAACACAATGCCCTCTTTCAAGAACTCCACAGCCCACAAGACATGTTCTGTGCCACAAAGTTCCTCGCTATTGCGTGTTACCGGCCTATCAAGTGCGGTAGTATCTGCCCCACGTTATCTAGCCCTGTCCTGTAGATGCTTCGTGATTCCGACGGCAAGGCTCAAGGATACTGCCTACTTTTGTGAGCACGGCTTTTCGTTGGTGGGAACTTTTGTATTTGATCGTGGAGTGAAAGAAATCTTTTATTATTAATGTAGATTGTGAACAAAAACATAGATGGGTTGTGTTGTGTGAAAGTTGATATCTATAGCACGTTTAAAGAACACTTTCACTGTGCGAACACAGACAGATTAGGCAAACTGATACGCATGGAAAGAGGAGACTGCAGCACGAACCTCAAATTAATTGGAATAATGGTAGGAGTTAGAAGTCTGGAGTGAAATGGTGGTGAAGTTCTTCTTCTTTGTCGTCGTTACCTCACTGCTGAGGATCGCGATCACATAAGACTCGTCTCCAAGTCATGTGGTCTTCTGCAATGTGGACCGCTCTGCGCATGCTTCTTTATAGCGTCGGACCAACTGGCTGATGTTCTACCTTGAGCGCGTTTTCATAGCGAAAGCCTCATGCCTTTTCAGACTATGCTTGGATGAATTTACAATATGTTTGAAAAGGCTGAGGGCACACTCTTGACATATTACAGAAAGCCGTTAGGTGATTTTGAGTTGGTAGTAAAGTTATATCACACTAAGATACGAGTTATGCAGATTTAATATCTCCTTGTTACTCTACTTTTTAGGGTTCCGTACCCGAAGGGTAACCAACGGAACCCAATTACTAAGCCTCCGCTGTCCGTCCGTCCGTTCGTCCTTCCGTCTGTTTGTCAGCGGGCTGTATCTCAAGAACCGTAATAAGTAGATAGCTGACATTTTCACAGATTGTGTATTTCTATTGCCGCTATAACAACAAATAATAAAAATTAAGGTTTATGGTACGGAACCCTTCGTGTGCGACTAAAAAAATCTGATTAGTCCGTCTGATAGATTTTCAAAAAATATTCGACACGTATTTTTTCTTTTTTCACGTAAACAAATAATAAAGAGGATACAGCGAGTTGAAGACACGCGTGACATCATATGGCTTTGGTAAAAATGTACCATATTTACCAAGCCAGTTGATCCTTTATTTTTTGTTTACGTGAAAAAAGAAAAAATACGTATCGAATATTTTTTGAAAATCTATCAGACGGACTTATTAGATTTTTTTAGTAACATACCCTATTGGCCGGGTTTTCTCTTCTTCTTAACGTGTGGGCTGTAAGGAGTAACGAACCCACAAAAATAGAGAAGTCTCTGACACCAGTCAGAGACTTCTCTACTTATTTAATAATTCCGAATGTTGGCTCATCCGTTCAGCTCAGGTAAAGGCCAGGCAGATGATTGATGTTGCTATAATTAATCATCACAATTGATTGTTTGTTGTAATTAGCTTAAATAAAACCTCTTTACAGTACACTGGTCATTTCCTATGTATGAAAGTAGTTAGAAACACGGGCTACTCTCTAAGCTCAAAGTCCGTAGTTTCGGGTATTCTACTCCGTACACCTAAACACTAAAAATTAATGACAACACGATTTGACCGTTACTGACAAATAGTGTTGTCATTCATTCTTAGTTCAGGTTCAGGAGTAACCGTAACACCTATTTACGGAGTAGAATATGCCCGCAACTAAGTCCAAAACATTCAGTGACATTCGATGGCTATTTCGATTGTAGATGTCACCGGAAAATTGCAAACGTCGTATGATTGTAAAATATCGCGTGAATTTGTAAAACATTTTTTCTTATTATGACACGGACATATTGGCTACTACTGAATTTAGATAGGATTTATTGTATACAAAACGATTTTTTCATAATATATCGAGAAATCATAATCGAATAAAAATTTTTTTTACAATCTTACGGAGTTTACAATTTTCCCGTGGCATAGACACGTTAAAAATATATGATTTGGATATACGCTATCAAAATGTCACGTGCTCAATCCCAATTATTTTGGCCTTTCGACAATGTCTAAAGCCGCGTGTCACTTTGTCTGAACCCCCAGACACCAACACCGCTAGCAAGGACAATAAGTCAGCAACGTGACTCCCTGATGATCATAGTCTGCAGTGATTGTGAGGCGGTCTGACCGGCGCGGTAACAAATTAGCGCGCGTTGTGACCGCCGTGGTCACGCGCACCCGACCTTGCGAGGTGGAGTCCCAGTTGGCAGATGTAGAGTTTGGTAACCATGTCGTTTAATTAAACCTCGGCCGCAGTTTTTGAGCCCTATCTCATGCCGTTGTGTGATACAACAAATAACTCGCGTTATTTTGCGCATTGAAAGAAATACTTTCAATTGGCAGATAGGTTGAAAACCATCTCTTATTTATCAAACCAGGAAGTAAACTCTAAAATAAGTCAGCAACGTGACTCCCAGCTGATGATCATAGTCTTCCTTGACTGTGGAGGTCTGACCGCGGCGCAAGCGGTAACAAATTAGCGAGCAATGTGACCCGCCGTGGTCACGCGCACCCGACCTTGCGAGGTGGGCTCCTAGTTGGCAGATGTCGCATTTGAGGACTATCGCTTTTGCTTTAGCTCTCAATCTTTTGAAGCTACGATAATTCTGCTGTAGCACTTTATTACGCCAATAATATTGAAGCTAGTACATTAGTCCAGCAAGGACAATAAGTTAGCAACGTGACTCCGAGCTGATGATCGTAGTCTGTCTTGATCGTGGCGGTCTGACCGGCGCGAGCGGTAACAAATTAGCGCGCGATGTGACCGCCGTGGTCACGCGCACGGCGCACCCGACCTTGCGAGGTGGGCTCCTAGTTGGCAGATATGGGGAATGGAAGCCACGTGGTTTTTTTTGAGAATTTGCTCGTATTACGCCAGCATGAACTTCTGACTTATAATTCGGAATCCGTCACAGACCACATTGCTTACCATCCGGTGAGATAGTGGTCAAAAGCACTCAATATTATTATTATTTTTTTACTTTTGTGGGTTAATGCTATTGCAGTTCACTGCTGAATATTAACTTACCTACTGCTTCACATCACTCGTAGTGTGTGCTAATATTCACAAACCTTATCAGACAAACATCCTCTTGCTTACCTTTAAAAGACACCAACGGACATTTTCAAATTGACAAATTATGTTATGTGCAAGAAGTCTTGTTCTAGTTGAGAATGTAAGAATCTACTCGTATTAGAACCTTGGAATTGGAATTTGTCGTATAAGGGACCAATAGACTCGATTTCTAATGAGATCAGGTACCGATTTGTACCAATTTAAAAACCGTCATCTTGGCTATACATCGCAGTACAGTAAGTTTCCTCCAAAGGGAATTAAAATCTCCGCATCACGTGAGTCACTGAGGTTTTAAACAATTCCATTGGTTACAATTTCTCAGTTTCTCCGCTCCGCTGCCTTGCTCCGCGACAATGGACAGGCTGCCTGACGGTTAAATACGTATGAATAAACAAAACGAATAACGAGAGTCACAATTACTGTCTCGAGAAACAAGAACCATGGACACTAACAGCCTAATTTTTTTTTTTAATTCCCAACTAGAAACAGTCCGAACTAGAACCAATCCGTTCGAGATCGTTCACGATCGGTTGGCGGTAGATATCGCAGGATTTACTGCTCTATTGGGCGATACATCGACTGTTGCGACACCGCTCGCTACACCGATAGATGGCGTTGGATGCTATAAAACTTGATTTGTTTTTTATTTATTTTATTTTTTTACTATTGATAGGCACGCGCTTGACCACCATCTCACCTGATGGTAAGCGATGATGTGGTCGAAGATGGAGCACGCTTGCCTAGAAGTAACCTATTCACTCTTGACTTAAAGACTCCCAGGTTGTAGCTATCGGTAAACACAGACTCCGGCAGGGAATTCCACTCCTTACCTGTACGCATTATGATTATTGATCATGATTTATTTTTTTGCTAAATGTCGGTCCATTTCAGATAAGTGGTCTAGAAATTAAAGCTTCTACTGTTTACAGTTCGAAAAATGTTATTTACCAGCTTCTGCCAGCGACTTCGCCTGCTTGAAACTCGAACATACCTACTACTGGAGATGGCGAAATGCGATAAGACCACCCATTGTATGTGTTTTAGTTTTAAGTTTCCTTTTTAGGGTTCCGTACCCAAAGGATAACCAACGGAACCCTATTACTAAGCCTGCGCTGTCCGTCCGTCCGTCCGTCCGTTCGTCCGTCTGTCTGTCTGCAGGTTGTATCGTCCATGTTGTCCTATCTCAAGAACCGTAATAGGTAGACAGTTGAAATGTTCACTAATAGTGTATTTCTATTGCCGCTATAACAACAAATAATGAAAATTAAGGTTTATGGTACGGAACCCTCTGTGTGCGAGTCCAACTCGCACTTGGCCGGTTTTGGTTTATAATTTTGGTTGTAGGTACACCAAAATTATAACCAAAAACCGGCCAGGCTGCGGAATCCGTTCGAAAGAGGCACCGTACCCTGGAACGCAAAGGGCACTAGGAGGAACACGGATGGGTTTTAGTCAGTAAGAGTCTGACACTCCCTCCTGCTTCACCCAGTGCGGGAGGAGTCATTTTTTTTTTAGAGAAATTACATCTGAAAAAATAGGTAGTAATCTACATGATATTGCACGTAACTTGGTTTAGACAGAATTTATGTATTGGTATCACATAATAGGAAAAACAATCACCAAATCACCTCCAAATCGTTGAGATGACACCATTTTACTCCTTCATTAAAAAAAAAAAATCTACTGCTATGCAATACAAATGAAAATAACTTGGTTTTGTTACTTTTTAAAAACATGTATTTGTTTTATTATACAAAATTAAAAACAAGGGTAGCGGAGTGGCGCGAAGAGGTGTACTTAGCTCCGTTTGTATGCACAAGGTCATTGGCATATAGACAAGCCTTAAAGTCTTTACAAATTGTGACACAGTCGAAATACATTGTTTAACGAACGATATCCTTTATATTGATAAAGGACCCATTTCTATCGTTTAACAATATTTTTCGATTTGAAGAGTTTTTGGACGTTAGTTGGAAGATGCATTTATTTTCGTTGGATCCCACAAAATATTTTTATGTATTTCCGTTGGATCTCAAATCATAAAAATGCATGAAAATTACGTTATATTGCCGTTGAATCCCAAAAACTATTTCTGTTGGATCCCAAATTCTAAAAAAAAAAAACTTATAGGTACGGGTACTTTCAACAACAAAATTGTTTAGAAGTAAAATGATGATATATTTTATATTGACTGACCTCTTATAATATTGCTGTCATATTTTTCATTGCTTTTATCTATTTACGCGCGTAACCGTTATATAAGGTACATAAAATTATTATTTTCGTAGTTTTCAGTGACTGTTATTATTTTGTATCAACTCCCATCTACTTCTTCATCAATAGATTTGAATTTTATTGACAGAAAAGGTGGATTGTACCACCTTTTCTGTCAATAAAATTCAAATCTATCATTTAATTAATAGTCGGTGGGCCGATTTGGGACACGCTGTTTTTTTTAAATTTTGATAAAGGTAAATCACTTTTCTTCTGAACAATACACATGTATTACACATGCATAACATGGGATTCAATGGAATTAGCAAATTGGACCCAACCTTAATATCTAAAAAATGGTATCTAAAAGTGGGATCCAACGAAAATAAATGGGAAGTTAGTGGAACTGTACCATTTTTTTTTTTAATAAGCCCGCCACACATTCGCAACTCCTGAAAGCCAGAATCTACAGTGGCGACCACCAGAAAAACGCCGGCGACACCAGAGAACCGTACCTATAAGACAACTCACTCGGTAACTTTGTCACTTTTAGTTAGATGCCTACCGGATTGTAAGATTTCAATAAAAGCAACCACTGCAACTCCTGAAAGCCAGAATCTACAGTGGCGACCACCAGAAAAACGCCGGCGACACCAAAGAACCGTACCTATAAGACAACTCACTCGGTAACTTTGTCTCTTTTAGTTAGATGCCTACCGGATTGTAAGATTTCAATAAAAGCAACCACTGCAACTCCTGAAAGCCAGAATCTACAGTGGCGACCACCAGAAAAACGCCAGAGACACCAGAGAACCGTACCTATAAGACAACTCACTCGGTAACTTTGTCTCTTTTAGTTAGATGCCTACCGGATTGTAAGATTTCAATAAAAGCAACCACTGCAACTCCTGAAAGCCAGAATCTACAGTGGCGACCACCAGAAAAACGCCGGCGACACCAGAGAACCGTACCTATAAGACAACTCACTCGGTAACTTTGTCTCTTTTAGTTAGATGCCTACCGGATTGTAAGATTTCAATAAAAGCAACCACTGCAACTCCTGAAAGCCAGAATCTACAGTGGCGACCACCAGAAAAACGCCGGAGACACCAGAGAACCGTACCTATAAGACAACTCACTCGGTAACGTTGTCTCTTTTAGTTAGATGCCTATCGGATTGTAAGATTTTCATTTAGCGTTTTCGCCTCGAAATTTGCGTTCAGTCAATGGTGCCGGTTGTCATTTGTAGATGAATCAAATACCAGTCTTGCCAAGGGGTAGGTATCTGGTTACCCAGTTACTTAGGATGTGGGTGTCTGATGGGCTGTCGCTGCATAAAATACTGGTGTTCAGCTGCAGCCAGCTAGACTGGAAGACGATCACAACTTAATTGGGAAAAGGCTAAGAGAAGTCTACGGCAGATCAATTGTTTTATTGTGGTACATACGGTTGCTATACAATATGCGAGGGCGCCTCTACCGATAAACGCTATCTAGATAATACCAAGAACAAATACTTAAAGATAGCGGTAACTAACGATTAAAACATTTAACTGCCTCTAACTTCGATCTAAAGTAGAAAAGCACAGCTACTCTAAAGTTCATTCCACACAAATCACAATAGCGGAGAGTTACGAGCTAAATTATAAAGGGTGCACCACACGGTCGTCAGCTCTCTGCTATAAAGTAGGTGGTTTAGAACACAGGCGGTCGGCTGCGTCTGCGCAGGACAGTAAGGTTGCCAGGGTCGTGTTGTTTTCTTGTATATTCAGCTGTGTGACTAAAAACGTATCTGTATACGTTTTCTGAATCCTTTAAAATATATTAATGCCTGTGACGTTACTTCTACTAATTATTTTCAGAGAATTAATTAACATCAACCGGTCAAAAAGAGAACAAACATGGAAATCGTATCTCAGTACTCCAGTGAAGTATCTAAGGTAGATTTATCTCTAGTTGTTACTGCAACATAAATTTTGTATTCTTTTTTTTATTTTATATACAGGTGTGGTACAATCTGTGACCAACATTATCTAACCCACTTTACTATTATTCGCAATAGTCAAGTGGGTTAGATAATGTTGGTCACAGACTGTACCTACACGGGCGGACTTAACATTCTCCTACAGTGTATTCTTAACCCAAAATTTATAAGAATACGCTGTGGAAAGCAGCGGTGGTTTAGTGAGGTAGGTACCTTATTTGAAGCTAAAAAAAAAACAAAACATGATGGTATTCAGGATATTCGGGGAAACTGCAAGGCCCGAACTTTACGCCAAGATATTAATACAAATTTATCCTTTTTATCATCTTCTAAATCCTAGACCCATTCGAAGACCAACCCTAGTTCGAAGTCGGCGTAAATTGAAAATCCTCGTGACGTTACGTGTCGGGATCAGATGCCGCGATAATGGCTATTGTTTGTTTTGTCTCGGGTCGAGATAACCGCGATAATATAGCGGGGAGATACTACGACGGCTTGAATAGTAGGTGAAATTCGTGTAGATAGGTAGGGATTTAAAACGTCAGATGCCTGGTAAAGAAACGATTCTCAGTCATCATCTGCCTAGCCTTTTCCCAACTACATTGGGGTCGGCTTCCAGTCAAGCTGGATTCAGCTGAATACCAGTGTTTTACGTGGAGCGGCTGCCTACCAGACCTCCACAACCCATTAACTGGGTAACACGGTACATCTTGGCAAGACTGGAGTCAGATTTACTGGCTTCTGACAATCCATAACGACTGCAAAGATCTACAAATGACAGCCGGGACCAACGGCTTAACGTGCTTTTCCGAGTCACGGAGGAAACTCGTTATGTTAAGACGGTCACCCATCCACAGACCAACCTTGGCAAGCGTTGATTAACCTTCAAGATCGACCCATGCGGCTGTTATTATTTAGCCACGAGCTCCTTAAAGAATCGATTCTCAGTAAATGACAGAAATTCTGAATTCTACGCGTTAAAGGCCAATTCATTTATTATTATAACAAATTAAGGGTGTCACCTTTTCAATCGACTGATCGTCGATCGATCGGACTAGACATCAGTCGACGACTCAACATGATCGACAGTTCTCACTAAATCACACCAATCGACCAACGGCGATCAATGTTATCGATCGTGGATCGATTGATATAACACGGACCGACGTTGATCGACCTCTGTGGATTGTTGTAGACTTGGAATCCTCGTGACGCTACGTGTCGGATAGTAGGTAGGTAGATAGGTAGAAATTCGTTTAGATAGGTAGGGATTTGAAACGACAGATGCCTGGTAAAGAAAAGATTCTCTAAATAAATAATTGAAAATCTCTAAGTAAATTATAGAAATGCTGCATTGTGGGCGTTAAAGGCCAGTTTATTTCAAATAAACTGGCCTTTAACGGAACTACTTAATGGCAAGACTGGAGTCAGATTTACTAGCTTCTGACAATCTGATACGACTGCCAAAGATCTACAAATGACAGTCGGGACCAACGGCTTAACGTGCTTTCCGAGGCACAGAGGAAACTCGTTATGTTAAGACGGTCACCCATCCACAGACCAACCTTGGCAAGCGTTGCTTAACCTTATAGATCGACCCGTGCGGCTATTATTATTTAGCCACGAGCTACCCAAATAAAAAAAAATGGTACATTCTATAAACTAAGCAAATATATATATTTATATATTCTATATAGCAATTAAAGATATAATTCAGACTTCCATTTCGAACTTGTCCACTTAATGTGAAGAAATGCTCACTGCTCAGCGAATGACAGTTACCTTAACTCAGAACAGTAACGCCCACGTATCTTTAGGAAGGTATCCCAGAATTCTAATCGGCCATAATCTGCCTGATTATAAAGGTTTCAATTTAAATAAGTGCAGACGTTATGGTACCTAACAACAACATTATAATCTTGTGTAAATTGGCCGTAACATCCTGTTCTTAACGCTCAATATACGTACCCTACCTAGTTCTTTATCATTTAGTCTACATCAAAACGAATACCCAAAGACAACCAGAACAAATTTCCGTGCGTTAAAGCTATTTTGCCGCACGTATTACTGGAATCAAAAGTAGCTCACAATTTAGGACCCATTAGTTTTAGTGGTAAGAAATACCTTATCCGTGGTGCTTGGCAACTGAGCTTAACCCAGTTGTATTTATGTCCCTTGGTGCCTATTGGCCTAGTTCTATTCTGTCTCTTACTTGATATGGAAATTATCATTTAGTTAAAAATCTATGTGATTTGACAGCGTTGCGGTACGCCTATATTTCATAACTTTGCATAAGCCACGACACGTGTCAAACGGACAACGGACCGCAAGAACAACAGTAGCTGAAAAAATCGGCCAAGTGCGAGTCGTACTCGCACACGAAGGGTTCCGTACCATAACCCTTAATTTTAATTATTTGTTGTCATAGCGGCAATAGAACTACACAATCTGTGAAAATTTCAACTGTCTACCTCTTACGGTTCTTGAGATACAGCCCGCTGACAGACAGACAGACTGACGGACGGACGGACAGCGGAGGCTTAGTAATAGAGTTCCGTTGGTTACCCTTTGGGTACGGAACCCTAAAAAGGGCTACTCCAGATTAGAACGGGTGTTATGACTAGTGAACATTACGATACAGGTTGTTGGTGACAGCAGGGCTGAGGGGCGGGATACGGCGCAAAGACAATCGCACTTCAGAGCTGCCAGTATAGTTTGAATCGACCTATACCCCTACATGACGCTATGAAATCCCTGGATGGGAAATCTTAAAATGAATCCTTTCGCTCTGGGCGCAGAAAGGAGTATCAGACTCTTACTGACTAAAACCCATTCGTGTACCTCCTAATGCCCTGTGCGTTCCAGGACCGCGGCGACGTTTTCGAACAAATTCCGCAAC
Organism: Lacanobia oleracea; assembly: GCA_950371165.1. Lineage (NCBI taxonomy): Eukaryota > Metazoa > Arthropoda > Insecta > Lepidoptera > Noctuidae > Lacanobia > Lacanobia oleracea. The sequence goes on along the minus strand of OX493405.1, from coordinate 16,271,964 downwards.
TCTGGTAGGCACTGGCCCCAGCCCAACGGACCCCGTCTACTATGCTGGTTTTTTTTGTGACAGTAAAATAGACATGGAGTTAAGGTGGATGCGACAGGGTAGCCTGCGAAATTCAAATATTTTTATGTTTTTTTGCAATTTGCCGGTTAGTGTGAAGCTGTATGTTGAAGAAAATACGATTCGCGGCCGTAACGCATATTTATCTAAAGAATATTAACCATCTTAATCATCAATATAGCCCTCTTAGTTCATGAAGCCCTATAGAATGACTTTTCATGCAATAACCATTCTATAGGGCTTCATGAACTTCATGAATTTCGCGGGCTACCCTGGCGCATCCACCTTAACCAGCTGTAGTATAACTTAAATGCACCCTTTTCCTTTTTAATCACTAACGAAAACTTCTGCGATCCCGTCAACAGAGTCAACCATTATTTTCAAGACCCACGATCTTCCAAAGCATTTAATAACATTGTAACTACCTACCCTGATATACTTTCATCAAATAAATTCATTATATAGCACAACAGATGCTCTGACTTGCCTTCTTACGCGGTGACAGCTTGACAGCCAAGCTTTGCACGAAACCACGCTACCAGACACCTTGGATTTACGAAAATCTTTCTTAAAGCTAAGCAGTAAAGTAGAGGTGAAGTGTATAATAAAAATGGTGTTGCAGCAAAACTGGAGGTTAAAAGTTAACCACCCATCTGGTTCGCGTTCGGTGCACGATAAAGTTGAATTTGATGGAAATGCCTTCCTATAGGCTAACTACTATGGGAGCATTATTTTTGTTGCGATTTCGGACCGTTTGTCATACCGTCCGCGTCTTAAATTGAGCAAATGTTCCTTGATAGACCGTAAATATTGTGATTAATAATTTCCACTGTTTTTATACTGAACTTCCTAAATAAAGAGATAGGTGAAATATTTATAGAATGATTATGAATTGAATTCCACTGAGTATTTCGTTCCGCCAAGCCCGTTCCATCATACAATTCCTTCAAGACGTACCTACGGCGATGTGCCTATAGTACATGGTGGACATCCCACCCTTTGTAAAGTATTCTATTTTTATTGCAGCCAAACTTTGTATTTAAAAGATCGCGATAAGGCACCCCATGTACCTACCAAAATTTTATTAGATCTTACTTTTCAACTTCTCTAAACCTTGTAGGTATGTATTTATCTATTCTAAACAATTTAGAAAACACTAAAGGTCGTCAAAGCCTCTGCCCCGTCGTACAAATCTACACCATAACATTACATAACCAAACGAATATCATCCAGTTGACGCTTCCGGGCCGGTCCCGCAACAGCGGCATTGTTACGGGGCGAGGTCGCACGGACAGATAAGACGTCTAATTATACATAATTACTAGTTCAGGCCGAAACCTTCGGGGCAAGCTCGACGAAGACAAGGTCACGGATTACCTACTTGAGGTAATTTGTACATTGTCAAGATTAGCAACGCCTACTAATATCTGTAGGTGGAATGGTAAAAGATATGTTTACTTATATGTAGGTATTTGATTTTATTAGACTAATGCCCGATTTCTGAGGATTTTATCAGTCGTTTATCTGTCCATTAATGCTATTTATTTAATTACTATTGATGGGCATGCGTTTGACCACTATATCACCTGATGGTACGAGTAAGTGATGATGTGGTCGAAGATGGAGCACGCTTGCCTAGAAGTAACCTATTCACTCTTGACTTAAAGACTCCCAGGTTGTAGCTATCAGGAAACACAGACTCCGGCAGTGAATTCCACTCCTTAGCTGTACGCATTATGAATGTGTTCCCAAAACGTTGTGTGCGTGTGGGTGGGATGTCCATCATGTACCGGTGGCGCATCGCCGTTCGTCTTGTGGACCGTTGATGGAACCGTATTTGTCATACTTCATGCCATTGGTTGGTCAATGGTTAACGGACAGATAAACGACCGCCAAGTACCTGAAAAACTGGGCATTAGATACTTAGTCCAGCTCCGGGAAGCTTTTAGCATGCTTTGTTATTAGCTGTAACTCTTCAAAACATTGAAGCGGTAATTTTGATGAACAGTTTTTTTCTGATAGAAGACTATCCTCATTTCAGCCAAAAGACTTTCACTGCTGGAAATAGGCCACCCCCATCGTGTCGCCAGAGAAATAGTCACCGACATCACGCGTAGAATCAGCATACTGAAGTGGGCCAGCCATGTCTGTAGACGGACAGACGGTCGATGGAGCAGACATATGTTAGAGTGGAGACCGTACGTACCTATAGGCAAACGTAGTATACGACGCCCTGCGGCACGAGGATCGATGATTTGAAGAAGGTTACTGGCAGCGGATGAATGCAGACTGTTCAAGACCGGGATGGTTGGCGCTCTTTGGGGAAGGCTTACGTTCAGAAATGGACGGCAATTGGCTGAAATGATGACATCATATTCAAAGTCAAACACGGTGCAGAGGAACACGCTTAACTTTAGTAATCATGTTGAACAGCCATAAATAATCTCCAGTTAAAAAATATCAAACTATTGAAGTCAGGCTTTGGCGATAGGTCTATGCTTTTGAACAAGTCAAACAAGCCAAAGGTTAAGTCGATCCTGATCTTATGCTGAATCAAGCAATCATACATTCCAAGAAAGCTTCAGTTACGTAGGTACGTACGTCGAGTGCAGCCTAACATCATCACCCAATCAGTCAAAAAATATCACATCTTTACTTATTACATCTTTCTTATTTTTATTATCTGTTCCCCCAAAAAAGTCTCCATAATAATATCCCGACATTGTAGTAAATATTGCTACATGTTGTATCTTAATTAACAACAATGTACCTACCAAAACTTCAAAAGCCCAAGTTTTCACGTTCGGCCTCATTCCTTTTTCCCAGATCTCGCGACGAAATCCTCACGTTTTCGTGCGGACTGAACAATTGACAGGCGTGATGCATGGACCCGTGATTGGGAAAATTACTTTGTTAAAAGTGGAAGACCATGTCTCTGCAAATTACGAATGTCCAAGTGACGTTTCGTGTGTAATTTGTAAAATGGCTACGTGTCTCAACAATGTAAATAATTGGTCAAGTTCGAGTCACATCTTCTGATGTGTTGCGTGGTTCCGTACCTTAAATTGTTTAGATCTGGTAGGTGATCAGTAGCTAGGAATATACTGCAGGCTCTTGAGGCATTTAGTTTCTTTACTCTTTTATGCTTGAGTTTGTCTTGATCTGATGGTATTAAGTAAAAAGTATACCTACTAGCGGAACAACACGCCTTCGCTATCTGTGGCCCTTGAACTGTAGCCAGCTACTTGAAATTTGCTTTATCATAATTGAAACATGTCGATATCTACCCCTTGAGTAGGTATCACTAACTTTAACTTTTGGCATTGATGATACTGTCTCAAAACAACCTTTATATACGATACTCCGTCATGATCGCAAATCATTGTAAAACAAAAACTCCACATTCAAGTTTTACTGGCCTCTAAAATTACGAGCCAACGTGCCGCAAAAGTTGTCCTGTTGTCCCACGTCGAATCACAAAATTGCACGTGTTACATAGTCATAATTGAATACACATTGTCAGCTTCGGTGAAAGAATTCGTGTAACAATGTGTTCTGAGTCTCGCGGACCTCACGACTGACGGACATTTTGTGTGGACCACAGGGAGTCATAAGTAAGTAATTTATTTTGCAAATATGGGTAGGTACATAGTGGTGATAAACCGATAACAGGTTGATTCAGCCATATTTTATTATAGGCATACAAAAGTCATGCTTGCTTGATTAAGAAACTAGTTGACCCGGACAACTTCGTCTGCTCCGTTCCTATTGGTCTTAGCGTGATGATATATATATAGCCTATAGCCTTCCTCGATAAATGGGCTATCTAACACTGAAATAATTTTTCAAATCGGTCCAGTAGTTCCTGAGATTTGCGCGGTCAAGTAAACAAACAAACAAACTCTTCAGCTTTAGATATATACTAGTTGACCCGCGCAACTTCGTCTGCGTCACAATTTTCATTATTGTTCCGCTCCTATTGGTCTTAGCGTGATTATATATAGCCTATAGCCTTTTTCGATAAATGGGCTATCTAACACTGAAATATTTTTTCAAATCGGACCAGTAGTTCCTGAGATTAGCGCGTTCAAGTAAACAAACAAACAAACTCTTCAGTATTAGTATAGATTATTAAAAGTTTGTTTGGGGACTTTATCTTTATAATACCTATGGCTAGCATTTTCCCGCGAGTTCGAACACGCATATGCCGTTTTTATTCCTGTTCCTGTAGGAATTTCGCCAAATTTCAGCTTCCTACGACCAGTAATTTCAGCTGTGCACTGTCTGTCCGTCACTCAATAACGGAAGAATTGTATACATTAGGATTGATTGATAATGGATGACAAATACCTTTAGGAATCACGCCACTGCAGGTTTAGCCTTAAGGGGTGCCGACGAGCAGTCACCCGGGGTTTTTGAAGGGGCCTCGCACACAATCGATAAAGATCGGTGGATCGGTCGGTATGTCGGATCGGTTTTTTTTCTCTTTTTTTTACATTTGGTTATTTCACAGTATATGAGTACTAGTATAAAATCTATATAACCTGTAACGGTGGAAAATTCGGTTAAAGCAATCATATTTGTTGGGTACATAAGTACAGGCGCCTGATAAGAATTTATGCGCAATAGGTTACAAAGGAGTTGCTAGTCGATATTGCTCCCACCCACAAAGCCGAGATTACAACAGACAATTCCTGCTCTATAAGATTTTCTAATCAAATGGAGGACCCACTAACCAATAGACTAACCAAGCTAAATCCATAATTTAGTGGAAAGACTACTGAAACCGTAATTCTCTCTCCTGGTTTCCCTCAGATTTTTCCTAATATTTCTAGGGTACTAAGGTTTTTTAATACCCAGTAGATTTAGCTAACCTCCGCGGCCCATTCCTAGACAAAGATCTCCCTCAAATTTATCCATGATTCCGAATCCTAACTAAAATCACCCCGTGCGTTCCGCGCCATTCCCCACAACGCACGGTGCGTTATTGTGCGAATTAAAACAGGCATCGCGATCGCCAGCGGGCGGGTCACGAGTCGTGCGTGTGTGCGTTAATCATGCACCCGCGACGCAACGGTGCAAGCTGGGTTCAATACAGAACCTCCTACTCTTAAAGTCGGTTTTAAACGGAATGGTATGGCTCGCGTACAGGAGGTCTAAAAAGGCTACTTCAGCAGAATCATAATATTAACCACACAACAATCTGTCAAATTTCATTTTCATATGTATCGCTAACGAATTAGGTTAAAGGTTGATGGGGAAAATTTGACAGTGACGGGTAGCGTGATTTGCTTTCTGATTCTGCCAAAGTGGCCTTTTTAGACCCTCTGCATCGCTAAAGCATTAGGTTCAAGGTTGATGGGGAAAATTTGACAGTGACGAGTAGCGCGATGTGTTTTCAGATTCTGCCAAAGTGGCCTTTTTAGACCCTCTGCATCGCTAAAGCATTAGGTTCAAGGTTGATTGGGAAAATTTGACAGTGACGGGTAGCGTGATTTGCTTTCTGATTCTGCCAAAGTGGCCTTTTTAGACCCTCTGCATCGCTAAAGCATTAGGTTCAAGGTTGATGGGGAAAATTTGACAGTGACGAGTAGCGCGATGTGTTTTCAGATTCTGCCAAAGTGGCCTTTTTAGACCCTCTGCATCGCTAAAGCATTAGGTTCAAGGTTGATTGGGAAAATTTGACAGTGACGGGTAGCGTGATTTGCTTTCTGATTCTGCCAAAGTGGCCTTTTTAGACCCTCTGCATCGCTAAAGCATTAGGTTCAAGGTTGATTGGGAAAATTTGACAGTGACGGGTAGCGTGATTTGCTTTCTGATTCTGCCAAAGTGGCCTTTTTAGACCCTCTGCATCGCTAAAGCATTAGGTTCAAGGTTGATTGGGAAAATTTGACAGTGACGGGTAGCGTGATTTGCTTTCTGATTCTGCCAAAGTGGCCTTTTTAGACCCTCTGCATCGCTAAAGCATTAGGTTCAAGGTTGATGGGGAAAATTTGACAGTGACGAGTAGCGCGATGTGTTTTCAGATTCTGCCAAAGTGGCCTTTTTAGACCCTCTGCATCGCTAAAGCATTAGGTTCAAGGTTGATTGGGAAAATTTGACAGTGACGGGTAGCGTGATTTGCTTTCTGATTCTGCCAAAGTGGCCTTTTTAGACCCTCTGCATCGCTAAAGCATTAGGTTCAAGGTTGATTGGGAAAATTTGACAGTGACGGGTAGCGTGATTTGCTTTCTGATTCTGCCAAAGTGGCCTTTTTAGACCCTCTGCATCGCTAAAGCATTAGGTTCAAGGTTGATGGGGAAAATTTGACAGTGACGGGTAGCGTGATTTGCTTTCTGATTCTGCCAAAGTGGCCTTTTTAGACCCTCTGCATCGCTAAAGCATTAGGTTTAAGGTTGATTGGGAAAATTTGACAGTGACGGATAGCGTGATTTGCTTTCTGATTCTGCCAAAGTGGCCTTTTTAGACCCTCTGCATCGCTAAAGCATTAGGTTCAAGGTTGATGGGGAAAAATTGACAGTGACGAGTAGCGCGATGTGTTTTCAGATTCTGCCAAAGTGGCCTTTTTAGACCCTCTGCATCGCTAAAGCATTAGGTTCAAGGTTGATTGGGAAAATTTGACAGTGACGGGTAGCGTGATTTGCTTTCTGATTCTGCCAAAGTGGCCTTTTTAGTCCCTCTGCATCGCTAAAGCATTAGGTTCAAGGTTGATGGGGAAAATTTGACAGTGACGGGTAGCGTGATTTGCTTTCTGATTCTGCCAAAGTGGCCTTTTTAGACCCTCTGCATCGCTAAAGCATTAGGTTCAAGGTTGATGGGGAAAATTTGACAGTGACGGGTAGCGTGATTTGCTTTCTGATTCTGTCAAAGTGGCCTTTTTAGACCCTCTGCATCGCTAAAGCATTAGGTTCAAGGTTGATGGGGAAAATTTGACAGTGACGGGTAGCGTGATTTGCTTTCTGATTCTGCCAAAGTGGCCTTTTTAGACCCTCTGCATCGCTAAAGCATTAGGTTCAAGGTTGATTGGGAAAATTTGACAGTGACGGGTAGCGTGATTTGCTTTCTGATTCTGCCAAAGTGGCCTTTTTAGACCCTCTGCATCGCTAAAGCATTAGGTTCAAGGTTGATTGGGAAAATTTGACAGTGACGGGTAGCGTGATTTGCTTTCTGATTCTGCCAAAGTGGCCTTTTTAGACCCTCTGCATCGCTAAAGCATTAGGTTCAAGGTTGATGGGGAAAATTTGACAGTGACGAGTAGCGCGATGTGTTTTCAGATTCTGCCAAAGTGGCCTTTTTAGACCCTCTGCATCGCTAAAGCATTAGGTTCAAGGTTGATTGGGAAAATTTGACAGTGACGGGTAGCGTGATTTGCTTTCTGATTCTGCCAAAGTGGCCTTTTTAGACCCTCTGCATCGCTTACGCATTAGGTTCAAGGTTGATTGGGAAAATTTGACAGTGACGGGTAGCGTGATTTGCTTTCTGATTCTGCCAAAGTGGCCTTTTTAGACCCTCTGCATCGCTAAAGCATTAGGTTCAAGGTTGATGGGGAAAATTTGACAGTGACGGGTAGCGTGATTTGCTTTCTGATTCTGCCAAAGTGGCCTTTTTAGACCCTCTGCATCGCTAAAGCATTAGGTTTAAGGTTGATTGGGAAAATTTAACAGTGACGGGTAGCGTGATTTGCTTTCTGATTCTGCCAAAGTGGCCTTTTTAGACCCTCTGCATCGCTAAAGCATTAGGTTCAAGGTTGATGGGGAAAATTTGACAGTGACGAGTAGCGCGATGTGTTTTCAGATTCTGCCAAAGTGGCCTTTTTAGACCCTCTGCATCGCTAAAGCATTAGGTTCAAGGTTGATTGGGAAAATTTGACAGTGACGGGTAGCGTGATTTGCTTTCTGATTCTGCCAAAGTGGCCTTTTTAGTCCCTCTGCATCGCTAAAGCATTAGGTTCAAGGTTGATTGGGAAAATTTGACAGTGACGGGTAGCGTGATTTGCTTTCTGATTCTGCCAAAGTGGCCTTTTTAGACCCTCTGCATCGCTAAAGCATTAGGTTCAAGGTTGATGGGGAAAATTTGACAGTGACGGGTAGCGTGATTTGCTTTCTGATTCTGCCAAAGTGGCCTTTTTAGACCCTCTGCATCGCTAAAGCATTAGGTTCAAGGTTGATGGGGAAAATTTGACAGTGACGGGTAGCGTGATTTGCTTTCTGATTCTGCCAAAGTGGCCTTTTTAGACCCTCTGCATCGCTAAAGCATTAGGTTCAAGGTTGATTGGGAAAATTTGACAGTGACGGGTAGCGTGATTTGCTTTCTGATTCTGCCAAAGTGGCCTTTTTAGACCCTCTGCATCGCTAAAGCATTAGGTTCAAGGTTGATTGGGAAAATTTGACAGTGACGGGTAGCGTGATTTGCTTTCTGATTCTGCCAAAGTGGCCTTTTTAGACCCTCTGCATCGCTAAAGCATTAGGTTCAAGGTTGATGGGGAAAATTTTACAGTGACGAGTAGCGCGATGTGTTTTCAGATTCTGCCAAAGTGGCCTTTTTAGACCCTCTGCATCGCTAAAGCATTAGGTTCAAGGTTGATTGGGAAAATTTGACAGTGACGGGTAGCGTGATTTGCTTTCTGATTCTGCCAAAGTGGCCTTTTTAGACCCTCTGCATCGCTTACGCATTAGGTTCAAGGTTGATTGGGAAAATTTGACAGTGACGGGTAGCGTGATTTGCTTTCTGATTCTGCCAAAGTGGCCTTTTTAGACCCTCTGCATCGCTAAAGCATTAGGTTCAAGGTTGATTGGGAAAATTTGACAGTGACGGGTAGCGTGATTTGCTTTCTGATTCTGCCAAAGTGGCCTTTTTAGACCCTCTGCATCGCTTACGCATTAGGTTCAAGGTTGATTGGGAAAATTTGACAGTGACGGGTAGCGTGATTTGCTTTCTGATTCTGCCAAAGTGGCCTTTTTAGACCCTCTGCATCGCTAAAGCATTAGGTTCAAGGTTGATGGGGAAAATTTGACAGTGACGAGTAGCGCGATGTGTTTTCAGATTCTGCCAAAGTGGCCTTTTTAGACCCTCTGCATCGCTAAAGCATTAGGTTCAAGGTTGATGGGGAAAATTTGACAGTGACGGGTAGCGTGATTTGCTTTCTGATTCTGCCAAAGTGGCCTTTTTAGACCCTCTGCATCGCTAAAGCATTAGGTTCAAGGTTGATTGGGAAAATTTGACAGTGACGGGTAGCGTGATTTGCTTTCTGATTCTGCCAAAGTGGCCTTTTTAGACCCTCTGCATCGCTAAAGCATTAGGTTCAAGGTTGATGGGGAAAATTTGACAGTGACGAGTAGCGCGATGTGTTTTCAGATTCTGCCAAAGTGGCCTTTTTAGACCCTCTCATCGCTAAAGCATTAGGTTCAAGGTTGATTGGGAAAATTTGACAGTGAAGGGTAGCGTGATTTGCTTTCTGATTCTGCCAAAGTGGCCTTTTTAGACCCTCTGCATCGCTAAAGCATTAGGTTCAAGGTTGATTGGGAAAATTTGACAGTGACGGGTAGCGTGATTTGCTTTCTGATTCTGCCAAAGTGGCCTTTTTAGACCCTCTGCATCGCTAAAGCATTAGGTTCAAGGTTGATGGGGAAAATTTGACAGTGACGGGTAGCGTGATTTGCTTTCTGATTCTGCCAAAGTGGCCTTTTTAGACCCTCTGCATCGCTAAAGCATTAGGTTCAAGGTTGATGGGGAAAATTTGACAGTGACGGGTAGCGTGATTTGCTTTCTGATTCTGCCAAAGTAGCCTTTTTAGACCCTCTGCATCGCTAAAGCATTAGGTTCAAGGTTGATTGGGAAAATTTGACAGTGACGGGTAGCGTGATTTGCTTTCTGATTCTGCCAAAGTGGCCTTTTTAGACCCTCTGCATCGCTAAAGCATTAGGTTCAAGGTTGATTGGGAAAATTTGACAGTGACGGGTAGCGTGATTTGCTTTCTGATTCTGCCAAAGTGGCCTTTTTAGACCCTCTGCATCGCTTACGCATTAGGTTCAAGGTTGATTAGGAAAATTTGACAGTGACGGGTAGCGTGATTTGCTTTCTGATTCTGCCAAAGTGGCCTTTTTAGACCCTCTACATCGCTAAAGCATTAGGTTCAAGGTTGATTGGGAAAATTTGACAGTGACGGGTAGCGTGATTTGCTTTCTGATTCTGCCAAAGTGGCCTTTTTAGACCCTCTGCATCGCTTACGCATTAGGTTCAAGGTTGATTGGGAAAATTTGACAGTGACGGGTAGCGTGATTTGCTTTCTGATTCTGCCAAAGTGGCCTTTTTAGACCCTCTGCATCGCTTACGCATTAGGTTCAAGGTTGATTGGGAAAATTTGACAGTGACGGGTAGCGTGATTTGCTTTCTGATTCTGCCAAAGTGGCCTTTTTAGACCCTCTGCATCGCTAAAGCATTAGGTTCAAGGTTGATTGGGAAAATTTGACAGTGACGAGTAGCGCGATGTGTTTTCAGATTCTGCCAAAGTGGCCTTTTTAGACCCTCTGCATCGCTAAAGCATTAGGTTCAAGGTTGATGGGGAAAATTTGACAGTGACGGGTAGCGTGATTTGCTTTCTGATTCTGCCAAAGTGGCCTTTTTAGACCCTCTGCATCGCTAAAGCATTAGGTTCAAGGTTGATTGGGAAAATTTGACAGTGACGGGTAGCGTGATTTGCTTTCTGATTCTGCCAAAGTGGCCTTTTTAGACCCTCTGCATCGCTAAAGCATTAGGTTCAAGGTTGATGGGGAAAATTTGACAGTGACGAGTAGCGCGATGTGTTTTCAGATTCTGCCAAAGTGGCCTTTTTAGACCCTCTCATCGCTAAAGCATTAGGTTCAAGGTTGATTGGGAAAATTTGACAGTGAAGGGTAGCGTGATTTGCTTTCTGATTCTGCCAAAGTGGCCTTTTTAGACCCTCTGCATCGCTAAAGCATTAGGTTCAAGGTTGATTGGGAAAATTTGACAGTGACGGGTAGCGTGATTTGCTTTCTGATTCTGCCAAAGTGGCCTTTTTAGACCCTCTGCATCGCTAAAGCATTAGGTTCAAGGTTGATGGGGAAAATTTGACAGTGACGGGTAGCGTGATTTGCTTTCTGATTCTGCCAAAGTGGCCTTTTTAGACCCTCTGCATCGCTAAAGCATTAGGTTCAAGGTTGATGGGGAAAATTTGACAGTGACGGGTAGCGTGATTTGCTTTCTGATTCTGCCAAAGTAGCCTTTTTAGACCCTCTGCATCGCTAAAGCATTAGGTTCAAGGTTGATTGGGAAAATTTGACAGTGACGGGTAGCGTGATTTGCTTTCTGATTCTGCCAAAGTGGCCTTTTTAGACCCTCTGCATCGCTAAAGCATTAGGTTCAAGGTTGATTGGGAAAATTTGACAGTGACGGGTAGCGTGATTTGCTTTCTGATTCTGCCAAAGTGGCCTTTTTAGACCCTCTGCATCGCTTACGCATTAGGTTCAAGGTTGATTGGGAAAATTTGACAGTGACGGGTAGCGTGATTTGCTTTCTGATTCTGCCAAAGTGGCCTTTTTAGACCCTCTACATCGCTAAAGCATTAGGTTCAAGGTTGATTGGGAAAATTTGACAGTGACGGGTAGCGTGATTTGCTTTCTGATTCTGCCAAAGTGGCCTTTTTAGACCCTCTGCATCGCTTACGCATTAGGTTCAAGGTTGATTGGGAAAATTTGACAGTGACGGGTAGCGTGATTTGCTTTCTGATTCTGCCAAAGTGGCCTTTTTAGACCCTCTGCATCGCTTACGCATTAGGTTCAAGGTTGATTGGGAAAATTTGACAGTGACGGGTAGCGTGATTTGCTTTCTGATTCTGCCAAAGTGGCCTTTTTAGACCCTCTGCATCGCTAAAGCATTAGGTTCAAGGTTGATTGGGAAAATTTGACAGTGACGAGTAGCGCGATGTGTTTTCAGATTCTGCCAAAGTGGCCTTTATAGACCCACAGAAGTAGTTTTTGACAGGACAAAATCAAGTGATTAGTCTTTTTGAAGCTCGTGGCTTAATAATAGCCGTTGTTTCGATCTTCGAAGTTAAGTAGCGTTTGCCAAGGACCGTGGATATACCGAGATTCCTTCGTGCTTCGAAAAACACGTCAAGCCTATAATCCCGGCTGTACTTTGTAGGCAGTCATTACGAGTACATAGCCATAAAATTTAACAGAAGTCTTGTCAAGGGTTACCGTGTTACTGGGCTTGTGGACTTGTGGGGATCAGATAGGCAGTCACCCCTTCTAAAATACTGATACTAAACTGCAGCTGGTTGGACTGGAAGCTAACCCCAACATCAATCAATCAATCAATCAAATTATTCATTTGCTAGAATGCACGTATACAAATGAGGTCGTGAAGTATAAAAGTTGAGCCATACATGTAAGAAAAGGCTAGGTAGGTATATTTCCATACTAATATTATAAAACTGAAGAGTTTTTTTATTTGGTTTAACGCGATAATCTCAGAAACTGCTAGTTCGAATTGAAAAAATCTTTTAGTGTTCGATAGCATTTTGATTGAAGAAGGCTATATAGGCTTTATAACATCACGCTACGATCAATAGAAGCGTAGCATTAATGAAAAATGTGGCACAGACGAAGTTGCACAGGTGAGCTAGTCTATACTATAGCATTATTTCGTAGTTTGTTTCTTGTGTGTTGAATAGGCTCAAAAACTACTTTTCACCAAAAGAAAGCTAAATTATTAGGAAGTAACATAGACTTTAATTTCTCCAAAATCGAGGACAGATATATGGACTAGATAATAACAGTCGTACGGGTCGATCTTCAAGGTTAAGCAACGCTTGCCAAGGTTGGTCTGTGGATGGGTGACCATCTTAACATACCGAGTTTCCTCCGCGTCTCGGAAAGCACGTTAGGCCGTTGGTCCCGGCTATCATTTGTAGATCTATGGCAGTCGTTACGGATAGTCAGAAGCCAGTAAATCTGACTCCAGTCTTGCCATGAACCACCCACCCAGTTAATGGGTTGTGGAGGTCTGGTAGGCAGCCGCTCCTCATAAAATACTGGTATATTCAGCTAAATTCGACTTGACTGGAAGCGGACCCCAATATATAGAAATGGGAAAAGGCTAAGCATAATGATGATGAACATAGACTTTAATTTATTTTAAAATATTTGTTGTAGCGCGGACGAAGTCGCGGGCGAAGGGCTAGTAAACATGGAACATTTTCTCACCAGGAACACAGGTATGTAAATAGCCCTTTCCGAGGCGATTTGAGAACAATATGATATGAAATGGTAAAAAATGACACGAGATCCGCTATGCCTGATTCGATCTCCAAATACAAATGAAGTGTAATAAAATATTTTTTTTTTTTTTACTATTGATAGGCACGTATTTGACCACTATCTCACCTGATGGCAAGTGATGATGCAGTAGAAGAGAGAGCACGCTTGCCTAGAATTAACCTATTCACTCTTGACTCAAAGACTCCCAGGTTGTAGCTATCAGGAAACACAGACAAATAAGAAACTTACTTACTTACAGACTCCGGTAGGGAATTCCACTCCTGTATTGTAGAATACAAATAATTTACTACATTTTTTTTAGGTTGGGAAATCATCAAATGACTCCTCCCGCTCTGGGTACTGCAGGAGGGAGTGTCAGACTCTTACTGACTAAAACCCATCCGTGTTCCTCCTAGTGCCCTTTGCGTTCCAGGGTACGGTGCCTCTTTCGAACGAAGTCCGCAGCCCCAGCAGGCACTGGCCCTAGCGGGCCCCGTCTTTAATGCTGACAGCTCCTTGAGGCGCGCGTGGAACACAGCGCGCCGTCGACCCGGGCCTGGTTCTGATCAAACGGCGGGCCAACCAAAGCTCGCCGTCCGCAGACCCGCGCCTACGGTGGCCGCGCGAGAATCGTCCTGCGACTCCCGACGCCCGGGGCGTCTTTTTCTGTTGCGGCGGCTGGGGCGTGAGGTTTCCCTCTCCCTCACGCATTAGACTTCCTCCTTTGCTAGCATTACTGCTACGCAGAAGGAAGTGACCGCTTCCCATTCGTCTCCTCGCTCCGGACCATAGCTTGAACCAGGGCCGGACGTGAGAGATCGCCGCCGCCGATCGCCTCGACGAGGACACGGCGGTGCTCCGCCCAAGCAGGGCAGACCTCCACCGTATGCTCCACTGCGTCCTCCGGATGATCCTCGACACCCGGGTGTATCCTCCCGCCTTATTTGAAATAGGTACCTCCCAAAAGTGTGGCTCTATCCACTCCTCAAAGAGGGGACTTATCGCCGCTTGCGACAGTCGTTGTCTCCATACTTCCATGAGATCCTGCCGGAATTTACTATTACCTACCTACTAGCTAAAGTAATTGATGTGTGAGTGAGGCAGAACTTTAAAGTTTGTAAGTAATG